>CM022298.1:394492757-395774789 GCA_011799875.1 Thinopyrum elongatum
GCGGCTTTTGTGGCGAGGTCAAGGTGCTTCTCAACAAAGGCGTCCAAGGCTTCGAGCCGGTTGACGAAGGCCAACGTCGTAGCATCCTCACCAGCCTTATAGATGCCTATGTACACGACTTCCTCATACACATGGATGTGTAGGTTGATGAATTCTTGCAGGGCGAGGCGCCTAGCGGCGAGCGCGACCTCGAGGTGGACATTCTTCATTGCGTCGGCGGGCAGTCGCAGGGCCACCATTGCTTGAAAGAGTTTCTCACCTTGGAGGCTGATTAGGGTGGCAGGCAATGAGGAGCCTGGGCGCGCAGGCTGGAGGAGTCCGGCGATGTCGTCCACGAGCTTCTTCACGACGGTGAATTTGTTGATGGTGGCAACGATCATCTTGTCCAACTGAGAGTCGTAGTTGGCATCGACGATGGCCATGAACCAGCCGGTCGCCAACACCCTTTGGAGACGATCCTCGGTGCCATGCCGCAGGCCGGCATCATGGACCATCTAGCACAGACGCTGGCTGGTCGATCGCATCGCCGCCATGGTTATGAAGTGAGTACTGTTGTGTAGGTGTGTACAATGTGGTGGATGCATTGGAATGGAGGGGCGCCTTTATATGAGTGCAAACTGTGTTGCACATCGTGCTGCCTCCTTTCCCGTCCTCCTCCCTACTTCCCTCAGCCTGATACTAATTGCAGGAGGATGCATCATTGGCCGTTCAACATTTCGGGAACTGCTACCCTCTCCCTCGTCTACATTAAAGACGTATCGGGAACTGTCATGGTTTACTCAATAGTATATTTTTACCATCCTGGTTTACTAGTACTAACTGTCATATCGAATAGTACTGCACCGCCCGCTGCATGCCCGGCTGAACACGCCTCATCGCCTCCATCAAACACCTCCGTTAAACCCGCATGCCAACCGAGAAACCTACTCCGGCCACACGTCCGTTCATGAGCAGGCCAAAATTAAACGCAATGCCGGCCGAGCTCCTCCCATCCGCCCTCAGTTTAAACAAGGCCAGACGCCTTCCAAGCTCCTACCATCTGCCCTCTATTTAAATGAGGCCAAACAGCGGGCAAGAATCGCACCCCTCCGCCGCTCCCCATCTCCTCCTTCACCATTTTCTCCACTCTTCCGATGCCTTTCGAGGAGCCGTTCTCTGGCATACTAGCCGGCTGGGTGGCCCGCCGAGCCCTCCGGATTCGAGAAAGGCTGCTCGGTGCTTCACCTACCTCGCTTGGCCCGACGGAGCCAGTTGCCGCCCCAAGCCGGCGCGTGGTTCAGCAACTCGCCACTCTAGTTCAGCTCGATGAGGAGTGTCGAGTTGCTCCACGCCGGCACGATGGCGAGCACGGCGGCATGGGCATCATCGCTGCCATGTGGTACCGCGCCATCAGTGTCTGCTACCGCGCCTCCCATGTCTGCGGTGGCCGCACCTCCCGTGTCTGTGGCCGCGCCTCCCGTGCCTGCGGCAGCGCCATGCAGGCAGAGACAGAAGCCGGGTGCATGGAGAGCGACGAGTCGGTGGCCATCTTCTCCGTGTCCGCCGCCATCATCGAGGAGAAGTAGAATACAAGAGGCTGCCGCCACTTGGGTCCCATGAAGGCCATCGCCGAGGTGACGACTGCGTATACAGGTGGTCTCTTGGCTGCTTCGTCTCTTGCGAGGAGCTTCGTCGACCCCGCAAGTGTCTGCCGGACATGAGGAAGACAAAGGGATCCGCGGGCAGCCATTTAGATTAGGTATTAATTATACCACGAGAGCCGGATTAGCACCGCTTAGTTCATGTAAATGTAATGAAATATGTCATGTTTATATGAAGATCCGGCTTTTTATACAAAATCCTTCATGCTTACTTGAAATCAGTCCGTGTTTGCACGAATTTCCTCTGGTTGGTTAGAGTTGTGAAAATGTATGCTGCTGGCGTTGGATGTCGTCCTCTGCGGAAGGAAGCGGGAGCAAATTTGCCGGTTGCCGTTGGAGATGCTCTTATGCTGGAAATAATAAGAGTCACATCCAATCCATTCGAGTTAATTGCGTGTATGATTCTCCCTCTATAAAAAGTTAATTGCATGTACAGAGTACATGACTTGCAGGGTGGCTACAGATTCGTACAGAAAGTTAAAAAGAAACAAATCCATCCTTAATCTTGTATTCTAAGTACTCTGTGGGTTCCACTATCTGTACGGTAGCGAAAGAAGTATATATAAAAATCTAAAGTTTAAGACAGATTTCGAACTCAGGTCATCGCGTTGCGAGCATCCGGCGCTAACCAGTCCACCAGATGTTCGTTGTGGATGATGCAGGAGATATATTTCTTTTTAAATAGTTACTGTGATAATTGGGTTGAAGTGATATATTTTATGTCTGCCCCGAATGATCTCAAATTCACTAGTAGTAACAAAGAAAAGGTTGCCTTGTTAATTAACAGAAAACAGGGTGAAAACTATCACATGAGGCCGGTAAAAACAAGGCACACTGGTTTCAGCGTCATCGTCACTACAGCTATGCGCATGCGAGAAATCTACATATTGAGGGGGGCTACAAAGAGAAAGACGTATCGAGTGTGTGTGAGCGAGGCACAGAGACACAACTAGCGAGTGTGTGTGTGTGTGTGTGTTTGAGAGAGAAGCCAATGGATAGATTAAGATCAAGATTGAGGTTTCACCCTTCTGCTATCATTGTTGGGGGGTTGGGAGGGGGGAGGGAGAGAAAGACGTATCGAGAGTGTGCGTGCGATAGGCACAGAGGCACAACTAACGAGTGTGTGTGTGTGTGTGTTTGAGAGAGAAGCCAGTAGATAGATTAGTATCAAGATCGAGGTGTCACCCTACTCCTTCGGTGCGGGAAGTGGTGTGTGTGGGGGGGGGGGGGGTTGTGCAGTGACACTTAGATATAGGGAGAAGGAGTTTGTGTGATACATCTCTATATTAAGGGATAGGTAGATAGCATGTGTGCGAGGCATACTTAAAGCATCACGGAGATAAACAAGCGGTGTGCATGCAAGTGCCATAAAAAAATGAAGAGAGAAACAATGTGTGCGCGGGTGTGTGTGTGTGAGCGAAATCTCAAAACAAAAGGTGCTCTGCTGGAATCCCATTATATGTATTCATATGGTTCCGGGACTCGAGTTGACCTTACGCATATGTGTGCGAGACATAGTTATACTTTGAGACATTAGTGGCGGTGGGTGGGCGGAATTAAAGGGGTGAGCGTGTTCGACAGAGAGAGTGTGTGTGTTTTTTGTGTGAGAGACTTGTAGGATGGGGTAGAAAGACGAATTCTAACCTTGGCGGAGGGAGAGAAATACATGAAGTGCATGTGTGTGATTCCGATGCCCACGGAGAAATGAGATATGTATGCGTGTGAGAGAGATTGCACAATTCATTGACATATCACTATCTAGCGATCGTGGGCGTGCATCGCTTGAACATAATCAATATCTACTTCGTATCATGGCCAACGATACAATATCGATTCAACGCTACAAAGATTGAACACTCACATGTCGCATTTTTTTTCAAATAGTCTTTTTCAATTGTGCATGCCAAAGTTATAGTGATGTTTCTTCAAACAACAACTGTAGTTATCAAGTACATGCACCGTTGTTAGTTTTGCATTCAAATTCATTAGTCTTGGATGATTTAAGGTTCTATTATGAAGTAATATATGTAATATTCATGTACAAATTCAACGGGTACGCAATTTATGAAATGGAGGCCATGTAATCATATGAGGTAACACTTTTAAGTAGCGGACTACAATATCCGTTTCTTTTGTGCATCTATATTATCCATGTGTTACTGTGCAATATAATTAAAATTAACACATCAATGCATTGTGTTTAAAATAGATAACCAATGTCACTAAATTATATATTTACACGAGAAATACATAGGCTGAGCGTTTGATCCGTTTTTTGTGAACGCGCCTCTACACCCGTACAATTGGCCGCGCCCGTGTGAACATCCAAGTTATCGGTGCGTCATCCCGAGTTATTGTCTTTTTTCTGGGGTGGACTTCATATCTGTTATTAACTGCTGACGTGTGCCCCATGTACACAGTCTCGCATGACCTTCCCGCTAGCACTATCCAAAATTAGTTGAAACTGGATAAGAACGATCCCGTGGGCGGCAAAATCTCCTGCCTCATTCTAAAATTTCCGCCACCTAGTCTTTAGCATGCGAAATTCCCCTTTTTTCCTTGGAGCACGGAGAACAATAGTTATAATACGGCCCTCATTTACATAATAGGTCGGGGTTGCTTTGGTAACTTCCGGTCCCCCCCACCACACGGCACCCCCATTTCCTCTCCCCCTCCCACAAAAATGACTACTCCACAACACCAGAGCATCTTACATCACGCCGTCCGTACTTCATCGGCCTTTCTACCCGTCCCCTCTCGAAACCCTAGACTGCTCATCCACCAGCGTACCAGAGCCCATTCACTACCAGCATTGTCCACCTTGCCGGATCTGCTTCTGCGGCCGCATCTACCCCTCCCACCTCCCCTAGAAACAAGTAGATTGCTCATCCACCACTGTACCACAACCCATTCAGTGCCGGCCATGTCCACGGCGCCGGATCTGCTCTGCCAGTACTCTCGTCAACCGCAGCACATCTATAGTGGCTCCTTCGTACTCCCCACCAGAGACGCTTCGTCCACACCCCCGGAGCCGCCCCACCGACGCCCCCGTCGACGGCCTCTGATCCTCTTCGCCGACACCTTCCTCAATCCTACTGGAGCTGCTTCGCCGACACCATCCTCAACCCTACCGGAGTAGCTTCGCCTATACCATTGTCAACCCTACCAAGGTTGCTTTGCCAACGCCCATGTCCACGGCCTCAGATCCGCTTCGTCGCACCCTCGTCCAACCTACCGCAGCAGCTTCTGACGCCCCATCCACGGCCATAGATCCGCATTGTCGACACCATCCTGAACCCAACCACCGGAGCAGCTTCACCGACGCCCTCGTCCACGGCCTCAGATCCGCTTCGCCCACATCGTAGTCCACCCTACCGGAGCCACTCCACAAACACCCTACTCCATAGTTCTAGATCTCCTCACCAGACCCCGACAGCCAGCTCAGTGTCATCACCCTTGACGTTTCTAACCTAATTCCCACCGTCTGGCAAGATGCCAAGCACCCGCCACAGCCTAGGTACTTGTCACCTTTAAACCCGTCCAGCATCACCTGCCCCATGTACTTCAAATATACTAACAGGTCGATGTTACATGTTATGCAGCTGGCAAGAACTACAAGGACGATGTTTCTTCTAGATCTAACAGCTTGGCCAACCAAGATCCTGGACAGAGGCATTGCTATGATCTTGTAAGTGTGTCTCTCTCTCTCTTGTATTGTTGTGTGCCCGCCAGCGTGCTTTGCTAGGATTTTCGACCAGTAATCCCTTTGTGCAGATAATGATTTCCACTACTGGCTGCTAAATTAGAGATGTAGATGTCATACATGATACTCCCTCCATTCTTAAATATAAGTCTTTCTAAAGATTCCACTATAGACTACATATAGAGCAAAATGAGTGAATCTACACTCTAAAATGCATCTATATACATCTGTATGTGGTCCATAGTGGAATCTCTACAAAGACATATATTTTGGAACAGAGTTAGTACATTACACAAAATCGTAGGTGGCATGTAGGAATTCTAGTGCAATGCATTAGGCTCCCTTAGAGTGTTGCTAGTCCAGTACACAGAGTCATGGCTAGTTTATGCTACGCACACAATCGTTAATTGGTGGTTTAAATATGCGCAAGAGATATGCAATGTATTATCATGTAGAGATATCTCAAATTAGCCATGTCAACTTGCAGATGGGGTGCCGCAATGAAAAAGTACAAGATTTCTTAGTACAAGATGTATGTGGCAATTTCATGGAACATCGCAAAAAAAGGAGAGGTAGCGATGAGCCTATATAGTGTGGTATGGTAGGTCACTCCATTGCAATCATCATGACATGTTATTTGTATGTCAGTGTTGTTGGCCAGGGTTCTTAGGGACAGTTATTTCGAGTTATCCGAAGAAAATAAGCCCCTTTGAATATAAGCTCCAGATAATAAGCCAACCAGTTCTTTTCATTGCCTGCTTTTTCAACTTATCTGTGGTATGTTCAGTGAAAAGTCTAGATTGCATTATATTTTGTCATTTTGCTGCCCATATGAAAATTAATTTGACTTGCAAACATCACAAATTGAACCCAGTGTAGTAATTAATATGATAGGAAAACAGACCATCAATATTTGTTCAAAATGCAAATACAAAGATACCATCTACTTGGCACAATCTACTTTGGTCAATATCTTCCATAGAGAGCCCATTGCCTAATTTAAATGAAGAATGCATTTGCTAAATTTAAATGAAGAACCATTATTTATCGAAATTCGATGGTCCAAGTGGCTGGTTATTATCATATAGCAGCACCACCTAAAAGCATCATATAGCAGCAGCAGCAGCAGCTCATAGCAACTCATCATACAGCAGCATCAGCTAGCAATTCATCATATACCAGCAGCAGCTCATAGAAATTCATCATATAGCAGGAGCAGGAGCAGGAGCAGCTCATAGCAATTCATCATATAGCAGCGGCAGGAGCATCTCATAGCAACTCATCATATAGCAGTAGTAGCTCATAACAATTCATCATACAGCAGCAGCAGCTCATAGCAATTCATCATATAGCAGTAGCAGGAGCAGCTCATAGCAATGCATCATATAGCAGCAGCAACAGCTCATAGCAATTCATCGTATAGCGGATCAGAATGAAAATTTGGCAAAAAATCAGAGGAGATCCTCGCCTTGTTGGATGAGCTCATCCTTCAACAGCACCTCAAGGCCACGGCCTGGGAGGAGGGGAGGGGAAATGAGGTGCCTTCTGCCGGAGTGGGGCATCGGCCGTAGTTGTGCGTCAACCGCCGGAGTAGTGTGTTGGACGGACCCTAGCGGAGCAGCTACTAGAGACCATCAGAGTGAGGGGCGGCGCCAGAGGGAGGAGCAGCCGGGGAGATTGGGCCCTACCCATCGGCCATGTAGCCTAGTGATGACCCAGAAGTATAGGGGACCAATCGTAGTCCTTTCGATAAGTAAGAGTGTCGAACCCAACGAGGAGCAGAAGGAAATGACAAGTAGTTTTCAGCAAGGTATTCTCTGCAAGCACTGAAATTGTCGGTAACATATAGTTTGATAGCAAGATAATTTGTAACGATCAAGTAACGGTAACGGTAAATAAAGTGCAGCAAGGTAGCCCAATCCTTTTGTGGCAAAAGATAGGCAAAAACGGTTTCTTATAATAAGCAAAGCGTTCTTGAGGGGACACAGGAATTTCATCTAGTCACTTTCATCATGTTGATTCGATTTGTATTCGCTACTTTGATAATTTAATATGTGGGTGGACCGGTGCTTAGGTGTTGTTCTTACTTGAACAAGCCTCCTATTTATGATTAACCCCCTCGCAAGCATCCGCAACTACGAGAAAGTATTAAGATAATATCTAACCATAGCATTAAACTTTTGGATCCAAATCGGTCCCTTACGGAATAGCGCATAAACTAGGGTTTAAGCTTCTGTCACTCTAGCAACCCATCATCTAATAACTACTCCACAATGCAATACCTTATGCCCAAATATGTTGAAGTGTCATGTAGTCGGCGTTCACATGACACCACTAAGGGAATCATAACATAAATACCATCAAAATATCGAACACATATCAAGTTCACATGATTACTTGCAACAAGATTTCTCCCGTGACCTCAAGAACAAAAGTAACTACTCACAAATGATAATCATGCTCAAGATCAGAGGGGTATTAAATAGCATAATGGATCTGAACATATAATCTTCCACCAAATAAACCATATAGTAATCAACTACAAGATGTAGTCAACACTACTAGTCACCCACAAGCACCAATCTAAGGTTCTGGTGCAAAGATTGAACACAAGAGATGAACTTGGGTTTGAGAGGAGATGGTGTTGTTGAAGATACTGATGAAGATTACCCTCCCCAAGATGGGAGGGTTGTTGGTGATGATGATGACGATGATTTCCCCCTCCGGGAGGGAAGTTCCCCCGGCGGAATCGCTCCGACGAAGGGCAAAAGTGCTCGTGCCCAAGTTCCGCCTCGAGACGGCGGCGCTTCATCCCGAAAGTCCTCTCCTTATTTTTTTCTAGGTCAAAATGACTTATATACTAGGAGAGGGGCACCGGAGGTGGGCCGAGGAGGGCACAACCCACCAGGGCACACCTGGGCTCCCTGGCGCGCCCAGGTGGGTTGTGCCCACCTGGTGGGCCCCCTCTAGTGGTTATTTGCTCCAATATTCCTCATATATTCCAAAATAATTCTCCATAAATTTTTAGCTCATTTGGAGATGTTCAGAATAGGTAACTCTGACGTAGCTTTTCCAGGTCCAGAATTCCAGCTGCCGGTATTCTCCCTCTTTGTATAAACCTTGCATATTATGAGAGAAAAGGCATTAGAATTACTCCCAAAAGCATTATTATGCATAAAAACATTATAAATAACAGTAGGAAAACATGATGCAAAATGGACATATCAACTCCCCCAAGCTTAGACCTCGCTTGTCCTCAAGCGAAAAACCGAAATCGAAAAACATGTCCACATGCTTAGAGAGAGAGGTGTCGATAAAAACAAAATACGGACATAGAAGCATCATGTATATTATTATAACAGCAACAAACTTTATCATAGAACTTTTATCACATAACTTTTGTCATAAACTTCTCATGAACGAGTAACAATTCATCACAACATCTAAGTATAAAGCATAAACTCTATTGAAAACCAATAAACTATGTTCTCAGTCAACTTTGAAACTACAATTCATCATCTTTTCAGGAAGGGTCACGTATCGGAGCCTTCTAGCAAGTCCACATACTCAACCATCATTTAGTCTTCTATGATTGCTAACACTCACCGCTTACCCATGAGCAGAAAGTTTCAACTAGACACATAGGAAGATAGGGGCTTATAGTTTCGCCTCCCAACGCGTTCACCTCAAGGGTGATGTCAACAATAATAACTCATGCCAACCCATATTCAACTAGATATATGTGCCTAGATCTTTCCTCGCCACATGATGCTTGCAAAAGAGAAAATAAAAAGGAATAGAGAAGAATACTTTGACTCTTGCATAAAAGTAAATACATAAAGGTAAAAGATAGGCCCTTCGCAGAGGGAAGCAGAGGTTGCCATGCACTTTTTGGTTGTATGCTCTATCTCTTAGTGCAAAAGAACGTCACGTTATATTGCCCCTTGTGATAGCAACCTTTATTATGCAGTCTGTTGCCTTTATTATTTTGCCATCACAAGTTCGTACAACGCTCAACTTTCTCTTACACTAAATGATCTAACACATTTAGAAGCAATTTTTATTACCTTATTGCACCGATGACAACTTACTTGAAGGATCTTACTCAATCCATAGGTAGGTATGGTGGACTCTTGAAGCAAGATTTGGGTTTAAGGGTTTTTGGATGCACAAGTAGTATCTCTACTTAGTGCGGAATTTTTGGCTAGCAAAGATAGGGGGCAAGCACCACATGTTAAAGGATCTATGACAATATAACTTCTATGTGAATATGGACAAACATAAATCATTATGTTGTCTTCCTTGTCCAACATCAACAATTTTGGCATATAACATTTTGATGGGGGCTCACAATCATAAAAGATGTCCAAGATAGTGTATTTGCATGTGAATCTTCTCTCCCCTTATTAATTCTTTCATGAATTGCATCATTGACCAATGCTCTGTTTGTCAATCTCCAATAAATTTTACTACTTATACTCTTCCTTATGTGATGTCATTACTTACCATAAGGTTAGCATATGATCTTTTTATTTATTTTCCTTTCTTTTTATTGAACATGAAAGTAAAGAAAGCAAAACTCAAACTAAACTTTATTATATATCTCGCACACGATTACAAGGATAGATAGATCACTAAGCAAACACTCGAAGAAAGATCGAACTAAATTTTGATTCAACTAAATCAAAAGATAACTAAGGATCGAACTAAGATAAGTAAAGGCAAAAGATAGTGATTGTGATACGATACCGGGGCACCTCCCCCAAGCTTGGTACAAGCCAAGGGGAGTGCCCATACCCGATACTCAAGTCTCCTTTAGTGATGAAGAAGGTGGTGGTGGTGATGAGGTAGTAGCGGGTTTATCTTCAGGTTTCCATGGCAAAGGCTCGCCATCATAAGAGGAGGAGTGAGTCTCGCGAGTCCTGTAACTGGCAGCCAAACTCATACCTTTATGGATTTGATTTTGGAGACTTGGTTTTGGAGATCATAGATTTGGCTTTGCAGAAAGTTGATTTGCTTGTTGAAGGTGAAGACGATGTCCTTCATGGATTTGCCATCAACCTTGAGATCAAGGGTATAGGCCGTGATCATGAGGTGATTGGCATTGAGTCCACGTTCCACCATCCCCTTGCACTTGAAGACCTCCTGCTCCATAGCTTTGAGCCTGGCATCCACGGTCCCCGTCCCCTTGGGGCCCTGGACGTCGTGGATGTGGAGCACCCCCTCACGCATCTCGATGGCTTGAGGGTGCTGCATCACCTCCCGCAAATAAGGGTTGATGACGTTCTCGAAGAACTTGTCCTTGGATGAGCTCGAAGCGTCCATGGTGATCTAGATCTGTCAAAAAACAGCAAGAAAGAAGAATAGAAGATTTCTCCGTGATACGGTGGTCAATAGGATCGGGGGTATATAGAGATTTTTTATCTTGGGAAACAATTAAACGAGAGAGAAATGGAGTCTGGAAGGTACCCGAGGTGGGCACAACCCACCTGGGCACGCCTGGCAAGCCAGGCGCACCCTGGTGTCTTGTGCCCACTAGGGTTGCCTTCCTGGTTGTTTCTTATTTTCCTAATTTTTGTTATATTCCAAAACTGGCAAAAAATATTTTTGCGGATTTTTCAGAGTCCGTTTACTTACAGTATCACGTACCTCCTCTTTTTCACGATTCTGGAGTGTTCCGGAAGGTTTCTTTTATGTGTTCCTCCGATGTCATGGTTTGAATAATATTGCTTTCAACATTAATAGGCGTACCTGAGATATAGTGTCTAATTCTTTGCCCATTGACAACCTTCGGGTTAGTACCTTCGTCATTATTTATTTTGATAGCTCTAGAACGATAAACTTCTTTGATAACATAAGGTCCTTCCCATTTGGAGAGAAGCTTTCCTACAAAGAATCTGAAATGAGAATTGTACAAAAGGACATATTCACCCACTTTGAACTCACGCTTTTGGATTCTTTTATCATGCCATTTTTTAACTTTTTCTTTAAACAACTTGGCATTTTCATAAGCTTGGGTTCTTCATTCATCTAGTGAGCTAATATCAAATAACCTCTTTTCACCGGCAAGTTTGAAGTCATAGTTGAGTTCTTTAATTGCCCAATATGCTTTATGTTCTAACTCAAGAGGCAAATGGCAAGCTTTTCCATATACCATTTTTATAAGGAGACATACCCATAGGATTTTTATAAGCTGTTCTGTAAGCCCAAAGTGCATCATCTAATTTCTTAGACCAATTCTTTCGGGACCTATTGATAGTTTTTTGTAGAATTAATTTTATTTCTCTATTGCTAAGTTCAACTTGACCACTAGACTGAGGATGATAGGGTGATGCAATTCTATGGTTAACATCATACATAGCAAGCATTTTACGGAAGGCACCATGAATAAAGTGTGAACCACCATCAGTCATTAAATATCTAGGGACTCCAAACCTTGGGAAAATAACTTCCTTAAGAATTTTAATAGAGGTGTTGTGATCAGCACTACTAGTTGGAATAGCTTCTACCCAGTTAGTAACATAATCAACAACAACCAAAATATGTGTATACCCATTAGAGGAAGGAAAGGGTCCCATGTAATCAAAACCCCAAACATCAAATGGTTTAACTGCAAGAGAATAATTCATAGGCATTTCCTGACGCTTACCAATATTACCAATTATTTGGCATTCATCACAAGATAAAACAAACTTACGGGAATCCTTGAAGAGGGTAGGCCAATAAAAACCATGCAATACCTTGCGAGCAGTTCTATCTCCCGCATGATGTCCTCCATAAGCTTCGGAGTGACATTTCCGTAGGATTTGTTCTTGTTCATGCTCAGGTACACAACATCTAATAATACCATCTACTCCCTCTTTGTAAAGATGTGGGTCATCCCAAAAGTAATGTCTTAAATCATAGAAGAATTTTTTCTTTTGTTGGAATGTAAAACTAGGTGGTATATATTTTGCAACAATGTAATTAGCATAGTCAGCATACCAAGGAGTGTTATGAGAAACATTTATTGTAGCTAGTTGCTCATCAGGAAAGCTATCATTAATAGGTTGTGGGTCATCAAGAATATTTTCTAACCTATACAAGTTATCAGCTACGGGGTTCTCAGCTCCTTTTCTATCAGTGATATGTAAATCAAATTCTTGTAACAGGAGAACCCACCTAATGAGTCTAGGTTTAGCATCTTTCTTTTCCATAAGATATTTTATAGTAGCATGATCAGTGTGAACAATCACTTTAGAATCAACAATATAAGATTTGAATTTATCACAAGCAAATACAACTGCTAAAAATTCTTTTTTAGTAGTAGCATAGTTTCATTGAGCACTGTCTAGAGTTTTACTAGCATAATGGATAGCATTTAACTTTTTATCAACTCTTTGTCCTAGAACAGCACCGACAGCATAATCACTAGCATCACACATAATTTGAAAAGGCAAGTTCCAATTAAGTGGTTGAACGACAGGTGCAGAAGTTAAGGCTTTCTTAACTGTTTCAAAGGCTTCTACACAATCATCATAGAAAACAAACAGAACATCCTTTTGTAAAAGATTTGTAAGAGGCCTAGAAATTTTAGAGAAGTCTTTAATAAACCTCCTATAGAAACCAGCATGACCGAGGAAACTACGAATACCTTTCATATCTTTAGGACATGGCATTTTCTCAATTGCATCAACTTTAGCTTTATCCACCTCAATACCTCGTTCAGAAATTTTATGCCCCAAGACAATGCCTTCATTAACCATAAAGTGGCACTTCTCAATTCAAGAGAAGATTAGTTTGCTCACATCTCTGCAAAACTCGATCAAGGTTGCTTAAGCAATCATCAAAAGAAGTTCCATAAACGGAAAAGTCATCCATGAAAACCTCAACAATCTTTTCACAAAAATCAGAGAATATAGCAGTCATACATCTTTGAAAGGTAGCAGGTGCATTGCATAAACCAAAAGGCATACGTCTACAAGCATAAGTTCCAAAAGGGCAAGTAAAGGTGGTTTTCTCTTGATCAGGTTGTGAAACAGGTATTTGAGAAAAACTAGAATATCCATCAAGGAAGCAAAAGTGTGTGTGCTTAGATAATCTTTCTAGCATTTGATCAATAAAAGGAAAAGGGTAATGATCTTTTCTAGTTGCTTTAGTTAATATTCTAAAATCAATTACCATTCTATAGCCAGTGACAATTCTCTATGGAATAAGTTCATTTTTATCATTAGGAACAACAGTAATACCTCCCTTCTTAGGGACACAATGAACGGGACTTACCCATCTACTATAAGCTATGGGATAGATTATACCTGCTTCCAGAAGCTTTAATATTTCAGTTCTTACCACTTCTTTCATTTTAAGATTCAAATGTGGTTGGTGATAAACAACGGGTTTAGCATCAGGTTCCATATTAATCTTGTGCTAACATAGAGTGGGGCTAATGCCCTTAAGATCATCAAGAGTATATCCAATAGTAGCTCGGTGCTTCTTCTGAATTTTCAATAATATTTCTTCTTCATGTTCTGAAAGGTTAGCACTAATAATAACATGATATATCTTTTTCTCATCAAGATAAGCATATTTCAAAGTGTCTGGCAATTGTTTTAGTTCAAACACGGGATCACCTTTAGGCGGAGGAGGTCCTCCTAGAGTTTCAATAGGCAAATTATGTTTAAGCAGAGGTCGTTGTTCAAAGAAGATTTTATCTATCTCATTTCTTTCATGCATATGCATATTATTTTCATGGTCAAGCAAATATTGTTCTAGTGGATCAGTAGGAGGCACGGCAATAGAAGCAAGGCCAATTATTTCATCCTTATTAGGTAATTCTTTCTTATGAGGTTTCCTATTAAACATGGGAAAATTAAATTCATGAGACTCATCACCAAAGCGAACACTAACAGTTTGTTTATGACAATCTATAGTAGCATTTACAGTGTTCAAGAGAGGTTTACCAAAGATAATGGGACAAAAGTCATCTTGTGGGGAACCAAGAACTAGAAAATCAGCAGGGTATTTTATTTTCCCACACAAGATTTCAACATCTATAACAATCCCAAGTGGTGTGATGGTGTCTCTATTGGCAATTTTAATAGTAACATCTATGTCTTCTATTTCAGCGGGTGCTATATCATTCATAATTTCTTGGTATAAGGTAAAAGGAATAGCACTCGCGCTAGCACGTAAGTCACATAAACCATGATAACAGCGATCTCCTATTTTGACTGAGACAACAGGCATGCCAACAACAGGTCTATGTTTATCTTTTTTATCGGGTTTAGCAATTCTAGCAGCTTCATCAAAGGAGTAAATAACATGCCCATCTATATTTTCTGCCAAGAGATCTTTAACCATAGCAACACTAGGTTCTACTTTGATTTGTTCAGCAGGTTTAGGTTCTCTACTATTACTTTTATTGACCACGGTTGAGACCTTAGCATGTTCCTTTATCCTAACAGGGAAAGGTGGTTTTTCAATATAAGCAGTAGGAACAACTGGGTCAACATTGTAAATGATAGTTTCATCTTTAACCACAACCGGTTCTTTAATTTCTTCTTTAATAGGTGGATGATATTTAAACCACTTCTCCTTGGGGAGATCAACATGAGTAGCAAATGATTCACAGAAAGAGGCTACTATCTCAGAGTCAAGTCCATATTTAGTGCTAAACTTGTGAAAAGCATCGGTATTCATAAAAGATTTAACACAATCAAACTTAAGCTTAATACCTGACTCTTTACCTTCGTCGAGTTCCCAATCTTCAGAGTTACATTTAGTTCTTTCTAAAAGATCCCACCTGAATTCAATAGTCTTCTTCATAAAAGAACCAGTACAAGAAGTATCGAGCACGGATTGATCATCATGAGAAAGCCGAGCATAAAAATTCTGAATAATAATTTCTCTTGAGAGCTCATGATTGGGGCATGAATATAACATTGACTTAAGCCTCCCCCAAGCTAGAGCGATACTTTCTCCTTCACGAGGCCAAAAATTATATATGTAATTCCGATCACGATGAACTAGATGCATAGGATAATTTTTTTGAGGAAATTCCAATTTCAATCAATTCCAGTTCCAAGATCCAATAACATCGCATAGCCTATACCATGCCAATGCTTTTCCCTTCAAAGATAAAGGTAAAACCTTCTTCTTAGCTTCATCTTCGGGTAAACCTGCAAGCTTAAATAATCCAACGATTTCATCTACATATATCAAGTGCATATCAGGATGTTCGGTTCCATCTCCTGCATAAGGATTAGCTAGCAGTTGTTCTATCATACCCGAAGGAATTTCATAACCAATATTTTCAGTAGGTGTAGTAGGTTGAGGGGCAACTAATTGTGGTTTCGGTCGACGTGAAGATACCCCGAACAAACCCCTCAAAGGATTGTTCTCCATAATAGCAAGTGACACTAAATTTTAGCACGTAGTAATGATTTTTTCCTTACCAATTTCCAATTACCAAGAGCGCTTCACTCCCCGGCAACGGTGCCAGAAAAGAGTCTTGATGACCCACAAGTATAGGGGGTCAATCATAGTCCTTTCGATAAGTAAGAGTGTCGAACGCAACGAGGAGCAGAAGGAAATGACAAGTGGTTTTCAGCAAGGTATTCTCTGCAAGCACTGAAATTGTCGGTAACAGATAGTTTGATAGCAAGATAATTTGTAACGAGCAAGTAACGGTAATGGTAAATAAAGTGCAGCAAGGTAGCCCAATACTTTTGTGGCAAAGGACAGGCCAAAACGGTTTATTATAATAAGCAAAGCGTTCTTGAGGGGACACGAGAATTTCATCTAGTCACTTTCATCATGTTGATTCGATTTGTATTCGCTACTTTGGTAATTTGATACGTGGGTGGACCGGTGCTTAGGTGCTGTTCTTACTTGAACAAGCCTCCTACTTATGATTAACCCCCTTGCAAGCATCCGCAACTACGAGAAAAGTATTAAGATAAAATCTAACCATGGCATTAAATTTTTGGATCCAAATCAGTCCCTTACAGAATAGCGCATAAACTAGGGTTTAAGCTTCTGTCACTCTAGCAACCCATCATCTAATAACTACTCCACAATGCATTCCCTTAGGCCCAAGTATGGTGAAGTGTCATGTAGTCGACATTCACATGACACCACTAAGGGAATCACAACATACATACCATCAAAATATCAAACACATATCAAGTTCACATGATTACTTGCAACAAGATTTCTCCCATGATCTCAAGAACAAAAGTAACTACTCACAAATGATAATCATGCTCAAGATCAGAGGCGTGTTAAATAGCATAATGGATATGAACATATAATCTTCCACCAAATAAACCATATAGTAATCAACTACAAGATGTAATCAACACTACTAGTTACCCACAAGCACCAATCTGAGGTTCCGGTGCAAAGATTGAACACAAGAGATGAACTAGGGTTTGAGAGGAGATGGTGATGTTGAATATGTTGATGAAGATTACCTTCCCCAAGATGGGAGAGTTGTTGGTGATGATGACGATGATGATTTCCCCCTCCGGGAGGGAAGTTCCCCCGGCGGAATCGCTCCGCCATCGGGTAAAAGTGCTCCTGCCGAAGTTCCACCTCGAGACGGCGGCGCTTCATCCCGAAAGTCCTCTCCTTATTTTTTCTAGGTCAAAATGAATTATATACCAGAAGAGGGGCACCAGAGGTGGGCCGAGAAGGGCACAACCCACCAGGGCGAGCCTGGGCTCCCTGGCGCGCCCAGGTGGGTTGTGCCCACCTGGTGGGCCCCCTCTGGTGGTTATTTGCTCCAATATTCCTCATATATTCCAAAATAATTCTCCGTAAATTTTTAGGTCATTTGGAGATGTTCAAAATAGGTAACTCTGATGTAGCTTTTCCAGGTCCAGAATTCCAGCTGTCGGTATTCTCCCTCTTTGTATAAACCTTGCATATTATGAGAGAAGGCATTAGAATTACTCCCAAAAGCATTATTATGCATAAAAACATTATAAATAACAGTAGGAAAACATGATGCAAAATGGACATATGACCTAGCTGGACAGAGCATCATCGAGGAGCAGGCCAGATGGGACCTGTGGCGGTGGCTCGCTGGAGGAACCCTAGCGCTGCAGGCAGGAGATCGAGGTAGAGGGAAAGGGGAGAGGAGATGCAAGCGGGCAGGGCAATGAATGCTTGCGTGTTTGATTTTACTTGAGGGTCAGGTGTGACATGGGCGTGAGCAGTGGCATTTTGAGTGTAATATAGGCAGACAACAGAGTCATTTCGCTATTCCCCTTCCCTTCAATTTTTAGTGAGCTTCTACGCGAAGCACCCCCCCCCCCCCAAGCGAAATAAGTTAAGCCTAAGCCCATAACTCAAAAATGACTTCTTTACATCTTTTATGGCTTATTTTGACAATAAGCTCTAAAAAGGCGGAATAGAACTGGCCCTTAACCTACAATTCAATTGTGCGTGCAATGATGAATCACTCCTGCCTGCTATGGTGTACATTTAGGCATCATACATGGCATAACCTAATACATGTGTATTTCATTATAGAATCTTAAATATGCAATGTTTATGTTAGTTCATACGTTGCACATGATGTTTAAATGCCACTTAAATCTGGTCAGTTAAGTGATGGTCTTTAAGCCTCCTTATAGGCTTCTTTTCTTGGTATGTAATTCAGTGTTGTGCAAGATTTGCTCACACATTTGTTCAATTGCTTGTTTGTATCAGCCAACCATACAAGGACTATTTGCTTTGATTACTTATTGTTCTTGACCTAAAAGAGCTTGTCAATGATTTAAACACTAAGGGCTGCTGTAGTGGGGGCTTGTATAACTCAGGTGACATAAAGGTTTGGCTGTATGATACGTCTCCAATGTATCTATAATTTATTAAGTATTCATGCTGCTACATTATCATTCTTGGATGTTTTACAATCATTTTATAGCAACTTTATATCAATTTTTGGGACTAACTTATTGACATAGTGCCCAGTGCCAGTTGCTGTTTTTTTGCTTGTTTTTTACGTCGCAAAAAATCAATACCAAACGGAATCCAAACGCAGCGAAACTTTTTGTGGATTTTTTATGGACCAGAAGACATCCAATGGGCCAGAGCATCACCTGGGGGGTGCCCCGAGGTGGGCACAACCCACCAGGGTGCGCCTGGGCCCCCAGGCGCGCTCCGGTGGGTTGTGCCCACCTCGGTGGCCTCCCGCACCACCTCTTCGCCCTATAAATTGCCAAATATTCCAAAACCCCTCGCGGAGACCCTAGATCAGAAGTTCCCCCGCCGCAAGGCCTCTGTATCCACGAGATCCAATCTAGACCCCGTTCCGGCACCCTGCCGGAGGGGGAGATCATCACCGGTGGCCATCTTCATCATCCCGGCGGTCACCATGACGAGGAGGGAGTAGTCCACCCTCGGGGCTGAGGGTTTGTACCAGTAGCTATGTGTTTAATCTCTCTCTCTCTCTCTCGTGTTCTTGAGATGTCATGATCTTGATGTATCACGGGCTTTGTTAATATAGTCGGATCATTTGGTGTTTTCCCCTCTCCATCTTGTTGTGATGAATTGAGTTTTCCCTTTGAGATTTTGTTTTATCGGATTGAATACTTTTATGGATTTGAGAGCACTTGATATATGTCTTGCATACGAATACCCGTGGTGACAATGGGGTATTATATTGATTCACTTGATATATGTTTTGGCACTCAACTCGCGGATTCCCGAGGTGACATTGGGGTAATCTATGCATAGGGGTTGATGCACGTTCTTGTCTTTTTTCTCCGGTAGAAATCTTGGGGCACTCTTTGAGGTTCTTTGTGTTGGATTGAGCATTACGAATCTGAATTTGCTTTGGTGTTATTTTAGTACGAACTCTTGGATAGATCGATCAGAAAGAATAACTTTGAGGTGGTTTCGTACCCCACAAATAATTTATTCTTATGTTCTCTGCTAGATAGGAACTTTGGAGTGATTCTTCATCGCACGTTGAGGGATGGTTATATGATCCAATTATATTAGCATTGTTGAGAGATTGCACTAGCGAAAGTACGGACCCTAGGCCTTGTTTTCAAGCATTGCAATACCGTTTGTGCTCACTTTTGTCACTTGCTACCTTTCTGTTTTTATTTATTCAGATTATAAAAATATATTTCTACCATCCATATTACACTTTTATCACCATCTCTTCGCCGAACTAGTGCACCTATACAGTTTGCCATTGTATTGGGTGTGTTGGGGACACACGAGATTTTTTGTTATTTGGTTGCAGGGTTGTTTGAGAGAGACCATCTTCATCCTACACCTCCCACGGATTGATAAACCTTAGGTCATCCACTTGAGGGAAAATTGCTACTGTCCTACAAAACTCTGCGCTTGGAGGCCCAACATGAGTCAACAAGAATAAAGTTGTGTAGTAGACATCAAGCTCTTTTCTGGCGCCGTTGCCGGGGAGGTGAGTGCTTGAAGGTATATCTTTAGATCTTGGAATCGAATCTTTTAGTTTCTTGTTTTATCACTAGTTTGATTTATAAAATAAAACTACAAAATAATGAAATTGAGGTGGCCTCATATTATTCGTCTTTATAATGTCTTTCATGAAAATGATGGAAAAGAAAATTGTGCTCAATTGATAGAAGAAGAATTCTATAAAATGTTTGACAAAAAATCTTTGAATGATGAGCATGATTGCAATGTTGTCCGTATGAACTCTTTGAATATCCATGATGCTAATGATACGCAAAGCTACAAGCTTGGGGATGCTATATTTGATGAAGATGATATTTTCAGTCCCCCAAGTTTTGATGTGCAAATTTGTTATAATGGTAGCATGCCTCCTATTTATGATGATTATGTTGATGAAAGTGGATTTGGAGAGGTCATGACTTTATTTAGTGATGAATCCACTATTTTGGAAGAGGTTTCAATTGACTATGACAACAAAGTTGCTATCTATGATGATTATGGTGATGACATGTATGCTATAAAGAATAATGATAACCATGAAACTTGTCATCATAATTTTAATGTTCAATTTGATTATGCCAATCAAGAATCCCATGATAGTTATTTTGTTGAGTTTGCTCCCACTACTATTCATGAGAATAAATTTGCTTATGTGGAGAGTAATAAATTTTCTATGATTGTGGGTCATGAAAAAATGCTTTATGTGATAGCTATATTGTTGAATTCATTTATGATGCTACTGAAAATTATTATGAGAGGGGAACATATGCTTTTACATATAGCAATAATATCAAGTTTCCTCTCTTTTTGTTGAAAGTTTTGAAGTTGCACTTGTTTTGCCTTCCTATGCTAGTTGATTCTTGTTTCCATAAGTTTTTTGCTCACAAAATCCCTATGCATAGGAAGTCGGTTAGACTTAAATGTGCTAGTCATATGCTTCATGATGCTCTCCTTGTGTTTAGATTCTTATCTTTTATGTGAGCATCATTGAAATCATCATGCCTAGCTAAAAGGCATTAAAGAAAAGCGCTTGTTGGGAGACAACCCAACATTTACCCCTACAGTTTTTATGTGTTCACATGATTATACTACTGTAGTAATCATGTTTTATTGCTTTTGTTTCAATAAAGTGCCAAGTAAAGCCTTTGGGATAGTATGGATGATAGTTGACTTGAATCTGTGCAAAAACAGAAACTTTTGCGCTCAGTCCTGGAATTTTTAAAATTCACTGGATTGTGATTTTGATCTGAATTTTTTACAGGTGATATATATACAAATTCTATACGTTTTCCTAGTTTTTCAGAATTTTTTGGAGTAGCAGAAGTATGGTTGGAGTACAGATTATTACAGACTGTTCTGTTTTTGACAGATTCTGTTTTCAATGCATAGTTTACTTGTTTTCTAGTTTCTATTGCTTATATTGCTCAATATAAATTGTGGAAATTGTAGAGTACAGTAGGCATTGTGTGGAAACAATTATGAATCTTGTCTTTGACAGTACCAAAGTGAAATGGTTTGCTCTTTATCATACTAACCTATCTCACGAGGTTCCGTTAAGTTTTGTGTGATTGAACTTTTCAAGTTTTGGGTGAGATGTCAATATGAGGACAATAAGGAGTGACAAGACCCTAATCTTGGGGATTTCCAAGGCACCCCAAGGTAATATTCAAGGAAAATCCAAGCAACTAAGCTTGGGGATGCCCCGGAAGGCATCCCCTCTTTCGTCTCCAACATTATCGGTAACCTCACTTGGAGCTACATTTTTATTCGTCACATGATATGTGTTTTGCTTGGAGCATCATTTTCTTGTTAGGATTTGCTTGCTGTTATTTACAATAATTTTTTGCATCTTTCTTTTCAATAAAAATGTCAAGGATAGCCTTTACCATGCTTATTTTGCAAGTATATGAGTTGCTGTTTCAAAACAGAAAATTTATCGATGTTGCAAAAATTCCCGAGAAAAGTCAGAATGTGATAAAATGTTGAAACATTTTGTACAATAAGCTCTGATAAAGTTTCTACAGTGCGGTAAATTTTCATAATTTTTGGAGCTAAAGAAGTATTGATACTCTTGCATTCTTCACAGACTATACTGTTTTGGTAGATTGCTGTTATGTTTGCGTATGTTTGCTTGTTTAATGATTCTATTTGAGGATAGGAGTATTAAATATGCAGAGGCATTTAGTATGCAATGTTGAATAATATTTTTTGTGATTTGCTACAGTAGAGAATGATAAGGTTTTTGCATTGGTTTATACTAACTTATCTCACGAGTTCTTGTTGAGTTTTGTGTGTATGAAGTTTTTAAGATTTAGGGAAACCGTTATATAAAAGGAATTAAGGAGACGCAAAAGCTCAAGCTTGGGGATGCCCAAGGCACCCCAAGATAATATTTCAAGAAGTCTCAAGCATCTAAGCTTGGGGATGCCCCGGTAGGCATCCCACCTTTCTTCATCAGCAATTATCGGTTAGTATCGGTTGAGCCTAAGTTTTTGCTTCTTCACTTGAGTTGTGCTATTCTTGGAATGTCATTTTGTTTTGTTTTACTTGCTGTTTTAATAAAATACTTAGATCTGAAAGTTTATAAATAAGAGAGAGTCCTCAATTAGCTACCCCTTTACTTAACTACTCGCTTGATCTTCACTTATACCTTTTTGGAGTAGTTTGTCATTCACTCTTATGCTTCACTTATATCCTATGAGTAAATTGTTGAATGAATTGAATATCATGAAGTTGAAATTACATGTTCATATCATGCCTAGTGGTAGCTTCACATTGGGTTTAGAAAGTGAAATCTTTTGAAGCTTGACAATCACAATATTGGTCATTCAAGCAATTCATGAATGATTACTATAAGGAAGAGAACTTTCACATGCAAATACACTATCTTGGAAATCTTTTGTGATTGTGAGCCCCCATCAAAATATTATATTCCAAAATTGTTGATGTTAGACAAGTAAGACAACGTAATGATTTATGTTTGTTCATATTCACATAGAATTTATATTGTCATAGATCCTTCAACATGTGGTGCTTGCCCCCCATCTTTGCTAGCCAAAAATTCCGCACCAAGTAGAGATACTACTTGTGCATCCAAAAACCCTTAAACCCAAATCTTATTTTCAAGAGTCCACCATACCTACCTAAGGATTGAGTAAGATCCTTCAAGTAAGTTGTCATCGGTGCAATAAGGCAAAAAAAATGCTTCTAAAAGTGTTAGATCATTTAGTGTAAGAGAAAATTTAGCGTTGTAGGAACTTGTGATGGCAAAGAATAAAAGCGACAGACTACATAATAAAGGTTGCTATCATAAGGGGCAATATAACGTGACGTTCTTTTGCACTAAGGGATTGAGCATACAAACAAAAATCGCATGGCAACCTCTGCTTCCCTCTGCAAAGGGCCTACCTTTTACTTTTATGTATTTACTTTCATGCAAGCATCAAAGTTTTTCTCTCTATTCCTTTTTATTTTTCTCTTTTGGCAAACATCATGTGGTGAGGAAAGATCTAGGCACATATATCCAGTTGGATATGGGTAGCATGAGTTATTATTGTTGACATCACCCTTGAGGTGAATACGTTGGGAGGCGAAATTATAAGCCCCTATCTTTCTATGTGTCCGGTTGAAACGTTTTGCTCATGTGTATGCAGTGAGTGTTAGCAATCATAGAAGACTATATGATGGTTGAGTATGTGGAGCTCTTACTTAGACTCTTTTGAATAAGTTGAATTGCAATTGTTTGGTGACTAAGAATATAGGTTGTTGAGTTTGAAGAGAATTCTTGGGGCACTCTTTGAGGTTCTTTGTGTTGGATTGAGCATTACGAATTTGAATTTGCTTTGGTGTTATTTTAGTACGAACTCTTGGATAGATCGATCAGAAAGAATAGCTTTGAGGTGGTTTCGTACCCTACAAACAATTTATTCTTATGTTCTCCAGTAGATAGGAACTTTGGAGAGATTCTTCATCGCACGTTGAGGGATGGTTATATGATCCAATTATATTAGCATTGTTGAGAGATTGCACTAGCGAAAGTATGGACCCTAGGCCTTGTTTTCAAGCATTGCAATACCGTTTGTGCTCACTTTTGTCACTTGCTACCTTGCTGTTTTTATTTATTCAGATTATAAAAATATATTTCTACCATCCATATTACACTTTTATCACCATCTCTTCGCCGAACTACTGCACCTATACAATTTGCCATTGTATTGGGTGTGTTGGGGACACAAGAGACTTTTTGTTATTTGGTTGCAGGGTTGTTTGAGAGAGACCATCTTCATCCTACACCTCCCACGGATTGATAAACCTTAGGTCATCCACTTGAGGGAAAATTGCTACTGTCCTACAAAACTCTGCGCTTGGAGGCCCAACACGAGTCTACAAGAATAAAGTTGCGTAGTAGACATCACTGTACACTAAAGTAGGCTCTCCAGGAGTACCTGGAGGTCTAGTTCGAAGGTATGCCTAGTTTTTACACAACGCATACATAGTAAATGCTCATTTCATTGTGTGCAAGAGATGTGGCATGTTTCGTTATGTGGTGTTGTTTTGTTATAAACTCATCCTTTGGTGTTGTTCACAGACTGGAAAGTATGCATATTTATCTTCCAAGGAGACTAGTAACTAGTTTGTGTCACCTTGCAGAGAGGGTGCAATGAAGATAAGATTGAGGATTTCCAAGTACAAGATGTTAGGAAGGAGCCTTGCAAGAGAAGGAGGAGCAGCGCTGAGCCTATTCAACCAGTTATGGTAAGTCACTGTATTATAATTACCCGGACATCCTATTTGTCTGACATTGTGCTTGCTTAGGGTTCTTCACCTGTAACCCAGTCATTGGGCCATTGATTAAAACTCCCTCCGCTCACTACTATATGATGTTCTAACTTTTTTCTAAATCAGATGTATGTAAACACATTTTAATGTGTCTATTCACTCATTACGGATGTAGTCTACTTTTAAATATCTAAAACATCTTATAGTAGTGAACAGTGTGAAACTGCTTCCTGCTATGGTATAATTATCAATGTCATAAATGTCATAACCAAACGCATATTCACATCATTAGATTCTTTATCATTACTAGGATCTTGATTACATACTAGTCGAGATACTTCATAGGGGGCAAACAATATTACATTACTTGTTCCTTTATATAGTAAATGTAGCTAGGCCATGGATGTTATTGAGGCGTCCATGTATGCATGCTGCCAACTCAATAGTTCAATTGCTTGTTTGTTTCAGGCATAGTTGAATTGCTCTTTTCAATTGCTTTATTTGTCCTCAGTTAATGAGATGCCGAAACAATGATGCCTGATGTAGGGTACTTGTATAACTATTAGTTGACATAATTAAATGCCTTACCATTTAATTACTCTGGTGAAGTGTGCCTGAAGCTTTCAAGTCTATTAACCAACTATTACTGCATGAGGCTCACAATCTAGTTTATACGAGGCAAATGATTGCATAGTTTTGCTTGTTGTAGTAGGTTTGTATGAATCCCTCTGCTGTTCATTATGCTCCCTAAGACTTTAAGGACTCGAGAGAAGGGCAAAACGGCGCGGGCGACGGAGACGCGAGATAGAGATAGAGATAGCAGAGAGGAGAGAGAGAGCGAGAGAGAGAGCGAGAGAGAAGAGAGCGTAGAGAGAGATATATATAATGTTCAGTAGCTGCATGTGGTCTAAATTTGTAACCTATCTGTGTTTTGGATTTGGCCCCAACATCATGCTCCTCTGGTGAGCTAAGAGAGATTTCTGTATGCGGGCTGCACAGACTACCATTTTTATAATTTTTAAAATATCACCTGCTTATGCTTCATGACATGTAACATTATTGTTATTCCTGTTTTGCCATGTACAAGATAGTCTGTCTTGCTCGCTTCACTGTTGTAACTATACTTTTGCCCTAGTCATGTGTACTTACAGAAACATTTCAGGATGAAGTGACATCAACACAAAGATCTGATAGTAGTGCGGCATGGCCGTTACCAAATGATTATGGATTGGAATTGGAATGTGCTGATGTTCTCGAGCATCAACTTGAGGTGGCAAGACAACGTGTATATGATTCTCAACATGTAATCAACATGTTGAGACTGGAGTTGTAGGTATTAGATGCAGGAGTCAAAAAATGAAACAACACACTGAGGTAACCACAAAGGAATTGGAGATTTTGCAGACTGAAATTTGTGCTATCAGAATCCGGCCAATCCTATTTTTTGAAGAGATTATAGTTCAAACGGTAAGTTCTGTTGATGTGTGTCCATGATGTATGAGCTTTATTTGCCCAGTGTATGTAATTTGTTGTTTGTGTACGCTTTATTATCACTGGTGCCGAACTATAATGCCCAGTGGATATAATATGCTGTAATTTCTTTATTGTACAGTGTAGGATTATTCTTCGTTTCTGTGTCTCTTTATTGTATAGTGTAGGTTTTTTAGAGGCGATAGTATAGAGTAGGATAATTCTTTGTATATCCTATATCATTGAAACGGGGGCCAACACGCCCAAACATTACCTAGACACCATCCGAACGAACAAACATGTGTAGTCAAAGCAGGCCTTAATTGGGCTGGTCAACTTAATATTTAATGGATCACAATCGATGTGGCCCAGCGTAACAACGGCTTTTAGCAGGCCGTTAACAGGCCGAAAGCTCGATAGGGCCGTATAAATGGAAACGGCCTGTGGGCCTCTAGCAGGCCGAAATAAATGTCAATTTTGTCTCGGCCCTTTTACTTGACGGGCCAATAAGAGGCCGAAAGTGTTTTGGGCCAAAAGAGGCCCAATTTACAAACTAGGCTTTTAACAGACCGAAAGTCGCGTCGGGCTGAAATTGTGCCCTGCGGAACGGGGCCGCTAATGGACCCAAAGTCAGGTGGCACCGTCAAAGGCCAAACTGTTGTGCGGGCCGTTAACAGGCCGAAAGACAAAATGGGCTAGAAGTTGGCCCATGTACAGAATGGGCCTAGAAAAGGCCGAAAGTCACAATGGGCTAGACGTTGGCCCAACTACAGAATGGGCCGAGAAAAGGCCGAAAGACATACCGGCGGCATATTGGTCCATATCTATAATGGGCTGCTAACAGGCCGACAGAAGGTCGAGCCGTAAAGACATAGCGGGCCGTTAACGGGCTGGAACTGACGATAGGCTGGAAATTGTCAAATCCAGAATGGGCCTTTGATGGGCCGATTCTGTGTAACTCATATGGACCGTGCTTCTAAATGGGCCTGACTCAAGTAGGCCGCTAATGGGCCGGCCCGCTTATTTTGACAGGCCCGCCTTTTAACCTAAATGGGCCACTGTTGGCCGAGCCACATGTCGATGTACCATAGGCGTGTCCCGTCCACTCGCTGGATGACACCTGTCCCAATGAGGAGCTGACACCGGGATACTCCGGCGGATCAGAATTTTACACGTGGAAAATCCCCATTGATCCGTGTGACGCACCCAGCTTAATCGTGCACTAATCATACACACAAATGCACACGATCAAGCCTAAGGACTCACTTGAAGATATCACAACACAACTCTAGACACAAATTAAAATAATACAAGCTTTATATTACAAGCCAGGGGCCTCGAGGGCTCGAATACATAAGCTAGCTTACAAGTGTCAGCGGAAGCATCAGATATCTGAGTACAGATATAAAAGATAAAATAGATAGGCCTTTAAAAGGCGAGGCGAAAGAAAACACTACGATCAAAAAGGCGCATGCCTCCTGCCTGGGACCATCCGATCCTACTCCTGGTCGTCGGCAAGCTCGTAGTAGTAACCACCCTCAGGGTGGTAGTAGTAGTCGTCGATGGGCAGCTGTCTCCGGGGCTCCGTCATCTGGTTGCATCAAACAGATATGGGGAAAAAGAGGAAGTAAAGCAATTCTGAGTACTCATCAGAAGTACTCAACAAGCAAGGATCTACACTACATATGCAACATTATCAAAGAAAGGCTGTATATGTGGACTGGGCTGCAGAAATGCCAGAATAGAGAGAAGGCCTAGTCCTATCGAAGACTAGCATCTTCAGCGGTCTTGCAGCATTAGAAGAGTGTAGATTAGTACAGTATAAAGTAGTAGTAGCCTTAATTATCAACCTCGGCCAAAGATCCTTTCTCGACTCCCTGCGAGAAAGCAATCCCAGAGCCATACTATTCATTTCTCATCTCAACATTATGTTCTAGTTGTATCGATCAGGATACAGCTCCGAGCATCCGTTACCGAGGATCCGGTTATGCATAGATTAGTTCTTCCCTGCAGGGGTGCACCAACTTACCCACCACGCTCGCTTAACTCCGGCTGGACAACTTTTCTGGGTCATGCCCGGCCTCGGCCAAATGACACACCGCAGCCCTACCTAGAGCTCAGCAGAGAGGTCCCCACCGGTCTACATCCTAAGCACTCTGGGGTCTTGGGCCCATCGCCCGTTGCACTCCGGGTCATTGTGCGCAGGGTGGATACCAGCGTCGCCTCGGATGGCCGACACGATCCGACCGTGCCACAATGTTGATCTGGACGTCTGACAGAGCTTTTGGCTGATGCCACGATGCAGAGTGCCCATAACTATTCCCGCGTGATGGTTAGTGCTATCGGGCGAGAGGCCCACTCGGATCGAATATCCAAATCGTTAGTGTATTGGTAGCGTGCGGTAACAAGCAGAGACTCGTGATCGATGTGACCCCATCACCCCATCACGTGGACTTGCGGCAAGGGCTAAGAATGCCCAGCCACGCCTCGTAATTATGTCTCGGGTACCCTCCAGGTCAACCCGACTTCCCATCACTCGCGGGTACCCCTCATGGTCTACCCGCCTTTCCAAGTAACAGTTGTAAAGTCCAAGTATCCGTGTGTCCATAACATCAGGGAATCTGAGGTATCACCCTCGTTGGATTCCTACTCGATGTATCCGTCAAGGTGAACTTAGGAGGAATCACCCTCGAGGTTCACACTTGAAGTGTTGCACGATAGAGTGGTATCGGGAGTGGTGTAGGAGGAATCACCCTCGATGACCATGACCAATTAGCTACGCTACAAGGTTAACATCAGAAGTGCTGATGAGGTATCACCCTCGGCACTCGATAGTAACCCAGTAGTGTCGTACAACTAAGGGGGTGATGTGCGGTGCCGGGGCCTGGTTGTCGATCATGATGATCAACTCATCTGATACTCCAGCGGGGCAACTTGGGACAAAGTGGGGGTCTCTGGTGGGTCTCTATCCAGCCTATACTAAGCAGTTTGGATAACAGGTAGGTATCAACAGCAGTTACAAAAATAGGCTATGCATCAGAAATAGGATAAGCAGTAGCAGCAGCAATTTCTAATGCAAACATAAGAGCGAAAGAATAGGCAATATAGGCATGCTCAAAGGGGGGTGCTTGCCTGGTTGCTCGGCGGCAAAGGCAAGGTTTTCAACGATGTCGTCCTGCTCCTGAGCTGCGTCGGTCTCGGGAATTGTGTCGGTGTCGGGGTCTACCGAGAGAGAAGAGGGGGAGGAAACAGATAAATACACAACAAACATATGCAACACAGAGCATGCTATGCTAATGTGCAGTGCAGGGTTGCTTAAAGACATGTCTAAATCATTTTAGTTATTTTAGGATTAAAGTTGGATTTATTAAACGGTATGTATGCACTATTCATCTACCGGAAACAGACTAAAAGTTGCGGGTTCACCTCCGTAGAGGGTCCCGACACAGAAATAGATGGCACTGTCAGCTTCGTCTCGTCTTTCTGATCAACTTTCATGTACAAAGTTTTTTGATCTGAGCTACGGTTTAATTTCTACGGATTTCCGAAGATTTAAACATCTATTTGGAATTTCCTGAAAATTGGCTAAGTTTGAGAATTGCTTAGTTTTAAACATCACTTAGCTGTTTTCCAAAGGCTATAACGATTGTTCTGTTCATCCTACGGATTAGTGCCTTATATCAATTGTGAGCATTTTTCTGCGATCTACATGTTAGTAACACTTTCATCCATATTAGAGTTCATTTGCTTGATCATCAACAACCCTAAAGTAGATATGAAAATAAAGCAGTTTTTCAGTTTTTCAGCTAACAGAACTTAGCATTTTGTGAATTTCATAGGATTTAATCCGCGCATCAAATGGATTTGGTCCAATGGGGTAAAATGAAGTTTGTCAAGGGTAATTTCTTCACATATTATTTTTACTTATGTTAGCACTTGATTAGCTACTGTTTAGGGGCTATCCAGTGAGCTAAACAGCGTAGCAGCACAAAAGCTAGCTACTGCTACAGTAACTAAATGTTACTGTAGCATTGCAGCACAAGTAGCAGCAGGCAGCAAGCAACGCAGCAGCATGAGCAGCTAGTGGCAGCGGCCGCAGGCAGAAGCAGTGCAGCAGCGGGCGGCGGTAGCAGCGCTAGCAGTAGGCGGCTGCGGTGCGGTGCGTGGCACAGCAGGCACAGCGAGGCGAAGGGACGCGGGCGGCCATGGGCAGCAGGCGCGCGTGGCAGCGAGCGGATGCAGCAGGCAGCAGCTCACAGGTACGACGGGCGAGCGGCTGGCCGGGGCGAGGCTAGGGGAAGGTGGGTGCGGGCGCGGGCGCTTGCGGGAGCTGCGGGGCGGGCGCTTGCGGAAGCTGCGGGCGCACGCGTGGTGAGCGTGTCCAGGGGGGCGTAGATGGCGCGAGCAGGGGCGCGGCGGCCGCGAGCTCGACAGGAGCTCGGGCGTGGTCGGGCGACGGCCTCGGGCGAGCTCGAGACTGAGCGTACAGGGCACGGCAAGATGCGCTGGAGGTGGTGTTGGCTAGCTAGGAGCTCGGGAGTTCGACGCGCGGCACATGCGCGAGCTTAGCGTGCAGTGGCTGCGGCGGAGGCGCGACCAACGGCGGCGAGCTGCGGCAAAAAAATGGCGGCAGGCCTAGAGGACGCGCGTGAGAGTAGAGAGGGGGGAAGATGAGCGGTGCTCACCGGGTGAGCACACGGAGGCTCGCTAGTGGCCGGGAGCAGCAGATGGCGTCGAGAACATCGACGAACACCGGCGACATCACGGGAGGGGATCGGCTCGATCCGGCGATGTGGTGCTCCCCGGATCAATCCGAAGGGCGGAGCCGATGTAGACGACGACGGTGGTCCTCCTGGGCATCTCCGTGCGGCGTGGGGTGCTCGGTGGTCGCGGTGGTGGCAAGCGGCGGCGATGGCAGCTATCGGGTGTGCGCAGGGAGAGGCAAGCGAGCGAGGGGAAGAGGAATGCGGGGGTCTAGGGTTTGAGGGGGGGCCGACGTGGTACTTATCCATCGGAGGAGACCGTCGATGGGCGACGCGTGCGGCGACAGCAATCACGGCGGCGCCGGTGCTGCCACGGGAGAGGGAACAGGTGAGGAGGAGTGAGAAAATCCTGGTGGGCTGGGCCGTCGCTACAGTGACGAGCAGGCCGAGTGCATAGGAGGTGTTTTCCTTTTTTCTTTTTCTGTAAATGAAGAGAGCTCCTATTTGCAAATTGTTTTGGCACCAAAAGAATTTTGTCTGAGTGGAAACTTGGCACATAATTTGCTGACAAAATACTGAGATGGTACAAAAAGTTTGGGGACATCAGGAGTTGTCCAAGCATTTTTAGAAAATGAAAAGGCCATTTAAAATGCTGCTGGACCAGAGAATAAATTCTCAGTGGCAAATTGGGAATTGCAAAAATGTTGATTTCAACTTGACAAATATTTAGAGATTATTTGCCATGGGATGAACTATTTTGTTTGCATGACAGATGAAATAAATATTTGACATGCATTTGAATTTTGAATTTGAAGCAGATTTTAGACAAGTGGCATTTGGCTTAGTAAAGCATGATGTCAATGCCACCATAAGAGGGGGATTACTGTAGTGTGAGGCTGGGGATGTTACAAATCTCCTCCACTACAAGAAATCTCATCCCGAGATTTAAGTGGGGAAGTAAAGAGTAACTTCAGGAGAACTGACCCTTATAGGGTTAATTATCTGGTGAACAATTCAGGGAATGTGGTAGAAGCATCTCTCGAGTTGAAACTTAAGAAAACATTGAGAGCAAGGTAAAATATTTCAAGCGGACAGGCAATCGTTCGATGCTTGAAGTAAAGTGTGAAAGGGGTTCAGAGCATCGGGAATAGATCATCTCTCGGAGGGTGGCTCGTGACATGATACGAAGCCAAATGCAAGAATATTTCTGAATCAAGGTCGTTCAGGAGAGTCAGGTTCCGATCCTGTGGAACTGTGATGAGGGTTGATCGAGAGTAGGAAGAATGGTGTCATCTTACCGGTCACGACAACAAGGTATGTCAGAGGATATTCTGTCAGTTTTGTCGGTGACCACATCGGTACCAAGGGCGAGGGACGAAGAGAACCATTTTCCTGCTCGTAAGAACGAGGCGGACCAATAAGGTAAAGTTCTCGTCCATTGGTGGTTACCAGAATGTCATCAACAATAGTAACATGGTCTTACTGACAGAGTTGTACACCGGGGTGTTTCCATGAGCAGGGAATTATTTCTGCTTATAACATATGGATCACAAGAAAGGTTAAACAAACCAATGGAAAGGAAAATGTGTTTATACACATGAATTAGGAGTGTAACTTTTTCCAAGGAAAAGTAGAGCATGATATACATGTCAGATCAACAAGTACATCATCATTTGGATAAAGGGGCAAGGGAATTCATGATGTTATCCATACAACGGTGTTTGGATAATAGAGCAAGAAACATTTAGCATTGCGCTTCCAATGTTCTTATTGATGTTCGGAGTACCACAGTTATGCTTCGAGGTAGCAATAACATAGTGTTTCAAGTAAGGGTTGGATCTGAAGATCACAAGAGACACGAAGGAACATTTCCAAGAATATCACGGAACGTAAAGTATAACCCAACACGTCCAAGTCTGTGTTGGCAGGAAGTCGAGGATAATGTCGATGATAATACAATTCATCGAAGAACAAGGATGGTATTTCTCTCATGAATTAGATTGATATCCTGAAAGAGCTCTGAATGTTGATGATGATCACGACACATTTGTCGAGAGATTTCAAGAAGATGTAATCGGTTAGCGATGACATCAAGAAAAAGGAATGACGAAGCGAAAGGTTATTGGAACCACGTATACAACACAAGCTCGAAATCAAGCTTGTTGTTCGAGGTGAAATGATAAGATGAGGAAGATCGACGTAAGCTTCGCTCATCGTCGGAAGTTGCTCTGGGATAAGGACCAGGTAGCATAATTAAAAATTGACACGATAATGATATAGCCGATCAGACTAGGAATGATGTGATGGAGTATCATTCCAATAAGAATTCACAAGAGGTAGTGCATTGACACGATATCCATGAGATAACATGGGGCAATACTTGAAGGTAGATCAGAATTAGAGGTTGGATAGGTGAAATGATCTACAGAGGACAAGTATTTTAACTTGTTCGGGAAATGGAATCAAGGAGAAAATATGGTTGGAACCACGATTGCAAAGGATCAATTCACAGATACAAGATAAACTTATTCCAAGGAAATAATTATTTTTATGAGCAGCTTCTATGATGAGTTCTACATCGTTTCTATGGGCATGAACACAAAGTTCAAGGTCGACTCCCACTTCTCCAATGCATAATCTTTCATTCACTGCTCTGTTAAAAATTATATGAACATGAAGAACTACCTGGTGAAATACCATACCCGCGAAAATTATCAGATTCACACTGATTAGGAAAGGCATAGGTTCAACCCATCGGGGCATCTTAGGACCATATACCACATACTATAGAAGTAGATAACTCAAGCTCGATAGTAGAGCATGGCTGACAAAAGGAGAGGATACAATTTACCAAAGGCACTATGTATCCGAAGAAAGGCTCACAAGGTTATTGAATATGAAAAGACGCTGTCGGATAAAATCCAACAAAAGATCTGGTAGCCCATAAGGGATCTGATGTGAGCATCGGTACTCAATCAGTGGAAGAAAGAATGCAAAGAAATCAGATTATAGAAATATCTGAATAATTCGGCGTTCAAGTTGAAGGAAACTAGGTGGACAATCAATTGCAACATGATTGGCCGAGATCCAACTCATGTCCAGAATGACGTCTGAGCAGGAAGATCAAATTTCAGGGTTCGACTGATGATTGCGTGCATTCGCAACATAATGAATCAATAGGCTCAAGATGACAATGACAAATGATGTTAATGAGTATTGCCGGACATATGGATTTAACCATAATGCAGGCAGACAAGACTTGCGAGGGCACTAGGCTGCAGAGGATCTTCGGGAGATCAAATTTGTATTTCGAAGAATTTTGTGAGACATATGAACAACTGGGGATGAAGGTACAAACGACAAGGATATTATTCATGGGGATTATCGGTGGTCAGGAACTGCAAAGCAGTGAGTATAGGGTCTCGGGAAACATCGAGGAGTATCTTCAGAACCTTCTGATGAAGCATACGAACATCTAGAACGAGGGGCTCTCCGGGAGGAAGTGGTTACGAGAACCTAGAGTCAGAGTTAGTAAAACCTTTAACCCGAAAATAAGAGAGATCAGAATCCCAGAGTATAGACGAGGAATAAAAGATCCTAATACTACCCATTCGGCGACGTGGGCCCGTAAGCCACACAGCCAAGTTAGTAATATAGTTTTGGACCACTAGACTCAACTTCAGCCAAGGAGTTGGAAAGGGGGATTCCTACAGGCAGTCGGCTCTAATACCAACATGTGACGCCCCCAGCTTAATCATGCACTAATCATACACGCAAATGCACACGATCAAGCCTAAGGACTCACTTGAAGATATCACAACACAACTCTAGACACAAATTAAAATAATACAAGCTTTATATTACAAGCCAGGGGCCTCGAGGGCTCGAATACATAAGTTCGGTTACAAGCATCAGCGGAAGCATCAGATATCTGAGTACAAATATAAAAGATAAAATAGATAGGCCTTTAAAAGGTGAAGCGAAAGAAAACACTATGATCGAAAAGGCGCAGGCCTCCTGCCTGGGACCCTCTGATCCTACTCCTAGTCGTCGGCAAGCTCGTAGCAGTAACCACCCTCGGGGTGGTAGTAGTAGTCGTCGATGGGGCAGCTGTCTCCGGGGCTCCGTCATCTGGTTGCATCAAACGGATATGGGGAAAAAGATGAAGCAAAGCAACAGTGAGTACTCATCCGAAGTACTCTGCAAGTAAGGATCTACACTACATATGCAACATTATCAAAGAAAGGCTGTATATGTGGACTGGGCTGCAGAAATGCCAGAATAGAGAGAAGGCCTAGTCCTATCGAAGACTAGCATCTTCAGCGGTCTTGCAGCATTAGAAGAGTGTAGATTAGTACAGTATAAAGTAGTAGTAGCATTAAGTATCAACCTCGGCCAGAGATCCTTTCTCGACTCCCTGCGAGAAAGCAATCCTAGAGCCATACTATTCATTTCTCATCTCAACATTATGTTCTAGTTGTATCGATCAGGATACAACTCCGAGCGTCCGTTACCGAGGATCCGGCTATGCATAGATTAGTTCTTCCTTGCAGGGGTGCACCAACTTACACACCACGTTCGCTTAACTCCGGCCGAACACACTTTTCTGGGTCATGCCCGGCCTTGGCCAAACAACACACTGCAGCCCTACCTAGAGCTCAGCAGAGAGGTCCCCGTCAGTCTACATCCTAAGCAGTCCGAGGTCTTGGGCCCATAGCCCGTTGCACTCCGGGTCGTTGTGTGCAGGGTGGATACCAGCGTCGCCTCGGATGGCCGACGTGATCTGACCATGCCACAATGCTGAACTGGACGTCTGACAGAGCTTTCGGCTGATGCCACGATGTAGAGTGCCGATAACTATTCCCGCGTGATGGTTAGTGCTATAGGGCCAGAGGCCCACTCGGATCAAATATCCAAATCGTTCGTGTATTGGTAGCGTGCGGTAACGAGCAGAGACTCACGATCGATGTGACCTCGTCGCCCCATCTCGAGGACTTGCGGCAAGGGCTAAGAATGCCCAGCCACGCCTCGTAATTATGTCTCGGGTACCCTCCAGGTCAACCCGACTTCCCATAACTCGCGGGTACCCCTCATGGTCGACCCGCCTTTCCAAGTAACAGTTGTAAAGTCCAAGTATCCGTGTGTCCATAACATCAGGGAATCCGAGGTATCACCCTCGTTGTATTCCTACTTGATGTATCCATCAAGGCGAACTTAGGAGGAATCACCCTCGAGGTTCACACTTGAAGTGCTGCACGATAGAGTCGTATTGGGAGTGGTGTAGGAGGAATCACCCTCGATGACCACGACCATTTAGCTACGCTACAAGGTTAACATCAGAAGTGCTGACGAGGTATCACCCTCGGCACTCGATAGTAACCTTGTAGTGTCGTACAACTAAGGGGGTGATGTGCGGTGCCGGGGCCTGGTTGTCGATCACGATGATCGACTCATCTGATACTCCAGCGGGGCAACTTGGGACAAAGTGGGGGTCTCTGGTGGGTCTCTATCCAGCCTATACTAAGCAGTTTGGATAACATGTAGGTATCAATAGCAGTTACAAAAACAGGCTATGCATCAAAAATAGGATAAGCAGTATGTGACGCCCCCGGCTCAATCGTGCACTAATCATACACGCAAATGCACACGATCAAGCCTAAGGACTCACGGGAAGAGATCACAACACCTCTCTAAAACATAAATAAAGTCATACAAGCTTTATATTACAAGCCAGGGGCCTCGAGGGCTCGAATACATAAGCTTGCATAGAAGCGTCAGCGGAAGAATCAGATATCTGAGTACAGATATAAAACAGAAATAGATAAGCCTCTAGAAAGGCGGGGCAAAAGAAAAGCTACGATCGAAAGGCGCAGGCCTCCTGTGTGGGACCCTCCGAACCTACTCCTGGTCGTCAGCCAACTCGTAGTAGTATCCACCCTCGGGGTAGTAGTAGCGATCGTCGGCGGGGGCAGCTGTATCCGGGGCTCCGTCATCTGGTTGCATCAAATGGATATGGGGAGAAAAAGAAAGCAAAGCAACCGTGAGTACTCATCTGAAGTACTCAGCAAGCAAGGATCTACACTACATATGCAACATTATCAAAGAGAGGCTGTATATGTGGACTGGGCTGCAGAAATGCCAGAATAGAGGGAAGGCCTAGTCCTATCGAAGACTAGCATCTTCAGAGGTCTTGCAGCATTAGAAGTGTGTAGATTAGTACAATATAAAGTAGTAGTATCATTAAGTCTCAACCTCGGCCAGAGATCCTTCCTCGACTCCCTGCGAGAAAGCAATCCCAGAGCCATACTGTCATCAACCTCGTCCAGAGATCCCTTCTCGACTCCCTGCGAGAAGCAATCCCAGAGCCATAATATCCAATTCTAGTTGTATCGATCGGGATACAACTCCGATTGTCCGTTACCGAGGATCCGGCTATGCATAGATTAGTTCTTCCCTGCAAGGGTGCACCAACTTACCCACCACGCTCGCTTAACTTTGGTCGGACACACTTTTCAGGGTCATGCCCGGCCTCGGCCAAACGACACACCGCAACCCTACCTAGAGCTCAGCAGAGAGGTCCCCGTCGGTCTACATCCTAAGCGCTTAGAGGTCTTGGGCCATCGCCCTGTGCACTCCGAGTCGTTGCGTGCAGGGGGAAGCCAGGCACCAGGGGGGCACCGGTCCGTCCCGGCCGCAATGCTGAACTGGACGTCTGACAAAGCTTTCGGCTAATGCATACGATGCAAAGTACCCATAATTATTCCCGCGTGATGGTTAGTGCTATCGGGCCAGAGGCCCACTCGAATCAAATATCCAAATCGTTAGTACCTTGGGGGTGCGGTAACGAGCAGAGACTCACGATCGATGTAACCCCGTTGCCCTGTCTCGAGGACTTGCGGCAAGGGCCAAGAATGCCCGGCCACGCCTCGTATTCTCACTCGGGCACCATCCAGGTCAACCCATCTTCACATCACATGCGGGTACCCCTCAGGGTTGACCCGCCTTCCAAGTAACAGTGTAAAGTCCAATTATCCGTGTGTCCATAACATCAAGGGAATCCGAGGTATCACCCTCGATGGATTCCTACTTGATGTATCCGTCAAGGTGAACTCAGAGTAATCACCCTCGATGGGTTCACACTTGAGGTGTTGCACGACAACGTCGTTATCGGAAGTGGGGAAGGTGGAATCACCCTTGATGACCACGACCGAATAGCTACTCTACAGAGTTAACATCAGAAGTGCTACACTAGGTATCACCCTCGGCACTCGATAGTAACGCTGCAGTGTCGTTACAACTAAGGGGGTGATGTGCGGTGCCGGGGCCTGGTTGTTGAGTCTTCTGATAATCCAGCGGGGCAATCAGGACAAGTGGGGTCACTGATAGGTCTCTACCCAGCCTATACTAAGCAGTTTAGGATAAGCAGGTAAGGTTTCAATAGCAGGTTACAATAAATAGGCTATGCATCAGAAAAGGTAAAGCAGTAGCAGCAGCAATTCTAATGCAAGCATGAGAGAGAAAGAATAGTCGATATTGGTATGCTCAAGGGGGGGTGCTTGCCTAGTTGGTCGGCGGCAAAGGCAAGGTCGTCAACGGTGTCGTCGGGCTCCTGAGCTGCGTCGGTCTCGGGAACTATGTCGGTGTCGGGGTCTATCGGGAGAGAAGAGGGGGAGGAAACAGATAAATACTCGGCAAACATATGTAACACAGAGCAGGCTACGCTAACATGCAGTGCAGGGTTGCCTAAAGACATGTCTAATCATTTTAGTTAATTTAGGATTTAAGTTGGAATTATTAACCGGAGTAGAAGCACTATTCATCTACCGGAAACAGGCTAAAAGTTGCGGGTTCAAGTCCGTAGAGGGTCCCGATACGGGAACAGATAGCACGGTTGGATTCGTCTCATCGTTCTGAGCAACTTTCATGTAGAAAGTTTTTCGATCTGAGCTACGGATTATTTTATACGATTTTGTAAAGATTTAAACAATTTCTGGAATTATTTTAATTAACAGAAATGGATTATTGCGTTAGCATGATGTCACTGTGACGTCAGCAGTCAAACCGCCTGAGTCAAGTCAAACCTGACCTGCGGAACCCACCTGTCATACTCAGTGGCTAACTAACTGAGTTTAACTAATCTAACTACCTAACTAATTAACAGGGGCGCACTGGTCAGTGACTAATTAGTGATTTAATTTAACTAATTAACTAATTAACAGATTTTATTTATTTTAAAAATGCTTAAAGGGGTGGGGCCCATATGTCATTGACTGGGGCCTGCCCAGTCAGCACAGTTGACTTGGTCAACTGGTCAACAGGGGGCCTCGGGCCCATCGGTCAGTGGCACAGGGGCGGGGCCCACCGGGGCCAGGTCAGCGCCGGCCGCTGGAGCTCTCCGGCGAGCCCCGAGCGGTGGTGGAACTCCGGCGAGCTCGGGTTTCTCCTATGGTGCACCATTTTGGGCGCGGTTTGTTGCACTGGGACGGCCACTCCACGCCGCGTCCAGTGGTGGTCATGGCCGGAGCTGAGCGCTACGACGGTGACGGTAGACGGCGGTGTTCGGGTGGTGAAGAAGACGCAACAGCAGCATGCGCGCGAGCAAACTAACTACGCCGTGAGGCCCTACGCGATGCGGGGAAGTTAGCGGACACAGCCACGAGGCCATTTGGTCACCGACGACACGTCGGCGGCGAGCTCCGCGGCGTCCAGTATGGCCACGGATGGAGCGGCGGCTACGGCAAGGGGAAGAGCGCAAGGAGAGAGGGAGAGGGAGGAAGGGCTCACAGCGCCCTGCAGATGTGCTAGCATGGGCCCGGGGAAGACTCAGGGCGGCAGATCGACGGCGGTGATCTTCGGCGTCCGAGAGGGGAGGCGAGGTCATGGGCGAAGAAGCAGGGGCTCCCGGCTCAAATGCAGAGGTGTAGGAGGCGTAGCCGGCGACGGGGAGGCCTGTGGGCATGTCGGGGAGGCGAACGGAGCTCGGTGGCCGCGAGCTCAATGGAGCGCGCCCATGGCTGCGCTCGGTTTGAGGTGGAGAGCAAGGGAGGAAGGGAGAGAGAGGAGACAGAGGGGTCAGGGGATCACGGGCTCTGCCCTTATCCTCCATGGGGGCGGCGAGGCAGCGCGCTGTCGACCAGGGAGAGAGGGGGGGGGGGGCAGCGCACGGCGTGCGGAAGCGGCGACAGCGAGCGAGCGTGAACAGAGAGAGGTAGGGGATGAGCTAGATGGGCTGGGCCGCACTGTAGCTCACTTGGGCCGAGCACACAGTGCACTTTTTCCATTTTCTTTGTTTCCTTTTCTGTTTTCTTTTGTTTCACTGCTTTGCAAAAATGTGTGGGCTCATATACAGCTTTATGAAATATGAGAACTAGCCACATAAACATAGTGCAATTGTCACTGCTAGAAATTGGTTTGGAGGCAAATGAATTTTATTTGGATTTTAATTAAATGAAATTGGGTTAAATATCTCTGTTTTGTTGCTGTTTGAGGCACATAGTTTATTTAGTAAATGTTAAATATAATTTTACAATTGTCTCTGGATTATTTACAATATTATGAACATTTTAGTTTTTCAATTTCGAACAACTTTTGTTTCCACTTTTAGTTTGAATTTCCATTTGAATTTGAATTTGAAAAGAGATAGGATCCAAATGATGTTTAAGCACTGTTGATCATGATGACATGGCATTATCAAAAGGGTATTACTGTAGCTAACCACTGGGGGTGTTACACAGTAGCAGCAGCAATTTCTAATGCAAGCATAAGAGAGAAAGAATAGGCGATATAGGCATGCTCAAAGGGAGGGGTACTTGCCTGGTTGCTCGGCGGCAAAGGCAAGGTCATCAACGGTGTCGTCGGGCTCCTGAGCTGCGTCAGTCTCGGGAACTGCGTCGGTCTCGGGGTCTACCGAGAGAGAAGAGGGGGAGGAAACAGATAAATACACAGCAAACATATGCAACATAGAGCATGCTATGCTAACGTGCAGTGCAGGGTTGCTTAAAGACATGTCTAAATCATTTTAGTTATTTTAGGATTAAAGTTGGATTTATTAACCGGTATGTATGCACTATTCATCTACCGGAAACAGACTAAAATTTGCGCGTTCACCTCCATAGAGGGTCCCGACACAGAAACAGATGGCACGGTCGGCTTCGTCTCGTCTTTCTGATCAACTTTCATGTACAAAGTTTTTCGATATGAGCTACGGTTTAATTTCTACGGATTTCCGAAGATTTAAACAGCTATTTGGAATTTCCTGAAAATTGGCTAAGTCTGAGAATTGCTTAGTTTTAAACATCACTTAGCTATTTTCCAAAGGCTATAACGATTGTTCTGTTCATCCTACGGATTAGTGCCTTATATCAATTGTGAGCATTTTTCTGCGATCTACATGTTAGTAACACTTTCATCCATATTAGAGTTCATTTGCTTGATCGTCAACAGCCCTAAAGTAGCTATGAAAATAAAGCTGTTTTTCAGTTTTTCAGCTAACAGAACTTAGCATTTTGTGAATTTCATAGGATTTAATCCGCGCATCAAATGGATTTGGTCCAATGGGGTAAAATGAAGTTTGTCAAGGGTACTTTCTTCACATATTTATTTTTACTTATGTTAGCACTTGATTAGCTGCTGTTTAGGGGCTCTCCAGCGAGCTAAACGGCGTAGCAGCACAAAAGCTAGCTACTGCTACAGTAACTAAATGTTACTGTAGCATCGCTGCCCTAGTAGCAGCAGGCAGCGAGCAACGCAGCAGCATGAGCAGCTAGCGGCAGTGGCCGCAGGCAGAAGCAGCACAGCAGCGGGCGGCGGTAGCGGCGCTAGCAGCAGGCTGCAGCCGGTGGCTGCGGTGCGGTGTGTGGCGCAGCAGGCACAGCGAGGCGAAGGGACGCGGGCAGCCATGGGCAGCAGGCACGCGGGGCAGTGAGCGGATGCAGCAGGCAGCAGCTCACAGGCACGGCGGGCGAGCGGCTGGCCGGGGCGAGGCCAGGGGAAGGTGGGTGCGGGCACGGGGCGCTTGCGGGAGCTGCGGGCGCGCACGTGGTGAGCGTGTCCAGGGGGCGTAGAGGGCGCGAGTAGGGGCGCGGTGACCGCGAGCTCGACAGGAGCTCGGGCATGGTCGGGCGACGTCCTCGGGCGAGCTCGAGTCCGAGCGTACATGGCACGGCAAGATGCGCTGGAGGTGGCGTTGGCTAACTAGGAGCTCGGGAGTTCGACGCGCGGCACATGCGCGAGCTTAGCATGCAGTGGCTGCGGCGGCGGCGCGACCAACGGCGGCGAGCTTCGGCAAAAAAAAATGGCGGGAGGCCTAGAGGATGCGCGTGAGAGTAGAGAGGGGGGAAGACGAGCGGTGCTCACCGGGTGAGCACACGGAGGCTCGCTGGTGGCCGGGAGCAGCAGATGGCGTCGAGAACGTTGACGAACGCCGGCAACAGCACAGGAGGGGATCGGCTCGATCCGGCGATGTGGTGCTCCCCGAATCAATCTGAAGGGCGGAGCCGACGTAGACGACGGTGGTCCTCCTGGGCATCTCCGTGCGGCGTGGGGTGCTCGGTGGTCGCGGTGGTGGCAAGCGGCGGCGACGGCAGCTATCGGGTGTGCGCAGGGAGAGGCAAGCAAGCAAGGGGAAGAGGAATGCTGGGGTTTAGGGTTCGAGGGGGGCCCAAGGTGGTACTTATCCATCAGAGGAGACCGTCGATGGGCAACGCGTGCGGCGGCAGCAATCACGGCGGCTCCGGTGCTGCCATGGGAGAGGGAACAGGTGAGCAGGAGTGAGAAAATCCTGGTGGGCTGGGCCGTTGCTACAGTGACGAGCAGGCCGAGTGCACAGGAGGTGTTTTCCTTTTTTCTTTTTCTGTAAAAGAAGAGAGCTCCTGTTTGCAAATTGTTTTGGCACCAAAAGTATTTTGTCAGAGAAGAAACTTGGCACATAATTTGCTGACAAAATACTGAGATGGTACAAAAAGTTTGGGGCCATCAGGAGTTGTCCAATCATTTTTAGAAAATGAAAAGGCCATTTAAAATGCTGCTGGACCAGAGAATAAATTCCCAGGGGCGAATTGGGAATTGCAAAAATGTTGATTTCAACATGAAAAATATTTGGAGATTATTTGCCATGGGATGAACTATTTTGTTTGCATGACAGATGAAATAAATATTTGACATGTATTTGAATTTTGAATTTGAAGCAGATTTTAGACAAGTGGCATTTGGCTTAGTAAAGCATGATGTTAATGCCACCATAAGAGGGGGATTACTGTAGTGTGAGGTTGGGGATGTTATAGTCCGGACTGTTAACGGGTTACCGGATCCAAACCGGAACCCGATAGCTTAACGGCGACCCGTTACGGTGGATGCCACGTGTCGGTTACCCTTGACGAAACCACTTCCATGGCGTGTCATTTATCGTCATGGAAGTGGACACTTCCATGATGATAATTTTGGTATTGTCATGGAACACTTCTACGATAGCACAGGTATGACTATCTTGATTCTGTCATAAAATCGTCATGGATGTACATGCATGACAGAAAACGTGACCTACTGTGACAAACACGTATCATCACAGAGGTGGTTTTCTTTTGTAGTGATAGGCGATAAACCTGGACCAGAGTCTCTTGTGGTTAGTCAGGTTGTGGCCGACACCCTCGCCAGGCTTCCGCTTGAAGGTTACCGAGATACATGACGTGTACATGGTGGTAAGTGGTGAGAGCATGTGTGAAGAAGTACACCCCTCTAGGGTTGATGATCTATTCAGATAGCCGCATCCTCAGATATGGACTACTTGGAAAGCTTACATTGTTCATAGACAAGTTGAAATGGATACTCTATAATGTGTAAGATAAGTGTGAGTTCTATGGATGGCCTTCTCGTAGGGATACAGGAGCGGATCCATAGTGGTGTATTGATGTGGTGAATATGTGGACTCGTGTGCACTCTCTCACCCAAAGAAAATACTGGTAGTCATAGTACAGGATAGCCAATGAGTCAAAGCTGGCTTGCTGCAGTCAAACTCCACAACCCCATTGTTGATACTGATGCATAAGTAGATAGTTCTGATGTAAGTCTTGCTGAGTACATTTGTACTCATGTTTGCTTAATTTATGTTTTTGCAGAGGAGACTTCAGTCTCACTTTCGATTTCTACGATGAGTTTGACGTTGGCCAATTAGCTTGGGGATCCTAGACAGAGGTCTGGTTCCTATGGAGGGTCTTGTAGATAGACAGACTTCCTCAGCCTTCTTTCTTTTCAGTTGCCTGTAATCAGACAAGTTTATGCTTCCATTGCTTGTATGACTTTGTATGTTGGGTCATGAGACCCATGTTTGTAATATCATGCTATGTATGGCTCTTTCCAGCCTTATCTATACTTTTGTTGTAGAGTCATGTTGTGATGCCATATTGTACCAACACATACTTGCATGTTGTGCGTACGTATGATGTGTACTGCTATGTGTGGGGTCCCGACAAAGGAATTACAAACCCCGCAACCATGCTATCACTTACGTAGTTATGTACACACCCAAACCATAGTTTGGAAGTAGCCTATTACAGTAGGTTGCTAGGAAGACAAATAAAAAGGGTAGTGTTTGGTAAACTACAAACAGGAAATAAAAGATAGAAAAATAAATAGATTAAACTAGGTGAAACGGTGCTTGAGTAGTAAACATTCTCGAGGGAATTGGAGTCATCACCACAAGTATGATGCTGACAACACATGGTAAACATGGCTCTCTATTTGTATCACTAAGCCACTTGTATATGCTCTCGCGTGGGTGGAGCCAATAAAGTACACATCCCCACTCAGGTTACCTCGTACACTTGTGCCACCACTATGCTTCCCCACTTCGGTTATCACAACGATGATTAACGGGAGCAAAGCTCCCCGTGGTCATAGCCTTAAGTTCTAGGGTTCTCTACTAATCCCTATTGCAATGACCAGGAATGAAGGGAGAATAGGACTGTCACTACCTACCCTCCACAACCATGCTTCTCACCAATGACTTGCCTCAAGTCCACAAAGGGCTAATGTTGCATGAGCGCTCTTCACAACACCATGAGACAATCAACACAATAAATATAAAGAGAAAACTGGATCACTTATTCAACAAAGTACTAATCACGCAAGGATTCATCTAATTGCTCAAGAACTAACACAACTACTCAAACATCATACAGGGAGAGGGCAAGTTACAAGCTGGCATGAACCGGTGGAGGAGAGGGGCATGGCGGTGCCTGTGGTGGTGATGATGGCACGCTGGCGGTGAAGACTACATCGGCCCAAAGGCCGGTGCGCGTGGTGGAGGCACCCCTTCTTCGTCCTCTTGGCTTGGCCCTTCTCTTCTCTATGGAGGTGGTCTTGGAGCAACAATGGAGATGGATGATGGCTGCTTGGATGAATGAATGTTTGTGTGTGGAGACAGCGGCTAGGGTTGATGGTGCTTATATGAAGGCCTCCCGTTATCTCCTCCGTTGATGTGGTCATCCGAGGGCTCAAGAAGCGCCTTATCTTCTCCCAATCCCTTCATTACGAGCCAAGGATCCCGTGGGAACAATTAGGCATGAATTCGATGAAGAATCCCATCTGGAAAGGAAACTTACGGAGCTGTCTGCGCGTCAAATGACGGCTGAAACGACCACGGGCGATCGTATGGAACGATGTCTTTTGATCTGACCTCCTCTGGTAAAATGGCTACCATTTCTTCATACGAACTTGGAATTCAAAGTTCTTGGGCTCGTTGGATTTGTATGAATGATGTCTATCCATTTCTGATATTAGATCTTGATTTGGTACAGAAAAATGATTTTTTCCGACCTTTGAAATGGCTAAGTCTGACCCCTGGTTGACTCCGTATTGAGCCCATCCTTGGTCCTTTCATCGTGCTTGGTCCTAGGTTGCTCCAATACACCTATAGACACAAGAAAAGAAGGAAAACTAATAAAAAACAAATAAATACACAAATGTGCAATGCTCACAATGATAAGTGCAAAAACCGGTAATCATGCACAATGGACATATATTTGGTTCAATGAGACATAATATATGAAGAGAACATGCAACATGTGAGCTCTAAAACTTCGTAAAATATAGAGCCATCACCACTCTAGCTTTTGAGAATGTATCACAATTGCCATTTTGTGGCAAAAGCAAAAAATATCAATTTCACTTTTGCCACTATTATCTTTTTGACAATGTATCACAAGTGCCACTCTATTTATTTATTTTTGATTTTTCCATGGAATGTCAATTGTGATATATTGTCAAAACCTAATAGCGGAAAAAGTGAAATGTCAAATTTGAGAGTGGCATAAGTAAAATTGGCAAAATCTAGAGTGGCGGAAACAAAAGTTTCCCATTATATTATGTAGTGCACATATGAATATGGATGCCAATGCCATATGGTTCTCAAAACTTAATGCCAATGCCATATGGTTATCTAAATCTAATGCCTAAACAGACACACAAAAATTCATTCACTAATTTTTGAGCTATACGCCCAGTGACATGTGGGCCAAGTGCATACGAACAGTCTCGTCACATTTTGTGAGAGAAAATCCCCGTCCCTCCTTCCTTGCTCCCGAGCCGCCTCACAGTCCCTTCCTCTTTCACAACTCTGCTCAGACACCCGAGGTTGTAGCCAAATGCCTTCATAGATTGCAGCTGCGTGCAGATACAACCGCCTTTCGCATCCCACCATATCATCGCTGGCTATCGGCAGCGACTAACGCCGATGTTTCTGCCGCTGCCTACCAACCCCTCCTAGATTGGGGTTTTCTCATGGACAACAAGGTAAGTGCAATCTGCATCCATATCTTGTAGTTCTAATTCATAGTCTATCACTAGATGATAATCCACCATAAGGCAATCATGGTGCATGCATTTTCCTGCAGTTCGAGGGTTCTATTTTAAGTGCCCACAGTGTCATGACGGAGGGCACCTGTGTGGCCTAGGCCAGACAAACGAGTTATTCAACATCACCATCCGAGAGGACTTCAAGAAGCGCACGGTATGTTTGTAAAGATCCATCTCACCTCGAGGATTAAGGTTCTTCAAATTACATGATTTTGTGGAGACTGCATGGTTGTACTTTAGGCCAAATGGGGAATATTGCCTACTTTACCAACATAGTATTGCTAAATTGGGATAAATGCCAATTACCATTCAACACTAACGTCAATTAGGGGAGAATCTAGTGGGGGAGCCATGGGGTGCCATGCCACTGATGTCGATATGGAAACATGGCCTACTTTACCAACAAAGTACTGCTATTGGGATAAATGGTAGCATGCACCGGTGATGTGAAACTGCAAACTATTGCTATATTAGGAAAATTATCGTTGTATAGTTCCATCAGTACAACTCATATTTTCATAACTTCGTAAAAGTACACAAAAAGTTACTAGTCATCTGAAAGATCTTATTTTAGTTCACATAGTGAGTAATACTTTTTCATTCACAGCATCATAATATTTGCACATGGAAGTAAAGCTCATATTTGGTTAACAAATTTTCTCGTTTGTATTAATTAGGAGATCACTTTTTTAATACCTAATATTTTACATGTTCATATATTTCTGACCTATATGAATGGCACATTATGTCTTCATTGTTAACAAATATATCATGTCTTACCATTTCTCGCAGTACATCCCTTGCCTTGCAACAAAATGTGTGGTAGACAAGTTTTGCCTGTTCTTAGATGAAGACTTTGCTCAGTTCACATGACACAAACCATGGATGTACGTTCCAAGTTGTACTCAATACTGATAGTGAAGGTCACTCATATTTTCATCCGTGCTTGTGGGGAGAGCTTGCTACGCGTTACTTACTAAAAGCTGGCACTGAATTTTTAGTGGATATAACACAGCCTGATCTTATCATCCGTCTGTCCATACCATCTGAGATCCCCCGATGGACCAACAACCTAAGTTACTTTTCTTTCAAATTTTTGCTTGTTCAACTAGAACTTAGCAAAAATAATGTATCTCTCCAGACTTACTAATTAGTAATTTATTGGGATAATTGATTTTATGCCCCTAGTCAGGTCACACTCGGCAGGTTTACCCCTAGTTTTTGAGTCCCTCATTCTCGCCCCAAACCACTTTGCCCGTCTTATGCTTTTGCCCTTTGACCATTTGACCATCATTTTGAAAAAATAAAAACAAATTCATACTATCTCAGAAAAATGTGAATAAGATATCAAAATGTTAAGAAAAACATCAACTATATATGCATGTCATTTGTATTCATGAAAAAAGTGTTAGAAATTCCCCATCTTAGTTTGAGCTCATATGATCTCAGTACAAATAGTAAAATCTAAAAAAATTGAAAACAAATTCAAAAAATTCTTAAATTAATGGGTGGCAAACACTGACCAATGTTTTGAGTGCTTGCCAAGTTTCATCAGGGAATGACATTTGTGGAAGTCGTAGCCAAAAAACAAAATTAGCACTCCAAAATGCTTTTGTTTTGGAGCATCGTTTTTGTTTTGTTTTTTACCACGACTTCCACGAATGTCATTCCCTTATGAAACTTGGCAATAACTCAAAACCATGGTCAATGTTTGCCACCAAAATATTTAGAATTTTTAGAATTTCTTTCAATTTTTTTTCAGATTTTACTGTTCATGCTGAGATCATATGAGGACAAACTTAGATGGGGACTTTCTAATAGCTTTGTCATAAATGCAAATGACATGCACACGTAGGTGATGTTTTTCTAAACATTTTGATATCTTATTCGCATTTTTCTGAGTTCGTATGAATTTGTTATTAATTTTTCAAAGTGACGGTCAAACTGTCAAAGGGCAAAAGTATAAGACGAGCAAATTGGTTTGGGCAGGAACGAATGTTTTTGGAAACTAGGAGTAAACCTGCCGAGGGGGACACAACTAAGGGCACGGAATTAATTATCCCTATTTTATTTTCATGTAGGGCTGGTTCAATATCTAGTTAAAGAGATGGCAATTACTCCTGATCCAAAATTTAGTGGAAAGACTTGAAGCATATCTCAAATTTGTTGGTAGAATCGACTCCCTTACTAAGAGATTCCATGCTGGAGGCCAGGTGGGAATATGTGTGCAAGTGGTGCATACCTTGAACGGGATGAATTGTAACATTCAGAAAATTATGATACAAAGTATTTTATGTTAAATATGCTCTCAATGAACTATTCCTTTATACAGTGTCACAATTGTTTTATTCATCTTTTAACAGATGTTGTCGCCTTCAGTTGTTCTGGAATTGATGCCCAGACATGGTACAATCACACTAGCTATTGGTCACAACAAGAAGTTCATGGCAAGATACATAATATCCCCTAGAATTTGAACCATTCACATTACTAAATGGGAGGTTGTGATGGCAATGCGTCCACTTTTGAATATGGGAGCCAATGTTCTGTTGATGATGTACGAAGGCACTGAAGGGCTTTTCCTATTCATTGACAACATGTTGTGATGTAGTTTCGGACCAATGATTTCCTGAAATCCTGATTCTTAACTACTGTATGTCGAGTTGTGTATGCGGAGTAGCACTTAAGTATATGTTGATGATAAGTTTGTGAAGTACTACATGCTAAATATTGTGTTAATTATTAGCTTATGTACTCAAATTGGTTTTAAGCATGTGGTACGATACACATGTCATGTCTTTTGAACACTATCATACTGCAGCACTCTTGTAAATTAAAACAACTAATGATACATGAATTGAAAATGTTGACAACACATATGCCTCTATAAGTGGAAAGTTTCAGTGCTACACAACATTGATTTCACTTTGACTGCAATTTGCTTGAATTTTAGACATTGCAGTACACCCAAACATAGTAACATTTCTGTCACATAATTCTAAAAGCATTGCAAAGATATAGCCAAACATAGTTGAATTCATCCCAAAATTGACGCATTGCGACACCATCCAGTACAACACCTAATAGTACAAAATATTATAACAAACTAATATATAGCCATATGGCCACGACGTAGTTGTGCCCATGACCACGGTCACCGCGTAGTTCTGCCCGCGGCCATGGTCAACGCGTAGTTGTGGCCATGGCTATAGTCACTGCCTAGTTGTGGCCACGGCCACGGCCACCACTGTCATGGCCATGGCGGCCACCGTTGACAGGGACGCCGATCCATCCACATCCAGCACCACGACCGGCACCACCGCCACATCCAAAAAAGAAAAATTCATACATTGCAGCGCCGGCGGCCTCGACCCACTGCGTAAATTCTTCTGCATCCATCTCCTCATCCTCCCCCTCCATCGCATTAAGCGCGGGCGCAGGCGCTGGCACGGGCATGGGCGCGGGCACTGGCATGGGCGCGGGCGCGTCCATCTGCGCGGCCTCCGACTCCATCTGAGCAACCTCCTCCAGCAACTTGTCCATCTTTGCCCACAAGGGGGCCAGAGGATCCTCTTTCTGCTCCTCCTCAACGATGCCAAAATAAAAGACTAGGGGTGCGCCATGGACGAGGTGTTTGTGTTGGATTGTGCTGGATTGGAAATGGCAATGGCGCGAGAGAAGGGACAACCACTATCTTGTAGCCCACAGCAGACGAGCTTGCCATTAAGAAGAGGTGGCTGGATAGGTGGCCGGAGGGGCGGTCAAAGGCTACCGTGGTCTGATCTTACTCCTTCAGTATGCACAGACTACCACGGTGGCCGGAGGGGCACGCGGTCAAAGGCATGTCTAAAATTCACAGGATATTTGTGCTATATCATGACACCATGCCCAATTTCATGAACTTCGTGTGAGTTTTGGATTCACTAGAATTTAAACCAATATTCTCAATGTTGGCTCTAGAAAGAAAAACAAAAGACTTCTCTCAAATTGGAAAACAAAACCCAGTAGTGCCTACATGCACCCAAGGACACATATATGATTTTTCAATCCATTTTGGTGCACTGGATCATGTGCCTGTAGCTCAAATTTGAATTATGCACATTAAATGCCTCAAAAACTCAATTAATGTATAAAAAAAGCCAAAAAACCCTAAATAAATCCATATTTTAGCAAGACAGTCCTATTGGTCTATGTTGCCTCTAGCAAAAAAATCAAGGCGAGAAGAGGAAGCGAATGCCATTTTGCCCACAAAGGTGACATGTTCCCTATTGGAACCACGGGACTTCTTGTGAGAAGCTCTGGTTTGTAAGAAGCTTGTACCAAAACTTGTCCCAAGTTGGACAAAAAAATTACCATGGCATATATATGCCATGTCATGACACCATGCCTAGTTCCAAGAATTTCAGGCGAGCTTTGGATTTACGAGAATTTAAAAACCTAGATTCTCAATGTTTGCGGGCGAGCCATGACGCCTAGATGTTTGAAATTCATTCACATTTCTTGCATGGGACCTAAGCATGCACCCAAGGACACATATATGATTTTTCAACCCATTTTGGTGCACTGGATCATGTGCATGTAGTTCAAATTTGAATTATTCACGTTAAGTGCCTAGAAAACTCAACTAATGTATAAAATGGCCAAACAAACTCTGAATAAATCCATATTTTAGTACCCCACTCCTATTGGTCTTTGTTGCCTCTAGAAAAAAAATCAAGGTGAGAAGAGGCAGCGAATGTCGTTTTGCCCACAAAGGTGACACGTTCTCTATCGGAACAACGAGACTTCTTGTGAGAAGCTCCGGATTGTAAGAAGCTTGTACCAAAACTTGTCCCAAATTGGACAAAAAAATTATCACGGCATATATGTGCCATGTCATGACACCATGCCAAGTTTCATGAATTCCAGGCGAGTTTTGGATTAATGAGAATTTAAAAACCAAGATTGTCAATGTTTGCGGCTAAGCCACAACACCGAGAAGTTTGAAATTCATTCTCATTTCTTGCATGGAACCTAAACATGCACCGTATGACGCATATATGATTTTCATCCCATTTTGGTGCACTAGAGCATGTGCTTGTAGTTTGAATTTGAATTATGCACATTAAATGCCTAGTGTATAAAAAAGGCCAAACAAACCCTGAATAAACCATATTTTAGCATGGCACTCCTCTTGGTTGATCTATGTTGCCTCTAGAAAAAAATCAAGGCGAGAAGAGGTAGTGAATGTCGTTTTCCCCACAAAGCTGACACGTTCGCTATCGAAACCATGAGACTTTTTGTGAGAAGCTCCAATTTGTAAGAAGCTTGTACCAAAACTTGTCCCAAATTGGACAATTTTTTTACCACGGCATGTATATGCCATGTCATGACACCATGCCAAGTTTCATGAATTTGAGGCGAGTTTTGGATTTACGGAAATTTAAAAACCAAGATTCTCAATGTTTGCGGCCGAGCCCCGACACTGAGATGTTTTAAATTCATTCACATTTCTTGCATGGGACCTAAACATGCACCGTAGGACACATATATGATTTTTAACCTATTTTGGCGCACTAGAGCATGTGCTTGTAGTTCAAATTTGAATTATGTGCATTAAATGCTTAGAAAACTCAATTAATATATAAAAAGGCCAAACGAACCCTGAATAATTCCATATTTTAACACGACACTCCAATAGTTGCATGTTCGCTGCAGATAAACGTTCTAGCAATTAAAACACTATCCTTTGTTGATTTAACCCCATTTTATCTTTCAAATCAAAATGAAAATCGAGTACACCACAAACGGTTTATTAGCAAGAATTATGTGCGATGCAGGATAATATATCTTGGGGCACCCTCATATATAGCTTACGCTTGAAGCTTCGTCTGCTACAGTCCACCGCCGACGCGTCAATTGCACTTGCTCCCCAGTCACATTTTACTGTTCAATCATCACCGATGAAAGATGGGGACGTAGATTCGTGTCATGAGGGAAACTTTGGAGGCCCACTCTGGCCCGTGTGTGGCCGCATCCGCCATGAGCACGCTCACAACCTCCATGAGGCGCGGCCACAATCTCCGACAGGGCGGTTGCGGTAGCCAAAAGGGCAGGTGTTGCAGCTAAGATGGTGGTAGCAACATTTGTGATGGGGATAGCAAATGGCGAGAATGGCACAACAGCTCTCCATTCCTCGGGAGCTGCCATAGCCCTGATGGAGGCCGCCCATGCGCAGCTCATGTCGGTCACCGCAAAAATTGCAACGGCCTTCATCGACACCGGTTGGCAACCCACGTCTAGAGAGTTGGCAATCATCAAGAGCGCTCGAGCAGTCGTCCGTTCGTCGGCGGCGTCCCTAGCCAAGATGGAGGCCCTCCACACCCGGACCACGACCACGCACACCCGGCTCACGGCGGCCTTTTCCCAAGAGATGGCGAACACGGACAGTGAGATGCTTGCCGAGTATGTGGCGATGGATGCCATGGAGCCCCTTCCCCAGGAGGTCGTCGAGCGCGAGCTGGACATGGAGGAGGCACCTGAGGTCGACAAGTGCCAGGCAAAATATTAGTCTTTGCTTAGAGTGCTGGTCTTTTGTTAGAGTAATGCTTAGGTCAACCAGCTCTATTTAATTGCTAAAATTGCTCGATTAAGTAAGTGCGGGCTATGTGCTATAGGCTCTTTTGTGTACCGAAATTAGCAAGTGATGTTAAATTATGCAATGAGATGGATGACCACTGTAATCAGGGAAATTTGGACCAAAATTTGCATGTTCAAACTCATCACACACTGGGTAAGCTATAGGAATCAGTTGTGAGGCTTAGATATCACACACAGTGCCAAATAAGGGACCGTGTCTGATGACACTTTGCGCGCCAGTTTTTCGCTGCACCGAGCGAAAAAATTTGGCAACCGCGGAAATATCTACCTGCCCCCTCCTCCTAACCAAAAGCCACTTTTCCCCTATTTCCTCCTTACTTTCCAAGTTCAAACCTTCACTTCTTGCTTGCAGCACTGCCTCCTCGCGGGCGACGCTCCTTCCTACTGCTCAACCTTGTCGTTCTGGTCACGTAAGTCACACCCCACCCCCATCCTCCTCCTCTTTATCCATCCCACATGCCCTGACCACCGGTGCGACACCTTCCACCCAAATTACTGCCCCATCCTCCAAATAAGCGCCGCCCAAAGCCATGGTGCATGCAGTATAGCCAAGAGCTCAAGGAACATTTGGCAGCGGAGAAGCAAATCGTGGCCGCACGCGCGGATGAGGTCGGGATGGCTGCCATGCGTGTCGACCCCCAGATCTTGGAGGAGCACCTCGCCGTGGAGGCCACCGTCGATGCCTTGCGTGCAGATGCTGCCACGTGGTTGGCTACTTTAAATGACAGTTCATATGGTGTTTTCTCAAGGCCATCGTCGGTGCCTTCGACTAAAACTACGAGGTGTTTTCTCAGCGTGCCCGTGCTTACCTCAACTCTAGAGCCAACACATTGGTGCCTGGCGTGGCTCAGGTGACTCACCACTATGAGGAAGGCACCCACGATATTTAAGGAGCCCATCGTCATCAATATCTTCGATGATACGGAGTAGCTTGTTTTTTTAGCATACTATAAGGACCTATGTTTAGCTAGCTACGTCAGTTAAGCATGTTCGGTTTACCTGTTGCATGTGCTGCTCCTGCCTTTCCTTTAGAAATTCTAGTGAATTGTCCTATGTAATGTTACTATGCAATCTAATCTTCTAGTATTCTATATATTGTGCAATGTGGTGCTCAGTTAACTGTTTGGTTCATTTGTTGTGATGTTCAGTTAACTATTTGGTTCAATTCTGCAATGTGATGTTCAATTCTTGTGGGTACAATTTTGTATTGTTATGCATGTGAGAAATAAATCGAATTTGGTTGTACTAAATACATGAGAAGCATATACAATTGCTATATTTCCAAGTTATTAAGCATGCTTGGTTTGGTTAATTGTCTGATCCTCTAGTATGTTCTATTGTGCAATGTGGTGCACAATTAGTTGTTTGGTTCATTTATTGTGTTGTTCAGTCAACTGTTTGGTTCAATTCTGTAATTTGATGTTCAATTGTTGTGGGTAGAATTTTGTATTGTTATGCATGTGAGAAATAAATCGAATTTTGCTATACTAAATACATGAGAAACATATACAATTGCTATATTTCCTAGTTCTTAAGCATGCTTGGTTTGGATAACTGGCTTTTCCATGTGGCTAGAATTAATCTGCTGGAGCTGCAATGTGTTTATTTTTCATCAGCATATTTTATTGATAGTATGCCAACTCTTACTTAACCTAAACAATAACTACCTTATATGTGCTGCAGGGAAACAATGGGAGACATTGAGGTTTACCATCGAGGTTTGCACATGCATGGTCCTTTGTCTAATAGCACATTATTGTGCAATTGTGGGAACCATTCTAATATTTTGGTTTTACCAATTTGGTGTTGCACATGTATGTCCTGCTGTCAGAGGTTTAGACCCACTGTTCGACCCATTTTGCATATGGGGAAATGAGATGTCCATGAATATTGGTCAAGTCAAGAAACTCAGAAAGATTGTTAGGATAAAGAAACCAGCGACGAAAAACAACAAGATCTTTGTCTGCACAATGAACAAGACATCAGTCCACTACAGGATGTTACTAACTCTTGTACCTTGTTTTTTTTCTTTGTGCCATTTCAAAATTTAGAGAAGATATTTATGCATATCTTTGGTTTCGGTCCTTTCCAAAGTAGTTCATCGATGATTACCTCTCAAACCACTTGTATGGTCAAGAGGCGAGGAAGGTATTCATACAACACCCACGGTACAATATTGAAGTCTTCCTCAAGAGGACGAAGGATGGGCGGTCATTTATCCACAGGCACTGGCCTAAAGTTACAAGGACCTTCAACATCATTGAAGGCTCAATATTCGCCTTCCGCTTCAGTAGTTTTCCAGATGAGATTCATCTGTCTATTTACCATCTATGATGCTAATTTCCAAAGGTTTTAGATGTTGCATGTGATACTTGTTGCTGTTGTGTAATGGGGTAGCTAGCTATATGCCTAAGCTATATGATGTTGTACTCTGATGTATTTCAATTATGAAATACTGGTTGCCATAATGCAAACATGAAATATACTGTGTGTTTGATATGAAATGTCAATTTGATTACTAAATGGATTAAAAATAAGAGGCCAATTGGCATGCTTATTGGGTTTTTCTATTGCAGACGGTTATTGAGACAATACTGTGGGCGATGACCTCAAACAACCCACATAGTTTCTAGAAGTAGGCGTGTTGGATCAATGAATAATCACACATGACTTCCGCCCGACAACTGTTTGCATTAGTCCACCCTGCACAAATGTTTCCACATAAAAAGTGTGTGTGATGGACAACCCTATGCCATACAGTTTCTTTTAGGCACCGTGCGTGATGTATTCAATAACGCAAACCATAAAATTGTAAGTATCGTCTGTGATGGCCAGCGCTATCACGAATGATGTGTTGCGGACAATTGTGTGTGATGTACCATATGAACAGAAACATTTGTTTGGGATTCACTGTGTGGGATGCGAAGAACATCTCACATGATTGGGCCCATATAATTGTTTGTGATGGCTCACCCGATCGCGCATGAGCTCTTTTTGCATCGCATGTGTGACTGGAGGAGCTATCGCTGATGATTTTCTAAGTCGTGTGGGATGGACCCCGCCCCCCCATATCGCACACACAGGCAAGGCGGCAGTTGATGTCTACTATGCAACTTTCCTTCTTGTAGACTCTGTTGGGCCTCCAAGCGTAGAGTTTTGTAGGACAGCAACAAATTTCCCTCAAGTGGATGACCTAAGGTTTATCAATCCGTGGGAGGTGTAGGATGAAGATGGTCTCTCTCAAAGAACCCTGCAATCAAATACAGGAAATCTCTTGTGTCCCCAACACACCCAATAAAATTTGAAATTGTATAGATGCACTAGTTCGGCGAAGAGATGGTGATACAAGTGTAGTATGGATAGTAGATATAGGTTTTTGTAATCTGAAATAATAAAAACAGCAATGTAGCAAGTAGCAAACAGCGAGCAAAATGGTATATCAATGCTTAGAAACAAGGCCTAGGGTTCATACTTTCACTAGTGCAATCTCTCAATAGTGCTAACATAATTGAATCATATAACCATCCCTCAACGTGCGACAAAGAATCACTCTTAAGTTCTTATCATTAACGGAGAACATAAGATGAAATTGTTGTAGGTAGCGAACCACCTCAAAGTTATCTTTCGGATCAATCTATTGAGCTATCCCTATAAGTGTCACAAACAACCCTAGAGTTTGTACTACAATAACACCATATGATACGCATCAATCGATTCTAATGTCACCTAGATACTCCAATGTCACCACAAGTATCGGTCAGTAAATTATTCGATATGCATCAAACAATTTCAGATTCATAATATTCAATCCAACACAAAGAACTTCAAAGGGTACCCCAAAGTTTATATCGGAGAAAGTAGGATGAAAACGTGTATCAACCTATGTGCCTAGATTACCCCAATGTCACCATGGGAATCCGCAAGTTGGTTACCAAAACATATATTAGGTGACTCTGTAGAACACCCCATTGTCTCCACGGGTATCCACATGCAAGACATACATCAAGTGATCTCAAATCCAATATTCACTCTAATAATAATGAAACCTCAAAGGGAAAGACTCAATTCATCACAACAAGATAGAGAGGGACGAACAACACATGATCCAACTATATTAACAAAGCTTGTGGTACATCAAGATCAAGCCAAATCAAGAACATGAGAGATAGATCAAACACATAGCTACTGGTACACACCCTCAGCCCCGAGGGTGAACTACTCGCTCCTCGTCATGGAGACCGCCGGGATGATGAAGATTGCCTTCGGTGATGATTTCCTCGTCCGGCAGGGTTCCGAAAAAGGCTTCCAGATGAAATCGCTTCGGTACAGAGGCTTGCAACGTGGAATTTCTAGGTTTCCTTCTGGGGGTTTCCCGATTTATAAAATTTTCAGCGTTGGTTTCACATGAGGGGGAGTCCCGAGGGACCCACGAGCTCAAACGGCCCACCCTAGGGGCGCCACCCAGGCTCGTGACTCCCCTAGACTTCGTCTGGCCCTTCTCCGAAGCTACGTGGGTCTCTTCTTGTCCATAAAATATCACCGTAAATTTTTATCGCGTTTGGACTTCGTTTGGTATAATTTTTCTGCGAAACAAAAAATAGCCAGGAAAACGGAAACAAGCACTCGGCACTAGGTCAATAGGTTAGTTCCCAAAAATCATATAAAAGTGCACCAAGACCATATAAAATTGTTGTGAACATGGCACGAATACTTCATAAATTATAGATACATTGGATAGGTATCAGCATCCCCAAGCTTAATTCCTACTCGTCCTCGAGTAGGTAAATGATAAAAGAAATAATTTATGAAGTGTGAATGCTAGCATAGTGCATAAGTTTGATCAATGATAATTTCAATCACTTTTCCTAGCATCATAAACAACAACTATTTTTCATAAAACTCATCATGATAATGTAGCAATCAATTGACATGTTATGGTTAAAACAATGCATTCTCTTGAAACTTAACAACCTATGTTATTAGTCACCAAACAATTACAATTCATATTTTTTTCTACAAAGTCTAAGTACGAGCTCCACATACTCAATTAGCATATAGTCTTCTATGATTGCTACTACTCAAAGCATATTTTGAGAACAAACAGTATCAATCGGACACAGAGGAAGATAGGGGCTTAATGTTTCGCCTCCCAACTTACTTATCATAGAGATAATTGTCAACAATAATAATTCATGATCAAATATATTTGACTGGATATATGTGTCTGTATCTTTCCCCACCACATGATGCTTGCCAAGTGGAGAATAACTGAGGCTGGAATAAGAAGTTGACTCAACAAAAATAAAATTGACAGAAAAAGTAAAAGATAAGCCCTTCACAGAGGGAAGCAGAGATTTGCAACGATGCCAGAGCCCATTGCTAAAAACAGAGATGAATACATTTTGAGTGGTGTGCTTTTCCTGTCAATGTCATGACAAGGATTTCAATATCTTCCGTGCTAAACACATTATTGGCGGTTCCCATCCAGAAAGGAAAAGATTCACTCCCCCACTAAGATACAATCACAAGCCATGGCTAGCCGAATCCATGGATGCCCTCCAAACAATCAACTTTCCGGGGAAGTTTGTTTTATTATATTTTTGTTTAACAGGATTGGGCATCCCAGTTAATAGCCTCTCTCGTGCAATGACAAGTGAATAAACACCCATCATGCATGAGAATAACCCGCTTAGCATGGAAGATATTGACCGCCCCGTCGCTCCATGAGCGGTACGGGCACACCAAAAAGTTGTTTATTTGAAGGTTTTAGAGATGGCACATGCAAATTTACTTGGAACAGCAGGGTAATATCGTATAGGTAGATATGGTGGACACTCATGGAAGAAACTTGGCTCAAGGATTTTGGATGCACAAGCAGTATTCCCTCTTAGTACAAAAATTTTGGCTAGCAAAGATTATAAACAAGCACCACATGTTGGAGGATCCATAACAATATAACTTCTATGCAAATATACCCAAACATAACTTATTACATTATCTTCCTTGTCCAACTTCAACTAATCTGATCAAGTTTGAAAATAATTAATGTGTATTTACAATCATAAAAGATGTCCAAGATAATATATTTCTATGTGAAAGTTCTCTTTCTTATACTAATCATTCATGAATTGCTTGTGTGAGACCAATATTGTGATTGTAAAACTTCAATAGATTTTACTTTCTAAACCCAATGTGAAGCTACTACTAAGCATACGAAGCATGTATAATTTCAGATTTATGATATTCAATTCATTCAACAATTTACTCTTAGGATATAAGTGAAGAACAAGAGTAAACAACGAATTACCCCAAACAGATATAAGTGGAGATCAGTGAGTAGTCAAACAATTAAGTAGCTATATGTGAGGACTCCCTCCAAATCAAAATTTACAAATCCAAGTATTTTATTCTAATAGAACACAAAACAAAAAAGGACACTCCAAGAATAGCACATATCATGTGAACAAATAAAAACTTAGGCTCAAGCGAGACTAACCGATAGTTGTTGATGAAGAAAGGCGGGATGCCTACCGGGGCATCCCCCAAGCTTAGATGCTTGATACTTCTTGGAATGTTAACTTGGGGAGCCTTTGGCATCCCCAAGCTTGAGCTCTCATGTCTCCTTAATTCCTCTCATATCACGGTTTCCCTAAATCTTAAGAACTTCATCCACACAAAACTCAACAAGAACTCATGAGATAAGTTAGAATAAATCAACTGAAAGCCTTATCATTCTCCACTCTAACAAATTACTAAAATTATAATTAAACATTTCATACTAAATGCCTATGCATATTTAATACTCCTATCATCAAATAGAATCATTAAACAAGCAAACATATGCAAACAAACATAACAGCAATCTGTCTAAACAGAACAATCTGTAAAGGATGAAGCAAAATTCATACTTACTTAACTCCAAAAATTCTGAAAATTTACCAAACTGTAGAAATTTTTTCATCTCTTACTATATCAAAATTTCAAGATTTTATCACATTCGGACTTTTCTCGAAAATTCAAGCAAATACGGAAAAAAAATATTGAAACAACAATTCATGAACATGCAAACTAAGAATGGTAAAGGCTATACTTGACAATTTTGTTGAAATAAAAGATACAAAACATGATTCTAAATAACTGCAATAAAATCCAAATAAAATAAAATGACACACCAAGCAAAACACATATCGTGTGGCGAATAAAAATATAGTCCCAAGTGAGGTTACCGATAGATTTGAAGATGAAAGAGGGGATGCCATCCGGGGCATCCCCAAGCTTAGACGCTTGGGTATTCCTTTAATATTACCTTGGGGTGCCTTGGGCATCCCCAATCTTATGTTCTTGCCACTCCTTATTCTCCTCATATTGATATGTCACCCAAAACTTGAAAACTTCAATCACACAAAACTTAACGAAACTTCATGAGATGCGTTAGTATGATAAATAATAAATCATTCACTTTGGTACTGTCAAGACAAGATTTGTAATTTTTATCACATAATTCGTACTGTACTTTATCATTTCTACAATTTATATTGACCAATATAAGCCATAGAAACTATAAAACAAGCAAAGTATGCATTGAAAACAGAATCTGTCCAAAACAGAACAGTCTGTAAAGATCTAATTTTGATCATACTTTTGAACTCCAAAAATTCTGAAAACTTAGGACTACATAAAAAATTTGTATTCCAATACTATGTAAAAAATTCAGCAATTTATCACGTTCTAGTACAGAATAAAAATTCTAGCACTAAACGCAAAAGTTTCTATTTTTGCACAAAATCAATTAAACAATCATTTGCACTATCCCAAAGGTCTTACTTGGCACTTTATTGAAAGAAAAGGTACAGAAGATGATTAATACAGTAGCTTAATCATGTGAACTCACAAAATTAGTAGGTACAAATATTGGGTTGTCTCCCAACAAGTGCTTTTCTTTAAAGCCTTTTAGCTATGCATGATGATTTTAATGATGCTCACATAAAAGTGAAGAATTAAAACATAAAGGGAGCATCATGAACTATATATCAAACACGTTTAAGACAAACCCACTTCCTATGCATAGGGATTTTGTGAGCATACACTTTATTGGAACAAGAATCAACTTGCATAGGAAGGGAAAGCAAGTATAACATTAAAAATTTCAACATAAAGAGAGGAAACTTGATGTTGTTGAAATATATATAAGCATATATTCCCCTCTCATAATAATTTTTAGTAGCAGCATGAATGAATTCAACAATATAAATATCACACAAAGCATTCTTTTCATGATCCACAAGCATAAAAAATTTATTACTCCTCTCATAAGCAAATTTCTGCTCATCAATAGTAGTGGGAGCAAATTCAATGAAATAACTATCATATGATACTTGATTGATATGACCCAATTCAATATTAAAATCAGGATGACAAGTTTTATGGTTATCATTAGTCTTTATAACATACATGTCATCACAATAATCATCATAGATAACAACTTGATTCTCATAATCATTTGAAACATCTTCCAAAGTAGTGGATTCAGCATTAAATAAAGTCATGACCTCTTCAAATCCACTTTTAACAATATTGCAACAGGATTGAACACCCTCCAAAGTAGTGGGATCATTATTACCTAGAGTTAACACTCTTCCAAACCCACTTTCATCATTGTACTCATCATAAATAAGAGGCATGCTATCATAATAATAATTTTGCTCATCAAAAGTAGGCGGACTAAAAACATCATCTTCATCAAACATAGCATCCCCAAGATTATGGCTTTGCATATCATTAGCATCATGGATATTCAAACAATTCATACAAGGAACATTGTAATCATTCTTATCATTGAAGGATTTTATGCCAAACATTTTATTGAATTCTTCTTCTAACACTTTGGCACAATTTTCGGACCCATCATTTTCAAGAAAGACTTTATAAAGATAATCAAATTGGCACAACTTTATTTCCATTTTTTCATAGTTTTATTTTATAAACCAAATTAGTGAATAAACAAGAAACTAAAAGATTCAATTGAAAGATTTAAAGATATACCTTCAAGCACTCACCTCCCTGGCAACGGCGCCAGAAATAGCTTGTTGTCTACTATGCAACTTTTCTTCTTGTAGACTTTGTTGGGCCTCCAAGCACAAAGTTTTGTAGGACAATAGCAAATTTCCCTCAAGTGGATGACCTAAGGTTTATCAATTTGTGGGAGGTGTAGGATGAAGATGGTCTCTCTCAAACAACCCTGCAATCAAATACAAGAAATCTCTTCTGTCCCCAACACACCCAATACAAAGATAAATTGTATAGGTGCACTAGTTCGGCGAAGAGATGGTGATACAAGTGTAGTATGGATAGTAGATATAAGTTTTTGTAATCCAAAATAATAAAAATAGCAAGGTAGCAAGTAGCAAACAGCGAGCAAAACGGTATATCAATGCTAAGAAACAAGGCCTAGGGTTCATACTTTCACTAGGGCAATCTCTCAACAATGCTAACATAATTGAATCATATAACCATCCCTCAACGTGCGACAAAGAATCACTCCAAAGTTCTTATTAATAGCGGAGAACATAAGATGAAATTGTTGTAGGTAGCGAGCCACCTCAAAGTTATCTTTTCGATCAACCTATTGAGACATCCCTATAAGTGTCACAAATAGCACTAGAGTTCGTACTACAATAACACCATATGATACGCATCAATCAACTCTAATGTCACCACAAGTATCCATGAGTCAATTATTCCATATGCATCAAACAATTTCAGATTCATAATATTCAATCCAGCACAAAGAACTTCAAAGAGTATCCCCAAAGTTTCTATCGCAGAAAGTAGGATGAAAAACGTGTATCAACCAATGTGCCTAGATTACCCCAATGTCACCATAGGAATCCGCAAGTTGATTACCAAAACATATATCAAGTGACCCAATAGAATACCCCATTGTCACCACGGGTATCCACATGCAAGACATACATCAAGTGATCTCAAATCCAATTTCAGCCTGATAATAATGAAACCTCAAAGGGAAAGACTCAATTCATCACAACAAGATAGAGAGCGAAGAACACCATATGATACAACTATATTAACAAAGCTCGTGGTACATCAAGATCATGCCAAATCAAGAACACGAGAGAGAGAGAGAGAGGGAGAGAGAGAGAGAGAGAGAGATAACACATAGCTACTGGAACATACCCTCAGAACTGAGGGTGAACTACTCCCTCCTCATCATGGTAACTGTCGGGATGATGAAGATGGGCTCCGGCGATGATTCTCCCCTCTAGTAGGGTGCCGGAAAAGGCCTCCAGATGAGACCGCTTCGGTACAGAGGCTTGCGGTAGCGGCGTGGAAGTTCTAGGTTTCTTTCTGGGGGTTTCCTGATTTATAAGAATTTTTAGCATTGGTTTAACGTTAGGGGGAGTCCCGAGGGACCCACGAGCTCAAAGGGCGTGCCCTAGGGGACGCCACCCAGGCTTGTGACTCCCCTGGACTTCGTTTGGTCCTTCTCCGAAGCTCCGTGGGTCTCTACGAAACAAAAAATAGCCAAAAACAAAAACTGGCACTAGGCACTAGGTCAATAGGTTAGTTCCCAAAAATCATATAAAAGTGCACCAAAACCATATAAAATTGTTATAAACATGGCATTAATACTTCATAAATTATAGACACGTTGGAGACGTATCAACGGTTTAAAACTATGTTGTGGAAAGGGGGTAAAAACCGTTTGTTTAGGACCCGCCTGCACTAGTGGGTATTCCTTCTACCAGAACTCCGATGACAAAGTATTTGTTGCAAAGAATGAACACTTTCTCGAGAAGGAGTTTCTCGCTAAAGAAGTAAGTGGGTGGACAATACAACTTGACGAGATTACTGAATCTCCGGCAAAAGTAAGCTGGAGTAATGAACCGGAATTTGTTCGAGAAGTTGTTCGCACAACTGAACCGGAAGTTACTACACCGGTTTTAGAAACTACAGTTAAGCCTGTAACTGAAATGTCTAGGTCAGGAAGAGTTAGCGAACCTCCTGAGTGGTTTCACAATGAAATATTCATCTTAGAGGAAGGTGAATATGCACAATACAAAGAAGCGATGGTGGCCCCCAGCTCAAAAGAATGGCTTAAAGCTATGAAATCTAAAATGGAGTCCATGTACGAGAATCAAGTTTGGAACTTGGTTGAGACTCCAGAGGGTGTGAAACCCATAAAATGTAAATGGATCTTCAAAAGAAAAATGGACGCTGGTGGTAATACTACTATCTATAAAGCAAGGCGAGTTGCGAAAGGGTTTTTGCAGATTGAGGGAGTCGATTATTACGAGACTATCTGACCAGTAGTGATGCTAAAGTCTGCTGATTATGATGGCAATTGCTGCATATTTCAGTTACGAGATATGGCAAATGGATGTCAAAACTGCTTTCTGATACGTCTCTGATGTCTACTATGCAACCTTCTTCTTGTAGACTCGTGTTAGGCCTCCAAGCGCAGAGTTTTGTAGGACAGTAGCAATTTTCCCTCAAGTGGATGACCTAAGGTTTATCAATCCATGGGAGGCGTAGGATGAAGATGGTCTCTCTCAAACAACCCTGCAACCAAATAACAAAGAGTCTCTTGTGTCCCCAACACACCCAATACAATAGTAAATTGTATAGGTGCACTAGTTCGGCGAAGAGATGGTGATACAAGTGTAATATGGATAGTAGATATAGGTTTTTGTAATCTAAAAATATAAAAACAGCAAGGTAACTAGTAACAAAAGTGAGCAAAAATGGTATTGCAATGCTTGGAAACAAGGTCTAGGGTTCTTACTTTCACTAGTGCAAATTCTCTCGACAATGATAACATAATTGGATCATATAACAATCCCTCAACGTGCAACAAAGAATAACTCCAAAGTTTCTATCGGAGAACATAGGACAAAAACGTGCATTAAACCCTATGCATAGATTACCCCAATGTCACCTCGGGAATCCGTGAGTTGAGTGCCAAAACATACATCAAGTGAATCAATAGAACATCCCATTGTCACCACAGATATCCCATCGCAAGACATACATCAAGTGTTCTCAAATCCAATACTCAATCCAACATAATGAATCCTCTAAGAGCAAGACTCAATTCATCACAAGGTAGAGGTGGAGAAACACCATATGATCCAACTATAGTAACAAAGCTCGCGGTACATCAAGATCGTGCCAAATCAAGAACACGAGAGAGAGAGATCAAACACACAGCTAAGCCCCGAGGGTGACCTACTCCCTCCTCGACATGGAGACCACCGGGATGATCAAGATGGCCTTCGGTGATGGTTTCCCCCTCCGGCAGGGTGCCAGAACGGGCTCCCGATTGGTTTTTCATGGCTACAGAGGCTTGCGGCGGTGGAACTTCTCATCTAGGGTTCTTTTCGAAGGTTTCTATATTTGTAAGAATTTTTGGCGTCAGAAACAAGTCAAGGAGGTGCCCGAGGGGCCCACAAGCCCTCAAGGCACGCCCGAGGGGGTAGGGCGTGCCCCCCTAGCTTGTGGACTCCTCAGGACTCTTCTGGTCTAGCTCCGGTGCTTCGGGGGTCTCTTTTGGTCCATAAAAAATCACCGTAAATTTTCAGCCCATTCCGAGAACTTTTATTTCTGCACAAAAAATGACACCATGGTAGTTCTGCTGAAAACAGCATCAGTCCGGGTTAGTTCTTATAAAATCATACCAAAACCATATAAAATTGTTGCAAACATGGCATGAATACTTCATAAATTATAGATACGTTGGAGACGTATCAGCATCCCCAAGCTTAATTCCTGCTCGTCCTCGAGTAGGTAAATGTTAAAAGAAAGAATTTATGAAGTGTGAATGCTACCTAATATAATTATCAATGTAATCTTATTTATTGTGGCATGAATGTTTAGATCCATAATATTCAAAACAAAAGTTTAATATTGACATAAAAACAATAATACTTCAAGCATACTAATAAAGCAATCATGTCTTCTCAAAATAACATGGCCAAAGAAAGTTATCCCTACAAAATCATATAGTCTGGCTATGCTCCATCTTCATCACACAAAATATTTCATCATGCACAACCCCGATGACAAGCCAAGCAATTGTTTCATACTTTTAATGTTCTCAAGCTTTTTCAACTTTCACGCAATACATGAGCGTGAGCCATGGTTATAGCACTATAGGTGGAATAGAATATGGTGGAGGTTGTGGGGAGAAGACTAAAAGGAGAAAGTCTCACATCAACTAGGCAAATTAATGGGCTATGGAGATGCCCATCAATTGATATCGATGCAAGTGAGTAGGGATTGCCATGCAACGGATGCACTAGAGCTATAAGTGTATGAAAGCTCAAAATGAAAACTAAGTTGGTGTGCATCCAACTTGCTTGCTCACGAAGACCTAGGGCAATTTGAGGAAGCCCATCATTGGAATATACAAGCCAAGTTCTATAATGAAAAATTCCCACTAGTATATGAAAGTGATAAAATAGGAGACTCTCTATCATGAAGAACATGGTGCTACTTTGAAGCACAAGTGTGGAAAAAGGATAGTAACATTGTCCCTTCTCTCTTTTTCTCTCATTTTTTTGTTTTTTTTGTTTGGGCTCTTTGGCCTCTTTTTTTATTTTGGGCTCTTTAGCCTCTTTTATATTTTTTTAAGTCCGGAGACTCATCCCAACTTTTGAGGGAATCATAGCTTCCATCATCCTTTCCTCACATGGGACAATGCTCTAATAATGATGATCATCACACTTTTATTTACTTACAACTCAAAAATTACAACTCGATTCTAGAACAAAATATGACTCTATGTGAATGCCTCCGGCGGTGTACCGGGATGTGCAATAATCAAGAGTGCCATGTATAAAAAATATGAACGGTGGCTTAGCCACAAATACTATGCCAACTACATGATCATGCAAAGCAATATGACAATGATGGTATGTGTCATAATAAACAGAACGGTGGAAGTTGCATGGCAATATATCTTGGAATGGCTATGGAAATGCCATAATAGGTAGGTATGGTGGCTATTTTGAGGAAGGGTATATGGTGGGTTTAATGCACCAGCGAAAGTTGCGCGGTACTAGAGAGGCTAGCAATGGTGGAAGGATGAGAGTGCGTATAACCCATGGAATCAACATTAGTCATAAAGAACTCATATATTTAATGCAAAAGTCTAGGAAAAGACCATCGCTCGTCCCCGACAGCCACTCATAAGGAAGACAATCAAAAAATAAATCACGCTCCGACTTTATCACATAACGGTTCACCATACGTGCATGCTATGGGAATCACAAACTTTAACACAAGTATTTCTACCAATCCACAATTACTCACTAGCATGACTCTAATATCACCATCTTTATATCTCAAAACAAATGCAAGGAATCAAACTTCTCATAATATTCAATGCTCTTTATGAAAGTTTTTATTATATCCCTCTTGGATGCCCATCATATTAGGACTAAATTCATAACCTGAGCAAATTACCATGCTGTTTAAAGGCTCACAACATAATATAAGTGAAGCATGAGAGTTCATCAATTTCTATAAAATAAAACCACCACCGTGCTCTAAAAAGATATAAGTGAAGCACAAGAGAAACTGAGAAACTACTCCAAAAATATATAAGTGAAGATCAATGAGTAGTCAAATAATTAAGCAACTATGTGAAGATTCCCTCTCATTTAAGAATTTCAGATCTTAAGTATTTTATTAAAACAGCAAGCAAAACAAAATAAAATGATATTCTAAAAATAGCACACATCACGTGAAGAAGCAAAATCTTAGGCTCAACCGATACTAACCGATCATTGTTGAAGAAGAAAGAGGGATGCCAATCGGGGCATCCCCAAGCTTAGATGCTTGAGACTTCTTGAAATATTAACTAGGGATGCCTTGGGCATCCCCAAGCATGAGCTTTTGTGTCTCCTTAATTCCTTCTATATCACGGTTTCCCTAAATTTTAAAAACTTCATCCACACAAAACTCAACAAGAACTCGTGAGAAAAGTTAGTATGAATCAATGCAACACCTTATCATTCTCTACTGTAGCAAATCACTAAAATTATTATTTGACATTGCATACTAAATTCCTCTGCATATTTAATACTCTTATCCTCAAATAGAATCATTAAACAAGCAAACATATGCAATTAATGCAAACATAACAGCAATCTGTCAAAACAGGACAGTCTGTAAAGAGTGCAATTGTACTCATACTTCCCTAACTCCAAAAATTATAAAAAATTACCACACTGTTTAAAATTTGTTGTAGCATATTGTGAAAACATTTCAAGATTTTATCGTCTTCTGACTATTCACAACTATTCAAAACATAACAACAAACCTTCTGTTTCCAAACAGCAACATATAGACTTGCAAAATAAGCACGGTAAAGGCTATACTTGACACTTTTATCAAAATAAAAGATGCAAAACATTACTATAAATAACAACAAGCAAATACTAATAAAATAAAATGACGGTCCAAGCAAAACTCATATCATGTGACAAATAAAAATATAGCTCTGAGTGAGGTTACCGATAATGTTGAAGACGAAAGAGGGGATGCCTTCCGGGGCATCCCCAAGCTTAGTTGCTTGGGTCTTCCTTGAATATTACTTTTGGGTGCCTTGGGCATCCCCAAGCTTAGGGTATTTTCACTCCTTATTCTCCTCATATTGGTATCTCACCCAGAACTTGAAAACTTCAATCACACAAAACTTAACGAAAAACTCATGATATCCGTTAGTATGATAAAACAAATCATTCACTTTGGTACTGTCAAGACAAGATTCATAATTTTTCTCACATGATGCCTACTGTACCCCATCATTTCTACAATTTATATTAAGCAATATAAGCATAGAAACTATAAAACAAGCAAACTATGCATCGAAAACAGAATCTGTCAAAAACAGAACAGTCTGTAAAGATCTGAATTGTGCTCATACTTCTGTTACTCCAAAACTTCTGAAAACTTAGGAAAACGTAGACAATTTGTATATCAATATTGTGTAAACAATTCAGAATTTTTTCATGCTCCAGTGAATTTTAACAATTCTGTTACTGGACGCAAAAGTTTCTGCTTTTGCACAGAATCAAATCAACTATCAACCACACTATCCCAAAGGCTTTACTTGGCACTTTATTCAAACAAAAGCTATAAAATATGATTACTACAGTAGCTTAATCATGTGAACACACAAAAACAGTAGGGGTAAATATTGGGTTGTCTCCCAACAAGCGCTTTTCTTTAATGCCTTTTTAGCTAGGCATGATGATTTCAATGATGCTCACATAAAAGATAAGAATTGAAACATAATGGGAGCATCATGAAGAATATGACTAGCACATTTAAGCCTAACCCACTTCCTATGCATAGGGATTTTGTGAGCAAACAACTTATGGGAACAAGAATCAACTAGCATAGGAAGGCAAAACAAGCAAAACTTCAAGATTATCAATACATAGAGAGGAAACTTGATATTAGTGAGACATGTAAATGCATATATTCCTCTCTCATAAAAAATTTCAGTAGCATCATGAATGAATTCAACAATATAACCATCACATAAAGCATTATTTTCATGATCCACAAGCATAGAATTTTTATTACTCTCCACATAAGCAAATTCATTCTCATGAATAGTAGTGGGAGCAAACTCAACAAAATAACTATCATGTGAGGCATAATCCAATTGAAAATTAAAATCATGATGACAAGTTTCATGGTTATCATTATCCTTTATTGCATACATGTCATCACAATAATCATCATAGATAGCAACTTTGTTCTCATAATCAATTGGAACCTCTTCCAAAATAGTGGATTCATCACTAAATAAAGTCATGACCTCTCCAAATCCACTTTTATCAATATTGTGAAAAGATTTAACACCCACCAAAATAGTGGGATCATTAACTAGAGTTTACACTCTTCCAAACCCACTTTCATCAACATAATCATCATAAATAGGAGGTAGGCTATCATCATAATAAATTTGCTCATCAAAACTTGGGGGACAAAATATATCATCTTCATCAAACATAGCATCCCCAAGCTTATGGCTTTGCATATCATTAGCATCATGGATATTCAAAGAATTCATACCAACAACATTGCAATCATGCTCATCATTCAAAGATTTTATGCCAAACATTTTATTGACTTCTTCTTCTAACAACTGAGCACAATTTTCCTTTCCATCATTTTCACGAAAGACATTAAAAAGATGAAGCATATGAGGCAACCTCAATTCCATTTTTTTGTAGCTTTCTTTTATAGACTAAACTAGTGATAAAACAAGAAACTAAAAGATTCAATTGCAAGATCTAAAGATATACCTTCAAGCACTCACCTCCCCGGCAACGGCGCCAGAAAAGTGCTTGATGTCTACTACGCAACCTTCTTCTTGTAGACTCGTGTTGGGCCTCCAAGCGCAGAGTTTTGTAGGATAGTAGCAATTTTCCCTCAAGTGGATGACCTAAGGTTTATCAATCCGTGGGAGGTGTAGGATGAAGATGGTCTCTCTCAAACAACCCTGCAACCAAATAACAAAGAGTCTCTTGTGTCCCCAACACACCCAATACAACAGTAAATTGTATTGGTGCACTAGTTCAGTGAAGAGATGGTGATACAAGTGTAATATGGATAGTAGATATAGGTTTTTGTAATCTGAAAATATAAAAACAGCAAGGGAACTACTAACAAAAGTGAGCAAAAATGGTATTGCAATGCTTGGAAACAAGGCCTAGGGTTCATACTTTCACTAGTGCAAATTCTCTCAACAATGATAACATAATTGGATCATATAACAATCCCTCAATGTGCAACAAAGAATCACTCCAAAGTTTCCATCGGAGAACGTAGGACTAAAACGTGCATCAACCCCTATGCATAGATTACCCCAATGTCATTTCGGGAATCCGCGAGTTGAGTGCCAAAACAAACATCAAGTGAATGAATAGAACATCCCATTGTCACCACAGATATCCCATCGCAAGACATACATCAAGTGTTCTCAAATCCAATACTCAATCCAATATAACGAATCCTCAAAGAGCAAGACTCAATTCATCACAAGAAGGTAGAGGGGGAGAAACACCATATGATCCAAGTATAGTAACAAAGCTCACGGTACATCAAGATCGTGCCAAATCAAGAACACGAGAGAGAGATTTCAAAGACATAGCTACTGGTACATACCCTCAGCCCCGAGGGTGAACTACTCCCTCCTCGACATGGAGACTGCCGGGATGATGAAGATGGCCTCCGGTGATGGTTTCCCCCTCCGACAGGGTGCCGGAATGGGCTTCTGATTGGTTTTTCGTGGCTACAGAGGCTTGCGGCGGCGGAACTTCCGATCTAGGGTTCTTTTCGGAGGTTTCTATATTTATAAGAATTTTTGGCGTCGAAAACAAGTCAAGGAGGTGCCCGAGGGGCTCACAAGCCCTCAAGGCGCGCTGGGGGGGTAGGGCACGCCCCCTGGCTTGTGGACTCCTCGGGACTCTTCTGGTCCACCTACGGTGCTTCGGGGGTCTCTTTTGGTCCATAAAAAATCACCGTAAAATTTCAGCCCATTTCGAGAAATTCTATTTCTACACAAAAAACGACACCACGGTAGTTCTGCTAAAAACAGCGTTAGTCCGGGTTAGTTCTAATAAAATCATACCAAAACCATATAAAATTGTTGCAAACATGGCATGAATACTTCATAAATAATAGATACGTTGGAGACGTATCAGTCTCCAACGTACTTATAATTTTTTATTGTTCCATGCTATTATAGTATCAATCTTGGATGTTTATTATGCAATTATATATCATTTTTTGGGACTAACCTATTAAGCTAGTGCCAGTTGCTATTTTTGCTTGTTTTTGGCTTTTCAGGAAATCAAAATCAAACAAAGTCCAAACAGAGAAAAGGCTTTGGATTAATTTTCTCTGGACCAGAAGGGGTCCTAGAAGGTTCGGGAGAAGACCTGACGAGCCATGAGGGAGCGACAAGCTCGGGAGGCGCACCCTAGGGGGCGACCCCCAGGCTTGTGGGCCCCTCGTGGCACCTCTTGACCTAATTCCGCCTCTATAAATTCTCAAATATTCCCCATATATCAGAGAGCCATCCGAAATACTTTTTATGCGGCCGCAAGTTTTGGTTCTCGAGAGATCCCATCTGGAGGCCTTTTTCGGCACTCTGTCGAAGGGGGAATCGACCATGAAGGGGCTCTACATCAACCTTGCTACCCCTCCGATGATGTGTGAGTAGCTTACCGCAGACCTACGAATCCATAGCTAGTAGCTAGATAGCTCCTTCTCTCTCTTTGATCTCCAATACAATGTTCTCCTCGATGTTCTTGGAGATCTATTCGATGTAATCCTTTTTTCCGGTGTGTTTGTTGGGATCAGATGAATTGTGGGTTTATGATCAGATTATCATGAATATTATTTGAGTCTTCTCTGAACTCTTTTATGATCAGATGAATTGTGGGTTTCTGATCAGATTATTATAACTTTGTATTTCTCTCTGATCTATTGATTTGGTTTGGCCAACTAGATTGATTTATCTTGCAATGGGAGATGTGCTTTGTGATGGGTTCAATCTTGTAGTGATCTATATCCCGTTGACAGAAGGGGACAAGACACATATTTGTATTGTTGCCATTAAGGGTAAAACGATGGGGTTTATTCATATTGATTGAGTTTACTTTTTCTACATCATGTCATCTTGCTTAAGGTGCTACTCCATTCTTTATGAACTTAATACTCTAGATGCGTGCCGGATAACAGTCGATGCATGGAGTAATAGTAGTAGATGCAGGCAGGAGTCGGTCTACTTGTCTCGGACATGATGCCTATATACATGATCATTGCCTTGGATATCGTCATGATTATTCGCTTTTCTACCAATTGCCTAACAGTGATTTGTTTACCCACCGTATGCTATTTTGAAGAGAGAAGCCTCTAGTAAAAACTATAGTCCCCGGGTCTATTTTAATCATATATAAAACCCAAAAATACTTTGCTGCAATTTATTTACCTTTATTTTTATTTTGTGTTTTTGTATATCTATCTATCACTACGAGATTTGATCCTTCCAATTAACCGCCAATGGATTGACAACCCTTGTTTGCGTTGGGTGCAAGTATTTGTTATTTTGTGTGTAGGTGTTGTTCACGAGGTGTTGCGTGCTTCTCCTACTAGACTGATAACCTTAGTTCTTAACTGAGTGAAATACTTATCCCTACTATACTACATCATTCTCTCCTCTTCGAGAAAACCCCAACGCAGCTCACAAGTAGCAGGAAGAATTTCTGGCGCCGTTGCCGGGGAGACATCATCAACATCTATCAAGTACCATCGCATAAAATTTCATCTCCTTTCATTTATTTTATTTGCCATTTGCCTCACGTTTTCATCTCCCCCACTTCTAAAACATTTTCACAAAAACACAAAAATATTTTTCATTTGCCTTTTTGTTCGTCTGCTTGTTTGCTTGCTTGCTTTTATTGCCTTCATGTCAACACACCAAAAATAGGAAAGAGAAAGGAAAAGTAAAGAAATATGGATCCTCATCCACTTGCTGATCTTTTCAAAAGACCAAATTATGATGAACCAATTGCTCATGAGTTAACTACACTTGATTATCTCTATGAAGTTTTGTTTGAAAATCATGAATCCGAAAATTGCAACGAAATGTTAAACGAAGAAATTTATAAAGTAATTCATGATAGCTACTTGAATGAAAAGCATGATTGCAATGATGTTATTATAAATTCTATTAATGTCAATTGTGTTAATAATATGCAAAACTACAAGCTTAGGGATAATAATTTTGTTATGTCCACTACTATTTGCAATGATCATGATTGGGGTGATGATGTTTCCTATGATCTTGAAAATTTATTTAATCCTCATGATGAATATGTCATTGATAATAATGTTTGCAAAAATATTGAAAGTGGGTTCGGAAGAGTGTCAACTTTAGGTTAAAAGAATCCCACATATTTGGAGAATGTTCAATCTTTTGAAATTTTTGATAAAAGTGGGTTTGGAGAGGTCATGACTTTAGTTGATGTTAATCCCACTATCTTGGGAGATTATAAGACTTTTATGCATGTGGATCATGAAGAGAAAATTTTATATGATAGCTATATTGTTGAATTTGATTATGGTCCTGCATGTAATTATTATGAGATAGGAAAATATGGTTGTAGAAATTTTGATGTTACTAAATTACCTCTTGTTGTGTTGAAATTGCCAATGTTTGGCATATGCTAGATGCTTTTTGTCTTGATAACTGGTTTGCTTATAAAATGCCTACGCATAGGAAGTATGTTAGAGTTAAAAGTGTTTTTCACATGCTACATGATGCTCTCTTTGTGTTTCAATTATTATCTTTCATGTGAGCATCAATAAAATCTCAAGCCTATCTTAATGGCTATAAAAAAAGAGCTTGTTGGCAGACAACCCAATAGTTATATTTTCTATGTTTTTTCGTGTGCACACAATTATGCTACTGTTATGGTTGTGTTTTTGTGTTTAAATTAGTTCTTGTGCCAAGTAAATCCTTTGGGATGATTTGGATGATAGTTGCTTTGATTCTGTGAAAAAACAGAAACTTTTGCGCCTAGTAACAGAATTGTTTAAATTCACTGGAGCATGATAAAATTCTAAATTTTATACACGTGATTGATATACAAATTTCCCATGTTGTCCTAATTTCTCAGCAATTTCGGAGTTACATAAGTATAGTCATTCTTCGCGTTACTATAGACTGTTCTGTTTTTGACCGATTTTGTTTTTGTTGCGTTGTTCGCTTGTTTTGATGAATCTGTGGATTGTATTGTGGGGTATAAGCCATGGTGAAGTTAGAATACAGTAGGTATAATGCCATATTAAAATATGAATGGGTTTACAACAGTACCTAAAGTGGTGATTTGCTTGTCATACTAATGGATCTCATGAAGGTTTTTGTTGAGTTTTGTGTGCTGAAGTTTTCAAGTTTTGAGTGAGATCACGATGGATGAAGGAATAAGGAGTGGCAAGAGCCTAATCTTGGTGATGCCTGAGGCACCCCAAGGTAATATTCAAGGACTCCCAAGCATCTAAGCTTGGGGATGCCCCAGAAGCCATCCCCTCTTTCTTCTACAAACTATCGGTAATATTACTTGGAGCTATATTTTTATTCATCACATGATATGAGTTTTGATTGGAGCACCGTGTATTATATGAGTCTTTGCTTTGTTTTCTTTTTAGTTTTCCACAATCATCTTTGTTGGACATACCTTTTTGAGAGGGACAAACATTATTCATGATTTGTTAGAATACTCTATGTGATTCACTTATATCTTTTGAGCTAGGCAATTGCTCTAGTGCTTCACTTATATTTTATAGAGCACGGTTGATACGTCTCCAACGTATCTATAATTTATGAAGTATTCATGCCATGTTTACAACAATTTTATATGGATTCGGTATGATTTGCATGGAACTAACCCGGAGTAACGCTGTTTTCAGCAGAACTACCGTGGTGTTGTTTTTTGTGCAGAAATAAAAGTTCTCAGAATTGGACAAAACTTTTTGATGATTTTTTTTGAAGAAAAGAAAAATACCAGAGCAAAGAACCACTGGAGGGGCACCCCTACTGCCCCCAAAGCACCAGGGCGCGCCACCCCTCTAGCGCGCCCTGGTGGGTAGTGGGCCCCCTGAGGCCCATCTTCACGTGAAACCGACGCCAAAAAATCCTATATATTCAGAAACCCCCAGAAATAACCCTAGATCAGAAGTTCCACCGCGCAAGCCTCTGTAGCCATGAAAAAACAATATGGACCCTGTTTCGGCACCGTGCCGGGGGGAAATCATCACCGGTGGCCATCTTCATCATCCCGGCGGCCACCATGATGAGGAGGGAGTAGTCCACCCTCGGGGCTGAGGGTTTGTACCAGTAGCTATGTGTTTAATCTCTCTCTCTCTCTCTCATGTTCTTGATTTGGCACGATCTTGATGTATCGCCAGCTTTGTTAATATAGTTGGATCATATGGTGTTTCTCCCTCTCTGTCTTGTTGTGATGAATTGAGTTTTCCCTTTGAGATTTTGTTATTATCGGATTGAATACTTTTATGGATTTGAGAGCACTTGATGTATGTCTTGCTATGAATACCCGTGGTGACAATGGGGTATCATATTGATTCACTTGATATATTTTTTGGCACTCAACTCGCGGATTCCCGAGGTAACATTGGGGTAATCTATGCATAGGGGTTGACGCATGTTTTCATCCTTGTTTCTCCGGTAGAAATCTTGGGGTACTCTTTGAGGTTCTTTGTGTTGGATTGAGTATTATGAATCTGAAATTGTTTGATGCATATCGTATAATCAACTCACGGATACTCATGGTGACATTGGAGTATCTAGGTGACATTAGAGTTGGTTGACGTGTATCATATGGTGTAATTTTAGTACAAACTCTAAGATAGATCGATCGGAAAGGATAACTTGGTGTTATTTTAGTACGAACTCTTGGATAGATCGATCAGAAAGGATAACTTTGAGGTGGTTTTGATGGAAATATGCCCTAGAGGCAATAATAAAGTTGTTATTATTATATTTCCTTATTCATGATAAAGGTTTATTGTTCATGCTAGAATTCAATTGATCGGAAACTTAAATACATGTGTGAATACATAAACAAATACCGTGTCCCTAGTAAGCCTCTACTAGACTAGCTCGTTGATCAAAGATGGTTAAGGTTTCCTAACCATGGACATGTGTTGTCACTTGATAACGGGATCACATCATTAGGAGAATGATGTGATGGACCAGACCCATCCATTAGCTTAGCATATGATCGTTCAGTTTATTGCTATTGCTTTCTTAATGTGAAATACATATTCCTTCGACTATGAGATCATGCAACTCCCGGATACCGGAGGAATACCTTGTGTGCTATCAAACATCACAACGTAACTGGGTGATCATAAAGATGCTCTACAGGTATCTCTGAAGGTATCTGTTGAGTTGGCATGGATCGAGATTAGGATTTGTCACTCCGTGTATCGGAGAGGTATCTCTGGGCCCTCTCGGTAATACACATCACAAGAAGATTGCAAGCAAAATGACTAAGGAGTTAGTTACAAGATGATGTATTACAGAACGAGTAAAGAGACTTGTCGGTAATGAGATTGAACTAGGTATGAAGATAATGATGATCGAATCTCGGGCAAGTAACATACCGACAGACAAAGGGAATTACGTATGTTGTCATAAGGTTCGACCGATAAATATCTTCATAGAATATGTAGGAACCAATATGGGCATCCAGGTTCCGCTATTTGTTATTGACCGGAGAGGCGCCTCGGTCATGTCTACATCATTCTCGAACCCGTAGGGTCCGCACGCTTAACGTTTGTTGACGATATAGTATTATATGAGTTATGTGATTTGGTGACCGAATTTTGTTCGGAGTCCCAGATGAGATCATGGACATGACAAGGAGCTCTGGAATGGTTTGGAGGTAAAGATTGATATATAGGATGATGCTATTTGGACACAGGAAAGGTTTCGGAGTGTATCGGGTACTCATCGGATCACCGGAAGGGGTTCCGGAAAGCCCTGGGAGGTTAATGGGCCTTTTGGTCCAAGTGAGGGGAACACACCAGCCCACAAGGGGCTGGTGTGCACCTCCTCTTGGCCGTCGGCCCTATGGATGGTAAGGGGGGAGGGCCATCCCCTCTTTCCTTCCTTCCACCTAAGAGGAAGGAAGGGGGGCGCCACCCCCTCCTCCCTTCCCCCCGCATGGCAAACAAGGAAGGGGGTGCCAAAGGGCAGGCACCCAAGGGGGCCGGCCAGCCACCTTGGGGCGCACCCAAGGCTGCCTCCCCTCCGCCCACCTATATATATGAGTGGGAGGGGCGCCCACACAACCCACGACAATCTCTTAGCCGTGTGCGGCGCCCCTCTCCATGGTTTAGTCCTCCGTCTAGTTTTCCACAGTGCACGGTGAAGCCCTGCGGGAACGAGTTCACCATCACCGTCACCACGCCGTCGTGCTACCGGAAGTCATCTACTACTTCGCCCGTCTTGCTGGATCAAGAAGGCAAGGACGTCATCAAGCTGAACGTGTGCTGAACGTGGAGGTGCCGTACGTTCGGTACTTGATCGGTTGGATCGCGAAGGTGTTCGACTACATCAACCGCGTCAATAAACGCTTCCGCTTTACGGTCTACGAGGGTACGTAGACACACTCTCCCCTCTCATTGTTATGCATCTCCATAGATAGATCTTGCATGTGCGTAGATTTTTTTTTCCATGCAACGTTCCCAAACAGTGGCATCATGAGCCAGGTCTATGCGTAGATGATATGCATGAGTAGAACAGAAAGAAGTTGTGGGCGGTGATAGTCATACTGCTACCACCAATGTCTTATTTTGATTCGGCAGTATTGTGGGATGAAGCGGCCCGGACCAACCTTACATGTCCATGCACATGAGATCGGTTCCACCGACTGACATGCAACTTGTTTTGCATAAAGGTGGCTGGTGGGTGTCTGTTACTCCTACTTTAGTTGAATCGAATTTGACTATGGCCGGTCCTTGAAGAAGGTTAAAACAGCAAACTTGATAATCACCGGTGTGGTTTTTGCGTAGTTAAGAGCGGTTCTTGCTAGAAGCCCGTAGCAGCCACGTAAAACTTGCAACAACAGAGTAGAGGACATCTAACTTGTTTTTGCAGGGCATGTTGTGATGTGATATGGTCAAGATGTGATGTGATATACGTTGTTGTATGATATAATCATGTTTTGTAATATCGACAATCGGCAGGAGCCTTAGGGTTGTCTCTTAATTATTGTATGAAATGCAAGCGCCATGTAATTGCTTTACTTTATCGCTATGCGTTAGCAATAGTTGTAGAAGCAATAGTTGGCGAGACGACCCCGGCACAATGATGGAGATCAAGGTGTCGAGCCAGTGACGATGGAGATCATGACGATGCTTTGGAGATGGAGATCAAAAGCACAAGATGATGATGGCCATATCATGTCACATATTTTGATTGCATGTGATGTTTATCCTTTATGCATCTTGTTTTGCTTAGAACGACTGTAGCATTATAAGATGATCCCTTCACTAAATTTCAAGATAAAAGTGTTCTCCCCGAGTATGCACCATTGCCAAAGTTTGTCATTTTGAAGCACCTCGTGATGATCGGGTGTGATAGACTCTATGTTCACATACAACGGGTGTAAGACAGTTTTGCACATGCAGAATACTTGGGTTAAACTTGATGAGCCTAGCATGTACAGACATGGTCTCAGAACACTGGAGACCTAAAGGTCGAACGTGAGTCATATAGTAGATATGATCAACATAGAGATGTTCACCATTGATGACTACCCCATCTCATGTGATGATCCGACATGGGTTAGTTGATTTGGATCATGTATCACTTAGATAACTTGAGGGATGTTTATTTAAGTGGGAGTTCATTAGTAATTTGATTAATTGAACTTAATTTATCATGAACTTAGTCTTAATAGTTTTTGCATATCTATGTTGTAGATCATGGCCCGTGCTACCGTTCCCTTGAATTTTAATGCATTTCTAGAGAAAGCTAAGTTGAAAGATGATGGTAGCAACTACACGGACTGGGTCCGTAACTTGAGGATTATCCTCATTGCTGCACAGAAGAATTATGTCCTTGATGCACCGCTAGGTGACAGACCTGCTGCAGGAGCTACTGCAAATGCTATGAACGTCTGGCAGACTCGATCTGATGACTACTCGATAGTTCAGTGTGCCATGCTTTACGGCCTAGAACCGGGACTTCAAAGACATTTTGAACGTCATGGAGCATATGAGATGTTCCAAGAGCTGAAGTTGATATTTCAAGCTAATGCCCGGGTTGAGAGATATGAAGTCTCCAACAAGTTCTATAGCTGCAAGATGGAGGAGAACAGTTCTGTCAGTGAACACATACTCAAAATGTCTAGGTATCATAACCACTTGACTCAGCTGGGAGTTGATCTTCCAGTTGATAGTGTTATTGACAGAGTTCTTCAGTCACTGCCACCAAGCAACAAAGGCTTCATGATGAACTATAATATGCAAGGGATGACGAAAATGATTCCCGAGCTCTTCGCAATGCTTAAGGCCGCGGAGGTAGAAATCAAGAAGGAGCATCAAGTGTTGATGGTTATCAAGACCACTAGTTTCAAGAAAAAGGGCAAGGGAAAGAAAGGGAACTTCAAGAAGAATGGCAAGCAAGTTGTTGCTCTCGTGAAGAAGCCCAAAGATGGACCCAAGCCTGAAACTGGGTGCTTCTACTGCAAAGGGAATGGTCACTGTAAGCGGAACTGCCCCAAATACTTGGCGGATAAGAAGGATGGCAAAGTGAACAAAGGTATATTTGATATACATGTTATTGATGTGTACCTTACTAATGCTCGTAGTAGCGCCTGGTATTTGATACTAGTTCGGTTGCTCATATTTGTAACTCTAATCAGGAGCTACGGAATAAACGAAGATTGGCTAAGGATGAGGTGATGATGCGCGTCGGGAATGTTTCCAAGGTTGATGTGATCGCCGTCGGCACGCTACCTCTACATCTACCTTCGGGATTAGTTTTAGACCTCAATAATTGTTATTTGGTGCGAGCGTTGAGCATGAACATTATATCTGGATCTTGTTTATTGCGAGACGGTTATTCATTTAAGTCAGAGAACAATGGTTGTTCTATTTATATGAGTAATATCTTTTATGGTCATGCACCTTTGATGAATGGTTTATTCTTGTTGAATCTCGATCGTGGTGATACACATATTCATAATATTGATACCAAAAGATGCAAAGTTGATAATGATAGTGCAACATACTTGTGGCACTGCCATTTTGGTCATATTGGTGTAAAGCGCATGAAGAAACTCCATGCAGATGGACTTTTGGAATCACTTGATTATGAACCATTTGATACTTGCGAACCATGGCTCATGGGCAAGATGACTAAAACTCCGTTCTCTGGAACAATGGAGCAAGCTAATGACTTATTGGAAATAATACATACCGATGTATGCGGTCCAATGAGTGTTGAGGCACACGGCGGGTATCATTATTTTCTGACCTTCACAGATGATTTGAGTAGGTATGGATATATCAACTTGATGAAACACAAATCTGAAACATTTGAAAATTTCAAGAAATTTCAGAGTGAAGTGGAGAATCATCGTAACAAGAAAATAAAATTTCTATGATCTGATCGCGGAGGCGAATGTTTGAGTTACGAGTTTGGCCTTCATTTAAAAGAATGTGGAATTGTTTCAAAACTCACGCCACCTGGAACACCACAACGTAATGGTGTGTCCGAACGTCGTAACTGTACTTTATTAGATATGGTGTGTTCTATGATGTCTCTTACCAATTTACCACTATCATTTTGGGGTTATGCATTAGAGACAGCTGCATTAACGTTAAATAGGGCACCGTCTAAATCCGTCGAGACGACACCGTATGAACTATGGTTTGGCAGGAAACCTAAGCTGTCGTTTCTTAAAGTTTGGGGATGCGACACTTATGTCAAAAGGCTTTAGCCTGATAAGCTTGAACCCAAATCGGAGAAGTGTGTCTTCATAGGATACTCTAAGGAAACTATTGGGTACACCTTCTACCACAGATCCGAAGGCAAGATCTTTTTTGCCAAGAATGGGTCCTTTCTAGAGAAGGAGTTTCTCTCGAAAGAAGTGAGTGGGAGGAAAGTAGAACTTGATGAGGTAATTGTACCTACTCTCGAATTGGAAAGTAGCACATCACAGAAAACTGTTCTCGTGATGCCTACACCAACTAGAGAGGAAGCAAATGATGATGATCATGAAACTTCAGATCAAGTTACTACTGAACCTCGTAGATCTACCAGAACACGCTCCGCACCAGAGTGGTATGGTAATCCTATCCTGGAAGTCATGTTATTAGACCATGACGAACCTACGAACTATGAAGAAGCTATGATGAGCCCAGATTCCGATAAATGGCTTGAGGCTATGAAATATAAGATAGGATCCATGTATGAGAACAAAGTGTGGACTTTGGTGGACTTGCCCGATGATCGGCAAGCCATTGAGAATAAATGTATCTTCAAGAAGAAGACAGACGCTGATGGTAATGTCACTGTCTACAAAGCTTGACTTGTCGCAAAAGGTTTTCGACAAGTTCAAGGGTTTGACTATGATGAGACTTTCTCACCTGTAGCGATGCTTAAGTCTATCCGAATCATGTTAGCAATTGCCGCATTTTATAATTATGAAATCTGGCAAATGGACGTCAAAACTGCATTCCTTAATGGATTTCTTAAAGAAGAGTTGTATATGATGCAACCACAAGGTTTTGACGATCCTAAAGGTGCTAACGAAGTGTGCAAGCTCCAGCGATCCATCTATGGACTGGTGCAAGCATCTCGGAGTTGGAATATACGCTTTGATTGTAACACCCCATGTATTAAGTTACAGTAATCACCCTTTTGATTATGCCATGTCATCATGATCAACAGTGCTTAATAATCATTAGTATCATATCTCTTTTCAAATTCAAATTCAAATGGAAATTCAAACTTCAATTAAATTCAAAGTGAAAATAAAAGTTATTCTAATCGAGGAACTAAAATGTTCAACATGTTGCAAATATTCCCAAAGCATTTATAAAAATAACAGAAACATTAATTAAAATATTTAAATGACTCTAACAGCAAGAAACAGTAGCAAAATAGAAGTATTTAATCCATTTATATTTAAATAAAATCCAAATGAAATTATCTGGACTTCAATTTTTTTTTATAACAGTGGGTAATATTGCACTAAAATTTTGTGGCTAGTTCACATATTTTTACAAATTGCATTGGAGCTAAAACAAAATAGAAAACAGAAGAATTAAAAGGAATAGAGTAAAGAAAAGAGGAAGAGATTAAAGTGGCACTGTGCACTTACCGGCCTGCCCAACACAGTGCCGGCCCAGCCCAACACCTCCCGTCCCCTTCCCCTGTTCACCCATGCGCGTCGCTGTCGACTCTGCAGAGCTCGCCGCGCCGGCCCCTCCCTTCTCCCGCACGACAGCGCGTCGCTGCGCCCGTCCCTGGTCGGTTAAGGCCCCCCTCGACCCTCTGGACACCCCAGCCACCCCTCCTTGCTCTCCATCGCCTTGCCCCCTTCCTCCCCGATCGTCGCCCGAGCGCGCCCGTCGCCACCGTCGCCATCCACCGTGGCAACCGAGCTCCCCTCGGACAACCACCGGGTCACCGAGATCCACCGCATTGCCTACGACCCCCTCACCGAGCCACGCGATCGGACAAGCCCCACGACGGCATCTTCGACCTCGTCTTCAAGATTCGGCCGCCGAGATCGCCGGCGACCGTACGCCGTCGTCCGTGCCACCCCGAGCTCGCTGACCACCCCTACGGCTCCCCCTGTGAGCTCCCCTTCCTCCTCGATCTCTCTCCCCTCTCTCCCGCGACCCGTAGGCTAGATCCCGTGCGCGCCCAACTCCGGCCGCCGTCCGTGTTTGATGCCGCCGTCGTTTAGGGCCACCCCGGGCCGTGTCGCTAGGCTAGGTGGATGCGGCTCCTTCGCCCCGTTCGAACGGTGTGCTCCGCCACCCGTTTGGTCGCCGGAACGGCGAGTTCCACTACCGCCGCCGCACGCTGTAGTCGCCGGTGATTAGCCGCCGGTTAGCCCCGTCGTTAACCCCGTCGACGTGGCGTACTTAACTGCTAACCCTCGCCACTAATCCCCACTGACAGCCGGGCCCCACGCGGTTAATTAGTTTAACAGAACCGGTTTAATTAAATGACTAACTGACCAGTGGGGCCCACCGTTTACTGTTCTAACGGATAAGGTCTGCTGACTGTGCCCTGCTGACTAAGCAGAGGGCCCACATGTCCGCCACTGCTGACTGGCGGTTGACTTGGTCAACCTAGCCCACTGGTCAGCCATAGTGTACACTCTGTGTACACAGAGCTGGGTACCCGTAGCGTTTTCCATTTTAATTTTGAATTTAAATTAATTCCAGTAAATTCCAGAAAATCGATTAAATCTTTAGAAATTCATATAAAATAATCCGTAGCACAGATCGAAAAACTTTGTACATGAAAGTTGCTCAGAATTTCGAGACGAATCCGAATACGCGCTCTGTTCATCTGTCACACGTCTCTAACTACCTGAACATGGAACCGTTCCCCTCCGGTCATCTGTCTGACAAATGTCCGGAACTGGGAAAACATTCCCGGATGGATTCCCCCTTCCTCGGTGACGTGCAACCATAAGTTAGGACACACCCGGCACTGCATATTGTCATGTTATACTTTGTGTAGCCCTTGTTTGCTTAGTATTTACTGTTTCTTCCCCCCCTCTTCTCTCTCGATAGACCCTGCTACAGACGCAGTTCCCGAGACTGGCGCAGCTCAGGAGCCCGACGACACCATTGACGACCTTGCCTTTGCCGCCGAGCAACCAGGCAAGCACCCCCCTTTTGAGCATATCGATATCGCCTATTCTTTCTCTCTCATGCTTGCATTAGAAATTGCTGCTACTACTGCTTTACCTATTCTGATGCATAGCCTGTCTATTGTAACCTGCTATTGAAACCTTACCTGCTTATCCTAAACTGTCTAGTATAGGCTGGGTAGAGACCTATCAGTGACCCCACTTATCCCGATTGCCCCGCTGGATTATTCGAAGACCCGATCAACGGTATCGAAGACCAGGCCCCGGCACCACACATCACCCCCCTTAGTTGTAACGACACTGCAGCGTTACTATCAAGTGCCGAGGGTGAAACCTCTTGTAGCACTTCTGATGTTAACTCTATAGAGTAGCTATTCGGTCGTGGTCATCGAGGGTGATTCCTCCTTCACCACTTCCGATAACGACGCCGTCATACAACACCTCAAGTGTGAACCCCTCGAGGGTGATTCCTCTGATTTCACCTTGACGGATAAATCGAGTAGGAATCCAACGAGGGTGATACCTCAGATTCCCTTGATGTTATGGACACACGGATACTTGGACTATACTATTGTTTACCTGGAAAGGCGGGTCGACCCTGAGGGGTACCCGCGTGTGATGTGAAGACGGGTTGCCTGTATGGTGCCCGAGTGATGAATACGAAGCATGGCCGGGCATTCTTGGCCCTTGCCGCAAGTCCTCGAGACGGGGCGACGGGGTCACATCGATCGTGAGTCTCTGCTCGTTACCGCACCGCCAAGGTACTAACAATTTGGATATTTGATTCGAGTGGGCCTCTGGCCCGATAGCACTAACCATTACGTGGGCATAGTATGGGCGTTCTGCATCGTATGCATCAGCCAAAAGCTCTGTCAGACATCCAGTTCAGCAATGTGGCATGGAGTGATTGGCACCATTCACGACAGAGGTGGTGCTTGGATCTGAGCCATGTGCGCAACGACCCGGAGGGCGAGGGGCGATGGCCCAAGACCCCCTTGCGCTTAGGATGTAGACCGGCGGGGACCTCTCTGCTGAGCTCTAGGTAGGGTTGCGGTGTGTCGTTTGGCCGAGGTCGGGCATGACCCAGAAAAGTGAGTCTGGCCGGAGTTAATCGAGCGTGGTGGGTAAGTTGGTGCACCCCTGCAGGGAAGAACTAATCTATGCATAGCCGGATCCTTGGTAACGGACACTCGGAGTTGTATCCCGATCGATACAACTAAATTGGATACTATGTCTCTGGGATTGCTTCTCGTAGGGAGTCGAGAAGGGATCTCCGAACAAGGTTGATGACAGTATGGCTCTGGGATTGCTTTCTCCCAGGGAGTCGAGAAAGGATCTCTGGGTGAGGTTGATACTTATTGATACTACTACTTTATACGATACTAATCTACACTCTTCTAATGTTGCAAGACCTCTGAAGATGCTAGTCTTCGATAGGACTAGGCCTTCTCTCTATTCTGGCATTTCTGTAGCCCAGTCCACATATATAGCCTTCCTTTGATAATGTTGCATATGTAGTGTAGATCCTTGCTTGCTGAGTACTTCGGATGAGTACTCACTGTTGCTTTGTTTTCTTTTTCCCCCATACCCCTTTTGATGCAACCAGATGACGAAGCCCCTGAGACAGCTGCCCCCGCCGACGATCGCTACTACTATCCCGAGGATGGATACTACTATGAGCTGGCCGACGACCAGGAGTAGGTTTGGAGAGTCCCAGGCAGGAGGCCTACGCCTTTCGATCGTAGTGTTTTCTTTTGTCCTGCCTTTTAAGGGCCTATCATTGTTTTCTTTTATATCTGTACTCAGATATCTGATGCTTCCGCTGACGCTTGTATGCGAGCTTATGTATTCGAGTTCTCGAGGCCCCTGGCTTGTAATATAAAGCTTGTATGACTTTATTTATGTTTTAGAGTTGTGTTGTGATATCTTCCCATGAGTCCTTAGGCTTGATCATGTGCATTTGCGTGTATGATTAGTGCACGATTGAGCCGGGGGCGTCACAAGTTGGTATCAGAGCTGACTGACTATAGGAACACCCCCCCCTTTCCAACTCCTTGGTCGAAGTTGAGTCTAGTGGACCAAAAACTAATTTACTAACTTGGCTGTGTGGCTTACGGGCCCACGTCACCAATTGGGTGGTATTAGGATCTTTTACTCCTCGACCTTTACTGTGGGAGTCTGATCTCTCTCCTATTCGGGTTAAAATTTTACTAACTCCAACATTAGATTCTCGCGATCACATCCATCCGGTGTTCTGAAATTTTCCCCCTTCCTTAAAGATTGCGGGCCAGGTTCTGCTTGCAGGATCCTCTTATCGGGGGCACCCTGTGTTGTCACTTGCAGATTCCACGCTCCAACAGTTTTCTCCGATGTTGATGTAGCCTTTGCTATGTCTCATTGTGTACTTCCCTACCGCGTGCCTGCGCGCCGCCTAGATGTCTAGCCCTCCCCTTTCAACTGTCATAATGGCGGATACTAACCGAGGCTACGTGTGGCTTTGAATGTCTGGTGCGAATATGATGAAGTATCTATTGCACTTCCTTCTGTTGTGCGTGTTACTTCATGAATCATTCCTTATACATGCAGTTTTCTTGCTAAACTGCCCCTGTTGATTTGGCAGGATGGCTGACGATCCTCCACCTCCACCCTATATTGCCGCAATGATGCAGCAGTTTGAACTCAACTGTCAGCAGATTGAGCTCAACCGTCAGTTTATGACCGGAGTATTGGCTCAATTCCCAACTCAGAATGCTCAGCAACAGAATGCTCCAATAACTCTGCCAGAATTTGATCGCCTTAGTCCATCCGTTTTCTGCAAGTCCACCAATCCTATGGATGCTGATGATTGGCTTCGTGACATCCTGTTTGAAATGGAGTCAGCTAATGTTGCCCCTGACAGTTACGTCACCTTTGCGACATTCCACTTAAAGGGTCCAGCTGCTCAATGGTGGGAAAGCCACAAGGGTATGATGCCTGCTGAAACTGTAACCACTTGGCAGGAATTTCAGTCAGCCTTTCGTGCACGGTACATTCCTCCAGGTCTGATGGACCAGAAGAAGCAGGAATTCCGCAAACTTACACAGGGCACAATGACTGTGGATGAATATCAGAGGAAATTTCTTGAATTGTCCCGCTATGCTGAAGATGACGTCTGCGGTGACACACGCAAGCAGGGGAAATTCCGTGAAGGACTGCGTACTGATATAAACCTTGCACTTGCTGTCCATGATTGCATAGACTTCGCAATGCTTGTCAGCCAATCTTTCCAAGTTGAAACTGCTCTGACTAAGTACCAGGAGTCGCTCAAGCGCACTTGTGATGTTGGCTCATCCTCGGGTCAGCCTGTTCAGAAACGTCGAGTGTGGATTCCGCACAATGTTCATCACCGACCTGCCCCTGTACCCAGGCCATCTTATGCTGCACCTCGTCTGCCTCCACCACCAAGACAACTGAACATTGCAAGTGGACAGCCCAATGTTGGTGTTTCTCCCCATAATGATGGTCTTTGCCACCAGTGTGGACAGCCAGGGCACCGTACTATCAACTGCCGTCAGAGTCAGCCTCAACACGCATCACGTCCTTCTGCTGGTTGCAGGAAGAGCCGTCGAAAACATCCTTCTAGGAACGTTGAAACCAGACCACCTGCTGATCAGCTTGTTCATGTCAACCAAGTCAACATTGAAGAAGCTCGACAGGACCCCAAAATTGTGATGGGCACCCTTCTAGTGAATTCAATCCCAGCTTCAGTCCTCTTTGATTCTGGAGCATCGCACTCCTTCATGTCCAAAAGTTTTGTGCGAAGCCATGATATACCTTTCGAGGAGATGTCCACTCCATTAGTAATCTAGTCACCCGGGGCTAATTGGCAAACTACCATGGTAAGCCACGGTAACCACATTGTGATTGGAGGATTGATGTTCCCCGTTTCTCTCATTGCTCTCAAGACCTCCAACATAGACATTATTCTGGGTATGGACTGGTTGAAACCTCATAAAGCTTTGATTGACTATGCCACTGAATCAGTCCGCATCACACACCCTTCCGGCCAAACCGTCAGATACTCAGCTCGAACAGTTCAGGACGCCAAAGCTCAGATTTATGTTCTGAATGCATTGAATGCTTCACCTCTTGAAGGCATCGAGAACGTTCCAGTTGTTCGTGATTTTCAAGATGTCTTTCCAGAAGAACTTCCAGGAATACCCCCTGCTAGAGCTGTCGAGTTTGTCATCGATCTGAAACCAGGCACAACTCCTATTGCGAATCATCCTTATAAGATGCCTCCACACCACCTTCTTGAACTTAAGGAGGAAATCGACACGTCACTTAAGAAGGGTTTCATCCGCCCCAGTTCCTCTGCTTGGGGAGCACCTTCACTCTTTGTTAAGAAGAAGGATGGAACTAACCGATTGGTTTAGGATTACCGGCCCATTAACCAAGCCACAATTGAGAACAAGTATCCGCTTCCCCGGATCAATGATTTGTATGATCAACTTGCTGGATCATCGGTGTTTTCTAAACTTGACTTGAGGTTGGGTTATCATCAGATCCGTGTTCGTGAAGAGGATATTCCCAAGACTGCATTTGTTACCCGTTATGGCTCCTATGAGTACACTGTCATGTCATTTGGCTTAACAAATGCTCCAGCCTCATTCTCCCGTCTGATGAATTACATCTTCATGGATTATCTCAACAAATTTGTCGTGGTATATCTGGATGATATTTTGGTCTATTCAAAGAATAAAGAAGAACATGCCGAACACCTCCGTCTTGTACTGGAAAGGCTCCGAGAACACCAGTTGTATGCCAAATACTCCAAATGTGAATTCTGGCTTTTTGAAGTAACTTACCTTGGTCATGTGATTTCCAAGGATGGAATTGCTGTTAACTCGGAACGAGTTCAGGCTATTCTTGACTGGACTCCTCCGAAGAACGTCAAGAAAGTGAGAAGTTTTCTCGGCCTTGCAAGTTATTGCCGTCGTTTTGTCGAGAATTTTTCAAAGATTGCTAAGCCTTTGACTGATCTGCTTCACAAAGGCGTTAAGTTTGATGGACAGACAAATGTCAGGAAAGTTTTCTAACACTCAAAGACAAGCTAACATCTGCCCCAGTACTTGCTCCACCAGATTCTCGCAAAGACTTTGTGATTTATTGTGACGCATCCCGTGAAGGATTAGGCTGTGTCCTAATGCAAGAGCGTAAAGTGATTGCCTATGGCTCTCGTCAGTTGCGCCCACATGAAGAGAACTATCCAGTACATGATCTAGAACTAGCTGCTGTCATCTATTCACTGCAGTTGTGGCGACATTACCTTCTCGGTAATCGTTGCGAGATCTACACAGATAATAAAAGTCTGAAGTACTTGTTCACTCAGCCATCTCTAAACCTCCGTCAGCAAAGATGGATGGAGGCCATTGCAGACTATGAATTGGGTATTTCCTATACACCTGGCAAGGCTAACGTGATGGCTGATGCCTTAAGCCGCAAGTCCTATTGCGACAACCTCATGGTTAGGCGAGCTCAACCTCATCTTTTTGAAGAACTGTGCAAGCTGAATCTGCGTATTGTTCCACAGGGTTCTCTTACTAACCTTGTGATACAACCAGATCTTGAGAAAGCTGTTAAGAATGCGCAAGCTAAAGATGCTGAAGTTGATCTGATGAAGAAAAACCTTCACCTTGAAAAGTACATGGATTTCTCGCTGTCTGAAGATGGAACCTTGTATTTCAGAAACCGCATTGTGGTACCTCGCTTCGAGCTTATGACTGACAAGGTCATGAAGGAGGCACATGATACACCGCTGTCTATTCATCCGGGTAGCACCAAGATGTATCGTGATCTCCGTCAAAGGTACTGGTGGTCTAGAATGAAGCAGGACATTGCTCGATATGTTGCTGAATGTGATGTGTGTCGTCGCGTGAAAGCAGAACATCAGAAGCCTGCTGGAATTCTGCAACCACTTCCTATTCCTCTATGGAAATGGGATAAGGTTCAGATGGATTTCATTACAGGACTGCCTAGGTCACAGAAGGGTCACGATGCTATTCTTATCGTCGTTGACCAACTTTCTAAAGTTGCACACTTTCTGCCTGTCAAGGAGACGATCACTGCTAGTCAGTTAGCAGAATTATATATCTCCAGAATTGTATCACTCCACGGTATTCCGAAGGAGATTAGTTCGGACCGTGGCGGTCTTTTCACCTCAAAGTTCTGGGAAAGTTTCCAAGAAGCTATGGGAACTCATATTACCTGGAGTTCAGCTTATCACCCCCAATCCCAAGGCCAAGTCAAGCGAGTCAATCAGGTTCTTGAAGACATGCTGCGAGTTTGTGTTACTTCCTTCGGCAAGAAGTGGGAAGAATCACTCCCGTATGCTGAATTCTCATATAACAACAGCTATCAAGCCAGCTTGAAAATGGCTCCCTTCGAAGTACTTTATGGACGTAAGTGTCGAACCCCTCTGAATTGGTCAGAAACTGGGGAACGACCGCTCATGGGTCCGGATATTATTCAACACGTCGAAGGACAAGTTCGTATTGTCCGGGAAAATCTCAAGGCGGCTCAGGACCGCCAGAAGAGCAATTACGATCGCAAACAATGGGGTTTGACTTATCAACCTGGTGATCAAGCTTATCTACGTGTCACCCCTATGGAGGGCACTCACCGTTTTGGAATCAAGAGCAAGCTAGCTCCACGCTACATTGGTCCTTTTCGCATTATTGCTAGACATGGTCAGGTGGCATATAAATTGGAGTTGCCACCGCAATTCTCTCATATCCACGACGTCTTCCATGTGTCGCAACTTCATAAATGCTTCAAGGAATCTCTGCACCGCGCTGTGGATCATGAATTACTCGAATTGCAGAATGATCTTTCTTATAAGGAGCATCCGATCCGCATCCTCGATGAAGCTGAACGTCGAACCCGCCAGAAGGTTATCAAGTTCCTCAAAGTGAAGTGGTCAAATCATATTGAAGATGAAGCCACTTGGGAACGCGAGGATAATCTTCGTGCGGAATACCCCGAACTTTTTCCTTCTACCTCTTAATTCTCGGGACGAGAATTCTTGTTAGTGGAGGAGATTTGTAACACCCCATGTATTAAGTTACAGTAATCACCCTTTTGATTATGCCATGTCATCGTGATCAACAGTGCTTAATCATCATTAGTATCATATCTCTTTTCAAATCCAAATTCAAATGGAAATTCAAACTTCAATTAAATTCAAAGTGAAAATAAAAGTTATTCTAATCGAGGAACTAAAATGTTCAACATGTTGCAAATATTCCCAAAGCATTTATAAAAATAACAGAAACATTAATTAAAATATTTAAATGACTCTAACAGCAAGAAACAGTAGCAAAACAGAAGTATTTAATCCATTTATATTTAAATAAAATCCAAATGAAATTATCTGGACTTCAATTTTTTTTATAACAATGGGTAATATTGCACTGAAATTTTGTGGCTAGTTCACATATTTTTACAAATTGCATTGGAGCTAAAACAAAATAGAAAACGGAAGAATTAAAAGGAACAGAGTAAAGAAAAGAGGAAGAGATTAAAGTCGCACTGTGCACTTACCGGCCTGCCCAACACAGTGCCGGCCCAGCCCAACACCTCCCGTCCCCTTCCCCTATTCACCCGTGCGCGCCGCTGTCGACTCTGCAGAGCTCGCCGCGCCGGCCCCTCCCTTCTCCCGCACAACAGCGCGTTGCTGTGCCCGTCCCTGGTCGGTTAAGGCCCCCCTTGACCCTCTGGACACCCCAGCCACCCCTCCTTGCTCTCCATCGCCTTGCCCCCTTCCTCCCCGATCGTCGCCCGAGCGCGCCCGTCGCCACCGTCGCCATCCACCGTGGCAACCGAGCTCCCCTCGGACAACCACCGGGTCACAGAGATCCACCGCATTGCCTACGGCCCCCTCACCGAGCCACGCGATCGGACAAGCCCCACGGCGGCATCTTCGACCTCGTCTTCAAGATTCAGCCGCCGAGATCGCCGGCGACCGTACGCCGTCGTCCGTGCCACCCCGAGCTCGCTGACCACCCCTACGGCTCCCCCCGTGAGCTCCCCTTCCTCCTCGATCTCTCTCCCCTCTCTCCCGCGACCCGTAGGCTAGATCCCATGCGCGCCCAACTCCGGCCGCCGTCCGTGTTCGATGCCGCCGTCGTTTAGGGCCACCCCGGGCCGTGTCGCTAGGCTAGGTGGGTGCGGCTCCTTCACCCCGTTCGAACGGTGTGCTCCGCCACCCGTTTGGTCCCCGGAACGGCGAGTTCCACTACCGCCGCCGCGCGCTGTAGTCACCGGTGATTAGCCGCCGGTTAGCCCCGTCATTAACCCCGTCGATGTGGCGTACTTAACTGCTAACCCTCGCCACTAATCCCCACTGACAGCCGGGCCCCACGCGGGTTAATTAGTTTAACAGAACCGGTTTAATTAAATGACTAACTAACCAGTGGGGCCCACCGTTTACTGTTCTAACGGATAAGGTCTGCTGACTGTGCCCTGCTGACTCAGCAGAGGGCCCACATGTCAGCCACTGCTGACTGGGCGGTTGACTTGGTCAACCTGGCCAACTGGTCAGCCACAGTGTACACTCTGTGTACACAGAGCTGGGTACCCGTAGCGTTTTCCATTTTAATTTCAAATTTAAATTAATTCCAGTAAATTCCAGAAAATCGATTAAATCTTTAGAAATTTATATAAAATAATCAGTAGTTCAGATCGAAAAACTTTGTACATGAAAGTTGCTCAGAATTTGAGACGAATCCGAATATGCGCTCCATTCGTCCGTCACATGTCCCTAACTACCCGAACATGGAACCGTTCCCCTCCGGTCATCTGTCTGACAAATGTCCGGAACCGGGAAAACATTCCCGGATGGATTCCCCCTTCCTCGGTGACGTGCAACCATACGTTAGGACACACCCGACACTACATATTGTCATGTTATACATTGTGCAGCACTTGTTTGCTTAGTATTTACTGTTTCTTCCCCCCCCCCTCTTCTCTCTCGGTAGACCCCGCTACAGACGTAGTTCCCGAGACCGGCGCAGCTCAGGAGCCCGACGACACCATTGACGACCTTGCCTTTGCCGACGAGCAACCAGGCAAGCACCCCCCCTTTTGAGCATATCAATATCGCCTTTTCTTTCTCTCTCATGCTTGCATTAGAAATTGCTGCTACTACTGCTTTACCTATTCTGATGCATAGCCTGTCTATTGTAACCTGCTATTGAAACCTTACCTGCTTATCCTAAACTATCTAGTATAGGCTGGGTAGAGACCTATCAGTGACCCCACTTATCCCGACTGCCCCGCTGGATTATCCAAAGACCCGATCAACGGGATCGAAGACTAGGCCCCGGCACCACACATCACCCCCCTTAGTTGTAACGACACTGCAGCGTTACTATCAAGTGCCGAGGGTGAAAACTCTTGTAGCACTTCTGATGTTAACTCTGTAGAGTAGCTATTCGGTCGTGGTCATCGAGGGTGATTCCTCCTTCACCACTTCCAATAACGACGCCGTCGTACAACACCTCAAGTGTTAACCCCTCGAGGGTGATTCCTCCGAGTTCACCTTGACGGATACATCGAGTAGGAATCCAATGAGGGTGATACCTCGGATTCCCTTGATGTTATGGACACACGGATACTTGGACTGTACTATTGTTTACCTGGAAAGGCGGGTCGACCCTGAGGGGTACCCGCGTGTGATGTGAAGACGGGTTGCCTGTATGGTGCCTGAGTGATGAATACAAGGCATGGCCGGGCATTCTTGGCCCTGGCCGCAAGTCCTCGAGATGGGGCGATGGGGTCACATCGATCGTGAGTCTCTGCTCGTTACCGCACCCCCAAGGTACTAACGATTTGGATATTTGATTCGTGTGGGCCTCTGGCCCGATAGCACTAACCATCACGTGGGCATAGTATGGGCGTTCTGCATCGTATGCATCAGCCGAAAGCTCTGTCAGACGTCCAGTTCAGCAGTGCAGCATGGAGTGATTGGTGCCATTCACGACAGAGGTGGTGCTTGGATCTGAGCCATGTGCGCAACGACCCGGAGGGCGAGGGGCGATGGCCCAAGACCCCCTTGCGCTTAGGATGTAGACCGGCGGGGACCTCTCTGCTGAGCTCTAGGTAGGGCTGCGGTGTGTCATTTGGCCGAGGTCGGGCATGACCCGGAAAAGTGTGTCTGGCCGGAGTTAATCGAGCGTGGTGGGTAAGTTGGTGCACCCCTGCAGGGAAGAACTAATCTATTCATAGCCGGATCCTCGGTAACAGGCACTCGGAGTTGTATCCCGATCGATACAACTAAATTGGATACTGTGGCTCTGGGATTGCTTCTCGCAGGGAGTCGAGAAGGGATCTCCGGACGAGGTTGATGACAGTATGGCTCTGGGATTGCTTTCTCGCAGGGAGTCGAGAAAGGATCTCTGGGTGAGGTTGATACTTATTGATACTACTACTTTATACGATACTAATCTACACTCTTCTAATGCTGCAAGACCTCTGAAGATGCTAGTCTTCGATTGGACTAGGCCTTCTCTCTATTCTGGCATTTCTGCAGCCCAGTCCACATATACAGCCTTCCTTTGATAATGTTGCATATGTAGTGTAGATCCTTGCTTGCTGAGTACTTCGGATGAGTACTCACGGTTGCTTTGTTTTCTTTTTCCCCCATACCCCTTTTGATGCAACCAGATGACAAAGCCCCTGAGACAGCTGCCCCCACCGACGATCGCTACTACTACCCCGAGGATGGATACTACTACGAGCTGGCCGACGATCAGGAGTAGGTTCGGAGGGTCCCAGGTAGGAGGCCTGCGCCTTTCGATCATAGTGTTTTCTTTTGTCCCGCCTTTTAAGGGCCTATCATTGTTTTCTTTTATATCTGTACTCAGATATCTGATGCTTCCGCTGACGCTTGTATGCGAGCTTATGTATTCAAGCCCTCGAGGCCCCTGGCTTGTAATATAAAGCTTGTATGACTTTATTTATGTTTTAGAGTTGTGTTGTGGTATCTTCCCGTGAGTCCTTAGGCTTGATCGTGTGCATTTGCGTGTATGATTAGTGCATGATTGAGCCGGGGGCGTGATCAAAGCATATGGTTTTATACAGACTTACGGTGAAGCCTGTATTTACAAGAAAGTGAGTGGGAGCTCTGTAGCATTTCTGATATTATATTTGGATGACATATTGTTCATTGGAAATGATATAGAATTTCTGGATATCATAAAAGGATACTTGAATAAGAATTTTTCAATGAAATACCTCGGTGAAGCTGCTTATATATTGGGCATCAAGACCTATAGGGATAGATCAGGACGCTTAATAGGACTTTCACAAAGCACATACCTTGACAAAGTTTCGAAGAAGTTCAAAATGGATCAGTCAAAGAAAGGGTTCTTGACTGTGTTGCAAGCTGTGAAATTGAGTCAGACTCAAAACCCGACCACGGCAGAAGATAGAGAGAAAATGAAAGTCATTCCCTATGCCTCAGCCATAGGTTCTATCATGTATGCTATGCTATGTACCAGACCTGATGTGTGCCTTGCCATAAGTTTGGCAGGGAGGTACCAAAGTAATCCAGGAGTGGATCACTGGACAGCGGTTAAGAACATCCTAAAGTACCTGAAAAGGACCAAGGATATGTTTCTCGTTTATGGAGGTGGCGAAGAGCTCCTCGTAAATGGTTACGTTGATGCTAGCTTCGACACTGATCTGGATGACTCTAAGTCACAAACCGGATACGTATTTATATTGAATGGTGGAGCTGTCAGTTGGTGCAGTTCCAAGCAAAGCATCGTGGCGGGATCTACGTGTGAAGTGGAGTACATAGCTGCTTCGGAAGTAGCACATGAAGGAGTCTGAGTGAAGGAGTTCATATCTGATCTAGGTGTAATACCCAGTGCATCGGGTCCAATGAAAATATTTTGTGACAACACTGGAGCAATTGCCTTAGCGAGGAATCCAGGTTTCACAAGAGAACCAAACACATCAAGAGACGGTTCAACTCCATTCGTGAAAAGGTCAAGGATGGAGACATAGAGATTTGCAAAATACATACGGATCTGAATGTAGCAGAGCCGTTGACTAAGCCAATTCCACGAGCAAAAACATGATCAGCACCAAGACTCCATGGGTGTTAGATTCATTACAATGTAATCTAGATTATAGACTCTAGTGCAAGTGGGAGACTGATGGAAATATGCCCTAGAGGCAATAATAAAGTTGTTATTATTATATTTCCTTATTCATGATAAAGGTTTATTGTTCATGCTAGAATTGTATTGATCGAAAACTTAAATACATGTGTGAATACATAAACAAATACCGTGTCCCTAGTAAGCATCTACTAGACTAGCTCGTTGATCAAAGATGGTTAAGGTTTCCTAACAATGGACATGTGTTGTCACTTGATAATGAGATCACATCATTAGGAGAATGGTGTGATGGACAAGACCCATCCGTTAGCTTAGCATATGATCGTTCAATTTATTGCTATTGCTTTCTTAATGTCAAAATACATATTCCTTCGACTATGAGATCATGCAACTCCTGGATACCGGAGGAATACCTTGTGTGCTATCAAACGTCACAACATAACTGGGTGATCATAAAGATGCTCTACAGGTATCTCCGAAGGTATCTATGGAGTTGGCATGGATCAAGATTAGGATTTGTCACTCCGTGTATCGGAGAGGTATCTCTGGGCCCTCTCGATAATACACATCACAAGAAGCTTGCAAGCAAAATGACTAAGGAGTTAGTTACGAGATGATGTATTAAGGAATGAGTAAAGAGACTTGCCGATAACGAGATTGAACTAGGTATGAAGATACCGACGATCGAATCTCGGGCAAGTAACATACCGACAGACAAAGGGAATTACATATGTTATCATAAGGTTTGACCGATAAAGATCTTCATAGAATATGTAGGAAGCAATATGGGCATCCAGGTTTCGCTATTGGTTATTGATCGGAGAGGCGTCTCGGTCATGTCTACATCATTCTCGAACCTGTAGGGTCCGCACGCTTAACGTTTGTTGACGATATAGTATTATATTAGTTATGTGATTTGGTGACCGAACTTTGTTCAGAGTCCCAAATGAGATCACGGACATGACGAGGAGCTCCAGAATGGTCCGGAGGTAAAGATTGATATATAGGACGATGCTATTTGGACACCGGAAAGGTTTCAGAGTGTATCGGGTAGTCATCGGATCACCGGAAGGAGTTCCAGGAAGCCCCGAGAGGTTAATGGGCCTTATGGGCCAAGTGAGGGGAACACACCAGCCCACAAGGGGCTGGCGCGCCCCTCCTCTTGGCCATCAGCCCTATGGATGGAAAGGGGAGAGGGCTAGCCCCTCTTTCCTTCACTCCACTTAAGAGGAAGGAAAGGGGGGGGGGGGCGCCACCCCCTCCTGCCTTCCCCCAGCAAGGCAAACAAGGAAGGGGGGCACCAAAGGGCAGGCGCCCAAGGGGGCCGGCCGGCCACCTTGGGGCGCACCCAAGGCTGCCTCCCCTCCCCCCACTTATATATATGAGAGGGAGGGGCGCCCACACAACCCACGACAATTTCTTAGCTGTGTGCGGCGCCCTTCTCCACAGTTTAGTCCTCCGTCTAGTTTTCCACAGTGCACGGCAAAGCCCTGCAGGAACGAGTTCACCATCACCATCACCACACCGTCGTGCTGCCGGAACTCATCTACTACTTCGCCTGTCTTGTTGGATCAAGAAGGCGAGGACGTCATCGAGCTGAATGTGTGCTGAACGCGGAGGTGCCGTACGTTCGGTACTTGATCGGTTGGATCGCGAAGGTGTTCGACTACATCAACCAAGTTAATAAACGCTTCCGCTTTATGGTCTACGAGGGTACGTAGACACACTCACCCCTCTCGTTGCTATGCATCTCCATGGATAGATCTTGCGTGTGCGTAGAATTTTTTTTGTTTTCCATGCAATGTTCCCCAACAGGTTTCGTACCCTACAAACAATTCCTTCTTATGTTCTCCGCTAGATAAGAACTTTGGAGTGATTCTTCGTCGCACGTTGAGGGATGGTTACATGATCCAATTATATTAGCACTGTTGAGAGATTGCACTAGAGAAAGTACGGACCCTAGGCCTCATTTTCAAGCATTGCAATACCGTTTGTGCTCCATTTTATCAATTGCTACCTTGCTGTTTTTTATTGTTCCTATTACAAAAATCAATATCTACTATCATTACTATGCTTGTATCACCATCTCCTCACTGAACTAGTGCACCTATACAAATTACCATTGTATTTGGTGTGTTGGGGACACAAGAGGCTTTTTGTTATTTGGTTGTAGGGTTGTTTGAGAGAGACCATCTTCATCCTAAGCCTCCCACGAATTGATAAACCTTAGGTCATCCACTTGAGGGAAAATTGCTACTGGCCTACAAAACTCTACGCTTGGAGGCCCAACACGAGTCTACAAGAACAAGTTGTGTAGTAGACATCAAGCTCTTTTCTGGCGCCATTGCCGGGGAGGTGAGTGCTTGAAGGTATATCTTTAGATCTTGCAATTGAATCTTTTAGTTTCTTGTTTTATCACTAGTTTGGTTCTATAAAAGAAAACTACAAAAAAAATAGAAATGAGGTGGCCACATATTATTCACCTTTATCATGTCTTTCTTGAAAATGATGGAAAGGAAAATTTTGCTCAATTGTTCGAAGAAGAATTCAATAAAATGTTTGGCATAAATGATGAGCATGATTGCAATGTTGTTGGTATGAATTCTTTGAATATCCATGATGCTAATGATATGCTAAGCCATAAGCTTGGGGATGTTATATTTGAAGAAGATGATATTTTTAGTCCCCCAAGTTTTGATGAGAAAATTTATTATGATGAAAGCATGCCTCCTATTTATGATGATCATATTGATGAAAGTGGGTTTGGAAGAGTGTCAACTTTATGTAATGATGATCCCACTATTTTGGAGGGTGTTGAATCTTATTGTGATAATTACGAAAGTGGATTTGGAGAGGTCATGACTTTATTTAGTGACCACTATTTTGGAAGAGGTTTCAATTGATTATGACAACAAAGTTCCTATCTATGATGATTACGGTGATGACATGTATGCTATAAAGAGTAATGATAACCATGAAACTTGTCATCATAATTTTAATGTTCAATTTGATTATGTCAATCAAGTAGCACATGATAGTTATTTTGTTGAATTTGCTCCCACTACCATTGATGAGAATAAATTTGCTTATGTGGAGAGTAATAAAATTTCTATGCTTATGGATCATGAAAAGAATGTTTTATGTGATAGTTATATTGTTGAATTCATTCATTATGCTACTGAAAATTTCTATGAGAGATAAACATATGCTTTTACATATTGCAATAATATCAAGTTTTCTCTCTATGTGTTGAAAATCTTGAAGTTATGCTTGTTTTGCCTTCCTATGCTAGTTGATTCTTATTCCCATAAGTTGTTTGCTCACAAAATCCCTATGCATAGGAAGTGGGTTAGACTTAAATGTGCTAGTCATATGCTTCATGATGCTCTCTTTGTGTTTCAATTCTTTACTTTTATGCGAGCATCATTGAAATCATCATGCCTAGCTAAAAAGGCATTAAAGAAAAGTGCTTGTTGGGAGACAACCCAACATTTACACCTACTGTTTTTGTGTGTTCACATTATTAGTCTACTATAGTAATCATGTTTTATAGCTTTTGATTCAATAAAGTGCCAAGTAAAGCCTTTGGGATAGTGTGGATGATGGTTGACTTGATTCTGTGCAAAAACAGAAACTTTTGTGCCTAGTAACAGAATTGTTAAAAATCACTGGAGGATCTAAAAATTCCGAACTATTTACAGATGATTGATATACAAATTTCCTACGTTTTCCTTATTTATCAGAATTTTTGGAGAGACATAAGTATGACCATAATTCAGATCTTTACATATTGTTCTATTTTTGCTAGATTATGTTTGCAACACATAGTTTGCTTTATTTATGGTTTCTATGGCTTATATTGCTTAATATAAATTGTGGAAATTATAGAGTACAGTAGGATTTATGAGGAGAAAATTATGAATCTTGTCTTTGACAGTGCCCAAGTGAATGATTTGTTTTTACTATGCTAACCCATCTCACGAAGTTCCGTTAAGTTTTGAGTGATTGAAGTTTTCAAGTTTTGGTGAGATATCGATATGAGGAGAATAAGGAGTGACAAGACCATAAGCTTGGGGATGCCCAAGGCACCCCAAGGTAATATTTCAAGAAGTCTCAAGCATCTAAGCTTGGGGATGCCCTAGTAGGCATCCCACCTTTCTTCATCAACAATTATCGGTTAGCCTCGGTTGAGCCTAAGTTTTTGCTTCTTCACATGATGTGTTCTATTCTTGGAATCTAATTTTATTTTGTTTTGCTTACTGTTTTAATAAAATACTTAGATCTGAAAGTTTTTAAATGAAAGAGAGTCCTCAAATGGCTACCCATTTACTTAACTACTCGACTGATCTTCACTTATATCTTTTTGGAGTAGTTTGTCATTTACTCTTGTGCTTCACTTATATCCTATGAGTAAATTGTTAAATGAATTGAATATCATGAAGTTGAATGTGGCGCCCCTGGCTCAATCATGCACTAATCATACACGCAAATGCACACGATCAAGCCTAAGGACTCACGGGAAGATATCACAACACAACTCTAAAACATAAATAAAGTCATACAAGCTTTATATTACAAGCCAGGGGCCTCGCGGGCTCGAATACATAAGCTCGCATACCAGCGTCAGCAGAAGCATAAGATATCTGAGTACAGATATAAAAGAAAACACAGATAGGCCCTTAGAAGGCGGGGCAAAAGAAAACACTACGATCGAAAGGCGCAGGCCTCCTGCCTGGGACCCTCCGAACCTACTCCTGGTCGACGGCAAGTTCGAAGCAGTATCCACCCTCGGGGTAGTAGTAGTAGCGATCGTCGGCAGGGCAGCTGTCTCAGGGGCTCCGTCATCTGGTTGCATCAAAAGGGTATGGGGGAAAAAGAAATCAAAGCAACCGTGAGTACTCATCCAAAGTACTCAGCAAGCAAGGATCTACACTACATATGCAACATTATCAAAGGAAGGCTGTATATGTGGACTGGGCTACAGAAATGCCAGAATAGAGAGAAGGCCTAGTCCTATCGAAGACTAGCATCTTCAGAGGTCTTGCAGCATTAAAAGAGTGTAGATTAGTACCGTATAAAGTAGTAGTATTGATAAGTCTCAACCTCACCCAGAGATCCTTTCTCGACTCCCTGCGAGAAAGAAATCCCAGAGCCATACAGTCATCAACCTCGTCCAGAGATCCCTTCTCGACTCCCTGCGAGAAGCAATCCCAGAGCCATAGTATCCAATTCTAGTTGTATCGATCGGGATACAACTCCGAGTGTCCGTTACCGAGGATCCGGCTATGCATAGATTAGTTCTTCCCTGCAGGGGTGCACCAACTTACCCACCATGCTCGCTTAACTCTGGCCGGACACACCTTTCTGGGTCATGCCCGACCTCGGCCAAACGACACACCGCAGCCCTACCTAAAGCTCAGCAGAGAGGTCCCCGCTGGTCTATATCCTAAGCACAAGGGGGTCTTGGGCCATCGCCCCTCGCCCTCCGGGTCATTGCGCACATGGCTCAGATCCAAGCACCACCTCTGTCGTGAATGGCGCCAATCACTCCATGCCGCACTGCTGAACTGGACGTCTGACAGAGCTTTCGGCTGATGCATACGATGTAGAACGCCCATACTATGCCCACGTGATGGTTAGTGCTATCGGGCCAGAGGCCCACTCGAATCAAATATCCAAATCGTTAGTACCTTGGGGGTGCGGTAACGAGCAGAGGCTCATGATCGATGTGACCCCGTCGCCCTGTCTCGAGGACTTGCGGCAAGGGCCAAGAATGCCCGGGCACGCCTCGTATTCATCACTCGGGCACCATACAGGCAACCCGTCTTCACATCACACGCGGGTACCCCTCAGGGTCGACCTGCCTTTCCAAGTAACAATAGTATAGTCCAAGTATCTGTGTGTCCATAACATCAGGGGAATCCGAGGTATCACCCTCGTTGGATTCCTACTCGATGTATCCGTCAAGGTGAACTCGGAGGAATCACCCTTGCTGGGTTCACACTTGAGGTGTTGTACGACGGCGTCGTTATCGAAAGCGGTGAAGGAGGAATCACCCTCGATGACCATGACCGAATAGCTACTCTACAGAGTTAACATCAGAAGTGCTACAAGAGGTTTAACCCTCGGCACTCAATAGTAACGCTGCAGTGTCGTTACAACTAAGGGGGTGATGTGCGGTGCCGGGGTCTGGTCTTCAATCCCGTTGATCGGGTCTTCGGATAATCCAGCGGGGCAATCGGGATAAGTGGGGTCATTGATAGGTCTCTACCCAGCCTATACTAAGCAGTTTAGGATAAGCAGGTAAGGTATCAATAGCAGGTTACATTAAACAGGCTACGCATCAGAATAGGTAAAGCAGTAGCAGCAGCAATTCTAATGCAAGCATGAGAGAGAAAGAATAGGCGATATTGGTAAGCTCAAGGGGGGGGTGCTTGCCTGGTTGCTCGGCGGCAAAGGCAAGGTCGTTAATGGTGTCGTCGGGCTCCTGAGCTGCGTCGGTACCGGGAATTGCGTCGGGGTCTAACGAGAGAGAAGAGGGGGAGGAAACAGTATAAATACACAGCAAACAAGTGCTACACAAAGTATAACATGACAATATGCAGTGCCGGGTGTGTCCTAACATATGGTTGCACGTCACCGAGGAAGGGGTAATCCATCCGGGAATGTTTTCCTGGTTCCGGACCTATGTCAGACAGATGACCGGAGGGGAACGGTTCCATGTTCGGATAGTTAGGGACATGTGACGGACGAACAGACCGCGTATTCGGATTCGTCTCAAAATTCTGAGCAATTTTCATGTACAAAGTTTTTCGATCTGAGCTACGGATTATTTTCTAAGATTTTCCACAGATTTAATCATTTTCTGGAATTAACAGAATTAAATTATTCAACATTATCCAAAACAATACATGGTGATGTCAGCATGACATAAGCATTGCATCAGCAGTCAACAGTAGGGCTGACCAGGTCAAACCTGACAAGTGGGTCCCACATCTCATAGACTCAGCTCTATTTCAGGTTTTTAATTAAACTAAACAGAGTTATTAGAGAGTGGGGTCCACATGTTAGTGTCACATTAGAGTTAAATTAATTATTTTCACTAATCTAATTAGTTAATTAGCAACTGACAAGGTGGGGCCCATATGTCAGTGACTGGTCAGCGCCAGTCAGCACGTTGACCTGGTCAACAGGTCAACGGGGTCGCCCTGGCCCACTGGCCAGTGACCCTGACTGTGGCCCCAGCCGGCCAGGTCAGCTCCGGCGACCGGAGTTGCTCCGGTGAGCTCCCGATGCGGTGGAGGGGCTCGGCCAGCGGCGGAAATAGTGCACAGGTGACCAAATCGCGTGTTTTCGGGCGCGTTCGAATGACCGTTCCATCCCGCGTCGATCTACGGCACCAAAACGAGCAGGGGAGGCCGGCAGGGTCGCCGGTGTTGAGCCGTGGCGGTGGTGGTCCTCGGGCGAACTTGGATACGGCGATTCCGGGCACGGCAGGCAGCTTCAATGGGCGCGTTCGACTCCTACGGCGACGGTGAGCACTACTGCAAGCTCAGGCGAGCTCGACAGCGGCCACAGCGATGGCAATGCCAACGACGGCGGAGCTTCGTTCGGGCAACCATGGCACGGTGGCTACGGTAAGCTAGCAAGCAAGAGAAGGGCCAGGGGAGGGAGGAGAGGCTCACAGCGAGGTGTAGCCGAGTAAAGCGTGCGTGAGGACGGCTTGACGGTGACGAAATCGGCGACGACGAGCGGCGGCGATCCGAGGAAGAAGACGGCGGCGTGGGGCGATGCAGGGCTCCGGGGGCTCGGGCTTGTGGTCGAGGAGGACGGGCTCGTCGCGGCAGAGCTGCTGGACAGGCTACGGAGGTGAGAGGTGGGCTGTGGCCACGGCTAGCCGGCGTCCATGGCGGCGGCGGCGTTCGGGAAGGAAGGGGGCGAGCGATGGGGAGGGGAGGAGGCGAATCAGGAGCGTCCAGGGGGAGAGGGGCCTCCTTCTTATCCATCCACGGCGGCAGGGCAAAAGATTTGGCGCGGGGAGGGGGGGCCTGGACGCGCGCGCGCTCGCCTCTGCTCGACAGCACGCCTGCGGCGTCAGGAGATAGGGGAAGGGGGCTAGTTGGGCTGGGCCGCCACTGTAGATAGTAGGCCTAAGTGCACAGTAGTTTTAGGCCTTTTCTCTTTTTCTGTTTTCTTTTCTTTACTGTTTTGTAAATTATTTGGGCACTAAATGGTTTTTGTAAAATATATGAACTGATCCATAATTCACAATGCAACATACCCTATCACCAAAAATTAGTTTGGGGTATTTATCATTTCATATTTATATTATATTAATTAATAGGTTATTAAATAATGTTTTCAGCCACTGTTTGAGGATGTTTAAATCACTTATCCAATTTCAATAAGGTTGGTTACAATTTTATCATTGCCTCCAAATTATTTGCTATTTATTGAACATTTTATTTTTCAAATTTGAACAACTTTTATTTTTACTTTAAGTTTGAATTTCCATTTGAATTTGAATTTGAAAAGGGATTTATTACTAATGATGATTAAGCACTGTTGATCAGGATGCCATGGCATAATCAAAAGGGTGATTACTGTAGCTTAATACATGGGGTGTTACAAATCTCCTCCACTAACAAGAATTCTCGTCCCGAGAATTAAGAGGTAGAAGGAAAAAGTTTGGGGTATTCCGCACGAAGATTATCCTCGCGTTCCCAAGTGGCTTCATCTTCAGTATGATTTGACCACTGCACTTTCAGGAACTTGGTAACCTTCTGATGGGTCCGACGTTCAGCTTCATCGAGAATGCGGATCGGATGCTCCTTATAAGAAAGATCATCAAGCAATTTGAGCATCTCATGATCCACAGCTCGGTGCGGAGATTCCTTGAAGCATTTACGAAGTTGCGACACATGGAAGACGTCGTGGATATGAGAGAATTGCGGCGGCAGTTCCAATTTATACGCCACCTGACCACGTCTAGCAATAATGCGGAAAGGACCAATGTAGCGCGGAGCTAGCTTGCCCTTGATTCCAAAACGGTGAGTGCCCTTCATAGGAGTGACCCGCAGATAAGCTTGATCACCAGGTTGATAAGTCAAACCCCATCGTTTGCGATCATAGTTGCTCTTCTGGCGGTCCTGAGCCGCCTTGAGGTTTTCACGGACGATACGGACTTGCTCTTCGGCGTGTTGAATAATGTCCGGTCCCACGAGTGGTCGTTCCCTAGTTTCTGACCAATTCAGAGGGGTTCGACACTTACGTCCATAAAGTACTTCGAAGGGAGCCACTTTCAAGCTGGCTTCATAGCTGTTGTTATATGAGAATTCCGCATAAGGAGGAGATTCTTCCCACTTCTTACCAAACGATATGACACAAGCTCGCAGCATATCTTCAAGAACCTGATTGACTCGCTCAACTTGGCCTTGGGATTGAGGGTGATAAGCTGAACTCCAGGTAATATGAGTACCCATAGCTTCTTGGAAACTTTCCCAGAACTTTGAGGTGAAAAGAACGCCACGGTCCGAACTGATCTCCTTCGGAATACCGTGAAGTGATACAATTCTGGAGATATACAACTCTGCTAACTGACTAGCAGTGATCGTCTCTTTGACAGGCAGAAAGTGTGCAACCTTAGAGAGTTGGTCGACGACTAAAAGAATAGCATCGTGACCCTTCTATGACCTGGGAAGGCCAGTAATGAAATCCATTTGCACTTTATCCCATTTCCATAAAGGAATAGGTAACGGTTGCAGAATTCCAGCAGGCTTCTGATGTTCTGCTTTAATGAGACGGCACACATCACATTCAGCAACGTACCGAGCAATATCATGCTTCATTTTAGACCACCAGTACCTTTGACGGAGATCACGATACATCTTGGTGCTACCCGGATGAATAGACAATGGTGTGTCATGTGCCTCCTTCATGACCTTATCAGTCATAAGCTCGAAGTGAGGTACCATGATGCGGTCTCCGAAATACAAGGTTCCATCTTCAGACAGCGAGAAATCCCTCTACTTTTCAAAGTGAAGATTTTTCTTCATCAGATCAATTTCAGCATCCTTAGCTTGCGCATTCTTAACAGCTTTCTCAAGATCTGGTTGTATCACAAGGTTATTAAGAGAACCCTGTGGAACAATACGCAGATTCAGCTTGCACAGTTCTTCAAAAAGACGAGGTTGAGCTCGCCTAACCATGAGGTTGTCGCAATAGGACTTGCGGCTTAAGGCATCAGCCATCACGTTAGCCTTGCCAGGGGTATGGGAAATACCCAAATCATAGTCCGCAATGGCCTCCATCCATCTTTGCTGACAGAGGTTCAGAGATGGCTGAGTGAACAAGTACTTCAGACTTTTATGATCCGTGTAGATCTCGCAACAATTACCGAGAAGGTAAAGTCGCCACAACTCCAGTGAATAGATGACAGCAGCTAGTTCTAGATCATGTACCGGATAATTCTCTTCATGTGGGCGCAACTGACGAGAGCCATAAGCAATCACTTTACGCTCTTGCATTAGGACACAGCCTAATCCTTCACGGGATGCGTCACAATAGATCACAAAATCTTTGCGAGAATCTGGAGGAGCTAGTACTGGGGCAGATGTCAGCTTGTCTTTGAGTGATTGAAAACTTTCCTGACATTTGTCTGTCCAGTCAAACTTAACGCCTTGTGAAGCAGATCAGTCAAAGGCTTAGCAATCTTAGAAAAATTCTCAACAAACCGACGGCAATAGCTTGCAAGGCCAAGAAAACTTCTCACTTGCTTGATGTTCTTCGGAGGAGTCCAGTCAAGAATAGCTTGAACTCGTTTCGGGTTAACAGCAATGCCATCCTTGGAGATCACATGACCAAGGTAGGTTACTTCGGAAAGCCAGAATTCACATTTGGAGTATTTGGCATACAACTGGTGTTCTCGGAGCCTTTCCAGTACAAGACAGAGGTGTTCGGCATGTTCTTCTTTATTCTTTGAATAGACCAGAATATCATCTAGATACACCATGACAAATTTGTCGAGATAATCCATGAAGATGTAATTCATCAGACGGGAGAATGTGGCTGGAGCATTTGTTAAGCCAAATGACATTACAGTGTACTCATAAGAGCCATAGCGAGTTACAAATGCAGTCTTGGGAATATCCTCTTCACGAACACGAATCTGATGATAACCCAACCTCAAATCAAGTTTAGAGAATACCGATGATCCAGCAAGTTGATCATACAAATCATTGATCCGGGGAAGCGGATATTTGTTTTAGGTTGTGGCTTGGTTAATGGGCCGATAATCCTGAAGCAATCGGTTAGTTCCATCCTTCTTCTTAACGAAGAGTGAAGGTGCTCCCCAAGCAGAGGAACTAGTGTAACACCCCCAGTGGTTAGCCACAGTAATCCCATTTTGATAATGCCAAGTCAGCATGATTAACAGTGCATGATCATCATTTGCATCATATTGCATTTCAACTCCTAAGTCAAAATATTCAAATTAAATAAAAGTTGTTCAAACACAGAAACTGAAATGTTCATTAAATAATAAATATTCCAGAGACCATACTAAAATTATAACCAACAATAAATTAATTAATTAGGTGAATCTAACATTACCAAAACAGCAAGGTTTAATACATTTTATTTAATATAAAATTTGTGTGAACTCCGTTTGTCTCCAAAACAATTTTTGGCAGTAGTAAATAATGCCTAACATTTAATGGTGCAACTCACATGTTTTGCTAAAGTCATTTGGTGGCCTAACTATTTACAAAACAGAAAATGTGAGAAAAGAAATAAGAAAAAGGAAATAAAACAAAATACAAAAATAAAAGAAAACAACCCCCCTGGCCCAACTGGGCCACGGCCCAGCCAGGCCATCAGGGCCGGCCCACCCACTCCCCTTTAACCCCCCTGGGCTAACCCTAGCCTCCCACCGACACCCCATTTCCCCCCTCCCACGATCCCTTCCCCCCCCCCCCTCGTTCTGGATCGGGATCGACCCCGATCCCGTCCTCTCCGTCGCCGACGCTGCTCGCCGCCTCGACCCCGTCGTCGTCCATCGCCGTGCGCCTTCCCTGTCCTCCTCCCCGACCGGCTCCACCGAGCCTCGCTGCCCCACTCCCCTCCAACGCACATGAGCGCCGCCCCGTGCTCCCTCTCTCTCCCTCGCCCCGCCGCTGCCGCCCGCTCTGCGATGCTACTGCCGCGCCTTGCGCGCTTGCCATGCTCGGGCCTCGCCCGCGCACGCGCGTGGCCGCTGCCGGCCGCTCGGCCTCCTCCCGCTGTTGTCGCTGCTTCGGCTGTCGCCGTCGCCACCAACCGGGAGCCACCGCTGCCGCTGTTGCTCGCCCCGCCGCTCCCAACCGAGGCCGCCTCCGACCTGCTCCGCCCCACGCGCACCCGCTCCTGCGCCGCCCTGCCGCTGCCCGGCTGCCGCTGCTACTACCAGCTGCCGCTATGGCCGCCCACGGCCGCTGCCGCCGCGCTCGGCCGCACCTAGCCACGCCGGCGCGCGCCTGCTGTTGCCTGTGCACGCGCGCGTGCACAGCCGCGTGGGCTTGGCCCTATGCCACTGACCACTGGGCCAGTGCCCCCCTGGCCCAATCACATGTGGGGCCTAGCCCCTGAAACGTTTTTAAATAAAAGCAAAAAGAAATTAAAAAAAGAGAAGAAAATTAATTAATAATAAATAAAATAAATATTAATTAGTTAATTAATTAAATGATTAATTAACTTAATTAATTAATTCTGTTAATTAAACTAATTATCTGATTAAACTAAATAATCTGTAATTAACTTAATTAATCTGTATTTAATTTAACTAAACCCTAATTAACCTAAACAGAGAATGACAGGTGGGACCCACATGTCAGATTGACCGAGTCAACGCACTGTTGACTGCTGATGTCATGCTAACGTCATGATGACGTCAGCCCGCACTATTCTGGATAATGTTGTTTTAATAATTTAAATAATTTCAGAATATTGTTTAAACTTTGTAAAATCATATAAAATAATCCGTAGCTCAGATCGAAAAACTTTGTACATGAAAGTTGCTCAGAATTTCGAGATGAATCCGGATTCACGGTCCGTTCGTCCGTCACACGTCTCTAACTACCTGAACATGGGACATTCCCCCCTTCGGTCGCCTGTCCGACATTTGTCTGGAATCGGGATGCTTTCCCGGATGAATTCCCCCTTGGCCAGTATCACCCGGCACTGCGTTAGATCACCTCTGTCACCGCGTATTGCCATGTTATGCTTTGTGCTGCACTTGTTTGCTCTGTATTTATTGTTTCCTCCCCCTATTCTCTCTCGTTAGACCCCGACGCAGTTCCCGGTACCGACGCAACTCCGGAGATCGACTACACCTCTGACGACCTTGCCCTTGCCGCCGAGCAACCAGGCAAGCCCCCCCTTTGATCATCCCAATATCGCCCATTCTATTTTCTCATGCTTGCATTAGAATTGTTGCTGCTACTACTTTACCTATTCTGATGCATAGCTTGTTTATTATAACCTACTGTTGATAATTACCTGCATATCCTAAACTGCTTAGTATAGGCTGGGTAGAGACCTATCAGTGACCCCACTTGTCCCGACTGCCCCGCTGGATTATCAGAAGACCCAATCAACGGGATTGAAGACCAGGCCCCGACACCGCACATCACCCCCCCCTTAGTTGTAACGACACTGCAGTGTTACTATCGAGTGCCGAGGGTGAAACCTCTTGTAGCACTTCTGATGTTAACTCTGTAGAGTAGCTATTTGGTCATGGTCATCGAGGGTGATTCCTCCTTCACCACTTCCGGTAACGACCCTGTCGTGCAACACATCAAGTGTGAACCCATCGAGGGTGATTCCTCCGAGTTCACCTTGACGGATACATCGAGTGGGAATTCAACGAGGGTGATACCTCGGATTCCTCTGATGTTATGGACACACGGATACTTGGATTTTACACTGTTACTTGGAAAGGTGGGTCGACCCTGAGGGGTACCCGCGTGTGATGTGAAGACGGGTTGCCTGTATGGTGCCCGAGTGATGAATACGAGGCGCGGCCGGGCATTCTTAACCCTTGCAGCAAGTCCTCGAGACGGGGCGACGGGGTCACATCTTTCGTGAGTCTCTGCTCGTTACTGCAAGCCAAAGGTACTAACGATTTGGATATTTGATCCGAGCAGGCCTCTGGCCTGATAGCACTAACCATCACGTGGGCATAGTATGGGCGTTCTGCATCGTATGCATCAGCCGAAAGCTCTGTCAGACGTCTAGTTCAGCATGGCGGTACGGACGGACCGGCGCCTTCCTGTAGTGTTGGTGCCTGGCTTCACCGTGTGCGGAACGACCCGGAGGGCGAGGGGCGATGGCCAAGACCCCCTTGCGCTTAGGATGTAGACCGGCGGGGACCTCCCTGCTGAGTTGTAGGTAGGGTTGCGGTGTGTCGTTTGGCCGAGGTCGGGCATGACCCGGAAAAGTGTGTCCGGCCAGAGATAAGCGAGCATGGTGGGTAAGTTGGTGCACCCCTGCAGGGAAGAAAACATCTATCGATAGCCTGTCCTATGGTAACGGACACTCGGAGTTGTATCCTGGTCGATACAGCTAGAACTTGAGATGAGACCTGGATATGAGGCTCTGGGATTGCTTCTCGCAGGGAGTCGACAAGGGATCTCAGGACGAGGTTGATGACTATATGGCTCTGGGATTGCTTTCTCGCAGGGAGTCGAGAAAGGATCTCTGGGTGAGGTTTAGACGCAATGATACTGCTACATTATATTGATCTGTTCTACTCTCTTCTATCTCTGCAAGACCGCTGAAGATGCTAGTCTTTGATAGGACTAGGCTTTCCCCTCTATTCTGGCATTTCTGCAGCCCAGTCCACATATATAGCCTTCCTTTGATAATGTTGCATATGTAGTGTAGATCCTTGCTCGCTGAGTACTTCTGAGTACTCACGGTTGCTTTGTTTTCCTTTTTCTCCCCATATCAGTTTGTCGTGACCAGAGGACGGAGCCCCCTGAGACAGATGCCCCGTCGATCGACTACTACTACTACCCCGAGGATGGATACTACTACGAGTTGGCTGACGACCAGGAGTAGGTTCGGAGGGTCCCAGGCAGGAGGCCTACGCCTTTCAATCGTAGTGTTTTATTTTGCCCCACCTTTCTAAAGGCCTTTCTGTTTCTCTTTTAATATCTGTACTCAGATATCTGATGCTTCCGCTGATGCTTGTATGCCATCGCGCTATGTATTCGAGCCCTCGAGGCCCTGGCTTATAATATAAAGCTTGTATGACTTTATTTATGTTTTAGAGTTGTGTTGTGATATCTTCCTGTGAGTCCTTAGGCTTGATCATGTGCATTTGCGTGTATGATTAGTGCACGATTGAGCCAGGGGCGCCACAAGTTGGTATCAGAGCCGACTGCCTGTAGGAACCCCCCTTCCCAACTCCTTGGCCGAAGTTGAGTCTAGTAACCAAAAACTATTTCACTAACTTGGCTGTGTGGCTTACGGGCCCATGTCGCCAATTGGGTGGTATTAGGATCTTTTACTCCTCGACCTATACTCTGGGACTCTGACCTCTCTTCTATTCGGGTTAAAATTTTACTAACGCCAACACTTAAGATCTCGTAAATCTCGTCCACCCGGAGAGCTGGATATGTGTGCTTAATTCCTGAACATTGATCTGATTAGGCTGATAATCATTTTCCTTTCCATTGTTTTGTTTAACCTTTCTCTCCGAGTTGTATTATACTTCTCATTGTCATTTGACAATCCTGAATTTCCTCTGTTTCAGATGGATCGTTTGTTTCCACCATGCCGTACGATGCAGCTTGTGCTTCGCACTTGGGCTCGTGGTGCCCCTGGTTTTCCAGCTGTCCTGATCGCCCTCCTGACTAGGCTGGGCTACCGCTGGTACCCCGAGTACATGGTCTACGAGGATTACCGTGAGTTCAACCAGGAGCAGTACCATGCTGATGTTCGTATCTATGATCAGCGCGATGACTCAGACACTGAGCTGCACCTTTTCCACGGTATCAGCGTAACGATTGAGATGGCAGTACATGATGCCGCCTACTCTACTGTCGCACGTCTCCGAGGAGAGTTCAGCGAGAGCTTGAATGCTTCTGAGTTCCGATACATTCCGTATGCATCTACTGGAGATACTACTGGATACTACACAGCTATCTGTGCCCCGTACGAGCCTCGTCGCTACGACCCGCGCATTCTGATTCAGTGCACTCAGGCTCTGGATCGCACTGTTCGGGCTCTTGCCGTCGAGTTGGTTGCCACTCGAGCACGTCTCTACGATGCTATGACGCAGTTGCTACCCGCTGTTCGTGCAGGGATACGTCCGGAGCACATCCTTTATCCGAGCAGGACTCAGATGTATGCTGGTATTGATTGGCCTGCTGTGGGAGGTCACGCATCTCCACGTGGACCTCTTCTTACAGCTCGAGACCGGGTTCTGTATCAGAGTGCACATGGAGCACAGGATCCTTCCGCGATGAACACTCGTCGTCGGCACGTGCAACTACCCCATTTCAGTGGATCTTCCCGACGTTGATGTAGCTTTTGCTATATCTCGTGGTGTACTTCCTTACCGCGTGCCTGCGCGCCGCCTATCATGTCTAGTTTTTAAATTTGCGTCGTTATGCTATTCGCATGTACCCGACTCTGTGTATAGATCTGTATGTCTTAATTAACTACTGTTTAGTATCTAGTACACTGCTTAATTATTGTCGTGTTACATCATGCTTGTCGCTAAACACCCGCAACCGCTTTTACTGAACTACCCCTGTTGAAACTTAGCAGGATGGTTAGACCAGGTGGTCGTGGTCGTGCCCCTGAACGCCCACCACTGCCAGACTATATGGCAGCGATGATGCAACAACTCGAGCTCAACCGTCAGTTCATGACTGGGATTATGGCTCAGTTCCCGCATCTGAACAACCAGAACCAGAACCCTCCTTCAATAACTCTGCCGGAATTTATGCGTCTTAACCCCACTCAGTTCCGCAACTCTGAGAAGCCACTGGATGCTGATGACTGGATTCGCGATATCACTCTCGAGATGGAGTCTGCAAATGTCTCCCCTGCCAACTTTGTCGCCTTCGCGTCCTTTTTCTTAAAGGGTCCCGCTGCTCAATGGTGGGACACCCACAAACGTACACTGCCTGCTGGAACAGCCGTTACTTGGCCTGAGTTCCAGGCTGCTTTCCGTGCTCGATATATTCCTCAAGGAATCATGGACCGGATGAAAACCCAGTTCCGCAACCTCACTTAGGGTAACAAGACTGTCGAAGCTTATCAGCGGGAATTTCTTGACCTCTCCCGCTATGCTGAAGAAGACATCACCACAGATGCCCGTAGACAAGAGAAGTTCCGCAATGGCCTCCACCCAGACATCGAGCTTGCACTTGCTGCTCAAGACTTCAACGACTTTTCTACTCTTGTGAACAAGGCTATTCTGGTTGAGACCGCTCAAATGAAGCATAAGGACTCGCAGAAGCGCTATCGTGATGTTGGCTCATCTTCGGGCTCAACACAGAAGCGAAAAACATATGGTCGTGGACAGGCTTACAACATTGATATTATACAAGTCCAGGATCCACCTGCCACCGAAATGGGTACCCTTCCCGTTAACTCAATACCTGCTTCTGTTTTATTTAATTCAGCAGCATCGCATTCATTCATCTCTGGAAAAATTGGCATTCATGCATAACCTTCATTATGAGTAAATGAATACCTTGAATGCGTTGAACGCTTCTCTGCTTGAGGGGATCGAAAACATTCCAGCCGTTCAAGATTTTTCCGAACGTTTCCTCGGAAGAACTTCCAAGGATACCCCGATTTCTTTCAGCTCCCTCTTAATTCTCGGGACGAGAATTCTTATTAGTGGAGGAGATTTGTAACACCCCCAGTGGTTAGCCACAGTAATGCCATTTTGATATTGCCAAGTCAGCATGATTAACAGTGCATGATCAACATTTGCATCATATTGCATTTCAACTCCTAAGTCAAAATATTCAAATTAAATAAAAGTTGTTCAAACACAAAAACTGAAATGTTCATTAAATAATAAATATTCCAGAGACCATACTAAAATTATAACAAACAATAAATTAATTAATTAGGTGACTCTAACATTACCAAAACAGCAAGGTTTAATACATTTTATTTAATATAAAATTTGTGTGAACTCCGTTTGTCTCCAAAACAATTTTTGGCAGTAGTAAATAATGCCTAACATTTAATGGTGCAACTCACATGTTTTGCTAAAGTCATTTGGTGGCCTAACTATTTACAAAATAGAAAATGTGAGAAAAGAAATAAGAAAAATGAAATAAAACAAAATACAAAAATAAAAGAAAACAACCCCCCCCCCCGGCCCAACTGGGCCACGGCCCAGCCAGGCCATCATGCCGGCCCACCCACTCCCCCTTTAACCCCCCTGGGCTAACCCTAGCCTCCCACCGACACCCCATTCCCCCCCTCCACGATCCCCTTTCCCTCCCTCGTTCTGGATCAGGATCGACCCCGATCCCGTCCTCTCCGTCGCCGACGCTGCTCGCCGCCTCGACCCCATCGTCGTCCATCGCCGCGCGCCTTCCCCGTCCTCCTCCCCGACCGGCTCCACCGAGCCTCGCCGCCCCACTCCCCTCCAACGCACGTGAGCGCCGCCCCGTGCTCCCTCTCTCTCCCTCGCCCCGCCGCTGCCGCCCGCTCTGCGCTGCTGCTGCCGCGCCGTGCGCGCTTGCCATGCTCGGGCCTCGCCCGCGCGCGCGCGTGGCCGCTGCTGGCTGCTCGGCCTCCTCCCGCTGCTTCGGCTGTTGCCGTCGCCACCAACCGCGCGCCACCGCTGCCACTGTTGCTCGCCCCGCCGCTCCCAACCAAGGCCGCCTCCGACCTGCTCCGCCACACGCGCACCCGCTCCCGCGCCGTCCTGCCGCTGCCCGGCTGCCGCTGTGGCCGCCCACGGCCGCTGCCGCCGCGCTCGGCCGCGCCAAGCCACGCCGGCGCGCGCCTGCTGTCGCCTGTGCACGCGCGCGTGCACAGCCACGTGGGCTTGGCCCTATGCCACTGACCACTGGGCCAGTGCCCCCTGGCCCTATGACATGTGGGGCCTAGCCCCTGAAACGTTTTTACATAAAAGCAAAAGGAAATTTAAAAAAAGGGAAGAAAATTAATTAATAATAAATAAAATAAATATTAATTAGTTAATTAATTAAATGATTAATTAACTTAATTAATTAATTCTGTTAATTAAACTAATTATCTGATTAAACTAAATAATCTGTAATTAACTTAATTAATCTGTATTTAATTTAACTAAACCCTAATTAACCTAAACAGAGAATGACAGGTGGGACCCACATGTCAGATTGACCCAGTCAACGCACTGTTGATGTCATGCTAACATCATGATGACGTCAGCCCGCACTATTCTGGATAATGTTGTTTTAATAATTTAAATAATTTCAGAATATTGTTTAAACTTTGTAAAATCATATAAAATAATCCGTAGCTCAGATCGAAAAACTTTGTACATGAAAGTTGCTCAGAATTTCGAGACGAATTCGGTGCGCGGTCGGTTCGTCCATCACACGTCTCTAACTACCTGCACATGGGACATTCCCCCCTTCGGTTGCCTGTCCGACATTTGTCCGGAACCGAGAATGCTTTCCCGGATGAATTCCCCCTTCGCCAGTATCACCCGGCACTGCGTTAGATCACCTCTGTCACCGCGTATTGCCATGTTATGCTTTGTGCTGCACTTGTTTGCTCTGTATTTATTGTTTCCTCCCCCTCTTCTCTCTCGTTAGACCCCGACGCAGTTCCCGGTACCGACGCAACTCCGGAGATCGACTACACCTCTGACGACCTTGCCCTTGCCGCCGAGCAACCAGGCAAGCCCCCCCTTTGATCATCCCGATATCGCCCATTCTATTTTCTCATGCTTGCATTAGAATTGCTGCTGCTACTGCTTTACCTATTCTGATGCATAGCCTATTTATTGTAACCTACTGTTGATAATTACCTGCATATCCTAAACTGCTTAGTATAGGCTGGGTAGAGACCTATCAGTGACCCCACTTGTCCCGACTGCCCCACTGGATTATCAGAAGACCCGATCAACGGGATTGAAGACCAGGCCCCGACACCGCACATCACCCCCCCTAGTTGTAACGACACTGCAACGTTACTATTGAGTGCCGAGGGTGAAACCTCTTGTAGCACTTCTGATGTTAACTCTGTAGAGTAGCTATTTGGTCATGGTCATCGAGGGTGATTCCTCCTTCACCACTTCCGATAACGACGCTGTCGTGCAACACATCAAGTGTGAACCCATCGAGGGCGATTCTTCCGAGTTCACCTTGACGGATACATCGAGTGGGAATTCAACGAGGGTGATACCTCGGATTCCTCTGATGTTATGGACACACGGATACTTGGATTTTACACTGTTACTTGGAAAGGTGGGTCGACCCTGAGGGTTACCCGCGTGTGATGTGAAGATGGGTTGCCTGTATGGTGCCCGAGTGATGAATACGAGGCGCGGCCGGGCATTCTTAACCCTTGCAGCAAGTCCTCGAGACGGGGCGACGGGGTCACATCTTTCGTGAGTCTCTGCTTGTTACCGCAAGCCCAAGGTACTAACGATTTGGATATTTGATCCGAGCAGGCCTCTGGCCTAATAGCACTAACCATCACGTGGGCATAGTATGGGCGTTCTGCATCATATGCATCAGCCGAAAGCTCTGTCAGACGTCTAGTTCAGCATGGCGGCACGGATGGACCGGCGCCTTCCTGTAGTGTTGGTGCCTGGCTTCACCGTGTGCGCAATGACCCGGAGGGCGAGGGGCGATGGCCAAGACCCCCTTGCGCTTAGGATGTAGACCGGCGGGGACCTCTCTTCTGAGCTGTAGGTAGGGTTGCGGTGTGTCGTTTGGCCGAGGTCGGGCACGACCCGGAAAAGTGTGTTCGGCCGGAGTTAAGCAAGCGTGGTGGGTAAGTTGGTGCACCCTTGCAGGGAACAAAACCTCTATCGATAGCCTGTCCTACGGTAACGGACACTCGGAGTTGTATCCTGATCGATACAGCTAGAACTTGAGATGAGACCTGGATATGAGGCTCTAGGATTGCTTCTCGCAGGGAGTTGAGAAGGGATCTTAGGATGAGGTTGATGACTATATGGCTCTGGGATTGCTTTCTCGTAGGGAGTCGAGAAAGGATCTCTGGGTGAGGTTGAGACTTAATGATACTGCTACATTATATTGATATGTTCTACTCTCTTCTATCTCTGCAAGACTGCTAAAGATGCTAGTCTTCGATAGGACTAGGCTTTCCCCTCTATTCTGGCATTTCTGCAGCCCAGTCCACATATACAGCCTTCCTTTGATAATGTTGCATATGTAGTGTAGATCCTTGCTTGCTGAGTACTTCTGAGTACTCACGGTTGCTTTGTTTTCCTTTTTCTCCCCATATCAGTTTGTCATGACCAGAGGATGGAGCCCCCTGAGACAGATGCCCCGTCGATCGACTACTACTACTACCCCGAGGATGGATACTACTACGAGTTGGCTGACGACCAGGAGTAGGTTCGGAGGGTCCCAGGCAGGAGGCCTATGCCTTTCGATCATAGTGTTTTATTTTGCCCCGCCTTTCTAAAGGCCTTTCTGTTTCTCTTTTAATATCTGTACTCAGATATCTGATGCTTCCGCTGATGCTTGTATGCCATCGAGCTATGTATTCGAGCCCTCGAGGCCCTGGCTTGTAATATAAAGCTTGTATTACTTTATTTATGTTTTAGAGTTGTGTTGTGATATCTTCCCGTGAGTCCTTAGGCTTGATCGTGTGCATTTGTGTGTATGATTAGTGCACGATTGAGCCGGGGGCGTCACAACTAGGGCGGATGAAACCCTTTTTAAGTGATTTGTCGATTTCCTCCTTAAGTTCAAGAAGGTGGTGCGGAGGCATCTTATAAGGACGCTTCGCAATAGGGGTAGTGCCAGGTTTCAAGTCGATGACAAACTCGATAGCTCTAGCAGGGGGTATTCCTTGAAGTTCTTCTGGAAATACATCTTGAAAATCACGAACAACTGGAACGTTCTCGATGCCTTCAAGAGGTGAGGCATTCAATGCATTCAGAACATAAATCTGAGCTTCGGCGTCCTGAACTGTTCGAGCTGAGTATCTGACTGTCTGGCCGAAAGGGTGTGTGATGTGGACTGATTCAGTGGCACAGTAAATCAAAGCTTTATGAGGCTTCAACCAGTCCATACCCAGAATAATGTCTATGTTGGAGGTCTTGAGAGCAATGAGTGAAACGGGGAACATCAATCCTCCGATCACAATGTGGTTACCGTGGCTTACCATGGTAGTTTGCCAATTAGCCCCAGGTGACTGGATTACTAATGGAGTGGACATCTCCTCGAAAGGTATATCATGGCTTCACGAAAAACTTTTGGACATGAAGGAGTGCGATGCTCCAGAATCAAAGAGGACTGAAGCTGGGATTGAATTCACTAGAAGGGTGCCCATCACAATTTTGGAGTCCTGTCGAGCTTCTTCAATGTTGACTTGGTTAACATGAACAAGCTGATTAGCAGGTGGTCTGGTTTCAACGTTTCTGGAAGGATGTTTTCGACGGCTCTTCCTGCAACCAACAGAAGGACGTGATGCATGTTGAGGCTGACTCTGACGGCAGTTGATAGTACAGTGCCCTGGCTGTCCACACTGGTGGCACAGACCATCATTATGGGAAGAAACACCAACATTGGGCTGTCCACTTGCAATGTTCAGTTGTCTTGGTGGTGGAGGCAGACGAGGTGCAGCATAAGATGGCCTGGGTACGGGGGCAGGTCGGTGATGAACATTGTGCGAAATCCACACTCGATGTTTCTAAACAGGTTGACCCGAGGATGAGCCAACATCACAAGTGCGCTTGAGTGACTCCTGGTATTTAGCCAGACCAGTTTCAACTCGGTAGGCTTGGCTGACAAGCGTCGTAAAGTCCTCACTATCAATGACAACAAGTGCGAGCTGTATATCGGAACGCAATCCTTCACGGAATTTCTCCTGCTTGCGGGCGTCAGTGTCGACGTCATCTTCAGCATAGCGGGACAATGCAAGAAATTTCCTCTGATATTCATCCATAGTCATTTTACCCTGAGAGAGTTTGCGGAACTCCTGCTTCTTCTGGTCCATCAGACCTTGAGGAATGTACCGTGCACGAAAAGCTGACTGAAATTCCTGCCAAGTGGTTACAGTTTCAGTAGGCAACATACCCTTCTGGTTTCCCACCATTGAGCAGCTGGACCTTTTAAATCGAATGTCGCAAAGGTGACGTAACTGTCAGGGGCAACATTAGCTGACTCCATTTCAAACAGGATGTCACGAAGCCAATCATCAGCATCCATAGGATTGGTGGAGTTGCGGAAAATAGATGGATTGAGGCGCACAAATTCTGCCAGAGTTATTGGAGCATTCTGTTGCTGAGCATTCTGAATTGGGAACTGAGCCAATACTCCGGTCATAAACTGACGGTTAAGCTCAAACTGGTGACGGTTGAGTTCAAACTGCTGCATCATTGCGGCAATATAGGGTGGAGGTGGAGGATCGTCAGCCATCCTGCCAAATCAACAGGGGCAGTTTAGCAAGAAAAACTGCATGTGTATGGAATGATTCATGAAGTAACACGCACAACAGAAGGAAGTGCAATAGATACTTCATCATATTCGCACTAGACATTCAAAGCCACACATAGCCTCGGTTACAATCCGGCATTACGATAGTTGAAAGGGGAGGGCTAGACATCTAGGCGGCGTGCAGGCACGCGGTAGGGAAGTACACAACGAGACATAGCAAAGGCTACATCAATGTCGGAGAAAACTGTTGGAGCGAGGAATCTGCAAGTGACAACACAGGGTGCCCTCGATAAAAGGATCCTGTAAGCAGAATCTGACCCACAATCTTGGAGCAAGGGGGAATATTTTAGAACTCCGGGTGGATGTGATCACGAGAACCTAATGTTGGATTTAGTAAAATTTTAACCCGAATAGAAGAGAGATCAGAGTCCCAGAGTATAGACGAGAAATAAAAGATCCTAATACCACCCAATTGGCAACGTGGGCCCGTAAGCCACACGGCCAAGTTAGTAAATTAGTTTTTGGACCACTAGACTCAACTTCGGCCAAGGAGTTGGAAAGGGGGGTTCCTACAGTCAGTCGGCTCTGATATCAACTTGTGGCGCCCCCGGCTCAATCGTGCACTAATCATACACGCAAATGCACATGATCAAGCATAAGGACTCACGGGAAGATATCACAACACATCTCTAAAACATAAATAAAGTCATACAAGCTTTATATTACAAGCCAGGGGCCTCGAGGGCTCGAATACATAATCTCGCATACCAGCGTCAGCGGAAGCATAAGATATCTGAGTACAGATATAAAAGAAAACACAGATAGGCCCTTAGAAGGCGGGGCAAAAGAAAACACTATGATCGAAAGGCGCAGGCCTCCTGCCTGGGACCCTCCGAACCTACTCCTGGTTGACGGCATGTTCGAAGCAGTATCCACCCTCAGGGTAGTAGTAGTAGCTATCGTCGGCGGGGCAGCTGTCTTAGGGGCTCCATCATCTGGTTGCTTCAAAAGGGTATGGGGGAAAAAGAAAGCAAAGCAACCATGAGTACTCATCCGAAGTACTCAGCAAGCAAGGATCTACACTACATATGCAACATTATCAAAGGGAGCCTGTATATGTGGACTGGGCTGCAGAAATGCTAGAATAGAGAGAAGGCCTAGTCCTATCGAAGACTAGCATCTTCAGAGGTCTTGCAGCATTAGAAGAGTGTAGATTAGTACCGTATAAAGTAGTAGTATCGATAAGTCTCAACCTCACCCAGAGATCCTTTCTCGACTCCCTGCGAAAAAGCAATCCCAGAGCCATACAGTCATCAACCTCATCCAGAGATCCCTTCTCGACTCCTTGCGAGAAGCAATCCCAGAGTCATAGTATCCAATTCTAGCTGTATCGATCAGGATACAACTCCGAGTGTCCGTTACCGAGGATCCGCTATGCATAGATTAGTTCTTCCCTGCAGGGGTGCACCAACTTACCCACCACGCTCGCTTAACTCCGGCCGGACACACCTTTCTGGGTCATGCCCGACCCCGGCCAAACAACACACCGCAGCCCTACCTAAAGCTCAGCAGAGAGGTCCCCGCCGGTCTACATCCTAAGCACAAGGGGGTCTTGGGCCATCGCCCCTCGCCCTCCGGGTCATTGCGCACATGGCTCAGATCCAAGCACCACCTCTGTCGTGAATGGCGCCAATCACTCCATGCCGCACTGCTGAACTGGACGTCTGACAGAGCTTTCGGCTGATGCATACGATGTAGAATGCCCATACTATGCCCACGTGATGGTTAGTGCTATCGGGCCAGAGGCCCACTCGAATCAAATATCCGAATTGTTAGTACCTTGGGGGTGCGGTAACGAGCAGAGCTCACGATCGATGTGACCCCGTCGCCTCATCTCGAGGACTTGCGGCAAGGGCCAAGAATGCCTGGCCACGCCTCGTATTCATCACTCGGGCACCATACAGGCAACCTGTCTTCACATCACATGCGGGTACCCCTCAGGGTCGACCTGCCATTCCAAGTAACAATAGTACAGTCCAAGTATCCGTGTGTCCATAACATCAAGGGAATCTGAGGTATCACCCTCGTTGGATTCCTACTCGATGTATCCATCAAGGTGAACTCAGAGGAATCACCCTTGCTGGGTTCACACTTGACGTGTTGTACGACGGCGTCGTTATCGGAAGCGGAGAAGGAGGAATCACCCTCGATGACCATGACCGAATAGCTACTCTACAGAGTTAAAATCAGAAGTGCTACAAGAGGTTTCACCCTCGGCACTCGATAGTAATGCTGCAGTGTCGTTACAACTAAGGGGGTGATGTGCGGTGCCGGGGTCTGGTCTTCAATCCCGTTGATCGGGTCTTCGGATAATCTAGCGGGGCAGTCGGGATAATTGGGGTCATTGATAGGTCTCTACCCAGCCTATACTAAGCAGTTTAGGATAAGTAGGTAAGGTATCAATAGCAGGTTACACTAAACAGGCTATGCATCAGAATAGGTAAAGCAGTAGCAGCAGCAATTCTAATGCAAGCATGAGAGAGAAAGAATAGGCGATATCGATATGCTCAAGGGGGGGTGCTTGCCTAATTGCTCGGCGGCAAAGGCAAGCTTGTTAACGGTGTCATCGGGCTCCTAAGCTGCGTCGGTACCGGGAACTGCGTCGGGGTCTAACGAGAGAGAAGAGGGAGAGGAAACAGTATAAATACACAGCAAACAAGTGCTACACAAAGTATAACATGACAATATGCAGTGTCGGATGTGTCCTAACTTATGGTTGCACGTCACCGAGGAAGGGGGAATCCATCCGGGAATGTTTTCCTGGTTCCAGACCTATGTCAGACAGATGACCGGAGGGGAAAAGTTCCATGTTCGGATAGTTAGGGACGTGTGACAGATGAATGGACCGCTTGTTTGGATTCCTCTCAAAATTCTGAGCAACTTTCATTTACAAAGTTTTTTTACCTGAGCTACGGATTATTTTCTAAGATTTTCCAAAGATTTAATCATTTTCTAGAATTAACAGAATTAAATTATTCAACATTATCCAAAAAAGTACATGGTGACATCAGCATGACATAAACATTGCATCAGCAGTCAACAGTAGGGCTGACCAGGTCAAACCTGACCAGTGGGTCCCACATGTCATAGACTCAGCTCTATTTCAGGTTTTTAAATAAACTAAACAGAGTTAATTAGAGAGTGGGGTCCACATGTCAGTGTCACATTAAAGTTAAATTAATTATTTTCACTAATCTAATTAGTTAATTAGCAACTGACAAGGTGGGGCCCATATGTCAGTGACTGGTCAGCGCCAGTCAGCACGTTGACCTGGTCAACAGGTCAACGGGGTCGCCCTGGCCCACTGGCCAGTGACCCTGACTGTGGCCCCAGCCGGCCAGGTCAGCTCCGGCGACCGGAGTTGCTCCGGTGAGCTCCCGACGCGGCGGAGGGGCTCGGCCAGCGGCGGAAATCGCGCACAGGCGACCAAATCGCGCGTTTTCGGGAGCGTTCGAACGACCGTTCCATCCCGCATCGATCTACGGCACCAAAACGAGCAGAGGAGGCCGGCAGGGCCGCCGGCGTTTAGCTGTGGCGGCGGTGGTCCTCGGGCGAACTTGGATACTGCGATTCCGGGCACGGCAGGCAGCGGCAACGGGCGCGTTCGACTCCTACGGCGACGGTGAGCACTACTGCGAGCTCAGGCGAGCTCGACAGCGGCCACAACGATGGCAATGCCAACAGCGGCGGAGCTTCGTTCGGGCAACCATGGCACGGCGGCTATGGTAATCTAGCGAGCAAGAGAAGGGCCAGGGGAGGGAGGAGAGGCTCACAGCGAGGTGTAGCCGAGCAAAGCATGCGTGAGGACGGCTTGACGGTGACGAAATCGGCGACGACAAGCGGCAGCGATCCGAGGAAGAAGACGGCGGCGTGGGGTGATGCAGGGCTCCCGGGGCTCGGGCTTGTGGTTGAGGAGGACGGGCTCGTCGCGGCGGAGCTGCTGGACAGGCTACGGAGGCGAGAGGTGGGCTGTGGCCGCGGCTAGCCGGCGTCCATGGCGGCGGCAGCGTTCGGGAAGGAAGGGGGCGAGCAATGGGGAGGGGAGGAGGCTAAGCAGGAGTGTCCAGGGGGTGAGGGGCCTCTCTCTTATCCATCCACAGCGGCAGGGCAAAAGATCTGGCGCGAGGGGGGGGGCTGGACGCGCGCGCGCTCGCCTCTGCTCGACAGCGCGCCTGCGGCGTCAGGAGATAGGGGAAGGGGGGCTAGTTGGGCTTGGCCGCCACTGTAGATAGTAGGCCTAAGTGCACAGTAGTTTTAGGCCTTTTCTCTTTTTCTCTTTTTCTGTTTTCTTTTCTTTACTGTTTTGTAAATTATTTGGGCACTAAATGGTTTTTGTAAAATATATGAACTGGTCCATAATTCACAGTGCAACATATCCTATCACCAAAAATTAGTTTTGGGTATTTATCATTTCATATTTATATTATATTAATTAATAGGTTATTAAATAATGTTTTCAGCCACTGTTTGAGGATGTTTAAATCACTTATCCAATTTGAATAAGGTTGGTTACAATTTTATCATTGCCTCCAAATTATTTGCTATTTAATGAACAATTTAGTTTTCAAATTTGAACAATTTTTATTTTTACTTTAAGTTTGAATTTCCATTTGAATTTGAATTTGAAAAGGGATTTATTACTAATGATGATTAAGCACTGTTGATCATGATGACATGGCATAATCAAAAGGGTGATTACTGTAGCTTAATACATGGGGTGTTACATTGAAATTATATGTTCATATCATGCCTAGTAGTAGCTTCACATTGGGTTTAGAAAGTGAAATCTATTGAAGCTTGACAATCACAATATTGGTCATACAAGCAATTCATGAATGATTAGTATAATGAAGAGGACTTTCACATATAAATATATTATCTTGGACATCTTCTATGATTGTGAATACCGATTAATTATTTCAAACTTGAGGAAACTAGTTGAAGTTGGACAAGTAAGACAACATAATGAGTTATGGTTGTGTATATTTGCATAGAAGTTATATTGTTATGGAGCCTCCAACATGTGGTGTTTTCTTAGGATCTTTTGCTAGCCAAAAATTCGTACTAAGTAGAGATACTACTTGTGCATCCAAAAACCCTTAAACCCAGTTTCTTGCCATGAGTGTCCACCATACCTACCTATGGATTGAATAATATCCTTCAAGTAAGTTGTCATCGGTGCATAAAGCAATAAAAATTGCTTCTAAATATGTCTGATCTTTTATTGTAAGGGAAAATAAGCGTTGTACAAACTTGTGATGGCAAAGTAATAAAAGCGACGGACTACATAATAAAGGTTGCTATCATAAGGGGCAATATAACGTGATGTTCCACTACTGCAGGATGGTCCAAACATGACAGTCCAATTAGAGACCCTTCGATGAAACTGTGTGTGATGCATTAATCACAAACGGTGGTGTAAGAAAACCGTCAAAATGAGACGAACTATTTGCGATTGCGCAGACATCAAACACGATTCAGATCAGAGATGCGTGTGCGATGCGTGGCATACGGTTAATCCATACGAACTGTTTGTGATGATCCAGAACAACAAAAACGGTCAGCCAGATGAGGGTGTGTGTGATATACGGCATATAGTTCACTAGGATGAACTGTGTGTGATTAGGCAACACAATAGAAATGGTCAGCCAGATCAAGGTGTGTGCGTTGGAAGGCATACAGTTCACTCGAATGAACTGTTTGCGATGAGATAAGACAACAGAAACAGTTCAACTGGACAAGATGTGTGTGATACGTGGCAAACAGGTCCGTAATTAGAAAGTGTGCAAAGACCAATAATAACACAGATGATTGCTACTAATAAGCCGTGTGATTTGCTCTGTCTACAGAAGAACAACATATATATAACTCAAATAAACATCCAATTACATAAGTGACTATACATATCATTCGTGCACACATCAATAAACAATTGCATGTATTCTAAACTAGGAGAAATGATCGTCTAGTCATCTACTTCTTGTGACGCTCCCGCCACTGCTCTGTGGCTCGATCCCTCGTCTAGGGCAGGACGAAGACACTTCCTCATGTCAATGATATGCCTGTACATCTCGTAGCTTTTGTACGCGTCCTTGGCCGTGTACTTGACGTGTTCTTCATCCAGTCTCTGATGCCAGGCACTGTGCCAGGCATTCTTGTCCTTCTTGCTCTCATCCTTCATCTTCATGTAGTAGGGGTCGATGATGGCCGAGGCGAGGTCAACCAGGAAGTTCTGTTTGTTGTTGGTGCTGCCCTAGACCTTGTAGTGGTCATGGATGTTGACTAGATTCTGGCAGGTCAAGCCTGAAACCTTGAGCGCTTTTAGATCGTTGGTGGTGTCTACCGTCGCGAAACTGTAGTCGGAGCTGTTGATAAACCTGGAGAAACGATCGCAAGGCCTTGTGGCCAGGTGGTAGTGGTAGACAAGGACGTCATGTCGCACGCACAACTGGGCGACGACAACCTTCTGATCCTGCCCGGCACAACCGCTGGTGAACTCGAGGTCGAAGCCAACCACTTGGTACTTGTCCTCAACAAGCAACTGCTCCATAGTTTGGATGGAGCTCTCCATCGAGACCGGCTCGTTCGTGTACACCACCGAGAGGTCCTTCCCCTCACGTGGGTGTCCACTACATGATGCATGGTGAACTGCCCCCCGTTGTCGTCGTCGACCGCTGGGAGCGCCATTGGAACCGCTGGATGTCCTCTCTGTATGTGTCATCGTGGGTGTGCTTATTGTGTTGTGTGGTGCGAGAGATGGAGGTAAATGGCCACGGGAATAAATGGGGGTCGGGTGGCCTGGATTCTCGGCACGTCCGCATGGCAGTTTTTGCAATGGGTAACTGCATCGTGGCGCCGTGCCCGGTGCAACCGCATGCATAATGGCAGCACGAACGTTCATGATCATGCGCCGGCCCCAAACACTGGCAGCGCGTGGAGGGACGCGGGCAGAGCGCACGGAGGGACGCAAGAGTAGAGCGTGCGCGGCGGGACACGAGCAGAGCGTGCCACGGCCGCCTCAACCGCGAGCAACCACACGCATAGAGCAGTTGAACACGTAGGGAATGATCGTCTACAAGTCGGCCGGCAGTTGCGCCGCTGCGTAGAGAGCGGCCTTGTGCTACTACCTCCGTCTTGGTCTATAAATCCGCTTTATATTCTATGACATATTTTTACCTTAAATTTAACTAACAAAATGTTAATGCATGTTATAAAAATTATATAATTGGAAACTGTGTTCAAATACGAATCCAACGATATAATCTTTGGCGACATTATTAGTAAATCTCTAGTCAAAATTTGGCATAAAAATACAAAGAGGACTTATAAACCAGGACGGGGGTAGTAGGTAATTAAATTGCAAACATTTTTTTATTAACCGTATGTGTACGCGTCCTTCCATCCTCCTCTCGCATGTCTTGTCACCATGCTGCCACAGACGGCTTCGAGTGCAAGCTTGAGCAGCGCGCCGGGGCGTTCTTTTGGCCAAACGGTGGCTCGAAGTGGCGCCATTGAATCGTCAGTGAGCCCGTTCCCGCGTAGGTTCCCGCGCATAGCCGTGCAAGCTTCCTGCCTGACTCGACGAAATACCCCAAAATCCCAATGCTTATCGGCCTGCTATATAAACCCTCACGGCCGACGAGTCCTGCGTCACATTTTCCCCTCCCTCCCTGTAGCTTATCTCGTCTGCTTCTCCCACAATCGCCAATGGCACCGGTCTGTCATTGTCGCTCAGCCACTCCGCAGTCATTAGAGGACAGCTCTAGCTGGGAGGCTACACCGCAGCGGCGACGCAGTCCACGGCGTAGTGTAGTGCGCGTGGCATCCCTGTTGGGTTCGCGCACAACACCCACCACACGCTCCGCCGCCGCTGCCCGTCGGCACCTGTTGCCGGCCGCCGTTGCCGCCACCCCACCGTCTGCCGCCATGGCCGCCACACCACCGTCGAAAGCCAGGGCCATCGCCCGCTCTGCCGCCGTGGCCCGAAGGCGGGAGGTGGCCGTCGTGGTCTCCACCCCACTGTCGGCCACCATGGCCATCACCCGCTCCGCCACCTTGTCCCGAAGGCGGGAGGTGGTGGTCATGGCCGCCATCCCATCGTCGGCCACCATGGCCGCCTACCCACCGTCGACCGCCGAGGTCATCACCCGCTCCACCACCACCGCCCAAAGGCAGGAGGTGGAGGTGGAGGTCCGCATGTGCGTCAGCGACCTTGCACGCTATATTGAGTTCCTGTGGGAGGAGGAGGAGCGCCTCGTCGAGCACGCGAAGAGTCTTACCGCTGCCATGGCCACAGCACACGCGGCCGCAGAGGCGAGGAATGAGGAGATCTATGAGGAGTCCCGCAGCTTCGAGAGGGGTAGTCTGGAGCGGCAGAGGGTGTTCGAGGTGAGCATCGCTGAAGGTGCAGCAGCGACAGGCACCGGATTGCAGTTGTCCAGCTCGTCGGTAGGCTCCTCCTCCTCTGCCTCTTATTGAGCGCGCTAGGCAGAGGAGAGGCTGCTGGAAGTAGTACAAAGCCCCTCCGTAGTAGTAGTATTTAGGGGCTATTTTGTTCAGTTCATCTGACTATAGATGTGGTTGAACTGTACAACGTACTTAAAATTAGCTAGTATATATAGTTGAACTAGCTATTTCAGTACGTGGTTGGCAACAATTGGGGAAAAGTTTGGTTGGTTCAGCTGTCGAGTTGAACTGTTTGTATAAAGAACGACTGCTTAATCTATGAATGAAATCTATGCTTACTGAATTTTAGTTGCAAAAATTAGATAGTGCTAGTGATTTTTAGCTGCAAATTTTGACAAATGGCAGTATTACAAGGTTGACAAAGGGCAATGTTACTAGATCAACAAATGTCAATCTTTCCAGTTTGACAAATGGCAATATACCCAATATGGCAGATGCAAATCTTACCAAATTGTCTATACGTGGTTGCACATGGGTCATCCGAAAAAATTGTTTGCGTTGAAGGGATGTACAAATCCTACGTGCCAGATTTTCTCTTGGCTTAGCGGCGAAGGAACCATAGCTCTCGCTTTGCATACCATATACAATCTGAACTATTTGAGATGAAGGGATGCACAAATCCCGCGTGGTAAATTTTCCCCTTGGCTTACTGGGGAAGACCGTAGCTCTCGCTTTGCATACGGGTGTTCTATCTAAAACGTTTGCAATGAAGAGCTCCACAAATCCTGCTCAGCACATTTTCCCTTGGCTTACTGGGGAAGCTGTCGGTTTGCATACGGGTGTTCTATCTTAAACATTTGCGATGGATGTTTTAAATTTAAAAACCATTAACATTTTTTTAAATCGTTTGATAAGTCTGTACATTCAGAGAGAAAAATGCAAGTTTGCTCAAACTATATGTTTTATTCAGTCACACTGCGACTTTATATTCATACGATCGAGATACAGTATTAAACCCAAAAAACTAATTCTGGCGGTGGCGGAGGCGGCGTGCCGCGCCAGCGTTGTCGTTGTCGTCCTCCGGGACGCCGTTGTTGAAGTCTTCAAGGCAGCATAGAATGTTCTTCACATGGAAATCAAACATCCTGTCGTCACGCGATCGACGGGAGGGGCGCGGGAGGACGGCAACTCGCGATGCTGCGAGGTAGCGGTCGACGGCGGCGTCCCATGACGCTGAGGGGGTGCGCGCACGGGCACGGGCGTGGCGGGTGCCGGCAAATGCACGGGGATCGGTGCTGCTGTGGGTGCAGGGGCGCGCACGGGCACTAGCACGGGCATGGGCGCTGGCATGTACACGAGCTCGCGCGAGTCCGCGGGGACCTCATTGACGGCCGCGTCTTCCAGCTCTTTCATAGTGCTCGGCGACCATCCCGTCAATGCTACGGGAATGGTCGCTGGAGCGGGCGCTGGGATGGGAGCTGGGACGAGCGCGGGGGCAGCAACCCGCCGCGGCCAGCTGGTTCAGGGCCATGTCCATGAGGCCCCATTGCACCATATTTTCTCTCTCGTCCGACTCGTAGTCGACTTCACCAAACTGGAAGACTAGTGGCAGATGATCCTTCTACGCCATGGCATTGGTGGAGGTCTGCGGGAGGGGAATGGGAGGCGAACAGTAAGGCCGCCCGTATTAAACAATGGCTCGGGCGCCATTAATGGAGAGGATGCGAGCAAGGCGGGCGGCCATGGAAGTCAAAGGGCTCGCTTCCCAGTGGCCCTACACAGCGTGCAGCTCGCACGCTTCCCGGTGAGCCTGTGCATTGGAGGATAGTTTGCATGCCTCCCAATCAGCGTGCGCAGCGGACTGCGCTCGCACGCCTCCCGTCTACTCAAGCAGTTGTCCGCATGTCACCTCCTAGCCATTCAAAGTGTGATGTGTGGTGTCACATGAATGGTTAACAGAACGCCCACGATTTAAATTATACAAACGTTTGAGATGATAAGGTGGCAGCTATTTGTTTCAAAATGCCTTTGTCGGCTGTTGATTCGAGTGCGCCTTCTCTCAAATTGGACACGAAAAATACCACAGCATGTTGGGTGCCAATCCATGATAGCATGCCAAGTTTCATGAAATTCAGATGAGTTTTGGATTTACTAGAATTTAACAACAAAGTATCTCAACGTTTTGCCGGCAAGCAACGGTGCCCTGGTGTTTGAAATTCATTCCCATTTCTTGCATGGGACCTAAGCATGCACCCAAGGACACACATTTGATTTTTAACCCATTTTTCTACACTGGAGCATGTGCGTGTAGTTCAAATTTTAATTATGCACATAAAATGCCTAGAAAACTCAGTTAATGTATAAAATTAAAGTGTCCAAACGAAACCCGAAAAATTCCAAATTTTAACACGACACTCCTGTTGCTCTATGTTGCCACTAGGACAAAATTTGAAAGCAAGAGGAGGCAACGAATATCGTTTCATCCACAAAGGAGGCACATTCCCTACCAGAACCATGAGGCTTGTTGTGAAAAGCTCTGGTTTGTGAGAAGCTTATACCCAAACCTGCCCCAAATGGAACAATGTTTTTACCACAGCATGTTGATGTCGTTCCATGATAGCATGCCTGATTGCATGAATTTCAGATGAGTTTTGGATTTACTAGAATTTTAAAACCATGTATCTCAATGTTTACGGCCAAGCGACGGTGCCTTGGTGTTTGAAATTCATTCCCATTTCTTGCATGGGACCTAAGCATCCAACCAAGGACAAACATTTGATTTTTTGACCCATTTCTATGCACTGGAGCATGTGCCTGTAGTTCAAATTTGAATTATGCACATAAAATGCCTAGAAAACTCAGTTAATGTATAAAAATGTCCAAACGAACCCCAAAAATTCCAAATTTTAACACAATACTCCTGTTGTTCTATGTTGACACTAGAAAAAAATTGAAAGCAAGAAGAGGCAACGAATATCGTTTCGTCCACAAAGGTGACACGTTCCCTGTCGAAACCATGAGGCTTGTTGTGAGAAGCTCTGGTTTGTGAGAAGCTTATACCCAAACCTGCCCCAAATGGGACATTTTTTTCACCACAACATGTTGATGTCGTTCCATGATAGCATGTCAAGTTTCATGAATTTCAGACAAGTTTTGGATTTACTAGAATTTTAAAACCATGTATCTCAATGTTTGCGGCCAAGCGACGGTGCCGAGGTGTTTGACATTCATTCCCATTTCTTGCATGGGACCTAAGCATCCAACCAAGGACACACATTTGATTTTTCAACCCATTTATATGCACTGGAGCATGTGCCTGTAGTTCAAATTTGAATTATGCACATAAATGCATAGAAAACTCAGTTAATGTATAAAAATTTCCAAACGAACCCCGAAAAAAATCCAAAATTTAACACAACACTCCTGTTGTTCTATGTTGACACTAGAAAAAAATTGTAAGCAAGAAGAGGCAATGAATATCGTTTCATCCACAAAGGTGACACGTTCCCTACCGGAACCATGAGGCTTGTTGTGAGAAGCTTATACCCAAACCTACCCCAAATGGGATAATTTTTTCACCAGAGCAAATTGATGCCGCTCCATGATAGCATGCCAAGTTTCTTGAATTTTAGACGAGTTTGGGATTTACTAGAATTTTAAAACCATGTATCTCAATGTTTGCGGCCAAGCGACGGTGCCGAGGTGTTTGACATTCATTCCCATTTCTTGCATGGGACCTAAGCATGCAACCAAGGACATACATTTGATTTTTCAAACCATTTATATGCATTGGAGAATGCGCCTATAGTTCAAATTTGAATTATGCACATAAATGCATAGAAAAATCAGTTAATGCATAAAAATGTCCAAATGTACCCCGAAAAATTCCAAAATTTAACACGACTCTCCTGTTGTTCTATGTTGACACCAGAAAAAATTGAAAGCAAGAAGATGCAACGAATATCATTTCGTCCACAAAGGTGACACATTCCCTACCGGAACAATGAGGCTTGTTGTGAGAAGCTCTGGTTTGTGAGAAGCTTATACCAAAACCTGCCCCAAATGGGACAATTTTTTTACCATAGCATGTTGATGCCATTCCATGATAGCATGCCAAGTTTCATGAATTTCAGACGAGTTTTGGATTTACTAGAATTTTTAAACCATGTATCTCAATGTTTGCGGAAAGTGACGGTGCCGGGGTGTTTGACATTCATTCCCATTTCTTGCATGGGACCTAAGCATGCAACCAAGGATACACATTTGATTTTTTAACCCTTTTTTATGCATGAGAGCATGTGCTATAGTTCAAAATTGAATTATGCACATAAATGCCTAGAAAACTCAGTTAATGTATAAAAATGTCCAAACGAACCCCGAAAATTTCCAAAATTTAACACGACACTCATGTTGTTCTTTGTTGACACCAGAAAAAATTTGAAAGCAAGAAGAGGCAATAAATATCATTTCATCCACAAAGGTGACACATTCCCTACCAGAACCATAAGGCTTCTTGTGAGAAGCTTATACCAAAACCTGCCCCAAATGGGACAATTTTTTTACCACAGCATGTTGATGCCATTCCATGATAGCATGCCAAGGTTCATGAATTTCAGACGAGTTTTGGATTTACTAGAATTTCAAAACCAAGTATCTCAACATTTGCCGGCGAGCCACAGTGCCGAGGTGTTTGAAATTCATCACCATTTCTTGCATGGGACATAAGCATCAACCCATGGACACATATATGATTTTAAAACCCGTTTTGGTGCACCGGAGCATGTGCATGTAGTTTAATTTTGAATTGTGCACCTAAAATGCCTAGAAAACCAAGTTAAAATGTCCAAATGAACCCTGAATAATTCCAATTTTTTTGACGACACACCTATACTTGCATGTTCACTGCACATAAAAATTCTAGCAATTCAAACACCCTCCTTTGCCGTTGTGACCCAATTATGCATTTCAAATCAAGACGAAAAATCAAATAGAGCGCACACAGTTTATTATCACCAACCGTGTGAGATGCAGTACAAAATATCTTGGAGCACTGTCGGAGTAGTACGTATATGGCTTACGCGAGAAGGTGCTTCTGCTATAGTCCACAGCCGGCGCGTCAAGGACACTAGCTCGCTCCCCACATATCATTTCACTTTTCAATCGTCGCCGGTGAAAGATGGGGACGTGGACCCGCATCGTGAGGGCCACTTCGGCGGCCCACTCTAGCGAGAGTGCGGCCGCAGCCGCCATGCACGTGGTAACAAGCTGCATGAGCGCGGCCGCAATCTGCGACCGGGCGGCCAAGGCAGCCCAAACGGCCGTTGTTACTGCTCAGGTGGCGGAAGCAACATCTACGTCGGGGATAGCAACTGGCAAGAGCGGCACAGCAGCTGTCCGTTCCGCAACGGCGGCCTTATCCCTGATGGAGGCCACCCACTACCATGCCGAGGCTACCACGCCCAGCTCGTGGAGGTCACTGCACAAATCAAACGAAGCTTCTCCGACAACGGTCGGCAACCCACGACCGAAGAGTTGGCAATCGCCGAGTGCATTCAAGCAGCCATCCGTTCCTTCGCTGCATACCTTGCCACGATGGAGCCCGTCCAAGCACAGATCATGGCCGCCCACGCCCAGCTCGTGGCGGCCTTTTCCAATGAGATGGCGGACACGGATGGTGAGATGCTTGCCGAGTATGGTGCGATTGATGCCATGGAGCCCCTTCCCCAGGAGATCATGGGGCGCGAGCTAGACAGGGAGGAGGCGGCGGAGATCGACAAGCGCCAGCCAGAGTAGTGCTCTTTGTTTAATTTAGAGCACCGGTCTTTAATTTGTTAGGGTAATGTTTAGGTCAGCTAGTTCTGTTTAATTGCTGAACTTGCTCGATTAAGAAGTGTGGGTGCGCTGTAGGCTCCTTTGTGTACCCAAATTATGCAATGACATGGATGACCACTGTAACCAGGGATATTCGGACCAAAATTTGCACGTTCAAACTCATCAGGGTAAGCTATATGAATCGTTTGTGATGTTCACATATTGTACACAGTGCTAAATAAGGGACCGTGTCTGATGACACTTTGCGCGCCAGTTTTTTCGCTGCACCGATCCAAAATTTTTGACTTCCGCGGAAATATCTACCTCCCCGCCCCCTCCCCCTCCCCCTCCCCCTTACCAAAATCCACATTTCCCCTATTTCCGCCTTCCTTTGCAAGTTCAAACCTTCACTCCTTGCTTGTAGTGCCGCCTCCTCGCCCGCAACCCTCCTTCACGCTGCTTGGCTTCGTCGATCCAGGCAGGTAATCCACACCCGACCCCCATCCTCCTCCTCATTCTACATCCCACATGCCCTACCGCCGGCGTGACACCTTCCACCCAAATCACTGACCCTCCCACAAATAAGCGCCGCCCTAAGCCATGGTGCATGCAGTATAGCCAGGAGCTCAAGGAGCATTTGGCAGCAGAGAACCAAATCGTGGCCGCACGCGCGGATGAGGTCGCCATGGCTGCATTCAAGCCGACCCCCAGATCTTGGAGGAGCACCTCACCGTCGAGGCCACCGTCGACGCCTCGCGCTTCGATGCCACGACGCGGTTGGCTGCTTTAAACGATAGTTCGTGGCGTTTTCTCGAGGCCACCGTAGGTGCCTTCGATGAAAACTACGAGGTGTTTTCTCAGCGTGCCCGTGCTTACCTCAACTCGAGAGCCAGCAGGTTGGTGCCCGGAGCGGCTCAGGCAACTCACCACTACGAGGAGGGCACCCACGATGTGGAGGCCTCGCCCTCTTCCATGTCCAAGGAGCCAATCCTCATCGATATCTCCGACGATGAGGAGTAGCGTGTCTTATTAGCTCACTATAAGGACCTATGTTCAGCTAGCTAGCTACGCCGGTTAAGCATGCTCGGTTTACCCGTTGCATGTGCTGCTCCTGCCTTTCCTTAAAAAAATCTAGTGAATTGTCCTATCTACTTTGATCATGCAATCTGTTGCTCTAGTGTATATGTTCCATATGTCGTGCAATGTGGTGCTCACTTATTAACTATTTGGTTAATTTGTTGTCGTGTTCAGTTAACTGTTTGGTTCAATTCTGCAATGTGATGTTCAATTCTTCAGGGTGCAATTTTGTATTGTCTTCCATGTGAAAAATAAATCAAATTTATCTGTACAAAATACATGAGAAACAAATACAATTGCTATATTTCCAAGTTGTCAAGCATGCTTGGTTTGGTTAACTGTCTGATCTTCTAGTATGTTATATATTGTGCAATGTGGTGCTCAGTTAATGTTTGGTTCATTTGTTCTGGTGTTTAGTTAACAGTTTGGTTCAATTCTGCAATGCAATGTTCAATTGTTGTGGGTGCATTTTGTTATTGTCTACCATGTGAGAAATAAATCGAATTTGGTTGTACTAAATACATGAGAAACAGATACAATTTCTATATTTCCAAGTTGTTAAGAATGCTTGGTTTGGTTAACTGTCTGATCTTCTATTAGGAGTATGTTATTGTGCAATGTGGTGCTCAGTTAATGTTTGGTTCATTTGTTGTGGTGTTTAGTTAACTGCTTGGTTCAATTCTGCAATGCGATGTCCAATTGTTGTCGGTAGAATTTTGTATTATTATGTATGTGAGGAATAAATCGAATTTGGCTACACTTAATACATGAGAAATATATACAATTGCTATATTTCCTAGTTCATCATCATGCTTGGTTTGGATAAATGGGTTTTCCATGTGGCTCGAATTAATCTGATGAATCTGCAATGTGTTTATTTTTCATCAACATATTTTACTGATAGCATGCTAACCCTCACTTAACCTGATCACTAACTACCTTATATGTGTTGCAGGGAAACAATGGAAAGCACTGAGGTTTACAATCAAGGTTTGCACATGCATGGTCCTTTGTATAATAGCACATTATTGTGCAATTGCAGGAACCATTCTAATATTTAGGTTTTTAACAATTTGGTCTTGCACATGTAGGTCCTGCTGTCAGAGGTTTTGACCCACTGTTCGACCCTTTTTGCATATGGGGAAATGAGTTGTCCATGAATATCAGTCAAGTCAAGAAACTCAGAAAGATTGTTAGGATAAAGAAATTAGCGACAAAAAACAACAAGATCTTTGTCTGCACAATGAAGAAGACATCAGTTCACTACAGGATGGTACTAACTATTATACCTTGTCTTTTTTATTCCTTCATGCCATTTCAAATCTAGAGAAGATATTTATGCATATCCTTGTTTTCAGGCCTTTCCAAAGCAGTTCACTAATGATTACCTCTCAAACCACCTGTATGGTCAGGAGGCGAGGAAGGTATTCATACAACACCCATGGTTCAATATTGAAGTCTTCCTGAAGAGGACGAAAGATGGACGGTCAATCATCCACAGGCACTGGCCTAAAGTTGCAAAGACCTTCAACATCAATGAAGTCTCAATATTCACCTTCCGCTTCAGCAGTTTCCCAGATGAGATTCATCTGTCTATGTAGTATCGTCTATGATGCTAATTTCGAAAGGTTATAGATGTTGCATGTGAAACTTGGTGCTGGTGCAGTTGTGTAATGGGGTAGCTGAGTGTTGAAGCTATATGATGTTGTACTCTAACGTATTTCAATTATGAAATCCTGCTTCCTTAATACGAAAATGGAATATATTGTGTGCTTAATATGAAATGTCAATTAGATTAATAAATGGATTATTAATAATAGGCCAATTAGCCTGCTAATTGGGTTTTTCTATTGCAAACGGTTATTGAGAAAACACCATGGGCGATGACCTCAGACAATGCACACAGTTTCTAGGAATAAAATATGTTGGATCAATGAACAATCACACACGACTTCCTCTTGAAAACTATTTGCGTTAGGCCACCTTGCGCAAATGTTTACCACATAAAAAGTGTGTGTGATGGACAGCCTATGCCACACAGTTTCTTCTATGCACCATGTGTGATGCATTCAATAACACAAACGATAATTTTTTAATATCGTCTGCAATGGCAACGCTATCACAAACTATTTAATGGGCAAAATTATGTGTGATGTACGTGCTAATGAAAACGTTTTCCCTGATTAACTATGTGGGATGTACATATGAACGGAAACATACTTATTGGATTGACTTTGTGGGATGTACATACGAACGGAAACATATTCCTTGGATTGACTGTGTGGAATGTACATACGAACAGAAACGTTTGTCTGGGACTAACTGTGTGGGATGTACTTACGACCGGAACCGATTGGGCCTGTATAATTGTATTCGATCACTCGCCCGTCGCACATGATCTCATTTCGCCAAGCGTGTGTGACCGGAGGGCCTATCCCCTACGGTTTCTGGGTCATGTGGGAAGGACCCCCCTATCGCCCATACTCACTAGGCAACGGTTCAAAATGTCGTCGCGGAAAGGGGTTAAAAACCGTTTGTATAGCATCTCGTTGTACCAGTGTTCCTTTGCATTAAGAGATTGTGCATCCAAAAATAAAAAGCGCATGACAACCTCTGCTTCCCTCTGCGAAGGGCCTATCTTTTACTTTTCAGTATTTACTTTTATGCAAGAGTCAATAGTATGCATTCTCATTTCAACCTCAATTATTCTCTAGTTGGCAAGCATCATGTGGTGGGGAAAGATCTAGGCACATATGGCCAGTCAAATATATTTGATCATGATTTATTATTGTTGCCAATTATCTCTATGATAAATGAGTTGGGAGGCGAAACATTAAGCCCCTATCTTTCTCTGTGTTTGATGAATGCCATTTGTTCTAAAAATATGCTTTGAGTACTAGCAATCATAGAAGACAATATGATGATTGAGTATGTGGAGCTCTTACTTAGACTTTGTTCAATAAGTTGAATTGAAATTGTTTGGTGACTAAAAACATAGGTTGTTAAGTTTCAAGAGAAGGCATTGTTTGAACCATGACATGTGAATTGATTGCTACTTTATCATGATGAGTATTATAAGAAAGAGTTGCTGTTATAATGCTAGGAAAAGTGATTGAAATTATCATTGATCAAAATTATGTGCTATATTAGCATTCAGACTTCATAAATTATTTCTTTTATCATTTACCTACTCGGGGACGAGTAGGAATTAAGCTTGGGGATGCTGATACGTCTCCAATGTATCAATAATTTATGAAGTATTCATGCCATGTTTACAACAATTTTATATGGTTTTGGTATGATTTGCATGGAACTAACCCGGACTGCCGCTGTTTTCAGCAGAACTACCGTGGTGTTGTTTTTTATGCAGAAATAAAAGTTTTTGAAAGAAACTTTTAGATGTTTTTTTGGAAGAAAAGAAAAATAACGGAGCAAAGAACCACTGGAGGGGCCCCTGCTGCCCACAAGGCACTAGGGCGCGCCACCCCCTGGCGTGCCCTGGTGGATAGTGGGCCCCCTGAGGCCCATCTTCGAGTGAAACCGATGCCAAAAAATCCTATATATTCATAAACCCCCAGAAATAACCCTAGATCAGAAGTTCCACCGACGCAAGCCTCTGTAGCCACGAAAAACTAATCTGGACCCTACTCTGGCACCCTGCCAGAGGGGGAAATCATCACCGGTGGCCATCTTCATCATCCCGGCGGCCACCATGATGAGGAGGGAGTAGTCCACCCTTGGGGCTGAGGGTTTGTACCAGTAGCTATGTGTTTAATCTCTCTCTCTCTCTCTCGTGTTCTTGATTTGGCACGTTCTTGATGTGTCATGAGCTTTGTTAATATAGTTGGATCATATGGTGTTTCTCCCTCTCTATCTTGTTGTGATGAATTGAGTTTTCCCTTTGAGATTTTGTTATTACCAGATTGAATACTTTTATGGATTTGAGATCACTTGATGTATATCTTGCTATGAATATCCGTGGTGACAATGGGGTATCATATTGATTCACTTGATATATGTTTTGGCACTCAACTCGCGGATTCCCGAGGTGACATTGGGGTAATCTATGCATAGGGGTTGATGCACGTTTTCATGCTTGTTTCTTCGGTAGAAATCTTGGGGCACTCTTTGAGGTTCTTTGTGTTGGATTGAGTATTATGAATCTAAAATTGTTTGATGCATATCATATAATCAACTCACGGATACTCGTGATGACATTGGAGTATCTAGGTGACATTAGAGTTGGTTGACGTGTATCATATGGTGTTATGTTAGTGCGAACTCTTAGATAGATCGATCGGAAAGGATAACTTGGTGTTATTTTAGTACGAACTCTTGGATAGATCGATCGGAAAGGATAACTTTGAGGTGGTTTCGTACCCTATAAACAATTTCTTCTTATGTTCTCCGCTAGACCTCATTTGGAGTGATTCTTCGTCGCACGTTGAGGGATGCTTATATGATCCAATTATATTAGCATTGTTGAGAGATTGCACTAGCGAAAGCACGGACGCTAGGCCTCATTTTCAAGCATTGCAATACCGTTTGTGCTCCTTTTTATCAGTTGCTACCTTGCTGTTTTTTATTGTTCCTATTACAAAAATCAATATCTACTATCACTACTACGCTTGTATCGCCATCTCTTCGCCGAACTAGTGCACCTATACAAATTACCATTGTATTTGGTGTGTTGGGGACACAAGAGGCTTTTTGTTATTTTTTTGTAGGGTTGTTTGAGAGAGACCATCTTCATCCTACGCCTCCCACAGATTGATAAACCTTAGGTCATCCACTTGAGGGAAAATTGCTACTGTCCTACAAAACTCTGCGCTTGGAGGCCCAACACGAGTCTACAAGAACAAGTTGTGTAGTAGAGCCCAAGAAAAGTATGAGCCAATTATACCCAAGAAAAAAAGAAAAAAGAGGCCAAAAATAGCCCAAGAAAAAAAGAGAAAAAAGGAAGAAAAAGAAAAAAGAAAAGAAAAAAGAAAAAAAAGAAAAGAAAGAAAAAAAGAGAGAAAAAGAGAGAAGGGGCAATGTTACTATCCTTTCCACACTTGTGCTTCAAAGTAGCCCCATATTTTTCATATAAAGAGTATCCCATGCTTTCACTTTCATATAACTAGTGGGAATTTTTCATTATAGAACTTGGCTTGTATATTCCAATGATGGGCTTCCTCAAATGCCCGAGGTCTTCATGAACAAGCAAGTTGGATGCACGCCCACTTAGTTTTCTATTTGAGCTTTCATGCACTTATAGCTCTTAGTGCATCTATTGCATGGCAATCCCTACTCCTTGCATTGACATCAATTGATGGGCATCTCCATAGCCCGTTGTTTAGCCTCGTCAATGTGAGGCTTTCTCTTTTTTTGTCTTCTCCATATTATCTCTACCATCGTACTCTATTCCACCCATAGTGCTATAACCATGGCTTGCGCTCATGTATTGCGTGGGGGTTGAAAAAGCTGAAGCGCGTTAAAAAGTATGAACCAATTACTCGGCTTGTCATCGGGGTTATGCCTGATAAATACTTTGTGTTAAGAAGATGGAACATGACAAGGCTATATGATTTTGTAGGGATAACTTTCTTTAGCATTGATATTATGAAAGACATGATTGTTTGTTGGTACGCCTGAGTATTGATGTCTTTATGTCAAATTATAGACTATTGCTTTGAATCATTCGAATCTTAATATTCATTCCACAAAACAGAGATTACATGATGAAATATGATAGGTAGCATTCCACATCAAAAATTCTGTTTTTCTGATTTACCTACTCGAGGACGAGCAGGAATTAAGCTTGGGGATGCTTGATACGTCTCCAACGTATATATAATTTTTTATTGTTCCATGCTATTATAGTATCAATCTTGGGTGTTTATTATGCAACTATATGCAATTATATATCATTTTTTGGGACTAACCTTTTAACCTAGTGCCCAGTGCTAGTTGCTATTTTTTTTGCTTCTTTTTGGCTTTTCAGGAAACCAATATCAAACAGAGTCCAAACGGAGAAAAAACTTTGGATTAATTTTTTCTGGACCAGAAGAGACCCTAGAAGGTTCGGGAGAAGACCTGACGATCCACGAGGGAGCGACAAGATTGGGAGGCATGCCCCAGGGGGGCGCCCCCAGGCTTGTGGGCCCCTTGTGGCACCTCTTGACCTAATTCTACCTCTATAAATTCTCAAATATTCTCCATACATCAGAGAGCCACCCGAAATACTTTTTCCACCGCTGCAAGTTTCTGTTCTTGTGAGATCCCATCTGGAGGCCTTTTTCGGCACTCTACCGGAGGGGGAATCGACCACGGAGGGGCTCTACATCAACCTTGATGCCCCTCTGATGATGTATGAGTAGTTTACCACAGACCTTTGGGTCCATAGCTAGTAGCTATATGGCTTCTTCTCTCTCTTTGATCTTCAATACAATGTTCTCCTCGATGTTCTTGGAGGTCTATTCGATGTAATCCTTTTTTGCGGTGTGTTTGTTGGGATCCGATGAATTGTGGGTCTATGATCAGATTATCCATGAATATTATTTGAGTCTTCTCTGAACTCTTTTATACATGATTATTATAGCTTTGTATTTGTCTTCAATCTATTGATTTGGTTTGGCCAACTAGATTGATTTATCTTGCAATGGAAGAGGTGCTTTGTGATGGGTTCAATCTTCGGTGATCTATATCCCGGTGACAGAAGGGGACAAGACACGTATTTGTATTGTTGCCATTAAGGGTAAAACGATGGGGTTTATTCATATTGATTGATTTTACTTTGTCTACATCATGTCATCTTGCTTAAGGCGTTACTCTGTTCTTTATGAACTTAATACTCTAGATGCATGCTGGATAGCGGTCGATGTGTGGATTAACAGTAGTAGATGCAGGCAGGAGTCGGTCTACTTGTCTCGGACGTGATGCCTATATACATGATCATTGCCTTGGATATCGTCATGATTATTCGCTTTTTTATCAATTGCCCAACAGTAATTTGTTTACCCACCGAATGCTATTTTCAAGAGAGAAGCCTCTAGTGAAAACTATGGCCCCGGGTCTATTTTAATCATATATATAAATCCAAAAATATTTGCTGCAATTTATTTACCTCTATTTTTTATTTTGTTTTTTTGTTTATCTATCTATCATTATGAGATTTGATCCTTGCAATTAACCGCCAAGGGATTGACAACCTCTTGTTTCCGTTGGGTGCAAGTATTTGTTATTTTGTGTGTAGGTGTTGTTCATGAGGTGTTGCGTGGTTCTCTTACTGGATTGTTAACCTTGGTTCTTAACTAAGGGAAATACTTATCTCTAATATACTGCGCCATCCTCTCCTCTTCGAGGAAATCCCAACACAGCTCACAAGTAGCACTTTCCTAAATGGAAATCTTAAAGAGGATGTATATATGATGCGACCAGAAGGTTTTGTCAATTCTAAGGATGCCGGAAAGGTGTGTAAACTTCAAAGGTCTATCTGTGTTTTGAAGGAAGCATCAAGTAGCGGGAATCAACGTTTTAATGAAGTGGTTAAAGAGTTTGGCTTCATTAAAAATGATGAAGAAGCTTGTGTATACAAGAAGTTTAGTGGGAGCACTATATATTGCATTTCAAATATTATATGTGGATGGCATTTTGTAGATTGGAAATGATGTAAACTAAGTTTCTTAGCATAATAAAAGATTCATTAAATAGTGTGTTTTCGATGAAAGACTTAGGGGGAGCGGCTTATATATTGGGCATAAAGATCTATAGATGTGTTGAGCCAAAGCACATACATTGACAAGGTTTTAAAGAGGTTTAAATTTTAGAATGTTAAGGAAGGTTTTCTCCCAATGTCACATGGCATGGCATTTAGCAAGAAATCAATGTCCTGAGATAGTTGATGAGCATGTGCAGATGAGTGGAGTTTCATATGCCTCGGCAATTGGATCCATCATTTATGCTATGATATGTAGAGGGCAAGATGTTTCTTATGCGCTAAGTGTTAGTAGTAGGTACCAAAATGATCCCGGAGTGCTTCAGGAGGACAAAGGACATGCTCCTTGTATGGAGGAGATGAAGAGCTTGTTGTAAATGGTTGCATGATACGTCCATTTTGCATCATGCTTTTATATTTGATATATATTGCATTATGGGCTGTTATTACACATTATGGTACAATACTTATGCCTTTTCTCTTATTTTACAAGGTTTACACAAAGAGGGAGAATGCCGACAGCTGGAATTCTGGACCGGAAAGGAGCAAATCTGAGAGACCTAATCTGCACAACTCCAAAAGTCCTGAAAATTTACGGAGAATTATTTTGGAATATATAAAAAATATTCGGTGAAAAAATACCAGAGGGGAACCCACCAGGTGGCCACAAACCTGGGGGCATGCCCCTAGGGCTTGTGGGCCCCCTGGCAGGTCTCCGGTGCCCATCTTCTGCTATATGGAGGGTTTTGACCTGGAAAAAAATCATAAGGAAGCTTTCGGGATGAAGCACTGCCGTCTCGAGGCGGAACCTGGGCAGAAGCAATCTAGGGCTCCGGCGGAGCTGTTCTGCCGAGGAAACTTCCCTCCGGGAGGGGGAAATCGAAGCCATCGTAATCACCAACGATCCTCTCATCAAGAGGGGGTCAATCTCCATCAACATCTTCACCAGCACCATCTCCTCTCAAACCCTAGTCCATCTCTTGTATCCGATCTTTGTCTCAAAACCTCAGATTGGTACCTGCGGGTTGCTAGTAGTGTTGATTACTCCTTGTAGTTGATGCTAGTTGGTTTATTCGGTGGAAGATCATATGTTCAGATCCTTCATGATATTCAATACCCCTCTAATTATGAACATGAATATGCTTTGTGAGTAGTTACGTTTGTTCCTGAGGACATGGGATAAGTCTTGTTATAGGTAATCATGTGAATTTGGTATTCGTTCGATATTTTGATGAGATGTATGTTGTCTTTCCTCTAGTGGTGTTATGTGAACGTCGACTACATGAAACTACACCATGATTTGGGCCTAGGGGAAGGCATTGGGAAGTAATAAGTATATGATGGGTTGCTAGAGTGACAGAAGCTTAAACCCTAGTTTATGCGTTGCTTCTTAAGGGGCTGATTTGGATCCATATGTTTCATGCTATGGTTAGATTTATCTTAATTCTTCTTTAGTAGTTGCAGATGCTTGCGAGAGAGGTTAATCATAAGTGGGAGGCTTGTCCAAGTAAGTATAGCACCCAAGCACCGGTCCACCCACATATCAAATTATCAAAGGAACGAACGCGAATCATAAGAGCATGATGAAAACTAACTTGACAATAATTCCCATGTGTCCTCGGGAGCGCTTTGCTTTATATAAGAGTTCGTCCAGGCTTGTCCTTTGCTACAAAAAGGATTGTGCCACCTTTCTGCACCTTTGTTACACTTGCTACCCGTTAAGAATTATCTTATCACAAAACTATCTGTTACCGATAATTTCAGTGCTTGCAGAAAATACCTTGCTGAAAACCGCTTGTCATTTCCTTCTGCTCCTCGTTGGGTTCGACACTCTTACTTATCGAAAGGACTATGATATATCCCCTATACTTGTGGGTCATCAAGACTCTTTTCTAGCTCCGTTTCCGGGGAGTGAAGCGCCTTTGGTAAGTGGAATTTGGTAAGGAGACATTTATATTACGTGCTGAAATTTACTGTCACTTGTCACTATGGAAAATCATCCTTTGAGGGGTTTGTTCCGGGTATCTTCACCCCGACCGAAAGAGCAAAGAGTTGCCCCTCAACCTACTGAACCTACTGAAAATATTTATTATGAAATTCCTTCTGGTATGATAGAGAAACTGCTAGCTAATCCTTATGTAGGAGATGGAACATTACACCCTGATATGCATCTAATCTATGTGGATGAAGTTTGTAGATTATTTAAGCTTGCAGGTTTGCCCGAGGATGAAGTCAAGAAGAATGTCTTCCCTTTATCTTTGAAGGAGAAGGCATTGACATGGTATAGGCTATGCGATGATATTGGGACTTGGAATTACAACCGATTGAAATTGGAATTTCATCAGAAGTTTTATCCAATGCATCTAGTTCATCATGATCGGAATTATATATATAATTTTTGGCCTCGTGAAGGAGAAAGTATTGCTCAAGCTTGGGGAGGCTTAAATCTATGTTATATTCATGCCCTAATCATGAGCTCTCAAGAGAAATTATTATTCAGAACTTTTATGCTCGGCTTTCTTGTAATGATCAATCCATGCTCGATACTTCTTGTACTGGTTTTTTTATGAAGAAGACTATTGAATTCAAATGGGATTTATTGGAAAGAACTAAACTCAACTCCGAAGATTGGGAACTCGACGAAGGTAAGGAGTCAAGTATAAACTTTAAGTTTCATTGTGTTAAATCTTTTATGGATACCGATGCTTTTCGTGAATTTAGCACTAAATATGGACTTGACTCTAAGATAGTAGCTTCTTTCTGTGAATCATTTCACTACAAAAAAAATCAGTTCCGTGATGATACGTGTTTGTCACAGTAGGTCACATTTTTTGTCATGCATGTACATCTATGACGATTTTATGACAGAATCAAGATAGTCATACCTGTGCTGTCATAGAAGTGTTCCATGACATTACCAAAATTATCATCACGGAAGTGTCCACTTCCATGACGATAAATCACACGTCATAGAAGTGCTTTCGTCAAGGGTAACCGACACATGGCATCCACCATAATGGGTCACCATTAAGCTATCAGGTTCCGGTTTGGATCTGATAACCCGTTAACAGCTGGGACCAATGAGGATTTTCCACGTGTAAAATTATCATTGGCTATAGCAACCATGTGTCAGCATCGCGAAAGGACAGATGTCAACCGCCTAATGGACAGGAGGATCCTATGATACGTCGACATGTGGCAAGGCCCAACAGCAGCCCATTTAGGTTAAAAAGGCTGGCCCAGTCAAAATTAGTGGGCTGGCCCATTAACGGCCTGCTTGCAGACGGCCCATTCGCAGTTAAGGCCCGTAAGGCTAGTGTCAAATCGGCCCGTCAACGGCCCGTTCTAAACTTGTCATCATTGTGGCCCATGGTCACTTCTGGCCCGTTAACAGTCCGCTAAGTATTTGGGCCGAATTATGGCCCGGTGTGTTTCCGGCCTGTTAAAGGTCCTGCTTCATTTGGGCCCATTTATTGGCCATTGAAACTTTCGGCCCATAAACGACCGTGAAGGATTTGGGTCATATTCGGCCATGTCTGACATTCGGCTTGTTAGAGGCCCATTGTAGATTTGGGCCACTTCCAGCCTGTTGTGATTTTCGGCATGTTAATGTCGGACAAAATCCATGGGCCATATGTGGCCCAACGTCACATCGGGCCTATTAACGGCCCATATAAAACTGATACTAATCAATCCCGACCAAACTTCCGGCCTGTTAAAGGCCCGTGTAGTAGGTCGGCACATTTACGGCCTGTCTGAATTTCGGCTTGTGAACGATCCGCATTGTAAATGGCCACCACGAGCTGAGATAAATTTCGGCCTGCTAATGACCAGTGGGTTATTTGGCACAATCAGGGCCCAATCTCACTTTCGGCCTATTAAAGGCCCATGTTATTAATGGGCTCGTGATATTTACACATGTTAACGGCCTATTGTTACCGAGGGCCCAAATTATGTTTAGGCCTGTTAAAGGCCCACTAGGGGCATAGGCCTACCAAAAATATGAAAGCTTATGCTGATTTAGGCCCATATATTTTTAGTGGGCTACATGCAAATTACGGCCCATGATCATTTTTAGCCCAATTGGAATGGGCCTGACGAATGTTGGCACGTTGGGCTCCTATGAAGCCTTCGGCCGAATACATTACTAAGATAAACCTACACTATACAAAAATAGCATCGTAATTTCTACAGCCTTTGGCAGCACGATAAATGCTGTATCAGAACAAAATAAATTCCAGCCATACAACAAAAGGCCTGTTGGCATAAAGTTTACAATCCTTGCAGATAAAAGCACCATCAGATGTATAGAAGCACAGATCGTTTGACCTGAGTGCTAATATTTCAGGCTGTAGAATCTGATGGAGCAGCATGATCTTCCCCTTTTTTCCGCCATTGCTCTTGAACAACGAAGCACATGTCTGATAGTCTGGTTTCAAAACCATTCATATCTTGACGACATTTGTCAACCACTATTCTTGTTTCCGAAATGACATCCATTAGGGATTGGACTTGTGTCTGGAGCACAGATATATCACTCTGTCTAGCCGGAAGATTTTGTTCAGTAGGCGATTTGGATGAGGTTACCTTGACAACCAACCTAGAATTATGTAGGAAGGTGCTTTTTGCACTGTTAGTGGAGAGATACTAACGGACTGTAGCAAGAGGTGACATTGTGCCTGTGGTAGCCTCATCACCTTCAGGTGGTTGTGGCTGTTCAATCATTTGTTCCATAGCTTGCTGAAAGTTTAAACTTGCAGATTAGTGTACCAGATAAGTTACTAATGAGACAAAAAACAAACAAAGTAGGTTTTACGTGTATACATAACTTATTTTGGTGAACTATTGTAATACATTAGCATGTATTGTAGTGCCAACAACATAATAAAATCACTTTCGGAACATATGTCCATGTAGCATGCCTACTGTATTGTCTATTTCCTCACATTCGTTGACATCTAAGGATAAAGAGACATGGTTTAAAGTAGGATGAACATAGTATGACATCATTCATATAATGGGCAAACAGATATAAAACAAACAGGCTATTGTATCATTGTGTGGGCACGTGCACATCACAACTAGATTACAGATCAAGACCAAAAGAATATACTTCATCTCTTTTAAACCATGTAAGGTGAAATGATACGTTAAGACAACTGTGTATAAAAGTGAACAGGGTAACTGACATTGGCTGCAAACCAAGCAGTTAAATGAACACGTCACAGTAACAAGCAGTTCAAAGGCAGGAGGAGTAAGGACTTACAACAGCGGCTTGAACTGGTGTGCTCATGCCCTTCATCTTGCTGGTGTGGCAATCCTTGAAGATTTGTACTACATTCGATTCAGGTTCTTTTTGGTCTGCATGGGCTTTCCTCTATATTTGGAACAAGTCAATATAGATACGATAATATGGCACAGAAAAAAGAAGGAACTAGCATCTATTTACAAGAGCCTCGCAGTGTGCAATATAGCTACGAGATCCTGTTGTCTGTTGGAATTTCACTTTAGAACGGTTGGTCTTATTCTTCAAACAGTTAGCCTAGAAGAAGATACACTTGTAAGGCACATACGTAAATACAAGTTGAATATGTGATATGATCAAATACATATACCCTACCTGATACTTTGGATCAGACCAGTGTTTAACAAGGGCTGTCCAGTCTTCATCTGTAATATATTCCACTGGAGATGTTTGGGTGATTTCATTGTTAGCCTTGCCTTCAAAGTGAGTTTTTCTAAGGTGATACCGATACTGTCGTAGAGCAGACAGAAAAAAATGAGTGCATGCTTGTATAGTTGCATCATCTTTCGGATCCAACTTGAACCTCATCTGTTGAAAAAAGAATGTGAGTCTTATTAGGAGGAAGCTAGAAAGTATGGGATAGAGCAAGACTGTAACACCTGAATAATTAAGCCACAGTAATCCTCTGCTAATGAGGCCATGTCACCACTGTTACTGTTGCTAATCTCGCTTAGATTCAAATCGATTCGAATTCAAACTTAAAATAAAGTCAAAATTAAAAGTTTTCAAAATGTTAAAACCAAATTGTTCAAACTGTGGCAAATAATTCATAGGTATTATTGGTGGAGAAACCAAAATTTTATAAAAGGTTTAAATGCACTAAAACAATTAAAATAGTGGCGTAAACACTTAATTAAATGCCTTTTATATATCATAAAATATTGAACTATTTATTTAGATCCCAAACCATTTTGTGGCAGTGCTAATTATTGCAACTTATTTATGTGGCCCAATTCCATATTCTACAAGAGTCTTTTGTGGCCTAGCAATTTGCAAAGGAGAAAACAGGATAAAACAAAAATAACAAGGAAAGGAAACAGCCCACCCCCTTGTCCCCCTGGGCCTTGGCCCACTACACTGGCCAGCCCACCTCCCTAGCTCCTTCCTGTTCACAGAAGCCTCGTGGACAGAGGGGGCGTGTCCGTGGCCGGGATGGCCACGCGATGGCCATCCGACGATGCCCCGACGCCCTATAGGTCCCTCAACGCCACTTCCCAAACCCTAGCTCCCACCACTTTCCCCTCGCGCCGCTCCTTCTCTCTCTCACACTCTGGATCGAGCTAGCCGACGCACACTGGAGCGCGCCACCGCGAACCACCGCAGCCACCGCCAGCCTCTCGCTGTGCCGATTCAACCAAGAGACATGTCGTCGTCCGCTTTGTCTTCCTCGCCCATGAGCTCAAGCCCAGAGCCAACGCATCGACCGGGTGGAGGCCATCTTCTTCCTTGGTCATTGCCGTTGTTCTTCGTCGATCCGTCGCCTCTACAGCTCCTAAGCCACCAATAGGCCTCCATGTGCCTCCGGGGTGAGCCCCCATCCTTCCCCTCTCTGCATCGTCCCGCTCGCCCGCTCCCGCAACGGCGTTGCCACCACCGCTACAAGCTGTTGCCGCTGCTGCTCGGTCCGCTGACACAGCTGCAGCTTTGCTTCGTCACTGCGGCACTCCCCCTACTAGCGGCTGCTCCCGCTGCCTGCTGCCTCGCTGCGGCTCGTGCAAGACCACCGCTTGACCCGCCCGCAGTTTGCCTCGCTGCAGCCCGCGCCGGCGGCCCTCCTCCTTGCCCCGCGCTCGCCACTCGCCGCCGGCAGCCACTCCCCGCGCCCCCTGCTACGCTACTCCCGCTGGCTGTGTGTGCTGCGTTGCCGCCACTGCTCGTCGTTATTCCGGTGCGCGCCCGCTGCCATGCTCACCCAGCCGCCGCTGCCCGCTGTACTGTGCTACTTCTTCAGCTTGCGTTGGTTTTTCCCTTGAAGAGGAAAGGGTGATGAAGCAAAGTAGATATTAGTATTTCCCTCAGTTTGAGAACCAAGGTATCAATCCAGTAGGAGACAACGCACAAATCACCAAATACCTGCACAAACAATCAAACAACTTGCACCCAACGCGATAAAGGGGTTGTCAATCCCTTCACGGTTATTTGCAAAAGTGGGATCTGATAGAGATAGGTAAAACTAAACAAAAGATAAAGTAAATATTTTTATGTTTTTTGGTTTATAGATCTAAAAATAAAAGATTGCAAAATAGTAGATCAGAAAGTAATATGATGGAAAATAGAAGATTATATGATGGAAAATAGACCCGGGGGCCATAGGTTTCACTAGAGGCTTCTCTCAAGATAGAAAATATTACGGTGGGTGAACAAATTACTGCCGAGCAATTGATAGAAAAGCGCAAAGTTATGACGATATCTAAGGCAATGATCATGAATATAAGCATCACGTCCATGTCAAGTAGACCGAAACGATTCTGCATCTACTACTATTACTCCACACATCGACCGCTATCCAGCATGCATCTAGAGTATTAAGTTCATAAAGAACGGAGTAACGCATTAAGCAAGATGACATGATGTAGAGGAATTAACTCAAGCAATATGATAAAAAAAACCCATCTTTTTATCCTCGATGGCAACAATACAATACAATACATGCCTTGCTGCCCCTACTGTCACTGGGAAAGGACACCGCAAGATTGAACCCAAAGCTAAGCACTTCTACCATTGCAAGAAAAACCAATCTAGTAGGCCAAACCAAACTGATAGTTCGAAGAGAATTACAAAGATATCAAATCATGCATAAAAGAATTCAGAGAAGATTCAAATAATATTCATAGATAAGCTGATCATAAATCCACAATTCATCGGATTTCGGCAAACACACCGCAAAAAAGTATTACATCGAATAGATCTCCAAGAACATCGAGGAGAACATGGTATTGAGAATCAAAGAGAGAGAAGAAGCCATCTAGCTACTAGCTATGGACCCGTAGGTCTGAGGTAAACTACTCACGCTTCATCGGAAGGGCAATGGTGTTGATGTAGAAGCCCTCCGTGATCGAATCCCCCTCGACAGGACACCGGAAAAGGCCCCTAGATGGGATCTCACGGGTATAGAAGATTGTGGCGGTGGAAAAGTATTTTCGTGGATGCCTCTGGTGGTTTGGGCATATAAGAGTATATATAGGCGAAAGAATTAGGTCAGGAGGTGCACGAGGGGCCCACAAGGGTGGGGGCGCGTCCTACCCCCCTGGGCGCGCCCTCCGTCCTTGTGGCCGCCTTGTGGCTCCTTCGACTTCATCTCCAAGTATCCTGGTTTCCTTCTGGTCCAAGAAAGATCATCGCGAAAGTTTTATTCCGTTTGGACTCCGTTTGGTATTCCTTTTCTGCGAAACTCAAAAACAAGGAAAAATAGAAACTGGCACTGGGCTCTAGGTTAATAGGTTAGTCCCAAAAATAATATAAAATAGCATATTAATGCATATAAAACATCCAAAATAGATAATATAATAGCATGGAACAATAAAAAATTATAGATACGTTGGAGACGTATCAAGCATCCCCAAGCTTAATTCCTGCTCGTCCTCGAGTAGGTAAATGATAAAAACACAATTTTTGATGTGGAATGCTACCTAACATATTTATCCATGTAATTTATTTATTGTGGCATGAATGTTCAGATCCGTATGCTTCAAAATAAAATTTTAATATTGACATAAAAACAATAATACTTCAAGCATACTAACAAGATAATTATGTCTTCTCAAAATAACATGGCCAAAGAAAGCTTATCCCTACAAAATCATATAGTCTGGCTATGCTCCATCTTCATCACACAAAGTATTTAAATCATGCACAACCCCAATGACAAGCCAAACAACTGTTTCATACTTTTGATGTTCTCAAACTTTTTCAACTTTCACGCAATACATGAGCGTGAGCCATGGATATAGCACTATAGGTGGAATAGAAGGTGGTTGTGGAGAAGACAAAAAGAAGGAGATAGTCTCACATCAACTAGGCGTATTAACGGGCTATGGAGATGCCCATCAATAGATATAAATGTGAGTGAGTAGGGATTGCCATGCAACGGATGCACTAGAGCTATAAGTTTATGAAAGCTCAAAAAAAGAAACTAAGTGGGTGTGCATCCAACTCGCTTGCTCACGAAGACCTAGGGCAATTTGAGGAAGCCCATCACTGGAATATACAAGCCAAGTTCTATAATGAAAATTCCCATTAGTATATGAAAGTGGCAACATAGGAGACTCTCTATCATGAAGATCATGGTGCTACTTTGAAGCACAAGTGTGGTAAAAGGATAGTAACATTGCCCCTTCTCTCTTTTCTCTCTTTTTTCTCTTTTTTTTATTTGGGCCTTCTCTCTTTTTTTTCTCTTTTTTTTGGCCTCTTTTTTTTCGTCCGGAGTCTCATCCCGACTTGTGGGGGAATCATAGTCTCCATCATCCTTCTCCTCACATGGGACAATGCTCTAATAATGAAGATCATCACACTTTTATTTACTTACAACTCAAGAATTACAACTCAATACTTAGAACAAAATATGACTCTATATGAATGCCTCCGGCGGTGTACCGGGATGTGCAATTAATCAAGAGTGACATGTATGAAAGAATTATGAACGGTGGCTTTGCCACAAATACGATGTCAACTACATGATCATGCAAAGCAATATGACAATGATGGAACGTGTCATAATAAACGGAACGGTGGAAAGTTGCATGGCAATATATCTCGAAATGGCTATGGAAATGCCATAATAGGTAGGTATGGTGGCTGTTTTGAGGAAGGTATATGGTGGGTGTATGGTACCGGCGAAAGTTGCGTGGCACTAGAGAGGCTAGTAATGGTGGAAGGGTGAGAGTGCGTATAATCCATGGACTCAACATTAGTCATAAAGAACTCACATACTTATTGCAAAAATCTCTTAGTTATCGAAACAAAGTACCACGCGCATGCTCCTAGGGGGATAGATTGGTAGGAAAATACCATCGCTAGTCCCCGACCACCACTCATAAGTCACCCTAGGCATAAAAACCGAAGACCGAAGACCGAACCCGAAAAGCTCGAGACCGAACCCGAAAAGACCGAACTAGAAAAGACCGAATAAAATACGGTCTGCGCAAACAGAAGACCGAACTAATTACGGTCTATTTGGTCCTCCTGTCTTCAAGACCGAATAGACCATATAGACCGAACTAAAAAAGCCCATACGCAAGAGTGCAAGACCATATTTACCAAAGGCCCATCCGGCCAGCCCAAGGTCATGAGCGAGATACACACATCTCATGATTCACAGGCAACCAGCTACTGCACTCTCGTAATTCTAAAAAAAAGCTGCTACACTGTCATTCCTCCTTTTCTTCACAACCATCCGAGCTGCAGTTCATCACTACCTCGTCCTCTTACACGTTGGTCACCGGCTCGCTGTCTACTGTCTTCTTCCCGTGCTCCATCACGCATCTGAAGGTAAGAAAGCATACAATACAACTTCTACTTGTCTGAATTTTCTTATGTACAGATGCACATCTACACACACATTTGTTGTCTCTATTTGTTGTCTCAGTACATATGCACCTCTGTACACACATGCAGGTTGTTATTGGAAATAATATGAATATGAGTTGTAGCAATTAATTTGGTCTGTTTGGTCGGGACCGAAGACCGAATAACAAAGACCGAAGACCGAATAGTGAAGAACCGAAAAGACCGAAATTATTATGGTCTTCAATTATGAAAGACCGAATTCTTGGAAGACCGAAAAGACCGGACCGAACAAACCGAAAAGACCGAACGCCCGGGCTGACTCATAAGGAAGACAATCAATAAATAAATCATGCTCCGACTTCATCACATAACGGTTCACCATACGTGCATGCTACGGGAATCACAAACCTTAACACAAATATTTCTCAAATCCACAATTACTCACTAGCATGACTCTAATATCACCATCTTTATATCTCAAAACAATCATAAGGAATCAAACTTCTCATAGTATTCAATGCACTTTATATGAAAGTTTTTATTATATCCCTCTTGGATGCCTATCATATTAGGACTAAATTTATAACCAAAGCAAATTACCATGCTATTTAAAGACTCTCAAAATAATATAAGTGAAGCATGAGAGTTCAATAATTTCTATAAAATAAAACCACCGCCGTGCTCTAAAAAGATATAAGTGAAGCACTAGAGCAAAATTGCCTAGCTCAAAAGATATAAGTGAATCATATGGAGTATTCTAATAAATCACGATTCATGCGTGTCCCTCTCAAAAGGTGTGTACAGCAAGGATGATTGTGGCAAACTAAAAAGCAAAGACTCAAATCATACAAGACGCTCCAAGCAAAACACATATCATGTGGTGAATAAAAATATAGCCTCAAGTAAAGTTACCGATAGACGAAGACGAAAGAGGGGATGCCTTCCGGGGCATCCCCAAGCTTAGGCTCTTGGTTGTCCTTGAATATTACCTTGGGGTGCCTTGGGAATCCCCAAGCTTATGCTCTTGCCACTCCTTATTCCATATTCCATCAAATCCTTACCCAAAACTTGAAAACTTCACAACACAAAACTCAACAGAAAATCTCATAAGCTCCGTTAGTATAAGAAAATAAATTACCACTTTGGTTACTATTGTGAACTCATTATTTATTTATATTGGTGTAATATCTACTGTATTCCAACTTTTCCATGGTTCATACCCCCCGATACTACCCATAGATTCATCAAAATAAGCAAACAACACAAAGAAAACAGAATCTGTCAAAACAGAACAGTCTTCGAAGATCCGAATTGTTCTAATACTTATGTAACCCTGAAAATTTTGAAAAATTAGGAAAACAGATGAAATTATCATATAAATCTCGTATAAAAAATTCAGTGTTTTTCAATGCTCCAGCGAATTATTAAAATTCTGAGACTGGACACACAAGTTTCTGTTTTTCAGCAAGATTAAATCAACTATCTCCATAAGCCATCCCAAAGGTTTTACTTGGCACAAACACTAATTAAAACATAAAACCACATCTAACCAGAGGCTAGATGAATTATCTATTGCAAAACAGAACCAAAAAGCAAACAACAAAAATAAAATTGGGTTGCCTCCCAACAAGCGATATTGTTTAACGCCCTTAGCTAGGCATAAAAACACGAATAGATATAGGTATTATCATCTTTGGTATGCAATCCATAAGTGACTCTCATAATAGATTCATAAGGCAATTTAATTTTCTTTCTTGGAAAGTGCTCCATGCCCTTACTTAACGGAAATTGAAATCTAATGTTTCCTTCTTTCATATCAATAATTGCTCCAATCGTTCTAAGGAAAGGTCTACCAAGAACAATAGGACATGTAGGATTGCAATCTATATCAAGAACAATGAAATCTACGGGCACATAATTCCTATTTGCAACAATAAGAACATCATTTATCATTCCCATAGGTTTCTTAATAGTGGAATCTGCGAGATGCAAATTTAAAGAACAATCATCAAATTCACAAAAACTTAACACATCGCATAAAGTTTTTGGAATCGTGGAAACACTAGCACCCAAATCACACAAAGCATGGCATTCATAACCTTTAATCTTAATCTTGATAGTAGGTTCCCACTCATCATAAAGTTTTCTAGGGATAGAAACTTCCAATTCAAGCTTTTCTTCAAAAGATTGCATCATATCATCAACGATATGTTTAGTAAAAGCTTTGTTTTGTTTATAAGCATGAGGAGAATTCAAGACGGATTGCAACAAGGAAATACAATCTATTAAAGAACAATTATCATAATTAAATTCCTTGAAATCCAAAAGAGTGGGTTCATTGCTACTTAAAGTTTTGACCTCTCCAATCCCACTTTTATCAATTTTTGCATCAAGATCTAAAAACTCCGAATCATTGGGACGCCTTTTAACTAAAGTTGACTCATATCCAGTCCCATCTTTATCAAGATTTATATTGGAAAACAAAGATTCAATAGGAGTCACATCAATCACTTTAAGATCTTCATCATTATTTTCACAAAAACTAGAAGAACATGTTTTTACAAACCAATCTTTTTTAGCACGCATCTTAGCGGTTCTTTCTTTGCACTCATCAATGGAAATTCTCATAGCTTTGAGAGACTCATTGATATCATGCTTGGGTGGAATAGATCTAAGTTTCAAAGAGTCAACATCAAGAGAAATTCTATCCACGTTCCTAGCCAAATCATCAATCTTAAGCAATTTTTCTTCAATCAAAGCATTGAAATTCTTTTGCGAACTCATAAATTCTTTAACACTATTCTCAAAATCAGAGGGCATCTTATTATAATTTCCATAAGAATTGTTGTAGGAATTACCATAATTATTAGAGGAATTACTAGGAAACGGCCTAGGATTAAAATTACCTCTATACGCGTTATTACCAAAATTGTTCCTACCAACAAAATTCACATCCAAAGATTCATTATTATTTTCAATCAAGGTAGACAAAGGCATATCATTAGGATGCAAAGAAGCACTCTTGCTAGCAAATAATTTCATAAGTTTATCCATCTTTCCACTCAAAACATTAATCTCTTCAATTGCATGCACTTTTTTACTAGTGGAAGATCTTTTGGTATGCCATTGAGAATAATTAACCATAATATTATCTAGAAGTTTAGTAGCTTCTCCTAGAGTAATTTTCATAAAAGTGCCTCCCGCGGCTGAATCTAAAAGATTTCTAGAAGCAAAATTTAATCCGGCATAAAATTTTGTATAATCATCCACAAATTCAAACCATGAGTAGGGTAATTTCGTATCATCAATTCCATTCTCTCCCAAGATTGTGCAACATGCTCATGATCAAGTTGCTTAAAATTCATAATATCATTCCTAAGGGAGATGATCTTAGCGGGAGGAAAATACTTGGAAATAAAAGCATATTTACACTTATTCCATGAATCAATACTATTTTTAGGTAAAGATGAAAACCAAGTTTTAGCACGATCTCGAAGTGAGAACGGAAATAGCTTCAATTTAACAATATCATTATCCACATCTTTTTTCTTTTGTGTATCACACAAATCAATGAAATTATTTAGATGGGATGCGGCATCTTCACTAGGAAGGCCAGAAAATTGATCTTTCATAACAAGATTCAGCAAAGCGGCATTAATTTCACAAGATTCCGCAATAGTAGCGGGAGCAATCGGAGTACTAATAAAATCATTGTTATTGGTGTTGGAAAAATCACACAATTTGGTATTCTCTTGAACCATCGTGATAAAGCAAACAATCCAACACACGAGCACACAAAAAGCAAACAAGGAAGACGAACGGAAGAGGGGCGAAGAAAAGGCAAAGAGAGGGGCGAAGAAAAAGGCAAATCTTTTCGAAAATCATTTTAGAAGTGGGGGAGAGGAAAACGAGAGGCGAATGGCGAATAATGTAATGCGAGAGAGGAGAGTTTATGATGGGTACTTGGTATGGCTTGACTTGGCGTAGATCTCCCCGGCAACGGCGCCAGAAATTCTTCCAGCTACTTCTTGAGCTTGCGTTGGTTTTTCCCTTGAAGAGGAAAGGGTGATGCAGCAAAGTAGAGATAAGTATTTCCCTCAGTTTGAGAATCAAGGTATCAATCCAGTAGGAGACAACGCACAAATCACCGAATACCTGCACAAACAATCAAACAACTTGCACCAGATGCGATAAAGGGGTTGTCAATCCCTTCACGGTTATTTGCAGAAGTGAGATCTGATAGAGATAGGTAAAACTAAACAAAAAATAAAGTAAATATTTTTGGGTTTTTTGGTTTATAGATCTGAAAATAAAAGATTGCAAAATAGTAGATCGGAAAGTAATATGATGGAAAATAGAAGATTATATGATGGAAAATAGACCCGGGGGCCATAGATTTCACTAGAGACTTCTCTCAAGATAGAAAATATTACGGTGGGTGAAGAAATTACTGCCGAGCAATTGATAGAAAAGCGCAAAGTTATGACGATATCTAAGGCAATGATCATGAATATAGGCATCACGTCCGTGTCAAGTAGACCAAAATGATTCTGCATCTACTACTATTACTCCACACATCGACCGCTATCCAGCATGCATCTAGAGTATTAAGTTCATAAAGAACGGAGTAACGCATTAAGCAAGATGACATGATGTAGAGGAATTAACTCAAGCAATATGATGAAAACCCCATCTTTTTATCCTCGATGGCAACAATACAATACGTGCCTTGCTGCCCCTATTGTCACTGGGAAAGGATACCGCAAGATTGAACCCAAAGCTAAGCACTTCTCCCATTGCAAGAAAAACCAATCTAGTTGGCCAAACCAAACCGATAGTTCGAAGAGAATTACAAAGATATCAAATCATGCATAAAAGAATTCAGAGAAGATTCAAATAATATTCATAGATAAGCTGATCATAAATCCACAATTCATCGGATCTCGACAAACACACCATAGAAAAGTATTACATCGAATAGATCTCCAAGAACATCGAGGAGAACATGGTATTGAGAATCAAAGAGAGAGAAGAAGCCATCTAGCTACTAGCTATGGACCCATAGGTCTGAGGTAAACTACTCACGCTTCATCGGAAGGGCAATGGTGTTGATGTAGAAGCCCTCCGTGATCGAATCCCCCTTCGACAGGATGCCGGAAAAGGCCCCTAGATGGGATCTCACGGGTACAGAAGGTTGCGGCGGTGGAAAAGTATTTTCGTGGATGCCTCTGTTGGTTTAGGCATATAAGAGTATATATAGGCGAAAGAATTAGGTCAGGAGGTGCACGAGGGGCCCACAAGGGTGGGGGGTGCGCCCTCCATCCTTGTGGCCGCCTCGTGGCTCCTCCGACTTCATCTCCAAGTCTCCTGGTTTCCTTCTGGTCAAACAAAGATCATCGCGAAAGTTTTATTCCGTTTGGACTCTGTTTGGTATTCCTTTTCTGCGAAACTCAAAAACAAGGAAAAAACAAAAACTGGCACTGAGCTCTAGGTTAATAGGCTAGTCTCAAAAATAATATAAAATAGCATATTAATGCATATAAAACATCCAAAACAGATAATATAATAGCATGGAACAATCAAAAATTATAGATACGTTGGAGACGTATCATACCACTCCCACTGCGCCTAGCCGCCACGCCCCGCGTCGCCCCGCTTGCCTGCCTACCGCCCCGCGCCGTCCCGTGCTAGCCGTTGCAGCGCCGCAGCTCGTGCCTGCCGCTACCACCTCCGGCCGCCTTGCTGCGCCGGCAGCCGCGCCCGAGCCCGAGTCGCTCCTCCTCGCCAGCGAGCCCTTGTGTCCGGGCGACGCCGCGCTCGAGCTCGCCCCGTCGGGCGCCTGTGCCCGCGCCCAATAGCCCGCACTCGCTATGGCCTATGGGCCTTTGACAGCTGGGACCCATCCGTGTTCTGTAAAATAAAAATAAAAAAGAGATTTACAATAATAATTAATTAACTGAATTAATTAGGTTTAACTAACTAATTGCTAGTTAGTCAATTAGTCATCTAATTAGCTGGTGTTTGCATGACAGGGGGGCCCCACCCCCTGTTGACCAGTCAAACATTGACTTGTCAACTGTGACCCCCTGGCCCACCTGTCAGCCATTGGGTGCACTTCCGTGTACCCTGTGCTGGGTGCATCTAGCATTTTAGCATTTATTTTTGAATTAATAATAATTTCAGAATATTGGTAAAACTTTAGAAAATCATAGAAAATAATCCGTAACTCGGATGAAAATGTTTTCTACATGAAAGTTGCTCAGAAAAATATGACGAATCTGAATGCGTCATCCGTTTGTCTGTCACATGCCCCTAGCATAGCAAACATGCAACCATCCCCCTCCATTTCATCTCTCCGAAAATTCCAAACTTTGGGAAAACTTTCCCGGATATTTTCCCCCTTCGCCGGTATCATGTAGCGCTGCGTTAGAACACCCCTAACACCGCTTATCGTCATGTCATGCTTAGTAATGCATATGTTTGCTTTGTATTTACTGTTTATTCCCCCTCTTCTTCTCCAGTAGACCCCGAGACCGCTGCTGATGCCACTGTGATCGACTACGTCGACGACGACCCTCCTTCCGTTTCAGCAGAGCTTCCAGGCAAGCCCCCCCCCCCCTTTTGATCACTCCGATATCACCCATTCCGTTCTCTCTCATGCTTGCATTAGATTTTGCTACTGTAATTGATTGCTCCTACTCTGATGCATAGCCTGCTTTTGTACCTGCTATTGTTACCTACCTGCTTCTCCTAAACTGCTTAGTATAGGTTGCTTGGTTATCCATCGGTGACCCCCACCTTGTCCCTGTTGCCCCTGCTTCATCATCGATGACTCGATCAACGTGATCGACGACCAGAGACCGACACATCACTTCACCCCCTTAGTTGTATGACTCTGCATAGTTACTATCGAGTGCTGAGGGTGATACCTCGTAATGCACTCCTGATGATAACTCTATAGTGTAGCTATTCAGTCATGGTCATTGAGGGTGATTCCTCCTTCACCACTCCTGATACGACTCTGTCGTGCAGCCCCTCAAGTGTGAACCTCGAGGGTGATTCCTCCTACGTTCACCTTGATGATTACATCGAGTGTACGATCGAGTCGGGGGTGTCACAAGTTGGTATCAGAGCCAACTGCCTATAGGAAACCCCTTTCCAACTCCTTGGCCAAAGTTGAGTCTAGTCTTTGAAAACTGATTTACTAACATGGTTGTGTGGCTTACGGGCCCACGCCGCCATTGGGTGGTATTAGGATATTTTACTCCTCGTCTATACTCTGGGACTCTGATCTCTCTTCTATTCGGGGTAAATGATTTTGCTAACTCTAAACATTAGGATCTCGTGATCACATCCACCCGGAGATTTGTGTTACCCCATTCTCGAATTGAGGGCCAAGATCAGCTTCACAGTGTTCATGGACCACAGGATCCTCATATCGAGGGCACCTTGCGTCGTCCCATGCAGATTCCTCGCTCCAGTGGTTTTCCCTGACGTTGATGTAGCCTTTGCTATGTCCCGTTGTTGTGTCCCTCCATCGCGTGCATGCGTGCCGCTTAGTATGTCTAGGATGTTTCTCTTGTCCGGACTCATACCAACAACGTGTAATTGGCTCCGTATATGTATCTGTATGTCTTCAATGGCTACTGCTTTGTACATACTGCGCCTTTGCTCATTGTTCAGGTTACATATTGGATGACTCCATACACTTGCTCCCCCCCTTGCTAAACTACCCCTGTTGCATTAAGCAGAATGGTTAGACCCGCTGGTCGTGACCGCCCGAATACATGGTCAGAATGATACAGTTGTTTGATGCTGAATCGGCAGTTCATGGAAGGAGTCATGGCTAAGTTTCCGCGCCCCAATATGAATCAGCAACCAGCACTAGTAACATTGCAAGACTCTGCGCATCTCAACCCTGTCATCTACCGCAGCTCAAATCAGCCCCTTGATGCTGATGACTGGCTCCGTGACATCACTATCGAGCTAGAGTCTGCTGATGTAGCCCCTTCCAACTATGTCACCTTCATGGCTTATTACCTGATAGGTGCCGCTGCTCAATGGTGGGACAGCCACATGCGTTCCTTACCTGTTGGAACCACCATCACTTGGCCGGAATTTCAAGCTGCATTCTGCGGGCCAATGTCGAACCACCATGGTTAATCATAACGTCCCCGTTGAAATTGAAGGATTGGAATTCCATGTTTCCCCCATTATTTTGAAGTCGTCCAATATCGACCTCATTCTGGGAATGGAATGGTTGAAAACACATACCGCTTCTATCATTTGCGCCACTAAGACCATCCATCTTCTACACCCTTCGAGTGAGATAGTAAGCTACCATGGTCATCTTGTTTGAATTGCCGAAGCACAAATTTATTCCTTGAATGCATTAAACCGCTTCTCCTCTTGTGAGAATTGAAAACGCTCCATTCATTTGTGAATTCCAGGATTTCTTTCCAGAAGAACTACCCAGTCCATGACCTTGAACTTGCTGTAGTTAAATTTGCACTGAAGTTGTGACGACATTTCCTTTTGGTGATCGTTGCGAGATCTTCACCGATCATTGAAGTCTGAAGTATCTGTTACTCAGCTAGATCCGGATCTCCGTCAGCAGCAATGTATGGAAACAATTGCGGACTATGACTACGGTATTTCTTAAACCCCTGGCAAGGCTAATGACATGGCCAATGCCCTGAGTCGCAAGTCTTATTGCAACAACCCCATGGCTTATAAAGGTCAGCCCCTGCACGATGATCTCATTTATAGAGAGCATCAGATCCATGTTCCCGTTCAAGTTGAACATCACACCCGTTTGAGGGCTGTCAAATTTTTTAAAGTTCAGTGGTCGAATCATTCTGAAGATGAAGCCACTTGGGAACGCCAGGATCGTCTTCGTGATGAATACCCCGCTTTGTTTCCATCTACCTTCTAAAATCTCGGGACGAGATTTCTTGTAGTGGAGGAGAATTGTAATGCCCGAATAATTAAGCCACAGTAATCCACTGCTAATAGGGCCACGTCACCACTGTTACTGTTGCTAATCTCGCTTAGATTCAAATCGGTTCGAATTCAAACTTAAAATAAAGTCAAAATTTAAAGTTTTCAAAATGTCAAAACCAAATTGTTCAAACTGTGGCAAATAATTCATAGGTATTATTGGTGGAGAAACCAAAATTTTATAAAAGGTTAAAATGCACTAAAACAATTAAAACAGTGGCATAAACACTTAATTAAATGCCTTTTATATATCATAAAATATTGAACTATTTATTTAGATCCCAAACCATTTTGTGGCAGTGCTAATTATTGTAACTTATTTATGTGGCCCAATTCCATATTCTACAAGTCTTTTGTGGCCTAGCAATTTGCAAAGGAGAAAACAGGATAAAACAAAAATAATAATAGAAGGAAACAGCCCACCCCCTTGTCCCCCTGGGCCTTGGACCACTACACTGGCTAGCCCACCTCCCCAGCTCCTTCCTGTTCACAGAAGCCTCTTGGACAGAGGGGGCGCGTCCGTGGCTGGGATGGCCACGCGACGGCCATCCGGTGACGCCCCGACGCCCTATAGGTCCCTCGACGCCCCTTCCCGAACCCTAGCTCCCACCACTTTCCCCCTCGCGCCGCTCCTTCTCTCTCACACACTCTGGATCGAGCTAGCCAACGCACACCGAAGCGCGCCACCGCGAACCACCTCAGCCACCGCCTTCATCTCGCTGTGCCGATTCGACCAGGAGTCCTGTCGTCGTCCGCTTCGTCTTCCTCACCCACGAGCTCAAGCCCAGAGCCAACGCATCGACCGGGTGGAGGCCATCTTCTTCCTCGGTCATTGCCGTTGTTCTTCGTCGATCCGTCGCCTCTACAGCTCCTAAGCCACCAACAGGCCTCCGTGTGCCTCCGGGGTGAGCCCCCATCCTTCCCCTCTCTACATCGTCCCGCTCGCCCGCTCCCGCGACTACGTTATCGCCGCCGCTACGAGTTGTTGCCGCTGCTGCTCGGTCCACTGATGCCGCTGCCGCTTTGCTTCGTCACTGCGGCGCTCCCCTTGCTAGCGGCTGCTCTCGCTGCTTGCTGCCTCGCTGCGGCTCGCGCAAGACCACCGCTCGACCCGCCCGCAGTTTGCCTCGCTGCAGCCCATGCCGGCGGCCCTCCTCCTCGCCCCGCGCTCGCCACTCGCCGCCGGCAGCCGCTCCCTGTGCCCCCTGCTATGCTGCTCCCACCGGCTGTTGCGCGCTGCGTTGCCGCCGCTGCTCGCCATTGTTCCGGTGCGCGCTCGCTGCCACGCTCACCCAGCCGCCGCTGCCCGCTGCACCACTCCCCCTTCGCCTGGCTGCCAAGCCCCGCATCGCCCCGCCCGCTTGCCTACCGCCCACGCCGTCCCCTACTAGCCGCTGCAGCGCCGTAGCTCGCGCCTGCCGCTGCCACCTCCGGCCGCCCTGCTGCGCCGGCAGCCGCGCCCGAGCCGCTCCTCCTCGCCGGCGAGCCCCTGCGTCCGGGCGACGCCGCGCTCGGGCTCGCCCCGTCGGGCTCCTGTGCCCGCGCCCAATAGCCCGCACTCGCTATGGCCTATGGGCCTTTGACAGCTAGGACCCGCCCCTGTTCTGTAAAATAAAAATAAAAAAGAGATTTAAAATAATAATAATTAATTAATTAATTAATTAACTGAATTAATTAGGTTTAACTAACTAATTGCTAGTTAGTCTAATTAGTCATCTAATTAGCTGGTGTTTGAATGACAGGGGGGCCCCACCCCCTGTTGACCAGTCAAACGTTGACTGGTCAATTGTGACCCCCTGGCCCACCAGTCAGCCACTGGGTGCACTTCTATGTACCCTGTGCTGGGTGCATCTAGCATTTTAGCATTTATTTTCAAATTAATAATAATTTCAAAATATTGCTAAAACTTTAGAAAATCATAGAAAATAATCCGTAACTCGGATGAAAATGTTTTCTACATGAAAGTTGCTCAGAAAAATATGACGAATCCGAATGCGCCATCCGTTCATCTGTCACATGCCCCTAGCATAGCGAACCTGCAACCGTCCCCCTCTGTTTCATCTGTCCGAAAATGCCAAACTTCGGGAAAACTTTCCCGAATGTTTTCCCCCTTCGCCGGTATCGTGTAACGCTGCATTAGAACACCCCTAGCACCGCTTATCATCATGTCATGCTTAGTAATGCATCTATGTGCTTTGTATTTTCTGTTTCTTCCCCCTCTTCTTCTCCGGTAGACCCCGAGACCGCTGCTGATGCCACTGTGATAGACTACGTCGACGACGACCCTCCTTCCGTTTCAGCAGAGCTTCCAGGCAAGCCCCCCCTTTTGATCACTCCGATATCACCCATTCCATTCTCTCTCATGCTTGCATTAGATTTTTCTACTGTAATTGATTGCTCCTACTTTGATGCATAGCCTGCTTTTGTACCTGCTATTGTTACCTACCTGCTTATCCTAAACTGCTTAGTATAGGTTGGTTGGTGATCCATCAGTGGCCCCCACCTTGTCCTTGTTGCCCCTGCTTCATCATCGATGACTCGATCAACGTGATCGACGACCAGAGACCGACACATCACTTCACCCCCTTAGTTGTACGACTCTTCATAGTTACTATCGAGTGCCAAGGGTGATACCTCATAACGCACTCCTGATGATAACTCTGTAGTGTAGCTATTTGGTCGGGGTCATCGAGGGTGGTTCCTCCTTCACCACTCCCGATACGACTCTATCGTGCAGCCCCTCAAGTGTGAACCTCGAGGGTGACCTATGTTCACCTTGATGATTACATCGAGTGGAATCCACCGAGGGTGATTCCTCGGGGTTTCCCCCTTGATGTTTGGACACACAGTTACCTTGACTTTACTTGAGACCTTTGTGAAAGTTGGGCGGGCCCGGAGAGCACCCGCAAGATGTTACGGTGGCGGCTGGCTGTTTAGCGGTATCACCCAGGAGGGGTGGTAGCTCCGAACTTGTCCCGACAGCCGTCACTTCTTTTTAATAATGCACAAACAGGTTTGGGTATTTGTTCTAAGTTGGCCCCTGGCCTTTACACACTAACCACCACGCGAGAATAGTTATGGGCCTCGACGTCGTAGTATCAGCCGAAGCTTTGTCAGACATCTAGTTCAGCATTGTGGCCGGGCCAGATCGCGCCATCCAGGCAGAGGTGGTGCTAGTATCCCCTTGCGCACAATGACCCGGAGTGCAACGAGCGATGGGCCCAAGACCCTGGAGTGCTTAGGATGTAGACCGGCGGGGACCTCTCTGCTGAGCCTAGGTAGTGCTGCGACGTGATGATCTTCCGAGGCCAGACATTGACTCAGAAAAGTGTGTCCGGCCAGAGTAATCAAGCGTGTTGGGTAACATGGTCCACCCCTGCAGGGAAGTTATCTATTCGAATACCGTGTCCACGGTAATGGAAGTTCAGACTTGTATCCTGATCTATTACAACTAGAAATGGGTACTTGAGATATGTGATGGATATGTGGCTCCGAGATTGCTTTCTCGCAAGGAGTCGAGGAAGGATCTCTGGGCGTTAATATTACAACATGCTTGTTAATTAATATGCTATTCTTTACTCTTCTGAATGCTGCAAGATGCTTGAAGATGCTAGTCTTCGATAGGCTAGGCCTTTCCTTCTATTCTAGCATTCTGCAGTATAGTCCACAGATACAACCCTTCCATTTGATACCAATGCATACTTAGTATAGATCTGATGCTTGCGAGTACTTTGGATGAGTACTCACGGTTGCTTTGCTACCCCTTTTCCTCCTTCTTTCTTCTTTCCGGTTGTTGCAACTAGATGGTGGATCCCAGGAGCCAGATGCCACCCCCGCTGACTACTACTACTACCTGGAGGGTGCCTACTACTATGTGGAGACCGCCGACGACCAGGAGTAGTTAGGAGGTCCCAGGCAGGAGGCCTTGCCTCTTCGATCGTCGATGCTTGTGCTAGCCTTCTTAAGGCAAAACTTGTTTAACTTATGTCTGTACTCAGATATTGTTGCTTTCGCTGACTCTCTTGTGTATCGAGCTTATGTATTCGAGCCCTCGAGGCCCCTGGCTTGTAATATAAAGCTTGTATGACTTTTATTTGTGTTTAGAGTTGTCTTGTGATATCTTCCCATGAGTCCCTGATCTTGATTGTACACGTTTGCGTGTATGATTAGTGTACGATCGAGTCGGGGGCGTCACAAAGACAATATTACAAATTGCGATGAATAACATTACTTACGGATAAATGGTCAAGGAAGGTGTTAAACTGGGTATCGTCTTTCTCATTCCTGTACTGGATTCACGTTGGGAGGATACGTGCATGACACCTAACGGCAACGGCTACCTCTGATACTAACTTGGCTGACTCTGTAGCATCACGTGGCCTTTTTAAACCTGCCTCAAAATGGATCTCCATTCTTCCTCCTTTAGATTTTGTTAATTTGTCAAGCTTTATCCCTGATGTCTGTTTCCGCTTGCACCGCGGTGCTAGTTCAATAACGAATATGGAAAGTGTTAGTGCACATCAAACTGTGAGAGTACATATAAAGGAGCATGCAACTACAACTTGACTCGGCCAGGTACCGTCTTGGTGTTGATGCTCTTGAGGTTCATCTGATCTTGCCAAGTCCTATTGTGTCAGCGTGCTTCGGAAGTAGTGTTAGGTGTGAAGGCATCTTGGGAACTGGCCAGTTTCGGAGCAAACGAACGAGTAACTCGTTGAGATGCCGGTACAGTTGAAGCGGATGGTGTAGCTGGTGGAGCAGGTGATACTGTGTTTGTAGATTTAGCCGGTGGACTTGGACCTTCTACTGCACTATAAGTACCAGCAGAATCTCGAGTGCAGATCCTTTTCCGTTGCACCCGATGAGTAATACCATTCCTACTATATTCTTTTCCTTGCTCTTTTTTGACTTTGCCATGTCAAGCCGTACCCACAACACAAAAGAATAAAATTGCTCTTCAGGACTCATTGATGCATGATACAGACAAGCAATACTTTGATGTAAGACAACCGTATGAGGATGGAATATGTAAGAAAAATAGGACGGCGTGACATATTCACAGCTACGATGTGTAAACTAAGCAGAAGGATTTTCAAGAAAATAGAAGTAATGCAAGCTAGACACCATATGAAAGATGCAACCAATATCACTCTGCCAAGTTAAAAGTGTCTTGTCATAAGTGGCATTTCAAAAAATTAGAAGCAGTACAACATAGAAATCAATGCAAGATGCAACCACTATCAAACTGCCATGTTAAAAGCGTCCAATCATGAGTGACTGATGCGGGATACACAACAACAGTACTTTGATGTAAGAACATGGTATGATAGATGCAGTGTATTCTAGACATAGAAAGGCATGTCATATGCACATGTATAACGTATAAACTCAGCAGGTGCAATTTAATCAAAATAGAAGAAATACAGGCTAGACAACATATGGAACATGAAACCAATTATCACACTATCAACTTAGAGCAAGCACCTGTGATGGTGGAGTACGGGAGATGAACTCATCATGTAGACTTGGGACTTCAACTGCATTAGCAGTAGCAGTGGCAAATCTAGAGAGTCTCTGTTTGCGTCGGTCCGGAGGACCACCAACATCCCCTAACTTACTCTTTCCCTTCCTCTTTTTTGATATTGCCATCTAAAGTCAAAACCACAAGATGATGAATAAAATTAGCTCTGCATAACTGGTTGATGCATGATACAAACGAACACTACTTTGATGTAAGGCAAGCGCATGATAGGAGGATGGAATATATACAAAAAAAGACAACATTGCATATTCACACATATGATAGGAGGATGGAATATGTATGAAAAACAGTAAGCAGAAGGCATTTCAACAAAATTAGAAGAAATGAAAGCTAGGCACCATATGAACATGCAACCAATATCACTCTATCAGGTAAAAAGTGTATTGTCGTAAGTGCCATTTCAAGAAATTAGAAGCAGTACAAGCTAGAAGACAATGCAAGATGCAACCTACATCACACTCTCAAGTTAAATGTGTCTTATGGGTAAGTGATTGTTGCAGGTATAAGTTGTAAGCTACGCAGATGCAATTCAACAAAATTAGAAGCAATACAAACTAGACATCATACGGAACACGCAACCACATATAATAGTTCCAAGTTAGAGCAAGCACCTGTGATGGTGGAGTAGGGGAAATGTGCTCATCATCTACACAGCTACGTTGACTGTCCAGCCTTGTGTTGTCTTGCGAATCTTGTTGGGAGGATGGCGGAGTAGAATCTGTAGATACCCTCTGTTTGAGTTGCTCTGAAGGACCACCATCATCCACTGCCTTACTAATTTCCTTCAGCTGTATTCATTTTGCATTGTGAAGTCAAACTGATAAGAAAAAGGAATAAAATTTGCTCGTCAGAACTCATTCATGCATGATACTGACGAACACTACTCGGATGAAAGGCAAACACATGATACGATGATGGAATATGTACGAAAAACAGGACGGCGTGACATATTCACACCTATGATGTGGTAACTAAGCAGAAGGCATTTCAACAAATTAGAAGCACTGCAAGCTAGACACCATATGAAAGATGCAACCAATATCACTCTGCCAAGTTCAAACTGTCTGGCGTTTCAACAAATTAGAAGCAGTACATGATAGAAATCATATGGAAGACGCAGCCAATATCACAGTGGCGACTTAAAGGTGCCTCATCATAAGTGACTGATGCGGGGTATGCAAGAATAGTAGTCTGATGTAAGAACATGGTGTGATCAGATATAGTATGTTCTAGAAACAGGAACACGTGTCATATTCACAGGCATGATGTGTAAAGTAAGCAGATGCAATTCAACAAAGTTAGAAGCAATACAAGCTAGACATCATACGCAACATGCAACCACATATAATAGTGCGAAGTTAGAGCAAACACCTGTTATGGTGGAGTAGGGGAGATGTGCTCATCATCTACACAGCTACGTTGACTGTCTAGCCTTGCGTTGTCTTGCGAATCTTATTGGGAGGATGGCGGAGTAGAATCTGTAGAGACCCTCCGTTTCAGTTGCTCAGAAGGACCGCCATCATCCAATGCCTTACCAATTTCCTTCCGCTTTATTGATTTTGCATTGTGAGGTCAAACCGACAACAAAAAGGAATAAAATTTGCTCTTCAGAACTCATTCATGCATGATACTGACGAATACTACTCTGATGATAGGCAAAGTCATGATACGAGGATGGAATATGTACGAAAAACTGGACGGCTTGACATATTCACACCTATGATGTGGTAACTAAGCAGAAGGCACTTCAACAAATTAGAAGCACTACAAGCTAGACACCATACGGAAGGTGCAATCAATATCACTTTGCCAAGTTAAAACTGTCTCGGCATAGCTGGCGTTCATCAAATTAGAAGCATTACATGCTAAAAATCATATTCAAGACGCAAACCAATATCACACTGCCAACTTAAAGGTGTCCCATCATAAGTGACTGATGCAGGATACACAAGAAGAGTAGTTTCATGTAAGAACATGGTGTGATAGACAGATATAGTATGTACCAAAAACAGGAAGGCGTGTCATATTCACACGTATCATGTGTAAGCTAAGCAGATGCAGTTTACACTAATTAGAAGCAATACAAGCTAGACACCATATGCAACATGCAACCAGATATCACACTGCCAAGTTAGAGCAAGCACCTGGGATGGTGGAGTAGGGGAGCGGAGACTTGGAACTTGTAATGCACTAGCAGTACGAGGAGAATCCGTACAGATGCTCCGTTTACATTGCTACAAAGGACCGCCATCATCGCCTTCCTTACTATTTTCCTTCCTCTTTTTTGATTTTGCCTTGTCAAGTCAAACCCACAAGAAAAAGGAATAAAATTTGCTCTTCAGAACTCATTGATGCATGATACTGACGAACACTACTTTCAAGTAAGGCAGTCGCATGATAGGAGGATGGAATATGTATGAAAAACAGGACGGCATGACATATTGACATGTATGATGTGCAAAGTGTAAACTAAGCACAAGGTGTTTGAACTAGTTAGAAGCAATGCAAACTAGAAACCATATGAAAGATGAAACCAATATCACTCTGCCAAATTAAAAGGGTGGCCTCATAAATGTGTTTGACCAAATTAGAAGCAATACATGGCAATAGGCTAGAAATAATATGCAATATGCAATGAATAAAGGTGTCTCATCGTAAGTGATTGATGCAGGATACAGAAGAGAGGTAGTTTCATGTAAGAACATGGTTAACAGATAGATGTAGTATGTACCAAAAATAGGAAGGCATGTCATATTCACAGATATAATGTGTAAACTAAGCAGATGCAATTTACCCTAATTAGAAGCATTACAAGCTAGACACTGTATGCAACATGCAACCACATATCACGCTGCAAAGTTAGAGCAAGCACCTGCGATGGTGGTGTAGGGGAAATGCGGTCTTCAAGTACAGAGCTACGTTCAATATCTTCATTTAGACTTGCTGTTTCTTGAGAATCATGTGGGGAGGATGAAACTGCACTCTTTATAAGAGTAGCACGTCTCATACTAACCCACGGGCGTGACTGTCTCATCATAAGTGATAGATGCAGGATACACAAGAACAATAGTTTGATGTAAGAATATGGTGTGATAGGTAGATGTAGTATGTACCAAAAACAGAAAAGCGTGTCATATTTACATGTATAACGTGTAAGCTAAGGAGATGCAATTTAACAAATTAGGAGCAACTAGTCTCCAACCCGTGCATTCGCACGGGTGCAATTATAATCAATACAATGGTAGCATTCAAGAAATTAATGGTGACCACAAATTTAAATCTGTAGATGAACTATATTTTTATCCCAATGAAAAAAATATTTAGCCACTGACATGTTGGTCGAAAGTACATCCACATATTATTAATTGGCAAATGGATCTTGAGAAGAAAAAAGCCAATATTTATGTTTTACCCAAAAAAATATATAGAGTAATAAGTAAGAATCTTTGCAAGATACGTCAAAAACTTCAAATGTCGGCTAGAAAGGACATATGTGGAACATCTATAACAACTAAGATACATCAATGTCAAAACAAAATCAAAGATCTTGAATTAGTAACTTTATAATAGAAGCATAAATTACATAGAAGTAGGTCGAAATGATACTTCTACAAAAAAAGAGCCAGCTACTGTACTAATGCAAGCTTCATAGCTCCAAAACCATATCGCACGGATATCCTCCATGGTATTATGTATAAGCAGCCCCAAGACGCAAGATTAGTACAAATGACTAATAGAAGAAAGGGCGTTAAAAAGCATCTCTGCATACCATTAAGATTAGCTTACATTATTACCACAATAGGATTTACCCAAAATTGATACATTCAAGAGCAATAGAAACTAAAAGAGAATCTGTAGGTCATCATTGAATGCAAGTGAAACAAAATAGAGGATAGTGGCCTTGGCATACCTTTTACTACTCCAGTTCTTTTAACGGTGTTAAAAACATAAAATAGTTTAATCTTAATACCTATCACCTAACAATCAGTTATACTCTAAGGCTGGAACCAAGTTTTATACGTGCCAGAATAACTACAAATTAGGACACGCAGAGTGTTTAGAAATTGTTCCAAAAATGTCCAATCTTGTAGTGTCTAGTAAGCAAAATCATACTCTCCGGGTTTGTGTAAATCAAAAAGAAAAATAACTTACATATTTTTAATAATGCATATTAAATATGTGACATATGAATACATGCAGGATATAATAGTAATCACAGCCAACTAAAAATAATTTTTGTACCATCAGTCTAGAGACAAAAAATCTGCAATTTTTTAGTAGGTCGTCAGTACACTGATGAATACACGTGTAAATTTAATACAAAAATACATGCCAACACTACAATCAACTCCAACTATAAATCGTATAATTATTAAGTATAAAGAAAGATATTTGAAATAGTCAAAATTAAGCTTTCAAGATATATGTCTTATTGAAACATTATGATTCAGTCTATTAAACTGGCCAAGTTCTATCTATAAGAGGAATGGGTGCATTATATGATCTCCTCGCTGGCGGGTGCTCTTGGCAGGAGGATGTAGCATGTTGATGGATCCCTTGGTAAGCTAGCTAGCTAGCTTATTGATGTGTTCTGTCTCTACATGCATGGATACGATGGAAAGTACGTACATAGATCTATGTGATAACATGCGGCTCGTAGTTTGTACGTTCATGCATGCATGTACCGGCCACCTCAAAATCCATCCACATGCCAACTTCAAGTACTTGCGCATCTCTTCGTGACATGTTTGTCAGTCCAACTAATCATCATAGAAAAAATTCTATGACACAAAGGCATGATTGATCAATCAATGTGATTGTTAGTTTAGCTTGCAGATGGCCATGAACCTGTTTTCTATCTAAGATGATGGAGACATCAGATAGAACAGGAGCAGTAGCATTACCTGATGGCATTAGGCTGGTTGCTGAGTCGCGTGCAACAACACCAGGCCCTGGCCAGCATGGAGGCGCCCTTGTCGCCGGGCGACCACGTGTAGCACACTTGAAGCTGCGTCCGCACCACCCCATGAATGCACGGCTGGAACATGCAGGATGCAGTAAGGCCACACGCATTAACGCCCGCCTCGGCGTTGCCGACCACTGGCTGAAGCTAGTGTTTCTGTTTCTTCGTGTACTTTTCCCTGTTGATTTGAGCTATGAAACAAAGGCATGATTGATCAATCAATGAGATTGTTAGTGTAGCTTGCAGATGACCATGAACCTTTTTTCTATCTAAGATGACGGAGACACCAGATAGAACAGGAGCAGTAGCATTACCTGATGGCATTAGGATGGTTGGTGAGTCGCAACAGCAGTAGGCCCTGGCCAGCATGGAGGCGCCCTCGCCGCCGGGCGACCACGCGTAGCACACTTGAAGCTGCGTCCGCACTACCCCATGAATGCACGGCTGGAACATGCAGGATGCAGCAAGGCCACACACATTAACGCCCGCCTCGGCGTGGCCGACCACCAGCTGCAGCTAGAGTTTCTGTTTCTTCGCGTACTTTTCCCTGTTGATTTGAGCTTCGGAGGTTTGAAAGAGACGAGAGAGAGACAGAGGGATACGTGAGAGGTTATGTATTTTTTTAATGATGGAGTTGGTTGGAGTTTTAGATAGATTGAGATAGAAGCTATTTAAATTCAAGTTTTTTTTCATGGAGGATTTCACGACTTAATCTGCACGTAATAATATTATTTTTTATAGATGATTTCTTCAATCAATCTACACCGTAATTATTCGGTCCCACCAGATTAACGGCTCGTAAAATCTAATTAACGTGGGAATTTCTTGAGAGTCTGTAATTAGTATGGGTATAGATACAAGCTAGGCACCATATGCAACTTGCAACCAGATATCACACTACCATGTTAGAGCAAGCACCTGGGGTTGTGGAGTAGGGGAGATGAGATTTGGAACTTGCACTGCAGTAGGAGTAGCAGGAGAATCTGCAGTGATCATCTGTTTCGGTTGCTCCAGAGGACCACCATCATTCCGTGCGTTCGTCCATTTAGATTTTGCCTTGTCAAGTAAACACACAAGAAAAATGAATGAAATTCGCTCTTTCAAATTCGTTGATGCATGATACTGACGAACACAACTTTTGTGTAAGGCAACCACATTGTAGGAGGATTGAATATGTACGAAAAACGCTAAGCAGAAGGCATTTCAACAAATTGGAAGCAATGCAAGCTAGACACCATATGAAAGATCCAACCAAAATCACTCTACCAAGTTAGAAGTGTCTCATTATAAGTGGCATTTCAACAAATTAGAGGCAATACATGTTTGAAATGATATGCAAGATGCAACCAATATTACACTGTCAATTTGAAGGTGTCTCATCAGAAGTGATTGATGAGGGATCCACAAGAAAAGTAGTTTGATGTAAGAACATGGTTAATAGAAAGACGTAGTATGTACCAAAAATAGGAAGGCATGTCATATTCATAGGTATAATGTGTTAACTAAGCAGATGTAATTTACCCTAATTAGAAGCATTACAAGGTAGACACCATATGCAACATGCAACCACATATCACATTGCCAAGTGAGAGCAAGCACCTGCGATGGTGGTGTAGGGGAATTGCGGTCATCAACTAGAGAGCTATGTTGACTATCTTCATTTAGCCTTACTGTTTCTTGAGAATCATGTGGGGAGGATGACATTGCACTCTTTAAACGAGTAGCGCGTCTCACAGTAACCCACTAGGGTGACTGTCTCATCATAAGTGATTGATGAGGGATACAAAAGAGCATTAGTTTGATGTAAGAACATGGTTAATAGACATATGTAGTATGTATCAAAAACATGAAGGCATGTCATTATCAAAGGTATATTGTGTAAAGTAACCAGATGCAATTTAACCAAATTGGAAGCAATACAAGCTAGACACCATATGCAACATGCAACCACATTTGGCAGTGCGAAGTTAAAGCAAGCACCTGGGATGGTTGTGTGTGGCAATTGAGATCATCAACTGCAGAGCTACGTTTACTATCTCCATCTGCTAACACTACACCCTTTAGAGCACTGAAATGCTTAGTGCTTATCTTCGAATTACACTGGAGCGACTTCTGTCTTTTCTTTTGTGTATTTATCAACACTGCGTCAGAGTCTAAAATACCCATGCATAAAAAAACAATAGTGTGAGTATGGGTGAAGTGTGTGCACAAGTAGTACAGTGTAAAAGTAGCAGATAACAGGTGGGTGAGAAATAAATGACGGGAGACATATGAAAGCTCTACAACATGCATGGCACACGAAATTACTAGATTCTAGGATTTTGAAATATGAGCACAGGGATGGCTGGGAAATGCAGATGCCCTCCAGCACACCACAAGGTGTGGTCCTATGAAATAACAGTTGACTGAAAACAAATAGGTCAGTCCATTTTTTCTGCACCGCTTGATGTACAAAGAACGGGCAGATCGCCTTCATCTACCTCCAGCCTGTCAGTGTTGACGATCTTCCACAAAAAGCCAGTGACCACCGGCCCAGTCCCCTGCCTCCGCCCTCCCCTCGACCTCACCACACCGCCATGCTTGGCACCGCCCCCGGCCATCCCATCAAGCCCTGCCGACCAACAGATAGGGCGCAAGCAGCTCCTGCGCCCCACACCGCTATGATAGACACCGATGCGCCGCTTCCCCGGCGAACAGGCGGACTAGGTTCTCCGTGCGCCTAAGCGGGTGCTGCTTCTTTTAATTGCGAATCAATTGACCCTGAATTGAAATTCAGGCGGGCGACTGACCTCTAGCTAAGGTGAAATAGTAAATGGGAGGAAACCTTGTGCATTTAGTATCACGAAGAAGGTGCAGCAAGAAGCGCTCAACTAGTTTCTTTCGTGGGATGAATACGGTGTGAGCAGAGACGTAAGATTTGCACGAATAAGGGAAGAGGAGTACCTCTTTCTGCTGGTAGTGTTGTGTCCTCCTTCTGTTTTTCCAACGATCTTCTTGTGGTTCGCTGGAAATGAGAAGTTGTGGAGGACGGTGGAGCCTTGGACGAACCCATGGCCAAGTTGTTGAGTGTGGTGCGGTGGCCGTCTGTCAGCGGCGGGGAACCAGATCTGAGGCGGCGAATGAGGCGTAGCGGGAACAACTCCAGTGCGGTGGACGGTTGCAACAGTGGAGCGGCAGCGGTGAGGCGCAGGACGGCGTGGTCGAAGTGGTTCTGGTACGGCGCACGTCGGCGTCGGCGTCGTGGAGGCAGCTCTGCCTCGGCTTCAGCTGCTAAGTCCTTGAGGGCGTTGCGGTTGCGGTTGCGTTGGATGACGACGTCGGGGTACCGGCTCCGGCGTGATGGAGGAGGGCGGTGGTGGATTGGGCGCGATGGGGTGGAGGACGGAGGAGGCTGGGGTTTTGCGGCTGGTGGAGAGGGCGTTTTGGCGCCCACGGAGTATGAATGGGGAAACGGAGGGAGGGGGTTACTAAGGGGGAACAATGTTTCGGTTTGGGACGCGCTTGTTTGAAATTTGGGGAAAGTTACAAACTTTGCCCCCATCTAAAATTTCAGACATATTGCGGGTCGGGGGTAGGACAGTAATCTCAGGTGTCCCAAATGGTGGGTGGGATAGATTTCGGCCGAGTGCATGGGTGTTTAGACGCCCATGGCGTATGAATGCTTCTCGGAGGTGGTTGAGACTGTCGTCTTGGTGAAGTTACAAACCTACCCCGGTTTAGACCTTTGGACATCGGGCCGATAGGCTACACGGGTCAGAGTCAGGACAGTAATTTCCTACCACCAAACATTAGTCCCGCGCGGTTTCGGGTGACCAGAGGCTTATTTGGCGCTTCGTTCAATATTTGGGAGCAGAAGCATTAACGTTTTCAGTTCTCTTGAATTGAACTTTCAAGATTTGTCAAACTCCACAAATCTTGACTCTTGAAAATCCTAAAACTACAATTATTTTGGAATGGAGGGGTACATTTGAATATACATTGTACACAGAGTATATATTAAAAAATATGCAACTTACCTCAATTCATGCATGGTTCCAGATATAATCTCCTTGGTTGCAAAAAAATAGTTAGACATGCGTATAAATATATAGCATGTTCAAACGCACAACAAAGATTGATGCCACCTTTTAGATCTGATTTACAAATGCCATTATCTCGGATTCAAATAGATGAATGCACTTCCTATGAATTCGAATCTTCGAAACCCCCTTTATGTTGAATTCAATATGTATTCTATTTCGTAGCTAGCAATTTGGAATGTATCCATGTAAGTGACAAATGTATAAAGTGCTTGACACTAACAACATGGAGTGCACTAATTAATGTTTATATATGAATTGCAAAAGCAATGCATTGTCTGGATTTCAAACCACTCTCACTCTATGGATCGATAATATGAAAAAAACCATGCACATGCTAGAATTCAATAGAGTATGGGTGTCTGATAGACCGATGTTCGTTCATACGCAAATTGCAAAATTCATGATCTCATCCAAAAATAATAATGCCATTTATATTTTAATTTAATGCGTAGAACCGCCTTTTACACGTAGATAGACTATGCCTCGGCCCGTTCTCACACACACACGCTATATATCTCTATCTGACGCATAAGTGCACACACTTTATATACATCGGCATTTCTCTCTCACACATGCTCACAATCTCTCCCGGGGTGTCTGACGCACACACTCTCTATATATCTCCCTCTCTCTTTCTTACTACTATGTACCACTCTTTTCACTAATCTCAGTTGGAAAACACTATTTCTCTCACATGCATATATACACACGCATGATCTCTACTAGCCCTCTATAGGCACATATATGTGCGTATGTGTCTCCCGCACGCACATTATCTTTAGGCATCTCTCGCACACATTGCCCCCCCCCCCCCACATCTCTCTCTTAGTAGTTGGTAGATATGATTCCATCAGATCATTCGGTAGGATATCCCTGACTGTTAGGCTGGATGGTAATACGAGGCAAAGTTTTACCCAAGTCCGAGCCCTTGCAGCACGCACATTATCTTTAGGCCTCTCTCGCACACATTGCCCCCCCCCCACTCTCCTCTCTAGTAGTTGGCAGATATGATTCCATCAGATCATTCGGTAGGATATCCCTGACTGTTAGGCTGGATGGTAATACGAGGCAAAGTTTTACCCAAGTCCGGGCCCTTGCAGTTGAGTAAAAAGCCTACTCCTGGTACTATATATTTGTGATAGGGGTGTGTACAAAGTACACGTGAATACCAGGCATTGTGCATGTGTGTATACTATCGACGAACTAGCCCCGTGATTATATAACATACTCGGGGCCTAGGGTTACAAATCATATATAGTCGGCTTATCATCAGTGGGGATAGAGTCCTCCACGACTCTGGTAGCTTCTTCTTGTACGCCGAGTCCTCCACATGGATCTTCGTATAACGCGTCTCGGTCCAACCTATGTGGCGTAGGATGGAACCGACACATGAGTCCTCATGTTGACCCACCACAACTAGAAATGATGTGCCCACCACACCCCACACACAATCGGCCACTAAGAAAATAAGCATATACAATAGTACAAAGTTATACATGAAAGTTAATTGCATGGTGCATCCAATAATATTTGTTCTACATTGTGAATGTTTATATTTTCTCCTAAAATATTAGTAACGGGAAAGAAAAATGAAGGGCATATCTTTCCTTGTCTCCACCAGACACCCCCTCTCTCTACACCACTTTCACGTACGCACACAAACTATCTCTCGGTCCTCTAAAAGTATGCCCCTGACACATTCACGCATGATGGTCACTGTATTTCAAGCGAAAGCACTATACGGTCACTGGACTTCAGAATATGCTCATTACGGTCACCGTATACATTCTCGTGGTGATCATACGGTATCTAGCTCATGATAGGTCTCCGTATTTTGTTGATGACACTGACAGACATTGTATTTGATGCGTGCTCCGTATTTTGTTGACGACACTTACGGTCATTGTATTTGAAGCGAAAGCACGATATGGTCACTGGACTTCAGAATGAGCTCATCACGGTCACCATATACATTTTGTGGTGCTAACCAACCTGTGGTTGGATGGTTAGGAGGACAGTGGTTTCCCCAGCCCACCAAGGTTAAAGTCCTGGTGCTCGCACTTATCCTGGATTAATCTCAGTATTTTCCGGCGATGTGCGTTCAGTGGGAGGAGACATTCCCCTCGACTACGAGGCACCTATGGTGACTTCGTAAAATCTCAAGATCATATGCTGGCTCACTCTCTCGAAGGTGTTCATAGGGGTAGGGTGTGCATGTGTGCGCTTATAGCGGTGAGTGTTTGCACATATATATTAGCGCTTGCGTCTGTACTGTGTTAAAAAAATACATGTCGTGATTATACGATCACTGGCTCACCCGTACAACTCCGTAATTTGTTGATGACACGATCAATTGACCAGTCAAACGTTCCACGTGGCGCAACTAGTGTTGCACCATCAGCGCACGTAACTGTGGGGCCCACCTGTCAGCGCGTATATGAAAGAAAGAAATGGTAGCTTGAGTCTGTACTGTGTTAATAAAATACATTTTATGGTGATCATACGGTCACTGGCTCACCATACAGCTCCGTAATTTGTTGATGACATGATCAATTGACCAGTCAAACGGTCCACATTCACCAGTGCACATTACCGTAAGGCCCACCCGTCAGCGCGTATATGAAAGACAGAAATGGTAATAAATTAGTGGTCGGTGGGGATTCAAAGTCGTGAGACCTCTGGTTGGCAGCCCGCGCGCCCTAACCACAACGGACAAGGATCGCCTTGTGATGATATGCTGAGCCGGCCGTTTTAATTGCACGCACGGACGAGCCACTGTGGTGAATACAAACACATCACACATGGGCACAAACACGGCCGCAACGCCCGCATGCATGCATGCAATACTCACACGTACACATGCACTCACGAACACACGCACGCACGCACGCACACATGCATGCAACACTGAAACGTACACATGCACGCACACAACACTCGCACGCCTGCATGCACACAACACACGACACAAGACACACGCTCAACCTATACGTGCATGCACCCTTTGTTAAGGACATGGATTCTTACAGGTATTAATCAATCGTATCTGTGATAAGCAGAACATTGATGTTTGCAGCGGTCTTTATGAATCATAACGTATCGAACGGGCTATCAACGTATATATGAAAATTTTAAAATTCTCTTACATTATATAGTAGGCTTATCAACCTACATGAATTAGATGACGTCACACTCAATGAACAATCATCGGTTTATGAAATGCCTACTTCTCACCGCCCTGGCCCACCAAAAGCTCCTCTGCCGTGCGCTGCCTGCGTTGGGTCACTGACATGCAGGCCAGGTACCCAACTAGCCCACACGTCAGTGGAAAAACGGCGCGGTGTCGTACATCAGAGTCGAGGGCGCCGCTCGCTGCACGCCCAGCTGAGCACGCCTCCTTGCCGCATTCAGACGCCTCCATGAAACCCGCGTGGAAGCCGAGAAACCCACTCCGGACACACGTCTGTTCATGACCGGGCTGGCATTAAACGCAACGCCGGCCGAGCTCCTCCCGTCCGCCGTCTATTTAATCTCCTATTTAAACGAGACCAGACGCCGGCCAAGAATCGCACACCTCCGCCGCTCCCCTATCTCCTCCTTCACCATTTTCTCCACTCTTACAATGGCTTACGAAGAGTAGTTATCCAGCATCCAAGCCGGCTGGGTGGCACGCCGAGCCCGCCGGATATGAACTATGCAGCTCGCTGATCGACCTCCCTCCCCTCGCCCGACGGAGCCAGTTACCACCCCAAGCCGGCGCGTGGTTCAGCAACACGCCGCTCCAGGCTAGCTCGACGAGGAGCGGCGAGTTGCTCCACGCCGGCACAACGGGGAGCACGGGCGTCGTCGATGCCGTCCAGGCCGCCGCCTCGTACTGCGCCTGCCGTGTCTACGACCGCATCTCCCGTTTCTGCGGCCGAGACTCCCATGCCCGCGGCCGCGCCATGCAAGCAGAGACAGAAGCCGGGTGCGCGGAGAGCGACGAGTCGGTGGCCAGCGCCTCCGCGTCCACCGCCATCATCGAGGAGAAGTAGAACACGGGAGGCCGCTGCCGCTTGGGTCCCATGAAGGCCACCGCCGAGGCGACGCCGGCGTACACAGCAGTTATCTTGCCGGATCCTTCTGTTGCGAGGACCTTCGTTGACCCCGCATGGGCTCCACGAAAGCGGAGAAGCCCCCTTCAGACTCCATCTTGGGCATCAGCCAATGATGTCAGTTGAGCGGTGGGGAAGCGAGCCGTCCTTTGTGCTGAAGCATATACCTCCGGGGCTCCCGGCAGTCCAGTGATCGTGCTGCCGGACATGAGGAAGACAAATGGATCCACGGGCGACCATTTAGGCTAGGTATTATTATACCTATGTTGTTCAGGAGTAGCACCGCTTAGTTGATTTGAATGTAATGAAATCCGTCATGTTTATATGAAAATCCGGTATTTTATATGAATTCCGTCATTGTTTATATGAAATATCGCCGTGTTTGCATGAATTTCGTCCGGTTGGTTGAGTTGCTGTCAGAATGTGTGCGGCTACGGTTGAATGGCATAATTTGCGGGTCGCCGGTCGGTCTGCGGCCGGCTCGGGCGGCGTGGTGGGACAAAAAAAGCGCAGCTCATGCGAGCTCGTCTCCAATGCGCGCGTTGGAGGATGCATGAGCACCCGAGCTCTTCCTCGTTCATCGGTGGCAAAGGCACGAGTGGACAAAAGGGTCGCGAATATTTTGGCTACCCCGGGCAAGATCTAAACAGGCCCTTCCAGCCCCACCCCTCCCAGCACATTTAAATCCCTCGTTCGCCATGAAATTTTGCCATGTGTTGTTTTCATGGATATTTTGCTGTGTGAAAAAAAATTAAATATGAACGAATAATCGGTGTCCGCGGTCTTCTGTCAGGATACAGTTGGATGGCCTCATAGTAGTAGTACTGTAGAGTACTAGTACTACTAGATAGTGAGTGTTTACTACTGTATCATGTACACCCTCCATTCCCAAATATTTGTCTTTCTAGACATTTCAAATGGACTACAACATACGGATGTATGTAGACATATTTTAGAGTGTAGATTCGCTCACTTTGCTTTGTATGTTGTCACTTGTTGAAATCTCTAGAAAGATAAATATTTAGGAACGGAGGGAGTACGTACTAATTGCAACGCATGCATGTGTTTGTAGTATAATGACCACGTACGAATTTGATGGTAAGATTTGTGTAAGTTGGATGTCATATTATTGCTCTAACATGTGGTCAAAGTTAGCCTCCAAAACGCATTTTAGACCCTATATGGATTGAGAGAGTACATGCATTGCTAAGGTTTCTCTTAATCCTTGCATGCAACGTTTTTATTGAAGCTTGAAATGTGAACATGTGAATGGGAGGGACTACTACAACCCTTCCAAAAAAACTGTAGTACTAATGGTATCGTACTCCCTTCGTTCACCATCTCACATGCTCAGTACTTTTGCGAACTATGGAAGTAACAAATTTATTCCACCACTCAGCATCTTTTATGGATACATTGTGGATTTCAAATTGAGTCATATAGACCGGAAAGTAGGCACTTAGGGCATCCACAATGTATGCTTTTTGTTTCCTCTAAGCCCTCTCTCTCCTCTTAGAGGCAGGCCTCTATACATTGCATGAACTGCCTCTAACAAAAAATTGGCTAGCATCGCGTCTAACCTTAGAGGCTGCCTCTAACAATGTAACAATCCATCTGGTCCCACTTGTCAGCTTGAGGAAGCATAAGAAAGTAGGAGTACAAGAGAAATAGTACTGATTGGACAAATGTGGTGTTAATCAATACTTTTTAAATTTCTGCTAGGGCCCACCTTAGAGGATGGTTAGAGTCTCTATACATTGTGGTTTTTTCATTTGATAAGAGGCAAACCATGTGGGGCCTACCTTAGAGGTAAGGCTCTGTACACTGGAGATGCTCTGTAGTACTACTTTTGATGTGTCCGTCAACTCACAGAACGGGGAGAAGCTTGCTACGCCCTCTCCCCCGCCCACGGGTGCGGTGGCTCGCAGAGTCGCAGGACGAGGAGAAGCTGGCTTACTATGCCTACGCCCGCTCCCTCGCCCACGCGCATGGTGGCTCGCAGGACGAGGAGAAAATTTTACTACTCCCTCCGTTAGACATATACTCCCCTACCTTGGTTAGAGAGATTATCATATTGTTTGAAATATATTTCTTTTAGTAGTAGGAGTAGTACAGTGGTAGTACATAGGAGTAGTACTACAGCAATTTCCTTGGAGTCCGTGGTGCAGCAAGCTACCCTAGGCTATGTTACTACTCCCTCCTTTCCGGTTTATGACTCAATTTCAAAATCTCTCCAACCAAGGTAGACGATGAGTGGTGGAATTAATTTCATAGTTTGCACAAGTACTTAATTAGTACGCTCGTTTTTCTCAAAAAGTTATGTTTACCGATGCATTAATTACAACGAATACATGCATGACCACTAAATTTCCATGAACTTCTACATGCATTGGTGAGTTTTCTCTTGATACTGCTTACATCGGGTGATTTAATGCACCTCGAAATACAAACATGTGATGGTAAGTACTAGTAGAATTGAGACTTATAAAACGGAAAAACGAATTTTTTTAGATGAGCCCTATAAACCGGAAAGGAGGGAGTAGTAAGTAGTACTACCTCCATAGTGGGTACGTACTCCGTAAAATCAGATTTTCCCAAAACTAAGTCGCTCAACCTTTATTCGCTTGTTTCCCTTCCTGCCTCGTTGCCTCGAACAGACTATGCCAAACTCCCCTGCCTGCCGTGCGGGAAAAGACCCGCCCTCGCCTTTTTTAGTCCGGGTTTGTATCGATGGATCACGCGAAGCAGCAAAAACCAAGCCGTGTATTGTACTCCTCCGTCGTACTAAAAGAGTGGAGATGCTCGCTTTCATGAATTCTGTACTTCCTCTTACCGACATGTGGGACATATAGCAACCGGGTCGATGTGTCATGCACCAAATAACAGTGCAGAACAGCAGGGGGGATGCACCCCAGTCGTAGCGCCCCAGTAGTAGTAATGAGCAATGAGACATCAAATCACAATGTCGCACCTTTCCCCCAGATGGACGAAGCAACCATTATTTCACACTTCGCTGAATCCGCTTCGCCATCATCTCCTTCAAGAAAACCATGTATTGCTTCTGCCATTGTTCTGCCTCAAGAGGGACGCGCATCGCCTTGGTACATCATGACACGTGGGACCGCATGACAGGCCATGCTCCCCCGCCCACCGCTCGGTAAAATCACCTCATTTTTACTACTTCCTCCGTCTCGGTTTACAGGGCATGCACGTCATTCTAGGTTGAGAATTTAACTAGCTATATATGTATTATATGTGATGAAAAATATATGTTTAGAAACTACATCCACTTAAGAATCCAATGATATACTTTTTGTGACATATAACTCATATTTAGTTAGTCAAATGGATGACCTAGAACTACGTGCACGCCCTATAAACCGAGACGGAGGGAGTAGTATCTTTTTAGATCAATATAGTCGGGATTCACCAAGGAGCAAAACCAAGTGGTAGGATGCTCCTGTCGTGTTGGCGTAGCAACTCAGCAGGGTCAGTCCGCACATGAATTGGCGACACACTTAACATGACCCCTTTGGCCGACATGTGGCTCATCCACCGTCTTGTTCCATGTGCGATGCACCAAATAACAGTTTGAAGCAGTGGTTGGACTTGGAGGCACCCCGGTCGTAGCGCTGCAGTAGTAGTAAATGAGCGATGAGGGGTCAAATCACAAAGCCCCACCTTTCCCGCATTAAGCCTGACGGACGAAGCAACCATCATTTCACTCTAGGGCACAAGAGCATAAATAAAAAAGAAAACCAATGATCCGTGCGGCAGCTACCTAGGGCGCCCTAGGGTAGGAGCCTCCACTACAAATCCGCTTCTCCCTCGTCCTCTTGAAGAAAACCGAAGATGCGTGCAGCGGGTAGGGTTTGTAGGAGTACTACGGCGCGCGGGGCCATGCCGTAGTAAACGAGAGAGGGATTGAGTTCAAGTCGACACCTTAATACGGGTGGGCCGCTTGGTTTTACAGGAACGAGGCAACATTTTGGGTTCAGGGAGCAGTGGAGATATACGTACAAAAAATTGTGGACGTAGGTTCAACCGAAAGGCAATGACGCATGGGCCCCGCATTTTGATATACCCGCGGTCGCGTGAAATTTGCTACTCAAAATAATGCATTAAAGTTCCTCCAAAAATATCTATAACTAATGGGAAGTGAATGTATGCTTAAAATGAAAATGTAATACAAAGAGAAAAAATGAACTGCAGTTAAAAGAATGACATTTCTAACAAAAATGTGAATGTGAACTACATATGTGTGCACGTGACCAACACATACATTGTCAATACAAAATCTAATGCAAGAAATAACTTATGAGTAACATGCACGAATTGATGATGTGGTGGTTGCATGCATAGAGTACAAAAACAATGTGTTGCATGCATGATGTGTTCATGTGCCATAGTTGCATTGCCAGGAAAAAAGCTACCAGTGGGTTGTACTAGCTATTTAGGAATAGAAGATGTATATATGGAAGTTGTAGGGAAAGAGATGACATGTATCTCAATTCCTATGAGTAGGGATTGGAAAAGAGATGTCATTTGGTTCACATCATAGGAACTTTTCTATTGAATCTAGAGATGACATGTATCTCAATTCCTATGAGGAGGGATTAGAAAAGAGATGTCATTTGGTTCACATCATAGGAACTTTTCTATTGAATCTAGAGATGACATGTATCACAAATCCTATAAGGAGGGATTAGAAAAGAGATGTCATTTGGTTCACATCATAGGAACTTTTCTATTGAATATACGCTAATGTTTATTTTCCTTTGAAATTGTGGGAGTATAGGAATCCATTCATATGAACCAAGTGGCTCTAAAGCTATAAAAATGATATCATGTTTATTTTCCTTTGAAGTGTGGAGTATATGAATCTATTCCTATGAACCAATTGTCTCTAAAGGAAAAAATCCTATAAAAAATCATATCATATAGTGTTCCTATGATATTCCTCCACACCAAAGGATGGTTGAAATTGCTGCAGGTGATATGACGGTATTTCTTTGTACACTCCTCCCCCATCTTTATAGCCGACTTTTCTAGTGTTGAAGCGAGCTGAGCCAATGTGCCGTGTTTTGCACAACTGCTTACAAGTGGGGTAGCACCAACAGTGTTTACAAGTACTTAACCAGCCTTACGTACCCTATGTATATGTCGGCGCATAGTTGTCGAACAAGTACTCTATTTCATCAAACACACACTGCTCGTATGATAAACCGTGACAACTTATGTATTACCATGCCATATTACATGAAAAAACTAGTGAGGACGCATCTGTTTCGGCAACAATTAGGATGGTTCTCACATGATTCACGGGCACACAAAAGTAGCAGTAGTTCCCATAGACGGATTCAAACAGAGTTCTAGCCCCAGAGGGCTCGATAATAGGCAAGGTTCGGATAATTAGACAAAATCCAAACTACTTTTAAACACTAGCTGGGGCAACTATTTCATGCCTCGATCTAATTTGGGATGGACACAAGACGGACCTTGCCATGAACATCATCGAGGACGTCTGGCAGCAGCTCAATCCTGTGAACCTTCCTAAAGATAACCTTGTGGCCTTGCCACTCATAAACTTGTTTGTGGAGGCATGCCACATCATCTTCCTGCGTAAGCTTGACAAGAACAGTATGCCTCACAAACGAAGGAGTAGCTTTGATCTTCTTGTGCTTCAGTACACCCTGGACAACACGCCTGACAATAATGAGGCTGGAATACATCTCGACTTTGGTATAAGTGCAAATGGCTTCTAGGATCCAATAGCCTAAGAACTTTGTTTTCCCAGTGCGTATATTCAGGTCATCCGCCTCATAGCGAGTGACATGTACAACCACACAATCCTTGTCTGCATAAGGGCTCTAATTGAAATAGAAACAAATTCTGAATTACTTTCCAATATAAGAAACACAAGTTATTTAAACCACTATGTACAGTCAAAAGTATGCATGACAGGGAAGGTAGCATGGCATCGAAGCTAATAAAATTTTGCATTATTTATCACCACATACTTAGATGAAAAACCACAATCGAGATCGGCAAAGAAGAAAATCACCTTGGGCAGCTCAGTGGGGGGGGGACACATCCTCGAAGGGGGAAAACTGCTCCTGGAGGGCCACGGGGGCTGTAACCTCAAACGGGGTGTTGACCATCTCAGTAGTGGCCTCCATCTTCTTTAAGCTCTCTGTCTAGTGGGGATCAGCCTCCCGCGTCTGCTCCAACATCGGCAGATCTTTGCCTGGTTCTCCTTGGTCCATCATGAAACTGACGAATACTAGGAGACAACTAAAAGGAAAACACAATCTCAATGACAATGAAACAAAAAAGAGAGTGAGGATCGGTTACTGCTTTGAAAAAGTTCTTTTTTTCTAAAAGAAAATATACCAACATCACGGATCCGCTTACCTTCCCTTTGTTGGGAGAGAAGAACAATGGCAGATGCGAGTCTTGGCTTTCTTGAAGACGGTGAGGGAGAAGGGGATTCAACAAAGAGTGAAATGATGGTTGCTTCGTCCGTCAAACTTAGACTGCGGGGAGGTGGGGTTTTGTGATATGACAGCTCGTTACTACCGCGCTACGACCGGGGTGACTCTCCGCCTGCATACCACCTTCTAATTTGGTGGATGGCATTTGGGCCCGCGCGCTGCATGAACCGCATGTCGGTGAACCAAAGTAAAAACGGCATTCAGTAGAGGGAGACGTTTCGATGACCTCGGAGGAGCCAGAAGCGGTAGTGTATCCACTGTACTAGTAGTAATTGTTTTTCTGGGTAGCTGCAGAGTGTCTCCACTGTACTAGTAGTAATTGTTTCTCTGGGCCCAAGACAAAACAGCCCATCCACCCTAGTAAATAATAAAATCAATTCAAAAGCCCATATATTTACTTAATGAGAGGCGCTACCTAGCACACCGCCCCCCAAAAAAACCTGGGTGCTCTTCTTCCTCCTCACTCCCACCCACCTCACGTCAGCTCGCTCCACTCGTACCCCCAAATTCCTCACCTCACTCCTACAGAAAACCCTAGCTCCCCTTCTTCCTCACTACTACAGAAAACCTGAGCTCCCCTTCTTCTTCACTCGCACTACAACTTGGCTCATCATTCGTTACTCTGCTCAATTCCGTGAGCTCGACGCGAAGCCCTCGAGGAAAATGGAGTCGGCTGACCCGAGCGCTAAGAAGATGAGGCTCCCGCCAGCGGTGATGCCTATTGTAGATCCCGCACCTAGCAGTGCGGGGAGAAGCGGCGAGCCCGCCCCCACCGGATCCCAGGAACCCGTAGAATCTCGGGTGGACCGCATCAGCAATCTCCCGGACGCCATCCTTGGGGAGATCATCTCGCTTCTCCCCACCAAGGATTGTTGCTGCACCCAAGTCCTCTCAACTCGGTGGCGCCCTCTATGGCACGCCGCGCCCCTTAATCTCGACTGTCATCAGCTATCTCTCTTTAATGATTTTGAACTCCCCAGAGCCATCAACTCCTCCCACCAGGGCTCCGTTCAAAGCCTATGCATCTCGTCATGCTACCTGAGCAAGCATAGCATGCCCTGCACGGTGAACGCCTGGCTGAAATCCCCTGAATTCACAGAACTACAGCTGCTTGAGTTCTACTATTCCCTAGGAAATCGCCTACCAGATACCGAACGCCATGTACTTGTGCCCTCAGTACCGATGTCCATCTCGTGGTTTTCCTCCTCTCTCCACACCGCCACCTTGTGCTATGCTACCTACCAGACAATCTGGTACTAAACCTTCGACTCCCATTTCTCAAAAAACTTTCACTTGTGCGGGTTCATATATCGGAGGCCTCATTGCACAGCATCATCCACTCCAGTTGCCCTGCCCTGGAGTGCTTGGTGCTTGTTTTCACAATTAGAATCGGTTGTCTCCAAATAAAGTCGCCTAACCTTGTAAGAATTGGAATTTCTTTTGACGGAAGGCAGCTCATCATCGAAGATGCCCCGTCACTTCAAAGGTTGATCCTTGATTCTAGTTATTCACCATCGCAAATAACTGTCGTCTCTGCGCCTAAACTGGAGACGTTGGGTGTAATACATGATCTCTGTGCTCATTTCAAGATGTTGTTTGGCTCTGCAGTTCTTCAGGTACTGTGTATTATCATCTACACTTGTAATCATAAGCTGCATTTTAAATTTCTGCGCATAAGTTCTATATCATCTTGGAGTACACATTTTGTACTAATATTATGATCTATGCTCAATGAAGAGTTTCTCCATGGATAGCCTATCAATGGTGCTGGATTCTGTCAAGATCTTATATATCCAAATGAATAGTTTTGATCTGAACAAGATTATTGGCTTGCTGCAATGCTTTCCATGTTTGGAGAAGTTGATATAAAGGTGATAATTTCACGCACATTGGAAGCCCGCATATAGTGTACTAGAATTAACCGTTCAGCTATTGCTCTTTCGACACTCTTTTTTTAGACCTTAACTATTTTCAATCTTCATGTATATTTAGGCAACATGACGGGGTAAGAAAGTTATAACCAATCGGTGGATTCATAAGCACCAGGATTTTCTCACTTCTCATGACATTCGATTGAAGACAATAACGCTGTAACGATATGTAGCCAACCATGCAAACACTAGATTTGTCACATTCTTCCTGCTGAATGTGAGGTTACTACTGTCCATCAGGCTTAAGTTTATCAGCAGCATGGTTTTGATGGATGGGTATGTCGAAGAGCAAAAAAAGGAGGTTCAGGTGGACAAAAGGGCTTCTGAACGTGCCGGGCTTCTATTTACAACATCTTGTGGTCATAATCCAGTAAACTTTACGACCCAGGATGTTCATTCTATGGACCTGACCAATCCATTTGACTGTGACTGCCGAAAACAGTGGCGGAGTTAGATGTTGTTGCCCTTTTCAATATGGGTTTTGTCTAAACCTGATGAACAATTAACCCTCGTGCTTTTGTACAGTTTGTAAGCTGGAGTTAGATGTTGTTGCCCTTTTCAACTCGGCTGTGACTGTCATATTTTCTTTGAAACAAGGCAAATGGCTTGCCATTTGTTTAATTACAGAACCCAAGTGATTAGTCCCCACCAGCAGCCACAAACTTATTTTGAACTAGCACACCAAATGGGCTGTAAATTTTCATAAGAAAGGTTGCATGACCGTGACAGATTTGGATTCTGACATTTGGGACCCACGAGGAAAAAGCCTATCCAAGGTGGTGTCGACTTAATTACTACTCAACAAACGATTCTGCCTACCAGCCGTTGGATTGACATCCAACATCGGTCGTGTATCTTCTATCTCTTGTCTTTTTCCTCCAGCCGCCCAAACCAAACCACCCCGTCGGTTCCGCCTACCCCCGCCTCCCACGGCTGGCTGCGCCTCCGCCGCCCTACCGTACCCTCAAACGTTGGCCAGTCCCTCCCTCTATTCCCCCCACACGTCCTGTTATTCTCCGGCGACGTCAGCCGTAACACGCACCCGCACCCGAACCAGTCAACCCTCATACTCCCCTCTGCCTGCGAATAGACTGGCGCATCTTTCATGGCTTCTGTTCATTCCGTCCGAGGCCTCGCCGTCGTCCTCCGCCTTGGTTCGCTCGTCGTGTGCGGTGCGCCGCCGTCTGGCGTTGTCAACATCGTCAACAACCGAGAGGAACAAGGAGGTGATTGTACATGGAGAGGATGATAGTAGGGACCCACCAGGGTCATGGCAGTATGCAAGCAAGTGCCTCATTATTACAAGCCCAAAAAAATTGTTCCTCCTAATGGTTGGACATCTGGGGCCCACACCATTGTCAACATAATCAATAAACGAGAGAATTACACAACGAGCGGCTGACACCAGGGACCCAACAGGTCGCGCAGTTGTTATTTACTTTTTTAAGGAACAAGCAGTTGTTATTTATACTAGTTTTAGAGATGGATCAGGGTAACAATGGGGCTATGCGGGGGCTGTGGCCCGTCTAGCCAGGGTTTTATTTTATGTTTACCACATGATGAGCCCAGTTGTGTTTTTTTCTTGCTGAAAATGGATAGCCCAGTGATACTTTTTTAAAAGAAATACCCAACAGAGGCCTACTTGCTTTCTCAGCCCTGCTGGGCTGCAAATCTTTCAAGACGAGAGCGATGTATTCGCTTGCCCAGAAAATGAAGTAGTAAGAAATGCGATGTAAATTTATAAACACAGCAAACCGAGTTTCAAATATCATTTTTTAAAGATTTTGACATTTCGAATTTAATTGTTTTTTGCGGGAAAATTATGTTGGATTTTAAATTGATATAAATTTATTATTTTTAAATTAGTTTGAACGTGACTCAAAATTTCGGGATTAAAAACAGTTCGGACCGCACCGAAGTATGCAAAATTTCGTAGAAATTTTTAACCGTGGCCACAATATGAGCTGTAATGCTAACAAAAAGAATATGGGCTCCAAAAAAATCCTTCGGAATTAGCAAATGGGCTGTAAATTATTAGAAATAATGGCAGATAGGATGTATGCTGTTTTCCACAGATTTGAGGCTGACTTGTGCGCCTACTATAGGTTGACGCGTACGCTTTCCTAAAAAAAGGTTGACGCGCACGCAAGGCCGTGTCAACTTAGTCAACACATGAGAGAAGTGACTATTGGATGTCCACCCAACGGCCGTCGTGCTTCTTCAATCTCTGCTCTTCCTGCTCCAGCCGCTCAAACCAGCACCGGCGGGACTGCCTGCTCCCTCCTCCCGTGGCAGGCTGTGCTGCCGCGCAGGCCGCACCGCCCCACCTTACTCCATCGCTAGCCAGGCCATTCCTCTACTGACCCACACCTCCTATTATTTTCTGGCGACGGCAGCCGAACCAATAAACCCTCGTACTCCCCACCGCGTGGGCAACAACTGACGAGTCTTCCCCGGCTCCAGGTCGTTCCCTTCCTAGGCCTCGCCGTCGTCCACCGCCCTGGTGCTCTCGGCGCGGCATGGTCAACGTGGTCAATGAACGACGTCCATCGGAAGAGGACTGTACGTGGAGAGGCTGACAGCTAGGTCCACAGCCGCACGCAAGGAAGTGCCTCCTTATTATGCGCAAAATAATGATTCCTCCACCTGACAGCAGGGACCCACCAGAAGGGCCTCTGTATTTCGCGAAAAAAACATTCCTCCCGCTGACAGCTCGGACCCACCAGCTATATCTTCGCACGCAAGGAAGTACCTCCTTATTATGCATAAAAAAAATGAATACTCCCCCGCTATCTCGGACCCACCATAGTTGGAGGCTGACTTGTGGGCCTACTAAGTTGACACGGATGGAGGGCTTTGTCAACTTAGTCAATATGAAGGATTCTAGCTCCAGTGATCGTACGATGTCCATCCAATGGCCGTAGTGCTTCTTCAACCTCTGGTCTTCTTGCTTCAGCTGCCCAAACCAGCGCCGGTCGTGCCGCCTGCTCCTGCCTCCCGTGGCCAGCTCTGCTGCTGCGCAGGCCTCACCGCCCCACCCTACTCCCATCGCTGGCCCGGCCATCCCTGTACTCACCCAGACCTGCTGTTATTCTCCGGTGATGGTAGCCTCACACTGTAGCCCAACCAGTAAACCCTCGTACGCCCCTCCGCGTGGGAAACAACTACCGAGTCTTCCCCGGCTCCGGGTCATTCCCTTCCTAGGCCTCGCCGTCGTCCACCGCCTTGGTGCTCTCGGCGCGGCGTGGTCAACGTGGTCAAGGAACGACTTACATCAGAAGATGACTGTACGTGGAGAGGCTGACAGCTGGGTTCACGGCCGCAGCAAGGAAGTGCCTCCTTATTACGCGCAAAATAATGATTCCTCCACCTGACAGCAGGGACCTACCGGAAGGGCCTCTGTATTTTGGCTTAGCTGTATTTTGCGAAAAAAAACATTTTCCCCCCTGACAGTTGGGACCCACCAGCTATATCTTCGGACGTAAGGAAAGTGCCTCCATATTAGGCGCGAAAAAATGAATCCTCCCCCTGACAGCTCGGACCCACCATCAATAACTTCGCACGCAAGGAAGTGCCTCCTTATCCTCCTTGACAGCCGGGACCCACCTGGTCGAAGCGTACGTAGCATTGTCGGGAACATGTACGTACATACTGGTCGACCGGTCTCTCTGCAACGATGAACCATGGCCGAGCAAGCAGCGGCACATGTAGTAGTAGAGCCCCCGATGTAGCAGTTCAGGCAGTCCCTTCTAAACCGTGTACACGTACGAACAGCCACATGCCAAAAAATACGGCCACGTATGTACATACAGGCGGGGTCTCGAACGCGTACTCGCGCATACGTACGGCCAGGGCTCGTGTACATGGAGAGGCAACGGACGGCAGCAACAGCATCATGTTCATCAGGCAGCCAACCGGCTGGGTCGGAACAGAGAAACAACGTCCTGTTCATCGGGAGGCAACAGTCTGGGTTGGAGTGCTTCCTGTTCAATGGGAGCCAACCGGCTTGGACAGAACAGCCGAAATGGGGTCTAGCGTTCCGCAGTACGGAGGAAACGGCCTTCTGTTCAACTGGCTACGGTCGAAACGGCACCATGTTCATCGGGAGGGGTGTGGCGTACCGCAAAAAGGAGGAAATGGACTTGTGTTGGAGCGCAACGATCGAAACGGGGGTCCTGTTCATCGGGAGGGGTGTGGTGTACTGCAAAACGGAGGAAATGGACTTGTGTTGGAGCGCTACGGTCGAAACGGGAGTCATGTTCATCGGAGGGGTGTGGCGTACCTCAAAACGGGACTCCACGGGCTACTGTTCACCCACCTTCGACTTCCTTCAGCCTCCACCTGCACTGTTCATCCACCGCATCTTCCTCCTGCCTCCACCAGCCACTGTTCATCCACGGGCTACTGTTCATCCAGCCCTCCACCGGTTACTGTTCAACCAGCCCTCCACGAGGTCCTGTTCATCCACCCCCAACCAGCTCGGCTGTGGCGGCCTCCTCTCGGGGCCTGTTCATCCAGCGGCAATGGCCTACTAGTACTACCACGGGGTCCTGTTCATCCAACCCCCACCGAGAACTATTCATCCAACCCCAACCATGTACGTCTCGACTCGTTCAACCAACCCCCACATTCACTGTTCATCAAGAGGCAGCAGGTTCGATCGGCTTCAGCAAGCAGCAGCAGGAGCGATCGATCGCTCGGGTTCAGTTAGCAGCAGTAGCGAAGGAATCGCTCGGGTTCAGTTAACAGCCAAGGGATCGATCGCTCGGGTTCAGTAACGTAGCTAGTGCAATCGCTCGGGTTCAGTAAGCGAACACCTCGCTCGGGTTCAGTTAGAGCCCAATGCCTTGCACACACACGCGTACGTGTACGATAGAAACGCGCAATCCCTCCGTGCATCGCTCGGCCCCGACCACCCACCGTAACCTGGAACTCCCCAAAATTTTCCTCGCCCTCGCTTCTACCACAATTTTTTCCGTCATGGACGGCCCAAAGAATGTCATGCAGGTGCGTCTCCGGCCCGCCCAGGACGAAAAGCCCATTTTCTCTCATGATTTTTTGTCATAGAAGTAGGAGCCCACCATATCTATGATGATACCGGGTTTTGTCACAATTATCGTCATAGAAGTGTCATAAGCATGACAGAAAAAAATTCCGTTCGGCCCAAAATGTCACGGATGTGTCTTTTTTTTGTAGTGTTTGCTACTCATGTTGATCTCCCTAAGGAGAAGTGGTTTAAATATCATCCTCCCATTGAAGTAAACATAGTAGAACCTATTAAGGCTGAAGAGGAAACTATTACTTATAATGTTGATCCTATTGTTCCTACTGGTAATATTGAGAAACCACCTTTCCCTGTTAGAATAAAGGAACATGCTAAAGCTTCAGCTGTGGTTCATAAGAGTTATACTAGAACACCTACACGCCCTAAACAAATTAAAATTGAATCTAGTATTTCTATGGTTAAAGATCTCTTGGTCGATAATATTGATGGGCATATTATTTATTTCTGTGATGAAGCTGCTAGAATTGCTAGACCTGATGATAAAGATAAACATATACCTGTTGTTGGCATGCCTGTTGTTTTTGTTAAAATAGGAGATCATTATTATCATGGCTTATGTGATTTGGGTGCTAGTGTGAGTGCAATTCCCTTTACTTTATATCAAGAAATTATGAATGATATTGCACCTGCTGAAATAGAAGATATTGATGTCACTATTAAGCTTGCCAATAGAGATATTATATCACCAATTGGGATTGTTAGAGATGTTGAAATCTTGTGTGGGAAAATAAAATACCCTACTGATTTTCTAGTTCTTGGTTCCCCACAAGGTGATTTTTGTCCCATCATATTTGGTACACCTTTCTTGAACACTGTTAATGCCAAAATAGATTGTGAGAAAGAAACTGTTAGTGTAAGTTTTGAGGATGTCTCATGAGTTTAATTTCTCCAAATTTCATAGACAACCCCATGATAAGGAATTGCCTAATAAAGATGAAATTATTGGTTGTGACGCCCGGGTAATTAAGCTACAGGAACCCTCTGCTAATGATGCCACATCACCTCGGTTACTGTTGATAAACTCACGTCGGTCCGAAAACCAGTTCAAATTTAAAATAACATCAAACGGTAAAAGTTTTCAAACATTAAAACTAAAATGTTCATCATGTGGCAATTAATCCCTAACTAATTTTGGTGGTGGAACCAACCTTTTTCATAATGTTTAAATGCCCTAAACCAATTAAAAATAGTGACTACAATAATACTTTAATTGCCTTTTTAAATTATAAAAATATTGAACTAACTTATTTTGGGTCCAAACTAAGTTTGGTTGTGGCCTATATCAATGATACTAATTTTGGGGCTAACTTGGTATTTTATAAAGCTAAAATAAATGAAACTATTAGAGAAATCAGAAAAGAAAAATAAAACAAAACAAATAAAAAGCCAAAAGGCCCCCCTCCCACCAGGGCCGTCCGGCCCAACCGGGCATCCAGGCCACCAGGCCGGCCCATCCCCACTCCCCCTTAACCCCCACTACCCAAACCCTAGCCACCGACACCTCCCACTCGCCCCCACTCCCTCCCCCTCGTCCCACTCCCCCTCTGCCTCCCTCCCCTCGATCCAGATCGGATCGGGGCATTGAGGCCATCGCCTCGCCGCTGCTCCGACCCTGGCGCCGGTGCCGCCTCGCCAGACCGCCACCTCGCCCTTGCCACCCCGCCCAGGACTACCTCGCCACCGTCTCGCCGTCCCCAATGCCCGAAGATGACCCCGTCGTCGCTTCTCGCCGCTGCCCGGAGCCGCCGTCCACGTCTCCTCCCCAGCTTCATCGAGCCTCGTCGCTTGTTCCCCTGCAATGTGGGGTGAGGAAATCCCCCCTTCCCACTCACTTTCCTGTCGCCGCTCGACTCCCGCTCCGGTTCGCCCGTCGCCTCGCCGCAGCACGCACCAACCACGCCGTGGTCTCCCTACCGCTCCTCGTGCCCACACCCCGCTAGCCCCGCTGCATCGACCCACAGCGCTCGCGCCCACCTGGGCCCGCGTAGGCCTCCGCCGCACTGCTCGGCTTTGTTGTTGCTCGCTGCCTCCCCCTGCCCGCTGCTAGCCCTGCTGCTGCCCTCCCCTCGCACCGCACGGCCGCTCTGCTCCCTGCGCCTCCCCCGCCACGCACAGCCCTGCTGCCTGTTGCTTCCCTGCTGCCTCGCAGGCAACGCCCCGCTCGCTCCGAGCCATTGCTCGCTACGGCGCCACCCGCGCTCGCCTCGCCAAGCTCGCCGGAGATCCCCTGCCGCCCCGCCTACGCCCTCTCCTGACCTCCCCCGTGCGAGCCACTGGCTCTGGCTGCCGGCGTCGGTGTGCGTTGTGCGTGCCCAGCGCCCGTTCGGGCGCCCGCACCGCTGCCCGCTAGCGCCGGCGCGAGCTAAGGCCTCCCTGGCCAATGACATGTGGGGCCGCCCCCTCTGAAATGTTTAAAAAAATGAAAATGATAATAAAAATAATAATTTAATTTATTAATTAATTAGGATAATTAATTAACTCTGTTTAGTTAACTAATTAAATCTAATTAACCTGCTAATTAAAATGTTAGTTGATAATTAGTGAACAGCCTATGACATGTGGGACCCACCTGTCAGATTGAGTGGTCAACGGTCAGAGTTGACCGCTGATGTCATGCTGATGCAATATATATTTTCGAATTAAAATAATTCCAGAAAATGAATTAAAACTTTAAAATTTAATATAAAATAATCCGTAACTCGGATGAAAATACTTTGTACATGAAAGTTGCTCAGAAAGACGAGACGAATCCGAATGCGCAGTCCGTTCGTCAGCCACACGTCCCTAGCATAGCGAACATGCAACCGTCCTCCTTCGGTTCGTCTGTCAGAAAATGCCAAACACCGGGAATACTTTCCCAGATGTTTTCCCCCTTCGCCAGTAGCACCTAGTACCGTGTTAGGGCATACCTAGCAACGCTTATTGTCATGTCATGCATCGTCATGCATCTGTTTGCATTATATTTATTGTTTCTTCCCCCTCTTCTCTCATTAGACACCGAGACCGACGCCGCTGCTACCCAGTACGACTACGGTGTTGATGACCCCTCCTTCTCAGCAGAGCTTCCAGGCAAGCAAACCCCCCTTGATCATCCTGATATCGCCTACTCTTTCCCTCTACTGCTTGCATTAGAGTAGTGTAGCTGTTATTGCTTATCGGTTTGATCCTATTCTATTGCATAGCCTGTCCTTGTTACTTCTGTTGTTACCTTTACCTGCAATCCTAAATGCTTAGTATAGGTTTCTAGTGTTACATCAGTGGCCCTACACTCTTGTCCATCTGCCATGCTATACTACTGGGCCGTGATCACTTCGGGAGGTGATCACGGGCATATACTATATACTATTACATTACTTATGTTACTGTTCGGATATGGGGGCTGAAGGGACAGGTGGTTCCACCCAGGTAGTGGTGGGCCTGGGTTCCCGATGGCCCCCGAGTGTTACTTTGGGGCGGAGCGACCGGGCAGGTTCTGACCACCTAGGAGACAGGTGGGCCTGGTCCCTGGTCGGCGTCCGTGGATACTTCAAATAACATGCTTAACGAGATTGGGTATTTGATCTGAGTTGGTATTGACCTATACGCACTAACCGCCATGTGGGACAAGATATGGGCAACCGGCGTCATAGTATCAGCCGAAGCCTTCCAGACGTCAGCGACTGATGGCGCGCGCCGGATTGGACTAGAATGCCTGCACTTGTATTTGGGGGCTAGGTCTACTTCGGCCGCATTCGCAACATGCAGGAGTGCAAAGGGCGATGGGCCCAAGACCCCTATGCACTTAGGATTTAGACCGGCGTGCTGACCTCTCTGTTGGGCCTAGATAGGGCTGCGACGTGTTGATCTTTCGAGGCCGGACATGACCCAGGAAAGTGTGCCCGGCCAGAGGGATCGAGCATGTCGGGTAATGTGGTGCACCTCTGCAGGGAAGATTGATCTATTCGAATAACCGTGTCCACGGTAACAGGATGACCCGGAGTTGTATTCCAACCTCATGACAACTAGAACCAGATACTTAATAAAATACACCCTTTCAAGTTCCAGATACAACCTGGTGATTGCTCTCTCACAGGGTGTCGAGGAGAGGATCGTCGGGTAGGATTATGCTATACAATGACACTTGATACTATACCTGCTACTCTCTTCTATATGCTTCAAGATGGAGGCTACCAGAAGCGTAGTCTTCGATAGGACTATCTTCTCCCCCTCTTATTCTGGCATTCTGCAGTTCAGTCCACAGATATTACCCATTTCATTGATACCGATGCATATGTAGTGTAGATCCTTGCTTGCGAGTACTTTGGATGAGTACTCACGGTTGCTTTGCTACTTCTTTTTCCCCTTTTCCTGATTATTGCGTTCATATGATGGAGTCCAGGAGCCAGAGGATCCCGATGATGTTTCTACGTGGAGTTCGACTTCGAGGAGTAGTTAGGAGGTCCCAAGCAGGAGGCCTTGCCTTTTCGATCGTTGCTACTTTTGGGCTAGCCTTCTTAAGGAAACTTGTTTAACTTATTTCTGTACTCAGATATTGTTGTTTCCGCTGACTCTTGTGTATTCGAGCTTATGTATTCAAGCCCTCGAGGCCCCTGGCTTGTAATATAAAGATTGTATTATTTTAATTTGTGTCCAGAGTTGTGTTGTGATATCTTCCCGTGAGTCCCTGATCTTGATCGTACACATTTGCGTGTATGATTAGTGTACGATTGAATCGAGGGCGTCACAAGTTGGTATCAGAGCCGATTGCCTGGAGGAATCCCCCTTCCAAACTCCTTGGACAAAGTCGAGTCTAGTCATTGCAAAACTTTTACTAACATGGCTGTGTGGCTTACGGACCCACGTCGCCATTGGGTGGTATTAGGATCTTTTATTCCTCGTCTATACTCTGGGACTCTGATCTCTCTTCTATTCGGGTTAAATGATTTTGCTAACTCTAACTTTAGGTTCTCGTAAATACTTCCTCCCGGAGAGCCGCTCATTCCCGACGATGGCTTGAATCACCAGAAGATTCTGAAGATACTCTCTGATGTTCTCCCGAGACTTTGTACCTTCGCTTTGCAATTACCTTCCACCAATATATCCTTATGGATAACTTCTTACGCTGCCATTCATACATTCGTTCCCAGTTGCTCTTGTTAGTACAAGATGCCCCAAAATACTCTCCGTTTTCTCAAGAATCCTTTCTGCCTACTGCATTGTAGTTCTTTACCGCATGAATACCCCTAAGGATAATTCCTCGCACTTATCGAGTATTCGTTCATCTCCAGTTGTTCATATGCTTCATATGATACTTTGAAATACTATCTGATCTTCCAAAAATCATCAACAACCTCTTGCTCTTAAAATTCTTGCTTGCTTGCATTATGGTTAATCCCATAAGTCTAGTAAAGTTATTGGAATCCTTTGTCTCTATCACTTTAAGTCCATTGATTCAATATGCTGAGGATGCTCGCAATCCTTAGTCAACTCCTAGAATTCATCCTTCCGGCTCAGACATCATTTTGAACATGAGCTAGTTCTCGACCAATCAATTTGCTGTCGATTGTACCCCTAAGTCTATTCAACTTATCCATCCTTAATCAGAGCGTTTGCTTCTGATCCTTTGATTTGGAAATCGTAATTCCTTTGCATTTGAGCTTTGAATTAGTCAGTTGTTTCTATATTCTAATGCCTTTGCATTGTTTCTTCCTCTGGTTGTGTGCTGATGCTCACATCAGATCCATTGCGGACCACCAGAACCTTTGTTGGATTTTATCCGACAGCATCCTTCATATTCAATCACTTTGGAAGTTCTTTCCCAGATACATAATGCCATTGGTAAATCCTATTCTCTGATTTGGCCAACCATGCTCTGCTTTCGAGCTGGTGATAATTACTCTCGTAACTTGTGGTATATGTTTCTAATATGCCCGATGGGTTGAACCTATACCTTCCTTAAAGCCGTATGAACCCGAAAGTTTCCACAAGTCATACCCTTCTGGTGTTTTACCAGATAATTTCCTACTCTACAGCTTCTTCAAAGACGAGAAATGAATGAATGGTCATGCATTGGAGAAGTGGGAGTCGACCTTGAACTTTGTGTTCATGCCCATAGACACGATGTAGATCTTATCATGGAAGCTTCTCTTAAATTAATTATTTCCTTGGTATGAGTTCATCTTGTATCTGGGATCTGGTCTTTTGCAATCATGGTTCTGCCCATATTGATATTCCTTGATTCTTTTTCTCAGGCAAGTTAAAGTACTTGTATTCTGCAGATCATTACCCCTGCCCAACCTTTATTCTGTCCTACTTTCGAGTATTACCCCCTGGTATCTCGAGGATATCAGGCTATTGCCCTACCTCTTTTAAACTTTTGGTGAAGTAGTACCCTTTTCCTATCATAGTCACTCCACGGGTTCTGGGTTGTCGTCAACCGAGAACACCGCATAGTGAATTGAATCAACACTGTGATTCAGTACTCCTAGCACTTTGTTGTTGGGAAGCTTAATACTCCATCATGTCATTCCTAGCCTGATTGGCAACATTATTATCATGCTAATTTTAACTGTGCTATCTGGCCCTTCTTCTCGGAGCATAATTTTCGACGATGAGCTGAACTTACGTCGATCTTCCTTGTCATATCGTTTCGCCTTGAACATCAAGCATGATTCCGGGTTTGTGTCATATCTGTGGTTCCAATAATCTTTCGCTGCATCAGTCCTTTTGCTTGATGCAGTCGCTGTTCGATTGCTTCTTCGTGGAGCCCCACGACAAAATTTGTCGTGATCATCATCAACATTTTGACTCCTTCCAGGATATCAATCGAATTCATGATGATAAGTGCCATTCTCGTCCCTTGGTAAGTTGAATTACCATCTACAACATCCTTACCTTCCTTTCGTCACAAACTTGTTCATGTTATGGATGCAACTTGCTATCCAACTTGTATTATGTTCTACCTGGAAGTATTACTGTCTTTTATGTCAAGAATGTTGTGAGGATTGCTCCACCTCTTAAGAATTCTTGGTATAGTGATACTTCTCACCATCACCATTCTTTTTTTGGGTCCCCGTGTTGTTTCTAACCGGAATTCTGACAAATGGACTGTGACGTGTAAAATTCAAAACTTCTAGCAACCCTATCGCTTGAAGTTAATGAACGATAGTTTCATTCTTTGTGTATTGGTTATTGAATCACCATTCTAACATTGATCATGCTACATAAGCCCATATTTCGGGTGCACCTTTCAACCAATGTTTAATTGTGTATGTTTTCCTCGAGCATACATCATTATGTCATTTGATCTGACAAATGTTATCCCCTTGTTCACATAATTGTGGAAATCCATCTTGTTGGAAATCTCGATGAATTGTCACTGAGTTCAACAGCTACCTCCTCATCCTCTTCTGGGTTTAATGATGAACTCTTGTTTTGGAACTCGCTTCCATAGTTAATTTCCCGAGAATCTTACAATGTCATCTCGTCAATTTGTGTTGCACCTTTTTTTTCTCAGGCATCCTGAGTCTGAGGTATCCTGACACTAATCAGATCTGAATCTCGGTCAGATATGATGGTTGGAACATATTTCCAAGAGTTATAACATTGGTCTTTATATGACCCAGTAAGGAAATGTCATGCCTAGCACACCTGGCCGGAGGACCTATTGTTATAGTTTCCTTTCTAGCAAGGTTAGCCATTCTTCCATGAGGAAATTGTAAGATTTATTCTATGAGTTGTTCCTGATGGATCGTTTGTGTATCCAACGTCTGACCTTTGCTTGAAGACCATGCCAATGCTATCTCGAAGCATGTTTGTGGTACTCCAATCTTCAATAAGAACATTTGAAGCACAATGCTAAATTTTCTTTATCAATTATCCAAACACCGTTGTATGGGTAATGTCATGGAATTCCTCAACCCTTACCTAAATGGTTTTCTACTTTCTATCCTATCATGGATATCATGCTCTGCTTATCCTTGGGAAGGATATACCCATGAAATATGTGTTTAAACATATTTTCCTTTCCATTGTTCTGTTAATCTAATAAACACCTTTTCCTTTCCATTGTTTTGTTTAACCTTTCTTGTGATCAATATGATCTAAGCAGTAATATTTTCCTGCTTATGAAAACACCTCGGTGTACAACCTTATCAGTCAGACCCTGTTACTATTGTTGCTGACATTCCGGTAACCACCGATGGACGAGAACTTAGCCTATTGTTCCGCCTCGTTCAACGAGCAGGAAAATGGTTCTCTTTGTCCCTTGCCCTTGGTACCGACATTGTTGCCGATATAACTGACAGGCTATCCTCTGACAGGCCTTGCTATCCTGACCGTGCAAGGTGTCACCGCCCTTCCTACTTTTAACCCACATGGTGGGCCCATAACCCACAGTTCCACAGGATCGAAACCTGACTCTCCTGTACACCCCCTGTTCCCAAGGTTGTTCCTCGCGCGTGGCCTCGTATGTAATTCACGAGCCACCTTCTGAGAGATCATCAATTCTGGTATCAGACACAATACTTATTCCCGTTGCTTTGAACCCCTTTCACGCCCTGTTTCAGGCATCGAACAATTGCCTGCCTGCTCGAAACTTCCCATGATACCTCCTTACTTTGCTCTCAACATTTTCTTAAGTTTCAATTCGAGAGTTACTTTCCGCCACCTTCCCCGATGTTATCAACCAGATAGTCAACCTTGCAGAGGTTCATTCTCCTGGAATACCCACTCTTTATTCTTTCGTAAGTACGATGGAGTTCCCGAAGAAAGGATGCCGACTTCATCATGATGACCTGAAGCAGAGAAATGAAGACATCAACGTAATGGATCGACCTCTTCGAGAAGAGCAACCAAGACCGAGAAGATTCATTAGAATTTCATAACCAGATCTTTCGCCTTTACTCCACCTCTTAAAATCTCGGGACGAGATTTCTTGTAGTGGAGGAGAATTGTGACGCCCGGGTAATTAAGCTACAGTAACCCTCTGCTAATGAAGCCACGTCACCTCGGTTACTGTTGATAAACTCGCGTCGGTCCGAAAACCATTTCAAATTTAAAATAATGTCAAATGGTAAAAGTTTTCAAACATTAAAACTAAAATGTTCATCATGTGGCAATTAATCCCTAACTAATTTTGGTGGTGGAACCAACCTTTTTCATAATGTTTAAATGCCCTAAACCAATTAAAAACAGTGACTACAATAATACTTTAATTGCCTTTTTAAATTATAAAAATATTGAACTAACTTATTTTGGGTCGAAACTAAGTTTGGCTGTGGCCAATATCAATGATACTAATTTTGGGGCTAACTTGGTATTTTATAAAGCTAAAATAAATGAAACTATTAGAGAAATCAGAAAAGAAAAATAAAATAAAACAAATGAAAAGCCAAAAAGCCCCCTCCCCCCTGGGCCGTCCGGCCCAACCGGGCATCCAGGCCACCAGGCCGGCCCATCCCCACTCCCCCTTAACCCCCACTACCCAAACCCTAGCCACCGACACCTCCCACTCGCCCCCACTCCCTCCCCCTCGTCCCACTCCCCCTCTGCCTCCCTCCCCTCGATCCAGATCGGATCGGGGCATCGAGGCCATCGCCTCGCCGCCGCTCCGACCCCGGTGTCGGTGCCGCCTCGCCGGACCACCACCTTGCCCTTGCCACCCCGCCCAGGACTACCTCGCCACCGTCTCGCCGTCCCCAACGCCCGAGGATGACCCCGCCGTCACTTCTCGCGGCCACCCGGAGCTCCTCCACCTGGACTTCGCCGGAGCCGCCGTTAACGTCTCCTCCCCAAAGGCTTCATCGAGCCTCGCCGCTTGTTCCCCTACAACATGGGGTGAGGAAAACCCCCCTTCCCTCTCACCTTCCTATTGCCGCTCGGCTCCCACTCCGGTTCGCCCATCGTCTCGCCGCAACACGCGCCAACTGCATCGTGGTCTCCCGACCTCTTCTCGTGCCCACACGCCGCTAGCCCCGCTACGTTGACCCACAGCGCTCACGCCCACCAGCGCCCGCGTAGGCCTCCGCCGCACTGCTCTACCTTGTTGCTGCTCGCTGCCTCCCCCTGCCCGCTGCTAGCCCTGCTGCTGCCCTCCCCTCGCACCGCACGGTCGCTCTGCTCCCCGCACCTCCCCCGCCGCGCACAACCCTGCTGCCTTCTGCTTCCCTGCTGCCTCACTGGCAACGCCCCGCTCGCCCCGAGCCATTGCTCGCTCCGGCGCCGCCCACACTCGCCTCGCCGAGCTCGCCGGAGATCCCCTGCCGCCCCGCCTCCGCCCTCTCCTAACCTCCCCCGTGCGAGCCACTGGCTCTAGCCGCCAACGTCGGTGTGCGTCGTGCATGCCCAGCGCCCCCTCGGGCATGCGCCCGTTCGAGCGCCCGCACTGGTGCCCGCTAGCGCCGGCGCCCGCTAAGGCCCCCCTGGCCAATGACATGTGGGGCCGCCCCCTCTGAAACATTTTAGAAAAATGAAAATGATAATAAAAATAATAATTTAATTAATTAATTAATTAGGATAATTAATTAACTTAATTAACTCTGTTTAGTTAACTAATTAAATCTAGGAGATAGGTGGGCCTGGTCCCTGGTCGGTGTCCGCGGATACTTCAAATAACACGCTTAACGAGATTGGGTATTTGATCTGAGTTAGTACTGACCTATACACACTAACCGCCACGTGGGACAAGATATGGGCAACCGGCTTCGTAGTATCAGCCGAAGCCTTCTAGACATCAGCGATTGAGTGGCGCGCGCTGGATTGGACTGGAACGCCTGCACTTGTATTAGGGGGCTAGGTCTGCTTCCGGCCGCGTTGGCAACATGTAGGAGTGCAAAGGGCGATGGGCCCAAGACCCCTGCGCACTTAGGATTTAGACCGGCGTGCTGACCTCTCTATTGGGCCTAGGTAGGGCTGCGACGTGTTGATCTTCCGAGGCCGGACATGACCCAGGAAAGTGTGCCCGGCCTAAGGGATCAAGCGTGTCGGGTAATGTGGTGCACCCCTACATGGAAGATTGATCTATTCGAATAGCCGTGTCCATGATAACAGGCTGACCCGGATTTGTATACCGACCTCATGACAACTAGAACCAGATACTTAATAAAACACACCCTTTAAAGTGCCATATACAACCCGGTGATCGCTCTCTCGCAGGGTGTTGAGGAGAGGATCGTCGGGTAGGATTATGCTATACGATGACACTTGATACTATACTTGCTACTCTCTTCTATATGCTTCAAGATGGAAGCTGCCAGAAGTGTAGTCTTCTATAGGACTAGCTTCTCCCCCTCTTATTCTGGCATTCTACAGTTCAGTCCACAAATACTACCCATTTCATTGATACTGATGCATATGTAGTGTAGATCCTTGCTTGCGAGTACTTTGGATGAGTACTCACGGTTGCTTTGCAACTTCTTTTTCCCCTTTTCCTGGTTATTGCGTTCATATGATGGAGTCCAGGAGCCAGAGGATCCCGATGATGTTTCTATGCGGAGTTCGACTTCGAGGAGTAGTTAGGAGGTCCCAGGCAGGAGGCCTTGCCTTTTCGATCGTTGCTACTTTTGTGCTGGCCTTCTGTAGGCAACTTGTTTAACTTATGTCTGTACTCAGATATTGTTGTTTCCACTGACTCTTGTGTATTCGAGCCCTCGAGGCCCCTGGCTTGTAATATAAAGATTGTATTATTTTAATTTGTGTCTAGAGTTGTGTTGTGATATCTTCCCGTGAGTCCCTGATCTTAATCATACACATTTGCGTGTATGATTAGTGTACGATTGAATCGGGGGCGTCACATTGGTCTTGCTTCTATTGTCGTGCCTCCTACTGATCCTTTTGAACAATATTTGCTAGACCATGAAAATGATATGTTCATGAATGAAAGAAAGGAATTAGATGAGATTTTCTTTAAACAGATGCATGTTTTGAAACACAATTTGCCTGTTGAAACTCTTGGAGATCGTCTACCACCCCAGAGTGATCCTATGTTCGATCCTAAACAATTACCTGATACTCTGAAATTTGCTTATCTTGATGAGAAAAAGATATATCCTGTTATTATTAGTGCTAACCTTTCAAAGCATGAAGAAAAGAAATTATTGAAAACTCTGAAGAAGCACCGTGCAACTATTGGATATACACTGGATGATCTTAAGGGCATTAGTCCCACTCTATGTCAGCACAAAAATAATATGGAGCCTGATGCTAAACCTGTTGTTGATCACCAGCGACGGTTGAATCCCAAAATGAAAGAAGAGGTAAGAAATGAAATACTAAAGCTTCTGGAAGCAGGTATAATATATCCTGTGGCTGATAGTAGATGGGTAAGTTCAGTTCATTGTGTCCCTAAGAAGGGAGGTATTACTGTTGTTCCCAATGATAAAAATGAATTGATTCCGCAAAGAATTGTCACGGTTTATAGAATGGTTATTGATTTTAGAAAGTTGAACAAAGCTACTAGGAAAGATAATTATCCTCTACCTTTTATTGATCAAATGCTAGAAAGACTATCAAAACATTCACACTTTTGCTTTCTAGATGGTTATTCTGGTTTTTCTCAAAAACCTGTGTCACAAGAGGATCAAGAAAAACCTACTTTTACATGCCCTTTTGGTACCTTTGCTTATACACGTATGCCTTTTGGTTTATGTAATGCACCTTCTACCTTTCAAAGATGTATGACTGCTATATTCTCTGACTTTTGTGAAAAGATTGTTGAGGTTTTCATGGATGATTTCTCCATTTACGGAACTTCTTTTGATGATTGCTTAAGCAACCTTGATCGAGTGTTGCAGAGATGTGAAGAAACTAATCTTGTCTTGAATTGGAGAAGTGCCACTTTATGGTTAATGAAGGTATTGTCTTGGGGCATAAATTTTCTGAAAGAGGTATTGAAGTTGATAAAGCTGAAGTTGATGCTATTGAAAAGATGGCCTGTCCTAAAGATATCAAAGGTATAAGAAGTTTCCTTGGTCATGCTGGTTTCTATAGGAGGTTTATTAAAGACTTCTCTAAAATTTCTAGGCCTCTCACAAGTCTTTTGCAAAAAGATGTTCCATTTGTTTTTGATGATGATTGTGTAGAAGCATTTGAAATACTTAAGAAAGCCTTGATTTCTGCACCTATTGTTCAACCACCTAATTGGAACCTACCCTTTGAAATTATGTGTGACGCTAGTGATTAGGCTGTTGGTGCTGTTCTAGGACAAAAAGTTGATAAGAAGTTAAATGTTATCCATTATGCTAGTAAAACTCTAGACATTGCTCAAAGAAATTATGCTACTACTGAAAAAAGAATTTTTAGCGGTTGTATTTGCTTGTGATAAGTTCAGATCTTATATTGTTGATTCCAAAGTAACTGTTCACACTGATCATGCTGCTATTAAATATCTTATGGAAAAGAAGGATGCTAAAACTAGACTTATTAGATGGGTTCTCTTGCTGCAAGAATTTAATTTGCATATTATTGATAGAAAGGGAGCTGAGAACCCCGTAGCAGACAACTTGTCTAGGTTAGAAAATGTTCTTGATGACCCACTACCTATTGATAATAGCTTTCCTGAAGAACAATTAGCTGTCATAAATGCTTCTTGTAGTGCTCCATGGTATGCAAATTATGCCAATTATATTGTTGCTAAATTCTTACCACCTAGTTTCACATACCAATAAAAGAAAAAGTTTTTCTATGATTTAAGACATTACTTCTAGGATGACCCACACCTTTATAAAGAAGGAGTAGATGGTGTTATTAGACGTTGTGAACCTGAGCATGAACAGGAACAGATCCTACGCAAGTGTCACTCCGAGGCCTACGGAGGGCACCATGCTGGAGATAGAACTGCACACAAGGTATTACAATCTGGTTTTTATTGGCCTACTCTTTTTAAGGATGCTCGTAAGTTTGTCTTGTCTTGTGATGAATGTCAAAGAGTTGGTAATATTAGTAGACGTCAGGAAATGCCTATGAATTATTCAATTGTTATTGAACCATTTGATGTTTGGGGATTTTATTATATGGGACCTTTTCCTTCCTCTAATGGGTATACACATATTTTGGTTGCTATTGATTATGTTACTAAGTGGGTAGAAGCTATTCCAACTAATAGTGCTGATCATAATACCTCCATTAAGATGCTTAAAGAAGTTATTTTCCCGAGGTTTGGAGTACCTAGATATTTAATGACTAATGGTGGTTCACACTTTATTCATGGTGCTTTCCATAAATTGCTTGCTAAATATGATGTTAACCATAGAATTGCATCTCCATATCATCCGCAGTCTAGTGGTCAAGTAGAATTGAGCAATCAAGAAATAAAGTTGATTTTGCAAAAGACTGTTAATAGATCCAGAAAGAATTGGTCTAAGAAACTTGATGATGCATTATGGGCTTATAGAACCGCTTATAAGAACCCTATGGGTATGTCTCCTTATAAAATGGTTTATGGAAAAGCATGTCACTTACCTCTTGAACTAGAACATAAAGCTTATTGGGCAATTAAAGAGCTCAACTATGATTTCAAACTTGCCGGTGAGAAGAGGTTATTTGACATTAGCTCACTTGATGAATGGAGAACCCAGGCCTATGAGAATGCCAAATTGTTTAAAGAGAAAGTTAAAAGATGGCATGATAAACAGATACAAAAGCGTGAATTTAATGTAGGTGACCATGTCTTGCTATACAATTCTCGTTTAAGATTTTTTACAGGAAAGCTTCTCTCTAAATGGGAAGGTCCTTACATTATCGAGGAAGTTTATCATTCCGGTGCCATCAAAATCAACAACGCTGAAGGCACCAACCCGAAGGTGGTAAACGGGCAAAGAATCAAACATTATATCTCAGGTACTCCCATAAATGTTAAAACCAATATCATTAATACCATAACACCGGAGGAGTACATAAGGGATATCTACCAGAACGTTTTAGACTTCGAAAAGGAATAGGTATGTGGTACGGTAAGTAAACCGACTCCACAACTTTTCCAAAAGAAATTTTACTCCGTTTTGGAATATTTAGAAAATTAGGAAAATAAAAAGTAGTCCGAAAAGCGCACGAGGAGGCAACAAGCCCTGGGGGCGCGCCCTACCCCCCAGGCGCGCCTACCAAGCTTGTGGCCACCTCGTGTGCCCTCCGGACTCTGTTTTCTTGTAGTACACTCCTTTTGGTTGGTAAAAATTCATTATATAATCTCTCGAAGGTTTTTACCACCGTACCATGGCAAAATCATCTGTTCTTATTTCATGTTGTTTTCCTGGCAGATCAGAAAATATGTTGTCTCAAGATTCGGAGGGAGAGAGCTATGTCGCTGATTTCATCGCTAACCCAAAGGCCTATGGGGAGGTGGAGCATTACGGCTGGACTACGGAGGAGGAGGAAGACTCCGACATGGAGAGAACAAGGGACGATAGTTCTGACGAAGACGAAGATCCACTACCTCAACCTGGTGATATGCATGTGGAATTCAAGAAGTCAAGCCTTCCTAAGGTCCAATCTATCCCACCATGTTTTTTGCAGGACAGCAAGGAGGAATTATGCAAAAAGATAATGAGACTCGATCTCGAGAATGAGGATCTAAGGGAGGAAAAATTTAGCCTCAGACGCAAGCTGGAGAAGAAGAATGTCGGTGTTCTAGGAACCAGGGTACCCAGACTTTCCTGCCTGCGGCCCACGGCGTGGCTCCCTCAATGGCCTGGTACGGCCCACCTACAAGACCACCAAGGAAAGACCCTCGCGAGGGGCCAAGCCTCGCAAGGCGGATGACACCAAGAGCTCCTGAGGGAGCGGCCTTCCCAGGCGGCCTCCTGAGGAGCGGAGATTTCTATGCAGGTACCCAGCCACATGAGGCTACGATGACGCAAGCCATGATGACCAAGGCCAGGCGGGCGCCAGCGGGCGCAGAGGAGGCAGTTTCCTCTTTGGTGCTAAGGAGGCAAGGATAGGCGTGAGTTCCCTAGGAGTTTGGCAAAGGTTTCCATTCCAGTGCTACAAGACCAAGACCGCCAGGACAGCAGGACGGATGTCATCGTTGAGCCCACCGTTCCGTCATGGCCAGAAGCTTTGCAGACGAAGACCACCTTTCATCAGGATAAGATGTACTAGTTGTCCCCTTTCAAATTGGCCACTGTGGGATCCCTTCCCGCTTACGATTTGGGAAGAGGACCAAGGCCACTATAAGTATAGGCTAGCCACCACCGTAGAGCAGGACAAACCCCCCGGGATCGGATCCATTCCACCCTCATCATCCCCGAACCTCGTGAGGTCGTTCATCCCTTGTACTAGTTCATCCTCAGCCCCTCGCGAGGCCAATCCACCACAAAGCAGGAGTAGGGATTTACACCGCAAGGTGGCCCGAACCTGGGTAAACTGTCGTGTTCATCTTATTCCTCACCTTCACGCAAGTCCGGCTAGGCTAGGCCGTGGGGCGACGAGTAGGTCGGCTTGAGAGGTTGAGTTCTTCACACACGCCCGAGAGTTCGAACCTTCTTGGGTCTGCGGAGCCCTGAATCCGACATTTGGTGTGCCAGGTAGGGGCGTGTCGGAGTCCTTCTTCCACCGTTCGCTCCGCCTCTGTTCTGTCGCTCCCATGGCCGACGCCCGCCGTGCCCGTCCCGAGCGCCGGGCCGCTCGTGTCACCTAGACAGCACCCATGGCAACGGCGCTCCTCGCCACTTTGCCTCCCCGGTGGCTAACGCTACCACTGACCCTGCAGCCCGTGAGCCGCAGGATTCGTCGCTGCCGCCTTCTGTGCGGCGTGATGGTCACACCGCAACTCCATCGCCCACTCCCGCCACGGCGTCATCCTCCCATGCCCGCCGTGGGCCGGCAAGCGCGCAGGCTGCGCTGCTCATGGCGCGAGAGCTTCTGCGTTACCGTCCCGCCAACGACTGGCTCAGCCGCATCACCGAGCTCGTCAACACCGCCGGTGAGGCCCCTGCACCATCCCGTTCACCTCGTCCCCTGTCGTCCCAGGCGGGCGATGTGGCTCACGGCGCGCCTCCTCCACCTCCTCGGCGTGACGCTGACCCTAAGCCCAGGTGCGATGCGCCCCTACGTGACCCGCCGCGTAGGGTGCCGGCGCGCGATGAAGCAAGCTGCCAGGTGATGCAACGGCCGCAGGCCGACGCACGCGCGCTCCCAGCGCCTCAACGCCAGCACCAAGACCCCACGCTGCCGGAGCCCCTGGTGCGGGGGCGTCAAGACCGAGCTCCTCCCACGAGCGATGTGCCTATGAGCGCGGCGGCCTGCCGGGCCTTCACCCCAGAGCTGTGTCATGTCGTCTGGCCCGGCAAGTTCAAGCCAGATCTTCCTCCGCGCTACAATGGCACCCCCGACCCCGCGGCGTTTCTCCAACTCTACGCGCTGAGCATCGAAGCAGCAAGCGGTGATGAGAAGGTTATGGCCAACTGGTTCCCCATGGCCCTCAAGGACAGCGCGCCCTCCTGGTTCCTGAACCTCCCGGAGGGGTCAATCTCCTCCTGGGATGAGCTTCGTGAGCGCCTCATCGCCAACTTCTAGGGCACTCGCGACCGCGCTCCCGCAGTGGCCAACCTGCGGCGCGTGAAGCAGCATCCAGGCGAAACTCTGCACAAATACATCCAGCACTTTACGAGCATCCGCCTCAAGATCCCGAAGGCGTCGATCGAGGCCATCATCTCGGCATTCACTGATGGCGTCCGGGATGTCGAGATGAAGGAGGAGCTCGCCATCCACGAGGACCTATGTTCATCCCTGGAGATGTTCAACCTGGTGACCAAGTGCGCAAGGGCTCAAGAAGGTCGCCTCTCCCTCCTCGACCTCCCGAAGCCCGATACTGAAGATAAGAAGGCCAAGGCCAAGGAAGCAAAGTGTAAGGGTCCCGTCGTGCTGGCTGCGGAGCCCGAGATGAAGCATGGCTGTGACCACGACGAGCCCCCCAGGGCCAACCGCCCGTACTGCGTCTTCCATAACGTCCACAGCCACAACACCAATGACTGCCAGGAGCTCAGGGCCATCCGAGACGGGTGCCTTGGCCGCCGCCCTGAACGCAGCGATCGCGGCTACGGCCATGGAGGAGGCCGCGGTGGAGGCCGCTGGGACAACCGCGCCCCTGTCAGGATTGGCAGGGCCAGCCTCGTGATGGTCCATGGCGGGATCAGCCTCAGGAGGACCATCCTCGGGGCAACGCCGGCCTCCCTCCGCTGCTGCCGCCGCCAAGGAGAAACGACGACAACCGGCAAGACGATGGGGCTGGGGGCTTCCAAGAGCCTCGCGCGATCGCCTACATCCTGGGTGGTGCTCAGGCTCCCGCCTCTCATCGCATCTTCAAGCAGTTCGCTCGTGAGGTGAACGCGGCCCTTCCCAAGCTTGAGGCATCGCGCCCCCTCAGGTGGTCCAAGCACGCCATCACCTTTGACTCCATGGTCCAGCTCAAGTGCTCAGCCGCCGCTGGCGCGCTCCCAATGCTCTACACGCCAACCATCAACAACGTCCTTGTCACCAAGACCCTCATTGACAGTGGTGCTGGGCTCAACATCCTCTCTGTCGAGACATTCGAAACACTCCAAGTGCCATATGACCAGCTTCTTCCCACCAAGCCTTTCTCAGGGGTGACCGATGGCTCCACCGTTCCCCTGGGGCAGGTGCGCCTCCCAATCACCTTTGGCAAGTGCGACAACTACCACACCGAGCTCATCGACTTCGACATCGCCCACATCGGCCTCCTGTACAAGACCATCCTCGGGTATCCGGCCCTCGCCAAGTTCATGGCAGCAACTCACCATGGCTACAATGTCCTCAAGATGCCAGGAAGCGGTGGCATCATCACGGGCGCTTGTGACGAAAAGGATGCAGTGTGCTCCCTCGAGCGCGCCTATCAGGCTCAGGAGGTCGAGAACCCAGATGGCGAGGGTGCCATCCTGCCCCCTGAGGCCATCCCCAAGAAGAAGAAGCGGGTCCTCCCAAAGGGTCGTCAGGAGGCTGGGGCGCCCGACGATCATACCTCAGGCCCCGCGCCCACTGCTGGGGCACCCTTCCCTCTCACATAGGGAGGCGCGCCCGGCGCCCCCCTCAGGATGGGCTCGGGGGCTCTCCTCTGGAGGGCCTCTGACCTGACCAGCGTGACGAGGGAGGCGTTCGGGCACCACGTGGAGGCATGCTTTGACACGCGCCTCCACAAGCAAGGCGCAAGGCGCGAGGCGTTGGGCACTCAGGAGTTCATCACCAAGGCAATCGAGGAGCTTCAGGAGGCGCGAGCCATGCCTGGCGAGCGTCGCCCCGCACCACCCAGTGCAGATGCCGCCCCCGATGCGGGCAGGGAGCTGCGCGTCTGCGTCAACATCCCAGGCCTCAACAGGGCTGCCTCGCAGGACCTCTTCTGGCCGTCCCGCGTCGGCCGGAGCGAGGGCTACCCGTGCAGCTATGTGTGCATGGTGTTTGGCCTGCTGAATGCGGCCGCCTTGTACCAGCGCTTCGCGTAGCGTGCATGGGCGGCTCACGAGGCCATGCGCCAGGCGGTCCTGACGGAGGAGGTGACAGACCCTCGCGAACCCCCCGAACCTCCAGAGCCTCCCGGGCCGCAGGAGCCGGTCGGCTCGTGAGGAGTGATCTCTGCAGTACGCATCTTCAGCTACTCCAACGCTTCTACAACGATGGTGCCAAGTGACTTTTTGGTTTGTTCAATTGAGGGTGCACTTTGGGCTGCATCATCCTCAGGCTGCTAGGGCCCAACCCCGTAGTTGTATCATCTTGCGCATGTATCAGAACTGGCTTTGCCTTCATGAATTCCTTAAGTATTTCAACTGCATGTCCGGTGCTTCGTCACTATGATCTCGCTGCGCCCTCGCGAACCCGCCCGCGACCGCCTCATGATTAAGGACTGGCACAACATATGTGCTCAGGTTCGTCCCTGCAGCGTCGACAAATCCAAGCGACCGAGCTCTGTCCCACGGGCCAGCTCCCATGCGCGCCACCTCCCGTGGTCCTTGGTGCCTTGTTCTCGCGTCACCTAATCGCATGTGGGCAAGTAAGGGCGCGCGGCCCGGTTCGTACAACCGCAGTTCGGCGGTTCGCCGCAGCGAGAGCCATGCGCCGGCTGTTTTTCCGTGGGATCATTGCATGAGAAGACTTGGCACGACGTCTGTGCTCGGGCCCATCCCTGCAGCATCGATAAAACCAATGGTTGAGCTCTGTCTGGCGGGCCGGTCCCGTTCACGTCACCTCCTGGGGTCACTGGTGTCCGGCCTTCTCATGCGATAACCCCCGGAGGGGCATTCGGCGCAGGACCCACCATCGCCCCACACGTTTCTTATGTGCGCCCCGCGCCGCAAAAATCAGGTGCAACCCACCTTGAGGTAGGGCCTCGTGAGTCCCGCGGTGGCTCACGAGTGCCCAGATACACCTCCTCCAGTTCTGTCGTGCTAGCCACGCGTACGAACGGGGCTGTACACGCCCCGGAGTCTCCCCCAGCGGGAACTCCCACCCATGCACCAGTGGAAGCCCCATGCTCCACGCCGGCGGATGACACGGTTGAGGAGCAACTATGCCCACGCACCAGTGGAAGCCCCATGCTCCGCGCTCGCGGATGATATGTCTCCAACGTATCTATAATTTTTGATTGTTCCATGCTATTATATTATCTATTTTGGATGTTTTATATGCATTAATATGCTATTTTATATTATTTTTGGGACTAACCTATTAACCTAGAGCCCAGTGCCAGTTTCTGTTTTTCCTTGTTTTTTAGCTTCATGGGAAAGGAATACCAAACGGAGTCCAAACAAAATAAAACCTTCGCGATGATTTTTCTTGGACCAGAAGACACCCAGGAGACTTGCAGATGAAGTCGGAGGAGCCACGAGGCGGCCACAAGGGTGGAGGGCGTGCCCAGGGGGTAGGGCGCGCCCCCCTGCCTTATGGGCCCCCCGTGACTCTCCTGACCTAATTCTTTCACCTATATATTCACATATGTTCCCAAACCACCAGAGGCATTCACGAAAACATTTTTCCACCGGCGCAACCTTCTGTACCTGTGAGATCCCATCTAGGGACCTTTTCCGGCACCCTGCCGGAGGAGGATTCAATCACGGAGGGCTTCTACATCAACTCTATTGCCCTTCCGATGAAGCGTGAGTAGTTTACCTCAGACCTACGGGTCCATAGCTAGTAGCTAGATGGCTTCTTCTCTCTCTTTGATTCTCAATACCATGTTCTCCTCGTTATTCTTGGAGATCTATCCGATGTAATATTCTTTCGCGGTGTGTTTGTTGAGATCCGATGAATTGTGGATTTATGATCAGGTTATCTATGAATATTATTTGAATCTTCTCTGAATTCTTATGTGCATGATTTGATATCTTTGTAATTCTCTTCGAATTATCGGTTTGGTTTGGCCAAATAGATTGGTTTTTCTTGCAATGGGAGAAGTGCTTAGCTTTGGGTTCAATCTTGCAGTGTCCTTTCCAAGTGACAGTAGGGGCAGCAAGGCACGTATTATATTGTTGCCATCGAGGATAAAAAGATGGGGTTTACATCATATTGCTTGAGTTTATTCCTCTACATCATGTCATCTTACTTACTGCGTTACTCTGTTCTTCATGAACTTAATACTCTAGATGCAGGCAGGAGTCGGTCGATGTGTGGAGTAATAGTAGTAGATGCAGAATCGTTTCGATCTACTTGACACGGACGTGATGCCTATATTTCATAATCATTGCCTTGGATATCGTCATAACTTTGCACTTTTCTATCAATTGCTCGACAGTAATTTGTTCACCCACCATATTATTTGCTATCTTGAGGGAAGCCTCTAGTGAAACCTATGGCCCCCGGGTCTATTTTCCATCGTATTACTTTCCGATCTACTATTTTGCAATCTTTTACTTTCCGATCTATAAACCAAAAAATACCAAAAATATTTACTTCATCTTTTGTTTAGTTTTACCTATCTCTATCAGATCTCACTTTTGCAAGTAACCGTGAAGGGATTGACAACCCCTTTATCGTGTTGGGTGCAAGTTGTTTGATTGTTTGTGCAGGTGCTAGGTGAGTTGTGCGTTGTCTCCTACTGGATTGATACCTTGGTTCTCTAACTGAGGGAAATACTTATCTCTACTTTGCTGGATCACCCTTTCCTCTTCAAGGGAAAAACCAACGCAAGCTCAAGAAGTAGCAGCGGACGACACGGTCGAGGAGCGACTATGCCCACGCTAAAGTGGAAGCACCATGGTCCTCGCTGGTGAATAAACAACTGAGGGCGCCCTCGCGGCCGCACCAACCTCTGGATAGCCTCTCGGCTCTACGCCCGGTAACACCCAACAGCTTTCCCCTCGGGAGGATCGTGCGAGGGGGCTAGACACAGGGGTTGTGCTCAGGCCCCGCCTGGCACACGCCACCCTACCAGGTCCGGGTACCTGGTCTTTTCGCGTTCCCCCAGGCGAAAGCTGGTGGTCAAAGGTATGAGGACTGCTCGCATGTCAAGGGGGACCTCCTGAGCATCGCGACTCAAGGGCCTCACTAGTCACATAGCCCCTCGCCCCTTGGTGTCGTCCTGGTGATCCGGACACCCCAACGGCGGTCGAGGTATGCGTGGGGCTGGGCCCTGCCGACGCAGAGCGTGAAGTCTTACGCCCCGGCGTCCATGTTTCCTTCATGAGGGCTGCTCACACGTCAAGGGGGACCTCTTGAGCACCGCAACTCAGGGGCCTCACTAGTCACGTAGCCCCTCGCCCCTTGGTGTTGTCCTGGTGATCCGGATGCCCCAATGGCGGTCAAGGTATGCGCGGGCTGGGCCCTGCCAACGCAGAGCGCAAAAGCAAGCACGAAGGAAACTTGGCGCAATAAGGAAACCACGGAATCCTAATAATTATTACAAGCACTGATTGTTCCACAAGCTTAAACAGAAGTCTTATGCCTCCACGGGGCACGGTAAATGTTGCAGGATAAAACTAAGAAGGAGCACCACCGCTGCCACCTGCCCTGTTCGTTGGAAGCCCGTCGTCAACAACGCTGCCGCCATCCTCACTGCTTTTGACTTCTGCCGCCGGAGCCTCAGGGATGGGAATGCAGAGGAACTTCCCCACCAGTGCGTCCACCTGGTCCCTCACGGCCTCTGCGGCAGCATCGCGCGACTCAGTGCCACCGGGCTGATCAGGGCGTTGAGGTCGAAGCCGAGGTCTTGGAGGTAGAGGTGGCTGAAGACACGCGTCGCGGCTGCGGTGAAGAGCGAGCGGCACTCCACCTCCAAGAAGGAGTCCACCGTAGCAGCGGCACCCTTGAGCACCTCGACAAGCTTGGGGAGGAGCCCTGCAAGACCGTCTTCAGGAGTCGCCAGTGGCTCTTCGTACCCTCCCCCGTAGATGGAGCACAGCGCTTTGCGGAACCCGAGCTCGAGGGCCAGGAAGGTTTCGCGGTCTGTGGCCGCCTTCTTCTCCGTGGCAATGAGGATTTTCTCCCTGACCTCCAGCTGGGTTGCCGCCTCGGAGGCATGCTTGGCATGGGCTTCCTGGGCTTCGGCCACCTCCTTCTTCAGCGCGTCAAGGCGGCCACGCTCCGCGGCCTTGTCGGTGGCCACCTGGGCCAGCTCGGCGTTGCGATTGGTGAGCTTTGCCTCATGGCCCTTCAGGTCCTCCTCCTGCTACTGGAGCCTTTGGCTGTGCGAGGCTTGTTCCTCCTGAAGGGCCTTCAGCTTGGCCTCCGCCTCAGCGCGGCGCTCTTCAGTTGACGTGGCACTCGCCAACGCTGCATCACGAGCCTCCTAGGCTTCGACAGCCACCTTCCTACTCTCAGCAGTAGCGGCCTCGGCTCGACCCCAGGCCGTCTTGATAGACGTGTCGGCCTGGAGCCACCTGGAGAGGAGCCCAGGCGCTCCCTCGCGAGGCACCTATCGGCATCTTGAAGGTCTGCCTGGAGATGGCCGAGCGCGGTGTAGGCCTCGTCCAGAGCTCCGGGCGTGAGCAAGGGGCCGCAGTTCATGAGCGCGAGGATTGGAGGAGAAGGCGGCACGAGCACAGTGGGCTGTTCTACGACTTCAGAGAGGCTGGCAAGGTCGGCTTGGGTTGCCGCAGGCGCAGAGCCTGGCGTGGGCGCAGCCAGCTCTGTGGCCTGCTGGCCCACAGTGGCCAGCTCCTCCCGAGGCAGCGTCATCACGTCCTGGGAGGCCCGCTCTGCCACGAGGAGACGGGGGATGGTCTCCCCCGCCTGTACCGAAGGTGCTGCGGCTGCAACAAGAAGTGGCGCCTCCAGAGCCCTAGCTCCTTCCTTCCTCTTCTTTGCCATGGCGCCCATCCTGGTCATCAGGGGGGAAGCACCGTGAGCACGGCACAATGTGTTAAACAAAAACAAGGTAAGGTACTTACTCGTCAGGGGCGATGTACGCCCTCTTTCTGGCCGGGGCAGGGGCACCCCCGCTCTTCTGGGGCGCGGCCTTCATCGCGCTTGGGGAGTGGGCGGGGCGCTCTTCGCCCGGCCTCGCCGCAGCACTGCCGCTTGGCGAAGCACAGGCGTCACCCTGAGTGGGGAGTGCTGCCCCGCCTTTCTTCGGGGTCGCCTGGCCCGACCTCCGCAGGGCCTGAGGAGTGGCCCCAGACCTCGTGAGGACCCCAGTGGAGCGTGGGGGTTCCACTGCCGGGGGCTCATCGGCGTCGTCGTCATCCATGAGGTCGCGGAGGAGCTCACTCCGGGATGGGGGAGAGGTCTCCGCCACATCATCCTCAGTCGCTTCCGAGTCCTCCTCGCCCTCTTCGCCGGCGTTGTTGCAAGAAGACACCAGCACCGGCGAGTTGGGGCGTTCAGGTGATATGAGCCCCAGCTCGTTGAAGATGGGCATAGCGGCAACCAACGCCTCCTTGTCGGTGCGGCGGTACAGCGGCGCGTAGGCCTCCGGAAGATCTCCGGGCTCACACTCGAGCAGGGTGTTCATGGCCCTGTCCAGCTGCTCGCCTGTCAAGCTCCCTGAGCGCAGCCGGATGTCATCCTCTGTGCCCTGGAACTCCCACAGGGGGCGCATGTGCGCCTGGAGCGGGGCTAGACACTGCATCAGGAACTCCTTGACGAGCATGCCTCCCATCAGCGCCCTGGCATCCATGTCTGCGGTCATCTTCCTCAGGACAGGCGCCGCCCGGGGGTCGGAGAACTTCTCGTGACCCCACCCATCGAGCTTCTCCGGCAGCTAGGTCGGCAGTTCCAGCCGCGCGTTGAGGCCCTTGGCGTCCATGAAGACCCACCGGCCCCGGAAGTTGTCCACCTTCTTTCCGGCCCTCATGAGCACGTTGTTCTTGTGGACCGCGACAAAGGACACACAGCTGGAGCGCTGGGTCAGATTGTGCAGTCGCAGGTAGACGAAGTCCCGGAGGAGCGGAACGGAGGGCCTCACGCCCATGAATGCCTCGCAGTAGAAGGCAAAGATGGCCAGGAGGAGGATGGAGTTGCATTGGAGATGCAGGGCCTGAACCTGGTAATGGTCGAAGACGGCGGTGAAGAACTTGGAGAAGGGCAGGATGAGACCTGCGAAGACACTGTGAAGGAAGAAGGGATAGAACGTCCGCGCCAAGGTCCTTTGCTCGCCGGAGCCGACCAGGAGAATGGTCTCGTTCCATTCATTGTTGTCGCTCGCCATTAGTGGGAGCATGGCGGTGAGGTGCTTCTCCTCGGTGATGCAGGACGTGAGGGCCGGCGCAGGAGAAGGGGAGGAACTTGTGGCCGACGCGGCAGGCTTTGTCTTCCCGGACGCCATCCGGGAGATCTTGAAGAAAGGGGGAGGAGCACGGCGGATCTGGAGATGTTCTCGGCTGGGAGAAAGGGGATCTGGAGCAAGGCGAAGGGAGAGCAATGATGACTTGGTAGCAAGTGCTAGTCTTTTGCCAGCCTGGGCAGTTGCCGAGGCGACATGGGAAGCGGAGACGCCCACGTCCCATCAAGCGCCACGCGTCAGCCTGGCCCGCAGGTGATTGGGGCCCGCGGCGCTTCGCCCTTGCCCTTTGGCTTCGCCTAGAAGCCAAGTCCGAGCACGCCTTAGACCCGGGGGCTACTGTCGGCGTTTTGGGAACCAGGGTACCTAGACTTGCCTGCCTGCGGCCCACGGCGTGGCTCCCTCAACGGCCTGGTACGGCCCACCTATAAGACCACCAAGGCAAGACCCTCGTGAGGCGGACGACACTAAGACCTCCTGAGGGAGTGGCCTCCCCAGGCGGCCTCCTGAGGAGCGGAGATTTCTATGCAGGTACCCAGCCTCATGAGGCTACGATGACGCAAGCCATGATAACCAAGGCCAGGCGGGCACCAGCGGGCGCAGAGGAGGCAGTTTCCTCTTTGGTGCTAAGGAGGCCAGGACAGGCGTGGGTTCCCAAGGAGTCTGGCAAAGGTTTCCATTCTAGTGCTACAAGACCAAGACAGCCAGGACGGCAGGACGGATGTCATTGTCGAGCCCACCGTTTCGTCATGGCCAGAAGCTTTGCAGATGAAGGCCACCTTTAATCAGGATAAGATGTACTAGTTGTCCCCTTTCAAATTGGCCACTGTGGGATCCCTTCCCGCCTACGATTTGGGAAGAGGACCGGGGCCACTTTAAGTATAGGCTAGCCACCACCGTAGAGTAGGACGAACCCCCCAGGATCGGATCCATTCCACCCTCATCATCCCCGAACCTCGTGAGGTTGTTCATCCCTTGTACTAGTTCATCCTCAGCCCCTCGCGAGGCCAATCCACCACAAAGTAGGAGTAGGGTTTTACACCGCTAGGTGGCCCGAACCTGGGTAAACTGTCGTGTTCATCTTATTCCTCACCTTCACGCAAGTCCGGCTAGGCTAGGCAGTGGGGCGACGAGTAGGTAGGCTTGAGAGGTTGAGTTCTTCGCACATGCCCCAGAGTTTGAACCTTCCTGGGTCTGCGGAGCCCTGAATCCGACATTTGGCGCGCCAGGTAGGGGCGTGTCGGAGTCCTTCTTCCACCATTCGCTCCACCTCTGTTCTGTCGCTCCCATGGCCGACGCCCGCCGTGCCCGTCCCGAGCGTCGGGCCGCTCGTGTCACCTAGACGGCACCCGTGGCAATGGCGTTCCTCACCACTCTGCCTCCCCGGTGGCTAACGCTGCCACTGACCCTGCTGCTCGCGAGCAGCAGGATTCGTCGCTGCAGCCTTCCGTGCGGCATGATGGTTGCACCGCAACTCCGTTGCCCACTCCTGCCACGGCGTCATCCTCCCATGCCCGCTGTGCGCTGGCAAGCGCACAGGCTGCGCTGCTTATGGCGCGAGAGCTTCTGCATTACCGTCCCGCCAACGACCTCTACAACGACTGGCTCGGCCGCATCGCCGAGCTCGTCAACACCGCCAGTGAGGCCCCTGCACCATCCCGTTCGCCTCGTCCCCCGCCATCCCAGGCGGGCGATGTGGCTCACAGCGCGCCTCCTCCACCTCCTCGGCGTATGTCGCATGAAATTTGTTGGGAGTTGACAAACATAGTTTTGGTCATTGTTGCAATTAATAGGAAGTAATAAAGAAAGAGAGGTCTCACATATAAATATACTATCTTGGACATCTTTTGTGATTGTGAGCACTCATTAAAATATTATATGCTAAAAGGTTGATGTTGGACAAGGAAGACAACATAAGGGGTTATGTTTCTTTATATCCGAATAGAAGTTATATTGTCATGGATCCTCCAACATGTTGAGCTTGCTTCTCATCTTATGCTAGCCAAATCTTTTGCACCATGTAGAGATACTACTTGTGCCTCCAAAATCCCTCAACACAGTTTTGCCATGAGAGTCCACCATACCTACCTATGGATTGAGTAAGATCCTTCAAGTAAATTGTCATCAGTGCAAGCAATAAAAATTGCTCTCTGAAATATGTATGATCTTTTATTGTGAGGAAAATAAGCTTTATACGAACTTGTGATATGGAAGAAATAAAAGCGACAGACTGCATAATAAAGTTCTTTATCACAAGCGGCAATATAAAGTGACGTTCTTTCGCATTAAGAATTTGTGCATCCAACCATAAAAGTGCATGACAACCTCTGCTTCCCTCTGCGAAGGGCCTATCTTTTATTCACCTTCTACCTTTATGCAAGAGTCATGGTGATCATCACCTATTCTTTTTACACTTTTTCTTTTTGGCAAGCACTATATGTTGGGGAAGATCCAGATACATATATCCACTCGGATGTAGATATTCATAAATATTATTGTTGACATTACCCTTGAGGTAAAAGGTTGGGAGGCGAAGTTATAAGCCCCTATCTTTCTCTGTGTCTGACTGAAACTTTGATCTCATAAGTATCGCGTGAGTGTTAGCAATTATGAAAGACTAAATGATAGTTGAGTATGCGAACTTGCTAAAAAGCTCTTACATTTACTCTTTCTGATGTTATGATAAATTGCAATTGTTTCAATGACCTAGATCATGGTTTGTTACTTTTCAATAAAGTTCTTGTTTCGTACTTTACCTTGTGAACGAATTGTTACTTTAGCATAAGAAATTATATGACAAAATATGTTGATGTTCTAAAGATGATCATGATGCCTTCATGTCCGTATTTTATTTTTATAGACACCTCTATCTCTAAACATGTGGACATGATTATCGATTTCGGCTTCCGCTTGAGGACAAGCGAGGTCTAAGCTTGGGGGAGTTGATACATCCATTTTGCATCATGCTTTTATATTGATATATATTGCATTATGGGCTGTTATTACACATTAAGGTACAATACTTATGCCTTTTCTCTCTTATTTTACAAGGTTTACACAAAGAGGGAGAATGCCGGCAGCTGGAATTCTAGACCGGAAAGGAGCAAATCTAAGAGACCTATTCTCCACAACTCCAAAAGTCCTGAAAATTTAAGGAGAATTATTTTGGAATATATAAAAAATATTGGGCGAAGAAATACCAGAGGGGGACCCACCAGGTGGCCACAAGCCTGGGGGGCGCGCCCTACCCCCTGGGCGCGCTCCTAGGGCTTGTGGGCCCCTGGCAGGTCTCCGGTGCCCATCTTCTGCTATATGGAGGGTTTTGACCTAGAAATAAAATCATAAGGAAGCTTTCGGGACGAAGCGCCGCCATCTCGAGGCGGAACCTGGGCAGAAGCAATCTAGGGCTCCGGCGGAGCTGTTCTGCCGGGGAAACTTCCCTCCGGGAGGGCAAATTGAAGCCATTGTCATCACCAACGATCCTCTCATCGAGAGGGGGTCAATCTCCATCAACATGTTCACCAGCACCATCTCCTCTCAAACCCTAGTTCATCTCTTGTATCCGATCTTTGTCTCAAAACCTCAGATTGGTACCTGCGGGTTGCTAGTGGTGTTGATTACTCCTTGTAGTTGATGCTAGTTGGTTTATTTGGTGGAAGATCATATGTTCAGATCCTTCATGATATTCAATACCCCTCTGATTATGAACATGAATATGCTTTGTGAGTAGTTATGTTTGTTCCTGAGGACATGGGAGAAGTCTTGTTATAAGTAATCATGTGAATTTGGTATTCGTTCGATATTTTGATGAGATGTATGTTGTCTTTCCTCTAGTGGTGTTATGTGAACGTCGACTACATGACACTTCACCATGATTTGGGCCTAGGGGGAGGCATTGGGAAGTAATAAGTAGATGATGGGTTGCTAGAGTGAAAGAAGCTTAAACCCTAGTTTATGCATTGCTTCGTAAGGGGCTGATTTGGATCCATATGTTTCATGCTATGGTTAGATTTATCTTAATTCTTCTTTCGTAGTTGCGGATGCTTGCGAGAGAGGTTAATCATAAGTGGGAGGCTTGTCCAAGTAAGGACAACACCCAAGCACAGGTCCACCCACATATCAAATTATTAAAGTAACAAACATGAACCATAAGAGCAGGATGAAAACTAACTTGACAATAATTCCCATGTGTCCTCGGGAGCGCTTTGCTTTATATAAGAGTTCATCCAGGCTTGTCCTTTGCTACAAAAAGGATTGGGCCACCTTGCTGCACCTTTGTTACACTTGTTACCCATTATGAATTATCTTATCACAAAACTATCTGTTACCAATAATTTCAGTGCTTACAGAAAATACCTTGCTGAAAACCGCTTGTCATTTCCTTCTGCTCCTCGTTGGGTTCGACACTCTTACTTATCAAAAGGACTACGATAGATCCCCTATACTTGTGGGTCATCATTACACTGATGCTAGCTTCATGACTGATATAGATGACTATAAATCTCAATCTGGCTATGTGTTCACCCTCAATGGTGGGGCAATGGTTTGGAAGAGTTTCAAGCAGAACACTGTCATGGATTCTAGAGCGGAAGCCAAATATATTGCGGCTTCAGAAGCTTCAAAGGAGGCAATCTGGATGAAGAAGTTTATTGAAGAAGTTGGTGTGGTCCCAAGTGCGATGAACCCAATGGCACTCTATTGTGATAATAATGGCGTCGTTGCTCAAGCAAAGGAACCGAGATCCCACATGAAGACCAAACATATCGAATGCAAGTATCACATTATTCGGCAGTATGTCGATAAGGGGTTTGTGAAAGTACTCAATATTCACACGGATTTGAATGTGCCAGACCCGATGATGAAGCCTCTACACGAGCAAAACATGAGCAACATCGGATAGCCATAGGTGTCAAAGAAGATACATAACTACATTATTGACTCTAATGCAAGCTAGGGTATGTTGGAAATATGCCCTAGAGGCAATAAAATTGTATTATTATATTTCCATGTTTATAATTAATAGTTTATAATCTATGCTATAACTGATATGATCCTGGAATGTGCGATTCAGTGGAAAACTCATATACACGTGTGGAATAATAAACAGTAAAACATGATTCATACTCTCGCCTCTAAGACTAGCTCAAGTGTTGTTAGTTATCATGTTTTTTGGATCTTAGGATATCTTTAAGTGTAACGATAGTCCTAAAACTACTTTGAGAATATGATGTTGGAAGAACGATCATATTGGATTGGCCCAAACTTGTTTGCTATACTATGAGGTACAATCGTCACAATTCAATCATTACAACATAGAGAGTTAATGTGCGATCTAGTTCCTTAGACCATGAGAGTATCATAATCACTTCTTACCATATGATGGACTTTGGGGTTTCTCAAACATCATCTATAACACGATGATCATAACGATAACTTACATGTTCATCAAAAAGTTTGACAAGGGGCTAGATAGCTCAAGAGTGGGATTCGCTCCTCCAACAAATGAGAGATATTCTTAGGGCCCTCTCGGTGTGAGGACCTCCATCATCGTCTTGCCAGACACAGGTGACTAGGTAACGGGGATGCCGGAACATGTCAACGAGAAAGAACAGCAAAACTGGTAACGAGGAGACCGGTATAGTGAGCATGAGAATTACTCAAGAGGATATTGATATATCTTACCTCGGGTTTTGTAAAGTATCGCGAAGCAAAGGGAATAGCACATGATAACCAAAGTTCACTCGAATGGCATTCGTGTACTCATACAGATTGATATGGATGTCCACGGTTCCGCTATCGATCATTGAACAAAAGGGGTTTTGTTCATGTCTATGTTTTACCAAACCTATAGGGTCACAAGCTTAAGGTAATCACAATATGATGAGTGTTAGTGGAGCACGAGTTATGGGAAAATATTTATGAAATAGTTTTATTAATATTCGAAATAGTTTCGAGAGGAACTGGAAGCGTTTCGGGGTTACCGGAAGGGTTTCGGAGTTTACCGAGTAATACCAGTAATTGATATATAGGTGGAAAATGTTTCTGAAGATGTTAAATTAATAATAAAAGGCTCTAATAATTATTAGGAGCCTTTTATATTTAATTAAATATCAACGGGCCTTAAAAGGCCAAGTGGTGGAAGGTTATTGGGCCCTAGGGCCCAATAACAAAGGTGGTGCTCCCCTTATCCTTTTTGGAGGCTAAGAGGAGGCCAAATTGCAGTGGGAGGAGGACTCCTCCTCCTCCATAGGGCCGGTGCAAGGAGGGAGACCTCCTCCCCTCTTGTGGCACCCCCTCCCCTCCCTCCAACCTATATATACTAGAGGTTTTGGGCTCTTTTGAACACACATGTTTTGGAGCCTCCTCTAGTTCTAGTTCTACTTGATCCAATTAAAGCTAGATCGAATCCTCTCTAGTCCTAGTAATTAGAAGCCTGGTGTGGTTCTAATCTTCTCCCTCTAATTCTCCAGTGAGGATTAGCTCTGGACGGCGAACTGTTGTCGGATCATGAAGACCATACACTTGCAAACTATGGAGAGGCCACGCTTTCGGTCTTCCGTTCAAGGGATCGTTTGTGAATGGTTCAAGGGACTTCAAGTACGATCTACACCGACTCTTCTTCCGCTGCAACTCAGAGTTGGTAACGATCTGATCTAAACCGTTAATGCATCTTCATGGTGTTCCTGGTTTAATCGTAGGACACTTTTTTCTACTACATTTCCCAGCAGTTTATATAGAAGGTTTATTATGGACTTCTCTAAAATTTCTAGGCCTCTTACTAATCTTCTACAAAAATATGTTCCATTTGTTTTTTGATGATGATTGCGTAGAAGCCTTTGAAATACTTGAGAAAGCTTTGATAACTGCTCCTATTGTTCAACCACCTGATTGGAATTTACCCTTTGAAATTATGTGTGATGCTAGTGATTATGCTATTGGTGTTGTTCTTGGTAAAAGAGTTGATAGGAAATTAAATGTTATTCATTAGGCTAGTAAGACCTAGACACTACCCAGAAAAATTATGCCACTAATGAAAAAGAATTTCTAGTAGTTGTGTCTGCTTGTGACAAGTTCAGACCTTATATTATTGATTTTGAAATTACTATTCACACTGATCATGCTTCTATTAAATATCTTATGGATAAGAAAGATGCTAAGCCTAGGTTGATCAGGTGGGTTCTTTTATTACAAGAGTTTGATTTGGATATTGTTGATAGAAAAGGGAGCCGATAATCTTGTTGTAGACAATTTCTCTAGGATGGAAAATATTCTTGATGACACAATACCCGTTAATGATAGTTTTCCTAATGAGCAATTAGCTGCTATTGATGCCTCCACTTCTCATGATAACCCTTGGTATGCATATTATGCTAATTTCATTGTTGCTAAATATATACCACCTAATTACACTTACCAACAAAAGAAAAAGTTCTTCTTTGACTTAAGGCATTACTTTTGGGATGACCCACATTTATATAAAGGAGCAGATGGTGTTATTAGATGTTGTGTACCTGAGCATGAGAAGGGAAAAATCTTGAGGAAGTACCACTCCTATGCATACGGAGGACACCATGTTGGAGATAGTACTTCAGATAATGTATTACAATCTGGTTTTTATTGGCCTACACTCTTCAATGATGCACGTAACTTCATCCTTTCTTGTAATGAACGTCAAAGTGTTGGAAATATTAGTAGACGTCAGGAATGCCTATGAATTATTCACTTGTTATTGAACCATTTGATGTTTGGGGTTTTGATTATATGGGACCTTTCCTTTCTTCGTATGGGTACACTCATATTTTAGTTGTTGTTGATTATGTCATTAAGTGGGTATAATATATTCCAACTAGTAGTGCTGATCATAAGACTTCTATTAAAATGCTTAAAGAGGTTATTTTTTCGAGGTTTGGAGCCCCTAGATATTTAATGACTGGTGGTGGTTCACATTTCATTCATGGTGCTTTTCATAAAGTTCTAGCTAAATATGATGTAAACCATAGAGTAGCATCACCTTACCATCCTCAGTCTAGCGTGCTAGTTGATACGACTTCAACGTATCTATAATTTTTGATTGTTCCATGCTATTATAGTATCAATCTTGGATGTTTTATATGCAATTATATATCATTTTTTGGGACTAACCTATTGACCTAGTGCCCAGTGCCAGTTGCTGTTTTTTGCCTGTCTTTGGTTTACCAGGAATCAGCACCAAACGAAGTCCAAACGCTATGAAACTTTTTAACGATTTTTTCTGGACAAGACAGACCCTAGAAGCTTTGGGAGGAGGCCATAAGGCAAATGAGGAGACGGCAAGGCAACAGGGCACACCCTGATGCCTTGTAGGCCCCACGTGGCTCCGTCTGACCTAATTCCACCTCAATAAATTGTCTATAATTTGGAAACCAACAGAGAGCCACCCAAAATAATTTTTTCATCACCGCAAGTTTCTGTTCTTCCATGATCCCATCTGGAGGCCTTTTCCGGTACTCCGCCGGAGGGGGAATCGGTCATGGAGGGCTTCTACATCAACCTTGCTGCCCTTCCGATGATGTGTGAGTAGTTTACCACAGACCTACGGGTCTATACTAGTAGCTAGATGGCTTCTTCTCTCTCTTTGATCTTCAATACAATGTTCTCCTTGATGTTCTTGGAGATCTATTCGATGTAATCTTGCTTTGCGGTGTGTTTGTTCGGATCCGATGAATTATGGGTTTATGATAAGATTGTTCGTGAATATTAATTGAGTTTTCTCTGAATTCTTTTATGCATGATTATTATAGCTTTGTATTTCTCCCCGATCTATCTATTTGGTTTGGCCAACTAGATTGATTTGTCTAGCAATGGGAGAGGTGCTTTGTAATGGGTCCAATCTTGCGGTGCTCAATCCCACTGACAGAAGGTGACATGACACGTATTTGTATTGTTGCCATTAAGGGGAAAATGATGGGGTTTATTCATATTGGTAGGATTTACTATGTCAACATCATGTCATCTTGCTTAAGGCGTTACTCCGTTTCTTTTGAACTTAATACTCTAGATGCATGCTGGATAGCGATCGATGGGTGGAGTAATAGTAGTATATGCAGGCAGGAGTCGGTCTACTTGTCTTGGACGTGATGCCTATATACATGATCATTGCCTTGAATATCGTTATAACTATGCGCTTTTCCATCAATTGCCAATAGTAATTTGTTTACCCACCGTATGCTTTTTGTTCGAGAGAGAAGCCTCTAGTGAAAAATATGGCCCCCGGGTCTACCATTATCATATATTAAATCCAAAAATACCTTGTGACAATTTATTTACCGTTCGTTTATTTTGTGTTTTATTTATCTATTTATCACTATCAGATTTGATCCTTGCAAATAACCGCCAAGGGGATTGACAACCCCTTGATCGCGTTGGGTGCAAGTATTTGCTCTTTTGTGTGTAGGTATTGTTAACGAGGTTTTGAATGGTTCTCCTACTGGATTGATAACCTTGGTTCTTAACTGAGGGAAATACTTATCTCTACTGTACTACATCATCCTCTCCTCTTCGAGGAAATCCCAACACAGCTCATAAGTAGCAGGAAGAATTTCTGGCGCCGTTGTCGGGAAGACATCACCAAAATCTATCAAGTACCTTCGCATAAACTATCATCTACTTGTTCTTACTTTCATTTTTTTGCCTCTCATTTTCTCCCCCACTTCTAAAAAGTTTTTACAAAAACATAAAAAAAAATTCCTTTGTTTGTTTGCTTGCTTGAAGTTGCTATCATGTCTGAATTTGAGAAAATTATTGTTGAAAGTGCTAGTGAAGATAGCACTAGTGAAACCCTTGAAGAAAAATTTGAATCTTGTGTTCTTGATCATGATCCTCCGGAAACTAAAGCTCCCACCAGTCTCAAAACTAAAATCTATCATGTGGGTAGCAGGAATATTATTGGGAAGAATATTATTCAGGAATTCTTTGATTACACAGGAGTCATACCGATAATTAGAGGATCAATTATTGATAAAATGAATTTCTATGTGGATGTTATTGCTATGCTTGTGGTTAAGTTAGAAAGAAATTTTTTGCATATTCATCCGGCACTACAAAAGATATTCTATGAACTACCAACATTCATGATCCCAAAATTAAGAAGATTGCTACTATTATCCTTATGCGTGAATTTGAATATATAATCCGAGAAGCTAGAGAAATTTTGCTTACTATAGGATAAATTTTTAGCATCCTCCAATAGAAGAAATTCTCCATGATAAAGACACTATACGTAGTTTGGAATCTAAATATTATTTTGCATATAGTGAAAATCTTACGAGGAGAGTTCCTTATGCCGAAGTTCTTAAAACTTTGTACCACCATACTTTTGATAAATTGGAGTGGATCACTAAAGGGATTGATGAAGGATTTAATAATGAGTGGTTTGAGGAGATGGCTAGGGAACCTATTGATGATGAAATACATGTTCTATATGAAGATGTTTATGGTGATGATTCGAAATTCGAAGTAATGAATGTTAAAATTATCGAACAAAGTCCTTTCAATAGTTTAAGCTATCCTACTAGGAAAGAGGAACATGAAAATAGAGATTTACTAAGAAAAGTTTGGGAAGATTTGATTAAAAAGGACTTAGGAATGAAGGACGACAACACTTAAAACTATGCATTATGCCTAGCTAGGGGCGTAAAACAATAGCGCTTGTTGGGAGGCAACCCAATAATTATCATTATTTTTCCTTTTTGTTTTCTATTTTTGAGTGTGCACACAATTATGCTACTCTTATGGTTGTGTTTTTGTGTTTAAATTGGTGTTTGTGCCAACTAAAGCCTTTGGGGTGATTTGGTTGATAGTTGATTTGATTCTGTGAAAAACAGAAACTTGTGCACCCAGTAGCAGAATTGTTTAAATTCACTGCAACATGATAAAATTCTGAGTTTTCCTACAAATGATTGATATACAAATTTCCCACATTTTCTTAATTTTTCATAATTTTGGAGTTACAGAAGTATTGTGTTTGTCCAGATCATTACAGACTGTTCTATTTTTGACAGATTCTATTTTCGTTGCATTTTTTGCTTGTTTTAATGAATATATGGATTGTATCGGGGGGTATAAGTCATGATGAAGTTATAATACAGTAGGTATTTGCTACTTGTGAGCTGTGTTGGGATTTCCCCGAAGAGGAGAGGATGGTGCAGTACAGTAGAGATAAGTATTTCCCTCAGTTAAGAACCACGGCTATCAATCCAGTAGGAGAACCACGCAACACCTCGTTAGCAGTACCTACACACAAAATAACAAATACTTGCACCCAACACAAACAAGGGGTTGTCAATCCCTTGGCGGTTAATTGCAAGGATCAAATCTCGTAGTGATACATAGATAAACAAAAACACAAAATAAAATAAAGTAAATAAAATTGCAGCAAGGTATTTTTGGATTTTAATAGATGTTAAAAATAGACCCGGGGACCATATTTTTCACTAGAGGCTTCTCTCTTGAACATAACATATGGTGGGTAAATAAATTACCGTTGGGCAATTGATAGAAAAGCGAAAAATCATGACGATATCCAAGGCAATGATCATGTATATAGGCATCACGTCTGAGACAAGTAGACCGACTCCTGCCTGCATCTACTAGTATTACTCCACACATCGACTGCTATCCAGCATGCATGTAGAGTATTAAGTTCATAAAGAATGGAGTAACGCCTTAAGCAAGATGACATGATGTAGACAGGGTAAACTCAAGTATATGATTAAGCCCCATTGTTTTATCCTTAATGGAAACAATACAAATATGTGTCTTGTCCCTTTCTGTCACTGGGATATAGATCACCGCAAGAGTGAACCCATCCCAAAGCACCTCTCATATTGCAAGATAAATCAATCTAGTTGGCCAAACCAAATCAATAGATCGGAGAGAAACAAAGCTATAATAATCATGCATAAAAAGAGTTCAGAGAAGAGTCAAATAAAATTCATGGATAATTTGATCATAAACTCACAATTCATCGGATCCGAACAAACACACCGCAAAAAGTGATTACATCGAATAGATCTCCAAGTACATCGAGGAGAACATTGTATTGAAGATCAAAGAGAGAGAAGAAACCATCTAGCTACTAGCTATGGACCCGTAGGTCTGTGTAAACTACTCACACATCATCGGAGGGGCAGCAAGGTTGACGTAGAAGCCCTTCATGATCGATTCCCCCGCCGACAGAGTGCCGAAAAAGGCCTCCAGACGGGATCTCACGAGATTTAAAGCTTGCGGCGGTGGAAAAAGTGTTTTGGGTGGCTCTCTGTTGGTTTCCCGATTTTAGAGAATTTATAGAGGCAGAATTAGGTCAAATAGAGCAAAGGTGGGCCCACGAGGCACTAGGGCGCGCCTACCCCCCTGGGCACGCCTTGGTGGCTCGTGGCCACCTCCTTCACCTTCCGACTTCCTCTCGAAGCTTCTAGGGTCTCTTATGTCCAGAAAAAAATCGTCAAAAGTTTCGTGGCATTTGGACTTCGTTTGATACTGATTTCCTGGAAAACCAAAAACAGGCAAAAAAACAACAACTGGCACTTGGCACTTAGTTAATAGGTTAGTCCCACAAAATGATATATAATTGCATATAAAACATCCAAGATTGGTACTATAATTGCATGGAACAATCAAAAATTATAGATACGTTGGAGACGTATCAAGCATCCCCAAGCTTAATTCCTGCTTGTCCTCGAGTAGGTAAATGATAAAAAAGAATGTTTGATGTGGAATGCTACCTATCATGTTCATCATGTAATCTCTCTTTTGTGGCATGCATAATAAGATATAAATGATTCAACACAATAGTCTATAATTTGACATAAAAACAATAATAATAAGGCATACCAACAAACAGTCATTCCTTTCAAAATATCAATACTAAAGAATGTTATCCCTACAAAATCATATAGCCTTGTCATGCTCCATCTTTCTTAACACAAAGTATTTATCATGCACAACCCCGATGACAAGCTGAGCAATTTGTTCATATTTTTTAATGCGCTTCAGCTTTTTCAACCCCCACGCAATACATGAGCGCATGCCATGGATATAGCACTATGGGTGGAATAGAGTACGGTGGTAGAGATAATATAGAGAAGACAAAAAAGGAGAAAGTATCACATCGATGATGCTAATCAACGGGCTATGGACATGCCCATCAATTGATGTCAATGCAAGGAGTAGTGATTGCCATGCAACGGATGCACTAAGAGCTATAAGTGTATGAAAGCTAAAAAAAGAAAACTAAGTGGGTGTGCATCCAACTTGCTTGCTCATGAAGACCTCGGGCATTTGAGGAAGCCCATCATTGGAATATACAAGCCAAGTTCTATAATGAAAAATTCCCACTAGTTATATGAAAGTGAAAGCATAGGAGACTCTCTAAATGAAAAACATGGTGCTACTTTGAAGCACAAGTGTGGAAAGGATAGTAACATTGCCCCTTCTCTCTTTTTCTCTCATTTTTTTCTTTCTTTTTTCTCTTTTTTTTCTTGGGCTCTTTTTGGCCTCTCTTTTTTTATTTTCTTTTTTTTCGTCTGGAGTCTCATCCCAACTTGTGGGGGAATCATAGTCTCCATCATCCTTTCTTCACTTGGGAAAATGCTCTAATAATGAATAATGATGATCATCACACTTCTATTTACTTACAACTCAAAAAAATACAACTCGATACTCGAACAAAAATATGACTCTATATGAATGCCTCTGGCGCTGTACCAGGATGTGAAATGATCTAGCATAACATGTATAAAAAATGATGAATGGTGGCTGAGCCACAAATACTATGTTAGCTATATGATCATGCAAAGCAATATGACAATGATGATGTGTGTCATAAAAACGGAACGGTGGAAATTGCATGGCAATATACCTCGGAATGGCTATGGAAATGCCATAATAGGTAGGTATGGTGGCTGTTTTGAGGAAGATATAAGGAGGTTTATGTGTGATAGAGCGTATCATATCACAGGGTTTGGATGCACCGGCGAAGTTTGCACCACATCTCAAGGTGAGAAAGGGCAATGCACGGTACGGAAGAGGCTTGCAAATTGCGGAAAGGTGAGAGTGCGTATAATCCATGGACTCACATTAGTCATAAAGAACTTACATAATTATTGTGAAAGTTAATTAGACCTGGAAGGAAAGTACTACTACACATGCCCTAGGGGGATAGATTGGTAGGAAAATACCATCGCTCGTCCCCGACCACCACTCATAAGGAAGACAATCAATAATAAATCATGCTCCAACTTCACAGCATAACGAGAGACTATACATGCATGCTTAGGGAATCACAAACCTTAACAACAATATTCTTACTAAACCACAATCATTCACTAGTACCTCCCACATATTACCATCTTTATATCGCAAAACTATTGCAAGGAATCAAACTTATCATATTCATTGATCTACATGAAAGTTTTTATTATATCCCTCTTGAATACCTATCATATTAGGACAAATTCATAACTTGTACTAATTGCCATTACTATTATCAACTCTCAAAAAGATATAAGTGAAGCATGAGAGTGCAATTATTTCTTTAAAATATAACCACCACCGTGCTCTAAAACATATAAGTGAAGCACTAGAGCAACGGCCTAGCTCAAAAGATACAAGTGAAGCACATAGAGTATTCTAACAAATCATGAATAATGTGTCCCTCTCAAAAAGGTGTGTTCAGCTAAGATGATTGTGGCAAACTAAAAATAAAACAAAGCAAAGACTCATATAATACACGACTCTCCAAGCAAAAGTCATATCATGTGATGAATATAAATATAGCTCCAAGTAATATTATCGATAGTTGGTAGAAGAAAGAGGGGATGCCTTCCGAGGCACCCCAAGCTTAGATGCTTGGGAGTCCATGAATATTACCTTGGGGTGCCTCGGGAATCCTCAATCTTAGGCTCTTGCCACTCCTTATTCCTTCATCCAACGTGATCTCACTCAAAACTTGAAAACTTCAGCACACAAAACTCAAGAGAAAACTCGTGAGATCCGTTAGTATAACAAAGCAAATCACCACTTTAGGTACTACTGTAAACCCATTCATATTTTTATATTGCATTATACCTACTTTATTCTAACTTCAGCATGTCTTATACCCCTCGATACAATCCATAGATTTATCAAAACAAGCAAAGAATTCAACAAAACAGAAACTTTCAAAAACAGAACAGTCTGTAATGTATCAAACAATGACCATACTTATATAAGTCCAAAAATTCTGAAAAATTAGGAAAACATGTGAAATTTGTATATAAATAATGTTTAAAAATTTCACAATTTTATCACCCTTCGGTTAATTTTATCAATTCTTCTACTGGATGTAAAAGTTTCTGTTTTCCGACAGAATTAAAGCAACTATCATCCAATTCATCCCAAAGGCTTTACTGGGCACAAACACTAATTAAGTCACAAAAACACAACCATAACAGTAGCATAATTGTGTGCACACCAAAAAACAGAAAAAGAACTAGAAAAATTAAGATAGCTATTGGGTTGCCTCCCAACAAGCGTTGTTGTTTTACGCCCCTAGCTAGGCGTAATGCATAGTTTCTAGTGTTGTCATCTTTAGTTTTTGCTATCTTGATGGGGTTTTTCTCGAACCCAGGAGGTTCCTTACGCTTCCCATTAATTTCAAAAAATGAAGCAACTTGTGTATCTAAAGCATCTAGACATTTATTGCAAAGGGTGGTCAATGTATTCATGCGGTTGAGGTTTTCGTTAATATTTTTGAGAGGTTCACTAGATTTTTGTAACTCAACCAAATTTTTCTGCATATGACCCAATTTTTCCAAGATCTGAATTCCCACTTGGGTGTAATTATATCCCTTTTGTGGAGGTGTGGTTCCCACTATTCCTTCCACTATTTCATAAGCAATGTTGGAATCACTTTCAATAAAATTCCCTTTTGTAGCAAAAAATCCAAAAGTTGTCTATTAGGCATGGTGAGCCCTACATAAAAATTTCGAAGCAAAATTTTCATATCGCCTTTTATAGTGCAAATATGATAAGATTCCATCATTTTGTACCAAGCATGTTTCAAATTTTCTCCTTTCTTTTGCTTGAAGTAAAGAACTTCAAAGTCCGGAGACAAAGGAGGGATAGTAATGCTGGTCATAGCAACAAAGCAAGCAAATGAGCAAACAAGCAAGAAGGCAAACAGAAAATATTTTTGTGTTTTTGTAAAAACGTTTTAGAAGTGGGGGAGATGAGAACAAGAGGCAAATGGCAAATAATGTAAATGCAAGGAGATGAAAGTTTATGCGATGGTATGATGACCCACAAGTATAGGGGATCAATCGTAGTCAATGAGGAGAGTGTCGAACCCAATGAGGAGAAGAAGGAAATGACAAGTGGTTTTCAGCAAGGTAATTTCTGAAGGCACTGAAATTTTCGGTAACAGGTATTTTGATAGCAAGATAAATTGTAGCAAGTAACAAGTAACAATAGTAACAATAAGTGCAGCAAGATAGCACAATCCTTTTTGTAGCAAAGGATAGGCCAGAACGATCTCAGATAATAAGTAAAACATTCTTGAGGGCACACGGGAATTTCATCTAGTCACTTTCATCATGTTGGTTTGATTCGCATTCGCTACTTTGATAATTTGATATGTGGGTGGACCGGTGCTTGGGTGATGTTCTTACTTGAACAAGCCTTCCACTTATGATTAACCCCCTTGCAAGCATCTGCAACTACGAAAGAAGTATTAAGATAAAATCTAACCATAGCATCAAACATATGGATCCAAATCAGCCCCTTACGGAATAGCGCATAAACTAGGGTTTAAGCTTCTATCACTCTAGCAACCCATCATCTAATAACTACTTCACAATGCATTCCCTTAGGCACAAAGATGGTGAAGTGCCATGTAGTCGACGTTTATATAAAACCACTAGGGGAATCACAACATACATATCATCAAAATATCGAAGGAATATCAAATTCACATGATTACTTGCAACATGACTTCTCCCGTGGCCTCAAGAACAAAGGCAACTACTCACAAATAATATTCATGCTCAAGATCAGAGGGATATTAAATAGCATAATGGATCTGAACATATGATCTTCCACTAAATAAATCACCTAGCATCAACTACGAGATGTAATCAACACTACTAGTCACCCACAGGTACCAATCTGAGGTTTTGATACAAAGATTGAACACAAGAGATGAACTAGGGTTTGAGATGAGATGGTGCTGTTGAAGATGTTGATGAAGATTGGCCTCCCAAAGATTAGAGGGTTGTTGGTGATGACGATGGCTTCGATTTCCCCCTCCGGGAGGGAAGTTCGCCCGGCGGAATCGCTCCACCGGAGGGCAAAAGTGATCCTGCCCAAGTTCCGCCTCGAGACAGCGGTGCTCCATCCCAAAAGTCCTCTCCTTATTTTTTATAGGTCAAAAGACCTTATGTACCAGAAGATGGGCACCGGAGGTGGGTCTGGGCCCCTACTACCCACCAGGGCATGCTTGGAGGGGTGGCGCGCCCTGGTGCCTTGTGGGTGCCTGGGTGCCCCCCTTTGGTGGTTCTTTTCTCCAATATTTATTATATATTCCAAAATAATTCTCCGTAAAATTTCAGCCCATTTGGAGATGTGCAGAATAGGTACCTCTGACATAGCTTTTTCAGGTCCAGAATTCCAACTGCCGACATTCTCCCTCTTCGTGTAAACCTTGCATATTATGAGAGAAAGGGCATTAGAATTACTCCACAAAGTGTTATAATGCATAAAAACACTATAAATAATAGTAGGAAAACATGATGCAAAATGGACGTATCAACTCCCCCAAGCTTAGACCTCACTTGTCCTCAAGTGAAAGCCGATATCGAAAATCATGTCCACATGTTTAGAGAGAGAGGTGTCGATAAAAACAAAATATAGACATAGTAGCATCATGCTTATTATTATAACAGCAACAAACTTTATCATATAGCTTCTCATGAACAAGTAACAATTCATCACAACATCGAAGTAGAAAGCATAAACTTTATTAAAAACTAACAAACTATGTTCTCAGTAAACTTTGCAACTACAATTCATCATATTTTCAGGAAGGGTCTCGTATCGGAGCCTCTTGGCAAGTCCACATACTCAACCATCATTTAGTCTTCTATGATTGCTAACACTCACAGCATACATATGAGCTAAAAGTTTCAACCGGACACATAGAAAGATATGGGCTTATAGTTTCGCCTCCCAACTTATTCACCTCAAGGGTAATGTCAACAATAATAACTCATGATCACTCACATTCAACTAGATATATGTGCCTAGATCTTTCCCCACCACATGGTGCTTGCAAAAAGAGAAAATAAAAAGGAATAGAGAAGAATACTTTGAGTCTTGCATAAAAAGTAAATACATAAAAGTAAAAGATAGGCCCTTCGCAGAGGGAAGTAGAGGTTGTCATGCGCTTTTTGGTTTTGTATGCACAATCTCTTAATGCAAAAGAACTATTGGGAAACGTTGCATGGAAAACAAAAAAAATTCTACGCACACGCAAGATCTATCAAGGAGATGCATAGAAATGGCAGGGGAGAGTATGTCTATGTACCCTCGTAGACCGTAAGCGGAAGCGTTTCACAACGTGGTTGAAGTAGTCGAACTTTCTTCGCGATCCAGCCGATCTAGTACCGAACGTACGGCACCTCCGCGTTCAGCACACGTTAAGCTCGGTGACGTCCTCCGCCTTCTTGATCCAGCAAGATGGCAAGGTAGTAGATGATTTTCGTCAGCACGACGGCATGGTGATGATGATGGTGAAGTGATCTCTGCAGGGCTTCGCCTAAGCACTATGAAAATATGACCGGGGTGTAAACGGTGGAGGGGGCGCCGCACACGGCTAACAATTGATCTGGGGTGCGCTAGGCGCCCCCCTCCCACCTATATATATGTGGGCTGAACGCCCCCCTGCCCTAGGGCTCCTGGGAAGGAAGGCAGCCTGGCGCACCACATAGGTGGCCGGCCGGCCCTAGGGCTCCTGCCCTGGCCGCGCCCCCCTGCCATGTATTCCCAAGGGGGAAGGAAAGAGGGGGGAGAGGGAAGGAAGTGGGAATCCTAATCCACACTTTTCTTTTCCTTCCCCCTTTCCTTCTCCTCCTTAGGCCGGCCTTCTATGGGGGGCGCACCAGCCCCTTGTGGCTGGTGCGTTTCCTCTCTTGGCCCATAAGGCCCATAACTTTTGCCGGGGGTGCCCGGAACCCCTTCTGGTGACCCGATAAGTACCCGGTACCCCCCGAAACACTTCCGATGTCCGAATAGTATCGTCCTATATATGAATCTTTACCTCTCGACCAGTTTGAGACTCCTCATCATGTTTGTGATCTCATCCGGGACTCCGAACAACATTCGGTCACCAAATCACATAACTCATATAATACTATATCGTCATCGAACGTTAAGCGTGCGGACCCTACGGGTTCGAGAACTATGTAGACATTACCGAGACACCTCTCCGGTCAATAACCAATAGCTGAACCTAGATGCCCATATTGGATCCTACATATTCTACGAAGATCATTATCGGTCGAACCATTATGACAACATACTTAATTCCCTTTGTCTATCGGTATGTTACTTGCCCGAGATTCAATCGTCGGTATCTTCATACCTAGTTCAATCTCGTTACCGGCAAGTCTCTTTACTCGTTCGGCAATACATCACCTCATGACTAACTCCTTAGTCGTTTGCTTGCAAGCTTATGATGTGTATTACCGAGAGGGCCCAGAGATACCTCTTCGATACTCGGAGTGACAAATCCTAATCTCGATCTATGCCAACTCAACAAACACCTTCGGAGATATCTGTAGAGCATCTTTATAATCACCCAGTTACGTTGTGACGTTTGATAGCACACAAGGCATTCCTCCGGTATCCGGGAGTTGCATAATCTCATAGTCGAAGGAATATGTATTTGACATGAAGAAAGCAATAGCAATAAAACTGAACGATCATCACGCTAAGCTAACGGATGGGTCTTGTCCATCACATCATTCTCCTAATGATGTGATCCCATTATCAAATGACAACACATGTCTATGGTTAGGAAACCTTAACAATCTTTGATCAACGAGCTAGTCTAGTAGAGGCTTACTAGGGACATGGTATTTGTTTATGTATTCACATATGTATTTAAGTTTTCGATCAATACAATTCTAGCATGAATAATAAACCTTTATCATGAATAAGGAAATATAAAATAACAACTTTATTATTGCCTCTAGGGCATATTTCCTTCAGTCTCCCACTTGCACTAGAGTCAATAATCTAGATTACATTGTAATGAATCTAACACCCATGGAGTCTTGGTGCTGATCATGTTTTGCTCGCGGAAGAGGCTTAGTCAACGGGTCTTCCACATTCAGATCTGTATGTACTTTGCAAATTTCTATGTCTCCATCCTTGACCTTTTCACGAATGGAGTTAAAGCGTCTCTTGATGTGTTTGGTTCTCTTGTGAAACCTGGATTCCTTCGCCAAGGCAATTGCTCCAGTGTTGTCACAAAAGATTTTCATTGGACCCGATGTACTAGGTATTACACCCAGATCAGATATGAACTCCTTCATCCAGACTCCTTCATGTGCTGCTTCCGAAGCAGCTATGTACTCCACTTCACACGTAGATCCCGCCATGACGCTCTGCTTGGAACTGCACCAACTGACAGCTTCACCATTCAATATAAATACGTATCCGGTTTGTGACTTAGAGTCATCCGGATCAGTGTCGAAGCTTGCATCGACGTAACCACTTATGACGAGCTCTTCATCACCTCCATAAACGAGAAACATATCCTTGGTCCTTTTCAGGTATTTTCGGATGTTCTTGACCGCTGTTTAGTGATCCACTCCTGGATTACTTTGGTACCTTCCTGCCAAATTTATGGCAAGGCACACATCAGGTCTGGTACACAGCATAGCATACTTGATAGAACCTATGGCTGAGGCATAGGGAATGACTTTTATTTTCTCTCTATCTTCTACAGTGATCGGGCTTTGAGTCTGACTCAACTTCACACCTTGTAACACATGCAAGAACCCTTTCTTTGACTGATCCATTTTGAACTTCTTCAAAACTTTATCAAGGTATGTGCTTTGTGAAAGTCCTATTAAGCATCTCGATCTATCTCTGTAGATCTTGATGCCCAATATATAAGCAGCTTCACCGAGGTCTTTCATTGAAAAATTCTTACTAAAGTATCCTTTTATGATATCCAGATATTCTATATCATTTCCAATCAACAATATGTCATCCACATATAATATCAGAAATGCTACAGAGCTCCCACTCACTTTCTTGTAAATACAGGCTTCACCGTAAGTCTGTATAAAACCATATGCTTTGATCACCTCATCAAAGCGTATATTCCAACTCCGAGATACTTGCACCAATCCATAGATGGATCGCTGGAGCTTGCACACTTTGTTAGCACCTTTAGGATCGACAAAACCTTCTGGTTGCATCATATACAACTCTTCTTTAAGAAATCCATTAAGGAATGCAGTTTTGACGTCCATTTGCCAGATTTCATAATTATAAAATGCGGCAATTGCTAACATGATTTGGACAGACTTAAGCATCGCTACGGGTGAGAAAGTCTCATCGTAGTCAACTCCTTGAACATGTTGAAAACCTTTTGCGACAAGTCGAGCTTTGTAGACAGTAACATTACCATCAGCGTCAGTCTTCTTCTTGAAGATCCATTTATTCTCAATGGCTTGCCGATCATCGGGCAAGTCCACCAAAGTCCACACTTTGTTCTCATACATGGATCCTATCTCAGCTTTCATGGCCTCAAGCCATTTATCAGAATCTGGGCTCATCATAGCTTCTTCATAATTCGTAGGTTTGCCTTGGTCTAGTAACATGACTTCCAAAACAGGATTACCGTACCACTCTGGTGCGGATCGTGCTCTGGTTGACCTACGAGGTTCAGTAGTAACTTGATCTAAAGTTTCATGATCAACATCATTTGCTTCCTCTCTAGTTGGTGTAGGCATCACTGGAACAGTTTTCTGTGATGTGCTACTCTCCAATTCGAGAGAAGGTACAATTACCTCATCAAGTTCTACTTTCCTCCCACTCACTTCTTTCGAGAGAAACTCTAGAAAGGATCCATTTTTAGCAACAAAGATTTTGCCTTCGGATCTGTGGTAGAAGGTGTACCCAATTGTTTCCTTAGGGTATCCTATGAAGATGCACTTCTCCAATTTGGGTTCGAGCTTATCAGGCTGAAGCCTTTTGACATAAGTGTCGCAACCCCAAACTTTAAGAAATGACAGCTTAGGTTTCTTACCAAACCACAGTTCATACGGTGTCATCTCAACGGATTTAGACGGTGCCCTATTTAACGTGAATGCGGCTGTCTCTATTGCATAACCCCAAAATGATAGTGGTAAATCGGTAAGAGACATCATAGATCGCACCGTTTCGAATAAAGTACGGTTACGATGTTCGGACACACCATTACGCTCTGGTGTTCCAGGTGGCGTGAGTTGTGAAACAATTCCACATTGTTTTAAATGAAGGCCAAACTCGTAACTCAAATATTCGCCTCCGCGATCAGATCATAGAAACTTTATTTTCTTGTTACGATGATTCTCCACTTCACTCTGAAATTCTTTGATCTTTTCAAAAGTTTCAGACTTGTGTTTCATTAAGTAGATATACCCATATCTACTCAAATCATCTGTGAAGGTCAGAAAATAACGATACCCGCCACGTGCTTAAACACTCATTGGACCGCATACATCGCTATGTATTATTTCCAATAAGTCGTTAGCTCGCTCCATTGTTCCGGAGAACGGAGTTTTAGTCATCTTACCCATGAGGCATGGTTCGCAAGTATCAAATGATTCATAATCAAGTGATTCCAAAAGCCCATCTGCATGGAGTTTCTTCATGCGCTTTACACCAATATGACCTAAACGGCAGTGCCACAAATATGTTGCACTATCATTATCAACTTTGCATCTTTTGGCATCAATATTATGAATATGTGTACTACAATCGAGATTCAACAAGAATAGACCAATCTTCAAGGGTGCATGACCATAAAATATATTATTCATATAAATAGAACAACCATTATTCTCTGACTTAAATGAATAATCGTCTCGCAATAAACAAGATCCAGATATAATGTTCATGCTCAACGTGGGCACCAAATAACAATTATTGAGGTCTAAAACTAATCCCGAAGGTAGATGTAGAGGTAGCGTGCCGACGGCGATCACATCGACCTTGGAACCATTTCCGATGCGCATCGTCACCTCGTCCTTAGACAATCTTCGTTTATTCCGCAGCCCCTGTTTCGAGTTACAAATATGAGCAACCGAACCAGTATCAAATACCCAGGCGCTACTACGAGCATTAGTAAGGAACACATCAATTACATGTATATCAAATATACCTTTGTTCACTTTGCCATCCTTCTTATCCGCCAAATACTTGGGGCAGTTCCGCTTCCAGTGACCACTCACTTTGTAGTAGAAGCACTCTGTTTCAGGCTTGGGTCCATCTTTGGGTTTCTTCCCGGGAGTGGCAACTTGCTTGCCATTCTTCTTGAAGTTCCCTTTCTTTCCCTTGTCCATTTTCTTGAAACTAGTGGTCTTGTTAACCATCAACACTTGATGCTCCTCCTTGATTTCTACCTCCGCAACCTTAAGTATTGCGAAGAGCTCGGGAATTGTTTTGTTCATCCCTTGCATATTATAGTTCATCATGAAGCCTTTGTAGCTTGCTGGCAGTGATTGAAGAACTCTATCAATAACACAATCAACTGGAAGATCAACTCCCAGTTGAGTCAAGTGATTATAATACCCAGACATTCTGAGTATGTGTTCACTGACAGAACTATTCTCCTCCATCTTGCAGCTATAGAACTTGTTGGAGACTTCATATCTCTCAACCCGGGCATTTGCTTGAAATATTAACTTCAACTCCTGGAACATCTCATATGCTCCATGACGTTCAAAACATCTTTGAAGTCCCGGTTCTAAGCCGTAAAGCATGGCACACTGAACTATTGAGTAGTCATCAGATCGAGCTTGCCAGATGTTCATAACATCAGCTTCAGCTCCTGCAGCAGGCCTTTCACCTAGCGGTGCATCAAGGACATAATTCTTCTGTACAGCAATGAGGATAATCCTCAAGTTACGGACCCAATCCATGTAGTTGCTCCCATCATCTTTCAACTTAGCTTTCCCTAGGAACGCATTAAAATTCAGGGGAACGGTAGCTCGGGCCATTGATCTACAACATAGATATGCAAAACTATAAGACTAAGTTCATGATAAATTAAGTTCAATTAATCAAATTACTAAAGAACTCCAACTTAAATAAACATCCCTCAATTTATCTAAGTGATACGTGATCCAAATCAACTAACCAAATCCGATCATCACGTGAGATGGGGTAGTCATCAATGGTGAACATCTCTATGTTGATCATATCTACTATATGACTCATGTTTGACCTTTCGGTCTCCAATGTTCCGAGACCGTGTCTGTACATTCTAGGCTCGTCAAGTTTAACCCAAGTATTCTGCATGTGCAAAACTGTCTTACACCCGTTGTATGTGAACGTAGAGTCTATCACACCTGATCATCACGAGGTGCTTCGAAACGACAAACTTTAGCAACGGTGCATACTCGGGGAGAACAGTTTTATCTTGAAATTTAGTGAAGGGATCATCTTATAATGCTACCGCCGTTCTAAGCAAAATAAGATGCATAAATGATAAACATCACATGCAATCAAAATATGTGACATGATATGACCATCATCATCTTGTGCTTTTGATCTCCATCTCCAAAGCATCATCATGATCTCCATCGTCACCGGCTCGACACCTTGATCTCCATCGTTGCATCATGGTCGTCTCGCCAACTATTGCTTCTACAACTATCGCTAATGCATAGTGATAAAGTAAAGCAATTACATGGCGTTTGCATTTCATACAATAAAGAGACAACCATAAGGCTCCTGTCGGTTGACGATAACTTACAAAACATGATCATCTCATACAATAACAAATATCACATCATGTCTTAACCATATCACATCACAACATGCCCTGCAAAAACAAGTTAGACGTCCTCTACTTTGTTGTTGCAAGTTTTACGTGGCTGCTACGGGCTTCTAGCAAGAACCGTTCTTACCTACGGCAAAAACCACAACGGTCATTCATCAAGTTTTCTGTTTTAACCTTCTTCAAGGACCGGCCGCAGTCAAATTCGATTCAACTAAAGTAGGAGAAACAAACACCCGCCAGCCACCTTTATGCAAAACTAGTTGCATGTCTGTCGGTGGAACCGGTCTCATGTGCGTGGACATGTAAGGTTGGTCCGGGCCGCTTCATCCCACAATACCGCCGAATCAAAATAAGACATTGGTGGTAAGCAGTATGACTATCACTACCCACAACTCTTTGTGTTCTACTCATGCATATCATCTACTCATAGACCTGGCTCTGATACCACTGTTGGGAAACGTTGCATGAAAAAAAATCTACGCACACGCAAGATCTATCAAGGAGATACATAGCAACGAGAGGGGAGAGTGTGTCTACGTACCCTCGAAGACCGTAAGAGGAAGTGTTTCACAACACAGTTGATGTAGTCAAACTTTCTTCGCGATCTAGCCGATCTAGTACCGAACGTACGCCACCTCCGCGTTCAGCACACGTTCAGCTCGGTGACGTCCTCCGCCTTCTTGATCCAGCAAGAAGGCGAGGTAGTAGATGAGTTCCGTCAGCACGACGGCATGGTGAAGTGATCTCCGCAGGGCTTTGCCTAAGCACTACGAAAATATGACCGGGGGCGTAAACGATGGAGGGGGGCGCCGCACACGGCTAACAATTGATCTGGGGTGTGCTAGGCGCCCCCCCTCCCACATATAAATAGGTGGGGGAGGGAAGGCAGCCTGGCGCACCACATAGGTGGCCGGCCGGCCCTAGGGCTCCTGCCATAGCCGTGCCCCCCTGCCATGTATTCCCAAGGGGGAAGGAAAGAGGGGGGAGAGGGAAGGAAATGGGAATCCTAATCCACACTTTCCTTTCCCTTCTCCTCCTTAGGCTGCCCTGCTATGGGGGGTGCACCAGCCCCTTGTGGCCGGTGCGTTTCCTCTCTTGGCCCATAAGGCCCATAACTTTTGCCGGGGGTGCCCGGAACCCCTTCCGGTGACCTGATAAGTACCCGGTACCCCCCGAAACACTTCCGGTGTTTGAATACTATCGTCCTATATATGAATCTTTACCTCTTGACCATTTCGAGACTCCTCGTCATGTCCGTGATCTCATCCGGGACTCCGAACAACATTCGGTCACCAAATCACATAACTCATATAATACTATATCGTCATCGAACGTTAACCGTGTGGACCCTACGGGTTCGAGAACTATGTAGACATGACGGAGACATCTCTCCGGTCAATAACCAATAGCGGAACCTAGATGCCCATATTGGCTCCTACATATTCTACGAAGATCTTTATCGGTCGAACCATTATGACAACATACGTAATTCCCTTTGTCTATCGGTATGTTACTTGCCCGAGATTCGATCGTCGGTATCTTCATACCTAGTTCAATCTCGTTACCGGCAAGTCTCTTTACTTGTTTTGTAATACATCACCTCATGACTAACTCCTTAGTCGTTTGCTTGCAAGCTTATGATGTGTATTACCGAGAGGGCCCAGAGATACCTCTCCGATACTCGGAGTGACAAATCCTAATCTCGATCTATGCCAACTCAACAAACACCTTCGGAGATACCTGTAGAGCATCTTTATAATCACCCAGTTACGTTGTGATGTTTGATAGCACACAAGGCATTCCTCCGGTATCCGGAAGTTGCATAATCTCATAGTCGAAGGAATATATATTTGACATGAAGAAAGCAATAGCAATAAAACTGAACGATCATCATGCTAAGCTAACAGATGGGTCTTGTCCGTCACATCATTCTCCTAATGATGTGATCCCGTTATCAAATGACAACACATCTCTATGGTTAGGAAACCTTAACCATCTTTGATCAACGAGCTAGTCTAGTAGAGGTTTACTAGGGACATGGTATTTGTTTATGTATTCACACATGTATTTAAGTTTCTGATCAATACAATTCTAGCATGAATAATAATCCTTTATCATGAATAAGGAAATATAAAATAACAACTTTATTATTGCCTCTAGGGCATATTTCCTTCAAGAACGCCATGTTATACTGCCCCTTATGATAGCAACCTTTATTATGCAGTCCGTCGCTTTTATTACTTTGCCATCACAAGTTCATACAACGCTTATTTTCCCTTACACTAAAAGATCAAACACATTTAGGAGCAATTTTTAGTTCCTTTTTGCACCGATGACAACTTACTTGAAGGATCTTACTCAATCCATAGGTTGGTATGGTGGACTCTCAAAACATGAATTTGGGTTTAAGGGTTTTGGATGCACAAGTAGTATCTCTACTTAGTGCAGAATTTTTGCTAGCAAAGATATTGAGAAAGCACCACATGTTGAACGATCTATGACAATATAACTTCTATGTGAATATGAACAAACATAAATCATTATGTTGTTTCCCTTGTCCAATGTCAACAATTTGGCATAAAATATTTAATGGGGGCTCATAATCATAAAAGATGTCCAAGATAGTATATTTGCATGTGAATCTTCTCTTTCCTTATTAATTCTTTCATGAGTTGCATCATTGACCAATGCTATGTTTGTCAACTTTCAATAAATTTTACCACTTATACTTTTCCTTATGTGATGTCATTACTTACCATAAGATTAGCATATGATCTTTTTCATTATTTCCCTTTATTTTGATTGGAACATAAGAGTAAAGAAGCAAAAACTCAAACTAAACTTTATTATATAATTCTCACTCGATTACATAAAAAGATAGATCACGAAACTAGCACTCAAAAATAGATAATACTAACTTTTATTCAACTAAATCACGAAATAACTAAGGATCGAACTAAGATAGGTAAAGGAAATAAAAGTGATGGTGATACGATACCGGGGCATCTCCCCCAAGCTTGGCACAAGCCAAGGGGAGTGCCCATACCCGTGTACTCAAGTCTCCTTCTTTGGTGATGATGGTGATGGTGATGGTGATGGCGTGGTAGAGGCAAACTTGTCCTCCGGCTTCCATGGCAGCGGTTCACCATCATAAGAGGAAGCACGAGTCTCCTTAGTCCTGCAACTGGCAGCTAAACTCATACCTTTAAATCTTGCTTCATACTCAAAAACTTGATTTTGAAGATCATAGATTTGGCTTTGCAAAAAATTGATTTTCTCGTTGAAGGTGAAGACGATGTCCTTCATAGACCGGCCATCCACCTTGTGATCATGGGTGAATTCCGTGATCATGAGGTGATTGGCGCTAAGTCCACGCTCCACCATCCCTTGGCACTTGAAGATCTCCTGCTCCACCACCTCGAGCCTAACCTGCACGCTTCCCGTCTTCTTGCGCCCTTGAACATCCCGGATGTGGAGTACCCCCTCACGCATCTCAATGGCTTGAGGGTGCTTCATCTCCTCCGACTAGTAGGGATTGATTACCCTCTCGAAGAACTTGTCCTTGGAGGAGCTTGGTGCGGTCATGGCGATTTAGATCTGTCAAAAAACAACTCGAAACAAGAATAGAAGATATTTCCGTGATACAATGGTCAAATCGTCTAGGGGTATATATAAAAAAATATCTTGGGAAACAAGTATACGGAAGGAAAACGGAGTCGGGAAGGTGCCCGAGGGGCCCACTACCCACCAGGGCGTGCCAGGTGGGGCTGGCGAGCCCTGGTGCCTTGTGGGCACCTGGGTTCCCTTCCCGGTTGTTTCTTATTTTTTTATTTTTTTGAATATTCCAAAACTGACAGAAAATATTTTTGCGGAATTTTTGGAGCCCGTTTACTTACCATATCACATACCTCTTCCTTTTCAGGGTTTTGGAGTGTTCTGGAAGGTTTCTTTTATGTGTTCCTCCGGTGTCATGGTTTGAATAATATTAGTTTCAACATTAATAGGCGTACCTGAAATATAGTGCTTAATTCTTTGCCCATTGACCACCTTCGGATTAGTGCCTTCGGCATTATTGCTCTTAATAGCTCCAGAACGATAAACTTCTTCAATGATATATGGCCCTTCCCATTTGGAGAGAAGTTTACCTGCAAAATATCTGAAACGAGAATTGTACAATAGAACATATTCACCAACTTTGAATTCCCTCTTTTGGATTCTTTTGTCATGCCATCTTTTAACTTTTTCTTTGAATAGTTTGGCATTTTCATAAGCTTGGGTTCTCCATTCATCTAGTGAGCTAATATCAAATAACCTCTTTTCACCGGCAAGTTTGAAGTCATAATTGAGTTCTTTAATTGCCCAATATGCTTTATGTTCTAACTCAAGAGGCAAATGACAAGCTTTTCCATAAACCATTTTATATGGAGACATACCCATAGGATTTTTATAAGCTGTTCTATAGGCCCAAAGTGCATCATCAAGTTTCTTAGACCAATTCTTTCGGGACCTATTGACAATTTTTTGTAATATTAATTTTATTTCTCTATTGCTAAGTTCAACTTGACCACTAGATTTAGGATGATAGGGTGATGCAATTCTATGGTTGACATCATATTTAGCAAGCATTTTACGGAAAGTACCATGAATAAAGTGTGAACCACCATCATTTAATAAATATCTAGGGACTCCAAACCTCAGGAAGATAATTTATTTAAGCATTTTATTGGAGTTGTTATGATCAGCACTGCTAGTTGGAATAGCTTCTACCCACTTGGTGACATAATCAAGTGCAACCAAAATATGTGTATACCCATTAGAGGAAGGAAAAGGTCCCATATGATCAAAGCCCCAAACATCAAATGGTTCAACAACAAGTGAATAATTCATAGGCATTTCCTGACGCTTACCAATATTACCAATTCTTTGACATTCATCACAAGACAAGACAAACTTACGGGCATCTTTGAAAAGAGTACGCTAATAAAAACCAGATTGTAATACCTTGTGCGCAGTTCTATCTCCCGCATGATGCCCTCCATAAGCTTTGGAATAACATTTCCGTAGCATTTGTTCCTTTTCATGCTCAGGTATACATCGTCTAATAACACCATCTACTCCTTCTTTATAAAGATGTGGGTCATCCCAAAAGTAATGTCTTAAGTCATAGAAGAATTTTTTTTCTTTTGTTGATAAGTGAAACTATGTGGTATAAATTTAGCAACGATATAATTAGCATAGTCAGCATACCAAGGAGTATTATGAGAAGCATTTATGACAGCTAGTTGTTCATCATGAAAGCTATCATCAATAGGTATTGGGTCATCAAGAATATTTTCTAACCTAGACAAGTTATCAGCTACGGGGTTCTCAGCTCCTTTCCTATCAGTAATATGCAAGTCAAACTCTTGTAGCAAGATAACCCCCCTAATGAGTCTAGGTTTAGCATTTTTCTTTTCCATAAGATATTTAATAGCAGCATGATCAGTGTGAACAATTACTTTGGAATCAACAATGTAAGAGATGAATTTATCACAGGCAAACACAACTGCTAAAAATTCTTTTTCAGTAGTAGCATAATTTCTTTGGGCGTTGTCTAGAGTTTTACTAGCATAATGGATAACATTTAATTTTTTATCAACTCTTTGTCCTAGAACAGCACCAACAGCATAATCAATAGCATCACACATAATTTCAAAAGGCAAGTTCCAATCAGGTGGTTGAACAATAGGTGCAGAAGTTAAGGCTTTCTTAAGTGTTTCAAAAGCTTCTACACAATCATCATCAAAAACAAATGGAACATCCTTTTGTAAAATATTAGTGAGAGGCCTAGAAATTTTAGAGAAGTCTTTAATATACCTCCTATAGAAACCAGCATGACCAAGGAAACTACGAATACCTTTAATGTCTTTAGGACATGGCATTTTCTCAATTGCATCAACTTTAGCTTTATCCACTTCAATACCTCGCTCAGAAATTTTATGCCCCAAGACAATACCTTCATTCTCCATAAAGTGGCACTTCTCCCAATTCAAGACAAGATTAGTTTGTTCACATCTCTACAAAACTCGATCAAGGTTGCTTAAGCAATCATCAAAATAAGTTCCGTAAACGGAGAAATCATCCATGAAAACCTCAATAATCTTTTCACAAAAGTCAGAGAATATAGCAGTCATACATCTTTGAAAGGTAGCAGGTGCATTACATAAACCAAATGGCATACGTCTATAAGCATAAGTTCCAAAAGGGCAAGTAAAGATGGTTTTCTCTTGATCAAGTTGTGAAACAGGTATTTGAGAGAAACCAGAATATCCATCAACAAAACAAGTGTGTGTGTGTGTGCTTAGATAGTCTTTCTAGCATTTGATCAATAAAAGGCAGAGGGTAATGATCTTTTCTAGTAGCTTTGTTTAATTTCCTAAAATCAATTACCATTCTATAGCCAGTCACTATTCTTTGTGGAATAAGTTCGTTATTATCATTAGGAACAACAGTAATACCTCCTTTCTTAGGGACACAATGAACAGGACTTACCCATCTACTATCAGCTATAGGATAAATTATACCTACTTCCAGAAGCTTTAGTATTTCAGTTCTTACCACTTCCTTCATCTTAGGATTTAATCGTCGTTGATGATCAACAATGGGTTTAGCATCAGGTTCCATATTAATCTTGTGTTTACAGAGAATGGGACTACTGCCCTTAAGATCATCAAGAGTATATCCAATAATAGCACAGTGCTTCCTCAGAATTTTTAATAATCTCTCTTCTTCGTGTTCTGAAAGGTTAGCACTAATAATAACAGGATATATCTTTTTCTCATCAAGATAAGCATACTTCAGAGTGTCAGGCAATTGCTTTAATTCAAACACAGGATCACCTTTAGGTGGAGGAGGACCTCCTAGAGTTTCAATAGGAAAATTTTGCTTAAGGATAGGTTGATGTTCAAAGAATATTTTATCTATTTCATATCTTTCATGCAAGTGCATATCATTTTCATGGTCTAGCAAATATTGTTCTAGTGGATCAGTAGGAGGTACGGCAATAGAAGCAAGAACAATTATTTCATCCTTACTAGGAAATTCTTTATTATGAGGTTGTCTAGAAACTTAGAGAAATTAAACTCATGAGACACATCACCAAAATTAACACTAACAGTTTCTTTCTCATAATCTATCTTAGCATTGACAGTGTTCAAGAAAGGTCTACCAAAGATAATGGGACAAAAGTCATCTTGTGGGGAACCAAGGACTAGAAAATCAGTAGGGTATTTTATTTTCCCACACAAGACTTCAACATCTCTAACAATCCCAAGTGGTGTGATGGTGTCTCTATTTGCAAGTTTAATAGTAACATCTATGTCTTCTATTTAAGCGGGTGCAATATCATTCATAATTTCTTGGTATAAGGTAAAAGGAATAGCACTCACACTAGCACCCAAATCACATAAACCAAGATAGCAATGATCTCCTATTTTAACTGAGACAACAGGCATGCCAACAACATGCTTATTCTTATCTTTAGTGTCGGGTTTGGCAATTCTAGCTGCTTCATCACAGAAATAAATAACATGCCCATCAATATTTCCGACCAAGAGATCTTTAACCATAGCAACACTAGGTTCTACTTTAATTTGGTCAAATGGTTTAGGTGCTTTAATATTACTTTTGTGAACCACTATTGACACCTTAGCGTGTTCCTTTATCCTAATAGGGAAAGGAGGTTTTTCAATATAAGTAGTAGGAACAACTGGATCAACATTATAAATGATAGTTTCATCTTTAACTAAAACCGGTTCTTTAATTTCTTCTTTAATAGGGGGATGATATTTAAACCACTTCTCCTTAGGGAGATCAACATGAGTAGCAAATGATTCACAAAAAGAGGCTACTATCTAAGAGTCAAGTCCATACTTAGTGCTAAACTTGTGAAAAGTAACGGTATTCATAAAAGATTTAACACAATCAAACTCAAGCTTAATACTTGACTCTTTACCTTCGTCGAGTTCCCAATCTTCAGAGTTGTGTTTAATTCTTTCCAAAATATCCCACCTGAATTCAATGGTCTTCTTCATAAAAGAACCAATACAAGAAGTATCGAGCATGGATTGATCATCACGAGAAAGCCGAGCATAAAAATTCTGAATAATAATTTATCTTCAGAGCTCGTGAGTGGTGCATGAATATAACATTGACTTAAGCCTCCCCCAAGGTAGAGCGATACTTTCTCCTTCACGAGGCCAAAAATTATATATATAACTCTGATCACAATGAACTAGATGCATAGGATAATTTTTTTGGTGAAATTCCAATTTCAATCGATTTCAATTCCAAGCTCCAATATCATCGCATAGCCTATACCATGTCAATGCCTTTCCCTTCAATATAAAGGGAAAAGCTTCTTCTCAACTTCATCTCCAGGTAAACCTGCAAGCGTAAACAATCCACAAATTTCATCCACATGTATCAAATGCATATCAGGATTTTTCGTTCCATCTCCTGCATAAGGATTAACTAGCAGTTGTTTTATCATACCCGAAGGAATTTCATAACCAATATTTTCAGTAGGTGCAGTAGTTTGAGGGGAAACTCTTTGTGTTTCCGGTCGAGGTGAAGATACCCCGAACAAAACCCTCAAAGGATTGTTTTCCATAGTAACAAGTGACAGTAAATTTCAGCACGTAGTATAAGTTTTTCCTTACCAATTTCCACTTACCAAGAGTGCTTAACTCCCCGGCAACGGCGCCAGAAAAGAGTCTTGATGACCCACAAGTATAGGGGATCAATCATAGTCCTTTTGATAAGTAAGTGTGTCGAACCCAACGAGGAGCAGAAGGAAATGTGTCGGGGGGATGAACCCCGGGCAGGCAGCGGAACCCGGATCCCTTTCAAAAAACATCGGGGCAGGCCACGCCCCTCAATCCGGCTTGCTCCTGGCCAGTTTCCTAGCACAACCTGGCCAGGACCTACAACTCGGCCAAGCCGGCCGGTGCATGCCGGCCGGACCCCGCAAGTCAAACTTTCATCGACAAACCAACATGGCTACAGCGCGTCCCCCCTTACGCCGGCCCCGGCGGGCGCGGTTGCCGTGTCGACCAAGCCCCCACCAGGGGCAGGCGGCATCTAGGAGGCGCAACCCTGTAGCAAGACGGCGCAGCCGTCCTATGACGACCACCCGGCGTGCCTACAGTACCCAGCAGCCGGCCATACCCGCGCCCGGCGGGCCAGGTACGGCCCTCACCCGACGGACCCGGCGAACCCGGTGCCCCGCTTCCGGCTCCAATACACTGACAACCCGGCCCCGCGCCTATGTATCTTTACCATTGTAACCCTGGGGGGTCGGCATATAAGACCCCCAGGAGGCCTCCATGCACGGGGCGATCACTAGTTAACTCTTCACACACGCTCACATCCATCCACACGGAGAAGGAGCAGCCTATGCACTAGCCTGCCTTCCTTCCTCCCCAAAACAGCTGTAGGAGCAAGCTTGTACCATCTTCATATAAACCACACTCGGCAGGACTAGGGGTATTATCTCTCCGGAGAGCCCCAAACCTGGGTACGTCTTGTGTCTCGCACTCGCTCGTGCCAACCTCGCCTCTGGAGCCCACCGGTTGCCTCTTGCCTATCCCTCTCTTTAGCCACCCCGTGGCATCTGCCGTGCACCCACCATGACAGTTGGCGCCCACCGCGGGGCAGCTTGAGGTGTCGGCCAGAGACATGTTCCAGACGGGGCCCTTCGCCAACTCTGGCGAGCTCTGCAAGCATGGTCTGGTCCCTGCGCCCACCGCGGCGCCGGCCGACCTCGTCGTCTCGCTCATCGCCCCCTTCGGCGCGCTGCGTATCTCCGACGCTCTCGCCACCGATGAGTACCCCAACGAGGTGCTCGACGTCACCGACTCCCCCATTCCTATTGGCTGCGACCCCTCCGATGGCGTGGCAGATCCCTGCGTCCGGGTGGAGGTGCTCGTCACCGACTCCGGCTCCACTTCGTCCAGTGTTGCGAAGAAGGCCGCTGCCGCCAGGGCCGCAGCGGAGCGTGCCAACCCGGCCGACCCGCTACACGCCACGATGCAGAACCTCAGTGTCCCTATCGCCACCGACATCAACGCCACCAACGCCACCCAGGCCAGGGCCTAGCTCGAGGAGGAGCGCAAGCGCCTGTGGGATGAGGCCGCGACGCTTGCTGCTACGCAGCGTCGGTTGGAGTCCATCCAGTGGGAGCGCGATGCCGCGTACGGCTTCACGCTGGCCGCTGCTGAGCCCAGCCGAGTTGCCGAGGTGCAGACCCGTGGCACCGCCATTTGCGGTGCTCTGGGCGCGATCCCGCCCGTCTACGACACCCCCGTCAAGAACATTGCGCGCCGCGCAGGCGGTCGCCGTCGGCATGGAGCAGCTGCAGGGTGAGGAGCTGTAGGAGCGCCTGCAGCGCATGACGGAGCTTCTCAGCGCTGCAAACGCGCAGTAGGACCGCCTCGACTGCCCCGCAGGATCTGTCTCGCGCCGCACCAAATACCCCGAAAAGCCGAACACGGCATCTTCACCGCCCCCCAGCGAAGCCCATTCCGGCCGAACCTGAACCCGGCGTAACCGTGCCTTGACGGCTGGAGACGACATGGGCAATGAGCCGGCTCCAGGAGACCGATGCTGGCAAGAGCCTCCCCCGCAATCCGGCCAGCGCACCCGTCCGGCTTCGGCCGACCCAGTTCCCCGCGGCCCGGTCGGAAGCCGGCTGGGCCCTAGCGCCATCGACGACATCGACGCCCGTCACCGCATCGAGCAGCTCGGCCTTTCCCTCGAGCTGGAGGAAGACAACGCTGTCGGGCCTGCTTGCTTCGGTCCACGCATCTGGGATCAGCCCTTCCACAAAGGGTTCACGCTTCCCCGCGACACCCCCAAGTATAACGGTACCGTCAAGCCGGAGGACTGGCTCATCGACTACACCACCGCCATCGGCATCGCGGGCGGCAATCGCCGCCTTGCCGTGCGCTACGCCCCGCTCATGCTCCAAGGATCGGCCCATACGTGGTTGAACAGTCTGCCGGCTGGCAGCATCAATTCATGGGTTGACTTCGAGCAAGCCTTCATGCGCAACTTCACCGGCACCTACAAGCGTCCCGGCCATCCCAGTCAGCTCGCCATGTGCATGCAGGGACCGGGCGAAACCTGCCGCGAGTACCTTGTACGCTAGACTGAGCTCCAAAACAGCTGCGAGGGCGTCCACAAGGTCCAAGCCATTCAGTACTTTGTGAGCGGCTGCTGGGATGGCACCCTCCTCAAGCACAAGCTCCTGCGCTCTTAGCCGACCACCATGGCCATGCTCATGGTCACGGTGGACAAGTACGCCATAGCCGACTCCGCCATGAAGATCCAAGTGGTGCTAGACGAAGCCGGCAAGGCGTTGCCGGCATCTCCCTCCAAGCCGGCTGGCGAGAGCAGCCGCCAGCAGAACAACCAGCAGAACAACAAGCGCAAGGCCGAGCAGCAGGCTCCCCGCTACGACAACCGTCTCGTCGCGGCCGCCGATCAGGCGCCCACGGCCGAGCCGGCCGGCAAGCGCCGGCAAACTAGCAAGACTGCATGGCAACCCGCCATGAGCTTTGAGGAGATGCTCGACGCTCCCTGCAGGCACCATAGCGGCGCAAGGCCGTCTACGCACACGCTTCGGCAGTGCGCCATCACCAAGCGCATCATGAGGGGCGACATCCCGCCGCCTCTAGCTCCGACTCCAGGTGCGGGGCAGCCACCTCCGCCCCCTCCCCCACCTCCGGCAAATGGCTCCATGCGCGATGAAGTCTTCCCCGACCAAAACGCGAGCTACGTTGTCTTCACCGGCTTTGGTGACGACAAGCGTAGCGAGCGCCTGCTCCGGCAAGAGGTGAACACCGTCATCCCGGCCAAGCCTGAGTACATGCACTGGTCGGAGCGCCCGGTCAGCTGGACCCGGGAGGACCACCCGGCCGTCATGCCCAACCTGGGTGGCTATGCCCTCGTCCTCGACCATACCATAGTCGCTGCATGGCGCACCTGCAAGTTCTCGTGGGTCCATAGTGATGGCAGCAGCAGCATCAACATCCTCTACCGCGACACCATGACAAGCTCGGCATCGAGGCCAAGCACCTGGAGCCATCCCGGACGGTGTTCCACGGCATCGTGCCAGGTCTCTCCTGCTCTCCCATCGACCAGATCCGGCTTGACGTCCTATTAGGCATGAGCGATCATTTTTGGCGTGAGCCTATCTGGTTCGAGGTGGTTGACCTGTTCAGCGCGTACCACGCGCTGCTGCGCCGGCCTGCGCTCGCGAAGTTCATGGTGGTCCCCCACTACGCCTACCTGAAGATGAAGATGTCGGGTCCCAAGGGCCTCATCACCATTGCCGGCGACTACAGAAAGTCCCTGGAATGCGCCGAGGCCAATGCCAAGTTGGCCGAATTGTTGGTCATAGCCGAGGAGCGGTGCCAGCTCGACCAGATTGTCGCGCTGGCCGGTGAGCAGCCGGCGAGGCCTCGTTCCAGCCATCGAAGGACACCAAGAAGATCCCGCTCAACTCGGAAGACCCCAGCTGCAGCAAGTACGTTGTTGTGGGCACCCGCCTCAGCAGCAAATAGGAAGGCGAGCTCGTCGACTTCCTCCATGAGAATCGGGATATCTTTGCATGGTCCCCAAAGGACATGCCGGGTGTTCCGAGGAAGTACGCCGAGCACAAACTACAGGTCTGCAAGGATGCCAAGCCTGTCTGTCAACCCTTAGGTCGCTTTTCAGAAGAGAAGAGAAGAACTATTGGTGAAGAAGTCACCCGGCTGCTCGCAGCCGGCTTCATCATGGAAGTATTTCACCCCGAGTGGCTGGCCAACCCCATCCTCGTCCTAAAGAAGAATAACACCTGGCACATGTGCATAGATTACACCAGCCTCAACAAGGCCTGCCCCAAGGATCCTTTTGCTCTCCCACGGATAGATCAAGTGATCGACTCCACGGCCGGCTGTGAGCTCCTGTCCTTCCTGGATGCTTACTCCGGCTATCATCAGATAAAGTTGGACCCGAAAGACACCCTGAAGACGTCCTTCATCACACCCTTTGGGGCGTACTACTAAATCACCATGTCGTTCGGCTTGAAGAATGCCGGCGCCACCTTCTAGCGCTGCATGCAGAAATGCTTGCTGAAGCAACTCGACCGCAACATCCACGTCTACATCGATGATGTCGTGGTGAAGACCAAGCAGCACCTCACGCTCCTTGATGACCTAAGAGAAACTTTCGCCAATCTATGCGAGTACCAGATCAAGCTCAACCCGGAGAAGTGCGTGTTCGGTGTGCCGGCCGGGAAGTTGCTTGGTTTCCTCGTCTTGGAACACGGCATTGAGGCGAACCGAGAGAAGATCAAGGCCATCGAGTGTATGTGCAAGCCAACCTGGATGCGTGATGTCCAAAAGTTCACCGGCTGCTTGGCCTCGGTCAGCCGGTTTCTTAGCCGACTGGGCGAGAGGGCCTTGCCCCTGTATCAGCTGATGAAGAAGACATCGTCGTTCGAATGGAACGACCAGGCAGATGAAGCGTTCCGGGATCTCAAGCGCATGCTCTCCACCGCACCCATCCTGGCCGCGCTGGCCGACAAGGAGCCGCTATTGCTATACATCGCCGCCACCTCACGGTCGGTCAGCACGGTGTTGGTGGTCGAGCGAGCAGAGAAGGGCAAGATCCAGTCCGTCCAGCGCCCGGTCTACTACCTGAGCGAGGTGCTTTTTGCCTCCAAGCAAAATTACCCGCATTACCAGAAGATGTGCTACGGCGTGTACCTCACCACCAAGAAGCTGAAGCAGTACTTTCAAGAGCATGTCATCACCGTGGTCAGCACCGCCCCCATCAGTGAGATCATGGGCTGCCGGGATGCCTCCGGCCAGGTTGCCAAGTGGGCCATCGAGCTGGCCAGCCACACCATCCTCTACGAGCCCCGCACTACGATCAAGTCCCAGGTGCTGGCCGACTTCCTCATCTACTGGACGGTGACCCAGTACCTGCCGTCGCCGCCGCCGGATTTGATGCACTGGCGCATGCACTTCGACGGCTCCAAGATGCACTCCGGCTTGGGAGCCAGCATTGTGTTGTCTTCCCCGAAGGGCGACCGGCTGCGGTACGCGCTCCAGATCCACTTCGCCCCCTCCAACAACGTCGCTGAGTACGAAGCCCTTATGCACGGCCTCCGGCTTGCCAAGGAACTCGGCGTCCGGTGCATCCTATGCTATGGCGACTCAGATCTGGTGGTTCAGCAGTGTTCCAGCCAGTGGGACGCCTGGGATGCCAACATGGCCAGCTATCGCTTCCTGGTCCAGCAGCTCCCTGGTAACTTCGACGGCTGCGAGTTCCTACATGTTCCGCGTGCAGAAAACGAAGCCGCCGACACGCTAGCCAAGATTGGCTCCTCCCGGCAAGCCATCCCATCCGGCGTCTCCCTCGAGCACTTGCGCAAGCCATCTCTGGATTCCGAGTCCATCTTCATCCCGGACGACCCCGCAGCGCCCCTCCCCAACCCGGACCCGAGGGCTGCCGATCCCAGCTCGGGGGCTGCCGTCCCCAAACCAGTCCCGGGGGCTGCTGACCCCGGCCCGGGGGCTGCCATCGCCAACCCGGTGACCATCGACTCCAGCCCGAGGGCTACTGAACCAGGCCCGGGGGCTGCTGCACTCAATCCGGCCGCCGCCATTCCTGACCCGGGGGCTACCAGCTCCGGCTCGGGGGCTGCCACCCAGGAATCCGCCTTGGTGGCCGTCTTCACCGTCGTGACGGCCCTGTCATGGGCCCAGCCAATCCTAGCCTTCCTGGAGAGCGGTGTGCTCCCCATAGACGAGACCGAGGCCCGGCAAGTGCAGCATCGGGCGTCCGCCTACAGCATCATCAACAACGAGCTCGTCAAGCGCAGCATGACGGGCGTGTTCCAGCGCTATGTCGAGCAAGACAAGGGCATAGAGATCCTCCTTGACATACATCAGGGCGAGTGCGGGCACCACGCCGCCTCCAGGTCCCTGGTGGCCAAGGCTTTCCGCCATGGTTTCTACTGGCCCACGGCCCTCAAAGACGCCGAGTCACTTGTCCTCAAGTGTGAAGGTTGCCAACGCTTCAGCAAGTGCAGCCACCAGCCAGTTTTAGCCCTCCAGACCATCCCGATTACCTGGCCTTTCACCGTCTGGGGGCTGGACATGGTGGGGCCCTTCAAGACCGCTCGCGGCGGCATGACACACTTACTGGTGGCGGTCGATAAGTTCACCAAGTGGGTCGAGGCTCGACAAATCAAGAAGCTGGACGGGCCGATGGTCGTCCGGTTCATCAAAGACATCGCGGTTCACTACGGCGTTCCGCACAGCATCATCATGGACAACGGCACCAACTTCGCCAAAGGCGCGCTCACGCAGTACTGTTCCGTCTTCGGCATCCGGCTTGACTTGGCCTGATATGTCCATTTTGCATCATGTTTTCCTACTGTTATTTATGATATTTTTATGCATAATAATGCTTTTTGGAGTAATTCTAATGCCTTTTCTCTCATAATATGCAAGGTTCACACAAAGAGGGAGAATTCCGGCAGCTGGAAATCTGGACCTGAAAAAGTTACGTCAGGCTACCTATTCTGCACAACTCCAAATGAGCTGAAACTTCACGAGGAATTTTTATGGAATAAATAAGAATTATTGGAGCAAATAACTACCAGAGGGGGCCCACCAGGTGGGCACAACCCACCTGGGCGCGCTAGGGAGCCCAGGCGTGCCCTGGTGGGTTGTGCCCTCCTCGGCCCACTTCCGGTGCCCCTCTTCTGGTATATAAGTCATTTTGACCTAGAAAAAAAATAAGGGAGGACTTTCAGGATGAAGCGCCGCCGTCTCGAGGCGGAACTTGGGCAGGAGCACTTTTGCCCTCCGGCGGAGCGATTCCGCCGGGGGAACTTCCCTCCCGGAGGGGGAAATCATCATCATCATCATCACCAACAACTCTCCCATCTTGGGGAGGGCAATCTCCATCAACATCTTCAACAGCACTATCTCCTCTCAAACCCTAGTTCATCTCTTGTGTTCAATCTTTGTACCGGAACTATAGATTGGTACTTGTGGGTGACTAGTAGTGTTGATTACATCTTGTAGTTGATTACTATATGGTTTATTTGGTGGAGGATTATATGTTAAGATCCATTATGCTATTTAATACCCCTCTGATCTTGAGCATGATTATCATTAGTGAGTAGTTACTTTTGTTCTTGAGGTCACGGGAGAAATCTTGTTGCAAGTAATCATGTGAACTTGATATGTGTTCGATATTTTGATGATATGTATGTTGTGATTCCCTTAGTGGTGTCATGTGAATGTCGACTACATGACACTTCACCATATTTGGGCCTAAGGAAATGCATTGTGGAGTAGTTATTAGATGATGGGTTGCGAGAGTGATAGAAGCTTAAACCCTAGTTTATGCGCTATTCCGTAAGGGACTGATTTGGATCCAAAAGTTTAATGCTATGGTTAGATTTATTATTAATACTTTTCTCGTACTTGCGGATGCTTGCGAGGGGGTTAATCATAAGTAGGAGGTTTGTTCAAGTAAGAACAGCACCTAAGCACCGGTCCACCCACATATCAAATTATCAAAGTAGCGAACACAAATCAAACCAACATGATGAAAGTGACTAGATGAAATTCCCGTGTACCCTCAAGAACACTTTGCTTATCATAAGAGACCGTTCTGGCCTGTCCTTTGCCTCCAAAGGATTGGGCTACCTTGCTGCAATCTATTTACCGTTACCGTTACTTGTCCGTTACAAATTATCTTGCTACCAAACTACTTGTTACTTATAATTTCAGTGCTTGCAGACATTACCTTGATGAAAACCGCTTGTCATTTCCTTCTGCTCCTCATTGGGTTCGACACTCTTACTTATCGAAAGGACTATGATTGATCCCCTATACTTGTGGGTCATCAAGGCTCTTTTCTGGTGCTGTTGCCGGGGAGTGAAGCACTCTTGGTAAGTGGAAATCGGTAAGGAAAAATTATTACTATGTGCTGAAATTTATTGTCACTTGTTACTATGGAGAACAATCCTTTGAGGGGTTTGTTCGGGGTATCTTCACCTTGACTGGAACCATAATTAGTTACCCCTCAACCTACTGCACCTACTAAAAATATTGGTTATGAAATTCCTTCGGGTATGATAGAACAACTGCTAGCTAATCCTTATGCAGGAGATGGAACCGAACATCCTGATATGCACTTGATATATGTGGATTATTTAAGCTTGCAGGTTTACCCGGAGATGAAGCTAAGAAGAAGGTTTTCCCTTTATCTTTGAAGGGAAAATCATTGGCATGGTATAGGCTATGCGATGATATTGGATCTTGGAATTGGAATCGATTGAAATTGGAATTTCACCAAAAAAATTATCCTATGCATCTAGTTCATCGTGATCGGAATTATATATATAATTTTTGGCGTCGTGAAGGAGAAAGTATCGCTCTATCTTGGGGGAGGCTTAAGTCAATGTTATATTCATGCCCCAATCATGAGCTCTCAAGAGAAATTATTATTCAGAATTTTTATGCTCGGCTTTCTCATGATGATCGATCCATGCTTGATACTTCTTGTACTGGTTCCTTTATGAAGAAGACTATTGACTTCCGGTGGGATCTTTTAGAAAGAATTAAATGCAACTCTGAAGATTGGGAACTCGACGAAGGTAAAGAGTCAGGTATTAAGCTCAAGTGTGATTGTGTTAAATCTTTTATGAATATCGATGCTTTTCAAAAGTTTAGCACTAAATATGGACTTGACTCTGAGATAGTAGCCTCCTTTTGTGAATCATTTGCTACTCATGTTGACCTCCCTAAGGAGAAGTGGTTTAAATATCACCCACCTATCAAAGAAGATATTAAAGAACCAGTAATAGCTAAAGATGAAACTATTATTTACAATGTTGATCCGGTTGTGCCTACTGCTTATATTGAAAAACCACCTTTCCCTGTTAGGATGAAGGAACATGCTAAAGTCTCAACTATGGTCAACAAAAGTTATATTAGAACTTCCAAACCTGCTGAACAAATCAAAGTAGAACCTAGTGTTGCTATGGTTAAAGATCTCTTCGTTGAAAATATAGATGAGCATGTTATTTACTTCTGTGATGAAGCTACTAGAATTGCCAAACCCGATGAAAAAGATAAACATAGACCCGTTGTTGGCATGCCTATTGTCTCGATTAAAATAGGAGATCACTGTTATCATGGTTTATGCGACATAGGTGCTAGTGTGAGTGCCATTCCTTTTACCTTATATCAAGAAATTATGAATGATATAGCACCCGCTGAAATAGAAGACATAGATGTTACTATTAAACTTGCTAATAGGGACACCATCACACCACTTGGGATTGTTAGAGATGTTGAAGTCTTGGGTGGGAAAATAAAATACCCCACTGATTTTCTTGTTCTTGGTTCCCCACAAGATGACTTTTGTCCCATTATCTTTGGTAGACCTTTCTTGAACATCGTCAATGCTAAAATAGATTGTGAGAAACAAATCGTCGGTGTTAGTTTTGGTGATGAGTCTCATGAGTTTAATTTTTCTAAGTTCAGTAGAAAACATCATAAGGAAGAATTGCCTAGTAAGGATGAAATAATTGGTCTTGCTTCTATTGTTGTGCCTCCTACCTATCCACTAGAACAATATTTGCTAGACCACGAAAATGATATGCATCTGCATGAAACAAATGAAATAGATAAGATTTTCTTTGAACAACGTCCTTTGCTTAAACACAATTTGCCTATTGAAACTCTAGGAGGTCCTCCTCCACCTAAAGGTGATCTTGTATTTGAATTAAAACAATTGCCAGACACTTTGAAATATGCTTATCTTGATGAGAAAAAGATTTATCCTGTTATTATTAGTGCTAACCTTTCAGAACATGAAGAAGAAAGATTATTGAAGGTTCTAAAGAAGCACCGAGCTGCCATTGGATATACTCTTGATGATTTAAAGGGCATTAGTCCCACTCTCTGTCAGCATAAAATTAATATGGAGCCTGATGCTAAACCCATTGTTGATCACCAACGACGTTTAAATCCTAAAATGAAAGAAGTGGTAAGAACAGAAATACTGAAGCTTCTGGAAGCAGGTATAATCAATCCCATAGCTGATAGTAGATGGGTAAGTCCCGTTCATTGTGTCCCTAAAAAGGGAGGTATTACCGTTGTTCCGAATGATAAGAATGAACTTATTCCATAAAGAATTGTCACTGGCTATATAATGGTAATTGATTTTAGAAAACTAAATAAAGCTACTAGAAAAGATCATTACCCTCTGCCTTTTATTGATCAAATGTTAGAAAGACTATCAAAGCACACACATTTTTGCTTTCTTGATGGATATTCCGTTTTTTCTCAAATACCTGTCTCATAACCTGATCAAGAGAAAACCACCTTTACTTGCCCTTTTGGAACTTATGCTTATAGACGTATGCCTTTTTGTTTATGCAATGCACCTGCTACCTTTCAAAGATGTATTACTGCTATATTCTTTGACTTTTGTGAAAAGATTGTTGAGGTTTTCATGGATGATTTTTTCGTTTACAGAACTTCTTTTGATGATTGCTTGAGCAACCTTGATCGATTTTTGCAAAGATGTGAGCAAACTAATCTCGTCTTGAATTGGGAGAAGTGCCACTTTATGGTTAATGAAGGTATTGTCTTGGGACATAAAATTTCTGAACGAGGTATTGAGGTGGATAAAGCTAAAGTTGATGCAATTGAGAAAATTCCATGCCCTAAAGATATCAAAGGTATTCGTAGTTTCCTCGGTCATGCTGGTTTCTATAGGAGGTTTATTAAAGACTTCTCTAAAATTTCTAGGCCTCTTACAAATCTTTTACAAAAGGATGTTCCATTTGTTTTTTATGATGATTGTGTAGAAGCCTTTAAAACACTTAAGAAAGCCTTGATTTTTGCACCTATTGTTCAACCACCTGATTGGAACTTGCCTTTTGAAATTATGTGTGATGCTAGTGATTATGCTGTTGGTGCTGTTCTAGGACAAAGAGTCGATAAGAAATTAAATGCTATTCATTATGCTAGTAAAACTCTGGACAGTGCTCAACGAAATTATGCTACTACTGAAAAAGAATTTTTAGCAGTTGTGTTTGCTTGTGATAAATTTAGATCTTACATTGTTGATTCTAAAGTGACCATTCACACCGATCATGCTGCTATAAAATATCTTATGGAAAAGAAGGATGCTAAACTTAGACTCATTAGGTGGGTTCTTTTGCTACAAGAATTTGATTTACATATCACTGATAGAAAGGGAGCTGAGAACCCCGTGGCTGATAACTTGTCTAGGTTAGAAAATATTCTTGATGACCCACAACCTATTAATGATAGTTTTCCTGATGAACAATTAGCTGCAAGAAATGTTTCTCATAACACTCCTTATTATGCTGACTATGCTAATTATAGTGTTGCTAAATATATACCACCTAGCTTCACATACCAACAAAAGAAAAAAATCTTCTATGATTTAAGACATTACTTTTGGGATGACCCACATCTTTATAAAGGAGTAGATGGTATTATTAGACGTTGTGTACATGAGCATGAATAGGGACAAATCCTATGGAAATGTCACTCCGAAGCTTATGGAGGACATCATGCGGGAGATAGAACTGCTCACAAGGTATTGCAATCTGGTTTTTATTGGCCTACTCTCTCTTCAAGGATGCCCGTAAGTTTGTTTTATCTTGTGATGAATGTCAATGAATCGTTAATATTGGTAAGCGTCAGGAAATGCCTATGAATTATTCTCTTGCTGTTGAACCATTTGATGTTTGAGGATTTGATTACATGGGACCTTTTCCTTCCTCTAATGGGTATACACATATTTTGGTTGCTGTTGATTATGTTACTAAGTAGGTAGAAGCTATTCCAACTAGTAGTGTTGATCACAACACCTCTATTAAAATGCTTAAGGAAGTCATTTTCCCAAGGTTTGGAGTCCCTAGATATTTAATGACTGATGGTGGTTCACATTTTATTCATGGTGCTTTTCGTAAAATGCTTGCTAAATATGATGTTAACCATAGAATTGCATCACCTTATCACCCTCAGTCTAGTGGTCAAGTTGAACTTAGCAATAGAGAAATAAAATTAATATTACAAAAAACTGTCAATAGGTCCCGAAAGAATTGGTCTAAGAAGTTAGATGATGCACTTTGGGCTTACAGAACAGCATATAAAAATCCTATGGGTATGTCTCCGTATAAAATGGTTTATGGAAAAGCTTGTCATTTGCCTCTTGAGTTAGAACATAAAGCATATTGGGCAATTAAATAACTCAACTATGATTTCAAACTTGCCGGTGAAAAGAGGTTATTTGATATTAGCTCACTAGATGAATGGAGAACCCAAGCCTATGAAAATGCCAAGTTATTTAAAGAAAAAGTTAAAAGATGGCATGACAAAAGAATCCAAAAGTGTGAGTTCAAAGTTGGAGAATATGTTCTTTTGTACAACTCTCGTTTCAGATTCTTTGCAGGAAAACTCCTCTCCAAATGGGAAGGACCTTATGTTATCGAGGAGGTTTATCGATCCGGAGCCATCAAGATAAATAATGCCGAAGGTACTAACCCGAAGGTTGTTAATGGGCAACGAATAAAACATTATATCTCAGGTACGCCCATTAATGTTGAAAGCAATATTATCCAAACTATGACACCGGAAGAACACATAAAGGAAACCTTCCGGAACACTCCACAATAACTAAAAAGAGGAGGTACGTGATACGGTAAGTAAACGGACTCCGAAAAATCCGCAAAAATGTTTTTTGTCAGTTTTGGATTATAACAAAAATTAGGAAAATAAGAAACAACCAGGAAGGCACCCCTGGTGGGCACAAGACTCCAGGGCGCGCCTGGCTTGCCAGGCGCGCCCAGGTGGGTTGTGCCCACCTCGGGTACCTTCCAGACTCCGTTTTTCTTCCGTTTGCTTGTTTCCCAAGATAAAAAATCTTTATATACCCCCCATACCTATTGACCACCGTATCATGGAGAAATCTTCTGTTTTCTTTTCTCGCTGTTTTCCTGACAGATCTGAAAATATGTCATCCCAAGACTCGGAGGGTGAGAGCTATGTTGATGATTATATCGCAAACCCCAAGGTTTATGGGGATGTGGAACACTATAGCTGGACTTCGGAGGAAGAAGAAGACTATGACTCTAAAAGGGAGGAGGAGACAAGCTCAGACGAAGCTAAAGTTCCGTTGCCTCAACCTGGGGACATGCACGTGGAATTCAAGAAATCAAGTCTTCCCAGCAAAGCAAAGAAACCTAAGGTCCAATTTATCCCTTTTTGTCTCTTGCAGGAAAACAAGTAAGAATTATGCAAAAGGATAGTAGAGCTCGAGCAGGAGATCGGTGATTTAAAGGAGGAAAATTCCGTCCTCAAGCGTAAGCTAAGGAAGAAAGACAAACCCTCTACTTCATCACCACCACCTCCTTCTTCATCACCAAAGGAAAATTGAGTATCGGCTATGGGCACTCCCCTTGGCTTGTGCCAAGCTTGGGGGAGGTGCCCTGGTATCATATCACCTCCACTATCTTTTGCCTTTACTTATCTTAGTTCGATCCATAGTTATCGAATAAAAGTTTAGTTCGATCCTTTCTTTTCGAGTGTTTGCTTAGTGATCTATCTTTGTAATCGTGTGCAAGATATATATAATAAAGTTTAGTTTGAGTTTTATTTTATTTACTTTCATGTTCAATAAAAAGAAAGGAAATAAATGAAAAAGATCATATGCTAATTTTATGGTAAGTAATGACATCACATAAGGAAGAGTATAAGTAGAAAATTTTATTGGAGATTGACAAACATAGAATTGGTCAATGATGTAATTCATGAAAGAATTAATAAGGGAAGAGAAGATTCACATGCAAATACACTATCCTGGACACCTTTTGTGATTGTGAGCCCCCATCAAAATATTATATGCCAAAATTGTTGACGTTGGACAAGGAAGACAACGTAATGATTTATGTTTGTTCATATTCACATAGAAGTTATATTGTCTTAGAACCTTTAACATGTGGTGCTTGCCCCCATCTTTGCTAGCCAAAAATTCCACGCTAAGTAGAGATACTACTTGTGCATCCAAAAACCTTTAAACCCAAATCTTATTTTGAGAGTCCACCATACCTACCTATGGATTGAGTAAGATCCTTCAAGTAAGTTGTCATCGGTGCAAATAGGGCAATAAAAATTGCTTCTAAAAGTCTTGGATCATTTAGTGTAAGAGAAAATTGAGTGTTGTACGAACTTGTGATGGCAAAGAATAAAAGCGACAGACTGCATAATAAAGGTTGCTATCACAAGGGGCAATATAACGTGACATTCTTTTGCACTAAGAGATTGAGCATACAAACAAATAAGCGCATGGCAACCTCTGCTTCCCTTTGCGAAGGGCCTATCTTTTACTTCTATGTATCTACTTTTATGCAAGAGTCAAACTTCTTCTCTCTATTCCTTTTTATTTTCTCTTTTGGAAAGCATCATGTGGTGAGGAAAGATCTAGGCACATATATCCAGTTGGATATGAGTAGCATGAGTTATTATTGTTGACATCACCCTTGAGGTGAGTATGTTGGGAGGCGAAACTTTAAGCCCCTATCTTTCTATGTGTCCGGTTGAAACGTTTTGCTCATGTGTATGCGGTGAGTGTTAGCAATCATAGAAGACTATATGATGGTTGAGTATGTGGACTTGCCAAAACAGCTCCAATACGTGACCCTTCCTGAAAAGATGATGAATTGTAGTTGCAAAGTTGACTGAGAACATAGTTTGTTGGTTTTCAATAGAGTTTATGCTTTATACTTCGATGTTGTGATGAATTGTTACTTGTTCATGAGAAGTTATATGATAAAAGTCCTATGATAGAGTTTTATATTAAAGTTGGTTGCTATTATAATAATATACATGATGCTTCTATGTTCGTATTTTTTTTATCGACACCTCTCTCTCTAAGCATGTGGACATGTTTTTCGACTTCGGTTTTCGCTTGAGGACAAGTGAGGTCTAAGCTTGGGAGAGTTGATACGTCCATTTTGCATCATGTTTTCCTACTGTTATTTATGATGTTTTTATGCATAATAATGATTTTTGGAGTAATTCTAATGCCTTTTCTCTCATAATATGCAAGGTTCACACAAAGAGGGAGAATTCCGGCAGCTGGAAATCTGGACCTGAAAAAGCTACGTCAGGCTACCTATTCTGCACCACTCCAAATGAGCTGAAACTTCACGAGGAATTTTTATGGAATAAATAAGAATTATTGGAGCAAATAACTACCAGAGGGGGCCCACCAGGTGGGCACAACCCACCTGGGCGCGCCAGGGAGCCCAGGCGCGCCCTGGTGGGTTGTGCCCTCCTCGGCCCACCTCCAGTGCCCCTCTTCTGGTATATAAGTCATTTTGACCTAGAAAAAAATAAGGGAGGACTTTCGGGACGAAACGCCGCCGTCTCGAGGCGGAACTTGGGCAGGAGCACTTTTGCCCTCCGGTGGAGCGATTCTGCCGGGGGAAATTCCCTCCCGGAGGGGGAAATCATCGTCATTATCATCACCAACAACTCTCCCATCTTGGGGAGGGTAATCTCCATCAACATCTTCAACAGCACCATCTCCTCTCAAACCCTAGTTCATCTCTTGCGTTCAATCTTTGTACCGGAACTATAGATTGGTACTTGTGGGTGACTAGTAGTGTTGATTACATCTTGTAGTTGATTACTATATGGTTTATTTGGTGGAAGATTATATGTTCAGATCCATTATGCTATTTAATACCCCTCTGATCTTGAGCATGATTATCATTAGTGAGTAGTTACTTTTGTTCTTGAGGTCACGGGAGAAATCTTGTTGCAAGTAATCATGTGAACTTGATATGTGTTCGATATTTTGATGATATGTATGTTGTGATTCCCTTAGTGGTGTCATGTGAACGTCAACTACATGACACTTCACCATATTTGGGCCTAAGGGAATGCATTGTGGAGTAGTTATTAGATGATGGGTTGCGAGAGTGACAGAAGCTTAAACCCTAGTTTATGCGCTATTCCGTAAGGGACTTGTTTGGATCCAAAAGTTTAATGCTATGGTTAGATTTATTCTTAATACTTTTCTCGTAGTTGCGGATGCTTGCGAGGGGGTTAATCATAAGTAGGAGGTTTTATTCAAGTAAGAACAGCACCTAAGCACCGGTCCACCCACATATCAAATTATCAAAGTAGCAAACACAAATCAAACCAACATGATGAAAGTGACTAGATGAAATTCCCGTGTACCCTCAAGAACGCTTTGCTTATCATAAGAGACCGTTCTGGCCTGTCCTTTGCCTCAAAAGGATTGGGCTACCTTGCTGCAATTTATTTACCGTTACCGTTACTTGTCCATTACAAATTATCTTGCTACCAAACTACTTGTTACTTATAATTTCAGTGCTTGCAGACATTACCTTGCTGAAAACCGCTTGTCATTTCCTTCTGCTCCTCGTTGGGTTCGACACTCTTACTTATCGAAAGGACTACGATTGATCCCCTATACTTGTGGGTCATCATGGCCTCTATCGCTCATCCTCAGTCCAACGGCCAGGTCGAGCGGGCCAACGGTCTGGTCCTATCAGGCATCAAGCCGCGACTCATCGAGCCCCTCATTCGCTCGCCCGGCAGCTGGCTCGACGAGCTGCCGGCCGTCCTCTGGAGTCTCCGAACGACCCCAAACCAGTCGACCGGGTTCACCCCGTTCTTCCTCATCTACGGAGCCGAAGCCATCATCCCGACCGACATCGAGTTTGACTCACCGCTAGTCACAGTGTACATAGAAGCTCAAGCCAAAGAAGCCCGTGAAGACGGTGTCGACCTACTCGAAGAAGCACGCCTGTTAGCCCTTAGACGATCGGCCATCTATCAGCAAGGCCTGAGGCATTACCACAGCAAGAAGATCAAGCCCCTCGCATTCCGCGAGGGAGACCTCGTCCTCCGCCTTGTCCAGCAGCAAGTTGGCCTCCCCATGGGAGGGCCCCTTCATCGTCAGCAAGGCCTTGTGTGACTGCAATGCCTACTACCTCATCGACGCACGCAAGCTAAACAAACGCAAGAGAGACACTGCCGGTGAAGAAACAAGCCGGCCTTGGAATGCAGAGCTCCTCCGCCCATTTTACAGTTAGCCGTATGCACGTATGTATCGCTGCCTTTTGATGTTCAATGAAAAGCAGCAGGACCCCCGAACGACACTTGGGGGCTACCTTTTCCTATCAATTATTGTGTCTCGCACACCCTTGTGATTTTTTGCCCTCTAGCGTTGGGTCGGTCCATCCGGCTCGAGGGCTCGGGGGCTAGCCGGCTTGGCCGCGCTCCGCCATCCCCCTTAGTACATTTCGGCATGTTCGAGTTGCCGAGGCCCCTCCCCTTCGCCCTAAGCCACAGTCCGGCTTCGGCTGTCGGCCGGCAAGAACCAAGGGCCAGAGCACTGGCACACGGGAAAATGCTAAGTTGGACTTGCCGGATCGGCCAATCTGGCCTCACCGCACTAAGTTGCCGCACGACCGGCTGCCGCAAGCTGGCCTAGTGGGTGTTTCGCTCGCGCTCAACGTTCGAAAAACCTAAGTACTGCGCACTCCTTCCCAGGGCCGAACTCCTTGTCACAGAGTGGAACCCGGCTGTTTGACTCGCGGGGGGGGGGGATCCCAAAGAAGGAGCAAGCAAGAAAAACACTCAAGGACAAAGAACAAAAGCGCAAACACTCGCGAAAATATTTACATTACAGAAATAAGGGCACGTGGCCGGAGTTCATTACATTCACCGTACACCCTAGTGGGTGGGTGGACCTGTCACTTAACAAAATGTGATAAAAGTAAAGCAGGACGGCTTAAGGCGGCTCCCGCGTTGGGTTGCGCGACCGTCGGCTCCTCCGCGGTGACCTCGGGTTCTCCTTGGCACCGGTGTTGTCCAACCCGACATCGTCGTCCACGTAGGGGCCTGACTCCTCGGAGCTCTCCAACGGGTCGTCTAGCGCCAAGCCGAAGTTGTCGGGCGGCACCTCCCCGCCGTCTTCGGTCCGCTCCACCTGGAACTCGTCGTGTGAAGCAACCGACGCAAGATAGCTGGCCCGCGCGGCAATCTAGCCCGCCTCCGCCTGTAGCTGAGGTTCGGCGCCGGCTCGCTGGGCCGCCAGCCGGTCCAGGTTCAAGCTTGGATACCAGGACATGACGACCCGCAGCGCCAGGTCTGTGCCAGCACGGGCTGCGGAGACACGCCACACATGGAGTCGCGCCGGTCCAGCTTCCAGCTAGCGTGCCAGCCGCGAGAATCTGCTGGGCTCAACAGCATCCGGCCAGAGGGCGGCCGCCATCCTCAGCCCGGCTTCAGACAGCCGTGCCGTCTGCTTGTCCAGGGCTCTCAGGCGGGCCTCGACAGCGTGCATGATCTACGAGAAGCTCCAGGCGATGTTCAGATTGAGTCCGGCACCCGCATCCACCTGGGTCGTCCGGTGGGCGAGCACAGCCTCCTCCGCCATCTCCTGCGTCTCCGGGAAGTATTCTGACGAAAGAAAAAAGGAAAACAGTCAGCCTTGTGAGAACTCGGCCGGCCCGCAACCCAATGAAATCAATAAAAGAAACACTTACTGACGAGGAGCTCATCCAGATGCTGTGCCTCGCACAACATACCGTGCCGCTCCAAGTCCTCGGCGCGACCACGGGCTTCGAGCGCCTTCTCAAGTTCGGCCACCTTATCGACGGCCGCCTTCAGCTCATCGCCCCTCGCGGTGGCCCTTGTCGTGCTCGTCCCTAAGCCGGACGAGCTCCGCCTGGTGTGCCTCCGCCGCCTTGGCGACCTCCGCCTTCAGCTGCTCCACCTTGGCCTGGAGCTGGCCGTTGTCGGCGACCGCATGATCGCGCTACTGGCCGGCTTCAACCAGCCGGGTTCACAGATCCGGCACCTCGGCCATGGCAGCTGCACGGCAAAACCTCAAGTCAAGATGACGGCAGAAAAGAAAAACACTTTAAGATTCGACCCAACTATTTCATAGTTGGCCCAAATCTCGAGGGCTACACCCAGTGGGTGCGCTAGCGCGCCCCCAGTAAGAGCATGCAAAGCATACCTTTGGCGAGACAGAGCGCCTCCTCCTTGGCGGCGAGCTACGCCGTGACCTGGCGGTGCTTCTCCAGAAGCCGGTTTTGGATACCAACTCGGAGGCCGTCCAGGTGCTACAAGAAAGCAAGGATTAACATAAACCGCAAAGACGTTTTTTAAGATTCGACCCAACTACTTCGTAGTTGGCCCGAATCTCGGGGGCTACACCCAGTGGGTGCGCTAGTGTGCCCCCACTGACAAGCCGAAAAGACAAGCAACAAGACTTACGATCACGGAGCGCTCCAGCTCCCGCGTTTGCTCCAGCTCGCTCTGGGCGAATGACTGAATCCGGTTCGCGCGCCCGCGAGGATGCTGGCGCACGGCGTCCATCGCCACCTCCTCCTGCGCGCATGGCCCGAAGACGGCCCCACTGGACCCGGCCCGGGCGTGCTGCGACTCGGCAACCGGGCCACTTCCCGGCGCCTGCTCCGGGTTCACAGATCCGGCACCTCGGCCATGGCAGCTGCACGGCAAAACCTCAAGTCAAGATGACGGCAGAAAAGAAAAACACTTTAAGATTCAACCCAACTATTTCATAGTTGGCCCAAATCTCGAGGGCTACACCCAGTGGGTGCGCTAGCGCGCCCCCAGTAAGAGCATGCAAAGCATACCTTCGGCGAGACAGAACGCCTCCTCCTTGGCGGCGAGCTACGCCGTGACCTGGCGGTGCTTCTCCAGAAGCCGGTTTTGGATACCAACTCGGAGGCCGTCCAGGTGCTACAAGAAAGCAAGGATTAGCATAAACCGCAAAGACGTTTTTTAAGATTCGACCCAACTACTTCGTAGTTGGCTTGAATCTCGGGGGCTACACCCAGTGGGTGCGCTAGCGTGCCCCCACTGACAAGCCGAAAATACAAGCAACAAGACTTACGATCACAGAGCGCTCCAGCTCCCGCGTCCGCTCCAGCTCGCTCTGGGCGAATGACTCAATCCGGTTCGCGCGCCCGCGAGGATGCTGGCGCACGGCGTCCATCGCCACCTCCTCCTGCGCGCATGGCCCGAAGATGGCCCCACTGGACCCGGCCCGGGCGTGCTGCGACTCGGCAACCGGGCCGCTTCCTGGCGCCTGCTCCGGGTTCACGACAACCCTTGGTGGCAAAACCACCAAGGCGCGTTCGTTTCCCACCGACTCCTCCGCGGTCAGCGTCGACTCCGGCGCTCCGGACGGCATCGCCTCCGGTGCTTCAGCCGGCGTCACCTACGGCGTCCCACCCGAGGCGGCGTCCCCGGTGCACCCCTCCTCTGCCCGCTCGGCCACGTCGTTCCGGGTGGAGTGTCTATGACTATCTCCTCCACCTCCGGGTCGTCAACGGCCGGCTCCAGGTCACGCCCCTCCTCCACCGGCGGCTCGATGACCGTCTTCGCGGGCTTCCTGCCTGCCGGCATCTCTGGCCATGTCAGCTCCCCAGCGGCCTACCCCCTCGCCTCCGCGACCCTGGCCCACGCCTGGGCCGGGGTCGCCGCCAGCTCATCCTCGGCCTTGTTCCAGGCCTGCCAAGCCACGCGCTCGGTGTCCGTCAGATCCATGACGAGGTCTTCCTTGGACACGTTCTCCTCCCGGTCGATGGCGCTGCTCCAGGACTTCCGAAACAAAAAGCCACCTCCGGACGAGGCGTCCGTGGCTGCCAACGCCAAGTTGAGGGGCGTCCTGAGCCATGCAAAGAAAATATAAGAAGGATGCAGCCAAGCAGTTGGCAGAGATCAGCAAAGGGAACTTACCCGATCGCCGTCGGGATGGCCTGCCTCGTTGGCGGCGCCGGGACGACCCAGCGCGCCCTCTTGGTGGTCATCTTGCCACGCGCGGCCGATCCCTCCGCCGCGCGCTTTGCGGCCGGCTTCGGAGGCGCATCATCCTTCCCTTGCAGCCGACTTGCCACGGCCGGCGCGCGGGACGACCCGGCATCGGCCGTCTTCCTCAGCCGTCTTGGGGGGTCGACGATGCCGTCCCCTCCCCTCGATGGCGCTGCACCACCATCGTGCGTCAAGACCTCCACGTCATCGTCCGACCAGTCTCGCAAGAGGTCTGGGTGCTGAGACTTACCCGCGCGGCGCACCTTGCCGGCTTCAGCATCGGCCAGCTCTGGGTTCTCGGCGAAGGATTCTGCCCCCTCCGAGCGGGCTTGCTCGATGGCCGGTACCTGCGCCCTCGTCCCATCATGTGTCTGTTGGATGGCGTTCAGCAGCACTTCCCACATCATCGGGGCGAAGAAGAAGTTGAGACATTGCGAAAAAGGGGCACCAAGGACTCACCGCTGGCGCTAGGTACTCTGCGTTGTAGGGCGCCTTCCCGAAGCGCCAGTCAGGAGCCATCCCGGCCTTGGAGATGGCGTTCACCCGATCGGCAACCTACTCGGCAGCAGTCTCCCGGACGACATCTGGGTGGGATCCCGACAGTCGCCCATCCGGCCGACGATGTGCGCCCGGTGTTGCAGCGGCAGCACCCGGCGCGCGATGAAGGCGGCGACGAGATCCGTCCCCTTGAGCCCCTCCCGCGCCGTCATCTCCCCGATCCGGTTGCACAAATTTTGCATCCCCTGCGACGGGTTCTTGGGCATGTAGCCCTAGTTCATCTTGGCGAGCGGCTGCTCATTGATGAACGGGGGCAAGTTGATGGCGTCCCCCCCCTCCCCCGCCGACGTTGCGAATGTAGAAGAAGGAATTCTGCCACTTCTTGGCAGAATCCTCAATGGGCATCTTGGGGAACACCCCGTTCGGCCAGACCGAGACAACGGCGGCCCCGCAGTCAGACATAGCCCTGGCCTCCGGCCCCTACTACTTGAGGATGAAGAGGCGACTCCAGAGCTTCACGTCTGGCTCCACCCCAAGTAACCCTCGCAGAGGGTGACGAAACCAGAGAGCTACAGCACGGCGTTCGCACCCAGATGGTGCGGTTGCAGCCCGAAGAAAGAGAGGAAGGCGCAGAAGAAGGCGCTCGCGGGGAGGCCGAGCCCGCACTTGAAGTGGCTGTAAAAGACCACACGCTCGCCATCTTACGGCTGCAGCTCCACCTCCCCTCCGGGCGCACGTGCGGCCACCTCCCCCGTCGACGACAATCGGTGGGTGTCGCGGAGGTACTGGATGTCGACGTCGGTGACAATGGATCCCTCCCACGAGCCCTTTGGCGGCGCCATCTGTGGAGCTCGGCGAGGGTGCGAAGTGCAGTGGCGAGAAGGAGCTAGCACGGCCGGTGGGCGATTCGGGCGGCGCCTGGCGTTTTGGTGGACGGCGAGCTCGAGAGATTGGGTAGAGAGAAGAAGGACGAGGCGAGGGGTGCGTGTGTGAGTATTTCCGCCGCCCCTTCCTCCAGTTTTATAACCGCGACCAAGCGTGGGGAAGTGGGATCGACTGCGCCCGCTTTTCCACTTCCCCGCATTATGTGGGCATGTTCCCCCATGAATTAACTACCCCGAGAAGTGTAACCGTCTGCGGCGGCCACAATAAATCCTCGTGCGAGGGCTGAGGGCACGGCGTGGCGGGCCCCAGCCCGCTGTTACGTCCCGTCACGCGCGTGGCCTGGCAGGACCTCTTCGGCTGCTGCTCGCCACGTGGCACCCGCGCCAGGCCGTGGGGGGCGCGTCCCTTCCCCTTCAAGATTCAGCAGACTCCTCGGTTTCCCGCCCATGCCGGGTGCCGCGATCCGGCTTCCGGAAGCCGGCACATAGTGGGTGTTGCCGGACCCGGCGGCCACGAACTTCATCAACCCAGCTGCCTTATCAGGGGGGTGAAACTGCGAAGGCCCCCCTGCCTAAAGCCGGCGAGCCTTAACAGCTTCGGGGACTATTATCGAGGGATGAACTCCGGGCAGGCAGCGGAACCCGGATCCCTTTCAAAAACATTGGGGCAGGCCACGCCCCTCAATCCGGCTTGCTCCTGGCCGGTTTCCCAGCGCAACCCGGCCAGGACCTGCAACCCGGCCATGCACCGGCCGGACCCCGCAAGTCAAACCTTCATCGACAAACCAACATGGCTACAGTGCGTCTCCCTTTACGCCGTCCCCGGCGGGCGTGGCTGCCGTGCCGACCAAGACCCCGCCTGGGGCGGGCGGCGTCTCGGAGGCGCAACCCTGTAGCAAGACGGCGCAGCCGTCCTATGACGACAACCCGGCGTGCCTACAGTACCCAGCAGCCGGCCGTACCCGCGCCCGGCGGGCCTGGTACGGCCCGCACCCGACGGACCCGGCGATACACGCGCCCGACGGACCCGGCGAACCCGGCGCCCCGCTGTCGGCTCCAAGACACTAACAACCCGGCCCCGCGCCTATGTATCTTTACCATTGTAACCCTGGGGGGGTCGTCCTATAAGACCCCCAGGAGGCCTCCTTGCACGGGGCGATCACTAGTTAACTCTTCACACACACTCACATCCATCCACGCGGAGAAGGAGCAGCCTATGCACTGGCCTGCCTTCCTTCCTCCCCAAAACAGCTCTAGGAGCAAGCTTGTACCATCTTCATATAAACCACACTCGACAGGACTAGGGGTATTATCTCTCCGGGGAGCCCCGAACCTGGGTACGTCTTGTGTCTCCCACTCGCTCGTGCCAACCTCGCCTCTGGAGCCCATCGGTTGCCTCTTGCCTATCCCTCTCTTTAGCCACCCCGTGGCATCTGCCGTGCGCCCACCACGACAAAATGACAAGTGGTTTTCAGCAAGGTAATTTCTGCATGCACTGAAATTGTCGGTAACAGGTATTTTCATAGCAAGATAAATTGTAGCAAGTAACACATAACAATAGTAACAATAAGTGCAGCAAGATAGCCCAATCCTTTTTTAGCAAAGGACAGGCGAGAACGATCTCACATAATAAGTAAAACGTTCTTGAGGGCACACGGGGATTTCATCTAGTCACTTTCATCATGTTGGTTTGATTCGCGTTCGCAACTTTGATAATTTGATATGTGGGTGGACTGGTGCTTGGGTGTTGTTCTTACTTGAACAAGCCTCCCACTTATGATTAACCCCCTCGCAAGCATCCGCAACTACGAAAGAAGTATTAAGATAAAATCTAACCACAGCATCTCTCTACTCCTAATGTCTCACTTGGTAGAATAGCATCCACGGTTTTTTTTCGTCCGATTTATTTTTGTCTGGTTTATTTCGTCTGGTTTATTTTCGTCTCACCTTCCATCATCATATCCTCACGTTGATTTTTTTTCATCCTCCCAATTAAAACTTTCTTAACATTTGCAAACTTTCCAAACCAGCCACATCACAAACGTGCAGGTACTGATATCATGTTACAAACAATAAAATCTCATTTTCATGGAAATCAATTCAAAATCCTAACTTTCCTAACCGCATCGATTCTTACCTTTCCTAATCTCTGCTACTCCTAAGATATCAGTCCATAGGCCATCGCTGCTTTTCGTTCGTTTCCCATCGAAATGAACGACGTCGCCAGGCCCCCGCGCCCACGCCTCGCTACCGATTTTTCCATCTCAAGCGCACCGAGCATTTGGTTTATATTTCCCTACTAACAAAAAAATGACCTAATCCACTCTCCCCTCCCACATCGCCGCCGGCAGCCTCCTCCCCCATGCCTCTACAGTCTACATCGCGTTGCCGCCAACCTCCCCCGCGCACCTCCCTACCCTTGCTCGCCTCCCTGCGCACCACAGGATGACTCCGCCGCGCGCCCCGCCGCCAAGTGACTCCGACGAACGCCCATCGCAAGTTCACCCACGGCGGGGCCTTCCACCTCACCGTCCACGCGCTCGACCTCCTCGCCGCCCACGCTCTCGTTCCTCTTCAGCAACTCCGTGCCCAACTTCGCGCTCGCGCGCATCACCGACAACACCAAGTCCAACGATGGCGGCGTCATCGGCATCTCCATGGCCAACGCGTCCCTGGGGTTTGGGGTCGCTGCCAGGGACGCACAGGACGGCACGAAGGCTAACACCAACACCGTGGTGGTGCTCCACCAGTCTGACGCTCGTGAGCACCTCCGCAAGGAGGAGGAGCTCTTGTGAGGTGAGGGTCGAGGCTTGGCTGTTCTTGTGTTCACGGATTTGACCATATGCATGATTTAGGGACCCAATGTCAGACTATCTTGTTCAAGGCTTCATGCATATGGGATACCAATGTGAGGTTGATGATTCATTTATATGGGGTAGCAATTGATTATGAGATGTTGCAAATTATGTGTGTCAATGATATCACTAATGAGTTCATTGGGGGCGGAATATTTGGATCAGATTATTTTCTGAATTGTGTGAAATGAATCGAGTTAAGTAGTTTCTGAGATCAAAAATTTTCCACTGGGTTCTTCATCGTTAGACATATGCCTATATAACTCATCCGTGCAGCGATGATGTGGTTAACTGAAGAACATAAATGTCCACTGTGATCTCCAGTTCAGCAGTTTGATACTTTTGATCAAGTATTGGCTGGACTATCAAATCACGGGCATGGATGCTTTTGTTTCCACCTTTGGTGCACTCTCAACATTCTTTTGTTTCTTGAAGTTCTCTTCAATATAGTTGTGCGAACATACTTTAGAAATAGATGTTTTAGCATGAGATTAGTGAACCTCTTGATGCACATAGTGTTGTTGCTTTATGATCTTCTGTACATTTGAAGTTAGAACCCCCTTAAACAATAGTAATCCTGATCATTTCTTGTCATGACCATAAAACGTTTCAGGCGAGACATGAGCAATGTACTGTTTGGACAAAATGTGTTGCTTTTCCATCATCAACTTAATACACTTAGGATACTGGACTAAGTTTGGGTTACATGTTTCATTTTGATATAATGCTCGACTAAGATTGTCTTATAGGTTCCAGTTTGGACGTTTGATCTATCATAGCATGTCATTGCTGACCTAACCATAAGATTGGCTTACAGGTTCCACTTCATCCTGCCGCCACTCCCATCCTCGTCCGCCTCGTGGTCGCAGTCCTAGCCATGGACGATGCCACTGTGCCGTACTCCCCACTTTCCCCTACATGATGACCCGCGCTACTCTGGCGCCATGCAATCAGACGCTTGTCTCCGTCCCTATCAGTCCACAGGTATTGCTCATATTGTTGTCCCCAAAAATATATTGGAGAGATATGCTAATTTGATGAAGTTGAATGTTGTCTTTGAACACCTTAGTGACTAAAGATTAGACGGATTATCTCCTAGGTACATTGTCATGTAAGCAAATTTCCCCAAAGGGATTTTGAATCAGTATTCTGAATTGCTAATTGTACCACTTGAATGCATCTAGGAATATAGACCAAGTGATGATGGCTACCTTCTGGTTCTTAGTATTGAGCCACGAGCACTTATATTGCATTGTTGACTAATTTGTGAGGTAGTGCCAGTGCAAACATCGTCATCTTTTTTGTTTGTCAGTACAAAATAGTGGCATCTTGATGTTGAAGCAAGATTGTTTACAAGACAACATATGACACCGTCTTCATTGCCCTTTTTCATCTCATGAATGAAGGTTTAATGGTTGGGCTATCATGTTGCCTACTTGGTTTCAGCTGTACATATCTTAATACTTGATCTTCAGTGAGGACTCATTTCTTATGGGAAATAGTTGGAGAGCAGCAATTGATCAGTATGTCTTCTTTGTTATTAGTTGCATAATAAATATTGAAATTCATTTGTTTGCTTCAAGGTTACAAATCTAGCACTGAATGAGACTATCATTATTAGGATTAGGATGGTTCAATGTTGTTGAGAGCAGTAAGAAACACTTGCAAATGTATGTCTTTTCTATTTAAATGTGTGCTCTAGAGATAAATGTAGACAACTGTCAGAATATTTTTAGTACAATATTTGAATTAGAAGTAGTAGTTTTACGTTTTTGTTTAGTTTTATAGTATATCAGTTATGAAATAAATACAAGCCTTCCTCCAAATATATTTTTTGCCTTGATTTTTATAATTCATTTCATTTTATTATTTTATAATATTCAAACAAAATGGTTTGTAGAGATCAATGTTCGGTGACTTAGATAGCTTTAATGCGCTGATGAAGCGTTTGAACTGAGACGAGTGCCGGGAGAGGCTGACCAGGATTGCGATGAGGGTGAGACGTCGACGCTGCCGCCGACGACCATTACCGCAACCAAGGCCATGGCAGCTAGGTGTCGGCGACCATGGCATCGACCGTGTTGGCCCATGGTGTTTCTGACCTTCCGCGCGCTGTTTTAGGTAACTTCCATTCCGATTGATCCCCTCCAGAAGCATTCAGGTGAGTGAGCATCTTACACTCCACTGATGCAGGCATCCAGAGGTTCGACTAGGTGGCTAGGAGCTCAGCTGGGTTCACTTGCATTTGCATTCTTTTATGCAACGTCGGATACCCTGGGAAGTTCATGCATGTTCTTTTTTTTATACGGTTTTCTCATAATGCAGGGCACGAAGATAGGTCTCCTTTTAGTTACCACAAATTTTAGTTTTTTCTGCTAACTGTCATCTCCACTTTCTTATTAGTTTAAGCAACTAACAAATGAATCTGTGCACAGTTCTACCATTTTTTTCACTCATTTATGGGGCCATCTATGTTGAGTATGTGTGTTCTTCTATTCTGCAACTTAAATCAAGAATGTAGTCTCATGCGATTGTCTTTGCTAATACAGTTTGTAATGTAAGCGAAATTTAGTGCATGTTCCAGCTCCTTCTATTTTTATTCATGTGCTCTCCTTGTCATGCTCTAATTGAAGTGTACATGCAGATTCTCAAAATTGCTTATCATCAAATTACTTGAATTATGTACTGCTTGGATATCATTTAGTGAATTTTACCTACCTGCATGAACATGATATGACCTGCTCTTCCCTGTTCTGTAAGGTAATTTATCAATTTGCTGCTTAGTTAGGAAGAGGCTAAATCGTGTTGGATTTGCACCAAGAGGAAGCTTGTTGACATGATGAACAGGGTAGTGTTTACTGAGGGAAGCTCGGCAAGGAAGAGACCGGATGTTTGCCGTTGACCTACATTGAAAGGGAGCGTATTTACCTCATTTGGTCGTCCTTTTCCCTTGAATCAACTTTAGATCGTGCACTTTGCCATCCTCTTCTACATGTGCTTTTTATTTGGTTTCGGTTTCATTGGGATTCTTCATGCGAATGATCTACATTTTTTTATGCTTTTTTACTTATGTAGTAACGCTGAAAACAATAAGAAACAAAATTTTTTTGGGTTTTCATTTGATTGAGATTCTTAGTGAAAAGATCCACAATCTAGCTAAATGCCCGTGGCAACGCACTACCAGTCTAGATTGAAAATTGTTGTCAAAGATACAAAACCAGTTATCAATAACATATATATGCATAAGAAATGACAATTGAATGTTAGGGAAAACATCTTTCAGAGTGCTCCTGCATATAAACATGTTTCCATGTTAAACGCTACTAAGCGGCAACAGAAATATAGGTGAATCTGGCCCAGTGTGGTTTTTATCCCAACTCCTTAAATACCTGGAAAAATAATTGCACTTCTGGTTTTAGGGAACTGAAAAAATAATTGTCGATCTGCAGGACTATGTCTATTGGTGCCATTATCTGAATAAATTAATTATCTTGCTGGTGTCAAATGTTGAATTTAAACTATCATGTAATTCAGACTATGGTTAGTTTTCTTTACTTTTCTATCTTCTGGCAGATGGCACATTGTATAATTTTACCATGTAATTTCCTTTTCTCTTTTATCGATGGAGTAGGTAGTCAGAAGATCCAATATATTGGAACCGATCCACTTCTTCTGTAGAAGATTGGTGATTTTTATAAAGTGATGGAAGTAGATGTTCAGAAGATCTACTCACATGAAATACACCTCATAATATTTAATGTGAAGTTAAATATTTTTTATAGCTATCCGAAATATGTGGATGAAGTGGGTCTTGTGTTACTAAAGTGTTTGAGTTCGGACTAACATTAGTATTCATGTGTCACATTGTATAACATGTACTGAGTTGTATGAGGATTGATTATAGAACAATTATTTTCATTTTCAACTTTCCCTAGATGAAATTCTATAAGCAGGTTTTTTTTGCCTATCGGTGCCAGTACTACAAGTGCCAAAAATGAATTTTACGTTGCTTTGGTCATACCATTTGGTTTACCGCATTGTGAACCTTTCTTTCTATAATTTTGTGAGTCGTGCCAAGTGTCTCTCTATCCTAAGCTACCTCTATCAAAGCTAAAAAAAATTACCAATTTACATTTGTGATATCATCGCTCTACAATAGCTTGTTGACTATACGTTTCTACGTTCTCTTAAAGTTTCCATGAAGAGAGCGCACTCATCGACAGTTTGTCTTTCCTAAGATTTTATTGGTTTCATGCAGATGAATTCTTCGACACAATCCAATGGACATACTCCCTTCGAAGTGTGCGCGGCAAAGGAGTAGTCCGTGCCTTTTTTTTAGCACAATGAGGGAGTTAACCCACACTAGCTGCATAATCTGTTGACCGGCGGTTGCCTGGTTTGAGCGGACCAATAGTTCCCATGGAGAGCGAGGCGGTGCGGGGCGCCTCGTGGATGACTATGCTTCATCACCAAAAGATAATATTTTTTGATTATTTGATTTTCTTCAGAATTTGTCCCAATAAAATTTGGCCCTGGCAACTCACGGGCACATACCTCGACAATAGTTATTTCAGAAAAAGAGGCAAAAGATCGCATTATATATATCATTTTGTATATCATGGCAGCAAAAACACATTGTGATGGTTACCCTCAGCTACGATAGTGAATGTTTCTTAGAACCGGGAATTGGCCGATGCCGTGGAGAGGAGAGGAGGGGCAGACGACGCTATGCCGAGAAGGAGAGAGCGGTGAGAGGAAGCTGCGAGCTGAATGACATGGCATCAAGGGGAGGTGGTGGAGGGGAGAGATGGCAACAACGGTGGAGTGTGGCCAGGAGAGCATGCCTGGGTAATGAGATATGAGTGTGAGCGTTGTGCCTTGCGGTGACAGTCCGCAATTGAACTACATTTTTTTAAGATGAGAACAAAAGGAGCGGTTTTTTTTAGGGAACCGATTGTTTGCTATGAGAGAAATGTCACATACTTTCTATATAGTGAAAAATGTCACACACACCCTAGCAGGTCATTTCTGGAGAATAATTACCTACAAGTGATTTACAGGTGAATCTACAGTTTACTAAAATTGAGATGCGACTCACTAATAAAAAGGACGATGCCTCTCACTCCGAGTAAAAACCGTCAGATGCTCGAAGCAAGCAGTTGAGCAATGAATATATATTGTATATGGCCTTATCTTATTTTTATTTTATTTTAATATGTGTTTATATATTCACTTTTGGAGAATAGAGATAACAACTGATGGTTTCGAATGATGCTTTGAAAATGCCGATTTACATAGCTTTACAATGGATGGACTAAAAACTCATCGAGTCTTACACAATTGGAAGAGACATATTCGAATAATTGTTCTTCCTTATATATTTGTTGCAGATGATAATACAAAAATGTGTCTATTTTCTTATTTTTATATATGTTTATTTTTGCAGAGTATGCGAGAGATAGAGATGTATTATGTTGATGTTCAAAATGAATCCATCGACAAGGATGTTGATGCGATGTTGTTGAAAGAGACCAAAAATTCACTGAGTTATATACAACAATACATGTATATTTATATGCAATCAGATAAAAATAATAAAAAGCCCGTAGCAACGCACGTGCATTCTACTAGTTAAACATATGGATCCAAATCAGCCCCTTACGGAATAGCGCATAAACTAGGGTTTAAGCTTCTGTCACTCTAGCAACCCATCATCTAATAACTACTCCACAATGCATTCCCTTAGGCCCAAAGATGGTGAAGTGTGATATAGTCGACGTTTACATAACACCACTAAGGGAATCACAACATACATGTCATCAAAATATTGAACGAATATCAAATTCACATGATTACTTGCAACATGACTTCTCCCTTGGCCTCAAGAACAAAGGCAACTACTCACAAAAAATATTCATGCTCAAGATCAGAGGGATATTAAATAGCATAATGGATCTGAACATATGATCTTCCACCAAATAAATTGGCTAGCATCAACTACGAGATGTAATCAACACTACTAGTCACCCACAGGTACCAATCTGAGGTTTTGATACAAAGATTGAACATAAGAGATGAACTAGGGTTTGAGATGAGATGGTGTTGTTGAAGATGTTGATGAAGATTGGCCTCCCAAAGATGAGAGGGTTGTTGGTGATGACGATGGCTGGACCCACGGGATCTCCGTCGGGCGAGCAGAAGGCAGCGGTGGGTTGTGGTGACTACGACGAGTACAGGGCGGCCGCGGCCAGGGAAAACGGTGCGCGCCGCGGGCGTGCGAGTGGTGGTGGGAGTGCGCGGGCTGCAGCTGCAGCAGCAGCAGCTCGCAGGCACGATCCAGCTCGCGAGCTCCGGTGCGGGTACGCGAGGATGACGACGGTAGTTCTAGGTGGTGAAGAGCATGGGGAAAGAGGGGGAGACGGAGCAGAGCTCACAATGAAGCGGGTAGAGGGCTTAGGGGAGCTGGGGGAGGTCGAGGATGTAGATCGACGGCGGGGCAGATGCGGCAGCCGGGGTTGCGGAAGACGATACGGGTGACGCCGGCGTTGCTTCCCGACCTCGATCTGTTTGCGTGCCCGACGAGGAAGAACCACCGGGGCTCCTGGGCATCCTCCAGTGGCGCGGGGAACTTGGTGGACGCGGCAACGACGACGATGCAGCCATGGGCGCCTCGGGCAAGAAGAAGAGAAGGGGGACGAGTGAGGGAGAGGGAGAAGCGGGCGCTAGGTTAGATAGAGAGGGCGACTGGGCTGCCTTGGCCCATTGTGGCCTAAGGCCCAGGGAGGAGGCAGGGGGTTTTCTTTCTTTTTTTTCTACTTCTGTTGTCTAATTTCCTTTTCAAAACAAAACAGTTTTATAAAATATAAACTTGCTCCTAAATTAGCATAATAACTTAGGCCACTGCCACAATTAGTTTAACATTTAAGTAAATTACTTTGTAAATTTTATTAATTAAAAAGCATTTAATAATTTTTTTAGCCTCTATTTTGTTTAATTTAGGGCATTAAATTACCTTTAAAAAAATATTGGTCCACCACCATAATTAGTTATGGAAAAGTTGCCACATGATGAACATTTTAGTTCTGATGTTTGAAGAACTATTTTTTTGGCTTGCATTTTAAATTTGAGTTTGGTTTGAAACAAGTGAGGATTAGCAAAAAATAATTATGATGACATGGGACCATTAACAGGAGTTTACTGTAGCATGACACCCGGGGTTTTACAACTCTCCTCCACTACAAGAAATCTCGTCGCGAGATTTAAGAGGTGGAGTAAGGGGAAAGTTCTGGTTACGGAATTCTAACGAGTCTTCTTGGTCTTGGTTACTCTTCCCGAAGTAGTTGATCCATTTTGGTTATGTCTTTATTTTTCTGCTCCAGATCATCATGATGAAGTCGTCATCCTTTCATCGGAGTCTTCATCGTACTTACGAAAAGGAAAAGAGGTAGATTCGCAAGAACGGACCTCTACAAGTGAAAGATCGAGGATGTCGCCTAGAGGGGGGGGGGGGTGAATAGGCACTTTAAAATAATTACGATTTAGGCTTGAACAAATGCGAAATAAACCTAGCGGTCAATTTTTCAAGCACAAAACCTACAACAACTAGGCTCACCTATGTGCACCAACAACTTATGCTAAGCAAGATAAACAACTAGGTGATAGCAAGATATATGACATGAAACAAATGGCTATCACAAAGTAAAGGGCTCGGGTAAGAGATAACCGAGGCACGTGGAGACAACGATGTATCCCGAAGTTCACACCCTTGCGGATGCTAATCTCCGTTTGGAGCAGTGTGGAGGCACAATGCTCCCCAAGAAGGCACTAGGACCACCGTAATCTCCTCACGCCCTCGCACAATGCAAGATGCCGTGATTCCACTAAGGGACCCTTGAGGGCGGTCACCGAACCCGTACACTTTGGCAACCCTTGGGGGGCGGTCACCAAACCCGTGCACTTTGGCAACCTGAAAGTGCAACTAATCCCCGGGTGGTTTTGGTAATTTATAACAACATATAGCTCATTGAACTAATATCCATTCAAGTTAAAGATTTCAGAAAGTTCAATGATTAGCATGGCATGGACTAGAGATGTGGACCCCTCAAAATGCTAAGGACAAAGATTGGCAAAAGCTAAGACTCTTCATTTCTATTTTAGTGATCCAATATCACATTGAGTCCATAGGAAGGCCAATACTATTAAAAGGGGATGAGGTGTTGCTTAATGGTCTACTTGCTCAAAATGCTTAGTGATATTGCTCCAAAACCCTTAGCCACTTTCTCATTTCCACATATGTCCAAAACCTAAAGTCAAACTTGGCCCCACCGACTTGACCTATCGGGCGCCACCGAGTTCAGTTGACATAGCCACTGCCAAAAACCCTAGACAATTCGGTCACATCGATATGGATCTCGGTCTCACCGAGATGGCCCTGCAAACTCTCTGTTTCCCTTTGTAACATTTCGGTCTCACCGAAATGAGCAATCGGTCCCACCGAGTTTGCTTGATCAACTCTCTGTTTGCTCATTGCTGAAATCGGTCTCACCGAGTTCAAGCAATCGGTCACACCGAGATGAGGTTTTTCACTAGCCCGTGCACATCGGTCCCACCGAGTTGTTCCAGTCGATCCCACCGAGATTCCTAACATTGCCCGGAGCTTTGCACCACAATGATAGAGCTCCGAACACCACCAACCGTCTAGGGCGCCCAAGCACCCAAGAGGAACAAGCTCAAGGGTACCAAGCACCCAAGAGTGATAAGCTTCTCAACTTGTAACTTCCAAGTATTACCGTGGAGAACTCAAACCGATGCACCAAATGCAGTGGCAAGGGCACACAGAGTGCCCAAGTCCTACTCTCCCAAATCCCACTAAAGCAACTAATGCTAGGGAGCAAACTGAGAGGAAGAAAGAAGAAGAGAACACGAAGAACTCCAAGATCTAGATCCAAAGGGTTCCCCTCACATAGAGGAGAAAGTGATTGGTGGAAACGTAGATCTACTCCTCTCTCTTTTCCCCCAAAAACTAGCAAGAATCCATGGAGGGATTGAGAGATAGCTAGCTCGAAGAAGGTCAACAATGGGAGAAGAACATGAGCTAAAGGGATGAGGTTCATTGGGGAAGAAGACCCCCTTTTATAGGCACCCCCGAATCCAACTGTTATGCACTCAGGTCGTGCACAAGCGGTACTACCGCTCGAAGGAGCGGTACTACCGCTTAGCACGGTCAAAACAGCCCAACGAGAGAGAAAAACACGAGCTGTAGTTCTGCCAGAGAGGTAGTACCGCTCTAGGGAGAGGTAGTACCGCCCGGAGAGGTAGTACCACTCGGGTGGAGAGGTAGTACCGCCCGGAGAGGTAGTACCACTCGGGTGGAGAGGTAGTACCGCCCGGAGAGGTAGTACCACTCGGGTGGAGAGGTAGTACCGCCTGGAGAGGTAGTACCGCTCATGGGGAGAGGTAGTACCGCTTACCACTTATAAGAGGTACTACCGTGCTACTACCGCGTAACCCGACATGAAAAAACGCATCCCCAGAAGCAGCGGTACTACGCGCGGCACAGGGCCGCGGTACTACCGCTTACAAGTGGTACTACCGCTCTAGAGAGAAGTACTACCGCTTGAGGCTTTCAGGAACACAACAGAGAAAACAGAGGATGCAATAAAGCCTAAACTGCCACAACTTCTGCATATGAGCTCCGAATTGAGCAAACTCAAGCTTGTTGGATAGATGACGATGAGTAGCATCCAACAGCGACTGGTTATAGTAAGAAGAGGTAGGGGAGGTATGCCTAAGATATAGAGGAGTGAAACCTCCAAAAGAGAAGAACCGGCATAACCTCCAACATCGAAAACATCATAGAAGATGCATGTGAACTCCGTTTTCGATGAACTCGAGCTTGTCATCAAGATGACCATAAGCTCTAAGATTCACATAGAGAACCGGAAAAAACCCCAACATCGAAAAACTTCATAGAAGATGCATGTGAACTCCGTTTTCGATGAACTCGAGCTGGTCATGAAGATGACCATAAGCTCTAAAACTCACCAAGAGAAATACCAACAAGAACCAAGAAAGATGATGCAAGGATGCAATGGTTTGAGCTCTCTACGAACGATACGATCAAGCTACTCATCAAGAGCCCCCCTTGATAGTATGGCAACTGATCCTATAACCCGGTCTCTCAACAACCACCATGAGACCGGTAAAACATAAACCTATCAAGGGCAAACCTTTGCCTTGCACATAGTCCACTTGAGCTAGATGATGATGATCTTGACTCCCTCAAGTTGGACCACCTTTCTTGATTGTGTTGGCTCGATGAAGACTAGTTGATTGCTCCCCCATACTCCACTATGGGAGAGCCACTCTTCGGCACATCTTCACAAGTCCATTCACACCACAAGGATGGCAAGCTTCAAGGATGATCTCTTCGTGGTGCTCCACTTGAACTTGCACACCGCAATCTTGATGACGATCACCACTTGATGTCATCCTCCATGGGTTGTATGAGATCTTCCTCTTGATGCAAACCCATGGAAACAAACCTAACACCACATAGAACTCACACGTAGATCATGGCTTAGTACACAAAGCATAATGGACAATGCTTACCATACCATGGGATCATTTGATCCTTCTCAGTACATCTTGTATGCATTGTGTGTTGATCAACTTGATTCACTCTTGACTTAGTCTTGATCAACCTTGTATCATGTCTTCTACATGACCACTCTTTGGATAATTCCTTGAATAGCACATTGGTCAACATATAAACTCCTTGAAACCAACAAATGGACTTCAAGAAATTCCTATGGACAAATCCTTCAAATATAACTCAAGACAACCATTAGTCCATAGAGATTGTCTTTAATTACCAAAACCAAACATGGGGGCACCACATGTTCTTTCAATCTCCTCTATTTTGGTAATTGCTGACAATCACTTTCAAGAGAGTTTATATAAGGAATTATGCATCACCATGCAATGCAACAATGATGCATGCGTATGAGATGTAAATGCTTAGGAACAAAACCAAAGCAAGAAGAAATAACTCTGTAAACTTCTCCACAAAACTCTCTGAAACTTCTCCCCCATTGGCATCGATTGCCAAAATGGGTGAAAAGCTTAGAAGGCCAATATAAAAGTGCTCCTCCATAAATTGTGTATTTCTCAAAAAGAGAGGAATGCAATACACATATCCAAATATAAATACAGAGATTGCAAAAGGATGATATGCCACAAAGACATAACAAAGAGAGAAACAAGCAATCAAGCAATCAAAAGATACCAATTGAAACAGGCAATCAAGCAATCAAAAGATACCAATTGAAACAAGCAATCAAAGGATGCCAATTGAACTAACTAAACCAACGATCCTACGAGCCACATGGAAAAAGATATTATGATAAGAGCAAAGAAGTGTTCTATAGAAACTAGAGAAGCTCCCCATGATTTGTGCATTATTTAGTTTTGTATTTGGATACAACAAGCACAAAATAGGATCATCACTCCCCCAAAATCAATAGAACCTCACGACAAGTGCAAGAGAGCAAATAGAAAATTTCAGCCTAGCACTTGCAAGAGAGCAACGGAGTGTTCTAAAGACACTAGTGAAGCTCCCCATGATTTGTGCACTACTTAGAATATTTGCATTATGATACCAAGTGCACAAAATAGGATCATCACTCCCCCAAAATCAATAGAAACTCACAACAAGAGCAAGTGGGCAAAGATAAGAGACAAGGCATGGCTCTTGCAACAAGCACATGGTTGAGCAACATGTAAAAGAGGCAACGCACGAATGGGCTCAACCAAAAGGATGTGTGTGAGTCATGGCAAAGCACTTGATAAGACTAATATATGGATGAGCATTAAGCATCAACATAGTCTTAAAGAATGAGATACAAGGTGCAAGGCATGTCTTTCCCACACACACACACTCAACTAGCAAATGGGTTCACAAGCTCTCCAAAAAGCAACTTAAAAACCAAAGCTTGTGACGACCCATGGTGAAGATAGACAATGATGTCTTTGTCAAGAGGAGGGATACCAAACGAAATGGAAAGCCTCGTCAAGACAAGCAAGAGAAAAAGAATCTTCACCACAAAAGAGTGCATCAAGGTGCAATGATATAAGACCCGCACTCAAGATAAATCCTTTCACGAAACCACCAAGGAAAAAGGTGGACGTGAAAGAATAAGGATATCAACTAGAGATGTAACTTCTCTCAAGTGTATAAGATTCTAGGTAGATCAAAATCATGATGATATCGATCCACAAAGAAGGATGAACACATGAAATAGTTACACAAAGGAAAGAACAACATATCCACAAGGAAGTCATAAATATACCAATAAGATGTTTGCTTGAAGGCATAACACATGGCTAGATACGGTCTTATTGTATATAAATGAACTCCTACCACACATCCATGAAAGACATCACAACTAGCAACAAGAGATCATCGGTGGGATGCTTTGAGAAAGGAAACAAGTATCACAAGATGAAATGAATATCATGCCAAGATGCAACCTACACAAGGTTGAAAGCAAGAGAGGAATGCATGAATAGATACTTGTTACCGAGATAGCATTGGAAGGATGTAGAAGATACCAATTGAAGGTAGTAGCTAGTAGTTCATTGAACATCCTAGCTTGACTCCAATAAGCATATGGTGACACCACCTTCCTTGTGAGTGAACCGAGCATCCAATGTATCTCCAATTGTTCCTAGAACAACAACACAAACAAAATGGTACCCAAACTCATTGGGACCAAAGAGTTAGAAACACCAATATACATAGGACAAACTCCACATAAATATGTGCACATAGATATGAAAATAAATATCATGCACATCTCATCCAATTTGAGAGTTGGTGGAGTTTCCCCTATATATTGGGTCAAAGAAAGAAAGCATTCCAAAGAAAATACATGAAGTAAATATTCATGCTAAAGACTTTCAAGAACCAACACCAAATGAAAAAGGAAAACCAAGTGAAAAGGATACCAAATGGAGAAATCATCACTTGGAAGATATCAATTAAAAGATACATCAAGGAATGAGATATCCATTGATACACGCAAAAAGAAAGATGTCGAGCTCCCAAAAAAGAGAATGGTTCCAAACAAACCAAACGCTCTACAAAGTTTAATGATGGCACAAAGTACCAAAAAGAAAGGTTTGCGTTCCACCAACACACACTTGATAAGGATCACAAGGTGAGCATTCTAAGAAAAATAGGATAGCTCCCCCAAGCGATGTGCATTATAGAGAATTTGCATTTGAATACAAAATGCACAAGATGGGATCACCACTTTCATTATATCTATAAAAACACTAGACAAGCTCAAGAAATTAACAAGATCCACAAGTGGTATGGAATACAATGGGAGTTGACACAATCCTAGGCAAGAGATAAGGCAAATAAAAGCAAAGGCCAATATAAAGATGATCAACAATTTCTACCACATAAATGATTATCAATTGTCAAGAGACAAGAAGTATTTGGAAATAATTTCCGGTGGTAGATTTCAAAGATATCCAACATCATCTTCACACCAAACACAAAAGCAAATTGCAACTTGTAGAGCTAACATGCCACCTAGGAACAAGATAATTTACAATATCAATTCTAGGTGACAATATCTCAAATGTACACAATTTCTAGGCTTATAATTTGCACATAGCACATTACTCCCCCATAAAGTGATATCAAAGAAAACTTCACAAGAGGCAATAAGAAAGCAACAAGAGATAATTAATGGACTATTTAGAATTTGAATTTCTCATGAGAAGACATACCACATAGAGACTAGATAATCTTGTAATATCAATACTAGGTGGTATTCCTCATGTACACACATTTATAGGATCATGATGTGCACAAAGCACATCACTCCCCCAAAATGGGTTGTTCCATTAATCTCTCACATGAGCCAACTAAGATACAAACAAGATGCAAAAAGGCTCAATGCACGACACACACGTACATGATGTGCAAATCAACACACACATACTTGATTGCTTAAGATAAGCAAATTGGAAGCACAACATATACAAACACGTGCAAGGTACAAAACCAAAACATGCAAAGGGGCAAGTAACTTTCAATGTATACAATTTAAGTACAAGTTACCGCAAGGAGGCACATTGGATATAAGATAGAAACTTGATAACCCAATTGACTTGGCTTGAGACAAGAAGAATGATGAAGTCCCCTTAATTCTTCATAATGTAGCCAAGTCTCCAATGACCTCCAACAACACCTATTGATCAAGTTTGAGCTTGTTGGTCCCCAACCAAGTTGGGTCCTAAGAGGTTAGTCACAATAGGCTTGGCTACCCAAATGGTTCTTTTCTTGACACCACTTTGAGTACCAACAAACTTGGCAAACACATTGCCAACCTTATCCTTCCCAAGACAATAGATACCATCAATTAGAATAGGGTTAGATAAGGTACCTTTCGTGCATGAAGAAGCAACATGACCTTTCTCACGACATAAGTAGCAACATCTACTCTTCTCTTTCTTCTCACTTGATTTCTCAACTTGAGAAGCATTAGCTTGAGTCTTCTTGGGAAGAGGCCTTTCTTCAACTTGAGATTGAGCATGAGAATGAACTTGTGGCCGCTTCCCTTGTTGCTTTAATGGCCTTCTTCTTCAATGGGCAAGGTCTCACATGATGCCCTTCAATTTTGCACTTGAAGCAAATAATCTTGGCCGAATTCTTGACTTGTTTTTGGCCCTTCTTCTTGTTGCTCTTGGACTTTTTCTTCTTATTGGAGTTGAATCCAAGTCCACCTTTGTCATTGTGGGATTTTTGCACACTCAAGATATTGTTGAGTGTGGACTTCCCTTCATGACACTTTTGCAAGTCAATCTTCAAAGAAGTGACTTGGGCCTTGAGCTCTTTTATTTCCTCTACATGGTTAGTCTCAACAAAAGTACTAGAGGAAGTATAAGCTTCAACGTTAGAGCAACAAGGCAAGGAAAGTAATTCATCACAAGATGTAGCAACATTATGAGTGGATGAATTACGAGGACTAGCACATGGCAATATAGCATTTTGACTTGAAGTAGTGCTAGTATCCACATGAGACTCACTAGATGTTACCTTAGTCATCATAGCCTCATGAGCTATCTTTAGCACTTTATGGGATACTAGGAGATCATCATGAGAGCTTGTGGGCCTTTCATGACTTTCTTCCAATTTCCCATAATTGCTAAATAGCAACTCAAGTTGAGCCCTTAGCTCAACAATCTCCTTCAAAATAGATGCTTCACAAGAAATAGAGTTAGTAGCACAAGCATCATCAATAATAGCAAGAGGAGAAGGCAACTTGGCAAGCTCTTTTGAATATGAAGCTTTAAGTTGTGCATGAGACTCGGTGAGTTTGATGAGCTCACTCTTAATGACCCTTGAGCCATTTTCGAGGTGCCCAAAGTCCTCAAGGAGTTTAGCATGCGCAACTTCAAGCTTCTCATTTTTAGTTTCAAAATCATTGGCCACCTCAAGAGCTCTATCATGAGATTCCTTCACTCTAGATAATTCTTGTAAGTGCATCTAGTGCCCCGTAGTGATTTTGGTGTATTGAAGACTTATAGGTTAAGGGACTAATGAGTTTGTGAGTGTACATAGGTCTATAAGTCTATGAGGAGTTTGTTATTTACGATGAATGTCGACCCCTAAAAATGAATGTCTTCAACTGAAGACTTTGGTTTTCTTGAAGACTTTGAAAGTGAAGAAATTGGTGTGACCCTGAAGACTTGATATTCATGCGAGGATTATGAAGCGTGAAGACTTTTGTTTTCGTAGTTTCATTTTCTTCTTCTTGAGTCATAGGAAACACCGTACTGTTAAAGGGGGACGAGGTAAAACTAAGGAAAAGTTTCCAAGTGATGCTCAACTCAAAATCCTACACCTACCCAATCCTTTCGAGTGAAGCCATTGGAAATCTCATACAGTTTAGTCAAGTTCTTCAGTGACAGAGACGAAGTTCTTCTGTTCTCTGAGGAATTTGTTCTGACTGAGGAGTTAGGAATTCGCCAGTGCGGATTGCCTACAAGTGAGGAACATGATAGCCCTGAGGAATTTGATACTCAAATATCCGACCGTTGCTGTGCTACGCGCCAGCTGTCCAAATATCCTACCCACCTAACGGTCATATCATTGAAGGGCATTTATGTCTTATCATGTCGGGCTGCTCCCTAGGCTATAAATAGCCGCCCCTACAACCACTAGCTGGTTGGCTGCTCAGAGAGATAGATCGACACTTGTCATTTAGAGCATCCCATCCTCCTAGGACTTTGAGCGAAAATCATCAAGTGAGGAAAAACCCAAAAACCCAAACACCTACAAACCCAAAGTGATTGAGCATCACTGAAGAGATTGTTCCTGTGTGGAACCGACGCTTGTTACCTTTGAGGACTGTGCATCCTCCAGACGGTTAGGCGTCATGGTCTAGAGCATCCAAGAGGGAATTGTGGATTGCCGAGTGACCGAGTATGTGAAGGTTTGGAAGTCACCTGAAGACTTACCACGAGTGATTGGGTGAGGTCTGTGTGACCTTAGCTCAAGGAGAATACGGTGAGGACTGTGTGTGCGGGACTGTGTGTCCTCAGGTTTAAATACCTAGCCGCTCTAACCAGACGTACAACTGTCACAACAGTTGGAACTGGTCTACCAAATCATTGTCTTCACCGAGCTACTGGTTCTATTTCCTCAACCCTTTCATTTCCTCGCATACTTGCTATGTATTTGATCATTACTGTTTGAAGACTTTGACTGAAGACTTTCTCAATTTCCTCAGTTCAATTTCTTCAGTCAGTTTGTCTTCAGCCTGCTTATCCTGTGTTTACGCTACTCGTACTCTGTGCTTGTTTTCATTTCATCATGATGACTGTGCTACTGCTCTGTTATGCTTGCATCTGAGTACTTATTCCGCTGCTAAGTAGTTTGTCGCTTAGGAATTTCCTCACCTTGAAATTCCTCAGTGACGAATTTGTAAAAATCGCCTATTCACCCCCCTCTAGTCGATATAACGCACTTTCAATTGGTATCAGAGCGAGGTACTCCCTTGTTCTGTGTGATTTTGGTTTAACCACCTGGAGTTTTAGTTATGTCGACTGCAGGCATGATCAAGGTCTCAGCTGGGTGTCCTACCTTCGATGGGACGGACTACCCCTACTGGAAGAACAAGATGCGCATGCATCTTGAGGCAATTGACAACGATCTCTAGTATGTTGTGGAAAAGGGTGTTCCCTCTGTCACTCCTTCCGTAAACGCTGCTGATGTGAAGAGATTCAAGCAACTCGACTCTCAAGCGAAGAATATCATATGTGGCCATCTGAGCAAAGGGAAGTATGGCAGAGTGAGTGCTCTGGAGACAGCTAAGCTTATCTGGGATAGGCTGTCCAAGGTCAACGAAGGAATCTCAACTCAACGTGACTCTCGAGTTGACGTTCTTCGCAATCTCTTCAACCGCTTCAAAAGACTTGACAACGAAAATGTTCAGCAAACCTTTGATCGCCTCACTGACATCTCAAACGAGCTTCAAGCACTGGGTGCCACTGACATCACCGACCATGAGGTGGTGAAGAAATTGCTGAGGTCACTCGATTCTTCATTCGATACACTGGCACTGATGATTCAAGAACGTGGAGACTACAAGTCACTTGATCCTGCTGATATCCTCGAGAGGCTAAATACTCATGAATTCCAACTAGCTGAGAAAAGAGATCTCTACGGACCGAGCTATGGTAGATCTCGTGCACTGAAAGCCAAGGCAGTCTCTGAATCTGAAGATGAAGATTCTGGTAGCAGCCTTGGTGATCCTGAAGAACTGAGTCAGGAGCTAGCAATGCTCGTGAGGAAATTCCAGAAGTTCTCTAGACATGGCCGATTTGGAAAATCCTCAAGAGGTGATGACATGAAATCAGATTCCTCATCCCGTGATTTCAAGAAGAGAACTTCCATAAATGCAAGAAACCTGGTCACTACATTACTGATTGTCCTCAGTGGGAGAAGGAATCAAAGAAGAAGAAATACAAGGATGGTAGTTCAGATGACTCTAAGAAGAAGAAGAAATCTTCAAAGTCCTCATCGTCAAAATCTTCAAAGTCTTCATCTCACAAGAAGAGCAGCTCCAAGAAAGCTCGGGCATTCATTGGCAAGGAAATGGACTCTGAAGCTGAATCTGAGGAACATGAGGAAGAGGAGGCATCTGAGGAGTCAGACTCTGGTGTGGCGAGCCTAGCCCTCGCTACTGCTTATGTTAGCAAGTCCATCTTCAACACTAAGGAAAATGGCTTCCCCAACACTGCTGATGACGGCAACGATGACTATGCTCCCACCTATTGCTTCATGGCAAAAGGTGCCAAGGTATTCAAATATCCCTCCTCTGAATCAAGTGAGGATGAATCTGATGAAAACCTCAAACCCAGCTATTCCAAACTTGCTAATATTGCTATTAAACAACAAAAGGCTTTGGAAAAGGTTCAAAATATGCTAGACAAAAGCGATGATCTGTTAGGTGAGGAAATGGATCGAACTCAAACACTGACTGGTAATCTTCAGCAACTACAGTCTAAGTTTGACAACCTTCAAGGTCGTCATGAAACTCTCTTAGCCGATCATGAGAAGCTTTCTTATGAATTTCTTCAAAGAAAGCAAGATCTTGAGAAGCTAAGGGTGAGTCATGAAGATCTTCAGAAGGAAAATGATTCTTTGCTTGCTCAACAGATCAGTTCCGCTCAGGAAGAATTTATTCCACCATGCTTGAAATGCATTGAACGTGAAACTGCTAATTCTTCACCTGAATGTTCAAATGCTTCTATTGCTGCAAATTCTTCAACTATCTCTGTGGTCACAAATTCCTCATCTGAGGATACCACTAGTATCACTGACGAAAATGCAGGGTTGAAGGAATTGTATGTGACAGGCATGTACAAAAGCCTCAAAGGGCATCAGACTCTTTGTGATCTGCTCAAAAAGCAGATCTTGAACAGGAACCCTAGGAGAGAGGGTATTGCCTTTGAGAGAAAACTCAATGCTGATGGAACCTACTGGAAACTTGAGCAGTATCCCAAAACCTCATGGGTTGCTGCGAAGGGACCTCCCGTAGATCCATCCACTTTATCTGGCTTTACTTGTGAATCCTCATATTCATCTGATGAGTCATTTGACTCCAACTATAAACTGTTCAAAAATCAGAATGGTGAGGTATTTGCTAGATATGTTGGATCTAACTGCAGGAATGGTCCCCCTATGAAGAAAATCTGGGTTCCCAAAAGGTGCCTTGAAAGTCTTCAGGTGAATGTCCTCAAGACACCACCTGTGAAGAATAAGAACCCCAGATCAAATTCTTCATATGGATCAAATTCTTCATATGGATCCAAGTCCTCTTATGGATCAAATTCCTCACATGGATCCAAGTCCTCACATGAACATCATCGTGCTAACACTTCTGTTTCGCAGGGAAAGCCTAAGGGCTATGAATATGTGCATTATTCTTCAAATCATTATGTTCATAAGTCCTCGAAGAATTTCTCTGCTTATTCATATGCTTACCCTAACCCCTCTTATGTGAAACGAAGTGGTATGGCGTCTAAGCCACCTTTCTCTTATGGAGCTCGCAGAATGATGGACTCTTTGCCACCCCTCCAGATGTGGGTGGTGAAGAAAAAGAACTAATCTCTTATGCAGGGTCAGGTCTCAAGACGAACTAAATCGTCTGAAAAATTTGCTGGAGACCTGAAATGCTTGAAAGGACGCAAGCTAATCATGAAGAAATGATTTATTCATTTCTCACGTCCTCACATTGCTATATATATACATATGTTGCTTTAATTGATGAAATATGTCTGATGAATTTGATGTCATATTCTTCACTCTGAAGTATATGAGTTCGTAAGATGCACTAATTCATCTGCAGGATGATTTACCCAAAGCTACTGAGTGGGTCCTCGATAGTGGATGTACAAATCACATGACCGGTGACAAGAGCTTACTGATGAACACTCCTTCATCTCCATCACACTTGAAGCATATCACCTACGCTGACAAAGGTAAAAGCAAGGTATTGGGTCTAGGTAGGGTTGCAATCTCAAAGGATCGACACATGGATAAAGTCATGCTTGTCGAGTCCCTCGGATTCAACCTCATGTCTGTCTCAATGCTTTGTGATCTTGATATGGTTGTTGTCTTTGGCAAATATCATTGCTTAGTGCTCATGGAATCTGACAATTCCAAAGTCTTCGAAGGCTTTAGGAGAGGAGACTTGTATATTGTTGATTTCTCTGCAGGACCACAGCCTGCCACTTGTCTACTTGCTAAAGCTTCAGAAGGCTGGCTATGGCATCGACGACTGGGTCATGCTGGCATGAGGAACTTACACACGCTCGTGAAGAAAAAGCACGTCATTGGCATCGAGGGTGTCAAATTCCTCAAAGATCATCTTTGTGGGGCTTGTGAGGCTGGAAAAATGACCAGAGCCAAGCACCCCTCGAAGACTATCATGACTACTTCTCGTCCTTTTGAATTGCTTCATATGGATCTTTTTGGCCCTACTCATTATGCCACACTAACAAATGCAGCATCTCTATATGGCTTTGTCATTGTTGATGACTATTCTCGTTACACATGGGTGCATGTCATTACTTACAAAACTGAAGTGCAGGAAGTCTTCAGATGATTTTCCTCAAGGGCTTCGACGAATTTCGGCATGAAGATCAAGCATATACGTAGGGACAATGGGACTGAGTTCAAGAATACTGGTCTTGATGACTATCTCGATGAACTTGGCATTACTCATGAGCTATCTGCCCCATACACTCCTCAGCAGAATGGCATTGTGGAGCGCAAGAATAGGACTCTTGTTGAGATGGCTCGCACCATGCTTGATGAATACAAGACACCTCGTCACTTCTGGCCTGAGGCAATTGATACTGCATGCCACATCATCAACAGGGTATATCTTCACAAATTCTTCAAGAAGACCTCATATGAACTCCTCACTGACAAGAAACCCAATGTGAGTTATTTCAAAGTCTTCGGTGCTAAATGCTGGATTAGAGATCCTCATCACAATTCTAAATTTGCACCGAAAGCACATGAAGGTTTTATGCTTGGTTACGGAAAGGACGCGCACACCTACAGGGTCTTCAACACCTATCACAACAAGGTTGTTGAAACTGTAGATGTGCGGTTTGATGAAACTAATGGCTCACAAAGAGAGCACCTACCTCCTGTGCTAGATGAAAAGACACCTGAGGAAACCATCAAGTTCAAAGCTACTGAGGATGTCATTCCTACTGAAGAATCTGCTGAAGAAATCATTCCAGAACATGAAGAACAGCATGCTGGCACACCTGAAGAAATTGGCTCTGAAGAAAATACTGAGCCAAATCAAAGTCGTCAACCTGCTCATCCTCGCGTTGCAAATGAAGTACAGATTGAGAGAATCATCAACGACATCAACGCACCAGGTCCTCTGACTCGCTCAAAAGCTTCACATTTATCTAACTTTTGTGGGCATTTTGCTTTCGTGTCCATCACAGAGCCCACCAAAGTTGATGAGGCATTTCTGGAGCCTGAATGGATTCAAGCGATGCAAGAGGAATTACATCAATTCAAGCTGAACAATGTATGGGAGCTTGTCAAGCGACCGGACCCATGCAAGCACAATATCATCGATACCAAATGGATCTACCGCAACAAGCAAGATGAAAATGGCCTAGTGGTTTTGAAGATCCTAAGCATCCAGACAAAGTCTTCAGACTCAATAAGGCCCTCTATGGCCTCAAGAAGGCCCCTCGGGCGCGGTATGATACTTTGAAGGAATTCCTCATGAAGAAAGGCTTCAAACCTGGTTCACTCGACCCAACTCTTTTCACCAAAACCTATGATGATGAATTATTCGTGTGCCAAATATATGTTGATGATATTATCTTTGGCTGTACTAACCAACATTACAGTGACGAATTTGCTTACATGATGAGTGAGGAATATCAAATGTCCATGATGGGAGAATTGAAATTCTTCTTAGGTCTTCAAATTCATCAACAACGCAATGGCATCTTCATTTCTCAAGAGAAATACCTCAAGGACGTTCTGAGGAAATTCGGTATGCAAGAATGCAGAGGCGTCAAAATCCCTATGCCCACAAATGGCCATCTATGCACTGATGAAAATGGAATAGACTTCGATCAAAAGGTATACCGCTCCAACGATTGGCCCTTTATTGTACCTATGTGCATCTAGGCCTGATATTATGCTTAGTGTTTGCATGTGTGCCCGTTTTCAAGCTACACCGAAGGAATCACACCATAAGGCTGTGAAACATATTCTTCGATATCTAGCTCACACTCCAACACTTGGATTATGGTATCCCAAGGGCTCGGCTTTTGATCTCATTGGATATTCTGACTCTGACTATGCTGGTGATCGTGTGGATCGCAAGTCAACATCAGGCACGTGCCATTTCCTCGGACGATCCTTAGTATGTTGGTCCTCGAAGAAGCAGAACTGCGTATCACTCTCTACTGCTGAAGCTGAGTATATTGCTGCTGGCTCTTGCTGTGCTCAATTGCTATGGATGAAGCAAACCCTCAAGGACTACGGCATAAATGTGAAGAATGTGCCACTTTACTGCGACAACGAGAGTGCCATCAAAATTGCTCATAACCCAGTTCAGCACTCGAAGACAAAGCACATCGAGATTCGTCATCATTTTCTTTGAGATCATGTGTTGAAGGGTGACATCTCTATTGATCCCGTGAAGTCTGAAGAACAACTAGCGGATATCTTCAAAAAGCCCTTGGATGAGAAGAGATTTAGCAAATTGCGGTGTGAGCTAAATATCTTAGAATCTTCGAATGTCCTTTGAAAAGGACACACATCCTAACACTTATGCAAACTGATGACTTAGATGTGCAACACACGAAGAAACGTTTTTCTTCAATCAATGAAGACTAACCCTCTAAGTGTGAAGAAATTAATGAAGAATTTGATTCTCAGAGCCCTACGACAATTGTACGCGGTGTCTGAAATCATCATTCTTACACAGTGGGTCACTCCACCACAAAAAGTTGAAAATCTTCAAAATTTGAGTTTTTCCATCATTGTGCAAATTCTTCAAATTTTCAAATTCTTCAACTTTGCAAAGTCTTCACTCTTTCCGACTGTGTTCTTCATTGACTATATATATATTTGAGTTTTTCTGTCCTCTACAGCATTCACTTATTGCTAATTCTTCAAGTTGACCTTTACCTAAGTGAATGTGATCGGACCCTTCCCTTCTATGCTAAACTCAACCCAGTCTGTTCACAAATTCTTCATGTGCATTCTGTTTGAAACCCGTTCAAAGTCTTCACTGTGTCCTTGACAGCTGAAGAATTTGCGAACGAAACCTTAAAATATTCTTATCTGAATTTTCGGCTTTTGCCGCTCAAACCATTCCATATCCCTCGATAAGATTTATCTATTCACCCACGATCTAACAAGATCTCCACTTCACAGTACGTGGGTGACACATGTCGCTAGGATGAGAAGGGTCAGGGGCATGTTCGTCCATTTTCCTCGGACAGGCGGTTTTTCACCTCGGCTATAAATACCCCCTCACCCTCCTCAGATTTCTCCTCCCGCTCGATCTCACTCCCCTCGCTCGAGCTCTCAGACCTAGCGCCGCCGCTACATTCCATCGTCGCCGGTGAGGAAGAGCTTCACTGCCTCGACCTCGTCGCCGTCGTACTCACGCCGGCCGCGGAAATCTTCACTCCGTCGCCGCCGTAGCTGTTTTCCATCGCCAAGTTAGGGCGTGGAAGATCTGAACGGACGAACTTCTCCACTGCTACTCTCAGTTCGTCGTGTTCTTTGTCAAGGGTAAATAAAATTTATTTTTACTGCCCTTGTTGATTCTGATGATTTCCACAAAATCTTCAAAAGGTGTTTATTCTTCAACTTTCATGTTCTTAAACACCAACTTGCTTCTATCCTTGATCAGTTTCTCTAAGCAACATTTTTCTTCAAGATTCCTCAATTGTGTGGATTTTTCAATCTACACAACTCTGGAACCTAAGTCAAAAATGCTTAGTGAAATTCCTCAAGACACCCCTGGTCAAATTCCTCAAACTTGATACTTTTGAAAATCTTCTGAGAACGCATATGACCTCTCCAAAACTCTTCGCACCTATATTCTGTTCACAGGTACACATGTCCGCTGCTGAATCTCTAGGTTCTCATCAACTTAACTCATTTGCAGCGTACCTTGAAGAAAAATTGCATACCTCATCAGAAAATTCGATTGTTCAAAACCCTCAAGTGAAGAAAATGGCTGTTGGTAAAAGACCTCAGAAGGGAGGAAAGAGGCCAGAAACAAATACTGCTTTTGAGATCCCTGATGACATCTATGATGAATATTGTACTCCTGATGAAGCAACTCATGGCAAGGAGAACAAAAATCAGCGCAAAGTGCGCATTCAGAAGATTGAGAGGAGATGGGCAAGAGAATGGAGGGAATATCGCTATGTCACTCCCAAGTACATGAAGAAAATCGCTGTTAACCCTCCATGTCCAAGACCTCCATTGGCTCCTGGCCAAGAAGCTGATCCCACTAGCATCAGAAGAGGTGAGGAATTTCCTCAGGAGTGGGCTAAGCGTCAAGCCAAGCTGGCCAAAGTGGCTAAAGAGGCAGTGAAGAAATTCAATGAAGATTCTGTTGCTGCCGCCGCTGAGGCCTCTGCTATCAAGCCTAAGAAGGCTATGCTGAAGAAATCAGCTGCCAAGACAAGTTCCTCAGCTGCAATGCCCTCACGGCCAAGCTCTTCAAAGCCCTCATGGCTTGTCCCTCAAGCAAATTCCTCTAAAGCAGCTCCAACTCCCTCAGTTGCAAAATCCTCAGCTGCTCCTACAATGTCCTCAGAACCTGTGCATCTTGCCACATGCCAAAGGACTACTGGAATCTCAATTGCTTCAGGAGTCTCTGCTAGTTCTTCAGCTCCACCTCAGTCTTCAACAACTCCTATCTTGCTGAAGAAAAAGGCCACTGCTGGACGAGGCACAAGACCAAGTCCTCACAAGAAGCAGGTCGCCTTTCAGGTTCCGTCAAGCGAAGACGAAGCTGATGATGAAGAATTAGCTGAGATCATCAGAGATCGACAACAAAGGGCCGCTAGAGCCAAAGGCAGTGCTGTGCCCCTCATGCTGGATCCAAGGAAGATCCTTGATTTCATCGATCTATGGCACAAGGATCCAAATACACCTTTGCCTGAATTAAACCTCACTCCTGGTCAAAGTCACATGTTGACGGCCTTCATAAATGAAGAGAAATGGAAATTTGAAAAGGCCAGGCAGGTGAAGAAGGCTCAGTACAAGAAGGAGCGTTTTCTGAAGAACAATGTTGTGAAAATGTCTCCTGAAGAACTTGTGACTATGCAGGCTGAGATCAAAGCACTCAGTGATGAATTTCATGCATTCCATGCAGATTGGCTAGGTGCCAAAGTCAGATTCGTCAGAATGGCAAAAGGATTTACTCCAAGTGTTGCAGCTTCATCGCAACCCAAATTTCCTCAGACTGGAACATCTGTTCAGTCTGCTGAAGAAAATGAAAGCGCCAGAACTGCTGAAGAAATTCCAGTCTCTGAAGAAATTGCCAGGGCAACCTCCAATATTGCGCCTGAAGAGCAATCCAGGCCAGTTGAAGCTTCTGCTACTGTGCCTGAAGAATCTAAACAAGCCAGGGCAACTGCCTCAGTTGTGCCTGAAGAAATTCAACCAATTTCCTCTGCTCCTCCTGCACCGATGACAAGCATCAACCTTCCTTCTGCAACAGAAGCGAAGAAAACCAAGGCTGCGGAGCGAGCAACTGTGAAGAAAAGGAAAGCATCTACATCTTCAGAGTCTTCAGCTCCTAAGAAATTGAAGACTTTGACGAGTTCAACTGAAGACCCAATTGATGCTATTCCAATATCAAGCATGCCATCAAAGGAGATCATTCCCTTTGGTAAGGAATATGAAATTCCTAGTAAATCTGATGAAGAAGATCCTTCTGCTGCTTCGACAGAGCAGATGGATGAAGAAATTGAAGTGGATACTTTCTCTTCAACCCCACTGGTATCATCGCCCATGCCTCAGTTCACAGCTGAAGAGGCAGGCGTCGAAGGAACTGAAGAAGATGAGGATGTGGATATTGGGTCTACAACACCTATTCTGAATGATGACTTTTGGGAAAGTCATCACCCCAATTCACCTCTGACCACCCCTCTACATTATGTTCCTCAGTCCCCTGTGCAAACTGAAGAAATTCATACGGGCTCTGATGAACGTCAAGCTTCACTTCATTCTATTCCTGAAGAAGTTCCAGTCACTAGCGCTGATGTACATATGTCTGAAGAAATGGAGGCCAAGGCTGCTGCTGAAATTCCTCAGCCTGTGGCTCTAGTGGCTATACCTCAAGAGGCTGTACATTCTTCAACTGTTAATCTTCAGCCCAAGCCACAGAACCCTCACTCCAAGAAGCAGAAGTTTAACGCTGAGGATTTCTTCAATGAGCACATATTCTTCACTGACTACAATCCCTATGACTCTGCTCGTCTTCGTCGCAAGCGCATCTGGACTGCAAGCCAGATGAACTTCTACTCCTCATTATTGGTTGATAAGGATAAGATCTTTGAACATGAGCAAATTCTTCATGTAGATATGGAATCGCTGCCCTGCTTCACACCTATCCTCAGTGTTCTTCATGACGCTGGGTTACTCAATTTCTGCACCGACATCTGCGATTGGAATGAAGAACTCATTCTTCAATTCTTCGCCACACTGCACATTACTGGAAATGTTGATGATGTCAATTCATGGGTATTGGACTGGATGACCGATAATACTCATTTCAAAGCACCGGCCTCTGAATTGCTTCATGCCGTTCCAGTCTGTCCTCCCACTGAAGGTGCAAGGCTTCTCTATGTTGAACCTGAATTGTCTGATCATCTGATGCAAGTGCTGATGAAGCCATTGAAGCCAAGCCAAGCTCCAAGGACCAAATTCCTCATCAAGGAATTGCTCTATGTGCCAAGGACAGTTTATCGCATCTTGACCAAAACCCTCAGTCCAATCAAGGGCCACAACTCTGATGATGAAGAAGTTGTTGGCATTATGAAGAATCTGTTGTTCAATATCATTCACGGTATTCCTATCAACTACCACGATTTCTTCATGAGGACTTTGGCCAATGCTGCACTGTCACCTTTTGAGTTGAAGCCTTATGCTCCCTGGATCATGAAGTTCATCAGATCAAGGTCTTCAATTCATTATAAGGCTGATTTTCAAAATCATCTCAGCTATTTGCCCCCTATCGAAGTCCTCAAACGGACTATTTCCTCAGCTGACGAGAAGGGCAAGGCTGCTGTTATTGATGAAGGTACTCGTCCATTGGATGGACAGTTTTGCAAAGCTACTTCCTATTCCACCAATGATGACTCTGCAACTCAAGATTCTGCCGCCAAAGCTTCAGAACATCATCCTCAAGCCACAGCTCCGCGTGTGATGACTGATCGTGAACTTCTCCTTAGTCTTCATCAGAAAGTTGATCGAAATCACAAGTGGGTCAAGCGTCAGTTTGGTGCAATTCTTCAGAACATGACAGTCACTCAAAATACTGTGAAGAAGAATCACTACTACTTGCATGAAGTCTTTGACCGCACTTGGGCAATTCTGTCTAATCTTCATAGTGCTGAAGAACTCAAGGAGATGGGTTTCCAACAGGACTTTGACTGGTCTCAGCCACCTTCGAAGAAATTCAAGAAAGTCAAAGTTCCTCAACTTGTTGCCAGTTCATATTCTTCATCGCGCGAGACGGATGAAGCTGAAGACTTAAACGACACCGCGGCAGGCCCTACTGCAACGGACGACCCCAACAATGCTGGCGCTCCTCCATCGACATCATGATGATATTCTTTAGGGGCGTTAGTCCTCATTTTTCGTCCCTTTTGGTCATTCGATGACAAAGGGGGAGAAATTTGAGTTAGTCTTCAATCGGGTCTTATATATGGGCTATATTTCTGTTAAGTTACAACTCTTGCTTTTCTGAGGTGTTTGCTCTGATGAGTTGTAAACTTAAGTCCTATGGTGGTCTGATACTTTTGAACTGCTTTCTGCATGCTTATTACCTCAAGTACCTTAATGCACGCATGCTGAATTTCGTCAGACACCATATTTCATCATGCATTTCAAATTCTTCATATCATATGTTAAATGCGTGTATGAATTTCAAGATATAGGGGGAGATCTCCATGATATTACTCTACAATGTGCATTTGCAATCCAAAGCAAAATCCTCAATATGCACATCTTCAGGGGGAGTTCTTCTATATCTTGCAATCAAATTCCTCATTATCAGTATCTACACTTCATATGTTTATCCCCGTTGAAAACTTAACCTATATTGTCATCAATCACCAAAAAGGGGGAGATTGTAAGTGCATCTAGTGCCCCGTAGTGATTTTGGTGTATTGAAGACTTATAGGTTAAGGGACTAATGAGTTTGTGAGTGTACACAGGTCTATAAGTCTATGAGGAGTTTGTTATTTACGATGAATGTCGACCCCTAAAAATGAATGTCTTCAACTGAAGACTTTGGTTTTCTTGAAGACTTTGAAAGTGAAGAAATTGGTGTGACCCTGAAGACTTGATATTCATGCGAGGATTATGAAGCGTGAAGACTTTTGTTTTCGTAGTTTCATTTTCTTCTTCTTGAGTCATAGGAAACACCGTACTGTTAAAGGGGGCCGAGGTAAAACTATGGAAAAGTTTCCAAGTGATGCTCAACTCAAAATCCTACACCAACCCAATCCTTTCGAGTGAAGCCATTGGAAATCTCATACAGTTTAGTCAAGTTCTTCAGTGACAGAGACGAAGTTCTTCTGTTCTCTGAGGAATTTGTTCTGTCTGAGGAGTTAGGAATTCGCCAGTGCGGATTGCCTACAAGTGAGGAACATGATAGCCCTGAGGAATTTGATACTCAAATATCCGACCGTTGCTGTGCTACGCGCCAGCTGTCCAAATATCCTACCCACCTAACGGTCATATCATTGAAGGGCATTTATGTCTTATCATGTCGGGCTGCTCCCTAGGCTATAAATAGCCGCCCCCTACAACCACTAGCTGGTTGGCTGCTCCGAGAGATAGATCAACACTTGTCATTTAGAGCATCCCATCCTCCTAGGACTTTGAGCGAAAATCATCAAGTGAGGAAAAACCCAAAAACCCAAACACCTACAAACCCAAAGTGATTGAGCATCACTGAAGAGATTGTTCTTGTGTGGAACCGACGCTTGTTACCTTTGAGGACTGTGCATCCTCCAGACGGTTAGGCGTCATGGTCTAGAGCATCCAAGAGGGAATTGTGGATTGCCGAGTGACCGAGTATGTGAAGGTTTGGAAGTCACCTGAAGACTTACCACGAGTGATTGGGTGAGGTCTGTGTGACCTTAGCTCAAGGAGAATACGGTGAGGACTGTGTGTCCTCAGGTTTAAACACCTAGCCGCTCTAACCAGACGTACAACTGTCACAGCAGTTGGAACTGGTCTACCAAAGCATTGTCTTCACCGAGCTACTGGTTCTATTTCCTCAACCCTTTCATTTCCTCGCATACTTGCTATGTATTTGATCATTACTGTTTGAAGACTTTGACTGAAGACTTTCTCAATTTCCTCAGTTCAATTTCTTCAGTCAGTTTGTCTTCAGCCTGCTTATCCTGTGTTTACGCTACTCGTACTCTGTGCTTGTTTTCATTTCATCATGATGACTGTGCTACTGCTCTGTTATGCTTGCATCTGAGTACTTATTCCGCTGCTAAGTAGTTTGTCGCTTAGGAATTTCCTCACCTTGAAATTCCTCAGTGACGAATTTGTAAAAATCGCCTATTCACCCCCCCTCTAGTCGATATAACGCACTTTCAATTCTAGAGCAAAAGTCTCCTCAAGAGATTCCTTCGTGGTTTGTTCAAGTTCAAGAGCTTGAGACAGGTCCGCAATCTCATTAGCATAATCACACTACTGACCTTCCATTTTCTCAATGGAGACCTCATGCTCCTCGAGATGAGATTCCAACTCCTCAATATATTTCTTGCCCTCAATGGCAATGGACATGATTTTCATGAAGTTGGAACGAGCAATTTTATTTTTATGAAGAGATTTAAAAACCATTTCCGCCTTAATTTTTAAGGAGGCAACATTATCATTCTCTTCATCATTATCAACATCATCACAAGATATATTGGGATTCAAAGTGGGAGATACCTTTGAAGCCTTAGCCATAAGGCAAAATGCAATAGATGATGATGTAGGATCCCTTGAAGCACCATTCAAGACCACATCTTGTTCCATGGGGTGTTGTGTTTCCTCTACATTGTTAGCACAACAGTTCGAGGAAATAGATGCATTTTTATCATGGCAACAAGACATAGCAAGCATATCATCATGAGATTTAGTCAAGCAATTTCTACATGATATGCAAGGACTATCAACACAAGAATGTGAGACATTTGGAGTGCTCGAAGTGCTAAAGTCCAAAGATGAAGCATTGCAATAAGAAAGTGATGAAGGATTATCAACAATAAGCCCACTATCATCATTGCAGTGAACACCACTACTCACCATGTCGTTACCTTGTGGCAAACCACATGTAGGTGAAGTAGAAGAAGTTGAGAAGACAACACGACCGGAGGTGGAGGGAGAGCAATCATCCCCACAAAACTTGGACACACCATATTTATATTGAAGCTTTGTCCACAACTCATGAGCATCCCGAAACGGCATGAGTTGAAAAATAACTACATTGCTCAAAGCATGGAAAAGCACATTAGAAGCTTGAGCATTGAGATAAGAGTTTTTCTCATCCTCTAAAGATAATCTTTGGGGATCCTTTGGATGATAAAAACCCATATCTGCAATTCGCTCCAAATTTGGGTCCATGACCCTAAAGAGATTAAGCATGCGAATAACCCAAACATCAAAATTTGTGCCATCGAAACTAAGAGTGTCAGAGAATCCTAATCCCCTAGTCGACATCTTTACTCCCTAGGCAGTTAAGCCTAACAAAGAGAGAAGAGGCTCTGATACCAATTGAAAGATCGAGGATGTCGCCTAGAGGGAGGGTGAATAGGCGCTTTAAAATAATTACGATTTAGGCTTGAACAAATGCGGAATAAATCTAGCGGTTAATTTGTCAAGCACAAAACCTACAATAACTAGGCTCACCTATGTGCACCAACAACTTATGCTAAGCAAGATAAACAACTAGGTGATAGCAAGATATATGACATGAAACAATATGGCTATCACAAAGTAAAGTGCATAAGTAAAGGGCTCGGGTAAGAGATAACCGAGGCACGCGGAGACGACGATGTATCCCGAAGTTCACACCCTTGCGGATGCTAATCTCCGTTTGGAGCGGTGTGGAGTCACAATGCTCCCCAAGAAGCCACTAGGGCCATCGTAATCTCCTCACGCCCTCGCACAATGCAAGATGTCGTGATTCCACTAAGGGACCCTTGAGGGCGGTCACCAAACCCGTACACTTTGGCAACCCTTGGGGGCGGTCACCGAACCCGTACACTTTGGCAACCCTTGGGGGCGGTCACCGGTACCCATCAAATTGCTTGGGGCGATCTCCACAACCTAATTGGAGACCCCGACGCTTGCCCGGAGCTTTGCACCACAATGATTGAGCTCCGAACACCACCAACCGTCTAGGGCACCCAAGCACCCAAGAGGAACAAGCTCAAGGGTACCAAGCACCCAAGAGTAATAAGCTTCTCAACTTGTAACTTCCACGTATCACCGTGGAGAACTCAAACCGATGCACCAAATGCAGTGGCAAGGGCACACGGAGTGCCCAAGTCCTTCTCTCCCAAATCCCACCAAAGCAACTAATGCTAGGGAGGAAACTGAGAGGAAGAACGAAGAAGAGAACACGAAGAACTCCAAGATCTAGATCCAAAGGGTTCCCCTCACATAGAGGAAAAAGTGATTGGTGGAAATGTAGATCTAGATCTCCTCTCTCTTTCCCCCCCAAAACTAGCAAGAATCCATGGAGGGATTGAGAGATAGCAAGCTCGAAGAAGGTCAATAATGGGGGAAGAACGCGAGCTAAAGGGATGAGGTTCATTGGGGAAGAAGGCCCCCTTTTATAGGCACCCCCGAATCCAACCGTTATGCACTCAGGTCTTGCACAAGCGGTACTACCGCTCGGAGGAGCGGTACTACCGCTTAGCACGGTCAAAACAGCCCAACGAGAGAGAAAAACACGAGCTGTAGTTCTGCCAGAGAGGTAGTACCGCTCTGGGGAGAAGTAGTACCGCCCGGAGAGGTAGTACCGCCCAGAGAGGTAGTACCACTCATGGGGAGAGGTAGTACCGCTTACCGCTTATAAGAGGTACTACCGCTCTACTACCGCGAAACCCGACATGAAAAAATGCATCCCCAGAAGTAGCGATACTAAACACGGCATAGGGCCGCGGTACTGCCGCTTACAAGCGGTACTACCGCTCTAGAGAGCAGTACTACCGCTTGAGGCTTTCAGGAACACAACAGAGAAAACAGAGGATGCAATAAAGCCTAAACTACCACAACTTCTGCATATGAGCTCCGAATTGAGCAAACCCAAGCTTGTTGGATAGATGACGATGAGTAGCATCCAACAGCGACTGGTTATAGTAAGAAGAGGCAGGGGAGGTATGCCTAAGATATAGAGGAGTGAAACGTCCAAAAGAGAAGAACCGGCATAACCTCCAACATCGAAAACATCATAGAAGATGCATGTGAACTCTGTTTTCGATGAACTCGAGCTTGTCATCAAGATGACCATAAGCTCTAAGACTCACAAAGAGAACCAGAAAAAACCACAAGATCGAAAACATCATAGAAGATGCATTTGAACTCGAGCTTGTCATGAAGATGACCATAAGCTCTAAAACTCACCAAGAGAAATACCAAACAAGAACCAAGAAAGATGATGAAAGGATGCAATGGTTTGAGCTCTCTATGAATGATACGATCAAGCTACTCATCGAGAGCCCCCCTTGATAGTACGGCAACTGATCCTATAACCCGGTCTCTCAACAACCACCATGAGACCGGTAAAACATAAACCTATCAAGGGCAAACCTTTGCCTTGCACATAGTCCACTTGAGCTAGATGATGACGATCTTGAATCCCTCAAGTTGGACCACCTTTCTTGATTGCGTTGGCTTGATGAAGACTAGTTGATTGCTCCCCCATACTCCACTGTGGGAGAGCCACTCTTCGGCACATCTTCACAAGTCCATTGACACCACAAGGACGGCAAGATTCAAGGATGATCTCTTCGTGGTGCTCCACTTGAACTTGCACACCGCAATCTTGATGACGATCACCACTTGATGTCATCCTCCATGGGTTGTATGAGATCTTCCTCTTGATGCAAACCCATGGAAACAAGCCTAACCCCACATAGAACTCACACGTAGATCATGGGTAAGTACACAAAGCATAATGGACAATGCTTACCATACCATGGGATCACTTGATCCTTCTCGGTACATCTTGTACGCTTTGTGTGTTGATCAACTTGATTCACTCTTGATCAACCTTGTATCATATCTTCTACATGACCACTCTTTGGATAATTCCTTGAATAGCACATTGGTCAACATATAAACTCCTTGAAACCAAAAAATGGACTTCAAGAAATTCCTATGGACAAATCCTTCAAATATAACTCAAGACAACCATTAGTCCATAGAGATTGTCATCAATTACCAAAACCAAACATGGGGGCACCACATGTTCTTTCAACAAGGTTGCTCATCTGGTAGATAACATCGGGAAAGGTGGCGGAAAGTAACTCTCGAATTGAAACTTAAGGAAATATCGAGAGCAAAGTAAGAAGGTACCATGAGAAGTTTGAAGCGGGCAGGCCATCGTAGGATGCCTAATCTCAAGGTGAAAGGGCTTCAGAGCAACGAAAATAAACATTGTGTTTGATACCAGAGTAGATCATCTCTAGGAAGGTGGCTCGTGATCTACATACAAAGCCAAGCGTGAGGAATAACTTTAGAATCAGGGGGTGTACAGGAGAGTCGGGTTTCGATCCTGTGGAACTGTGAGTCATGGGCCCACCATGTGGGTTAAAAGTAGAAAGGGCGGTGATATTTTGCACGGTCATGATAGCAAGACATGTCAGAGGATAGCCTGTCAGTTATGTCGGCAACAACGTTGGTACCAGGGGCGAGGGACGAAGAGAACCATTTTCCTGCTCGTTGAAATGAGGCGGACCAATAGGCAAAGTTCTCGTCCATCGGTGGTTACCGGAATGTCATCAACAATAGTAACAGGGTCTTACTGACAGAGTTGTACATCGAGGTGTTTACATAAGCAGGGAAGTATTCCTGTTATGTGTTGGAGGGAAGGCAATAATGTTGTCGATTATAACACAAATCATCAAGCGGCAAGGGTACTCCTTGTCATGAATTCGATTGATATCCAGGAAGAGCTCAGAATGTTGGTGACGATCATGACACATTTGTCGAGAGGTTTCATGAAGATGTAATAGATCACCAACGACATCAAGCAAAGGAATGATGAAGTGAAAAGGTTATCGGAACCACAGATAAGATTGCAATCTCAGAATCAAAATTTCCTTTCAAGACAACCAACATGATGTGGAAAGCTCAAGGTAAGCTTAGTGCTCTGTTGGGGATGTGTCCTAGGGATGAAAGACATAGGTAGCATGGTCAATCTTTAGCATGACGATGATGATGTAGCCAATCGGTTGGGAATGACATGATCGAGTATAAACTCGTAAGCAATAAAGATTACTAAGAGTTGTTGAATCGTAGGGAGGTCTCGATTCACTTATCGGTGTCCTCGAGTGATTAACCACTCAGAACCCAGAGATAATTGTAATCGTTGAGAAATAATAGTTGATGAAGAACTCATAAGAAGTTATGTAGTTCCGTGATATTCTCGAGATACCAGAGGGTAAAACTCGAAGGTAGATCAGAATAGAGGTTAAACTAGTGTATTGATCTATGGAAAGCAAACACTTTACCTTGTTTGAGAATGAAGTCAAAGTAGATCAACATGGTCGGAACCACGATTGCAAATGTCAAAATCATAGATACAGGATCAAATTATACCAAGGGAATAATTATTGATGCGAGAAGCTTCCATGATAGGATCAACATCGTGTCCATGGGCATGGACACAAAGTTCAAGGTCGACTCTCACTTCTCCAATGCCTAAACTTTCATTCACTTCTCATCTTCGAAGAAGTTATATAGTTGAAAATTTATCCGGCAAAACACCAGTAGATATAACCCGCATAACTTCGGGTTCACACAGATTAAGGAAGGCATAGGTTCAACCCACTGGGGCATCTTAGGAACATATACCACAAACTTCAAGAGTAAATAACTCAAGCTCGAAAGTAGAGCATGGTTGACAAAAGCAGGGGATACAATTTACCAAAGGCATTATGTATCAGGGGAAGGAACTCAAGGTTTTGAGAATATGCAGGAACGATCGGATAATAATCCACCAAAGGATCTGGCGAATCGTAAAGAATCTGATGTGAGTATCGATGTTCAACCAGAAGAAGAAATAATGCAAAGGCATCAGATTATAGAGACATCTGGATAATTCCAAAGCTTAAGTACAAAGGAATTATTGATTTTCAAATCGGGGGATCAGAATCAGATGCTCTGATCAAATATGAGTAAGCTGAATATTGAGATACAACCGATCAAACTTCGTTGGTCAAGATCCAACTCATATCCGGAATGACGTCTGAGTTAAAAGGATAAATAATTACCAGGGAATAACTAATGATTATGTGAATTCACACACATGTCGAATCAATAGGGTAAGAATGACAATCGCAAAGGAGTTTAATGAATATTGCTTGACATATGGAATTAACCATAATGCAAGCGGGTAAGGAAGAACAAGAGCAATAGGCTACTGAGGATTTTGGGAAGATTGAAAGTATTCCAAAGAATTTTTTGGAACACAAGGACAACTGGGGACGAACAGATACTCGGTAAGTGCGAGGGATTATCCGTAGGGGTATTCATGTGGTAAAGAACTGCAAGGCAGCAGACACAGTGGATTCTCGGGACAACAAAGAGTATTTCGGGGAGTCTTGTAATAACAAGAGCAACTAGGAATGAAAGTATGAACGACAGGTGTATGTAGTTATCTACAGGGGTTGACGGTGGAAGGGAGTTGCAAAAGCGATGAGCACAAGTTCTCGGGAGAACATCGGAGAGTATCTTCAGGATCTTCTGGTGAAGCAAGCGATCATCTGGACTGAGGGACTCTCCAGGAGGAAGTAGTTACGAGAACCTAAAGTTAGAGTTAGCAAAATCCTTAACCCAAATAGAAGAGAGATCAGAATCCCAGAGTAAAGACAAGGAATAAAAGATCCTAATACCACCCAATTGTGATGTGGGCCCGTAAGCCACACAACAATGTTAGTAAAAGTTTTCCAAAGACTAGACTCAAGTTCGGCCAAGGAGTTGGAAAGGGGGCTACCAACAGGTAGTCGGCTCTGATACCAACTTGTGACGCCCCCGATTCAATCGTACACTAATCATACACGCAAATATGTACGATCAAGATCAGGGACTCACGGGAAGATATCACAACACAACTCTAGACACAAATTAAAATAACACAAGCTTTATATTACAAGCTAGGGGCCTCTAGGGCTTGAATACATCGGCTCGAAAACACAAGAGTCAGCGGAAGCAACAATATCTGAGTATAGACATAAGTTAAACAAGATATGCCTTAAGAAGGCTAGCACAAACATCAATGATCGAAAAGGCAAGGCCTCTTGCCTGGGAGCCTCCTAACTACTCCTGGTCGTTAGCGACCTGCACGTAGTAGTAGGCACCCTCGGGGTAGTAGTAGTCATCAGTGGTGGCATCTGGCTCCTGGGATCCATCATATGATCGCAATAACCAGAAAGAAGAAGAAGGGGAATAAAGGGGTAGCAAAGCAACCGTGGGTACTCATCTGAAGTACTCGCAAGCATCATATCTATACTAAGTCTGCATTGGTATCAAGGGAAGGGAGGTATCTGTGGACTGTACTGCAGAATGTCGGAATAGAGGGGAAGGCCTAGCCTATCGAAGACTAGCATCTTCAAGCATCTTGCAGCAACAGGGGAGAGTAGAGTAACATATCATAAGTATTCATTATGTTTGTAGCATCCACGCCCAGAGATCCTTTCTTGACTCCCTGCGAGAAAGCAATCCCGGAGCCATCATATCCATTTCATGCCTCAGCATCCAGTTCTAGTCGTAAAGATCGGGATACAACTCCAAGTCGTCATGTTACCGTGGAGACGACTATTCGAATAGATAAACTTCCCTGCAGGGGTGCACCAACTTACCCAACACGCTCGATCAACTCCGGCCGGACACATCATCAGGTCATGACCGGCCTTGGCCGATAAACACGCCGTAGTCTTACCTAGGCTCAACAGAGAGGTCACATGCCGGTCTACATCCTAAATGCGAAGGGGTCATGGGCCAATCGTCCTTTGCAATCCTGCGCGTTGCGAGGACGGCCGGGATCAGTCCTGCCTACCTCCTTATACAAGGCAGGTGCTTACGCGGACATCCCGAGCGCGTGCCACTCAACTGTGGCGTCTAAAGAGCTTTCGGGAGAAACATACGACGCAGAGTGCCCATACTTATTCCTGCGTGGTGGTCAGTGCGAAAAAGGCCTGAGGCCTACTCGGATCACATATCCAAACCTTTAGTGTCTTGGTAGCGTGCGGTAACGAGCAAAGACTCATGATCATGTGACCCCATCGCCCCGTCTCGTGGACTTACGGCAAGGGCTAAGAATACCCGGCCGTGCCACGTAATTATATCGCGGGTACCCTCCAGGTCAACCCGACTACACATCAACTCGCGGGCACTCTCACGATCAACCCGACTTCACATTTCTCTCGCGGGTACCCCTCGGGGCCGACCCGACTTCAGTCATGGTTCTGGGGTAAAGTCAAATGTACCTGTGTGTCCAAAACAGTAAGGGGGAAACCCGAGGAATCACCCTCGATGGATTCCCACTCGATGTAACCGTCAAGGTGGACTTGGAGGAATCACCCTTGATGGTCCACACTTGATGGGTTGCACGACAGAGTCATTATCGGGAATGGTGAAGGAGAAATCACCCTCGATGACCACGACCAAATAGCTACACTACAGAGTTAACATCAGAAGTGCTATAGGAGGTATCACCCTCGACACTCGATAGTAACTCTGCAGAGTCGTACAACTAAGGGGGTGATGTGAGGTGTCGGGGCCTGGACATCGATCACGTTGATCGAGTCATCAAACATAAAGTGGGGGCAACTGGGACAAGGTGAGGGGTGACTAATGGATCACTAACCAACCTATACTAAGCAGTTTAGGATAAGCAGGTAAGGTAACAAGTGCAGGTTACAAAAATCAGGCTATGCATCAGAATAGGATCATACGAAAGCAGTAGCAGTTCTAATGCAAGCATAAAAGGGAAAGAAATGGGCGATATCGAAATGATCAGGGGGGTTGCTTGCCTGGTTGCTCGGCAGACAGATACGGACCCTCGACAGTGAAGTAGTCGATCAGCGGATCACAGCAGTGTCGGGGTCTACCAAAAAGAAGTAACGGAGGGGGGACACAATAAATAACTGAGCAATCAAAGCATCACAAAGCATAACATGGCAATACGCGGTGCTAGGGGTGACCTAACGCAGTACTACACATCACAGACAAAGAGGGAAAACATCCGGAGGGGTTTTCCCAGCGTTTGGCATTTTCCGCACAGATGAAAGAGAGGGGACGGCTCCAGGTTCGCTATGCTAGAGACACGTGACAGATGAACGGAATGCATATTCGGATTCATTGCATTTTTCTGAGCAACTTTCATATATAAATCATTTTCATCCGAGTTACAGATTATTTTATATTAATTTTCAAAGTTTTAAACATTTTCTGAAATTACTTTAAGTAAAAAAAGTAAGTGAAATTGCTATGGGTACACAGAGAGTGTACCCAGCTATTTGTATGTGAGGCTGACAGTGGGTCCCAGTTTGACTGCTCAGTCAGCAGTCAATTGTGGGTGTTGACTAGTCAAACTGACCAGGGGGGCCACCTGTCATAGACAGAGCCTGTTTTAACAAAGTTTAACCTTTTAAATTACGCAAATGTTAACGCCCACACGTGTGGCACGAAGCAACATGGCCCAAACGCCTCCAGTACCATTCATTTTGCCACGGGTTTGTCTAGAAATCAGTCGATTGAGACTTCGCGAAGTCTTAGTCATGTGACGTCACCTATGTTAGTTTAGGCCTATTTTATCTTGTGGGCCGCTGGCTTGTATTTTTCCTCCTGTGGGCTTAAGTTCTAGGTCATAAAAGGCATGGTGGACTTCACCCACGGGGTCACGGTCAACATCTTCCTCAACTGCAGCGTACAAACGAATGTCGTTCAACCAAGGCCTATATAATATGATCAATACACACAAAGAGTGCTGTATAATATGGATCGATCAGCTGCTCAATCAGTTAACCCAAAATACCACCAAAAAAATCAGTTACCCCTAAAAAAAGCTGCTCATTCAATTGCACTGGCTTGGGGGTATAGCGTCGCTCATCGTCCATTCAACTCTTCGTGTCGTCTTTCTTCCCTTTTTATTTTTCCTTTTTATCATTTCAGTCAAATAAAATTTTATACTTTAAAAGAAAAAAATCAATCTTTAATATAACAAAGAAAGAGAAACAAACAAATGAAATTATTAAGTTGATCTGCATGAGAGGAAACTTGATCTTCATTTGATTTGAATAGCCAAATTAAATAATTAAATAATAAACTTTTTCGTTTTTCCAAAAAAGAAATGAAGGTCTTCATGAGAAAAAACTCTTAAATCTTATTTTGTTGCCACCACTGTCTCCATAAGAAATGAAGTTATAGTACACATGCAACTATACCCCCTCTCCTCCGCCCTCTGACAAAAACAAAGTCCAATTGCAGGCATGTTGCAAGACGTTTAGTTTTAGTCGGGGGACGACACTTGCAGTTGAATGCCTAGTGTACATATGCAACCTGTCGGGCCCCTTTCTGGGAATAAATCTCAGAAAAGGCCCTAAGTCACACCAGCCCCAAGATCAACACAACTGGTGTACTTCCTTGATACAGATAACCAGTACAAATAATATTACACAGGGTTGAGTCTGAAGGCTCAACAAAATTATTACAAACTCGCCAAATATATGGCAGTGGTGGAATATAACAGTGGTGTGGTGGTGATACATCTATGATACAATAACGTAAAGCCAAGCATCAGAGTGAGGCTTGACTATTTTATTGGTGTAGCAGAAGCTCAGCGGAAGATACATGTGGTAGACTCCTATCTCACAGGTTGACTGACAGGGACTCCTCTAAGCGTCGGGCTCGCTAGCGCAATCCTTCTCCACAAGCTCGTCCTCCTCCAAGTCTGGCCAAGTAAATAGCCAGGGACAAGCCAGTGAGTACGTTGGAATGTACTCGCAAACATTATGAACAAAAGATATAATGGATGCACATGCTTATGTAGGAACATAATGACATGCTCATGCTGACTAAAATCCTGGTCATGACATAATTATAAAATGATGCGAAAGTAAATGAAACATGTTAGCCATAACCAGTCTTTTTTTAAATAAAAACAAGTGAATGCCACGGGTAGTCTAGCCAGCCCAAGTGACATTCAGAAAAATAAGAGAAATGCCGGTCGGGTGTCTACAAGAGTAGTGGCGAGATAAACCGCCTGTTAACTCGAGAGACGCCACGAGAGGTCTTGAAAAGAAATGCCTGTCGGGCGTCAAGTGACGCCACGGTTGGACTTGAAGAGAAATGCCAATCGGGTGTCCACAAGAGTAGTGGCGGAACCGCCTGTAAACTCGAGAGACGCCACGAGAGGTCTTGAAAATAATAGTTGAGTGCCCGGGGTAGTCTAGCCAGCCCCTGAGACACTCAGGAAGAATACAAAATGAGAGAAACGGGTTAGTCCGCAATATTATGCATAGCCATAATAATATTTAATAAGCATAAAATAATCAAGGTAGCAACAGGGTATCAACAATTATACTGCAAAAATGAGTCAGACACATTTTAATTATTTCCTCCGGAGACCGATACCGGGACCGACACTTGACCCACCCAGCTACGCCCTTTGACCGAGGACACGGCTATTCGAATAGTTTTAACTCTGCAGAGGGTGTACTCTTTACTCACAAGTAAAGGATTTCTTTAGTCAGTACCGTGACACTGACTAATTCCCATTACGGTCTTTGGGTTGAAAACACACCTGACCAGCACACACCAGAATAACTCTCCGGATGCCAGGATCACCCAAAGCATCATTCAAGAAAAACTCTAAGACGGAGAGACCAACGTCCTACATGGGATCACTATTAATACGCGCGGATTACAAGGGGTGCCCCCTCTCAGTCACAACCGGAAACACCCAACCCCCCTGACTCGATGACAGGATTTAATCCAAGGCCTTTGGAAACCCTCATCGTGGCCCTCTATACGGTGTGTACCTGGACAGGGGTTAACAACTTACTCAGCCGCACCTTCCTTGCAGAAGGACCCGTGGCCGCACGGTATCTAGCTAGGTGTAACGGAACAAGACTCGATCTAGGCCGACTCAGGAGGTGTTAATTAACATCACCGGAATATCCCACTTAAGTCACATGACACCACCGTGTCAAGCATAATGGCCCGTGCCCACCGGCACGTCCAAGGCAGGAGACACTCTCCCGTATTTCCACAACTTTACCATGTCAGAAGAATCTCTTGCTTGAGTGATGTGCAAGCTATGAGCAAAAGAGATATGACCATGCATGCAAGTGCTAGTGACATACTACACATATGGTGCAATATCAACCGATGCAACATGCAAATGCAAATGCAATCACCATATCCCAAGTTCAATAATGCTTGCCTTGTCCAAAGTAGTCAGGTGAAAACCCTTCAAAATTCTCGGCAAAGTTTCCCTCTTCTTTTTCTGAAAATTCAAAATCAACTTAAATTAAAAAATTTGGCAACAGTACAAAAAGTTGTCCCAAAACATTTTTAAATAAATACTAAAAAAACTAGAGAGAAAAATAAGAATTTCAAAAAAAAGTTCAACTCAAACGGAGTTGTGGTTTAAAAGTTATTAAACTTTCAAAACCAAGGGTTTTTCTGTAAAAAGCCAGTCCCTGTGCGTTTATAAAGAAAACGCTTCGGGCCGAAATACGCTTCTCAGCGCGGAAGGCGTAAAAGTCGAGATTACGCCTTCGTTTTTAGACAGAGAAAAAGAAAAGAAAAAGCGCGGGGTGGGGTCCACCCGTCAGGTTCAAATATTTGAACCCGCGCGCGGAAACAGAGAGGAGACGGCGTTCGCCGGCGGTGATCGCCGGGGTCTTGGAAGGCGGCGATGGTCGGAACATGACCAGGGAGGAGTGCCGCGTCGGAGGGAGGTGGTGGTGGTCGTCGGGGAGCACCTGAACGCCGGCGAGGTCGACGGTGGCGGACGGTGGTTCGGTGGCGTTGGGATTTCGTCGGAGAGAGCTCGGGGAGTGGAATTGAAGCGGGGAATCGATGATTTGGTAGAATATATGACTACTGGCAAGATTTGAGCAGTTGAGGTGGAGTAACGACGATGAACGGCGAACAAGCTCGGGCTTGGTGGCTTTATCCACGGCGAGGGCGGTGTACGGGTGCGGCGGACGTCGTCTGTCTCCGGTGGCTGACAGGGGGCCAAGGGCGGCGTGATCAGCATGGAGAGAGTGCGGAGGAGGTGCCGCGTGGTGAGTAGTTAGGTGGGGGAGATCAGCGAGGGAGTGAATATGGCGGGCGCCGTGTGGATCAGCTCGGGTTGCCGCCGCCGAGGACGGATGCAGGTGCACCGGCCACCTTCTGTGCTGTCGGCGGTGAGGCACTGACGAGGAGGGGTCCAGGGCGGCGCAGTTACGAGGGAGGAGGCGTGGACGAGAAGGAGTGGGGATGGAGTGGAGTGCACGGCGCCATCGCTTCTGCCACTGAACCAAATTCAGTTAACTGAATTTTGGACAGCGATGAACAGTGTGCACATTATCTGTTTGATAAAATGACAGAAGGTGCTAGAGATTTTAGGATTTTGTGGGGATTTTTGTGGTAATGTGTGGATGCTCAAAAATGAGTTTGGCAGAGTTTGGGAATTTTTGGAGCATTTAAAAATATGTTTGGATCAGGATTATTGAATCTGGTCCAAATTTGAATTGAGTGGGATTTGAAAATTTTGAACTGGGGTACCCCATGTTTTTGGAAAAATGGGTTGTGGGTACCATATATTTGCTGGGATAATTTTGGTGGAGGTGGCATCCTTGTAGAAATGGTGGTTCCTTTGTAAACCAAAGAAATGATGGAATATATGAATTCCAACTTTGGAATTTATTTGGGTGGTGAAAAATATTTTTGTGGGGTAGGAAAGAGTTGGATTCTGTCCTAGATGAGGTGAGTGACTTGTGGGATAAATTTGGAGTGGAAGAAAATTTGTTGGATGGATTTTAGTAGGGCTAAAAGGAGGTGAAAAGGTTATTTCCTTTGAAAATTTAATTATCCCCAAAACTTTTCTTGCTAAAAATAAATTGTTTGAAAACCCCAAAGTAATTATCCATATAATTTTAAACTCTTCAACCAGAATATTGAAAGAAGATTGAAACCCAAATAAAATTTGAAAAGGTTTTCAAATTGAAGAAAGGTGATATGACCAAAAATGATTTTCAAAACTTTTATTTTTAAAGGAAAGATTTCAAATATTCGGAAAAATATTTTTGGGGTGTTACACAACCCCTGACCCACTTCTCCCATCACTCTCCGACAAACACAAAGTCCAGTTGCAGGCATGTTGGAAGACATGCAGTTGCGGTCGGGGTGACACATGCAGTTGCGTGCCTAGTATACACATGCAACTGTCCCCCTCTCCCATCGTCCTCCGACAAATAAAGTCTAGTTGCATCTGTGTTGGAAGACATGCAACATAGTGTACACATGCAAATGCCCTCCCCCCACCTCTCCCACCCCCTCCAACAAAACAAAGTTCAGTTGCATTCAAAGGGTCGACCCTGATGGGTACCCGCAGGGGATCTGTGATGTCGAGTGTGCCTGAAGGGCACTCGAGTGTGATATTATGGCGGAGCTTTAGAGACTCTGATTGTCTCCGTGTGATACTAAATGAGCCTATTGGATTTGGGTGTGTGATCTGAGTGGGTCGACGTGCCCTATACACACTACCACCACGCGGGATTATGGTTATGGGGCCCTCTACGTCGTACGTTTCTCCCAAAAGCTCTTCAGACGTCACGGTTCACCGTGCGGGCTGATCGCCGGGAATGGGCTGGATACTTCACTGACGAGTTCAGTGTCGCGCCTGCACCCCGGCCAGCCACGCAACGCGCAGGGTGCCCAGGGCGATGGCCCAAGACCTCTGGGTGCATAGGTTAGTCCGGCGTGCTGACCTCTCTGCTGAGCCTAGGTAGGGCGTTGCTTCGTGTTGATCTACCGAGGCCGGGCATTACCCAGCAAGTGTGTCCGGCCAGAGTTGATCGAGCGTGTTGGGTAACAGTAGTGCACCCCTGCAGGGACGAATAATCTATCGATAGCCGGTCCTATGGTAAAGGACACTCAGTTTGTGTATCCCGATCTACTATTTGAACTGGATACTTGTTACTTAATTGAAGCTTCGAGATCGCTTTCTCGCTTGGGAGTCGAGGAAGGATCTCTAGGCTTGCTTCAACATGTTTGCTAAATAAAATGCTATTCTACTCTCTTCTACTGCTGCAAGATGATGGCTTCGTGAAGATGCTAGTCTTCGATAGGACTAGGCTTTCTCTCTATTCTGGCATTTCTGCAGCCCAGTCCACATATACCGCCTTTCTCCATTGATAATGTTGCATATGTAGTATAGATCCTTGCTTGCTGAGTACTTCGGATGAGTACTCACGGTTGCTTTGTTACTTCTTTTCCCCATATTCTCCTACTTGATGATACATCAGACGATGGAGTCCCGGAGCCAGATGCCACCTCAGGAGCTTACTACCAGGAGGGTCCAGAGGGCACGTACTACTGGATCGAGCCAGCCGACCAGGAGTAGGATCGGAGGCTCCCAGGCAGGAGGCCAACGCCTTTCGATCTAGAGTCGTTGTTTGTGCTAGCCTTCTTAAGGCAAAACTTGTCTAACTATGTCTGTACTCAGATAATATTTGTATGACTGACTTATGTATTCGGATCTTCGTGATCCCTGGTCTGTAATATTGTGGATCTCCATTTTATTTGTGTTAGAGTTGTGTTGTGATATCTTCCCGTGAGTCCATGTGCTTGATCGTGCATGTTTGCGTGTATGATTAGTGCACGATTGAGTCGGGGGCGTCACAGTTTTGGGAGATATGCAATTGCAGTCGAGGCGACACTTGCAGTTGCATGCCTAGTATACACATGCAACGACCCCCCCCCCTCTCCTGCCGCCCTCCTACAAAACAAAGTCTAGTTGCATCCGTGTTGGAAGACATGCAATTACATTCCGGGCCGATGCTTGCAATTGCATGTGTAGTGTACACATGCAACCGCCCCAACCTCTCACACCTCCTCTAACTAAGCAAGTTCAGCTGCATTTGTGTTGGGAGACATGCAGTTGCAGTCGAGGGTTACACTTGCAATTGCATGCCTAGTGTACACATGCAACTCTTCCCTCTCTCGTCACCCTCCGACAAAATAAAGTCCAATTACATCTGTGTTGGAATACATGCAATTGCAGTCCGGGCCGATGCTTGCAATTGCATGTGTAGTGTACACATGCAAATGCCCTCCCCACCTCTCCCACCCCCTCCAACAAAACAAAGCTCAGTTGCATTCGTTTTGGGAGATATATAATTGCAGTCGAGGCGACACTTGCAGTTGCATGCCTGGTATACACATGCAACGGCCCCCTCTCCTGCCGCCCTCCTACAAAACAAAGTCCAGTTGTATCCGCGTTGGAAGACATGCCATTGCAGTCCGGGTTGATGGTTGCAAATGCATGCCTAATATACACATGCAACAATTACCCCTCCCGCCACCCCTCCGACAAAACAAAGTCCAATTGCATCAGTGTTGGAAGACATGCAATTGCAGTCTGGGCCGATGCTTGCAATTGCATGTGTAGTGTACATATGCAACTGCCCCCAACTCTCCAAGCCCCTCCAACAAAACAAAGTTCAGTTGCATTCATGTTGGGAAACATGCAATTGCAGTCGGGGGTTACACTTGCAGTTGCATGCCTATTGTACACATGCAAATTGTCCCCCTCTCTCGCCGCCCTCCGACAAAACAAAGCCTAGTTAAATCCGTGTTGGAAGACATGCAATTGCAGTCCGGGCCGATGCTTGCAATTGCATGCGTAGTGTACACATGCAAACTCCCCCCTCCTCCACCTCTCCCACCCCTCCAACAAAACCAAGTTCAGTTGCATTTGTTTTGGGAGATATGCAGTTGCAGTCGGGGCGACACTTGCAGTTGCATGCCTAGTATACACATGCAACTGTGCCTCCCTCCCGCTACCCCCCAACAAAACAAAGTCTAGTTGCATCTGCATTGGATGACATGAAATTGAAGTCCGGGTCGATGGTTGCAATTGCATGCCTAATTTACAGATGCAATTGTTCCCCCTCCCGCCGCCCCCCGACAAAACAAAGTCCGTTTGCATCCGTGTTGGAAGACATGCAATTGCAGACTGGGTCGATGCTTGCAATTGCATGCCTAATGTACAGATGCAATTGTTCCCCCTCCCGCCACCCCTCCGACAAAACAAAGTCCGGTTGCATCCGTGTTGGAAGACATGGAATTGCAGACTGGGTCGATGCTTGCAATTGCATGCTTACTGTACACATGCAAATGTCCCTCCTCTTCCGCCGCCGTCTGACAAAACAAAATCCAGTTGCAGGCATGTTGAAAGATGTTTAGTTCCAGTCGGGGGGTGGGGGCGGGGAGGGGAGGGGGCGACAATTGCAGTTTCGTGCCTCATGTACAGATGCAACTGCTCCCCCTCTCCCACCCCTCGGACAAAACAAAGTTCAGTTGCATTTGTGTTGGGAGGCATGCAATTGCATGCCTAGTGTACAAGTTGCCCCCTCCCCCTAGTACTGAACCCTTTAAACAAACATGTGGATTCGGACTAACAAAAAAACAAACACAAGGAAAAAAAGTATCCTGTAAGACCGCTCTTCAGACTCTAGCCCATGTTGATCAAAGCATGAGATATACATTTCCATATTACCGACAAAAAAAATATTCAAAACAGATTTTACTCCAAAAACAATAAACACTACAAAAATATCTACGTACCACTAATCTATGATTAAGATATGTCCAAAAGAATGCAAAAAAAAAGACAAAAATGTAACCCCCTACATTTTTTGCCAGCAAAATAAAACCGCTACTTGAATAAGAACACAAAAGAACAAAAAAAAAATCACCCAGATCTAAACTACGAAGAATCTCCGCTAGTTATATCTGCTATTGGAAAACTCTATTTGATCCATACTACTGGAACTGAAAAAATACTCCCACATCTACGGGTATCAGCGAATGAATGAAAATATACAAAACAAAAGGGGTGAAGGAGATAACTTAATTCATCGCTCGTGGAAAAGGAGCACACCCATCTGCCCGCCCCTCTCCTTCTGCGTAAACAATGTCGCAGCCCAGCAAAAAAATAACGACAAAAAATGGCACCTAAACACCTGCCACAGCCCACCGCCCAAGCCAAGCCACTCGACACCAGAAAAAGGCCCAAAACAGACAAACAAATGAAAATGGGCCGGTCACGCGCCTTACACAGGCCAATCGAGACAAAACAAACCCCATGCGCGAATCTTGAACCAAGGAACTATCGAACGGTTAACATGTCGACTTAGACTTCGCGAAGTCTAAGTCGACTGAGATTTAGCAGCACCGTTTTGCCACATCAAAACAGATGACATCAGCGGGAATCTTTTTGGTTTTCGGCTTAAAAATATTTTATCTCCTAATTAAAAAATCTAATTAAAAATCCGTTTTCACCATTAAATCCGTCTCGACGAGATCTTCAAAACTAGATCCCATGTTAATATGTTTCGACGATTTTTTTTTGCCAAAAGTTGCCATGATGTTTACACTGTAATTGCCATAGTGTCACATTAAAGTTGCCATGTGGCAATTTTAGTTTATAGAGCATGGCAATTTTAGTATTTTGACCATGGCAATTACAGTACTTTGACCATGAAAATTATTTTTTGTATGAACCATGGCAATTTTAAGTGCATGTATCATGAAAATTTTAGTTTATGGTTCATGGCAAGACTAGTTTCTTAATTCCCCGTTTTATAATATGTCAAAATTTACTTTTAAATGTAGAATAAAATGGCTGAAATATATCATGGCAACTTCAATGTAAACACCATGGTAATTCATGTGCAATAGGCATGCCAACTTTTAAAAGTCGTCGAAACATATTGATATGAGATCTAGTTTCGAAGATCTCGTCACGATGGATTTAATGATGAAAACGGATCTTCAATCGGATTTTTTATTAAAGAGATAAAACAGTTTAAAAACTGGAAATTCAAAAAGATTCAACCATGCATGCATACAGTAACGTGACGTAGTCTGTGTGTTATATGACGTGTGAGCGGATGTGGTGCGCTTCCACCACACGTGTGGGCGTTATCAGCGTCCTTAAATTAACTTAAACAAATGGTGGGGCCTGACTGTCAATGACAGATAAATTAAACAGAGTTTTATTTAGCCAACTAATTAATTAGCGGGGGTGGCCCCACTTGTTAGTGGCTCATCAGGGGGGTTAGTAGCACAATTAGCGTCAATGGCCTATTAGGCCGGTGGCTTCGAGCCACGGCGGAGGCACGCCGGAGCGCCGCTATGGGCGGCGGCTCGAGTCGCAGAGGCCACCGGGGGCGAGCTCGCGCTCGCCCGCTTCCAAAGGAACCAGAGGGAGGCCGCGGGGTGAAGGGAGGAGGGCCATGGCGGAGCTGGGCGGCGCCGGCGCAGCGGATGCGTGCGGGGAGGCAAGGGAGGGCGCGGGTGAGCAGAGGCGGGCGCGGCGGACAGGGCAGAGGCGCTCAGGGCGACAGCGGGCGGCGCATGCGACGACAGGGAGAGCGGCTGGACCCGCGGGAGCTCCGTCGGGCGAGCAGAAGGCAGCGGCGGGGTGCGGTGACTGCGACGAGTACAGGGCGGCCGCGGCCAGGGAAAACGGTGCGCGCGGCGGGCGTGCGCGCGGGGCGTAGGCGTGCGGGTGGTGCTGGGAGCGCGGGGGCTGCAGCAGCAGCAGCTCGCAGGCACGATCCAGCTCGCGAGCTCCGTTACGGGTACGCGAGGATGACGACGGCGGTTCTAGGTGGGGAAGAGCACGGGGAAAGAGGGGGGGAGATGGAGCAGAGCTCACAATGAAGCGGGTAGAGGGCTCAGGGGAGCTGGGGGAGGTCGAGGATGTAGATCGACGGCGGGGCAGATGCGGCGGCCGGGGTTGCAGAAGACGATACGGGTGACGCCGGCGTTGCTTCCCGACCTCGATCCGTTTGCGTGCCCGACAAGGAAGAACCACCGGGGCTCATGGGCATCCTCTAGTGGCGCGGGGAGCTTGGTGGACGCGGCAACGACGACGACGCAGCCAGAGATTGCCGGTTGAAAAAGAACACTTTCCCCTACGCTCACACCTAGGGTTTTCTTCCTCGCGGGCGATCTAATCGCACCCGAGTCCCACCACCCATACCACGACCTGATCGGCGATCTCTCCGGCCGCTGTGCACTCCCGCCCGCGCCCGGATGGCCTCCCCCTCGGACGCCAACTCTGCTATGAGCGGCGGCGCCTCGGCGGCTGCCAACCCTGTCCTGGAGGATTTCTTCGACCAGTTAGATCTAAATGAAGAGGAGTTCAACGATGTGGAGATTGATGAGGAGGATCCCGGCATCAAGGAAAGCGTGAGGTGGCTGGCCCTGGCTAGGGTTCACACCGATAAAACCTTCTCCCCGGCGGCTTTCTACAAGGATATGAGGGCGGCCTGGAATCCGGCGCAACCAGTACGGTTTCGTCCGGTGGGCCCCAACAGATTCGTTGTCCAGGCCTCGTGCCTTGGGGATTGGGAGCGGATGATGAAGCAAGGGCCCTGGCTCTTTCGCAATATGGCGGTCCTTATGTGCTCGTATGATGGTTTTACCAAAGCGGATGATGTAGTCTTTGATCACATGCCTATTTGGCTCCAGATTCATAAGTTACCGGACCCCTACTGTAAGCAGGGGATCGTGGAGAGGCTCCTCAAGGGGGCTGGCGAAATCTTGGAGATGAGATTGAACGGCAATACCCGTGGGGATTATGTTAGGGTTAGGGTTAACCACGACATCAAACAGCCGCTTACAAAGTGGGTGAGCGTTGTGAGAGCTCAGGAGAGACAAGTTTACCTGGTTCGATATGAGAAGCTTGCTCGTTTTTGCAAATTCTGTGGTCTAATTGGACATGATCATAAGGAGTGCGGTTCTGGTGTTCACGATCAGAAGAAACTGAAGTTTGGAGATTGGTTGTACGCGGATGGGCCTAGCCGCCCGCGTCCTGAGCAAAACCCTACCAGGGCCAACAAGCCACGACAAACGAAGAACGACGGTAGCCCGAGTGCTCCGTTGGCTCCTGGCGGTAAGGGAGTTGATCCCGAGACCCTGGATACTGCCACAAGTCCTGTGAAGAACTTGGGGGTGAGCATGGAGGTTGATAGAGAAGCTAGGAAGAGACTAATCATGGACAACTCTGGAGATGATGTTCTGAATAATTCCAGTAATCCGAAGGCGATCTTGGCCATCACCGATGGCAATGGCCAGGACCTAGGGGACAATGCCTCACCTTCCAGCAGCACCTCTAGCAGTAAACGTGTTAAACTCAGTTTGAACCTTGACACAAATGAGATATCGGCGGCTTCCCGTGAGGAAGACAGCCGGACACAATGAATACCCTGTTCTGGAACTGCCGGGGGGGGGGGGGGGGGAACCGCCGGACAGTTCGTGAGGTTTTGGCCCTCTCAAAAGCCAATAACCCCAAGCTAGTTTTCCTTTGTGAAACTAGGCAAGCATCAGTGAAAGTGGAGAAGTTGCGTTGGAGACTCGGTCTGAAAGGATTTCATGGAGTGGATAGTGATGGTAGAAGTGGTGGATTGGCACTTTTCTGGGATGAGTCTTTGTCTGTTACGGTTCTTGATTCTTGCAGTCGTTTTATCGATGTTAGTGTGGTTGATGTTGGCTCAGGCACGTCTTGGCGTGCCACGTTTGTCTATGGCGAACCTCGGGTGGAAAATCGATATCGCATGTGGGAGCACCTGTGCAGGCTCAGGGCGAGTTCACGATTGCCGTGGATGGTGTGTGGTGATTTTAATGAGGCTTTGTGGCAGCATGAGCACCTCTCGAGGACCATGCGCTCAGAGTCTCAGATGGTGGCATTTAGGGATTGCCTGGAGGTCTGCGAGCTGGAGGATCTTGGCTTCTCAGGCATCCCGTACACATACAATAATGGTCAGGACTCATTCCGCAACGTACAAGTTCGTTTGGATCGTGCATGTGCGGATGAATCATGGAAAGATACGTTTCCGTTTGCAAAAGTGGTACACTTGGCCACCTCATGCTTTGATCACTGCCCCGTGGTGATTATGATGGAGGGGATGCACGACCAGCGGCGGCGGGCGTCATGCCTACGCTATGAAATCATGTGGGAGCGGGAGCAAACCTTACCCGACGTGATTGTCGGGGCCTGGACCAAAAGGAAGCCCATGGGAGGCCTCGGTTCGGTGGCCCGGTCACTGAAGGATACCTTGAAGGATTTAAAGGATTGGAGTAAGGAAAAATTTGGAAACGTGTTGAAGGAGATTGAAAGGCTATGTTCGCAGTTGGAGGAGCTACAAAATTTGGGTGCGGACCGAGCTGAAATACGGTCCAAGATGAACCAACTCGACGAGCTGTTGTATAGGGAGGAAATGCTTTGGCTCCAAAGATCACGCATCACTTGGTTGAAGGAGGGCGAACATAATACTAAATACTTGCATCGTAGAGCGGTATGGCGTGCCCGCAGGAACCTTATTCAACGCCTACAGAAGCAGGACGGGACTTGGTGCAGTGCTCCAACGGAGATGGAAAGGATGGCTCACTCCTACTTCAAGGAGATTTTCACTAAGGATCCAACTCTCTCCCCGGATGAGGTTCTTGATTGTATAGTACCGAAGGTCACTGAGGAGATGAATGATTCGTTATGTAAGCCCTACTCTGATGAGGAAATTTCTAATGCCCTGTTCCAGATCGGCCCCCTCAAAGCTCCGGGCTGTGACGGTCTGTCGGCCAGGTTCTTTCAGCGTAATTGGGCACTGCTGAAAGTGGAAATTGTTGGTGCAGTCCATGAGTTTTTTGTGTCTGGTGTTATGCCTGAAGGAGTCAATGACACGGCTATTGTGCTAATTCCTAAGGTCCCTCACCCAAAGGACCTGAAAGATTTTCGGCCAATAAGCTTGTGTAATGTCATTTACAAGATTGTTTCGAAGTGTATGGTGAATAGGCTGCGGCCTATTCTGACAGAGCTTATTTCAGAGAACCAAAGCGCCTTCATTCCTGGGAGGCTGATTACTGACAATTCCATTATTGCATTTGAGTGTCTCCATCACATTCAAACTGCGAGAAACAATGTGCCAGGTCTATGTGCTTACAAACTTGATTTATCTAAAGCTTACGACCCGGTGGATTGGTCTTTCTTGCAGCGAGCCCTGGCTAGGTGGGGCTTTTCTGAGCTATGGATCTCTCGTGTTATGGCATGTGTGTCATCGGTCAAGTATTCGCTGAAATTTAATGGCAAGTTACTGGAGTCCTTCTCTCCCTCCAGGGGACTCCGCCAAGGTGACCCTTTGTCTCCTTTCCTCTTCTTATTTATTGCTGATGCCCTGTCTTCGTTAATGGATAAGGCTGCAAGCGAGGACGGGCTCAAAGGAGTTACGATCTGTAGAGGTGCGCCGGAGATAACACATCTCTTATTTGCGGATGACTCACTCTTGTTCTTCCATGCTACGCAAGAACAGGCATTGTTGGTGAAAGGAGTGTTGAACACGTTTGCGGCGGCGACTGGACAACTTATCAACCCGTCGAAGTGTTCCGTTCTATTCTCAAGCCAATGCCCATCTAATGTGGTACAAGAGATAAAGCTTACGTTGGATATTTCACAGGAGGCCTTTGAACCCAAGTACTTGGGCTTGCCTGTGCCCGAGGGAAGGATGCATAAGGGGAACTTTGAGTCCACCCAGGACCGATTGAGGAAAATACTCGTTGACTGGAGCGAGCAATATATGTCCACTGGGAACAAAGAGATCCTTATCAAATCTGTTGCACAGGCCATCCCTGCATATGTTATGAGCGTATTTAAACTCCCCGTCTCGGTTTGCGATGATATCACACGTATGATACGCCAATATTGGTGGGGAGTTGAGAATGGGAAGAAGAAGATGGCTTGGATGAGTTGGGAAAAGTTGAGATTACCTAAATCCATGGGAGGATTGGGGTTTAGAGACATGAGGGCGTTCAACCAAGCTTTGCTTGCTAAACAAGCCTGGAGATTACTGGACAGACCGGACAGCTTATGTGCGCGTTTGATCAAGGCGAGATATTACCCCTCAGGCCAGCTTTTGGACACAGTGTTCCCGGGCACTAGCTCAGAAGTTTGGAAAGGAATCTTGCATGGTCTTGAGCTGATTAAAAAGGGTGTCATTTGGCGTGTCGGCAATGGTACGAGGATCCGCACTTGGCCTGACCCGTGGCTCCCCCGACCTTACTCCTTTCGCCCTATCACACCGAAGGGAAATTGCCGCTTTAATTGGGTCTCGGACTTCCTGGATGGCAATGGTGCATGGAGGCAGGATCGGCTTGGAGAGTTTTTCTGGCCTATGGATGTTGACTAGATTCTGAAGATACGGACATCGCCTCGCCAGAGGGATGACTTTCTGTCCTGGTTTCCGGAGAAGAGTGGTTGCTTTACTGTGCGAAGTGCATACAAACTGGCCACGCACGATCAGAATGTTGCAGCGGCCAATGGTGCGTCCAACAGCGCTCCTGAGGGGAACCGATCAGCTTGGAACCTCGTCTGGAAGGCTGCGGTTCCTCAAAAAATGAAGATACACGCATGGAGATGCATTACGGGGACGTTGGCGACTCAAAGATGCAAGGTTTATAGACATATAGCGACAAGTTCTACCTGTCAGCTCTGTGGGGTTGAGGAGGAAGACTCATTTCATGCTTTGGTCATTTGTACTCACGCAAGAATCCTATTGACAAACATGAGGCGTCGTTGGCCAATCCCGGGTGATGATCTTCTTATACTTGATGGGAAGGAATGGTTTTCTACACTATTGGCAAAATGCACGGTCCAGGTCCGGGATATGCTCATCATGTTGATCTGGAGGATCTGGCATCTACGCAACGAGCTGACACATGGGAAAGAAGTTCCACCAGTGCCGGCCACGGTCGAATACCTAGACAGCTACTACAAGTCAACTTCGATCGCTGGGAGCTACTAAACGGAGGAAATCATCAAGGGCAAGATGCCACTTTCGGCTGTTCCTGTTCCTTGCCGTGGTGACAAGCCACCCGAAGCCCCCTGGCCGGCGCCATGCCATGGAAGACTGGCGCTGTCCGTCGACGGCTCATTCCTCAAGGACGACGGCTTAGCTGCTATCGGCATGGTACTTAGGAATGAAAAGGGAGAGGTCCTCATGGCGGCCTATCATTTCATCTTCTACTGCAATGACCGGCTTGAGGCAGAGCTACATGCGATAATGCAGGGCTTGGCCCTTGCAATTCAGCATTCTCATCTTCCGGTGGTGGTGCAAACGGACTCCTCGGAAGCGCTATCATGTCTGACTAATGGCGCTCTTCTTCGCTCGGCTTACGGTCTTGGAGATCAAGGACCTTTTAGGTAGTAGGGAGTTTTTTCCTCAAAAGATTACTAGGTTTCAGAATAGAGTTGCTGATCAATTGGCTAAGTATAGTCGCCCCGAGCGTGCCACTGCTGTTTGGCTAGGCTCGGTTCCACCTTGTATCGAGGACTTGTGGCCTCTTGACTGTAACTCTTTACCCATGCAATAAACTCCCTTTACCCCCGCAAAAAAAAACGACGATGACGCAGCCATGGGCGCCTCGGGCAAGAAGAAGAGAAGGGGGGACGAGTGAGGGAGAGGGAGAAGTGGGCGCTAGGTTAGATAGAGAGGGCGACTGGGTTGTCTCGGCCCATTGTGGCCTAAGGCCCAGGAGGGAGGTAGGAGACCTCCTCGTTGGCGCCTTCAGCGCCTGATCACTTTCCTGGCGCTCAGCGAGCCCCTAGTGGGCCGTGGCCCATTCACTTGATCGTTGCTCGCTCGACCGGCTGCTGCTCGCTCGCTCTCGATCGCTACTGGTCAAAAAAGCCTTGTTGATTAAAAAAAGAAAATAATCCGCAAAAAAAGAAAAAACCGTGAATTAAAAACTGTACAAGAATTTTCATAAAAGTTCCCAAAATTTGAAAAAAGGTTCATCAAATTTGAAGAAGTTCATTGAATTTTAAAAAAGTTCATACAATTTGAAAAAAGTTCATCGACTTTGAAAAAAGTTCATCGAACTTGAAAAAAAGTTCATCGAACTTGAAAAAAAGTTCATCAAACATGTAAAAAGTTCATTGAATTAGAAAAAGTTCATCGAATTTGAAAAAAGTTCTTCAAATTTAAAAAAAAGTTCATCATTTTTGAAAAAGTTCATTGAATTTGAAAAAAGTTCATCGAATTTGAAACAAAAGTTCATCAGTTTTGAAAAAAGGTCATCGAATTTGAAAAAGTTCATCAGATTCGAAAAAGGTTCATCGAATTCGAAAAACTTCATTGAATTAGAAAAAAAAATCATCGAATTAGAATGAAGTTCATGAATTTGAAACGTACATTCCTGTATTATAGAAACATGTTAGAAAAAAGGTAAAATGGAAATGAAATAAAAATAGAAAAAAAGAAGGAAGAGAGAAAGAAGAAAAGGGGGGAAACCTAGAACTAAACATGTCAAGTGTAGATGGCCGATTGGTTAATGCAGCGAGGGTTGATCCAGGAGATCGCCAGTTCGATTCGCGGTACGTACATGCCTTCTTTTTTGCGTCTTTAAAGCCGAAAGAAAGGACCATGGGCCGGCCCAGCGTGGACAAGGGGGGTGTGCGCCCTGTACCATTAACCCTATATCGGGCGCTAAAGGCGCCAAATAGGGTTTGGCGGGAGGCAGGGGGTTTTCTTTCTGTTGTTTCTACTTCTGTTTTCTAATTTCCTTTTCAAAACAAAATAGTTTTATAAAATATAAATTTGCTCCTAAATTATCATAATAACTTAGGCCACTGCCACAATTAGTTTAACATTTAATTAAATTACTTTGTAACTTTTATTAATTAAAAAGTATTTAATAATTGTTTTAGCCTCTGTTTTATTTATTTTAGGGCATTTGAATACCTTTAAAAAATGTTGGTCCACCACCATAATTATTATGGAAATTTTTCCACATAATGAACATTTTAGTTCTGATGTTTGAAGAATTAATTTATTTGGCTTGCTTTTTAAATTTGAATTTGAGTTTGGTTTGAAACAAGTGAGGATTAGCAAAAATTAATTATGATGACATGGCACCATTAACAGGAGTTTACTGTAGCATGACACCCGGGTTTTTACAGATAATCTGATCATAAACTCACAATTCATCGGATCCCAACAAACACACCGCAAAAAATGATTACATCGAATAGATCTCCAAGAACATCGAGGAGAACATTGTATAGATCAAAGAGAGAGAAGAAACTATCTAGCTACTAGCTATGGAACCGTAGGTCTATGGTAAACTACTCACACATCACCGGAGGGGCAGGAAGGTTGATGTAGAAGCCCGCCATGATCGATTTCCCCTTCGGCAGAGTGCCGAAAAAGGCCTCCAGATGGGATCTCGCCAGAACAGAAGCTTGCGGCGGTGAAAAAAGTGTTTTGGGTGGCTCTCTGTTGATTTCCCGATTTTAGAGAATTTATAGAGGCGAAATTAGGTCAAACGGAGCAAACGTGGGCCCACGAGGCACCACGGCACGCCTACCCCCTGGGTGCGCCCTGGTGGCTCGTGGCCACCTCCTTCACCTTCTGACTTCCTTGTAAAGCTTCTAGGGTCTCTTATGTCCAGAAAAAAAAATTCAAAAATATTCGTAGCATTTGAACTTCGTTTGGTACTGATTTCCTGGAAAACCAAAAACATGCAAAAAACAGCAACTGGCACTTGGCACTAAGTTAATAGGTTACTCCCAAAAAATGATATATAATTGCATGATACATCTCCATCGTGTCTATAATTTTTTATTGTTTCATGCCAATATTCTACAACTTTCATATACTTTGGGCAACATTTTATAATATTTTTGGGACTACCATATTGATCTAGTGCCCATAAGCCTGGGAATAGTTTGTAATCCAAACCAAACCCAGTCCAACCTATGCATGTACAAGTCCACCAATCAAACCAAACCAATCCAAACTATAAATGCTATAATCCAAGCCAAACCAAATTGCTTGTGTTTTCAAGCTAAACCAATCCAATCCATTCCCTAGAATTGGTTTGAGCCTAAAGTTTCAAACTATGGACATGTGCACACAGATGATGGGCGAAGTAGCAGAAGCAACAGCAACTCTGTGCACATGGTGGGCGAAGTATGGCCATCCCCGTCCCGACCATCGTGGCAGTAGTAGCAGAAGTAGCTGAGGCGAGCTAGTTATCTATGAGGCAGTGCCTCCATAGCAGCTGAAGAAGTAGCTGAGGCAGGACAAGATCGTGCTCCAGCCCCACACATCTCTCCATACTGCGGTCGCAGTGCAGCGCCGGCGGCAGCGCGGAGTAGCGGCTGCTGGGCGAGGCCGTGGGTCTCCTGCGGGTGGCCAGATAGGCCAGATGCTCACACTCAAGCTGCAACTCCTTCGTGGATGGGTTCATTGATAACCTCGTGGACTTGCTCTTCTGCAGGAGTGGTCTGACGGTTTGGTTTCCATCCATGGATAGAAACCATTTGAGACCAGTCAGTCTCTGTCCAGACAAAACCAATCCAATCCAATAATAGGTAAACCCCAGACCAAACTAAATTAATTTAGAGGATTAGCCTATTTCATCCAATCCAAAAGCAGTCCAATAGGGAAACTGACTGAAACTATAGTTTCAGTCCAAACTGTTATCAGGTTTAAGTGCCGAGTGCCAGTTCCTGTTTGTTGCATGATTTTTGTTTAGCAAAATATCCATATCAAACGAAGTCCAAATGCGATAAAAATTTACGGAGATTTATTTGGGAATATATGTGATTTTTGGGAAGAAGAATGAACGCAAGACGGTGTCCGAGGGGGCACAAGGCACCTGGGCGCGCCCGGTGGCTTGTGGGGCCCTCGCAGGTCGGTTGTTGCCCTTCTTTCGCGGTAAGAAATATAATATCCGGAATAAAATCGTGTTAAAATGTCAGCCCAATCGGAGTTACGGATCTCCGGGAATTTAAGGAACAGTGAAGGGCCAGGAAACAGGAAAGCAAAACAGAAGAGAACAGAGAGAGAGATCCAATATTGGAGGGGCTCCTGCCCTCAGGGGGTCATGGAGACCAAGGACCAGAGGGGAAACCCTCCTCCCATCTAGGGGAGGACAAGGAAGAAGAAGAAGAAGGAGGAGGCTCTCTCCCCCTCTCTCTTGGTGGTGCCGGAACACCGTCGGGGCAATCATCGTGGGACAGCGATCTACACCAACAACTCCGTCATCTTCATCAATACCTCCATCACCTTCCCTCATCTATATTCAGCGGTCCACTCTCCCGCAACCCGCTATACCACCTACTTAGACATGGTGCTTTATGCTTCATATTATTATCCAATGATGTGTTTCCATCCTATGATGTTTGAGTAGATTTTTGTTGTCCTTTCGGGTGATTGGTGAATTGCTATGATTGGTTTAATTTGCTTGTGGTTATGTTGCTGTCCTTTGGTGCCCATCAAATGCGCGCGTGTGTGGATCACACCATAGGGTTAGTTGTATGTTGATAGGACTATGCATTGGAGGGAAAGAGTGACAGAAGCTTCTTCCTACCATAGAAATTGATTCATACGGGATTGAAGGGGGACCAATATATATTAATGCTATGGTTGGGTTTTACCTTAATGAACGTTAGTAGGTGCGGATGCTTGCTAATAGTTCCAATCATAAGTGCATAGAATTCCAAGTAAGGGATGACATCCTAGAAGTGGCCTCTCCCACACAAAAACTTGCTATCGGTCTAGTAACATAGCCAATTGCTTCGGGACAATTCCGCAAATCCTACCACCACTTTTCCACACTCGCTATACCAACTTAATTGTACTTTTAGTAAAACAGCACCTAACTTTTATTTTCACGTTCTTTATTATCTTGGAAACCTATCCCTTTACACCTACAAAGTGCTTCTAGTTTCATACTTGTTCTAGGTAAAGTAAACGTTAAGTGTGCGTAGAGTTGTATCGGTGGTCGATAGAACTTGAAGAGAATATAAATTCCACCTTTAGCTCCTCATTGGGTTCGACACTCTTATTTATTGAAAAAGCTAGTATTGATCCCTGTAGGATCGAAAGTATGTCTAGAGGGGGGTGATTAGACTACTTGACCAAATAAAAATCTATCTTTTTCCTAATTTTAGTTGTGGGCAGATTTTAGCAATTAGCACAAGTCAAGCAATCAACCTACACATGCAATTCTAAGAGTATAGCAACGGAAAGTAAAACATTGCATATGAAGGTAAAGGGAAGGGTTTGGAGAAGGCAAACGCAATGGAGACACGGAGATTTTTGGCGTGGTTCCGGTAGGTGGTGCTCTCTTACATCCACGTTGATGGAGACTTCAACCCACAAAGGGTAACGGTTGCGCGAGTCCATGGAGGGCTTGACCCACGAAGGGTCCACAAAGAAGCAACCTTGTCTATCCCACCATGGCCATCGTCCACGAAGGACTTGCCTCACTCGGGTAGATCTTCACGAAGTAGGCAATCTCTTTGCCCTTACAAACTTCTTGGTTCAAGTCCACATCACGACGGAGGCTCCCAAGCGACACCTAACCAATCTAGGAGACACCACTCTCCAAAAGGTAATAGATGGTGTGTAGATGATGAACTCCTTGCTCTTGTGCTTCAAATGATAGTCTCCCCAACACTCAACTCTCTCTCACAGATTTGGCAATGGTGGAAGAGGGATTTGAGTGGAAAGCAACTCGGGGAAGGCTAGAAATCAAGGTTCAAAAGGTTGGAATGGAATCTCTTGATCTCAACACATGAGTAGGTGGCTCTCTCTCAGAAAATGAATGGTGGAAGTGTAGACATGTTCTGATGGCTCTCTCACAAGTGGAGAAGGGGCGGAGGGGTATATATAGCCTCCACACAAAATACAGCCGTTACACACTTTTGACCCATCTCGGTGGCACCGATTAGGAAACTCGGTGGCACCGATCTGTTCAAAAATATGAACTTTAGGAATTTCAGTGAGACTGACTGGAACAACTCGGTGGGACCGATGTGCTAGGGCTTAGGGCAAACATCATCTCGGTGGCGTCGATTGCATCAACTCGGTGAGACCGAAGTGAAGCAATAAGCAACAGAGAATTTGTCAAGCCAACTCGGTGGGATCGATTGCATAAACTCGGTGGGACCAAAGTGGATGCAACAGATCACATAGCGCTGGCAAGGCCATCTCGGTGGGCCGAGATCCGTATCGATGTGACTGAACTGTTAGGGTTTCTGGCAGTGGCTATGTCAAATGAACTCAGTGTCTCCGGGTAGGAAGAATTTGTGGGGCCGAGTTTGGAATTAGGGTTTGGACATATTTGGATGGAGAAAGTGGCTGAGGGTTTTGGAGCAATATCATTAAGCACTTGAGCAAGTAGACCATTAAGCAACACCTCATCCCCTTTTAATAGTATTAGCTTTCCTATGGACTCATTGTGATCTTGGATCACTTAAATAGAAATGAAGAGTCTTGAGCTTTTGCCAATCTTTGTCCTTAGCATTTTGAGGGGTCCACATCTCTAGTCCATGCCATGGCAATCATTGAACATCTTGAAATATTTATCTTAAATGGATATTAGTTCAATGAGCTATATGTTGTTATGAATTACCAAAACCACCCGGGGATTAGTTGCACTTTCAATCTCCCCCTTTTGGTAATTGATGACAACATATAGATCAAAGCTTTGACAAATGATTAAATGAATGAAATACATCGTTGCTTTGAGAAGTATGTGATAAGCTAGAGCTCCCCCTAAATTTGTGCATTATTAAAAATTTGCGTTTGAATGCAAATGCACAATTGATTAGGATCATGGATCATTCTTCCATGCCACATACATCTTGGTGGAGCGCACAAAATGATAAGAGTGAATTAACATGCACGCATCACCAAAGACATAAGTGAATGATCATACACAAATAAGTGTAGAGATAAGCATGAAGCACTCAATAAGCATAGTATGATCAACCACACAACCAAACATAGTATCTCATGAGCATAAAAACAACCAAGTAGCATGAATCAAATGGACATTGTAGCAAAAACTCAAATAAAACCAAGGAGAAAAAGCGAGACACTCTCTCTCTCGAAGCCTATGATCTATACACTTTCTCCCCCTTTGGCAACAAGTTACCAAAAAAGCTTGAAAAAGTAGAGCTATGCGTCTCTCTAGGCACGATCCTCTAGAGCTCCTGAAGGGGTCTTCTAGCTTGTGGCTCCAGTGTGCGTAGCTGGCATTGAGAGAATTGCTTCTGCAAAAGCCTCTGCTGAAGTCTGCTGAGCTGGTGGTGTAGATACTGGAGGTGGCACTGTAGTTGTAGTGGCAGGTGTAGAGTGAGTAGGCCTTGTGTCTGCAACTGGCACAGCTGAAGATCTGACTGCTCTGGGCATAGTCTGGAACCTCTTAGTAGTGGTGTGCTCATTTCCATCCTCAGCATCATCGTGAAGCTTCTCCATAATAGACTGGATCTCTGTGACCTTGACATCTAAGTTGTACATCTTGTCCTCTACAATCCGCTCTAAGCTCTCCCAGTTCTTGGCTAAGTTGGCCAGACTCCGCTCAATCCTCAGTGTTGCTTCCAGCAGATATGTCATTTGGTCTTGCTTAGACTTGAGATTTGCTATTGGGGCATTGGGTGCAATGTCGTCCTTTGCTGCCTTTCCTGCTGCTGCCTGAGCCTTCTCTTGAGCCACAACTGATGTAGGGTGTGAAGGATCCATCACCACTACATTGTCCTTGAACTCTGGCTGAAGAGGGAGGTGCTCACGGTTGAGTAGATATGTGTTTGTACCAACCTTGGAGGTGATAAGAATATGAATGTGTGGAGCATATCCATAAGACCTCTTCTAGTCAGTAGCAGTCCTCTTGACCGTCTCAACAATTAAGCTCATAACTTTGAATTTCTGCGGTGGGGAATCAAACAGGTGCAGCAAGTTGATGGAGTGGCCACGGATCATCCTCTCATCTCTAGATTTGGGCAATAGAGTGTGCCTCAAAATGGTGTTTGTGGTGGCCAAACCAGCTAGCAAATGCTTGATTTACCCAAGCTTATGGCTCTCAAGATCCTTTGGAGGGATTTCCTTGTACATGTTTGCCATAGAGTTGTGGTCCATCCTAGGCTTCCCATAGACATCAACATCGTCTTCATCTTCCTTAGGGGCATTAAGAAGAGCAGCCCACTCAGAGATTGATGACCGGTACTTGTGTCCCTCAGTCATCCATGCAATCTTCCCATCTGGATAGAAATGTGTTGTAGAGTAGAATTGCATGACCATCTCGTCATTCCACTTTGTAAGCTTCTGACCAACAAATACATCAACTCTAGCAAGTCTTAAGCTCTCATGAACATGGGGGAAGTAGTATTCATTTGCATTGATGTACTTCCAGTCCACCCACCTCATGTCACTGATAATGGGCTTCTTATCAAGCTGAACTATCTCGTAGAAATCTTGTTGTTCCCTAGTGTGGAAATGGTTGTCACAGGTTGTCCTCCTCCTCACTGAATATGGATCCACTTTCCTCCATTCTCTCAGACCTTGTCCTTCCTGAGCATCATGTTCTCTGCAACAGGGTGTGCATTGTCATGGTCTGGGATCTTGGGCTTCAATTTTCTGAGCACTAGTGGCTCATCATTGATACGTCTCCAACGTATCTATAATTTTTGCTTGTTCCATGCCGTTATATTATCATTCTTGGATGTTTTACAATCATTTTATAGCAACTTTATATCATTTTTTGGGACTAACCTATTGACATAGTGCCCAGCGCCAGTTGTTGTTTTTTGCTTGTTTTTTACTTCGCAGAATATCAGTGCCAAATGGAGTCCAAACGCAGCGAAACTTTTTGGAGAATTTTTTTGGACTAGAAGACACAAGATGGGCTAAAGAAGTACCAGAGGGGAGGCCCGAGGTGGGCACAACCCACCAGGTCGTGCCCAGGAGCCCAGGCACGCCCTAGGGGGTTGTGCCCCCTCGATGGCCTCCCGCACCGCCTCTTCGCCCTATAAATACCCAAATATTCCAGAAACCCTAGGGGAGTCAACGAAAAACAATTCCAGCCGCCGCAAGTTCCAGAACCACGAGATCCAATCTAGACACCATCACGGAGGGGTTCATCATCCTCATTGGTGCCTCTCCGATGATGCGTGAGTAGTTCATCATAGACCTACGGGTCCGTAGGCAGTAGCTAGATGGCTTCCTCTCTCTCTTTTGATTCTCAATACAATGGTCTCTTGGAGATCTATTTGATGTAACTCTTTTTGCGGTGTGTTTGTTGGGATCCGATGAACTTTGAGTTTATGATCAAATATATATCCATGAATATTATTTGAGTCTTCTTTTGATCTCTTATATGCATGATTATTTATAGCCTCGTATTTGTTCTTTGAATCTTTGGTTCAGTTATGCCAACTAGATCGCTTTTTCTTGCATGGGAAGAGGTGCTTTGTGATGGGTTCGATCGTGCTGTGTTCTTTTCCAGTGACAAAAGGGGAAGCAAGACATGCATGTATCATTGTTATTAAGGATAACAATATGGGGGCTATTCCTACATGAATAGATTTCGTCTACATCATGTCATCGTTCTTATTGCATTACTCCGTTTTCCCATGAACTTAATACACTAGATGCATGCTGGATAGCGGTCGATGTGTTGAGTAATAGTAGTAGATGCAGGCAGGAGTCGATCTACTAATCTTGGACGTGATGCCTATATATTGATCATTGCCTTGGATATCGTCATAATTATTCGATCTTCCATCAATTGCCCAACAGTAATTTGTTTACCCACCGTGTGCTATTTTCTTGAGAGAAGCCACTAGTGAAATCTACGGCCCCCAGGTCTATTCTTTATCATATTTGCTTTGAGATCTATTTTTATTCGCTTTTGTTTTTAGATCTATTATTCCAAAAACCCAAAAATACCTTGCTGCACTTTTTTGTTACTTATTTTATTTCGCGTTTTATCGAGATCTATTTATCCAATCTACACAATTTTTATCCCGTCAACTTGACAATTTCTAGCGCCGTTACCCGTAGAGGGATTGACAACCCCTCATAAGTGTCGGGTTGCAAGTATTTGTTCTTTGTGTGCAGGTACCGGTTACATAGTGTTGCTTGGTTCTCCTACTGGATTGATACCTTGGTTTCATAACTTAGGGAGATACCTTCCGTAGCTGTGCTGCATCATCCCTTCCTCTTTGGGGAAATACCGACGTAGTTCAAGCGACATCAATCATCATCCTGGACTTCAGGCACTGGGGCCTTGTTCTTCTCAGCAGCTGGAATGTTTCTAGTAGACCTATTGAGTGCAAAAACCTTGGGCTTTGAGGGAGCAGCAACTGACTTCATGGCATCTGCCATGAGCTTCTAAGTTTTGGCTGGAGGTGCAACATGTTTCTCCTCCTCCTCCTCCTCCTCCTCCTCTTCTTCTTCTTCTTCTTCTTCTTCTTCTTCTTCTTCTTCTTCTTCTTCTTCTTCTTCTTCTTCTTCTTCTTCTTCTTCTTCTTCTTCTTCTTCTTCTTCTTCTTCTTCTTATTCCCTCATGGAAGGCTTGCCAAGCACTGTGGCAGTGGTTTTCCTAGCCCTCTTCTTCTTTTTACCAGCAGCAGCTTCTTCACCACTTTACTCCTCAAGTGTGAAGGTCATGGTTTCTTGTGTAGCTGAGGTTTCCCGAGGTTTTGACATAGGCACTCTTCTAACAGCAGTATTTTGCTTAGCACCTGGCTTGGTGGTAGCTACAGAGCCATACTCCTTTCTGAGTACTGCTTTCTTCTTGGAAGTTACCTTTTCATCTGCAACAAAGTCCTCATCCTCACTTTCTAAGGTTCTCTTCTTCCTTGTTCTGGTGGTAGCCTTTGGCAAGTTGCTTGGAGTGCTCCTACTGCCATCATCACAGCTGTCACTGGGGCTTAAACCCTCACTGAGATTAACATTTTGCTCTGACTGATTCTAACTGTCACTGGCATCTGACATCTTGCAAAGCTGACCCTGTGAATAGATAGGTATGGGTAGAGTAGATGAGTATCACAAAAAGCAGATAGTTTTTCAAAAATTTCAGTCCAAACTTTAGTTTTAGTTTTCCATAGAAAGCATTTTAGAGCTACCGATTTGATCATCTCGGTGACACCGAAGCACTCACAGAATCTAAACACACAATATCGGTCAGTCCGAGTTGTGGTTCGGTGGCTTCGAGATTCTAGGGTTTCACTGATATTTTACTTTTGGTCTCACCGATCAGTACGTTTCGGTGGCACCGAGTTATACTTGTACAATGGCCAGAGCCAATCGATGGGACCGAAAATTTCATTTCGATCGGTCCGAGATGAGTTCTGCAGAAACCTAACCCTAAAAATTTTCTTCGAATCTATTCCAATGGAGTTTTCTGGTGGATAGATGAATCTCAACTGTTCCAAGATACTAGGCATTATCCTTGTGAATTGAATCGGAAGGGGATAGCACGAGGAGATCGAATCGTACCCTAACACAGTGACGATCCTCTACGGCAGCAACGGCGGAGTTGATTGCCGTTGATGGCAGTGGAGACGCACAGGAGACAACGATGACGATCCAGAGACCAAGGGGGTGGCAGCAATGGGGCGCGGGCGCATGACATTTGAATAATTTTTCAACCGTACGGGCTGCTGGATATAAATACCCATGTGCTATCGGTGGCACCGAGTGGAATGAATCGGTGGCACCGAGATGTGAAAATGCGTGCAGTTACAGCAACTCGGTGAGACCAAGTTGGTCTAATCGGTAGCACCGAGATGGAAAACCTAGATCAGTCTAATGCTTTCGGTGTGACCGATTTTGATTGGATTGGTCTGACCGAAATGCAATAGAAGGTTTTGGAAGGCAGCCCTTGACGGATCGGTGGCTCCGAGTGCTCCTCACCCGGAGGGTCCGAAAAGAACTTGTTCAATTTTTGTGATATAGCATGAATAGAGTTTGAGACAAGAAAAGCATAGATAGCTAAAGAAAGTTCTTAGGCATTCTTGTATATCCACTTGGCCAATAAAAACCAAGACAATCAAAACAACAAATGGATGTCCTCGAATGGAGAAATTATGCAACCAACATGCTCACACAATAAGATAGTAAAATGAAATATGTGTCAAAGCACGCACAACCAATTCTAGCATCTATCAAGCAATTGGCAATGACTAGGTCATCTATATATGAGTATATTGACTTAGGAGTCAAATGAGAACATTTGATCGTAGGTCATACTCATCGTTTAAGCACAAGTGGGGTTGCCACTTTTACATAAAGCATTTATGTGTTCACACCATTAGAGTTGCTTTAGCTCAATTTTTAGATCAAATCTCCCCCTAGATGTGATATCCCCCCTAAGAGGGATGAACTAACCTTGGGTTTTGTCGATGATGACTTCATGTAGATAGTGAATATGTGGATGCTCTTTGTTGATGTAGATCATTTGGAGCAATCCTTCAGAGTGTTGCACTTTCAATACCTACATGGGTTAGTCCCACAAGGAACATACAAGGATATCCATACACATAGAGTGAATTGCACAAATGATGATGTCCATGAAAGCATTAGGTTACCTTGTCCCTTGTCTTACCAACAAGAGGGTTTGTGACTCCATGAACTAGTGCAAGATATGAAAGTTGATTGCACAAGTCCTTGCCATAATGAATATGAGTGAAGTATGTTGGCGGAGTCACCCTCAAGAGCACTCTAGTTCTTCTTCTTTGGGACCCACATCAACTTGATGGGAATCCTTGGAGTTGTAGTTGTACTTGATGAAGTAGAGCTTGATGTAGTCTTGGAAACCCACTTGACCATGGCCTTAGGAGCTTCTCCAAATGAGTCAATCTCTTCTTGAAGCTTGTCCTTGCCCTTTAGCTTGTGGTCTTGTGGTGGAAGATCATCTTGAGCTTGTGTTCCCTCAAAAGAAGTGGGGTCATACTTCTCTTGTTGAGGAACAAACTTCGTCTTGGGGTATTGATCTTCGTCCCATTCAACTCCATTGGCATTGAACTTTTGTTCAAAACCAACACCTTGATTCTTCCGGTGTCTTCCTTGCTTGCGTACAATTTCCTCAAATTGCTTACTCCCGGCAAGGCTCTTGTAAACACCTTTATTTATAATTTTCTTCAATAAGCTATTTTCTTGCTCAAGTGTAACTTGGCTAAGAGAATCATTAGTGGAATCAAGAGAACTACTAGAAGCAACAATATTGGATTTAGCATGATTATTGTTACTACTAGAAGAAGAATCTTTCTTGTCCTTGTTGCTAGATTTTACTTGTGGCATATAAGTAGACAAGAGGAGACGTTTGGCAATGTAAGAGGAACTCTTCTTTCGAAGATCATCACTGATAGCTTTTAGGAACTCATGCTCTTGCTCTAAATTTAGCTTCTCAAAGCGTAGCTTCTCATGAGTTCTTAGGAGCTCTCTACGATCCTCTTGAGTTGTTTCATGAACTAACTTAAGAGTGTTTAGTTCTTTAGTTAGACACTCAATCTCCTTCTTATCATTGTCATTCGTTTCATCTTGATTAGCATGATTACTAGCAAGTTCATCATAGTTTTATCACTAGTTTTGTCAACAAGTAAATCATCATCACCTAGCAAATCATCTTCGTCACTATCAAAATCAAGATACTTGGGGTGTGATACCTTGGGGCCTTTAGCCATGAAGCATCTTTCATTTGGTGAGTCAAATATGTCGTAGGAGTCGGATGACACTAGTACAAGACCGGCAACACCTTCATCTTGAGTATAGTCGGAGTCAGAGTGATAGCTTCTCTCGGAGTAGTTGCCGGAGTCGAAACCGGATACCCATTCACCAACATGAGCTTGATGTCTTCGTCTTGTGTATCTCTTTGATGACTTGTCTTTCCTTTCTGAATCCTTGCTTCTTCAAGAGGGTCTTCATTCATAACGATTATCTCTACTCCTTCTCTCTCTTGGAGGTGATTCATTGATCCCTTCTACTTCTCCTTTTTGGTGAGTCTTCTCTTTTCTTGTAGGGAGTCGTACACTCATTGGAGTAGTGTCCGGGTCTTCCACAATTGTAGCAATTATGATCACGACTAGAAGATCTTTTGTCATTGTAAGACCTTGACTTGGAGCTTCTCTCTTTGCTTCTATTCTTCTAGAATTTGTTGAAGTTCTTCACCATTAAGATCAATTCTTCATTGGAGACTTGCTTCTCACTTGATGCTGTAGGGGCATCACTTGAAGCTTTGTAAGCACCACTTGACTTATTGTGAAGCTCTTCCTTATCCTTGAGTGACATCTCATGAGCAACAATTCTACCAATGACTTCTGTGGGCTTGAGATCTTTGTAATTGGGCATCATTTGGATCAAAGCACACACGGTATCATATTTTCCATCCAAGGCTCTAAGGATCTTCTTGATGATGAATTTGTCGGTCATATCTTCACTTCCAAAGCCGACAATCTCATTTGTGATGAGAGCAAGCCTAGAGTACATTTCGGCGACTCCTTCACCATCCTTCATCTTAAACTTGTCAAGTTTACTTTGAAGCACATCCAACTTGGATTCCTTGACGGACTCGGTAGCTTTGCGCATATCAACCAAAGTATCCCAAATTTCCTTGGCATTCTCAAGGCGGCTGATTTTGTTGAATTCTTCGAGGCACAATCCATTGAAGAGAATATCACAAGCTTGAGCATTGTATTACAACATCTTCAATTCTTTCGTGGTCGCTTCACGATCCGGTTCTCTACAAACTTCGAAGAAATCACCTTGCAAGCCAACACGCACAACAGCCCAAATGGCGGGGTTGTGACTAAGAATATGCATTTTCATCTTATGCTTCCAACTAGCAAAATTTGTACCATCGAAGTAAGGACCTCTACGGTGATAGTTACCCTCGCTAGACGCCATACTCTACTAGGTTGTGAAACCAAGGCTATGACCACCAAAGCTATGGAAATCAAGGCAAATGGAGACCAAAGCTCTGATACCACTTGCAGGATCGGAAGTATGTCTAGAGGGGGGTGATTAGACTACTTGACCAAATAAAAATCTATAATTTCCCAATTTTAGTTGTGGGTAGATTTTAGCAATTAGCACAAGTCAAGCAATCAACCTACACATGCAATTCTAAGAGTATAGTAGCAGAAAGTAGAACATTGCATATGAAGGTAAAGGGAAGGGTTTGGAGAAGGCAAACACAATGGAGACACTGAGATTTTTGGCGTGGTTCCGATAGGTGGTGCTATTGTACGTCCACGTTGATGGAGACTTCAACCCATGAAGGGTAACGGTTGCGCGAGTCCACGGAGGGCTCCACCCACGAAGGGTCCGCGAAGAAGCAACCTTGTCTATCCCACCATGGCCATCGTCCACGAAGGGCTTGCCTCACTCGGGTAGATCTTCACAAAGTAGGCGATCTCCTTGCCCTTACAAACTTGGTTCAAGTCCACATCGCGACGGAGGCTCCCAAGCGACACCTAACCAATCTAGGAGACACCACTCTCCAAAAGGTAATAGATGGTGTGTAGATGATGAACTCCTTGCCCTTGTGCTTCAAATGATAGTCTCCCCAACACTCAACTCTCTCTCACAGATTTGGCTATGGTGGAAGAGGGATTTGAGTGGAAAGCAACTTGGGGAAGTCTAGAAATCAAGGTTCAAAAGGTTGGAATGGAATCTCTTGATCTCAACACATGAGTAGGTGTCTCTCTCTCAGAAAATGAATAGTGGAATTGTAGGCACGTTCTGATGGCTCTCTCACAAATGGAGAAGGGGGTGGAGAGGTATATATAGCCTCCACACAAAATTCAACCGTTACACACTTTTGACTCATCTCGGTGGCACCGATTTGTTCAAAAATATGAATGTTAGGAATTTCAGTGGGACCGACTGGAACAACTCGGTGGGACCGATGTGCTAGGGCTTAGGGCAAACATCATCTCGGTGGCGCTGATTGCATCAACTCGATGGGACTGAAGTGAAGCAATAAGCAACAGAGAATCTATCAAGCCAACTCGATGGGACCGAAGTGGATGCAACAGATCACAGAGCGCTGGCAAGGCCATCTCGGTGGGATCCAGATCCGTATCGGTGTGACTGAACTTTTACGGTTTCTGGCAGTGGCTATGTCAAATGAACTCGGTGGCTCTGGGTAGGAAGAATCGGTGAGGCCGAGTTTGGAATTAGGGTTTGGACATATTTGGATGGAGAAAGTGGCCGAGGGTTTTGGAGGAATATCATTAAGCACTTGAGCAAGTAGACCATTAAGCAACACCTCATCCCCTTTTAATAGTATTGGCTTTCCTATGGACTCGATGTGATCTTGGATCACTTAAATAGAAATGAAGAGTCTTGAGCTTTTGCCAATCTTTGTCCTTAGCATTTTGAGCGGTCCACATCTCTAGTCCATTCCATGCCAATCATTGAACATCCTGAAATATTTATCTTAAATGGATATTAGTTCAATGAGATATATGTTGTTATGAATTACCAAAACCACTCGGGGATTAGTTGCACTTTCAATCCCCTATACTCGTGGGTTATCAAGACCTTTTTCTGGCGCCGCTGTCAGGGAGCAATAGCGTGGGGTGAATATTCTTGTGTGTGCTTGTTTGCTTTATCACTAAGTAGTTTTTATTTTGTTCTCTTGTTTTCTATCAATAGTTACGGGTAGGAAATGTAAAATACCAAAAAAAAAGTTGTACTTGCGAAACCAATGGTTGAAGAATCACCCAAAATCTATCATACTGCTGAAGCTTTCTACTTGGATCATCTTCGATCCCTATGTGCTCGTGCTGAAAACCCAACTAGCTTAGTTGAGGGGAAATCATTAGATAAGCATGCTCATTTTGTGCGACACCGCTTATCTCAAAAAGGGAAAAAATTATGGCATCATATTAATACTATGCATTACTATGCTTGGAATTTATCGGAAATACATGATTTCACTACTTGTTCTGAAGACCCTAAGAAACATCTTCCCTACCAATGTGAGTTTAGTGATAATGGAATCGTACCTTCTTATACTAAAGGTGTTTATAGTTACTATGATATTGAACAAATTGAAGAATTTGTTGCTTTTAAGGGTGCTTGTGAAATTGCTTCTTTGATTAAAAAGTATGATGCTACTCTTTACAAATCTGAAAATTTTGCCATACTTAAATATTGTTATGAAAACTATGCTTCTAATGCTTATGTTAAAGAATATATTGAGGACTCCTCCGCTGTCCAAGAGGAGACTAATATTTTGCAGGAATCTATGGAGGAAGAAATTGTTGAAACCGTGAGCTCATTAGATGAAAAAGATGATGAGGAGAGCGAATAACAAAAGGAGGAAGAGCGGATTAGCTACCCGTGCCCACCTTATAATGAGAGTAACTCTTCAACTCATACATTATTTAATTTCCCTTCATGCTTACCGAAGGATGAATGCTATGATGATTGCAATGATCCCTTGGATTCGTTTGAAATATCCCTTTTTGATGAAATTGATGCTTGCTATGCTTGTGGCCATGATGCCAATATGAATTATGCTTATGGAGATGAACTTGATATAGTTCCTTATGTTAAGGATGAAATTTTTGCTATTGCACCCACACATGATAGTCCTATTATCTTTTTGAATTCTCCCAACTACACTTTATCGGAGAAGTTTGCCCTTATTAAAGGTTATATTGATGGGTTGCGTTTTACCATTGCACATGATGGTTTTGATGGATATAATATGCATGTGCTTGCTGCTCCTATTTGCAATTATTATGTGAGAGGAACCACATCTTCGCCTCTCTATGTTTCCAATATGATAAAATTGCAAGAAACGGCTTATGCTATGTATTGGACTTTATTTTGTGTGCATGAATTGTTATTTTATGACATGGCGATGCATAGGAAGAGAGTTAGACTTCGTCATTGCATGATATATGTTGCTTTGTGCTCACTACTAAAATACAAATCATTGTTAATTAAAATTGGCTTTGATATACCTTGGGATCCGGGTGGATCAATTACTTGAGCACTTTATGCCTAGCTTAATGGCTTTAAAGAAAGTGCTGCCAGGGAGACAACCCAGAAGTTTTAAAGAGTCATTTTATTATGTTGTGTGCTTTTATAAAGTTTAAAAAAAATATAGAGGGTAACCTAAAAACTTTTTCAAAAAGAGAAGCGATTGGAAGGTTATGCATTGGAGAAGTGAGGGTCGACCTGGAACACTTGTGTTCATGCTCATGGAAACAATGTAGAATTTTTCATGGAAGTTTCTCGCAAAAATAATTATCCCCTTGTATAAATCCATTGTATGATAAAAATAATGTGCTAAGATTTGCCTTTAGGATGTTTAAATTGCTTGTTTGGTATGTGCAGTGCAAAAATAGAAACTTTAGTTGTAGTGCGTGAATTTACATGTTTTACTGGAACATCAAAAGTTTCTAAAAAAATTACACAGTACTGCTATGCAATTTTTTTATTTTTTCCTAATTTTTAGAATTTTTTGATTTACAGAAATATGTGTACCATCTGCATCTTTACAAATTGTCCTGTTTTCATAGATTGTGGTTATAGTTTCATTATTTGCTTATGTTTGAAATCTTGTTGAGCCCCGTTGACTTGGGAGCCACAGAATTGTGATAGCATACAGTGGGTAATGTTTGATTATAATTATACAATAATGTTACAGCAGGACATGATGGGATTTGATGTTATATGTACTAACCCTTCTAATAAAAAGTTCGGTTAAGTTTTGTGTGGATGAAGTGTTCGAAGATCGAGGAGGCATCGATATGAGGAGAATAAGGGGAGGCAAGAGTTCAAGCTTTGGGATGCCCAAGGCACCCCAAGTAAATATTCAAGGAGACTCAAGCATCTAAGCTTGGGGATGCCCCGGAAGGCATCCCATCTTTCTTCAACAATTATCGGTATGTTTCGGTTTATGTTTTGTTCACATGATATGCGTAAATTCTTGGAGCATCATGTTCTTTTTATTTTTCTTTTAGTGATGCACCATGCTGGTATGAGATAGTCCTTGGTTGATTTACAGAATGCTCTTTGCACTTCACTTTTATCTTTTGAGTATGGCTTTATAGAATGCTTCATGTGCTTCAGTTATATCATTTGAAGTTTGGATGCCTGTTTCTCTACATCTAGAAAACCGTTATTTGTAGAATGCTATTTTGCTTCACTTATATTTATTAGAGCATGGGCAAGTCTTTTGTAGAAAGAATTAAACTCTCTTGATTCACTTATACCTATTTAGAGAGTCAACAGGAGTTGGTCATTCACATGGTTAGTCATAAAATCCTACATAAAACTTGTAGATCACTAGATATGATATGTTTGATTCCTTGCAATAGTTTTGTGATATAGAGATGGTAATATGTGGGAGGTACTAGTGAATGATTGTGGTTTACTAAGAATATTGGTGTTAAGGTTTGTGATTCCCGAAGTTGGAGCATGATTTGCTATTGATTGTCTTCCTTTGCGTGGAGGTCGGGGGCACGCGATGGTTAACTCCTACCAACCTCCCCCCTAGGGGCATGCGTAGTAGTACTTTACTTCGAGGGCTAATAAAGTTTCACAATAAGTATGTGAGTTCTTTATGACTAATGTGAGTCCATGGATTATATACACTCTCACCTTTCCGCAATTTGCTAGCCTCTTTGGTACCGTGCATTGCCCTTTATCACCTCGAGAGTTGGTGCAAACTTCGCTAGTGCATCCAAACCCCATGATATGATACGCTCTATCACACATAAGCCTCCTTATATCTTCCTCAACAACCATCATACCTACCTATTATGGCATTTCCATAACCATTCCGAGATATATTGCCATGCAACTTCCATCATCATCATATACATGACTTGAGAATTCATTGTCATATTGCTTTGCATGATCATAAGATAGTTAGCATGATATTTTCATGGCTTGTCCGTTTTTTGATATCTTTGCTACGCCAGATCATTGCACATCTTGGTACATTGCCAGAGGCATTCATATAGAGTCGTATTGTTCTAGATATCGAGTTGTAAGTAAATAAAAGTGTGATGATCATCATTATTAGAGCATTGTCCTAGTGAGGAAAGGATGATGGAGACTATGATTCCCCCACAAGTCGGGATGAGACTACGGACGAAAAAAAAGAAAAAAGAGAGGCCAAAAAGAGCCCAACAAAAAAAAGACAAAAAAAGAAGAAAACAAAGAAATGAGAGAAAAAGAGAGAAGGGGCAATGCTACTATCCTTTACCACACTTGTGCTTCAGAGTAGCACCATGTTTTTCATATAGAGAGTCTCCTATGTTGTCACTTTCATATACTAGTGGGAATTTTTCATTATAGAACTTGGCTTGTATATTCTGATGATGGGCTTCCTCAAATGCCTGAGGTCTTCATGAGCAAGCAAGTTGGATGTACACCCACTTAGTTTTCACTTTGAGCTTTCATACACTTATAGCTCTTAGTGCATCAGTTGCATGGCAATCCCTACTCCTCACATTGACATCAATTGATGGGCATCTCCATAGCCCGTTGATTAGCAGCGTCGATGTGAGACTTTCTTCCTTTTATGTCTTCTCCATATTAGTCTCTACCACCACATTCTATTCCACCCATAGTGCTATATCCATGGCCTGCGCTCATGTATTGCGTGGGGGTTGAAAAAGCTGAAGCGCGTTAAAAAGTATGAACCAATTGCATGGCTGACACCGGGGTAGTACATGATTTATATTTTGTGTTAAGAAGATGGAGCATGACAAGGCTATATGATTTTGTAGGGATAGCGTTCTTTAGCATTTTTAATCTGAAAGGCATGATTGTTTGTTGGGATGCCTGAGTATTGATGTCTTTATATCAAATTATAGACTATTGCTTTGAATCATTCGTGTCTTAATATTCATGCCATGATTAGATTATATGATCAAGATTATGCTAGGTAGCATTCCACATCAAAAATTATCTTTTTTATCATTTACCTACTCGAGGACGAGCAGGAATTAAGCTTGGGGATGCTGATACGTCTCCGTCGTATCTAAGATTTTTGATTGTTTCATGCCAATATTCTACAACTTTCGTATACCTTTGGCAACATTTTATAATATTTTTGCGACTAACATATTGATCCAGTGCCCAGTGCCAGTTCCTGTTTGTTGCATGTTTTTTATTTCACGGAATATCCATATCAAACGAAGTCCAAATGCGATAAAAATTTACGAAGATTTATTTTGGAATATATGTGATTTTTGGGAAGAAGAACCAATGCAAGACGGTGTCCGAGGGGGCCACAAGGCACTTGGGTGCGCCCAGGGGGTAAGGGCGCGCCCAGGTGGCTTGTGGGGCCCTAGTAGGTTGGTTGCTTCCCTACTTTCGCCGCAAGAAATATAATATCCGAAAGAAAACCGTGTTAAAATTTCAGCCCGATCGGAGTTACAAATCTCCGAGAATTTAAGAAACGGTGAAGGGCCAGAAAACAGGAACGCGAAACAGAAGAGAACAGAGAGAGAAAGAGATCCAATCTCAGAGGGGCTTCTGCCCTCCGGGTGCCATGGAGACCAAGGACCAGAGGGGAAACCCTCCTCCCATCTAGGGGGAGGCCAAGGAAGAAGAAGGGGGGCTCTCTCCCCCTCTCTCCCGGTGGCGCCGAAACACCGCCGGGGCAATCATCATGTGACGTCGATCTACACCAACAACTCCGTCATCTTTATGAACACCTCCATCACCTTCCCTCATCTATATTCAGTGGTCCACTCTCCCGCAACCCGCTATTCCCCCTACTTGAACATGGTGCTTTATGCTTCATATTATTATCCAATGATGTGTTGCCATCCTATGATGTTTGACTAGATTTTTGTTGTCCTTTCGGGTGATTGGTGAATTGCTATGATTGGTTTCATTTGCTTGTGGTTATGTTGCTGTCCTTTGGTGCCCATCATATGAGCGCGCGTGTGGAGCACACCATAGGTTTAGTTGTATGTTGATAGGACTATGCATTGGAGGGCAAGAGTGATATAAGCATCTTCCTACCATAGAAATTGATTCATACGGGATTGAAGGGGGGCCAATATATCTTAATGCTATGGTTGGGTTTTACCTTGATGCTTGCTAATAGTTCCAATCATAAGTGCATAGAATTCCAAGTAAGGGATGACATGCTAGTAGTGGCCTCTCCCACATAAAAACTTGCTATCGGTCTAGTAACGTAGCCAATTGCTTAGGCACAATTCGACAAATCCTACCACCACTTTTCCACACTCGCTATACTAACTTAATTGTACTTTTAGTAAAACAGCACCTAACTTTTATTTTCACATTCTTTATTATCTTGCAAACCTATCCCTTTACACCTACAAAGTACTTCTAGTTTCGTACTTGTTCTAGGTAAAGTAAACGTTAAGTGTCCATAGAGTTGTATCGGTGGTCGATAGAACTTGAAGAGAATATAAATTCCACCTTTAGCTTCTCGTTGGGTTCGACACTCTTATTTATCGAAAATGCTACAATTGATCCACTATACTTGTGGGTTATCATTGCATATAAAACATCCAAGATTGGTACTATAATAGCATGGAACAATAAAAAATTATAGATATGTTGGAGACGTATTAGTATTATGCAATAATAAAATATGAATGGGTTTACAACAGTACCTAAAGTTTATGATTGACTTGTTATACTAACGTATCTCATGAGTTTTCTGTTGAGTTTTGTGTGCTGAAATTTTCAAGTTTTAAGTGAGATCGCGATGGATGAAGGCATAAGGAGTGGCAAGACCCTAAGCTTGGGGATGCCCAAGGCACCCCTAGGTAATATTCAAGGACACCCAAGACTCTAAGGTTGGGGATGCCCAAGAAGGCACCCCCTCTTTCTTCTACCAACCATCGGTAAATTACTTGGAGCTATATTTTTATTCATCACATGATATGAGTTTTGCTTGGAGTGTCGTGTATTATATGTTAAGGTTTGTGATTCTTGAAGCATGCACGTATAGTCTCTCGTTATGCTAAGAAGTTGGAGCATGGTTTATTATTGAGTGTCTTCCTTTGCGTGAAGGTCGGGGTGTGCGATGGTTAACTCCTACCAACCTCCCCCCTAGGGGCATGCATAGTAGTACTTTGCTTTGAGGGCTAATAGATTTTTGCAATAAGTATGTAAGTTCTTTATGACTAATGTGTGTCCATGGATTATACATACTCTCACCTTTCCACCATTTGCTAGCCTCTTCAGTGTCGTGCATTGCCCTTTCTCACCTTGAGATATGGTGCAAACTTCACCGGTGCATCCAAACCCCGTGATATGATAGGCTCTATCACACATAAGCTTCCTGATATCTTCCTCAAAACAGCCATCATACCTACCTATCATGGCATTTCCATAGCCATTCCGAGATATATTGCCATGCAACTTCCACCGTTCCGTTATTATGACACACATCATCATTGTCATATTGCTTTGCATGATCATATAGCTGATATAGTATTTGTGGCTTAGCCACCGTTCATCATTTTTTATACATGTTACGCTAGATCATTGCACATCCTGGTACACCACTAGAGGCATTCATATAGAGTCATATTTTGTTCTAGTATCGAGTTGTAATTTTGAGTTGTAAGTAAATAGAAGTGTGATGATCATCATTATTAGAGCATTGTCCCAAGTGAGGGGGAAAAAGAGGCCAAAAGAGCCCAGAAAAAAGAGAGGCCAAAAAGAGCCCACCAAAAAAAAGAAAAGAAAGAAAAAATAATGAGAGAAAAAGAGAGAAGGGGCAATGTTACTATCTTTTTCCACACTTGTGCTTCAAAGTAGCACCATATTCTCATATAGAGAGTCTCCTATGTAGTGATACGTCTCCATCGTATCTACTTTTCCAAACTCTTTTGCCCTTGTTTTTTACTCTAATTTGCATGATTTAAGGAACTAACCCGGACTGACACTGTTTTCAGCAGAATTGCATCGTGTTATTTTTGTGCAAAAATAAAAGTTCTCAGATTGACCTGAAAATTTACGGAGAATATTTATGGAATATATAAAAAATATTGGCGGAAAAATATACCAGAGGGGGGCCACCCAGGAGCCACAAGCCCTGGGGGTGCGCCTACACCCCCAGGGCGCGCCCCAGGCTTGTGGGCCCCCTGGAGCTCCGGCAACCCAAAGTCCAACTCCATATATACCTATTCACGGAGAAAAAATCAGAGAGAAGGATTCATCGCGTTTTACGATACAGAGCCGCCGACACCTCCTGTTCTTCATCGGGAGGGCTGATCTGGAGTCCGTTCGGGGCTCCGGAGGGTGGAATCCATTGCCGTCGTCATCATCAACCTTCCTCCATCACCAATTTCATGATGCTCACCACCAGGAGTGAGTAATTCCTTCTTAGGCTTGCTGGACAGTGATGAGTTGGATGAGATTTATCATGTAATCGAGTTAGTTTTGTGAGGGCTTGATCCCTAGTATCCACTATGTTCTGAGATTGATGTTGCTATGACTTTGCTATGCTTAAAGCTTGTTACTAGGGCCCGAGTGCCATGATTTCAGATCTGAACCCATTATGTTTTCATGAATATATGTGTGTTCTTGATACTATCTTGCAAGTTGTATACACATATTACGAGTTATGATCCACATACCCCAAGGTGACAATAATTGGGATTCTTTCCGGTGATTACCGTAGTTTGAGGAGTTCATGTATTCACTAAGTGCTAATGCTTTGTTCTGGTCTCTATTAAAAGGAGGCCTTAATATCCCTTAGTTTGCTTATGGACCCCGCTGCCACGGGAGGGTAGGACAAAAGATGCCATGCAAGTTCTTTTCCATAAGCACGTATGACTATATATTGAATACATGCCTACATTACATTGATGAATTAGAGCTAGTTCTGTGTCGCCCTAGGTTATGACTGCTACATGATGAATATTATCCAACACAATTATCCATCGCTGATCCAATGCCTATGAGCTTTTCACATATTGATCTTTGCTAAGTTACTTTTGTCGTTGCTGCTGTTACAATCACTACAAAACTACTACTGTTACTTTTGCTACTGTTACCATTACTATCATACTACTTTGCTACTAAATACTTTGTTGAAGATATTAAGTCTTTCAGGTGTGGTTGAATTGACAACTCAAATGCTAATACTTGCGAATATTCTTTGGCTCCCCTTGTGTCGAATCAATAAATCTCGGTTGAATACTCTACCCTCAAAAACTGTTGCGATCCCCTATACTTGTGGGTTATCAAGACCTTTTTCTGGCGTCGTTGCCGGGGAGCATAGCTCTATTTGCTGACTTACTTGGGATTTATATCTGTTGATCACTACGAAGAATTTGAAAGATCCAAGAACTAAGATCGTTCCCTCTAGGACGAGGGAAGGTAAGGAACTGCCATCACACTCTGCACTTGATTCACCTTTTGTTTTGAGTAAGCTTGCGACACCACCACCTGCTATTAATCCTGATATGTCACAAGTAATTGATGATGCTACTTCTACTATGAATGATGCTTATGATGATACTAGTACTATGCTTGATAATATTGTGCCACTGGGTGAATTTCTTGATGAACAACTTGCTAGAGCTAAAGATATTAAGAATGCTGAAACTGATGATATTTCTGAAACCGATGAAATTATTGAAACTGAAAACTTTGAAACACCCATTAGACCTAGCACTCCTAGATATGAATTGCCTGATGTACCTGAGGGTTATGTTATGGATGGAGAGGTAGCTAGAGACTTTCTTTCTTTTAAGGATAGAGAGGATCTTAAGAAATTACTAGTCAAGTTGAAAGAAAAATCTTTGAATGCTAGAATGCAATATGATCCTAAGTTTGCTACTTCACCTATATTTGTTACAGATAAGGATTATGAATTCTCTGTCGATCCTGAGTTAATTACTTTGGTTGAATCTAATCATTTCCATGGTTATGAATCTGAAACTGTTGTGGCACATCTTACTAAACTGAATGACATAGCCACCCTATTTGCTCATGAGGAAAAAATTCACTACTACTTTAAGTTGTTTCCTTTCTAGTTAAAGGGTGATGCTAAGACATGGTATAATTCCCTTACTCCTGGTTGTGTGCATAGTCCCCAGGATATGATATATTACTTCTCTGAAAAATATTTTCCTGCTCATAAGAAACAAGCTGCTTTACAGGAAATATTTAACTTTGTACAAATTGAAGAAGAGAGTCTCCCACAAGCTTGGGGGAGGCTTCTCCAATTACTTAATGCTTTGCCTGATCATCCTCTAAAGAAAAATGAAATACTTGATATCTTTTATAATGGACTAACCGATGCTTCTAGGGACCACCTAGATAGTTGTGCTGGTTGTGCTTTTAGGGAACAAATTGTTGAACAACCTGAAGAACTATTAAATAATATACTGAGTAATCATAATGATTGGACTCTTCCTGAACCACCGCATAAGCCAACTCCGAAGAAGAGGGGTATTCTATTTCTCAGTCATGAAGATATGCAAGAGGCAAAGAAATCTATGAAAGAAAAAGGTATTAGAGCTGAAGATGTTAAGAATTTACCACGTATCGAAGAAATAGATGGTCTTAATACCCCGACATAGGTAGTAGAGGTAAACTCTCTCTATAGATTTGATGAAGGTGATATTCCTTATACTAAATCTGCTAGTCAATGCTTGGATGAATTTGATGACTTTATTGTTAAACAAGAAAACTTCAATGCATATGTTAGTAGACAATTGAAACGTAATGCTTATATGATTGAATGCTTGGGTGACTATATGTTTAGAACTGTTAATGACCTCAAGGTTGTTAGTAAACATGCTTCCATGATAAAAACTCAAGTAGAACAAGTTCTCAAGGCACAAAATGATTTGCTTAATGAGATGAACAATAAAAAGAATGATCATGCTGTTAGAGTTATGACTAGAGGTGGTAAAATGACTCGGGAACCTTTGTATCCTGAAGGTCGTCCTAAGAGAATTGAACAAGATTCTCAGAGAATTAATACTGATGCACCTAGTCCTTCTAGTAATAAGAAGAAAAAGAATGATGATAAGACTTTGCATGCTTCTAGTGAACCTATTATAGACACACCTGAGAATCCAAATGATATTTCTATTTCTGATGCTGAAACACAATTTAGTGATGAACATGAACCTAATAGTAATGATAATGATAATGTTCATGTTGATGCTCAACCTAGTAATGATAATGATGTGGAGATAGAACCTGATGTTGATCTTGATAACCCACAACCTAAGAATAAAAGATATGATAAAAGAGACTTCATTGCTAGGAAACATGGTAAAGAAAGAGAACCATGGATTCAAAAACCCATGCCCTTTCCTCCTAAAGCTTCAAAGAATAAGGATGATGAAGAATTTGAGTGCTTTGTTGAAATTCTTAGACCTGTCTTTTTGCGCTTACGTTTGACTGATATTCTGAAAATGTCTCCTTATGCTAAGTATATGAAAGATATTGTCACAAATAAAAGAAAGATACTGAAAGCTGAAATTTCCACCATGCTTGCTAATTATACATTTAAAGGTGGAATACCAAAGAAACTAGGAGACCCAGGAATACCAACTATACCATGCTCCATTAAAAGAAACTATGTTAAAACTGCTTTATGTGATCTAGGAGCCGGTGTTAGTGTTATGTCCTTCTCTTTATATCGTAGTCTTGATTTGAATAAGTTGACACCAACTAAAATCTCTTTGCAAATAGCTGATAAATCAACTGCTAAACCAATCGGTATTTGTGAGGATGTCCCTGTCGTAGTTGCAAATGTTACTACTTTAACGGACTTTGTTATTCTTGATATACCCGAGGACGACAGTATGTCGATCATCCTTGGTAGACCCTTTTTTAACACCGCAAGGGCTGTTATTGGTTGCAATAAGGGCAATGTCACTTTTCATGTTAATGGTAATGAGCATACGGTACACTTTTCGAAGAAACAACCTCAAGTGAATAGTATCAATTCTACTGGAAAATTTTCAACAATTACTATTGGAGGTTTTGAATTCCCTATTCCTACTATCAAAAAGAAATATGATATTCTTACTATTGGGGACATGCATATCCCCGTTGAGGTAACCTAGTGTTGTACGAAGATTCTCCTGTTTCATGTCATTCGGGAGAAGTTTGTTAATAAGACTTGATCAACCTTATTAATGGATTCCTTTTGACGGGCATGTGATGGATGAATTTAGTAAACACCACCTTTTCTACCCACCTTTTACTTCCTGTTATTTAGAATTAATAAAGTAGAAATGCTATTATTTTACTGTTTCTGAATTATCCGTGCAATAAAAAATGACCAGAAAATAAAAGTTCTCCAAATGCCCTGAAAATTTTATATGATTTTTTCTAGAATATTTGAAAAAAATTGGCACTGAACACACCCTAGGGGGTGCACCTGTGAGCCACAAGCTCATAGGGCGCGGCCACCCCCTGGGCGCGCCATGCAGGCTTATGGGGCCCACGTAGGCCCCCTCACTTATTCCAGCCACCCATCCACTTCTTCCTCCAGAAAAAATCACACCATTTGCTCAAACCTGTGTTCTTGCTCATCTTGTTGCCATTTTCAATCTCTTTGCTCGGAGCTCCGTTTCCGAAACTATTTTAGGGGATTGTCCATCGGTATGTGACTCCTCTGTTGGTCCAATTAGTTTTTGCTATAGTGCTTTATATTGCAAATTTCTGCTGCTGTGGTGACCATGTTCTTGAGCTTGCATGTCAAATTTATATGGTTCAAAGTAGTTTTGTTTCATGATATGGCCTCTAGACACTTGTAGGAGCAGTTGCTATCAATTTTGTTGAGTTTGGTTCACTTTTATTTTGAGTCACTAAAAATTTCATAAAATTTCAGAGAAAAAGGGAACCATGAGGAGGTGGTTACGGGGCTCATCTAGTCGAGATTTGGAGGAAACTCCGAAGAAAAAGCCCAAGTACAATCTTCCACGTGCGGCGGAAGTTTGGCCGTGTGAGTGGCCAAGTGACATATTCTTGAAGGAGGCGGGAATTTATGAGGATTTCTATTATTTGGAGGACATGGCCGGCATCATTCCCTTCCTCCAAGATAAGTGTGACCAATACCTCCTACTCACTAATACCTTCGTGCAAAATTTTCACTTTTACCCTAGGAAGGAACCATCCATGGTAGAATTTCACTTGTATGATGAGCCTAAAGAAATGACATTATATGATTTTTCCAATGTTTGCAAAATACCCTATGAGGGCAGCGTCAGTGAGCCATGTCCTAGGGACATGGAGGATTTTATTTTTGAAACTACCGTGGGGGAAGAGAGAGGAGTGTCAGAGGCTAGAGTAGCTAGTTTACATTTTCCCGTTTTATGTTACTATGCATTATTTGCCGGGAGATATCTGATTGGTCGTGGGGAGAGTGGAGGCCTTAGTGTACCTGACCTTGCTATTTTTCATCATGCTTTATATGCTGATAAAACTTTTAGTTTGGGCGCTATGGTTGCTCGGCAGTTGCACACAAACCGTTCGAAGGGTAGTATTTTTGGTGGTGTTTATGCCTCCCGCCTTGCTAAATATTTTGAGATTCCTATTAGACATGATGAGAAGGAGGAGATGCTTCTACCCACTAAATATTTAGATTATGACAGTATGGTAGCTCATAATTTTATTGACAAAGACAAGCAAAAGCGACTCCTCTACAACCTAGTGTTCAGTTAGGGCACTCGTGAGATTATTGCTTTGCCTGCACCTTCTTTGTTCAATATTTATTCAGGCAGGTACATTATTATGCCCAGGGACATTTATGCACACTGGGGTCTGGCACAACCCCCAGCACCTGAGCCAGTACAAGCGCCTGAGCCATATCAGGAGCCTGTTTATCAGTGGGAGCCACAGGAGCTCACCAACCAGTGGAACCCTCAGGACCCTTCGTAGTATCCAGGAGAGGTTTATTTTGAGCAGTGGCCATAGACCAACTTTGGCAAAAATCCTAATCTTGGAGGAGTATGTATCTCTCATCGACATTACATTCATGCATCACACATTCATTCCAATTGTTGGTGTTCATGCTTTTTCATTGTATAATCCATGTTAGTTTATTTTTCTTGCTTTCTTCTTGTGTGTTTGAAAAATTCTGATAAAATCCAAAAATATTTCTCGCTTCTTTTTAGTTTTTCTTTCTAGTTTAATTAGTTGTAGTATTAAAGGAAAACCCAAAAAGATTTCTCGTTCTTCTTATACTTGTTCGGAGCTTTCCCGTGTAAATAGTTTTTCTCATTTTCATTTTTCTTTCGGTAATCTACTTTCTTCAGAAAACAAAAAAACTCCAAAAATATTTCAGTGTGTTTTTTGGAATTCTTTTCTTTTCTTTGGGTCGTAAGGAGAAGACCACGATGAAAATGTTGAGTGGCTCTCATATGCATTATTGTTGATCTGACAAAGATCCCATATTACCTTGTCTTCTCCTTTGAATAAATGTTTGTAGATTCCAGCTTAGTCCACGGCACGTGCACACTTATTATTATTCACATCGTTCGGTCATGCAAGTGAAAGGCAATAATGATGATATTTGATGAAATGATTGAGATGAAGAAAAGCTAGTATGAACTCGACCTATTTTGTTTTTGTAAATAAGATTAGCTCATCGTTCTTGATTCAGCCTATTATGAATGAAATATGTTTGCAATGACAATTAGAGATCATAGTTACTCATGCCATGCTTAATTTGCTAGGAGTGGATAATGGTTTATCTTGTGTGCCAACGTGCATTTAAAATGGTTATGATGTAGTATGATAGGATGGTATCCTCCTCTGAATGATTCGAGTGGCTTGACTTGGAACATGTTCACGCATGTAGTTGAATCAAAAACAACATAGCCTCTGATGTCTACTACGCAACCTTCTTCTTGTAGACTCGTGTTGGGCCTCCAAGCACAGAGTTTTGTAGGACAGTAGCAAATTTCCCTCAAGTGGATGACCTAAGGTTTATCAATCCGTGGGAGGCGTAGGACGAAGATGGTCTCTCTCAAACAACCCTGCAACCAAATAACAAAGAGTTTCTTGTGTCCCCAACACACCCAATACAATGATAAATTGTATAGGTGCACTAGTTCGGCGAAGAGATGGTGATACAAGTGCAATATGGATGGTAGATATAGGTTTTTGTAATCTGAAAATATAAAAACAGCAAGGTAACTAGTAACAAAAGTGAGCGAAAACGGTACTGCAATGCTTCGAAACATAACGGGAGCATCATGAAGCATATAACTAGCACATTTAAGTCTAACCCACTTCCTATGCATAGGGATTTTGTGAGCAAACAATTTATGGGAACAAGAATCAACTAGCATAGGAAGGCAAAGCAAGCATAACTTCAAAACTTTAAGCACATAGAGAGGAAACTTGACATTATTGCAATATGTAGAAGCATATGTTCCTCTCTCATTATAATTTTCAGTAGCATCATGAATGAATTCAACAATATAGCTATCACATAAAGCATTATTTTCATGATCCACAAGCATAGAAATTTTATTACTCTCCACATAGGCAAATTTATTCTCATGAATAGTAGTGGGAGCAAACTCAACAAAATAACTATCATGTGAGGCATAATCCAATTGAAAATTAAAATCATGATGACAAGTTTCATGGTTATCATTATTCTTTATAGCATACATGTCATCACAATAATCATCATACATAGCAACTTTGTTTTCATAATCAATTGGAACCTCTTCCGAAATAGTGGATTCATCACTAAATAAAGTCATGACCTCTCCAAATCCACTTTTATCAATATTTTGAAAAGATTCAACACCCTCCAAAATAGTGGGATCATTAGTACCTAGAGTTGACACTCTTCCAAACCCATTTTCATCAATATAATCATCATAAATAGGAGGCATGCTATCATCATAATAAATATTCTCATCAAAACTTGGGGGACTAAAAATATCATCTTCATCAAACATAGCATCCCCAAGCTTGTAGCTTTGCATATCATTAGCATCATGGATATTCAAGGAATTCATACTAACAACATTGAAATCATGCTCATCATTCAAAAATTTAGTGCCAAACATTTTATAGACTTCTTCTTCTAGCAATTGAGCAAAATTATCGGAATCCTTATTTTCACGAAAGACATTTAAAAGATGAAGCATATGAGGCAACCTCAATTCCATTTTTTTGTAGTTTTCTTTTATAAACTAAACTAGTGATAAAACAAGAAACTAAAAGATTCAATTGCAAGATCTAAAGATATACCTTCAAGCACTCACCTCCCCGGCAACGGTGCCAGAAAAGAGCTTCATTGACGGGATGTGAGTGTCGCTTACCTAGCCTCCTTGGCAACGGAGCCAAAAAAGAGCTTGATGTCTACTATGCAACCTTCTTCTTGTAGACTCTTGTTGGGCCTCCAAGCGCAGAGTTTTGTAGGACAATAGCAATTTTCCCTCAAGTGGATGACCCAAGGTTTATCAATCCGTGGGAGGCGTAGGATGAAGATGGTCTCTCTCAAACAACCCTGCAACCAAATAACAAAGAGTCTCTTGTGTCCCCAACACACCCAATACAATGATAAATTGTATAGGTGCACTAGTTCGGCGAAGAGATGCTTATACAAGTGCAATATGGATGGTAGATATAGGTTTCTGTAATCTGAAAATATAAAAACAGCAAGGTAACTAGTAACAAAAGTGAGCGAAAATGGTATTGCAATGCTTCGAAACAAGGCCTAGGGTTCATACTTTCACTAGTACAAGTTCTCACAACAGTGATAACATAATCAGATCATATAACAATCCCTCAACATGCAACAAAGAGTCACTCCAAAGTCACTAATAGCGGAGAATAAACGAAGAGATTATTGTAGGGTACGAAACCACCTCAAAGTTATTCTTTCTGATCGATCTATTGGGCTATTCCTATAAGTGTCACAAACAGCCCTAGAGTTCGTACTAAAATAACACCTTAAGACACACATCAACCAAAACCCTAATGTCACCTAGATACTCCGATGTCACCATAAGTATCCGCGGGTTTGATTATACGATATGCATCACACAATCTCAGATTCATCTATTCAAACCAACACAAAGAACTTCAAAGAGTGCCCCAAAGTTTCTACCGGAGAGTCAAGACGAAAACGTGTGCCAACCCCTATGCATAAGTTCACAAGGTCACAGAACCCGCAAGTTGATCACCAAAACATACATCAAGTGGATCACGTGAATATCCCATTGTCACCACAGATAAACACATGCAAGACATACATCAAGTGTTCTCAAATCCTTAAAGACTCAATCCGATAAGATAACTTCAAAGGGAAAACTCAATTCATTACAAGAAGGTAGAGGGGGAGAAACATCATAAGATCCAACTATAATAGCAAAGCTCATGGTACATCAAGATCGTGCCAAATCAAGAACATGAGAGAGAGAGAGAGAGAGAGATCAAACACATAGCTACCGGTACATACCCTCAGCCCCGAGGGTGAACTACTCCCTCCTCCGGCAGGGTGTCGGAACAGGGTCTCGATTGGTTTTTCGTGGCTACAGAGGCTTGCGGAGGCGGAACTCCCGATCTAGGTTTATTTCTGGGGGTTTCTATATTTATAGGAATTTTTGGGGTCAAGAACAAGTCAGGGGGGTCCACGAGGAGCCCACAGGACTAGAGGGCGCCCCCAGGGGGTAGAGCGCGCCCTCCACCCTTGTGGAGGCCTCGTGGCTCTTCTGGCCCAACTCTTTTGCTTCGGGGGCTTCTTCTAGTCCATAAAAAATCACCGTAAATTTTTAGCTCGTTTGGACTCCGTTTGGTATTCCTTTTCTGTAAAACTAAAAAACTAGGAAAAAACTAAAACTGGCACTAGGCTCTAGGTTAATAGGTTAGTCCCAAAAATCATATAAAATAGCATATAAATGCATATAAAACATCCAAGATGGATAATATAATAGCATGGAACAATAAAAAATTATAGATACATTGGAGACGTATCAGCCTCCACGATATTTATGTTCACGGTTATTTATATCCTACTCATGCTTGCACCCAATGTTGATTAATCTCAATGCATGTTTATGACCGTTGTCGCTCTCTAGTTGGTCACTCCTCAATCTATTTGCTAGCCTTCACTTGTACTAAGCGGGAATACTGCTTGTGCATCCACTTCCTTAAACCCAAAGTTGTTCCATATGAGTCCACCATACCTACCTAAATACAGTATTTACCTGTCGTTCCAAGTAAATTTGCATGTGCCAAACTCTAAATCTTCAAATGATAATCTGTTTTGTATGCCCGAATCGCTCATGCAGCGACAGGGGGCTGTTAGTATCTTCCATGCTAGGTGGGTTATTCTCACAATGTGTGTTTATTCGCTTGTCATTCACGAGAAAGTGGCTGGTAATTGGGATGCCCAGTTCCATGATCAAAGTCAAATCAAAATATAATAATAAAATAAAACTCCCCCAGATTGTTGTTGGTACGGAGGGTACCCGAGGATTCGGCTAGCCATGGCTTGTGTTTGTTGGTGGAGGGGGAGTAAAACTTTAATATTCTGTTTGGGAACCGCCTATAATGTGTCTAGCATGGAAGATAGTGAGATCTCTCGGTTGTTATGTTGACAATGAAAGCATACCTCTCAAAATTATATTCATCTCTATTTTAAAAAGCTTCGAGCTCTGGCACCTCTGCAAATCCCTGCTTCCCTCTGCGAAGGGCCTATCTATTTACTTTTATTGCTGAGTCATCATCTTCTTATTAAAGCACCAACTGGAGAGCACCATTGTCATTTATATGCTTTGGTTTTTAATGGTATTGAGTATGACTGGACCTCTTTTGCCATGAATTACAATGTCCAGTCAGTCCTTGATCTTCAGGGGTGCTCTGCATTTATGTTTTGCGGTCTCAGAAAGGGCTAGCAAGATACCATTTTGCCATATTGTATCATGATTGTTTTGAAAAAGTATTGACATCCGAGATATCTTATTATTGCTCGCTAGTTTCTTATGCTATTGATATGAGTAAATGTGAGACCTAAATGTTATGGTGAATGTGGTTAGTTCACAATCTTTGGTGAAAACCAGAACATTGGTTAGACATATTTGCAACAACAAGATCAAACAGAGTTTGCAAAAGTTTTTCTTTGTCACTTTCAGTTTGTCAACTGAATTGCTTAAGGACAAGCAATGGGTTAAGCTTTGGGAGTTGATACGTCTCCATCGTATCTACTTTTCCAAACTCTTTTGTCGTTGTTTTGGACTTTAATTTGCATGATTTGAATGGAACTAACCCGGACTGACGTTGTTTTCAGCAGAATTGCCATGGTGTAATTTTTGTGCAGAAATAGAAGTTCTCGGATTGACCTAAAAATTTACGGAGAATATTTCTGGAATATATAAAAAATACTGGCGGAAAAAGATACCAGAGGGGGCCACCCAGGAACCACAAGCCCTGGGGGCGCGCCTACACCCCAGGGCACGCCCCCAGGCTTGTGGCCCCCCTGGAGCTCCGGCAACCCTAACTCCAACTCCATATATACGTATTCATGGAGAAAAAAATCAGAGAGAAGGATTCATCGCATTTTACGATACGGAGCCGCCGCCACCTCCTGTTCTTCATCGGGATGGCTGATCTGGAGTCCGTTCGGGGCTCTGGAGGGTGGAATCCATCGCCGTCGTCATCATCAACCTTCCTCCATTACCAATTTCATGATGCTCGCCACCGGGAGCGAGTAATTCCTTCGTAGGCTTGCTAGACGGTGATGTGTTGGATGAGATTTATCATGTAATCGAGTTAGTTTTGTTAGGGCTTGATCCCTAGTATCCACTATGTTTTGAGATTGATGTTGCTATGACTTTGCTATGCTTAATGCTTGTCACTAGGGCCCGAGTGCCATGATTTCAGATCTGAACCCATTATGTTTTCATGAATATATGTGTGTTCTTGATCCTATCTTGCAAGTTGTAGACACCTATTACGGGTTATGATCCGCATACCCCAAGGTGACAATAATTGGGATTCTTTCCAGTGATTACCGTAGTTTGAAGAGTTCATGTATTCACTGAGTGCTAATGCTTTGTTCCGGTTCTCTATTAAAAGGAGGCCTTAATATCCCTTAGTTTCCTTATGGACCCCGCTGCCATGGGAGGGTAGGACAAAACATGTCATGCAAGTTCTTTTCCATAAGCATGTATGACTATATACGGAATACATGCCTACATTACATTGATCAATTGGAGCTAGTTCTGTGTCGCCCTAGGTTATGACTGCTACATGATGAATATTATCCAACACAATTATCCATCGCTGATCCAATGCCTACGAGCTTTTCACATATTGATCTTTGCTAAGTTACTTTTATCATTGGTGCTGTTACAATCACTACAAAACTGCTACTATTACTTTTGCTACTGTTACTGTTACTATCATACTACTTTGCTACTAAATACTTTGCTGTAGATATTAAGTCTTTCAGTTGTGGTTGAATTGACAACTCAACTGCTAATACTTGCGAATATTCTTTGGCTCCCCTTGTGTCGAATCATTAAATTTGGGTTGAATACTCTACCCTCGAAAACTGTTGCGATCCCCTATACTTGTGGGTTATCATGTAGTCACTTTCATATAACTAATGGGAATTTTTTATTATAAAACTTGGCTTGTATATTTCGATGATGGGCTTCCTCAAATGCCCGAGGTCTTCTAGAGCAAGCAAGATGGATGCACACCCACTTAGTTTTCACTTTGAGCTTACATACACTTATAGCTCTTAGTGCATCCGTTGCATGGCAATCCCTACTCCTTACATTGACAACAATTGATGGGCATCTTCATAGCCCATTGATTAGCCTCGTTGATGTGAGACTTTCTCCTTTTTTTCTCTTCTTCATATTAATTTCTACCACTTATTCTATTCCACCCCTAGTGCTATATCCATGGCATGCGCTCATGTATTGCGTGGGGGTTGAAAAAGCTGAAGCGCATTAAAAAGTATGTACCAGTTGCTTGGCTGACACCGAGGTAGTGCATGATTTATACTTTGTGTTAAGAAGATGGAGCATGACAAGGCTATATGATTTTGTAGGGATAGCGTTCTTTAGCATTTTTATTTTGAAAGACATGATTGTTTGTTAGTATGTCTGAGTATTGATGTCTTTATGTCAAATTATAGACTATTGCTTTGAATCATTAGGATCTAAATGTTCATACCATAAAAGAAAGATTACATGATGAACATGTTAGGTAGCATTCCACATCAAAAATTCTGTTTTTATCATTTACCTACTCGAGGATGAGCAAGAATTAAGCTTGGGGATGCTTGATACGTCTCCACCAAATCTATAACTTTTTATTGTTCCATTCTATTATAGTATCAATCTTGGATGTTTTATATGCAATTATAAATCATTTTTTGGGACTAACCTATTGACCTAGTGCCAAGTGTCAGTTGGTGTTTTTTTGGCTGTTTTTGGTTTTCCAGGAAATCAGTACCAAATGAAGTCCAAATGCTTTGAAACTTTTTGATGATTTTTTTTGGACAAGAGAGACTCTAGAAGCTTCAGGAGGAGGGCAGATGGCAAACAAGGAGACGTCGAGGCAACAGGGTGCGCCCAGGGGGGTAGGTGTGCCGTGATGCCTTGTGGGCCCCATGTGGCTCCGTCTGACCTAATTTCACCTCTATAAATTCTCTAAAATCTGGAAGCCAATAGAGAGACGCCCAAAATACTTTTTCTGCCGCCACAAGTTTCTGTTCTTCCGTGATCCCATCCGGAGGCCTTTTTTGGTACTCTGCCGGAGGGGGAATCGATCATGAAGGGCTTCTACATCAACCTTGCTGCCCTTCCGATGATGTGTGAGTGGTTTTCCACAGACCTACGGGTCCATAGCTAGTAGCTAGATGGCTTCTTCTCTCTCTTTGATCTTCAATACAATGTTCTCCTCGATATTCTTGGAGATCTATTCGATGTAATCTTCTTTTGCGGTGTGTTTGTTGGGATCCGATGAATTGTGGGTTTATGATCAGATTATTCATGAATATTAATTGAATCTTCTCTGAATTCTTTTATGCATGATTATTATATCTTCGTATTTCTCTCCAATCTATCTGTTTGGTTTGGCCAACTTGATTGATTTATCTTGCAATGGGAGAGGTGCATTGTAATGGGTTCAATCTTGCGGTGCTCAATCCCAGTGACAAAAGGGGACATGACACGTATTTGTATTGTTTCTATTAAGGAGAAAATGATGGGGTTTATTCATATCGGTTGGATTTACTTTACCTACATCATGTCATCTTGCTTAAGGCATTACTTCGTTTCTTATGAACTTAATACTCTAGATGCATGTTGGATAGCGGTCGATGGGTGGAGTAATAGTAGTAGATGCAGGCAGGAGTTGGTCTACTTGTCTCGGACGTGATGCCTATATACATGATCATTGCCTTGAATATCGTAATAACTATGCGCTTTTCTATCAATTGCCCAACAATAATTTGTTTACCCACTGTATGTTTTTGTTCAAGAGAGAAGCCTCTAGTGAAAACTATGGCCCCCGGCTCTACCTTTATCATATATTAAATCCAAAAGTACCTTGCTGCAATTTATTTACCGTTCTTTTATTTTATGGTTTATTTATCTATCTATCACAATTAGATTTGATCCTTGCAAATAACCTCCAAGGGGATTGACAACCCCCTTGATCGTGTTGCATGCAAGTATTTGCTCTTTTGTGTGTAGGTGCTGTTAACGAGGTTTCGCGTGGTTCTCCTCCTGGATTGATAACCTTGGTTCTTAACTAAGGAAAATACTTATCTCTACTGTACTGCATCATCCTCTCCTCTTCGAGAAAATCCCAACGCAGCTCATAAGTAGCACAAGTAGAATTAAGTAATCGAGAAATAAAGCTAATCTTACAAAAGACTGTTAATAGATTTGAAAGAATTGGTCTAAGAAACTTGATGATGCCCTTTGGGCATACATAACTGCTTATAAAAATCCTATGTGTATGTCTCCATTAAAATGGTTTACGAAAAAGCTTGTCATTTACCTCTTGAGTTAGAACATAAGGCTTATTGGGTTGTTAAAGAACTTAATTATGACTTTAAGCTTAATGGTGAAAAGAGGTTATTCGATATTACTTCTCTGGATGAATGGAGGACACAAGCTTATGACATGCTAAATTATTCAAGGAGAAAGTTAAAAAATGGCATAATAAAAGAATTCAGAAATGGGAATTTAAAATTAGTGATAAAGTTATTTTGTACAAGTCTCGTTTCAGACATTTTGCAGGTAAACTTCTCTCTAAGTGGGAAGTACCATACATCATCGAAGAAGTTTACCGCTTCAGAGCCATCAGGATCAATAACACCGAAGGAAACAAATCGAAGGTGGTTAATGGGCAAAGAATCAAACATTATATTGCAGGTACCCCCATTAACAGACGTTATTCAAGTAATTACACTGGAAGACTGCATCGAAGAGACCTTCTGGAGTACTCCAAAATCCTGAAATGAATAGGTACGTGGTACGGCAAGTAAACCGACTCCAAAAATTCCATAAAAATACTTTCTGTCAGTTTTGCAATATATAAAAATTAGGAAAATAAGAAATAGCCGGGAAAGTCCACGAGGAAGCCACAAGTGCAGGGGGCTCGCCACCTGAACTTGTGGGCCCCTCGTGCACTTCCCTAACTCCGTTTTCTTCCAAAGACTTGTCATGCAAGATAAATTCATTTTATATATAACGGGTGCCCAGGCTCCTTGCCTTTCCACCATCAGATTACATTTAGATGCGCATTGTTATATGAATACTAAAATTAACGGGTATACTTATTTGGAAACAATCATAATGCTAATCATAAATGGATATTATTAGCCATGGCCCAACACGCCATGCAAACAAAAAATGGAAAGCTACTATTTCATTGATTGCATGCCATGCACTAATAAAAATGACTTGCCATAGGCGCCTAGGTGCCTAGGCTCCTTGCCTTTCCACCATCAGATTACATTTAGATGCGCGTTGTTATATGAATACTAAAATTAACGGGTATACTTATTTGGAAACAATCATAATGCTAATCATTTGGGACACCTAGGTGCCCAGGCTCCTTGTCTTTCCACCATCAGATTACATTTAGATGCGCGTTGTTATATGAATACTAAAATTAACGGGTATACTTATTTGGAAACAATCATAATGCTAATCATAAATGGATATTATTAGCCATGGCCCAACACGCCATGCAAACGAAAAATGGAAAGCTACTATTTCATTGATTGCATGCCATGCACTAATAAAAATGACTTGCCATAATGGCGCCTAGGTGCCCCAAACAATTTACCTATATATCTTTCGCTGTTTTGACCTTCGCATCGCAAGTTTCCACTCGTTTCGAGCTATTTTCTATCAGGGTTTTGAGCTCTTGGGCATCATGTCTTCCTCCTCCAACAACGACACTGGGGATGATGCTTGGTTGCCGAAGATGGAGCTGGAAAGGGAGCCGATGGAAGAAATCACAATGGAGGAAGGATCATGAGATTCGATGGGTGTCCATCCCCTGCATCGGAATGAGGCACTCTGGCCGGCATCTCCACTACTCTAAATCCATGAAGACAATGGGAAGTCAGCCGGATCACAAGGTGTTAGAGGGGTCTAATTCAAGGAGACCCCCAGGTAGGTTACACAGAAACAACTTGCATAACTTGATCCATAACTATGGGGTTGAGAATACTTCATGTATGCATATACCTTCCAACTGGGATATCTCTCGTCTGAGTGAAAGTGATGCAGGAAAAGGGTTCATGGTGGCCTGAAAATAAGCATATAATGACTAAACTGCAAAATAATGCTGCCATGGTTCAACACTTTCTCCGTGAGATTCAGAGTTCAAAGGAGATCTTGATAAACTTCGTGGAGGACGACAAGCCTACCGCCTCATCACCACCATCTCCGAAGGAGGAAAGTTGAGTACTCGGGTATGGGCACCACCCTTGGCTTGTTCCAAGCTTGGGGGAGGTGCCTCGATATCGTATCACCATCATTTTTATCATTACTATCTATCTTAGTTCGATCTTTAGTTATTTCGTGATTTAGAAAAAGTATTAGTATGAAGTAATTTGAGTGTTTGTTTCATCCCCGTGCTATCAATGTAATCGTGCGTGGAAGTTATAATAAAGAGTAGTATGAGTTAGAGTATTCTTTTGCTTTTATTCCTTTGCTTAAACCTTAGCAAAATTAATAAAAAGTCCATATGCTAATCCCATGGGGAGTAATGACTTCACATAAAAGAAGTGTAATTCATAAAATTTGTTGGAAGATGACAAACATAGCATTGGTCATTGAGGCAATTCATGAAAGAATAATAAAGGAAGAGGAATTTCACATAATAAAGGACATCTTCTATGATTGTGAACCCCCATTAATTATTTTAAAACTTGATCAAATAGTTGATGTTGGACAAGGAAGACAACATAATGAATTGTGTTTCCTTATATTTGCATAGAAGTTGTATTGTCATGGATCCTCTAGCATGAGGTGCTTGTCTATAATATTTGCTAGCCAAAAAATTCTGTACTAAGTAGAGATACTACTTGTGTGTCCAAATACCCTTAAACCCCAGTTTTTTGTCATGAGAGTTCACCATATATACCTATGGGTTGAATAAGATCCCTCAAGTAAGTTGTCATCGGTGCAAAGCAATAAAAATTTCTCCTAAATATGTATGATCTTTTATTGTAAGGGAAAATAAGCTCTATACTAACTTATGATGGTAACGCAATAAAAGTGACGGACTACTCAATAAAGGTTGCTATCACCAGGGGCAATATAAAGTGATGTTCCTTTGCATTAAGAGTTTGCACATCCAAATTAAAAGTGCATGACAACCTTTTCTTCCCTCTGTGAAGGGTCTATCTTTCAATGTTTAATCTTTACTTTCATGCAAGAGTCAAAAATATTTACTCCTATTCCAATCTCAATTATTCTCCACTTGGCAAGCATCATGTGGTAGGGAATGATCCAAACACACACACACACACACACACACACATATATATATCCATTTAAATATTTGTAATCATGAGTTATTATTATTGACATTATCCCCGAGATAAATAAGTTGGGAGGTGAAACATTAAACCCCCGTCTTCTTTCGTGTCGGATTGAAACATTTTGTTCTAAAAATATGCTTTGAGTACTAGCAATCATGGAAGATTATATGATAGTTTAGTATGTGAAGTTTGCTTAACCAAAAGATCTTGCATAGACCCTTCTTGGAAATATGATGAATTGCAATTGCTTTGATAACTGAGAACATAGTTTGTTAGTTTTCAAGAAAGTTTATTTCCTACACTTTAGCTTGTGAATGAATTGTTACTTGATCCTGAGAAGTTTTATGATTGATAATTGTTGTTATAATAATGATCATGATGCTACTTGTCCATATTTTATTTGATCGACACCACTCTCTCTAAACATGTTGTCATGATTATCGAGCTCGGTATTCGCTTGAGGACAAGCGGAGTCTGAGCTTGGGGGAGTTGATACGTCCATTTTGCATCATGTTTCCCTACTATTATTTTTATTGTTTTAAAGTTATACTTCACTTTTTGATGCAATTCTAGTGCCTTTTCTCTCTTAAATTGCAAGTTATATCACAAGAGGGAGATTGCCGACAGTTGGAATTCTGAGCTTGAAAAGAGCTACAACAGAGATAGCTATTCTCCGGAGTTTCAAATGACCTAAAAACTTATGGAGATTTATTTTGGAATATATAAAAAATACTAGAAGAAAAAGATACCGAAGAAGAATGTCCATGGGCCCACGAGCTCAGGGGGCATGCCCTCCCCCCCTGGGGTGCGCCACCTGAACTTGTGAGGCCCATGGAGGTCCGCCGATGCCCTTCTTTTGCTATATGAAGCCATTTGCCCTAGAAAAAAATCAGAAGAAGACTTCCGAGACGAAGCGCCACCGTCTTGAGGCGGAACCTAGGCAGAAGCATTTTTGCTCTCTAGCGGAGCGATTCCGCCGAGGATACTTCTCTTCGGGAGGGGGAAATCGGAACCATCATCATCACCAATGCTCCTCTCATCATGCGAGGACTCATCTCCATCAACATCTTCACCATCACCATCTCATCTCCAAACCCTATAATTCATCTCTTGTATCCAATCTTTGTCTCAAACCTCAGATTGGTACATGTGGGTTGCTAGTAGTGTTGATTACATCTTCTAGTTGATGCTAGTTGGTTTACTTGGTGGAATATTATATGTTCAAATTGTTAATCATATGTTTATCTCCTCTGATCATGAACATGAATATGATCTGTGAGTAGTTTCATTTGTTCTTGAGGACATGGGAGAAGTCTTGTTATAAGTAATCATGTGAAACTGATTTTTGTTCAATGTTTTGATGATGTGTTATGTTGTTCTTCCTCTAGTGGTGTTGTGTGAACACCGACTACCTGACACATTACCATGTTTGGGTCTAGGGGAAGTCATTGTGGAATTAGTTTGTAGATGATGGGTTGCGGGAGCGACAGAAACCTAACCCTCGGTTTATGAGCTGTTTCGTAAGAAGTTGATTTGGATCCATATATTTAATGCTATGGTTAGATTTATCTTAATTCTTCTCTTCTAGTTGTGGATGCTCGCAAGAGGGGGTAATCATAAGTAGCTTGTTTGTTCAAGTAAGAACAACACCTTAGCTCCACACATATAACAACTTATCAAAGCAGTGAATGTGAGTCAATGAATCTTGGCGAAAGTAACTAGACAAAATTCTCGTGTGTCCTCGAGAATGTTTTAATCACTATAAGAAGTACTTCCAGTTTATCCTTTTAAATAAAAATATTGGGCACCTTGCTACTTTGGTTACTTGTTACTTGTTAAGAATTATCTTGCTATCAAACTATCTGTCATAGCTGTTCTAGAACACTTGCAGAGAATACCATGCTAAAAAACGCTTATTAATTCCTTCAACTCCTTGTTGGGTTCAACACTCTTACTTATCGAAAGGACTATGATTGATCACCTATACTTTTGTGTCATCAGCGATCACGGACGGACACGTCAGCAACTCTTTGTTGTTCGCGTCGGACCGTTACAACCACGGGCTGACCCGTCCATGGCTATCGTGGACCTCACCTCCACCGGCAAAGTTCATGCCATAGACTCCCAATGAGAAAGAGTAGGACACTGGATACGGAGGAGTCTATGTCCCATGTGGGGCCTTCCGTGTCCCATGTCTTATTCTTCCTCGCCGGTGATATGTCTCCAACGTATCTATAACTTTTTATTGTTCCATGCTATTATAGTCACTACAAAAAAATACACTTCCGTGATGATACGTGTTTGTCACAGTAGGTCACGTTTTCTGTCATGCATGTACATCCATGACGATTTTATGACAGAATCAAGATAGTCATACATGTGCCGTCGTAGATGTGTTCCATGACAATACCAAAATTATCATCACGGAAGTGTCCACTTCCATGACGATAAATGGCGCGTCATGGAAGTGCTTTCGTCAAGGGTAATCGACACATGGCATCCACCGTAACGGGTCGCCGTTAAGCTATCGGGTTCCGGTTTGAATCCGATAACCCGTTAACAGCCCGGACCAATGGGGATTTTCCATGTGTAAAATTCTCAATGGCCAGAGGAACCACGTGTCGGCTCACCGTTGGGACAGATGTCACCCACTCATTGGACCGGAGGCGCCTATGATACGTCGACACGTGGCATGACCCAACAGAGGCCCATTCCGGTGAAAAGGCTGGCCCGTTTGACTTGATCAAAAGGTAGCGAGCCGGCCCACAGAAAGCATGTTAACGTCCTGTTCGCATATAGCCCATTTACAGCCCACTAACTCATGGCCCATTACGGCCTATCCGAATTAGGCCCAGTAGCGTCATCTGGGCCGTCCAATATGATTCCAGCCCGTTGTAACTTCCGGCCCATGTATGGCCCATGACGTCTTTCGGTCCATACGAGGCCCTTTGTAACTCTGGGCCCATTAAAGGCCCGAGGTGAAACTGGCCCATAATGAGCAGTGTATCACTTTATACCCATTAACGACCCATTATTCCGTTGGCCGTTTCCAGCCCGTGTTAACTTTCGGCCTTCTAAGGGCCCATTTATTCTTGGGCTCATTTCTAGAATTCGGTTACTTACTGTCCGTTACTGGCCTGTTCCGCTTGTGGGCCAAATTCAGCCCGTGGTTACAGTCGGCCCGTTTGTGGCCCGTTAACCCGTTGGGATGTTTTCATAGCATCATCAAATACGGCCTATTAACGGCCCGTTATGGTCGGGCCATAAACAGACGATTTCCACTCTAGCCCGTTTACGACCCATTTTGTGGACCGTCATTGGTCCATGAATAGTACGGCCCATGTTTGGCCCAACGAGTATATGTCCCGTAGAAGGCCCATTGATTACACGGCTCTTTGAAGGCCCATGGATCCTATGGCCCGTAGAAGGCCCATGGATCCTACGGCCCGTAGGAGGCCCATGGTCACTACAGCAGGTAGCAGGACAATGGTTACAACGGTCCGTGTGTTGCCATGGTTATTGTGGACTAGTTATAAAAATAGGTTATTGTGGCCACTAGAAAAACGCGGAAAAAGAACTGCAGTGACTACAAGGAAACAACTAAACAAGACAATAAGGAAATAAATAAGCAAGCAACTAATGCTAGGCTATTATGGCTATTACACATATTACATCCACTGGGCATCAAAGTTCGCCACCAGTGCAAATATAGGGAACAAAGCAGCATATTACATACACTGGCCGTCTAAATTGGCCACCAGTGCAAATAAATGTGGCAGCAAAACAAGTCCATAACTGAAACAACTTCAGAAGAGCTCAAGAAATGTTATCCGGTGTATCCACCATGCTGGCAATAAGCTTAGCAAGCTTATTAGCTTTCTCCCGTTTTGCGCTAAAATCCTCCAATGCTTGATGTTGCACCAGAAAGTATGCATCTGAATTCTCCAGGGACTTCCGCAGTCCTTCGGCTTCTTGTCGTAGCATAGCTGATCGATGTCTTTCAGCTTGTAGTTGAGACTCAAGAAACCGAACTGATTCAGACAGTGAGTTCGAATAGCTTGTGCCAGCGGTAGTGGCCAGTAACTCGAACACTACACCAAGACAAGACTTTGGGGTTGTCTCACTATCTTCAAGATAGTTTTCCTTAGTTGTTTTATCAGCTTTGTTAGAGACCAACAAGGATGTCTCACTATCCTGAACCTTATCTGCATTACTTCCTTTACCATTGCTTAATAAGGCACTCTTCCCCAATATTCTGTCAGCATTCTAAAAGAAGAAACAAGCAGACACATAATAGGTTTAGCATGTCGTATATGAAACTCATTTCGGTGAACCAGTACATTAGTAAGGTGGACAGGATTAAACTACCAAGTCTTCTATTGCTAAGTAGTACATAATAAAAGCATCAAACAAACATATATCTATGTCCTATGGTCACTGCATTGTCTTGCCATATCAAAATAGAGACACGATTCAAATCATATCAGTTCAAGACAAAGCAGCATTGAAAGAATACAAATCATGGGAAACTACACGACACAACAAGATTTCAGATGGGTACCACGGGTCTACATGTACAACAACACTATTGGCTCTGTTGTGATGCAAGTAATGTGCATGATATGAGAAGTCAACTGTATACACAATTGAAATTGAAATCAACAGAGCTATTTATAAGAGCAAACCTGTTAAAGAAACATGCTTAAACATACCTGTTGTGCCATTGGAGATTCGATTGGATCCTTCAATTTAAAAATAAGTTTGTATGAGTAAATACAGTGATACAAGAGCAAAGCAGTATGCACGATAGCAATGGAATCTTAAATGAGAACAGTTGTTCTTCAGGTTTAAGAACTTGTTCTACATGAATAGAGTACAGTAAGACACAGGCATATAGTAATAAAAAATAAAAAATGAGCTCATAGACCTTACCACATTCTTGGTTCAGGACCAGTACAGAACAAGGCGTACCCAGTCATCATCCCGTAAATGTGTCTTAGGAGAACATAAGGGAATTTGATGAGTTTCTTTGCCAGTGAAATACGTTTTCTTCAGGTAATTCCGATACTACCACCAAGCATTCTTGAAGATAGCAGAGGTATTAGCACAGGTTACCTCATCCTGAGTTTCCAAATCGGTCCTTCTCTATAGAGAAAAATGGGAAAATTTGCTGTATTATAACCATCATGCAGGTAGAATGTATGGGACAAAGCAAAGTAATTGCCATGAATAACATTACTTACACATAACTCCTGGACGAACACCTACAACTGGCATTTTCCTTCATCTTCAGTATAATATTTCCATGATGGGAAGATACGCACATAGGATTTAACAACATCAAATGCGATAGATGCTAAACTATGAATGGTTGGTTGTGCTTCCTCCACAGGAATAGGTGTACTAACTGGTGGAGTTGGGGTTCGCCGTGGTAGTACTGGCGCTTTGGGCACTGGAGCTGCCTTACTAACTGCTCTTGTTTGGGAGCTCTGTGGTGGAGATGCTGTTGTGTCAACAGGAACTGGGTTACTATCTGTTGGAGTTGGGGTTAGATTGGGTGAAGCTGGTTCTCTGTCCATCGCAGTAGGGGTACAATCTGCGAGAGTCTGGGTTATGTGTGGTAGGGCTGGTTCTCGTGCATGTACAACCGGGGTTCTATCTCCACCAAGAGGTAGCACTGTTTTATTTGAAGACCGTGCTTTTACTCCGCTAGATACTGCCGTCACCCGCTCCAATTCAAATGGCTGATAAACAGGAAACATAGTTGAATGTACATACCTTGTATGAGAGACAGATGCAATAGATAGTGTGGAAAAAAGAGGGCATGCAATAGTTGACATGTATATTATTTAACTAAAAAGGATAGCATGACATAATTTCACATATATGATGTCTATCTAAACTGGATAGCATAGCATGACATAATTCAAAGATATGATGACTAACTAAACAGGATGGCATGAGATAATTATATGACGTCTTTAGTAAATAGGTTCACATGACATAATTCACATACATGTTATCTAAGTAATCAGGATCGCATGATTTAATTCACATATGTGATTTATATACTAAGCAGAGGGCATTCACATATATGATGTCTGAACTAAGAACATGGTGTTGAATATTGTTTATATGATGTCTAAACTATGCAATCCAAGACACCATATGCATGATATGAGCAGTATAACCGTGCCAAGTTAGAGCATACACCTCGGTGGGGGAATAGGACTGGTCATCTATCTCTGAATCCATCTCCGAGGAGCTATCGGGACCCAGCAAGAGATCTGCTTCAACGGGTAGCACTGTCTGCTCTGAAGACCTTGTTTTCACTCCAGATTTTTCCATCACCCACTCAAATGGCTGATTCACAGGAAGAGTAGTTGAATGTACAAACATTGTCGACAAATGGAGATGTAATGAAGAAAAGGATTGGCAAGATATCATTCAAATATATGATGCCTGGTTAAATAGGATGGCATTGCATATTTCACATATATTATGGCTGGCTAAAAGAGATGAGACTGCATAATTCTCATATATGATATAGAAATTAAACAGGTGGCATTACAGAACATGTCTAAACTAAGCAGATGACATATATGATGTCGAAAGTAGGCACTGCAAGGCAACATATGCATGATATGACCAACATCATCATGCCAAGTTAGAGCAAACACCTTGGGGGGTAAATAGGAGTGGTCAGCTGCGTCTGAATCCGCCTCAGAATAGATGTCTTCCTCTGGATTATAATCTAGAGAGGGGGGGAGGGTTTGCCATTGAACCCACCATGGAGCGATGTCTGCATGACATTGTATTGCCGCGCAAAACTCTTCTCTTTTTCTCTACATGTTCAGCATGACTGTGTACAATATCTGACATGCATAAGAAAAAAATATAGTGAGATTATGTAAGGAGAGCATGCAGAAATCTAGAGTGATGGTAACAACCAGTGGATGGATCCAAAAATAATGATAGCAGGCTGATGACAGCTTTAATTTAATTAAAAGACAGATTATGATTGCTTTACTATTTGTTTCCCACCCAAGATGAACAACATAGGCATACCCTAGGTGAACCAGATAATAGACAGAGATACTATTCATTACTGCCTCAATATGTGCCCCACAAGTAATTTTAAAACTCGAGTTTGAATATTAATTTGGACCCGACTTGGAGTCTAAGAGGTGAACAGGACGATAAAGTAGCAGGTAATATTAAGCAATGCATAACATAAGCAGAAACAAAAGAGTGCGACCTCTCTTGTGGACCCTTGTACTCCTTAGGTTCATTTGCTGAGTCGATGATGGTGATGTAGTTGCGGTGGGTGCCGGCGGCAGGGAAGGAGATCTAAGGTGGCGAAAGACGGTCAGGGGTCGTGATGTCTGGTTTGGTGGATGCTTTTGTCGATGGAGCAGCTCAAGTGAGGTGGACGACGTCACGGCAGGAGCAGGATAAACCACACAAAGTTTTCTTCGACACCTATCTGTAACTGAAGTAATTCTGTAAGGGCTCCTTTGGCTTGCAGGATTCTAAAAACGCAAGGATAGGAAAAACACCGGAATAGGATAGGAATGCACGTGGGAAACAGAGCATTTGTAAACACAGGATTTCTGTCAACTTGGGTGTTTGGTTCACAGGAATTGGAAGAGCAGAGGAATACAAAGAAACATGGCCAAATTAAAGTGAAACCATATGAAAGGGTGTGTAGTTAGAGTGTTATTCTGCCACTAATGCACTTGGTCTTGTTTTCATGCATAGGATTTTGAAAAGTAGGTCCAGGTGGATGTTTTGCTCCATTCCTTTCAACGAAATGCATGAATAATTGAATAGTAGAGTGCCATAGGAAAATTTCCTATTCTATGTTTTTACTTCACTTTTTCCTTTGAACCAAAATAGCCCTAATGGATCGACATGAATGTAGAGTAATAAGTGATGCAACAAGTGTACAACCTCTTTGCCGTAGCCGTGTCGACCTCAGCATCATTGGGTTGGTCGCTGAAGAAGTTGCGGTAGAGGTGGCTGTCGGAGGTGTGGAGGAAGATCTGAGGCATCTGTAGACGGCGTCCAGGGCACTGCTCTGTTGTGATGGATGGTTCCGTCGTTGGAGCAGCTCCGGTGAGCCGCAAGACGTCAAGGCTGAAGCAGTACAAGACAGACATCGTTAATCTCAAGTGGGATTCTAATAGCATCTCCAATAGATGATGTAAAATACATTACCAAAAAGTGATAGATGTAAAATTTACATCACCAAAAAACACCTGACTACAACAGATGAGGTAAAAACTGTTGACTCTGAACTTAACTGTCGAAACTGAAACTTACTATGGAATCTGAATGTTACTGTCGAAACTGAACGCACTGGTAGTAGAGAGGCACTTCACATGTAGTTTAGGCCGCTCGAGCACTAGTAGTAGAGAAACAGTGATCTAAATCAGCAGGCGATCGATGGGGAACACGATAGCAGATAGCAGCCGGAGTAGCAGCGCCTGGAGGAGCAGCGCGAACTAGAGCCAGAGCACCATCTCGTGTAGCTGTAGCAGCCCGTGTACCAGCATTAGCAGCGCGAGCAAGAGCAAGAGCAGAGCAGCAGCACGAGTGAGGGGGAGAGCAGAGCAGCAGCGCGACCGATCGAGAGACGGAGCAGTAGCAGCAGCAACGCGAGCAAGCGAGAGCTGGAGCAGCAGTAGCAGCGCGACCGAGCGAGAGCCGGAGCGGCAGCAGCAGATCTGGCTGGCATGGACGCCGCCGCCGAAGGGGCCTCACACTGGGGGAGAGCCGCCGTGGAGATGTCGCCCGCGTCGGCGGCTTCGAGGTAGCCACGCCATGGGGGTGGGGGATCGAGCACCGTCGAAGCCGGGAGGTCGAGTTAAGGAGAAGGTGCAATGCGATGAGTGTATAACCTCTTTGGTGGCGCTGAGTAGGCCTCGGCTTCATCCGAGGAGTCAGTGAGGATGCTGCGGTTCCGGTGGAGGAGGTTAAGGCTGCGCAGTTGTCGAATTCAGGGCTCCGCAGACCCAAAGAAGGTTCGAACTCTGGGGTGTGTGCGAAGAACTCAACCTATCCAACCAACCAACCCATCGCCCTACAACCTATCTCGATGGATCAAGGAAGGAGATGCACATGGTAGTTTACCTAGGTTCGGGCCACCTTGCGGTGTAAGACCCTACTCCTGCTTTGTGGTGGATTTGCCTCACGAGGGGCTGTGGATGAACTAGTACAAGGGATGAACAAGCTCGCGAGGTCTGCTCTGGGGTGAGGGTCGAATCGATCCCCCTCTCTGGTGGTGGCTAGCCTATACTTATAGCGGCCTCGGCCCTCTTCCTCCAAAATGAAGGCGGGAAGGGACCCCACAATGGCCAATTTGAAAGGGGACAAGTAGTACATCTTATCCTGACGAAAGGTGGTCTTCGCCTGCAAAGCTTCTGGTCGTGACGCCGCGGTGGGCTCGGCGATGATGTCCGTCCTGCCGCCCTGGCTGTCTTGGTCTCATTGCACTGGAATGGAAACCTTTGCCTGATTCCTCGGGAACCCACGCCTGCGCTTGCCTCCTTAGCACCAAAGAGGAAACCTGCTCTTCTATGCCTGCTGGCGCCCGCATGGCCTTGGTCGTCATGGCTTGCGTCACCGCAACCTCGTGAGGTTGGATACCTACATAGAAATCTCTGCTCCTCAAGAGGCAACCTGGGGAGGCCGCTCCCTCAGGAGGTCTTGGCGCTGTCTGCCTCGCGAGGGTCTTGTCTTGTTGGTGTTGAAACTGGGCCGTACCAGGTCGTCGATGGAGCCATGCTGTGGGCCGCAGGCAGGCAAGTCTGGGTACCCTGGTGGATCCGGCTATAAATGGAAGAGGGGGCGGAGCCCCCAGCTCGTTTTCATCTTCTTGCTTCTTGCTTCTCCTTCGTTTCGCCATCTTGCTAGAGCATTCATGGTGCCAGTGAGGAGATTTTCCGCCGCGGAGAAGGGAAAGGCCCCCAAAGAAGGGCCAGGCTCGCCGCCGCCCAAGAGGGGCTGTGGCCGCCCCCCGTAAGTACGCCGCGACGCCAGTGGTGGCTCCCCGAGGGCATGGGCGCACTCCCTCCAAGGCTGGCGCCGCCTCCGGCAGTCGCGGGGTGCTCCCTCCCATGGTGGAAGTTGCCGCGGCCAGGGTAGCCGCGACGACGGGGGGAGGCATGTGGCAGCCGCTCGGCCGCCGCGTCCGTGATCCCACTCGGCCGACGCGTCCTCGGAGTTTGTGGTGTGAGCAGAGAGGCCCGCAGGCGTCTGGTTCCAGCTCCCACGCATATTTGCGGGCGCGCTGCCGTCTGGGGGAGCTGGCGGCCTCTGGCTGCAGGCTGATGGTTGCTGCAGCAGGGCCTCGTGGGTGGAGGTCGAGGTCACCCCCGCCGGCAACATGTTCCTGAACAGCGGGTGGCAGCCAGTTGCCCGCGCACGCGGCCTGCAAGGGAGGTGCACCCTCCACTTCAGGTATGACGGCGCTACGACCCTCTTCGTCAGGGTCTTCGAGGAAGATGGCCAGCGCCTGGGGTGCTGCCCGAAGAGCGACAGTGACAACGACGTCGGCGTCCACCCTTCTGACGGCGATGGCCAGAGGGGCGGCACCGTCTCCGGCGGTGGGCTTGCCCTTGGCGACGGCCACGACGCCTCCAGTGGTGGCGGCTCCTCCTCTCAGGAGTGCACGAGCGACAGTGACTACGACGAGCCACCACGCCGCCGAGCTCGGACCAGGGAGGGAGACAAGGTGCCTCACCGCCGTGCCCCGGTGAAGCAGGAGAAGGACTCCGACTGAGCGCGGGCATTGCTGGAGGTGGGTCCCGGGAACTGCTGTAGTCGCGCGACAGCTTTTACTTCTTTCTTTCTCCTGCATTAGAAAAGTGGAAAGCCCTATCGGGGCGTGTAATGGACCACGGCGCTTGCGCCATTATGTTATCGTATTTATATCATGTCCTGATATCCGTGTTGACGCTGATTGTGATTGGGATGACTTAGCTTAGCGTGCTTGTGGTAGACCCGTGCGCCGTGAGGGCGAGCTTCTCTGGAGCTTGGACTTCCCGCACGCCCTTCGCTCCAGAGGAATTCTCCAGAGGTTCCCTTTTTGAGGATTCGAAAGTCCTCAGGCCTCGGGAGGCGCCCTGTGGCTGCGGTGGTAAGGAACCTCCGGAGATGCCATACCTCACGCGAGCCCCCGAGCATGGGCCGGTCACCACTGGCACGCCGCGTCGCGATGGTCGGAGGCACAGACTCAGGAGGGCATGCGTGCCCGTTGGCTCGTTTACGAGCGTCGCGCGAGGATTAAGACACCAAAGGCTAGGACACCAAGGCTTTGCCAAGGTGTGTTCGCGGGCAGGCCCAAGCACACACACCGTGCCCAGCCCCCATGCGTGTGACGCGCGGGGAAGAGCAACGGGCAACGGTCATTCTTCCCAGGGCGAGACCTGAAAGAACGCTGCGAGGAGAAAAACTTCCCAACCCTTTCAAATAAAGACGCGAGAACTTCAAATTTTATTCCAAGAAGTTGCAAACTAGCTACAAAAAGCAAGCAAAAGAACAGCCGCGTCCGGCACCTACACTAGTCTTCTGGTTTTCCCGCCAGCGCGGAGCATGGGACTTCCACTAGGATGTGGGTGGGAGCCCCCGTGAGGCCCAAGGGTGGCGCTCAGGAGACTCCGGGGCATGTACAGCCCCACTCATTATTACGTGAGACTGTCACGGGCGGAGACTTGAAAGGCGCATGGCCTTGGTCACAGATAGAACTTCCTGAGGTGCTGGATGTTCCAGGCAGTCTGGATGGGGACCCCGTCCTGCATCTCCAGGCGTGCGGCGCCAGGCCTGGAGACACGGACGATCCTGAACGGGCCCTCCCACATGGGCGAGAGCTTGTGGAGCCCCTCCCTGGAGAGCACCCATCTCAGGACAAGGGCACCCACCTCGAGGGTCTTGGAGCGGACGCTACGGTAGTGATACCGCCGTAGCACCTGCTGGTACCTTGCGGCACAGAGCGAGGCTTGGCGGTGGCCCTCCTCTCCGAGGACGAGATCCATCCCCCGCGAGGTGTCCTAGCATACCTCGTCAAACGCCAAGACCCGCGGGGAGCGATGTTTGACCTCATGAGGGAGGACCGCCTTAGCCCCGTAGATGAGGAAGAATGGGGTCTCGCCGGTAGGCTTGGTTGCGGTGGTGCTGATGGACCACTGTACGGATTGGAGCTCATTGAGCCAACCCCTACCGCAGGCCTCGAGCTTCTTCTTGAAGCTCCTCGCCTTGAGGCCTCTCAAGACCTCCACGTTGGCGCGCTCGGCTTGGCCGTTACTCCGTGGGTGCGCCACTGAAGCGTAGCATATCTGCGTTCCAAGGTTAGCACAATATATTTTGAAGAGGTTGCTCGTGAACTGAGAGCCATTGTCAGTGATGATATGGTTGGGGACCCCGAAGTGGCTCATGAGGCCCTTGATGAACTTGACGGCTGAGCCAGCTGGTATGGTGCGCACGGGCTCCACATCCACCCACTTGGTGAACTTATCGATGGTGACATAGAGGTAGCGGTAGCCCCCAGCTGCTCGAGGGAACGGTCCCAGGATATCCAGCCCCCATACAGCGAACGGCCATGAGAGCGGGATGGTCTGGAGGCCCTGAGCGGGCTGGTGGATCTGTTTGGCGTGGAATTGGCATGCCTCACAAGATCTCACCTGCTCAGCGGCATCGTTGAGCGCCGTGGGCCAGTAGAACCCGCTGCAAAACGCCTTGCCCACGAGGGTGCGCGACGAAGAGTGATGCCCGCAATCCCCGCTGTGGATGTCAGCCAGCAGCTCGCACCCCTGCTCCTTGGAGATGCACCGCAGAGAGACGTTGTGTGGGGGTCTTCGATAGAGCTCGCCGTCCTGGACGCAGTAGGCGGTGGCCTGGTGGGCCACGCGTTCTGCATCTTCCTCCTTCTCTGGCAAGGTGCCCCGGAGCAAGTACGTCTTGAACTCCTCGGTTCAGCACCCCTCCTGAGATTCGAGCGCAAGGAGCAAGCAAGATCCGGAGGTCTGACCGCAGGCTGGGGCGCCCGAGGTGGGTGCCATGGGCGGTTCTTCCCGGAGCAGCGCCGGTCCCGCGGTGGGGGGAGCCGTCGATGGCTTGAAGAGCCGCTCTTCGAAGACGCCAGGCTTCTGGGGTTGGCGCCGGGACGCCCTCTTGGCGATGTCGTCTGCCTCCTTGTTCCTGCTGCGTGGGACGTGCTGCAATTCCAAGCCTAAGAATCGCTTTTCAATTTTGTGTACCTCTTCTAGATATGCCTCCATGTGCTCATCTTTTGGCTTGTACTCCTTGTTGGAGAAGTTGACTAGGAGCTGAGAGTCGCCCTTGATGGTGAGCTGCCTGATCCCTAGAGTGGCCGCATCCTCGAGGCCGGCGATCAGGCCCTCGTATTCCACGATGTTGTTGGAGACCTTCTCTCCATGCTAGAAGCAGAGCTGCATGGCGTAGTAGAGTTTGTCCTGAGTAGGTGAGATAAGCACGGCTCCAGCCCCCGCGCCCTGGCACGCGAACGCGCCATCAAAGTACATGACCCAGCCATCCGGCGCCTCATCCCCGGGCACGAGGGAACAGTCCTCGCCCTCCCCTCGGTCGGGGGCGTCAGTCCATTCCGCCACAAAGTAAGCGAGGGCCGCGCCCTTGATGACCCTAGTGGTGCTGAACTCCAGCTGGAAAGCCTGCAGCTCGATGTTCCATTCAGCAACCCTGCCTGCAGTGTTAGGGCTCTGGAGCACCTTCTCCAGAGGGTACGCGGAGACGACCTTGATGGGGTGGCCTTGGAAGTAGTGGCGCAGCTTCCTGGAGGCGATGAGGAGCGCGAGCAGGAGCTTTTGCGGCATGGGGTAGCGTGCGTGTGCGTCGCGTAACACCGTGCTGATGAAGTACACAGGGTGCTCGGCAAGGGAAGAGGTGTCGATGGCGTTCGGCTCTGCCTGAGGCGTGGGGGCCTCAGGAGCCTCGCCTTCTGACAAGGTGACCGATGCCTCAGGAGCGCCATCCTGTGGTGGCGATGGCGTGGCTGAAGACGGGGTGCTGCGCCGCACGTCTGCGCCCGCGCGCTCTTCCTGGACCGCCACGAGTGCCGCGCTAGCCGAGTGGGGTGTGGCGGCCAGGTAAAGCACCAGGGGCTCAAGAGGTCGAGGCACCACCATCACCGTAGGGCTGGTGAGATACCTCTTGAGGTCTTGAAAGGCTTCCTCAGCCTCCGGAGTCCATTCGAATGGGCCCTTCTTCTTCATCAACTTGAAAAATGAGAGAGCGCGCTCACCGAGCTTAGAGATGAAACGCCCCAGCGAGGTCACGCAGCCCGCCAGCTTCTGCATTTCCTTGAGAGTCTGCGGCGGGCTCATTCTTTCTATCTCCTTGACCTTCTCTGGGTTAGGCTCGATTCCTCTGTGCGACACCAAGAAACCCAGCAGCTTGCCGGACGGAACACCAAACACGCACTTCTCCGGATTGAGCCATAAGTTTACTCTGAGTAAGTTGGTAAATGTCTCCTCCAAGTCTTCGACGAGGGTTCTTGCCTCCCGTGACTTGACCACTATGTCATCGACGTACGCCTCGGCATTCCTCCCAAGCTGCTTGCCCAGGGCGATGTGCATCAATCGCTGGAAGGTCGCGCCGGTGTTGCGCAACCCGAACGGCATGCAGGTGTAGCAGTACACCCCGCACGGGGAAAGGAAGGACATCTTCTCGACGTCTTGCACCGCCATCTTAATCTCGTGGTAGCCCGAGAAGGCGTCTAGGAAACACAGCAGGTCGCACTCGGCGGTGAAGTCCATGATCTGGTCGATGCGCGGAAGAGGGAAAGGGTCTTGAGGGCAAGCTTTGTGGAGAGGTGAAGTCGACGCACATGCGCTCCTCCCCTCCCTTCTTGGGGACGATGACTGGGTTGGCCAGCCAATCTGGGTGCCGCACTTCTCGGATGATGCCGGCTTCTTGCAGCTTGTGGACCTCCTGGACGATGAACGATTGCTTCTCCGGGGCTTGTCGCTGCACCTTTTGTTTCACCGGGCGCGCGCCGAGGCACACCATCAAGTGGTGCTCAATCACGTCCCGCAGGACGCCAACCAAGGTCCGTCGCCTCCCATGCAAACACATCCTTGTTTGCACGGAGGAAGCCGACCAGCGCTTCTTCCTAGTCCGGTGGGAGGCCGGCGCCTATGGTGAAGGTGAGGCTTGACCCTCATCGTCGACCCGCACCTACTTCGTCTTAGCCCGGTCCTAAGAGAACAACTGCTTCTTCTTTGCGGGTGCGGCCTCCAAGATCTTCGTAGCGCCCTCCGCATCCGGTCGCGTGGCCACGGCGGCTTAGAAAGCGAGCTTGAGGGCCAGGAGGGCATCCTTGGTGTCTCCCACCACAGTAAGGATACCGCTGCTCCCCGGCATTTTGATGACGTTGTAGCCGGGGTGCGTTGCCGCCATGAACTTGGCGAGGGATGGGTACCCGAGGATGGCATTGTACGGGAGGCCGATGCGGGTGACGTCGAAGTCGATAAGCTCGGTGCGGTAGTTGTAGTGCTTGTCGAAGGTGACGGGGAGGCGGATCTGCCCTAGGGGGACGACGGAGCCGTCGAGCACCCCTGAAAAGGGCCTGGTGGGGGCGAGCCGGTCGTAAGGCACCTGGAGCAGGTCAAAGGCTTCCACGGAGAGGATGTTGAGGCCAGCACCGCCGTCGTTGAGGGTTCTGGTGACCGCGACACTACTGATGGTGGGCGTGCACAGCAAGGGAAGCACGCCTGCGCCGACCGTAGTCTTGGGGTGATCCCTGGAGTCGAAGGTGATGTCGTTCTCAGGCGCCAACTGGCCCGAAGGAGCCCCCTGCCATGGCTGGGCGGCCCCCATCTGCCGGAAGAACTGCTTGACGTGGCAGCCTAAGGCCGGCGCCTGCTACCCACTGAGGATGGCAGCAACGGCATGAGGCGCTGGTGCCGCGATGTGCGCGATGAACTGATTGCGCAGTTCCCCCGAGGAGGCCATCGACAACTCTGGCAGGCCAAGTATCCAGGAGTGCGGCACGTCCATGAGAGCCATGGGAAGCCAATTCGCCATGACCTTCTCGTCGCCGCCTGCCGCCTTGATGCTTAGCTCGTACAGGTGAAGGAAATCCGTGGGGTTCCCCGTGCCGTCGTACCGTGGGGGCAGCGGCGGCCTGAACTTCGTTGGCCATCGCACCTGCCGTAGGGCGGGGGAGAAGGCCCAGTGGCCCGCGACAGCTGCGATTTCGCCCAGCGGCTCAGCGGGTGGAGCGGCACCCGCCATGGGAGGCGCGCAGTGTGAGCGGTGCGCGGCTGATGAGAGGGGTAGAGCTCCGACACGCCCCTACCTGGCACGCCAAATGTCGGATTCAGGGCTCCGCAGACCCAACGACGGTTTGAACTCTGGGACGTGTGCGAAGAACTCAACCTATCCAACCAACCAACCTGTCGCCCTACAGCCTAGCTTGATGGATCAAGGAAGGAGATGGACACGGCAGTTTACCCAGGTTCGGGCCACCTTGCGGTGTAAGACCCTACTCCTGCTTTGTGGTGGATTTGCCTCATGAGGGGCTGTGGATGAACTAGTACAAGGGATGAACAAGCTCGTGAGGTCTACTCTGGGGTGAGGGTTGAATCGATCCCCCTCTATGGTGGTGGCTAGCCTATACTTATAGCGGCCTCGGTCCTCTACCTCCAAAACGAAGGCGGGAAGGGATCCCACAGTGGCCAATTTGAAAGGGGACAAGTAGTACATCTTATTCTGACGAAAGGTGGTCTTTGCCTGCAAAGCTTCTAGTCGTGACGCCGCGGTGGGCTCGGCGATGACTTCCGTCCTGCCGCCCTGGCGGTCATGGTCTCGTTGCACTGGAATGGAAACCTTTGCCTGATTCCTCGGGAACCCACGCCTGCGCTTGCCTCTTAGCACCAAAGAGGAAACCTGCTCTTCTGCGCCAGCTGGCACCCTCCTGGCCTTGGTCGTCATGGCTTGCGTCACCGCAACCTCGTGAGGTTGGATACCTGCATAGAAATATCTGCTCCTCAAGAGGCAATCCTGGCGAGGCCGCTCCCTCAGGAGGACTTGGCGCTGTCTGCCTCGCGAGGGTCTTGTCTTGTTGGTGTTGAAACTGGGCCGTACCAGGCCGTCGATGGAGCCATGCTGTGGGCCGCAGGCAGGCAAGTCTGGGTACCCTGGTTCCCAGAACACCGACAGCTGTAGGGATGGATCAGCCGCGATAGACAAGGTGATCATCGAAGCAGCTCCTTGGAGGTGGAGGACGGGGCGGCTGAACTGGCGGGACGACGAGATCGACGATGGATCCTCATCCGGGGAGGTGGATGAGGGACGTCAAGCTATTGCGATGGACAACATCGTCGGGGAAGAGGCTCCAGCTAGGCAGCGGTGGGGTGGCGGACGGACGAGGGTGGGGTTTCGTGGCTGGAGCAGAGAGGTTATGGCGGCCTGGGATTTCGAATGGCGAAAAGGAGGTGATGGGAGGGGGGGAACCATGACTTAGGGACGCGCTGGTCCAAAATGTAGGGTGTGTTACAAAAGTACCCCCACCGATTTGAACTAGCGGCCCTTTCGGCTCCGGGTTAGAAGGGGGATTTCGCGTGTCGGGATTTTGCAGCCGGAGGGAGTTTTCGCGCGCGTTGTAATTTCGGGATAGCAAGCCGCGGGTTGTGAAGGCGCGAGTTTTGGGAGCACGATATCTGAATTTTTGGGATAACAAGGCGCGGGTTGAATTTTAGGGACAAGCCTAGCGTGTAATTATGTACATACCAAATCAATTCGCACTTCCCTCAACGAAAAAAACAAAAAAAAACTATTCGCACCACACAAAGAGAGAGAGTTTTGTCCCGTTTTACTGTACAAATGCTATTCAAAGCTATGAATCCATGTTATGTCCAATTAAATTTTTTCGCTGGCTATATAATGCATGTAACCTACTCATACGAACATTTTAGTGCATTCCAAATGTCTATACTGCCGCTGCAATTCGAACTAAATTTGAATTTGTTTCTCTATTTGAATAAGAATCTACAATCATGATTGTTGCCAACTTAAACCATCATTCGTATATTATCTTAACAACACACCACATGATTACTATAGAGATAGATATGAACTATGTGTACTATATGACTCGAATTCAAATTTTTGAATACACTTGATGTTGATTCCAAATAATAGTACATTTGATGTACTAACTAGATCTTCATAATCTAAACCATGTTTCATACGTACACTGTGTTTATCACACAAATTATAGTGCCCCGCCCCCTACATTATGACAAGTATTTAGCCCTGAGCTGCAAAAGCCACACATTATCACAAATTCAAATAAATGTTCTATATATTATATGTAGTATAACATGTTCATAACCACACCATGCGTATCACCATTATATATATCCATGCATGCGTCGGTTTAAAACACTATGATATCTTCTTCAAATATCCGAATCCACTTTTTTTATAATGAATTATGATCTCTGTTCGTCTTTTACACCCACATAATCCTCTTCTCTTTGTAGCTAGCGCTAACTTTCTCTCGTGCATGCACATGCCCTCCCCCCTCTCACCCTCCCTCAGCATCCCCTCCATCGCGCACATTTGTTATTTCTCTTTAGGTCGTTCACCCATGGTGTGTGTAGGCCCCCGGATCCTTCTTTCCGGCACACACAGGTCGATATACCTCTCTTGCCAAGTGTGCCTACCACAAACACACACTTTCCCTCTTCTCTTCTCACCGTCCATGCCCCCCAATGTCCAATACGATTCCACGCACGTGCACACTCCCGCCCCTCTTTTCATCGATCTCATACTCGCACACTCCTCCCCCCTCGATATAGTAGGCCTCTCACACCACCTCCTAGCCGCATCCCTCTCCCCTGTCCGTCTCTCCGGACCTTATTTGCTTCTAACACATGCATGCATGTATACCTACCGATCTCCCTACATATAGCTAGGTCGACTATAAGCCTTTTTCCCCACGCACCGATCAACGTACCTCACTAGTTATGTCTCTCCCTTTCTCCGACACACGATGATTGATCTTCCTATGTAGTTATGTCTGCTTACCACAACCATATCGTACCCCCTCATCATCCTTGCATACCTCCCAACCTGTCTCTCACACGCACATGCATAGACAGGCAGACATCCCCTCTCTTATTGATATTGCACTCGTACCCTCCGTTTGTCTAGCAGGCCTCTCCCACCATTTATGAGAAGCAACTCCACCACCAACCCTCCGACACTCTACCTTTGTCTCTCTCCCAACCTTATTCCTCTGCTACACATATGCATGGATGCCGATCGATCTCCCTCAATACATAGCTAGGTCTCTCTCCTTCTCCGCACATATACAGTCGATCTACCTCTCTATAGTTAGGTCTCTGCCCCCTCCCCCCCCCACACACACCGATAGTCGAATGTTGTAGGTAGGTATCCATGCCACAGAGACAAACAACACCTCTGCCCTCTCAAATTCTAGTAGGCCAGCCGCCCTGTACCTTTGACGTGGGCAAACACAAATTTGATGGCACTCTTTATCGATCGCGCACCCACACACTTCATCCCTGTTTTTGATTCTATCAATATCTCATGCCGATGATCCCTCCACCCTCTACTCGTGGATCGCTCCCTCTATATATGTTATATCCATGACTCTGTTTCACACAGATTGCATATGTTACATTTTTTTTGTTTGAGATATCATCGACACATTGCCTCTGTTTTGCACAAACCATCTCTCTCACACCCACCCACGTACGTACCTGCATGTAAAGAAGAGGTGCACGCACGACGCACGTACTCACGTCTCGTTCCCGGCCACACCCACGCGGGTACACGGTGGAGTTCATTTCTGTACGAAAAGGCAGCCCACGTGATAATTTGACGTGTGTAGCGGTTGTTTACTCGAAGGAGGGTCGTGTACCACACGTACACGGAACAAAGTTCGACTTGACGTGTTAGTATTAAATAAAGTTATATTCCTCAATGGCACGTACAGGATATAAAACGATTGTCATCGGGAAAAAAGAAATCCGCTCCACTATATACAATGGAGCCTGCCTGCCGGGGTTTGTCTCTCGTCACACTATCTCACACAAGGCGGCGGTGGCCTCTCTCTCTCAACGCCGGCGGAAAGGGAGGATGTGCATCATTTCTCCGTTCGACAGCGTCGAGGTAGCACGTCCCGATCTGCGGTACCCGCCGTTCTCTCTGACCAAGCTCCGGTGCGGTAGGGCCTTCGCCACTTGCTCGCTGCCGCACTATGGGCAGATCCCGCCCGCCGCCGCCCTCCTAGTTACATCCCAATGACCCCCAGGTACAGCTTCCTCCCCTCTGGCCTTGCTCCACTGCCCATCTTCCCACGTCGCTGCATGTGGAAAATCTTGCATGTGGATCTTCCCTAGTTCTTTGCCCAAAACGTAGCTCGTCCGGCGTACTTTCCATATTGCAATCTCGTCCTCACACCGTTTTACATAAACAACCGTGTTGTTATCTTCCCTTAGGGCAAGGAATATGCTTCTTTTTTCTCGTCGTTTGTGTCATCAACTATTATTGGCCAGTAATTGTTTCCTTTCTACCTCTTTTTTGCAAACAGGGCTATCCATTTCACCTCGTTGCTATTGCGACCTTTTGGTGAACTGCACAAATCACTTTTTTCTTAAGAGTGTTTTGTGCAGTTCTACTAAAATGTCACACGGGCAACGTCTCTACATTTCAGTGCGACTGCACAAAGGGAGATTGGTTTTGCTCTATCCTCCTCATCCAACTCCGAGCCTAATCTTCTCCAACTATTTGCTTAATCTTCTCCAACTAGTTAGTCTTAAGAGAGACTGCAAAGGTGACAGACTTCTATTTGTGTGTTTATTGTTTCATCAACAGTCCTCTATTATTGTAATCACACTTAATATCTTTGGAACAGGGACGCTCGGCTCTATTTTAGTGGAACTGCACAAAATGATCGGAATGTTGCATGCTCCTGACAGCTACTTTTTTCCCAACATGCCTTGTTGATTTAGGCAGAGCTGGAGGGAAGTTGCTGCCAATGAAAGCATGGATCAATTTTAATTTAACACCTTCTCACAACTTTGTCTTCAATTGTGATGTAAATATTAGCTCTGATCTGCTAATCATTGAGATGCATTAGCAAGGAAGTTAGTTTCCTTTCTAGTATTTTGATTGATGTTGTAACAAGACAACCTTCCAGCTGGCAAGACACATGAAACAAAAGCTGAAAGCTTCAGAGAATTGTACAATTTCATGTTGCTGGAAAATTATTTGTATACGTTAATTATGTAAACAAATGTTGGAAGCTTGATAGCATTGCCAGAAGCCATTCAGCATCCGGATCCATGTGCCATGCACCAAATTATAGTGCACAACCGCATGGGAGACTCAGCTCGGTCATTGCGCCGCACTAATAGTGAGTAATGACCAGTCAAATCATAAGCCCCACCTTTCCCACTGTAAGTTTCTCGGAAGAAGCAACCATCAATACGCTATTCTTTGAATCCGTTCATACTAGTATGAAGGTGCAAAGCCAAGTCCGAGTATGGCCTGTCGGTCAACGTGCTTCCTCTTGGCATATCACTGACATGTGGGACCGGAGTGTGAGCAAACCGATCTCAATTGAGGAGGACGGCAAAATGGCCAACCCCGCCGCTCCTTGAGAGAGACGAGGAGCGAGAACACACAGACGGGCTCGCACAGAGGCCAAGATATATTCGAGCATGGTTGATCGATATTATCATTACATGTTCAATGTTTTTTTAATTGTACTATTGGGCTGCCATTTTCCGCACTTCTCCTGAATAAATGTGTACTTCATCAGAGATTAAAATAAAATAAGAGTACAGACGCTCCACCATGCGGTTCCTAGTACATGTATACTAGTAGTAGTACTAATAAACCTTGCGCTTGGCTCTTCGCCTCTTTGGGAAGTCGAACAATGATGGTACTACAGTATATGCCTCTGGCAATCTAACATCGAATGAATTGTTGCACGTCCATCGCCTGGACGAGGGTAAGTTGCATTACTCAAAAGCTTCTCCTCGTCCTGCGAGCCACCGCGCTTGAGGTAGACGGAGAGGGCATAAGCAAGCTTCACCTTGTCCTGCAAGCTTCTCCTTGTTCTGCGAGTTGATGGGACACACCAAAGTAGTGCTAGTTCTAGGATCGAAAGTAGGTCTAGAGGGGGGTGATTAGACTACTTGACCAAACAAAAATATAACCCTTTCCCAATTTTAATTGTTGGCAGATTTTTGCAACTAGTACAAGTCAAGCAATCAACCTACACATGCAATTCTAAGAGTGTAGCAGCGGAAAGTAAAACATTGCATATGAAGGTAAAGGGAAGGGTTTGGAGAAGGCAAACGGAATGTAGACATGGAGATTTTTGGCGTGGTTCCGATAGGTGGTGCTATCATACATCCACGTTGATGGAGACTTCAACCCACGAAGGGTAATGGTTGCGCGAGTCCACAGAGGGCTCCACCCATGAAGGGTCCACGAAGAAGCAACCTTGTCTATCCCACCATGGCCATCGCCCATGAAGGACTTGCCTCACTCAGGTAGATCTTCATGAAGTAGGCGATCTCCTTGCCCTTACAAACTTCTTGGTTCAACTCCACAATCTTGTCGGAGGCTCCCAAGCGACACCTAACCAATCTAGGAGACACCACTCTCCAAAAGGTAATAGATGGTGTGTTGATGATGAACTCCTTGCTCTTGTGCTTCAAATGATAGTCTCCCCAACACTCAATCCTCTCTCACAGATTTGGCTATGGTGGAAAGAGGATATGAGTGAAAAGCAACTTGGGGAAGGCTAGAGATCAAGATTCTTGTGGTAGGATTGGAATATCTTGGTCTCAACACATGATTAGGTGGTTCTCTCTTAGAAAAAGAGTAGTGAAAGTGTAGGCACGTTCTGATGGCTCTCTCTCTCTGATGGAGATGGGGTGGTGTGACGACCCTGGCTTAATCGTGCACTAATCATACATGCAAATGCACACGATCAAGCCTAAGGACTCACTTGAAGATATCACAACACAACTCTAAAACATAAATAAAGTCATACAAGCTTTATATTACAAGCCAGGGCCTCGAGGGCTCGAATACATAGCTCGATGGCATACAAGTGTTAGCGGAAGCATCAGATATCTGGGTACAGATATAGCAGAATTACAGATAGGCCTTTAGAAAGGCGGGGCAATATAAAATACTACGATCGAAAGGTGTAGGCCTCCTGCCTAGGACCCTCCGAACCTACTCCTGGTCGTCGGTCGGCTCCTCGTAGTAGTACTCGCCGGGAGGGTAGTAGTAGTAGCCGTCGGCGGGGGCAGCTGGCTCCGGGGCTCCTTTGTCTGGTTGCGACAAATCGGTATGGGGGAAAAAGAAAGTAAAGCAAACGTGAGTACTCATCCGAAGTACTCAGCAAGCAAGGATCTACACTACATTTGCAACATTATCAAAGGAGGCTGTATAGGTGGACTGGGTTGCAGAAATGCCAGAATAGAGGGGAGAGCCTAGTCCTATCGAAGACTAGCATCTTCAACGGTCTTGCAGCATTAGAAGAGTGCAGATTAACATAATGTAAAGTAGTAGTAATGTCATCAACCTCGCCCAAAGATTCTTCCTCGACTCCCTGCGAGAAATCAATCCTAGAGCCATACTATCCAGTATCATCTCAAGTCACCAGTTCTAGTTGTACTGATCGGGATACAACTCCGAGTGTCCGTTACCGTAGGACAGGCTATCGATAGATTAGTTCTTCCCTACAGGGGTGCACCAACTTACCCACCACGCTCGCTTAACTCCGGCCGGACACACTTTACTAGGTCATGCCCGGCCTCGGCTAAGCAACACGCCGCAACCCGACCTAGGCTCTAAAGAGAGGTCAGCACGCCGGACTAACCTATGCCCCCAGGGGTCTTGGACCTTCGCCCTGGGATCCCTGCACATTGTGAGGACGCTCCGGAAGCAGACCTAGCCCCCTTAATACAAGCGTAGGCTTAACCAATCCAATCCAAAGTGGGCCGCTCCTCGCTGATGTCTATAGAGCTTCGGCTGATGTATACGACGCAGAACGTCCATACTATGCCCATGTGATGGCTAGTGCTATCAGGCCAGAGGCCCCTCGGATCAAATATCCAAACCGTTAGTGTGTTGGTAGTGCGGTAATGAGCAGAGACTCACGAAAGATGTGACCCTGTCGCCCCGTCTCGAGGACTTGTGGCAAGGGCTAAGAATGCCCGGCCACGCCTCGTGTTCAGCTCTCGGACACCATCCAGGTCCACCCGACTCCATATCACTCTCATCATAATCTCGTGCGGGTACCCCTCAGGGCCGACCCGTCTTTATCCAGAATAAACAGTATCAATAGTATATAAAGGCATCTGTGTGGCTACCATATCAAGAAGGAATCCGAGGCATCACCCTCGTTGGATTCCTACCTGACGTAAACGTCAAGGTGAACGAAGGAGGAATCACCCTCGAGGTCCACACTTGAGCAGTTGCACGACGATGTCGTTATCGGGGGTGGTGTAGGAGTAATCACCCTCGCTGACCACGACCGAATAACTAACCTACAAGGGTATCATCAGAAGTGCTGACGAGGTATTACCCTCGGCACTTGATAGTAACCCAGTTGTCTCGAGCAACTAAGGAAAAAGTGATGTGCGGTGCCGGGGTCTGTTCTTCGATCCCATTGATCGGCTCTTCTGATGATCCAGCGGGGCAGTCGGGATAAAGTGGGGTCTCTGCTGGGTCTCTACCCAACCTATACTAAACAGTTTAGGATAAGCAGGTAGGTAACAATAGCAGGTTACAATAAACAGGCTATGCAGCAGAAATAGGATAACAGCAGCAGCAGTAACTTCTAATGCAAGCATAAGAGAGAAGAGAGTGGGCGATATCGGAATGCTCAAAAGGGGGGTGCTTGCCTGGAAGCTCTGCGGCAAGGGTCTGATCGTCAGGGGCGTAGTCGACCTCCGGAGCTGCGTCGGTCTAGGGAGCTACATCGACATCGGGGTCTACCAAGAGAGAAGAGGGGGAAGAAACAGATAAATAGACGGCAAACATATGCAACACAGAGTATGCCATGCCTAGGATGCAGTGCAGGGTTGCCTAAAGATGCACCTAAGTCATTTTAGTTATTTTAGGATTAACGCGGGATTTATTATCCGGTGATTATGCACTATTCATATACCAGAATCGAACTAAAAGTTACGGGTTCTCCTACGTAGGGGGTTCCGGCATAGAAATAGACGACATGATCAGATTCGTCTCGTCGTTCTGAGCAACTTTCATGTACAAAGTTTTTCGATCTGAGCTACGGTTTATTTATTATGAATTTTCAAAGATTTTTGCATTTTTTGGAATTTATTTATTTTAACAGAATTATCTAAAATGAATTATGATGTTAGCATGACTAGAGGATGATGTCAGCAGTTAACAGACTCGCTGGCAAGGGTCAAACCTGGCATGTGGGTCCAGTGGGACCCACATGTCAGCCTCTATTAGTTAATAGAGTTTAAATCTAAACTAAACAGAACTAATTAGGGTGTGGGCCCCATATGTCAGTGAGTGGACGGGTTAATTAACCAATTTTATTTATTAAAACATGTAATTAGCCTAATATCCAGAGGGGGCCCACATGTCATACACCTTGGGTGAATAGTAACCACGTTGACCAGAGTCAACGTGGTCAATAGAGGTGCTGGGGCCCACTGGAAGCCTCTCAATGGGCGGGCCCCACTTGTCCACATCGACGGCGGCGCCGGAGCAGCACCGGTGGCCAAATCCATGGCGGAAGTTCGCCGAAGCTACTCGGAAATGCTCTACCGAGGCCCGTTCGGCGCGCGGCTTAGCTCATTCGAACGGGCTCTTGCCCGCGCGTCGTTCTGTGGCGTTAGTTTGGCCGGAAACGGCCGGAGACGGCAGTGGCGTGCGGCAGAGCAGACGCCGGAGATCGGGCAAACACGAGTTCAATGTTGGGAGGCGATTGCGGGCAAATGAAATGACTAGGCGGGGCCTACGACGCTCCAGGAACTCGTCGGAGCTACTGGCTCGAGCAGAGGAGCTCAAATGCAAGCGCAACAGCGACAATGGCGGACGGTGGAGCTTGGCACGCGGACGAGCTAGCTACGGCAAAAACAAAGCGCGAGGAGGGAAAGGATGGAAGGGGGAGGCTCACCATGCGGTCAAGTAAGACCCATGTGAGCTTAGGAGCAGCAGCGGTGGACGGTGACGACGGCGAGTGTCGGAGACAGAGAAGAAGAGGCGGGGTCGAGCGGCCGCTGCAGGGCCTCCTCGCTCTAGCTGGGGCCACCAGTCGATGAGGTAGACGACGGCGAACCTCTATGGCATCACGGTGGTTTGAGGCGATGGCGGTGGCCGCGGCAATGACGGAAACGCGGCGGCGACGACGCTCGGGCGTTGGATCTAAGGGGAGGGGAGGCAACGGAGCGAGTTGGGAGTGGGGGAGAATGATGAGGAGGACCAGGGGGAAGCACGGGCTCGCCCTTATCCCCCCGCGATGTCGGTGGCTGCCGCCGTGTCGCCGTTCGACCGGCGCGCGCGCGCGCAGCCACGGCGGTGGCGACACGACGAAGGAGAGAGAGGGAGATGGGCCAGGTGGGTTGGGCTCCAGGCACTGTGCACTTGGGCCAGTGCACAGTGGCCTTTTTCTATTTTCCTCTTTTTCTGTTTTCTGTTTCTTTATTTCTTTTCTGTTTTGTTAATTGTTAGAACACATTTGCACTTTTGTAAAATGTGAAACTTGCCCAAATATTACAGTGCATTATTACCTTTCACCAAAAACTGGTTTGGGCAAAATAGGATTTCACTTGGATTTGATTTAATTATAAATGAATGAAATACTTCTGTTTTGGTGCTGCTTCATGTTGTTAGAATCATTTAGCTAACTCATTTATCATTGTTTATATTTTTATAATTGCTTCTGGATTATTTGCTATTTAATGAACATTTTTCCAATAGTGTTTGAGCAAATTTATTTGGCACTTTTGAATTTGAGTTGATTTTCAGAATAGAATTTGAATTGTTTTGATTAACCACTATGACTAGGCACTGCAAATGAAGTGACTTGGCATTATTAGTAGATGATCATAGTGGCTATTACATGGGGGTGTTACAAATTCTCCTCCTCTAAAAGAAATTCTCGTCCCGAGAATTTAGGAGGTAGAAGGAAAGAGGTCGGGATATTCTTCCCGAAGATGATCCTCGCGTTCCCAAGTGGCTTCATCTTCAGTGTGATTCGACCACTCCACTTTTAGGAAATTGGTCGTCTTCTGACGAGTGCGACGTTCAGCTTCATCGAGAATGCGGATCGGGTGCTCCTTATAAGAAAGATCATCTTGCAATTCGAGCATCTCGTGATCCACTGCACGGTGCGGGGATTTCTTGAAGCATTTACGAAGTTGTGACACATGGAAGACGTCGTGGATATGAGAGAATTGCGGTGGCAACTCCAATTTATAAGCCACATGTCCACGTCTGGCAACGATGCGAAATGGGCCGATGTAACATGGAGCTAGCTTGCCCTTGATTCCGAAATGACGAGTGCCCTTCATAGGAGTGACACGAAGATAACCTTGATCACCTGGTTGATAAGTCAGACCCCATCGTTTGCGATCATAGTTTCTCTTCTGATGGTCCTGAGCCGCCTTGAGATTTTCTCGAATGATTCGGACTTGTTCTTCGGTGTGTTGGATAATGTCCGGTCCAACGAGTGGTCATTCCCCAGTTTCTGACCAATTCAGAGGGGTTCGACACTTACGTCCATAAAGCACTTCGAAGGGGGCCATTTTGAAGCTGGCTTGATAGCTGTTATTATAAGAGAATTCGGCAAATGGGAGAGATTCTTCCCACTTCTTACCGAATGATATAACACAAGCCCGAAGCATATCTTCAAGCACTTAATTGACTCGCTCGAATTGGCCTTGGGATTGTGGATGATAAGCTGAACTCCAGGTAATCTGAGTTCCCATAGCTTCTTGGAAACTTTCCCAGAACTTGGAGGTGAAAAGACCGCCACGGTCCGAACTGATCTCCTTCAGAATACCGTGGAGTGAAACGATTCTGGAGATATACAATTCTGCTAACTGGCTAGCAGTGATAGTCTCCTTGATAGGCAGAAAATGTGCAACTTTGGAAAGTTGGTCGACAACGACAAGAATAGCATCGTGACCCTTCTGAGACTTGGGTAGACCAGTTATGAAATCCATTTGCACTTTATCCCATTTCCATAAAGGAATAGGAAGTGGTTGAAGAATACCAGCAGGCTTCTGATGTTCGGCTTCCACGCGACGGCAAACGTCACATTCAGCAACATATCTAGCGATATCCTGCTTCATTCTGGACCACCAGTACCTTTGACGAAGATCACGATACATCTTAGTGCTACCCGGATGGATAGACAGTGGTGTATCATGGGCCTCCTTCATGACTTTGTCAGTCATAAGTTCGAAGCAAGGTACCATAATGCGGTCTCGGAAATATAAGGTTCCATCTTCAGCAATTGAGAAATCCCTGTACTTCTTGAGGTGAAGCTCTTTCTTCATTAGATCTACTTCGGCATCTTTAGCTTGCGCATCCTTAATAGCTTTCTCAAGGTCTGGTTGTACCACAAGGTTATTAAGAGAACCCTGCGGAACAATACAGAGGTTCAACTTGCGCAGTTCTTCATAAAGATAGGGTTGAGCTTGCTTAACCATGAGGTTGTTGCAATAGGACTTGCGGCTTAAGGTATCAGCCATCACATTAGCCTTGCTAGGGGTATAAGAAATACCACAGTCATAGTCCGTGATTGTTTCCAACCATCGCTGCTGACGGAGATTAAGATCCGGTTGAGTGAACAAATACTTCAAGCTTTGATGATCAGTATAAATCTCACACCAGTTACCAAGAAGGTAATGTCGCCACTGCTTCAAAGCATAGATCACAACAGCGAGTTCGACATCATTCACTGGATAGTTTTCTTCATGTGGACGCAATTGTCACGAGGCATATGCAATTACCTTTTGTTCTTGCATTAGGACACAGCCTAATCCCTGACGAGAGGCGTCGCAATATATCATAAAATCCTTGCGAGAATCTGGAGGAGCAAGCACTGGAGCAAAAGTAAGCTTGTCCTTGAGGGTCTGGAAACTTTCCTGACATTTGTCTGTCCACTCAAACTTAATGCCTTTGTGTAGCAAGTTAGTCAGGGGCTTGGCAATCTTGGAAAAGTTCTCGACAAATCAACGGCAATAACTGGCAAGACCGAGAAAACTTCTGACTTGCTTGGCATTCTTCGGAGGTGTCCAGTCAAGAATAGCCTGAACACGCTCTGGGTTAACGGCGATACCGTCCTTGGAAATCACATGTCCAAGGTAGGTTACTTCAGAAAGCCAGAATTCACACTTGGAGTACTTGGCATACAACTTGTGTTCTCGAAGCCTTTCTAGAACAAGGCGAAGATGTTCGGCATGTTCTTCCTTATTCTTCGAATATACCAGGATATCATCCAGATATACCACGACGAACTTGTCAAGGTAATCCATGAATATGTAATGTAGTATCCAGTAGCATCTCCAGCAGGGGCATACGGAATGTATCGAAACTCAGAGGCATCAAAGCTAGCGCTGTGCTCTCCTCGAAGACGTGCGACAGCAGAGTAGGCGGCATCATGGACTGCCATCTCAATCATCACGCTGATACCATGGAAAAGGTACAGCTCAGTGTCTGAGTCATCCTGCTGTCGTAGATACGAACATCGGCATAGTACTGCTCCTGGTTGAACTTGCGGTAAACCTCATAGACCATGTACTCGGGGTACCAGCGGTAACCCAGTCTGGTCAGGAGGGCGATCAGGACAGCTGGAAACCCAGGGGCATCACGAGCCCAAGTGTGAAGCACAAGCTGCGTCGTAGGGCGTGGTGGAAACAGACGATCCATCTGAAATAAAGGAAATTCAGGATTCTCACTTGACGATGAGAAGTATAACAGATTTCGAAGAGAAAGTTTAAACAAAACAACGGAAAGGAAAATGATTATCAGACTAATCAGATCAATGACAGGGAAATCGCACAGATATCCAGCTCTCCGGGTGGACGAAATTTACGAGATCCTAAGTGTCGGCGTTAGTAAATTTAATAAACCCGAATAGAAGAGAGATTAAAGTCCCAAAGTAAAGATGAGGAATAAAAGATCCTAGTACCACCCATATGGCGACGTGGGCCCGTAAGCCACACAGCCAAGTTAGTAAAATAGTTTTTGGTTTCTAGACTCAACTTCGGCCAAGGAATTGGATAGGGGGATTCCTAGAGGCAGTCGGCTCTGATACCAACCTGTGACGACCCCGGCTTAATCATGCACTAATCATACACGCAAATGCACATGATCAAGCCTAAGGACTCACTTGAAGGTATCACAACACAACTCTAAAACATAAATAAAGTCATACAAGCTTTATATTACAAGCCAGGGCCTCGAGGGCTCGAATACATAGCTCGATGGCATACAAGTGTCAGCGGAAGCATCAGATATTTGGGTACAGATATAGCAGAATTACAGATAGGCCTTTAGAAAGGCGGGGCAATATAAAATACTACGATAGAAAGGCGTAGGCCTCCTGCCTAGGACCCTCCGAACCTACTCCTGGTCGTCGGTCGGCTCCTCGTAGTAGTAATCGCCGGGAGGGTAGTAGTAGTAGTAGTAGTAGTAGTAGTAGTAGTAGTAGTAGTAGTAGTAGTAGTAGCCGTCGGCGGGGGCAGCTGGCTCCGGGGCTCTGTCGTCTGGTTGCGACAAATGGGTATGGGGGAAAAAGAAAGTAAAGCAAACACGAGTACTCATTCGAAGTACTCAGCAAGCAAGGATCTACACTACATATGCAACATTATCAAAGGAGGCTGTATAGGTGGACTGGGCTGCAGAAATGCCAGAATAGAGGGGAGAGCCTAGTCCTATCGAAGAATAGCATCTTCAACGGTCTTGCAGCATTAGAAGAGTGCAGATTAACATAATGTAAAGTAGTAGTAATGTCATCAACCTCGCCCAGAGATTCTTCCTCGACTCCCTGCGAGAAAGCAATCCCAGAGCCATACTATCCAGTATCATCTCAAGTCACCAGTTCTAGTTGTACCAATCGGGATACAACTCCGAGTGTCCATTACCGTAGGACAGGCTATCGATAGATTAGTTCTTCCCTGCAGGGGTGCACCAACTTACCCACTACGCTCGCTTAACTCCGGCCGACACACTTTACTGGGTCATGCCTGGCCTCTACTAAGCAACACGCCGCAACCCGACCTAGTCTCTAAAGAGAGGTCAGCACGCCGGACTAACCTATTCCCCAGGGGTCTTGGGCCTTCGCCCTAGGAACCCTGCACATTGCGAGGACGCTCCAGAAGCAGACCTAGCCCCCTTAATACAAGCGCGGGCTTAACCAGTCCAATCCAAAGCGGGCCGCTCCTCGCTGACATCTATAGAGCTTCGGCTGATGTATACGACGCAGAACACCTATACTATGCCCACGTGATGGTTAGTGCTATCAGGCCAGAGGCCCCTCGGATCAAGTATCCAAACTTTAGTGTGTTGGTAGTGCGGTAACGAGCAGAGACTCACGAAAGATGTGACCCCGTCGCCCCGTCTCGAGGACTTGCGGCAAGGGCTAAGAATGCCCGGCCACGCCTCGTGTTCAGCTCTCGGGCACCATCCAGGTCCACCCGACTCCATATCATTCTCATCATAATCTCGTGCGGGTACCCCTCAGGGCCGACCCGTCTTTATCTAGAATAAATAGTATCAATAGTAATGTAAAGGCATCCGTGTGGCTACCATATCAAGAAGGAATCCGAGGCATCACCCTCATTGGATTCCTACCAGACGTAAACGTCAAGGTGAACGAAGGAGGAATCACCCTTGAGGTCCACACTTGAGCAGTTGCACGACGATGTCGTTATCGGGGGTGGTGTAGGAGGAATCACCCTCGCTGACCACGACTGAATAACTAACCTACAAGGGTATCATCAGAAGTGCTGACGAGGTATTACCCTCGGCACTTGATAGTAACCCAGTAGTGTCGAGCAACTAAGGAAAAAGGGATGTGCGGTGCCGGGGTCAGTTCTTCGATCCCGTTGATCGGGTCTTCTGATGATCCAGCGGGACAGTCGGGATAAAGTGGGGTCTCTGCTGGGTCTCTACCCAACCTATACTAAACAGTTTAGGATAAGCAGGTAGGTAACAATAGCAGGTTACAATAAACAGGCTATGCAGCAGAAATAGGATAACAGCAGCAACAGTAACTTCTAATGCAAGCATAAGAGAGAAGAGAGTGGGCGATATCGGAATGCTCAAAAGGGGGGTGCTTGCCTGGAAGCTCTGCGGCAAGGGTCTGATCGTCAGGGGCGTAATCGACCTCCGGAGCTGCGTCGGTCTCGGGAGCTACGTCGACATCGGGGTCTACCGAGAGAGAAGAGGGGGAAGAAACAGATAAATAGACGGCAAACATATGCAACACAGAGTATGCCATGCCTAGGATGCAGTGCAGGGTTGCCTAAAGATGCACCTAAGTCATTTTAGTTATTTTAGGATTAACGCGGGATTTATTATCCGGTGATTATGCACTATTCATGTACCGGAATTGAACTAAAAGTTATGGGTTCTCCTACGTAGGGGGTTCCGGCTTAGAAACAGACGACACAATTAGATTTGTCTCGTCGTTCTGAGCAACTTTCATGTACAAAGTTTTTCGATCAGAGCTACGGTTTATTTATTATGAATTTTCAAAGATTTTTGCATTTTCTGGAATTTATTTATTTCAACGGAATTATCTAAAATGAATTATGATGTCAGCATGACTAGAGAATGATGTCAGCAGTCAACAGACTCGCTGGCCAGGGTCAAACCTGGCATGTGGGTCTAGTGGGACCCACATGTCAGCCTCTGTTAGTTAACAGAGTTTAAATCTAAACTAAACAGAACTAATTAGGGTGTGGGCCCCATATGTCAGTGAGTGGACGGGTTAATTAACCAATTTTATTTATTAAAACGTGTAATTAGCCTAATATCTAGAGGGGGCCCACATGTCATACACCTTGGGTGAACAGTAACCACGTTGACCAGAGTCAACATGGTCAACAGAGGTGCTGGGGCCCACTAGCAGCCTCTCAATGGGCGGGCCCCACTTGTCCACGTCGGCGGCGGCGCCGGAGCAGCACCGGTGGCCAAATCCGCAGCGGAAGTTCGCCGGAGCTGCTTGGAAATGCTCTACCGAGGCCCGTTCGGCGCGCGGCTTAGCTCATTCGAACGGGCTCTCGCCCGCGCGTCGTTCTGTGGCGTTAGTTTGGCCAGAAACGGCCGGAGACGGCGGTGGCATGCGGCGGAGCGGACGCCGGAGATCGGGCAAACGCGGGTTCGACGTTGGGAGGCGATTGCGGGCAAACGAAACGACTAGGTGGGGCCTACGACGCTCCAGGAACTCGTCGGAGCTACTGGCTCGAGCAGAGGAGCTCAGATGCAAGCGCAATGGCGACAATGGCGGACGGCAGAGCTCGGCACGCGGACGAGCTAGCTACGGCAGAAACAAAGCGTGAGGAGGGAAAGGATGGAAGGGGGAGGCTCACCGTGCGGTCAAGTAAGACCCGTGTGAGCTTAGGAGCAGCAGCGGTGGACGGTGACGACGGCGAGTGTCGGAGACAGAGAAGAAGAGGCGGGGTCGAGCGGCCGCTGCAGGGCCTCCTCGCTCCAGCTGGGGCCACCAGTCGACGAGGTAGATGACGGCGAACCTCTATGGCATCACGGTGGTTCGAGGCTATGGCGATGGCCGCGGCAACGACGGAAACGCGGCGGCGATGGCGCTCGGGCGTTGGATCTAAGGGGAGGGGAGGCGACGGAGCGAGCTGGGAGAGGGGGAGAATGATGAGGAGGACCAGGGGAAGCACAGGCTCGCCCTTATTCCCCCGCGGCGTCGGTGGCTGCCGCCGTGTCGCCGTTCGACCGGCGCGCGCGCGCGCAGCCACAGCGGTGGCGACACGACGAAGGAGAGAGAGGTTGATGGGCCAGGTGGGTTGGGCTCCAGGCACTGTGCACTTGGGCCAGTGCACAGTGGCCTTTTTCTATTTTCCTCTTTTTTTGTTTTCTGTTTCTTTATTTCTTTTCTGTTTTGTTAATTGTTAGAACACATTTGCACTTTTGTAAAATGTGAAACTTGGCCCAAATATTACAGTGCATTATTACCTTTCACCAAAAACTGGTTTGGGCAAAATAGGATTTCACTTGGATTTGATTTAATTATAAATGAATGAAACACTTCTGTTTTGGTGCTGCTTCATGTTGTTAGAATCATTTAGCTAACTCATTTATCATTGTTTATATTTTTATAATTGCTTTTGGATTATTTGCTATTTAATGAACATTTTTCTAATAGTGTTTGAGCAAATTTATTTGGCACTTTTGAATTTGAGTTGATTTTCAGAATAGAATTTGAATTGTTTTGATTAACCACTATGACTAGGCACTGCAAATGAAGTGACTTAGCGTTATTAGTAGATGATCACAGTGGCTATTACATGGGGGTGTTACACATGGAGGGGTATATATAGCCTCCACACAAAATCCAACTATTACACACATTTGACCCAACTCGGTCAGACCGAATAGAAGAACTCGGTGAGACCGATTTAGTTCAAAATGTGAACATTAGGAATCTCGGTGGGACCGACTAGAACAACTCGGTGGAACTGATGTGCTAGGGCTAGGGCAAAACCTCATCTCGATGAGATGGATTGCTTGAACTCGGTGAGACCAATTTCAGCAAAGAGCAAACAGAGAGTTGGTCAAGCAAACTCGGTGGGACCGATTGCACATTTCGGTGAGACCGAAATAATTGCAACAGGCAACAGAGAGTTTGCAGGGCCATCTCGGTGAGACCGAGATCCGTATCGGTGTAACCGAATTGCTAGGGTTTCTGGCAGTGGCTATGTCAACTGAACTCGGTGGCGCCGGATGGATCATTTCGGTGGGGCCGAGTTTGACTTTGAGTTTTGGACATATTTGGAAGAGAAAGTGGCTGAGGGTTTTGGAGCACTTTGAGCAAGTAGACCATTAAGCAACACCTCATCTCCTTTTAATAGTATTGGCTTTCCTATGGACTCAATGTGATCTTGGATCACTAAAATATAAATGAAGAGTCTTGAGCTTATGCCAATCTTTGTCCTTAGCATTTTGAGGGGTCCACATCTCTTGTCCAAGCCATGCCAATCATTGAACTTTCTGAAATATTGAACTTGAATGGATATTAGTTCAATGAGCTATATGTTGTTATGAATTACCAAAACCACCCGGGGATTAGTTGCACTTTCAATCTCCCCCTTTTTGGTAATTGGTGACAACATATAGATCAAAGCTTCGACAAATGATAATATGAATGAAATACATCATCGCTTTGAGAAGTATGTGATAAGCAAGAGCTCCCCCTAAATTTTTGCATTATTTAAAATTTGCTTTTGAATGCAAATGCACAATCGATTAGGATCATGGGTTACTCTTCCATGTCACATACATCTTGGTGGAGCGCTAAAAAAGATAAGAGTTAAATAACATGCACTCATCACCAAAGATAAAAGTGATTTATCATACACAAATAATTATAAAGATATAGGCATGCAACCACACATTGAGCATAGTATGATCATCACATGATCACATAAGTATCTCACGAGCATAACACAAATTGTAGCATAGGAATCAAACAACCAAATGATCAAAGTAGCAAGAGAAGCAAATGAAACCAAAACACACTCTCTCTCGATGCCTACGATCTATACACTTTCTCCCCCTTTGCCAACAAGTTACCAAAAAGTTTGAAAACGTATAGTGCTATCCGGCACTCTAGGCACGATCTCTGAGAGCTCCTGAAGGGGTCTTCTGGCTTGTTGCTCCGGTGTGCATAGATGGCGTGGAGAGGAGAGCATCTGCAAAAGCTTCTGAAGAAGTCTATGGAGTTGGAGGGGTTGATACTGGAGGTACAACCGTGGCAGTTGCTGCAGGTGCTGAAGTGGTAGTCCTGGAGTCTCTGACAACTGGCACAGCTGATGACCTTTGTGCCCTTGGCACTCTCTGGAAAGTATCTGTGGTTGGTTTATCTTCCCTGTCCTCAGCATCTTCTTGGAGCTTCTCCACAATGGTTTGTATCTCAGTGATCTTCACATCTAGGTCATGGAATTTTGTCTCTATGATCCTCTCAAGACTTTCCTGATTTTGAGTCAGGGTGGCCAAGCCCTTCTCAATTCTCACTGTAGCCTCAAGCAGATAACTGAGTTGATCTTGCTTGGTCTTGAGTAGCACTATGGAGGCATCTGGTGCACTTGTTGCCTTTGCTGCTTTTGCAGCCTTTGACTTCTCTATCTTCTCTTGGGCTTCTGCACAAGTAGGATGGGATGCATCCATGACAACCTCGTTGTCCTCAAAATCTGGCCTCAAGGGTAGATGCTCACTGTCTAGTAGATATGTCCCAGTTCCCATCTTGGAATTGATTAACATTTGAATGTGAGGGGCATATCCACAAGATCTCTTCTGATCTACAGCTGTTCTCTTCACAGTTTCTACAATCAAGCTCATCACCTTGAATTTGTGTGGCACATCAAATAAGTGAAGCAAGTTGATTGAGTGACCACGGATCATTCTGTGATCTCCTAACTTGGGCAAAAGAGTGTGCCTCAATATAGTGCTCATTGTGGTCAAGCCAGAGAGCAAATAATAGATAGATCCAAGCTTGTGAGTCTCCAAGGCTTTGTCAGGAATTTGCTTGTACATGTTAGCCATGGAGTTGTGATCCTTTCTAGGCTTAGCATACACATTAATGTCATTCTCCTCTTCCTCTGGGGCATTGATCAGCTTGGCCCATTCTGAGATAGTAGATTGATATATTGTTCCTTCTATCATCCAGACTATCTTTCCATTAGGGTAGAAGTGAGCAGTGGAATAGAATTGCATGATCATCTCATCGTTCCACTTAGTTAACTTCTGACCAACAGAAGTGTGAACACCATTCAGTCTGAAGCTCTCATGCACACCTGGGAAGTAATCTTCATTGTCATCAATGTACTTCCAGTCCACCCATTTCATGTCACACACTATGGGCTTCTTGTCCAATAGGATAGTCTCGTAGAAATCCTGCTGTTCCTTGGTGTGAAAGCGATAGTCCACAGCAGTTCTTCTCCTAGTGGCATAGGGATCTGTCTGTCTCCATAGTCTCAGACCTGCATCCTTTCTTAGCTTCATATTCTCTACCACAGGATGATCATCACTATGATCTGGAATCTTGGGCTTCAGTTTTCTAAGCACTAGTGGCTCACCATCTTCTTGAACTTCAGGCACTGGGGCCTTGTTCTTTTCAGCAGCAGAAATATTCCTAGTTGATCAATTTGGTGCAGATGGCTTGGGGGCTTGAGCTTGAGTTGAAGGCTTGGGGGCAGACTTGGGCTTAGATGGAGCAGCCCCAGTCCTTATGGCATCCCCCATAAGCTTCTGAGTCTTTGCATGAGGTGCAACTGGCTCATCCTCCTCCTCATCTTCTTCATCAGAAGAATGCTTTTCAAACTCAGCCATTGGATCTACAAGTTTGCACCATCTTCCTCTTTTACTTTCTTTCTTCTCTTTTCCAGCACCACTTGTTGGTTGTGCTTGCTCTTGAGCAACAGAGGATTGCCTAGCTTTAGACATTGGAGCTCTTTTAGCAGGAGCCTTCTTTTGCATTCCAGGCTATGTGGCAGCAAGAGCAGCATACTCTTTCTTGAGCACCTTCTTTTTTGGAGGTCACCTCCTCCTCAATAACAAAATCCTCATCCTCAGATTCAGATGTTCTCTTCTTCCTTTGCCTAGTAGCTGCCTTAGGCAAATTGCTGGGAGTGCTCCTACTCCCCTCATCATAGCTACCAGAGGGACTAGTGCCCTCATTGAGGTTGAGCTGCTCTTTAGACCTGTTCTGACTATCACTGCCCTCTAACATTGCTGAAACTGACCCTGTGAATAGTTGGGTGTAGAAAGAGTAGATGAGCATCACAAAGTACAGCTTGTTTTGGAAAAAAAATATTGGGACAAAAACTTAACTTTAGTTTTCTGCAGAAAGCATTTCGGAGCTACCGATTTGACAAACTCGGTGACACCGAAGCACTAACAGAGTCTAAACACACAGTTTCGGTCGGACCGAAATGCAGTTTGGTGACTCCGAGATGCTATGGTTTCACAGAGAAAGTGATTTCGGTCGCACTGATTAGTACACTTCGGTCAGACCGAGTTGTACTTGTGCAATGGCCAGGGCCAATCGGTGTGACCGAGATCCTCAGATCGGTTGGTCCGATATTGGTTCGGCGGAAACCTAACCCTAAGTTTTTGCATCAAATCTATTCTAAGGAGTTCGTTTGGTGGATAGATCAATCTCATACGTGGGAAGAACATAGGCATTATGCTTTGTGCAAGAATTGGAGCAATGGAAAGCACAAAGGGTCAAATCCGTACACTAACTTGGCGACGGACTTGCTACGGCGATAACGGCAGTGAGGATTCCTTTACGGCGGCGGAGACCAGCGGCAGAAGGTCACAGGCGATGATGGCGACGATCCAGAGACAACGCGCAAGCCACCGAATACCTGCACAAACAAACACCAACTTGCACCCAACGCGATAAAGGGGTTGTCAATCCCTTCACGGTTATTTGCAAAATGAGATCTGATAGAGATGGATAAATGGTAAAGTAATATTTTTGGTATTTTTGGTTTATGGAACGGAAAGTAAAAGATCACAAAGAAAATAAATAGGAAACTAAAATTATAGATCGGAAACTTATATGATGGAAAGTAGACCCGGGGGCCATAGGTTTCACTAGAGGCTTCTCTACAGATAGAAATTATTACGGTGGGTGAACAAATTACTGCCGAGAAATTGATAGAAAAGCGCAAAGTTATGACGATATCTAAGGCAATGATCATGAATATAGGCATCACGTCTCTGTCAAGTAGACCGAAACGATTCTGCATCTATTACTATTACTCCACACATCGACCGACTCCTGCCTGCATCTAGAGTATTAAGTTCATGAAGAACAGAGTAACACATTAAGTAAGATGACATGATGTAGAGGAATTAACTCAAGCATATGATGAAAACCCCATCTTTTTATCCTCGATGGCAACAATACAATACGTGCCTTGCTGCCCCTGCTGTCACTGGGAAAGGACACCGCAAGATTGAACCTAAAGCTAAGCACTTCTCCCATTGCAAGAAAAACCAATCTAGTTGGCCAAACCAAATCGATAGTTCGAAGAGACTTGCAAAGATATCAAATCATGCATATAAGAATTCAGAGGAGATTAAAATAATATTCATAGATAAGCTAACAATAAATCCACAATTCATCGGATCTCGGCAAACACACCGCAAAAAAGTATTACATCGAATAGATCTCCAAGAACATCGAGGAGAACTTTGTATTGAGAATCAAAGAGAGAGAAAAAGCCATCTAGCTACTAGCTATGGACCTGTAGGTCTGTGGTAAACTACTCACGCTTCATCAGAGAGGCAATGGTGTTGATGTAGAAGCCATTCGTGATTGAATCCCCCTCCGGCAGGACGCCGGAAAAGGCCCCAAGATGGGATCTCACGGGTACAGAAGGTTGCGGCGGTGGAAAAGTGGTTTCGTGGCTCCCCTGATAGGTTTTGGGGTATTTGAGAATATATAGGCTGAAGAAATAGGTCGGTGGAGTCACGAGGGGCCCACAAGGGTGGGGGGCGTGCCCTACCCCCCTGGGCGCGCCCTCCAACCTTGTGGCCGCCTCGTGGCTTTCCTGACGTGCACTCCAAGTCCTCTGGATGTCTTCTGATCCAAGAAAAATCATCGCGAAAGTTTCATTCCGTTTGGTATTCCTTTTCTGCGAAACTCTAAAACAAGGAAAAAAACAGGAACCGGCACTGGGCTCTAGGTTAATAGGTTAGTCCCAAAAATCATATAAAATAGCATATTAATGCATATAAAACATCCAAAATAGATAATATAATAGCATGGAACAATCAAAAATTATAGATACGTTGGAGACGTATCAAGCATCCCCAAGCTTAATTCCTGCTCGTCCTCGAGTAGGTAAATGATAAAAACAGAATTTTTGATGTGGAATGCTACCTAACATATTTATCCATGTAATTCTCTTTATTGTGCCATGAATGTTCAGATCCGTATGATTCAAAACAAAAGTTTAATATTGACAAAAAAACAATAATACTTCAAGATACTAATAAAATAATTATGTCCTCTCAAAATAACATAGCCAAAGAAAGCTTATCCCTACAAAATCATATAGTTTGGCTATGCTCCATCTTCGTCACACAAAATACTCAAATCATGCACAACCCCGGTTTCAGCCAAGCAATTGTTTCATACTTTTGATGTTCTCAAACCTTTTCAACTTTCACGCAATACATGAGCGTGAGCCATGGACATAGCACTATAGGTGGAATAGAAGGTGGTTGTGGAGAAGACAAAAAGAGGGAGATAGTCTCACATCAACTAGGCGTATCAACGGGCTATGGAGATGCCCATCAATAGATATCAATGTGAGTGAGTAGGGATTGCCATGCAATGGATGCACTAGAGCTATAAGTGTATGAATGAAAGCTCAAAAAGAAAACTAAGTGGGTGTGCATCCAACTTGCTTGCTCATGAAGACCTTAGGGCAATTTGAGGAAGCCCATCATTGGAATATACAAGCCAAGTTCTATAATGAAAATTCCCACTAGTATATGAAAGTGATATCATAGGAGACTCTCTATCATGAAGATCATGGTGCTACTTTGAAGCACAAGTATGGAAAAAGGATAGTAACATTGCCCCTTCTCTCTTTTTCTCTCATTTTTTTTCTTTTCTCTTTTTTTCTCTTTTTTTCTTTTTTTCTCTTTTTTTCTTTCTTTCTTTTCTTTCTTTTATTTCCTCACATGGGACAATGCTCTAATAAGGAAGATCATCATACTTCTATTTACTTACAACTCAAAAATTACAACTCGAAACTAGAACAAAATATGACTCTATATGAATGCCTCCGGTGGTGTACCGGGGTGTGCAATGACTCAAGAGCGACATGTATAAAAAATGATGAAAGGTGGCTTTGCCACAAATACTATGTCAACTACATGATCATGCAAAGCAATATGACAATGATGGTGCGTGTCATAATAAACGGAATGGTGGAAAGTTGCATGGCAATATATCTCGGAATGGCTATGGAAATGCCATAATAGGTAGGTATGGTGGCTGATTTGAGGAAGGTATAAGGTGGGTGTATGGTACCGGCGAGAGTTGCGCGGTACAAGAGAGGCTAGCAATGGCGGAAAGGTGACAGTGCGTATAATCCATGGACTCAACATTAGTCATAAAGAACTCACATACTTATTGCAAAAATCTATTAGTCATCGAAACAAAGTACTACGCGCATGCTTCTAGGGGAAGGGTTGGTAGGAGTTAACCATCGCGCGATCCCGACCTCCACACAAAGGATGACAATCAAAAAATACCTCATGCTCCAAATTTGTTACACAACTGTTACCATACGTGCATGCTTCGGGACTCACAAACCTTAACACAAGTATTTCTCAATTTCACAATTACCCCACTAGCATGACTCTAATATCACCATCTTCATCTCTCAAAACAATCATCAGGAATCAAACTTCTCATAGTATTCAATGCACTTTATATGAAAGTTTTTATTATATCCCTCTTGGATGCCTATCATATTAGGACTAATTTTATAACCAAAGCAAATTACCATGCTGTTTAGAGACTCTCAAAATAATATAAGTGAAGTGCAAGAGTTCATCAATTTCTATAAAATAAAACCACCGCCGTGCTCCAAAAAGATATAAGTGAAGCACTAGAGCGATATTGCCTAGCTCAAAAGATATAAGTGAAGCACAAAGAGCATTCTAATAAATCACGATTCATGCGTGTCTCTCTCAAAAAGTGTGTACAGCAAGGATGATTGTGGAAAACTAAAAAGCAAAGACTCAAATCATACAAGACGCTCCAAGCAAAATACATATCATGTGGTGAATAAAAATATAGCCTCAAGTAAAGTTACCGATAGACGAAGACGAAAGAGGGGATGCCTTCCCGGGGCATCCCCAAGCTTAGGCTCTTGGTTGTCCTTGAATATTACCTTGGGGTACCTTGGGAATCCCCAAGCTTAGGCTCTTGCCACTCCTTATTCCATAGTCCATCAAATCCTTACCCAAAACTTGAAAACGTCACAACACAAAACTCAACAGAAAATCTTATAAGCTCCGTTAGTATAAGAAAATAAATCACCACTTTTGGTACTGTTGTGAACTCATTCTTTATTTATATTGGTGTAATATATACTGTATTCCAACTTTTCTATGGTTCATACCCCCCGATACTAGCCATAGATTCATCAAAATAAGCAAACAACACATAGAAAACAGAATCTGTCAAAAACAGAACAGTCTGTGGCAATCTGGAAATCTTGAATACTTCTGTAACTCCAAAAATTCTGAAAAATTAGGAAGACCTAAGCAATTTGTTTATTAATCTTCTGAAAAAATAATCAACTCAAAAGCACTCTTCTGTGAATTATCAAAATTATTTTCCTAGGCGCAAAAGTTTCTGTTTTTCAGCAAGATCAAATCAACTATCACCGTAAGCTATCCCAAAGGTCTAACTTGGCACAAACACTAATTAAAACATAAAACCACATCTAACTAGAGGCTAGATTAATTATTTATTGCTAAACAGAACCTAAAAATCAGAAAACAAAAATAAAATTGGGTTGCCTCCCAACAAGCGCTATTGTTTAACGCCCCTAGCTAGGCATAAAACACAAATAGATCTAGATATTATCTTCTTTGGTTTTTATTTTTTTAATGGAATTATGCTCAAATCCAGGAGGTTCTTTATGTTTCTCTTCATAATCGGAAATCTTTAGAACTAGAGCATCCAACCGCTTATTACAAAGAGTGATCAACGTATTCATGCGGTGGAGGTTTCCACTAACATTTTTGAGGGGCTCAAGGGATTTTTGTATTTCACAAAGTTTCTCAAAAACTTGTGCTCCCTCTTGGGTGAGATGTAATCCCTTCTGTCGGGGTAGAATTCCTACTATTCCTTCTATTATTTCATAAGCAAAGTTGGGATCAATTTCAATAAAATTCCCTTTAGCAGCGAAATCCAAAAGTTGCCTATGGGACATGGTTAGTCCAATATAAAAATTACGAAGCAAGATCTTAAAAACCCCCTTTATAGTGCAATTATGATAGGATTCTGTCATCCTATACCAAGCATCCTTTAAATTTTCTCCTTGCCTTTGTTTGAATTGAAGAACCTCAAAGTCAGGAGACAAAGGAGTAGTAGAAGTACTGGCCATAGGAGCGAGACAAACACACAAAAACAAGCGAAGAAGACACACGGAAGAGGGGCGAAGAAAAGGCAAATCTTTTCGAAAATCATTTTAGAAGTGGGGGAGAGGAAAATGAGAGGTGAATGGCGAATAATGTAATGCAAGGGATGAGAGTTTATGATGGGTACTTGGTATGTCTCGGCTTGGCGCAGATCTCCCCGGCAACGGCGCCAGAAATTCTCCCCGGCAACGGCGCCAGAAATTCTCCCCGCTACCTCTTGAGCTTGTGTTGGTTTTTCCCTTGAAGAGGAAAGGGTGATGCAGCAAAGTAGAGTAAGTATTCCCTCAGTTTTGAGAACCAAGGTATCAATCCAGTAGGAGACAACGCGCAAGCCACCGAATACCTACACAAACAAACACCAACTTGCACCCAACGCGATAAAGGGGTTGTCAATCCCTTCACGGCTATTTGCAAAGTGAGATCTGATAGAGATGGATAAACGGTAAAGTAATATTTTTGGTATTTTTGGTTTATGGAACGGAAAGTAAAAGATTGCAAAGAAAATAAATAGGAAACTAAAATTATAGATCGGAAACTTATATGATGGAAAGTACAAGATTATATGATGGAAAGTAGACCCGGGGGCCATAGGTTTCACTAGAGGCTTCTCTCAAGATAGAAATTATTACGGTGGGTGAACAAATTACTGCCGAGCAATTGATAGAAAAGCGCAAAGTTATGACGATATCTAAGGCAATGATCATGAATATAGGCATCACGTCCGTGTCAAGTAGACCGAAACGATCCTGCTTCTACTACTATTACTCCACACATCGACCGACTCCTGCCTGCATCTAGAGTATTAAGTTCATGAAGAATAGAGTAACGCATTAAGTAAGATGACATGATGTAGAGGAATTAACTCAAGCAATATGATGAAAACCCCATCTTTTTATCCTCGATGGCAATAATACAATACGTGCCTTGCTGCCCCTGCTGTCACTGGGAAAGGACACCGCAAGATTGAACCTAAAGCTAAGCACTTCTCCCATTGCAAGAAAAACCAATCTAGTTGGCCAAACCAAATCGATAGTTCGAAGAGACTTGCAAAGATATCAAATCATGCATATAAGAATTCAGAGGAGATTCAAATAATATTCATAGATAAGCTAACCATAAATCCACAATTCATCGGATCTCAGCAAACACACCGCAAAAAAGTATTACATCGAATAGATCTACAAGAACATCGAGGAGAACTTTGTATTGAGAATCAAAGAGAGAGAAAAAGCCATCTAGCTACTAGCTATGGACCTGTAGGTCTGTGGTAAACTACTCACGCTTCATCGGAGAGGCAATGGTGTTGATGTAGAAGCCCTCCGTGATTGAATCCCCCTCCGGCAGGATGCCGGAAAAGGCCCCAAGATGGGATCTCATGGGTACAGAAGGTTGCGGCGGCGAAAAAGTGGTTTCGTGGCTCCCCTGATAGGTTTTGGGGTATTTGAGAATATATAGGCTGAAGAAATAGGTCGGTGGAGTCACGAGGGGCCCACAAGGGTGGGGGGCGCGCCCTACCCCCCCTGGGCGCGCCCTCCAACCTTGTGGCCGCCTCGTGGCTTTCCTGACATGCACTCCAAGTCCTCTGGATGTCTTCTGGTCCAAGAAAAATCATCGCGAAAGTTTCATTCCGTTTGGTATTACTTTTCTGTGAAACTCTAAAACAAGGAAAAAAACAGGAACTGGCACTGGGCTCTAGGTTAATAGGTTAGTCCCAAAAATCATATAAAATAGCATATTAATGCATATAAAACATCCAAAACAGATAATATAATAGCATGGAACAATCAAAAATTATAGATACGTTGGAGACGTATCAATACCTTAGGACCTTTAGCCATGAAGCATCTTCCAATTCCTTCATTTGGTGAGTCAAATATGTTGTAGGAGTTGGATGACACAAGTGCAAGACTGGCAACACCTTCATCTTGGGTATATTCGGAGTCGGAGTGATAACTTCTCTCAGAGTAGTTGTCGGAGTCGGAACCGGATACCCATTCACCAACGTGAGCTTGATGTCTTCGTCCTATGTAGCTCTTTGATGACTTGTCCTTCCTTTCCGAATCCTTGCTTCTATGAGAGGGTCTTCATTCATAACAATCATCTCTACTCCTTCTCTCTCTTGGTGGTGATTCATCTCTTTTACTTCTCCTTTTTGGTGAATCTTCTCTTTTCTTGTAGGGAGCCGTACACTCATTGGAGTAGTGTCCGGGTCTTCCACAATTGTAGCAATTACGACCACGACTAGAAGATCTTTTGTCATTGTAGGACCTTGACTTGGAACTTCTCTCTTTGCTTCTATCATTGTAGAATTTTTTGAAGTTCTTCACCGTTAAGCTCAATTCTTCATTGAAGAATTGCTTCTCACTTGATGTTGTAGGAGCATCACATGAAGCTTTATAAGCACCACTTGACTTGTTGTGGAGCTCTTCCTTATCCTTGAGTGACATCTCATGAGCAACAATTCTACCAATGACTTCCGTTGGCTTGAGATCTTTGTAATTGGGCATCATTTGGATCAATGTGCACACGATATCATATTTTCCATCCAAGGCTCTTAGGATCTTCTTGATGATGAATTTGTCGGTCATCTCTTCGCTTCCTATGCCGGCAATCTCATTTGTGATGAGAGCAAGCCTAGAGTACATCTCAGGGACTCCTTCACCATCCTTCATTTTGAACTTGTCAAGTTGACTTTGAAGCACATCCAACTTGGATTCCTTGACGGACTCGGTACCTTCGTGCATATCAACCAAAGTATCCCAAATTTCCTTTGCATTCTCAAGGCGGCTGATTTTGTTTAATTCTTCGGGGCACAATCCATTGAAGAGAATATCGCAAGCTTGAGCATTGTATTGCAACATCTTCAATTCTTCCGCGAAAGCTTCATGATCCGGTTCTCTTCCATCCTCGAAGTATTCACCTTGCAAGCCAATACGCACAATAGCCCAAATGGCGGGGTTATGACCAAGAATATGCATTTTCATCTTATGCTTCCAACTAGCAAAATTTATACCATCAAAGTAAGGACCTCTACGATGATAATTCCCCTCGCTAGACGCCATACTCTCCTAGGTTGTGAAACCAAGGCTATGATCACCAAAGCTATGGAAATCAAGGCAAATGGAGACCGAAGCTCTGATACCACTTGTAGGATCGAAAGTAGGTCTAGAGGGGGGTGATTAGACTACTTGACCAAATAAAAATCTAACCTTTTCACAATTTTAATTGTTGGCAGATTTTTGCAACTAGTACAAGTCAAGCAATCAACCTACACATGCAATTCTAAGAGTGTAGCAGCGGAAAGTAAAACATTGCATATGAAGGTAAAGGGAAGGGTTTGGAGAAGGCAAACGGAATGTAGACACGGAGATTTTTGGCGTGGTTCTGATAGGTGGTGCTATCGTACGTCCACGTTGATGGAGACTTCAACCCACGAAGGGTAACGGTTGCGCGAGTCCACGGAGGGATCCACCCACGAAGGGTCTAAGAAGAAGCAACCTTGTCTATCCCACCATGGCCATCGCCCATGAAGGACTTGCCTCACTCGGGTAGATCTTCACGAAGTAGGCAATCTCCTTGCCCCTACAAACTTCTTGGTTCAACTCCACAATCTTGTCGGAGGCTTCCAAGCGACACCTAACCAATCTAGGAGACACCACTCTCCAAAAGGTAATAGATGGTGTGTTGATGATGAACTCCTTGCTCTTGTGCTTCAAATGATAGTCTCCCCAACACTCAACTCTCTCTCTCTCACGGATTTGGCTATGGTGGAAAGATGATTTGAGTGGAAAGCAACTTGGGAAAGGCTAGAGATCAAGATTTTTGTGGTAGGATTGGAATATCTTGGTCTCAACACATGAGTAGGTGGTTCTCTCTCAGAAAATGAGTAGTGGAAGTGTAGGCATGTTCTGATGGCTCTCTCTCTGATGGGTATGGGGTGGAGGGTTATATATAGCCTCCACACAAAATCCAACCGTTACACACATTTGACCCAACTCGGTCAGACCGAATAGAAGAACTCGGTGAGACCGATTCAGTTCAAAATGTGAACGTTAGGAATCTCGGTGGGACCGACTGGAACAACTCGGTGGGACCGATGTGCTAGGGCTAGGGCAAAACCTCATCTCGGTGAGACCGATTGCTTGAACTCGGTGAGACCGATTTCAGCAAAGAGCAAACAGAGAGTTGGTCAAGCAAACTCGGTGGGACCGATTGCACATTTCGGTGAGACCGAAATAATTGCAACAGGTAACAGAGAGTTTGCAGGGCCATCTCGGTGAGACTGAGATCCGTATCGGTGTAACCGAATTGCTAGGGTTTCTGGCAGTGGCTATGTCAACTGAACTTGGTGGCGCCGGATGGATCATTTCGGTGGGGCCGAGTTTGACTTTGAGTTTTGGACATATTTGGAAGAGAAAGTGGCTGAGGGTTTTGGAGCAATATCACTAAGCACTTTGAGCAAGTAGACCATTAAGAAACACCTCATCCCCTTTTAATAGTATTGGCTTTCCTATGGACTCAATGTGATCTTGGATCACTAAAATATAAATGAAGAGTCTTGAGCTTATGCCAATCTTTGTCCTTAGCATTTTGAGGGGTCCACATCTCTTGTCCAAGCCATGCCAATCATTGAACTTTCTGAAATATTGAACTTGAATGGATATTAGTTCAATGAGCTATATGTTGTTATGAATTACCAAAACCACCCGGGGATTAGTTGCACTTTCACTAGTCCATACTCCCTCCTTTCCGGTTAATATGGCTTAATCTTTTTTACGGGTAAATGAGAGAGCTTTATTCATATATAAGCATTCTTAGGATAATTAGCCAAGAGACTGGTCACTAGGAAGCGAGGTACCCCGCGAAAAAAAGGAAGCGAGGTGTTTCATCAAGCCAGCTCTCGGTCACATTCAAAGTGCAGCAAGCACGGTTCGCACAAAGATGCGCCGCAAGGTTTGCTGACGTGTTTACATGCTGAATAACAAAAAAAGAGAAAATATTACTGAGCGCTCCTATTTCTAACAGGATAGGAGCCAGAATTAAGCGAGAATTGTGGCGAGTATTCCATGCAATCAACTTCCATTATCACCTGCGAGAACCCTCGAAGAGAAGCAAATGTGTTGAAGATTGCTTTATCACAGATTAAAATAAAATAAGAGTGCAGACGCTCCACCATGCGGTTCCTAGTAGTACTACCTGTACAGTACTAGTTGTATGTAATACTACTCGGAGTACTCTACTACCATAGTAAACTTTGCGCTTGGCTGTTCGCCTCTTCGGGAAGTCGAACAATGATGGTACTAGTACAGTGTATGCATGCTTCTGGCAATCTGACACCGAATTAACTGTTGCACGTCCACCGCCTGAGCGAGGGAGAGCTCGCATAGTCAAAAGTTTCTCCTTGTCCTGTGAGCCACCGCGCGCAAGCTTCTCCCATCCTGCAAACTTCTCCTCGTTCTGCAAGTTGATGGGACACAACAAAGTAATGCTAGTCCATACTGCCTCCTTTCCGGTTAATATGGCTTGATTTGAAATGAGATAAATACAATGGCTGTCACTGTATATTTGTAAAAATACGGTCGGTGGACTTCATAATACGCTCATTGCGGTCAATATATACATTTTCCGGTGTTTATACGGTCACTAGCTCACCCTGGCTGAGTATGTGGGTGCATGCACATGTAGGTTGAGCACTTGAGCGTGACCGTATGTGTTCCATCGTGTGCTCGGACATGCATGCATTAGGGCATCGCACGTGTTTTTGCGTGCATGTGTACGTGTGACTGTTGCATGCATGCACGAGGTTGTAGTCCCTCACATTCACATGTTCATATGTCAATGCTTTGTCAAAATGTTGCATGCAAGGTTTAATCATTCGTTGTTCACGCATGCATTCCCGATATTAATACGTTGGTAAAGACAATTTCTTGAGGAAAACGAGCCCATGAATTGAGTACAAAGGGGACCAATAAACCAAGACAGAGGGAGTACGAGTAGTGAACCGGAAGGAGGGAGTAGGTACTACGTAAACAACGTGCAGTAACAAAATTCCTCTATGCGCGCCCAGTCTACGTGTCATGCAAGAAAATAGAGATAAGTACAAGTGAGACTCAGGAACGGTCATACACGTAGGGGGAGTACGTGCAGGGGCCACTCAGGAGCAGTCAAATCACACAGTAAGTTAGTCGAACGAAGCAACCATTAAAAGGTTGATATGGAGAGAAAAAGAAAACCGCTCCACTATATATACACTAGCAGGAGCCTAAGCTACAAGCCTGCTTGCTTGGGTTGCTCTCTTCACAAGCATAGAACGACGGTGGCCACATCGCTGGTCACAGATCCGGCCTGATCCCGCTGCCGAGGGAAGCGGACGATGTTCTGCATAGACGCGGTCGACAACGGCGAGGAAGAAACCCCATTGTCGGTGCGTCCTGATCGGGGGTCCCCGTGGTATGGGCTGATGCCGCCTCCCACCACCCTTCTAGCTACACCCCGACGTCCCAGGTACAACTTCCTTTTGGAGCTGGCTTGCTCCACTGCCGCAGCTCCCCACGTAGCTCCATCTCCATGTGGATCTTTCTCTACTTTTACCGGCTTCTATTTGTGATGAGTTTATGTCTCATGAACTAGTGCCACTACTATTATTCTAATCACACGTCTTCAATATCTTTGCCAACAGGGATGCTCAGCTCGATTTTAGTGGAACTGCACAGAAGCATCGTATGATCCGAGGGGGCCAGGCTTCTTTCCTTCGACAGGTTCTACCTAGCCAGGAAATTAAATCATGTTTAGGGTTTAGGGTTCAAGTCGTAGAGACCCCATCAGTAGTTTTTTTTTCTACACACTCTCACAACTTTTGTCTTTAGTTGTGAAGTAAATATTGGCTATGATCTGTGAATCATTGAGATGCATCAGCATGCGTGTTAGTTTTCCTTTGTATTTGATGGAATGTTGTAACGGGGCAACCTTGGAGTCAGGATACATACATGAAACAAAATCATAAAGCTTCATACTCCCTCCGGTCCTTTTTTGTATGCGTATAAGGCTACTCATAGTGGGGAGTATCATATACTAGTATCATGCATAAATTACATAGGGGACTAATAAACCAGGACGGAGGTAGTATGTGAGAGTGTATGGTGGGTCATGTGGTAAAATGTACTCCCTCCTTTCTGGTTTATTGGGCTCATCTCATTTTCTTAGTCTTATACCATATTATAAGTCTTATTTTCACTTCTTTCCACCACATGTTCACATTCCAAGGTGCATTAAATTGATGCATGCAAGGATTAAAAGAAACCAACCAATGCATGTAACCATTCCTACTCATTTAGTGGTCATCCATGCATATATTCTAATTAATGCAGATTAAAGTTTGAGTAATTTTGTAAACTACGAGATACATTTCTCCACTCATCATCTGCCTTGGTTGATGAGATTTCAAATTTAAGCCCTATATAAACCGAAAAAGAGGGAGTACTACGCAAAGAAAAAAGGACTGGAGGGGTCGCACGATGTCCAAGGAATATGGTGATAGTGGGAGGTGGGCCATGTAGTCACTGGGATGTCGTGTTTCGTACTCCTCCGGTGTAAGAGTGGAGAAAGTTAGTTTTATCACAGAATAAATAAATAAGAGTGCAGACACTCTACCGCCGCAGTAATAGTGACCAATGAGCCATCAAATCACATAGACCCGGTATAGTTAGTTGGACGGAAGAAGCAAACCATCACTTTATCTCTCTCATGCAGTACAATATTCTTTTGGAAACCAATGTTTCATTTCGTTGGATCGCGCCATCAAGCAAAACCAACATTTAAATCACGTCTGACGCGTTCGTGTCTCACCCTCCTCCACCCCACACGGTCGCTCGGCATGCCACTCACCGCAAATCGAGTATACGCAAACTTTCCCGCCTGCTTGTTGATGCATCGCGCCATGGAGTACTAGCACTACTGGAAGAGATAGACGAGGAGGGGGAGGACAGCTAGCTGTAGCACGGACTCCCAAGAACTTTTTTACATGCATGTTGTGGCCGGCCGTGGTGACATTTGAACGTGGAGCAGTCGCCTGCACCGGGAAGCGGTGCGGGCGGCGCTCCCTCGACCGGCGCGCCGCTTCAATGCCGGCGCCAGTGAGAGGTCGTGTCCGCTCTGGCCGGGCATGAATGCAGCACTGACCGTTTCGGACGGGAACCGCGCGCGGGTGATGAAGAGGGTTCGGGTTGGCCAGGGCGGTCAGGCTGGACGTACGTAAATATTGCTGTGTAATTAACAACGTAAATAATGTGCCAGTTGGACAAATATGATTGGAGATGGAGATGGAGAGGAAAGTAAGAATTTTTCGTAAACATGGATATGCATGTCTATGTGTGTGTGTGCGCGCGCGCTCACACACATAGTGACGACTCTCGCGACTACTCATACACAACATCGATGTCTCATTCTCCCTGCACACACAAACTTAGTACCACCTCATTTTGTTCCTAGGATAGGAATATCATAGGAGTGGGAAACAATATGAAGTGAGATAAATGGAGTACTACGTACAAGAAGAAATGTACATGCACTCACTCTGCCTCCGACATACCCGCGAGTACACGATGGAGCGCATTTGTACACGAAGAGGCAGCTTACGTACATAATAATTCGACCCTTTAATTTGTTCACTTAATAATGGAGGGTCGGGGAGCACACATGAGCGATACAAACTGCGACCTGGAAGCGGGGCGTGTTATTGATCGAGTTTTCTTTCTTGGTATGTTAAAAAAAGATTTCTCCGCCAGTTTTCGTTTCTTTTTTCCGGGAACGCGCGTATCTCTACTCTCTACTTCTACTCTTATAAAAAACCGAGTTGGTGATGTTGGTGTGCCTGCCATCCTGCAATATAGACCGTCCGATCTATATCTGAGGAATAGAAAGCAAACTATGGCAATTTTGCAAAAAGATACCCGCACCCCTCTCCACATTTGCAAATAAGGCCTTCCCTCGTTCATCTTTGTCTCCCACAAGATAAACAACTCGTATGAATGCATCTTGATGTTCCGTGCAACGCATGGGCCTCTTGCTAGTCTGAACAAGATGACAGTGTCCACTCTATCTCTCTCCTCACCGGTGGTCACAGATCCGGCCGGATCCCGTCCGCTGCGGGAGGTGAGGAGGTCCAGCGTTGACGTTGTCGCCGTCGGTGATGGAGGAAGCCGATGTGCACCGTCCTCTCTGAGCCGGCACCGGCGCGGACGAAGGTCCTCCGCGCCCTTGTTCGCTGCCGTCGTGTGGGCAGATCCCGCCCGCCCACCTGAGGTATAACTTCTTTTGGATTTCATGCTTCATTGTACTCTGCATGCGGATTTTCTTCTATACCACTACTCCCCAGCTCCCCATGTATAGTAGCTAGGGTTCGTCGGCTGGTCCAACATCACCTATTTTTTACTATTATAGAGGAAAGGCCACTCCAAAAGTTGTCCTGGTTTATCATTTATGCATCGGTGGAGGTATACACATTTTTTTTCCGACAAAAAGTACATGGTGGTTGTGCGGTCATTGTCCATATTCTCCTATTGCTGCTGCTAATCTAAAACTATCACTGGTAAAATGAAGCAATGCCCATGTAGAGGCGTCGATAAATGCTTCTGTCCTGCTTTAGTTTTTTTTGGGTATCCTGCTTTAGTTCCCATCAAGATAATCATGATGCTTCTATTTTTTGGTGTACGTTTCATTAATTCTTATTGACAATTAAGATGCCGTTGTTAATCTTGTTCCACTGCTAAAACAAAGAAACGACACTACTTTAATATCATTTTTTTATATTTTTGCAAACGGGGATGCGTATTTCCATACCCGGGCATGTCTTCCTCAATTTTAGTGGAACTGCACAAAATTGGATGGCCACTGTTGCTCAGTTCCTCCTTTCTCGATCTGGATTATCAAGAAGAAACAAACCACAGTGAGGATTGTCAAACTTCATTGGTGCCTGACCCAAACATGATGCCAAAATTGATGATGCATCACACCACAATGAGCTATCGATGCTCATGGTTGCGTCTCATGGTTGCATCGGCTGGTGAAGCTGGTCGATGTTCAATGAAGAACGGGCTGTCTTCCATCAGTGCTCTTTGCTTGTTACCACAAAGATGATATCCTTCATCAGTTCATCTTGGAGCAGTCGTTTACGTTGGTGCAATTTTATCACACAATTGGATATGAACCAAATGTTTCCTCGAAGAAGCATCGATGTTGGTACTAAGAGCAAAAGTTTTGTATTGATTTCTAAGCCTTCTCACAACTTTGTCTTCAGCTACCCTGTAATTTTATTTGTCCAGCTTTTAACTAAATATGTGGTCAAACTTTGTTTAAAAACATGGTGTGGACTAAAAACCCGGATGGAGGTAGTACTCCTCCGTTTTTATTTACTCTGCATATTAAATTTGACTGAAGTCAAACTTTGTAAAGTTTGACCAAGTTTAGGCCGAACACAATAAACCATAATTATTGAGAGAGGGCAAACTATACACACTCTCACACCTTTCCGATAATTGAAATTAAAATTCTTTATTTGTACACACTCTCACACCTTTCCGATAATTTGGCACGTGTGTGGTTGTTCACTTAACAGAGGGTAGTGTACCGCACGTGAAGGATAGGAAGTGCGACCAGGACGCGTGGACCGTTAGTTGATCATAAGTAGTTTTCTTCACTGGTACGTTAAATAAAGAGTTTCGTTTCGTACTTACACAATTTAAAACGATTGTTATGGAGAGAAAAAGAAAACCACTCCACTATATTAGTAGTATACACGAGTACTATATAAGCTGGAGCCTCAGCGCTTGTTCGCTAGGGTTTGCACTCTCCACACTCTCGCTGCACTACATATATATATATATATATATATACACGCTGGAGGCTCAACGTTCCTTTGCTAGGGTTTGCTATATTCACAGTCTCTCACCCTCTTCACCAGATCTAAACAAGACTGCGTTGGCCTGTGTCTCTCTCTCCCCCCTCACAGCTGGTGAAGGAACCGCCCGGATCCCGTCGCACCGGGAAGGGGAGGAGGTGCAACGTTCACTTTGTCGCCTTCGGCGAGGGAGGCAATCCACTGTCGGCTGCGCTATTCTCTTTCACCCAGCGCCTGTGCGGGAGGGCCTCCGACCCCTTATTCCTCGCTGCCGTATGTAGTGTGGGCAGATCCGGCCTCCCGCCGCACGCCTAGCCACATCCCGACGACCCTAAGGTATAACTTTCTTTGAAACCGTCATTGTTCTAGCTGCATGCGGATCTTTTTTGATTCTGTAGTTGAATCTAGGTCTTGGTTCAAAGAGGAAAGAAGGGGGGTGGGGTGGAGCATGAATCTAGGACGTGGTTCAATGAGGAAAGGAGGGAGGGAAAGTAGTATAGACTGGCTATCCAGCAGCTTTGTTGGTCGAAAAGGGAAAAAGGGGGTAACCCAGTACACACATCTGTAAGGAACCGATCTCTTTGTTGAAAAAGGAAAGAAACTGGGGGGTCAGGTAGTTTGTGCAGGACTAGATTTGCTGCCCTCACATAGGAAAAAGGTTCAAAAAGAACAAATATGGGACTAACGCAGATATGCTACTTGGCAATGTACTCTGTATCACCCATTTATACGTGTGGACGCACATGGTGCTGGCATGTCCCATGTCCCATACAACTATTTTGCTGTTGGTAATCTAAGAATGCCGCTGGAAAATTGAAGCAATGCCACTATTAAAAGTAAGTTACATTTTTAACGACTGTTATTTTAAGAGAATGTCTCTATTAATATGAATCAATGCAACCATTTTAGAAATGCTACTGTCCTACTTTGTTTTCCATCAAGATAAGGTAGATGCTTCTTTTTGTAGCCATATGATTCATCCTCCTTTATTGGCCAGTAATTGTTTTTTTTTACCTCTGAAAACAGGGATATCTATTCAACTCGTTGCTATTGTGACCTTTTGCTTCACTACGCAAAACACTTCTATGTTAAGAGTGTTTTGTGCAGTTCAACTTAAATGTCACACCAGCAACTTTGCTTGATTTAGTTGAACTACACAAAACGAGATTGGATTTCCTATTCGTGTTGGCAGATTCATATTTGATCTTGTCTGCCTCATGAAAGGTCAGTACCGGCCTTCATCCACATGATTGTGCAGTGTGCTTTGAGATGTTGTGCTACTTGTAGTGGTACTGTTTTAAATAAATGTTGAATTGAAGCTATTGTATTGCTGTCTTTTCCCATTAAGTGAACAAAAATGGGACCAACCCAGACATGATGCTTGTTGCTTTGTTACAACAAACTCTGCATCACCCCCTTTATAAGTAGATGGAAGCACATGGTGTTGTTGTGCCCACTCTCCCCTGGAACTGTTTATGCTTTTTGTTAATCTAATGCCACTGGTAAAATTAAGCAATGCCACTCTTAGAATTAACTACTGAATCTTAGTTCAAAACTGCAACACTTGTTAGGGATCGGTGGGAGTACCATTTCTATTAGGGATCGGCGGGAGTACATGTTTAAGAAATGTATTGTTGAGATAATGTCTCTGTTATTATATATCAGTTACAGTGTTTTACAAATGGTACTATCCTACTTTGTAGTTCTTTCTACATGTTTAACCAAGGTATTGTTAAGATAATGTCTCTGTTAATATGAATCAGTTGCATTGTTTTAGGAATGGTACTTTTCTGCTTTGTCGTTCTTTATACATGTTGAAACAAGGTATTGTTGAGATAATGTCTCAGATAATATGAATGAATCACACTATTTGAGAATTGCTATTGTCCTACTTTGTTTCCCATTAAGATAAGGTAGATGTTTTTTCTTCTGGGAGTGTAAGTCATCAACCGTTATTTCTCAGTAATTGTTTCCTTCATACCTATTTGTGCATATAGGTCAAAACTTCTACTCGGTTCTATTTTGACTTTGATTTTAGTTGAACTGCACAAAATGAGCCAATATGTTTAAGGCAAACGGTTGCATTATTAGGCCCAGTTGGTCTTTCCACTTTGCAGAAAGAAGCAGTCATTGTTTGCGCTACATTACACAAGGAATGATCGAGAAGCTTTAGAGTATTAGTAGACGCTGGTGACATGATTAGTCTGCAGACCAAGGAAAACTCAAGTCAACAACACGTGGTGACATGACTAGTCTGCAGACCAAGGAAAACTCAACTCAACAGCACGTGGAGTGCAAAATTCACTCCACAAGGAAAGGTATGACCAAGTCAGTAGCCGACGCAGCTATAACAAACGAGGTCAGTATCGGCCTTCATCCACATGATCGTGCTTTGTTATGTTCTAATTATATTGTTGTATTGTTTTGAATAAATGTTTAATTGAAGCTATTGTATTGCTATCTTTTCCTGTTAAGATAATGAAGATGATTATAGTTGTGAGCGTATGTTTAATCAACTAGTACCACTATTATATTCATCACACTTTTTCTGTATTTATGCAGACAGGGATGCTCAGCTTGATTTCAGTAGAACTGCACAAAATGTTCAGATGGTTCGTGTCCTCCATAATACTTCATCATGCACAATACATCGAATGGTTCTCTGATCATTCGTCGTCACCTTGAGCCACCGGACTATCTACTTGAATGAAGCTGCCAATGTCTTCAAGGCCTTGCAACATATAAATACGAAATCCACCATGCCACGCAAGACATTGTTTGATTTCAGTGGAACTGCACAAAAAGATACGCTGGTTAATCTGGCTCCATGTGCCATTTCAATGTGCAAACTGATAACAAACCCTGCCCGTTCCACAATCATAGGTATTACATATTTTGAATTGGAAAAGCTTGTCAAAGTTTAATCATTCGTTTAATATTTTGGAATTGGAAAACCTTGTCAAATTTTGCTCATTGATGTTAGCCAGAGGACATGCATTTGATATTTTGGAATGGGATGCCTTTTGCTGTGAGCAGCGTTGATCTTTTTTTCCTATTCATGTGTTCAGTTCAGAAGTAAATATTTACTCTGATGAGATGCATAGTCATGAATGTTGACTTATGTAAGGTATTTTAAGAGTTTGTTCTGAATGTTGTCTATGAAATGCCAGGCCTTGTGAGATTGATTGCAAAGTTGATCTTGGAATGCTGTGGCATGCGGCATCACCGTGCCTCCTGAGAATAATGCTTCGTATTGTTTTGCACGTTGATCTAATGCCAGTGATTTGCATGTTAAGAAGATCATCCTCTTCTGTTGTTTATGTGCTTAAGAAGTTCATCGTCTTATGTTTCATACTTTCATTCATAGCCTATACGACAACTCGGGTAGGTTAGAGGTGAAACCATATGATCTTCCAACCAACTCATCATATTAGGCCGTGATTGGATCGTCGTTTTCCAACCAAAATTGCTTCTAAAACTGACGTTTGTAAATAAAAGCAGGTGGTCTTGGGCGAAGCGCTTGGTTGGTTGTTTTCGACTGGTAAAATATACACTGGTTTCTCAGATTACACGCGTAACTCACCGGTTTTCGTTACAGACCTCGGGCCCTCGGTTTCATTACGCCTGTATTTTACGCGTTGTTTCCGGTGATGAGTGAATTACACTTGTATCATTAATATAGGTGTGAAACAATCCAGAGCTCCCAAACACGGCCTTACCGTTTCATGCCGGCTCGGTCTCTCAAAGATGCTCATAGGGTCCGATGATCCTGGCTTCCTGAACGACCAGCGAGCGCTGTATCAGACCATCCGTAGGGCCCGCGAGGCCCTCTCCATCGTCCTTCGAGTTGTTGCGCTCGCCGTGGCGCTACCGTCTCGCATTGTCAACATGGTCAACGAACATGAGGAATCAGGAGATGACTTTACTTGGAGAGGATGACAGTAGGGACCCACGAGGGCCATAGCCATACATACGCAAGTGCCTCATTATATACAACTATAATTTTTTTTGCTTCCTCCTGGTTTCCTGACATCGCGGTCCCACACCATTGTCAAAATATATAGTCAATAAACGAGAGAATTGCACAAGGAGCGGCCGACAGCTGGGACCCAGTAGCTCGAGCAGTATTTGTTTTTGGAGGTGTGAGCAGAGTTTTTCTTGAGCGATGTTTTTGTTGTTGTTCAGAGGAGCAGGGTATCCACTGGGCGGGCTGTGGCCCATCTAGCCCAGGCTATTATTTTATGTCGACCAAATATCCAGCCCAGATATTAATTTTTCAATGTGAAAATGGCTAGCCCAGCTATATTTTTTTTGCGGAATAGCCAACCCAGGTTAACCTGTTATTCTCCGCCCCGCATTAGACTTGCCAAGAAAATGAGCTTTAAGAAATAATAAATGGGCTGTAATTATAAAAATTTGGCTGTAAATATAAAAAACCGCACCAAACAGGTAATTAGTTTCAAAATTACTATTTTTGGATTTTAAATTTTTTAATTTCATTACTTGTTGCGCGCGCAAAATTTCGTTGGATTTTTACCTAATACAAATTTATTTTGAAATTATATTTAATCTGGCTCAAAATTTTGGGATAAAAAATATTTTGGATCCCTTCAAAATGTGGGAAATTTTGTTGAATTTTTTTGAGCGGTTGGTTGAAATTATTAACCGTTATCCTGGCTAGAAAATGGGCTGGAATTTTAACAAATAGTAAATGGGCTGAGTAAATTCCATTAGAATTCAAAATTGGGTTGTACATTATAACAAATCACAAATGAGCTATATTTTCTCTGCCACAGATGTGATGGTCACTTGTGGGCTTGCTAAGATGACGCGTATGCAATGCTTTGTCAACTTATAGTCAATACACGATTCTAGTAGCAGTGGTCGTTGGATGTCCATCCAACGGTTGTGGTGCTTCTTCAATCTCGGATATTCATGCTTCAGCCGCTCAAACCACCGCCGGTGGTACCGCCTGCTACCGCCTCCCGTGGCTGGCTACGCTGCCGCGTAGGCCTCACCGGCCCACCCTACTCCCATCGCCGTCCAGGCCATTCCTCTATTCACCAACACCTCCTGTTATTCTCCAGCGATAGCAGCCTCACACCACAGCCGAACCAGTGAACCCTCGTACTCCCCTCCGCGTGGGCATCGACTGCTGTGTCTTCGCCAGCTCTGGGTCGTTCCCTTCCTAGGCCTCACCATCGTCCATCGCGTTGGTTCTCTCGGCGCGGCGTGGTCAACTTTGTCAACAAACGACAGCCATCAGAAGAGGCATGTACGTGGAGTGGCTGACAGTTGGGACCCACATGACCCATGGCCGCACGCGAGCAAGTCCCTCATAATGCAAAAACAAATGATCTCCCTCCTGACAGGTTTGAGCCACTAGCTACATCTTCGCACACAAGGAAGTGTTTCCTTTATTACGTGGAAAAAAAAGTTACCTCTCCCTGACAGCTGGGACCCACCAGCTTTATTATGATCCATTTTGCGAAAATATAGATTGTACCAAAGATGTTAAATTGTTTTATTTTTATTCTAACTCGAAAAAGAAGAAATTTAAAAAACCCAGAAAACATCTTCGCACACAAGGAAGTGCCACCTTAGTACGAGCAAAAAAATGATCCCCCCTGCTAGCTGGGACCCACCAAATTTGGAGGCTGACTTATGGGCCAACTAAGTTGACGCGTACGGGCTCTGTCAACTTAGTCAAAACGACTAGCTGCAGTGACCGTTGGATGTTAAATCAACGGCCGTGCTGCGTCTTCAACCTCTGGTCTTCTTGCTCCAGCCTCCCAAACCAGCGCCCGCCGTACCGCCTGCTCCAGCCTCCCGTGGCCGGCTGTGCTGCCGCGTAGGCCTCACGGACTGACCATACTACGACTGGCCAGGCCTTCCCTCTACTCACCCACACCCCCAATTATTCTCCGGCGACGGCAGCCTTACGCCGTAGCCGAACCAGTGAACCCTCGTACTCCCCTTCGCACGGGCATCCACCTGCCTCGTCTTCTCTGGCTCCGCGTCGTTCCCTTCCTAGGCCTCGTCGTCGTCCACCGCCTTAATGCTCTCAGCGCCTCCTGGTCAACGAGGTCAACGAACGACAACCATCGGAAGAGGACTTTAGGCTGTGAGGCTAACAGTTGGACCCACCAGCTACATCTTCGAACATAAGGAAGTGCCTCCTTATTACTCGCAAAATAAAAATGATTCCTCTCCCTGACAGCCGGGACCCACCAGCTATATCTTGACACGCAAGGAAGTGCATCATTATCCTCCCTGACAGCTGGGACCCACCCGGTCGAAGCGTATGTAGCGTTGTCTGTCTGGTCACGAACGTGTACGTACATACTGGTCGATCGGTCTCTCTGCAACGATGAACCGTGGCCGAGCAAGCAGCGGCACGTGTAGTAGTAGAGCCCCCAACGTAGCAGTTCAGGCAGTCCAGTCTAAACTGTGCACACGTACGTACAACCAGATGCCAAAACATACGACCACGTACGTACATACGGGCGCGGTCTCGAACGCCTACTCGCGCAAACGTACGGCCAGGGCTCGTGTACATGGAGAGGCAACAGACGGCAGCAATGATGTCCTATTCATCGGGCAGCCAACTGGCTGGGTCGGAACAGAGAAACATCGTCTTGTTCATCGAGAGGCAATAGACTGGGTCGGAATGCTTCCTGTTCAACGGGAGCAAACCGGCTTGGACGGAACAGCCGAAACGGGGTCTGGCATACCGCAGTATGGAGGAAACGGCCTTCTATTCGACCGGCTATGGTCGAAATGGGGTCCTGTTGATCGGGAGGGGTGTGGCGTACCGCAAAACAGAGGAAACGGACTTGTGTTGGAGCGCCTACGATCGAAACGGTGTCCTGTTCATCAGGAGGGGTGTAGCGTACTGCAAAACGGGGCTCCACGGGATACTGTTCATCCACCGTCTAGTGCCTCGCTCCAGCCTCCACGGGCTATTGTTCATCCACCGTCGACTTCCTCCAGCCTCCACCTGCTACTGTTCATCCACCGTCGACTTCCTCCTGCCTCCACCAGCTACTGTTCATCCACGGGGTCGCCTTCACCGGCTACTGTTCAACCAGCCCTCCACGAGGGTCCTGTTCATCCACCCTCCACAGGCTACTGTTCAACCAGCCCTCCACGGGGTCCTGTTCATCCACCCTAACCGGCTCGGGTGTGGCGGCCTCCTCTCGATCGGGGTCCTTCTCATCCAGCGGCAACGGCCTACTACTACTACCACGGAGTCCTGTTCATCCAACCCCCACCGGAAACTGTTCATCCAACCCCCAACAACGGTCACTGTTCATCAAGAGGCAGGTTCGATCGGCTTCAGTTAGCAGCAGTAGCGAAGGAATCGCTCGGGTTTAGTTAACAGCCAGGGATCGATCGCTTGGGTTCAGTAACGTAGCTAGTGCAATCGCTCGGGTTCAGTAAGCGAACGCCTCGCTCGAGTTCAGTTAGAGCCCAACGCCTCGCACACACGCGCGTACGTGTACGAGAGAAACGCGTAAACCTCCGTGCATCGCTCGGCCCCGACCACCCACTGTAACCGGGAACTCCACGAAATTTTCCTCGCCCTCGCTTCTACCATGATTTTTTCCGTCATGGACGGGCCCAAAGAATGTCATGCAGGTGCGTCCCCGGCCCGCCCAGGACGAAAAGCACATTTTCTGTCATGATTTTTTGTCATAGAAGTAGGAGCCCACCACATCTATGATGATACGTGCTTTTGTCACAATTATCGTCATAGAAGTGTCATAAGCATGACAAAAAAAATTCGTTCGGCCCAAAATGTCACGGATGTGTCTTTTTTTTGTAGTGAGTACCAATCTTGGATGTTTTATATACACTTACAAGCAATTATATATCATTTTTTTGGGACTAACCTATTAACTTAGTGCCCAGTGCCAGTTGCTTTTTTTTGCCTATTTTTGGTTTTTCTGAATATTAGTACCAAACGAGGTCCAAATGCCACGAAACTTTTTGGAGATTTTTTCTGGACATAAGAGAACCTTGAAACTTCGGGAGGGGACGAGAAGATGGAGCAGTGGCCCACGAGGCACTAGGGCACGCTCACAGGGGTAGGGCGCGCCTTGGTGGCTTGTGGGGCCCACGTGGCTCCGTTTGACCTAACTCCGTCTCTATAAATTCTCTAAAATCGGGAAACCAACAGAGGAGTCCACGAAATACTTTTTCTGCCGCTGCAAGTTCCTGTTCTCAAGAGAACCCATCTGGGGGCCTTTTCCGGCACTCTGCCGGAGGGGGATTCGATCACGGAGGGGCTCTACGTCAACCTTGCCGCCCTTCCGATGATGCGTGAGTAGTTTACCGCAGACCTACGGGTGCATAGTTAGTAGCTAGATGGCTTCTTCTCTCTATTTGATCTTCAATACAATGTTCTCCTCGATGTTCTTGGAGTTCTATCCGATGTAATCACTTTTTGCGGTGTGTTTGTTGGGATCCGATGAATTGTGAGTTTATGATCAGATTATCCATGAATATTATTTGAGTTTTCTCTTAACTCTTTTATGCATGATTGTTATAGCTTCGTATTTCTCTCCGATCTATTGATTTGGTTTGACCAACTAGATTGATTTATCTTGCAATGGGAGAGGTGCTTTGTAATGAGTTCGATCTTGTGGTGCTCAATCCTAGTGATAGAAGGGGACATGACACGTATTGTATCATTGCTATTAAGGGTAAAAAGATGGGGTTTATTCATGCGTTAGTTTACTTTGTCTACATCATGCCATCTTGCTTAAGGCATTACTCCGCTCTTTATGAACTTAATACTCTAGATGCATGCTGGATAGCGGTCGATGTGTGGAGTAATAGTAGTAGATGCAGAATCGTTTGGGTCTACTTGTCTCGGACATGATGCCTATATACATGATCATTGCCTTGGATATCGTCATGATTATTTGCTTTTCTATCAATTGACCAACAGTAATTTGTTTACCCACCGTATGCTATTTTCAAGAGAGAAGCCTCTAGTGAAAACTATGGCCCCCGGGTCTACTTCTATCATATATTAAAAATCCTAAAAATACTTTGCTGGACTTTTACTTTATTTATTTTATTTTGTATTTTTGTTCGATCTATCTATCTATCACCATACAATTTAATCTTGCAAATAACAGCCAAGGGATTGACAACCCCTTGTTCGTGTTGGGTGCGAGGATTTGTTATTTTGTGTGCAGGTGCTACCAACGAGTTGTTGCGTGATTCTCCTACCGGATTGATAACTTTGGTTTCATAACTGAGGGAAATACTTATTTCTACTGTACTGCATCATCCCCTCCTCTTCGGGGAAATCTCAACGCAACTCACAAGTAGCAGCTGGTGACCTACAGCTTCACTTCCCAGAGCTCACGACGGGTGAAGATATCGGACATGGGGGACAACAATGACTTGGATGGACGCCGACAAAGATTTATACTAGGTTAACTTTTGTTTGATGAAATGTATTAAAAATGTCATGAATTTGGTTCAGTTTAAATGAAAATCGTCTGGCTTGCAGGGAAACCATCTGATTTGTTTAAAATTATTTTGAAATGTTTTCAAACACCGGAGATACACGGTTGGATGGCTGTTTCTTGTATTAAGGCATCTCCAACGCTGATCCACAAACCACCCGCAATCGTCCGGACCGCGCGGTCCGGACGTGTTGTCCCGTCCAACGTGGGCCTGTATCGGTCCACTTGACGGTCCAAACGTGTTTTTTCCCGCAAGCCGGAGACAAAGTGGGGAGGGGAGCTTTGCGGTCGTCCGGACCGCTACCACGCCCGCGTCTGACTGTCATGGTCCACCATTAACCCCTCCCTCGCCCGCGCTTACTTCACGCCCGAAATGGTCAGCGCTACTCCAGAGCGCCAGTGCCGTATTCATGCCCGGCCAGAGCGGACGCAACCTCTCACTGCTCCTGGCATTGAAGCGGCGCGCTGGCCGATAGCGCCGCCGCGCCGCTTCTCGGTACACACGGCGTCTCTCCCCATCCAAACGCCATACGCCTCCCTCAATTAAACATACGCGGTTGTCGAGGAACCCACTCCGTTGTCACCCGCCCGTCCATCTGCCGCCCACCATTAACCACACCACTGCGGCCCATTGCCATCCACCCGCTACATAAACCCCAGCCCCGGCCATAGCCACAGCCATCCTCCTCTGATCCTTTCTCCTCTTCGCACCACACCCTCCATGGCCTCCTCACGCACCAAAGCCCTCTAGGACACCCTCTTCTCAAAGCAAAAGAAGGAAATGGCTGACATTGCTGCCGGCTGGCAGGCCAGCCAGTAGATGGAGGTCGACGACGCCACAATGGAGGACGAGCCGGCGCCACCTTCCTCGCTGGTGCATGCCGAGCTCACCATTGGTGAGGCCCGTGCACACTACACGGACATGCTGCAGGAGGAGTAGGAGGCCAAGTTCCGACAGGCGCATGTCGACCAGGCCTACAACCTCGCCCTCCCCGAGGAGCACTGGCGCGCGGAGGAGCGACTCGCTGCAGGCACGCCCATCGTGCCAGACATGGACGTGGCAGAGCAGGAGGCGTTGGTCGACTCCTACCACTCCGCCCGCGAGATCCGTCGCAACCGCTGGCGGTACAGCCTCCATCGAGCGGAATTGGCGGCCGCCTACAGGGTGTTCAACAAGGCGGGGGATGAGGTGTGGGGCAAGAGCGACGACAAGGAGGACATCGCCAGCTCCGCCCCGGCCGTGCCCCGCCGTCATGAGGTGTCGCCGGCAGCGAGGAAGAGCAGTGCATGGTAGGTCGCCGCTCTTCCCCTCCCCGTTGAAGCCAAGCTTGGTGGGCTGAACATCGTTGGCCGATTAGCCACATGGCGGCGATGTGGAGGCGGACAACTTCACTTCCCGGGGCTCTGGAGTTGGAGCTGGAGAGCGCCGAGGCGAAACCGGAGAAGGCGAAGGCAATAGCCGAAGTTTCAATTCTCGGGGCTCATAGCCGGACATGGGGAACGGGCGCCGACGATCTTAGATTAGGTTTAGAGTAGGGTTTAGTCCGGTTTATATGAAAATATATAATGAATTTCATCCGGTTTATACCAAAAATATTCGAAATGTAATTAATTTTGTCCGATTTACATGTCGCCGTGTTTACATAAATTTCATCCGTTTAGTACAAATAATGGTTGAAATATATGCGGGCAGTGTTGGATGGCCAGCTTCCGCGTCTGTGTCCACGAAAACAGATGGCGAGCAAATTTGCGGGCATTTACAACGCAAGGCGCTAAGGCAGGCGCCAGGGTCAGGATCCTGGTCGTTTTGCTCAGTTTCCGTCCAAATCTGGGGATTTGGCTGGCATCGATGCCATACAAGTCGCCCAGCGCTAACCCAGTTTCTCGTTCTAATTTTCTGAGTATAGCGCTCGTACACAGCTCTAGCGTTGCAAGCAGCGACTCTTAGCAAGACGCTAGGATCAGAATACTATTTTTTTCTCCAATCAAGCGCCTGATTAGGCGCCTTCCATTGAAGATGCCCTAGCTCGCATTCGAAGTGCTCAGGCCGGTTACCACCGTGGACCATACGGTAGTCGGTACCGACTCGGTAGCCAGGTCGTCTTGTCCACCAACCGTTTACTGAGCACAGCATTTACAGTAAAGTATCCGCACAGCACACGTGGCAAAGCCGGGGCGGCAACGGGCCTACACAGAAACCCGCTAGTTAATTAAAACCTCCCACCCGTCTCTCCCAACCCAGCGGCTCGGCGCACGCATCCCACGCCTTCCCCCAGAAATGGCCAAGCCGCCGCCGGCGGAGGAGGAGGCTGCGGCGCTACGAAGACGGCTGCGGAGACTCGTGGCTACCATCACCGCCGGTGGTGCCGGCGCTGAGGCGTTCGACGAGGCGGCCGCGGCTCTCGCAGCGCTCAGGGAGGCGCAAGTCGGCGGGAGCCGAAAGGGTGCCTGCGGAGAGGAGACTCGACCCGCGAACGAGGCGGAGTCCGTGCCGGCGCAGTTCTTGTGCCCGATCTCGTCCAAGATCATGAGGGATCCCGTCGTCGTCGAGTCTGGGCAGGTGAGGACCGGCGCGCTTCTTTTGCTAATTTCGGGGTGTTCCTTGTTATTTTGGATTCACCATTGTGTTGGTTCATATGCGGTTTTCTTGATGTTCTTTCGACTCCTGGCAGCAAATGTCGGTGCTCAGGATTTCCTATCGTTATGGATTAAAACTTTCAGTTATTGAACATAAATGTGATCACTTATTTACTGTTCTTGAATCTTCATTCCTGGTGCGAATCGCCGGAATGCATCACCATAATCGAAACACTTAAACACATTGTTCAGCTTCAATATAATTTTTTTATCAGCGGCATCCATGCTTTGGATTGGATCAACAGCAGAATGCTTGCAGTATGTGAATTGAACATCTGCGGATGCCACAATTGTATATTCAGGTTTCTGAAGATTAGGATCTTATATAATACTGCGTAGTGACAGCTCTGCTTATATTTTGATTATTTTGTACGATTAATTAAAGGTACATATTCTGATTACTTTTTGTTGCATCCCGGCATAATTAACAGTACAGATTTGGATTATTATGGTTTGATGAATGATGGGATGTGTGAATGGAAGAACTGCAAATTTCACATCTATTTGTTTCATTGCAATCACAATTACATAAAATATTCAAAAGCTGTAGAGTAAGATCTTATTTCATTCAACTCATGTAATTGGTGATTTCTTACATGTGAAACATGTGGATTTGAATCATTGCTGGAAGTGAATTTTGTTCCCATGTAATACTTATTCGGTAGGTATCACCCAAATTGCAATGCATTTTTTTCCCCAAAAGTTCAGTAAACAATAATATTTTATCCCTAGAAACTTCAGGCTTTGACCATGTGAAGCATGTGACTTAAGATGCCTTTTCACATTGACGCCTCATGGGTGTTGGATATGTGACATATTATACCATGTCTGTACTATAGCTGTTCCCCAATGCTAGATTTAGTGTGAATTCTTCAACTCATTCATCTTTGGACCAGCCAAAAGTAAATGCAGTTCACATTGTTGGCATGTTTTGAATTTTATGAGCATCGAGGGAAGTATTCATGTTTCATATGGGGACAATTTTGACTGGAAGTCTCAATGAAAATAAATAGCCGACATATATGTTACAATATCTAGATTAAAAAATCTCCAGTACATTCATCAGTCTTTGTGAGACCTTATGTGTTTAGTTAAAGAAATATGACCCATTGATCTTCCTCCAATGCAGACCTATGATCGTCGTTCCATCGCGGAGTGGTTTAGTGCAGGGAACCAGATGTGCCCGCAGACCCAGCAAGTGCTCTTAAACACAACTCTCATTCCTAACCTCCTCATTCGGAGCCTGATAGCAGAGTGGTGCACAGAGAATGGGTTTGCACTTTCACCACTTGAGAACCAGGAGGAAGATCATATTTGCAACAGTGAGCAGAGAACATTTGATGAAATATTCAACAAGATAACTTCATCATCAAACAGTACTGAACGGAAGCAAGCAATTAAGGGTCTTCGGCTCCTTACCAAGCGTAGCAGTGAATTTAGAGCTGTTTTAGAAGAGAGGCCAGATTCCATATCACAAATGACCTTTGCACGGTTTTCTAACCCAGGATTACAAAATGATCCACAAGTAGTGGAGGACATGGTGACTATAATTCTCAACTTTTCACTACATGATAGTAATAAGAAAATAATTGGAGATGACCCAGAAGCAATCCCGTTTCTCATATGGGCACTAAAATCAGGAGACATGGGGAGCCGCAGCAATTCGGCAGCTGCCATCTTCACTCTGTCCGCTCTTGACTCCAACAAGGAGAAGATTGGTGAGTTGGGGGCAATTGAACCTTTGATTGATCTTCTTGAACATGGCAGCATCATAGCAAAGAAAGATGCGGCATCAGCTATTTTCAATCTTTGTATGCTCCATGAGAACAGATCAATAGCTACAAGGAGTGGGATCGTCGATGTGGCAATCAGAGCCATCGGAGATCAGTCTCTTGTTGAGGAATTCTTGGCTATACTTGCTTTATTGTCAAGCAACTATGACATGGTAGAGCTCATGATAGAGTTTGGTGGTGCCACTTGTATGCTCCAAGCAATGAGGGAGAGTGAGTGCAAGCGCAGCAAAGAGAACGCGGCAGTAGTCCTCTTCTCAATCTGTATGTACAATAGGGCAAAGCTGAAAGAGATTGAGGCAGACGAGAATACAAATGGCTCACTGGCTTCTCTTGCACAGAATGGGACTCCAAGAGCAAGGAGGAAGGCTGCCGCCATCCTGGAGATGATGAAGAAAACAAAAAACATGCACATGCACAACAGGCATAGTTCTTGTTAGGATCGGCAACAGAGATGTAGCTGGAGGGAACAAGGAGGATGTTCAGTTGGTGTACATATTGAGATACATACAGAGCCATCTTCCTTTTCAGTATATAGGCATTGTATAGATGCAAAGCTAGTGCTAAAGGTTTTTCTCACTGGAACAGGCAGCTCTTGTTCATTTGAAAAATACAGCGTCGTGAATTTCCCCCGGAATGTCGAAGGTAAGGCTTTCCCCAGAGTAGTAGCGGAATGGGGAGAACTAATATTTTTGTTTCCTTGGTTCTTTTCTTTCATACTAAGAATCTCTCTGGCTGTAACACCCCTTGCCAGCCTGCATTAGTCAGTTTTTTATACAATTGAGGATATCACTTTAAATCTCCTTCCAAGAAACATTTAAACCTATTATAATAGAAAACTACCATTGGCTGCTAGATAGTACTATCAAATAATCAGGAACATGTTGGGGGGCATTGTAGACTACCTTAAATCTTGTGATATCGTGTAATCAGCGATTTCAGATTGCGAGAGAAGCAGTTATGACTTCCGTACAACAGCAGCAAATCCTTTTTGTCTGGTGTGCCAATATCACTTGCAGAAATCTTGCTGTTTGGACTTTTTGGTTGCGGTCTGGTAGTGTGAATGGTAACCTGCAACGCAGAAAACGATTTAATGAATAATTTATGCTTGTGAGATATGTTTCCTGGTATGTACTCCCTCCATTCGCAAATATAAGATGTTCTAACTTTTTCTGAATCGGACACATATAGACATGTGTTAGTGTGTTTGTTCACTCATTCTCCTGTATGTAGTCCATATTGAGATAATCAAAACATCTTATATTTGTGAACGGGGAGAGTAGTTTACAGCACTTTGGTTTAACAGAAAGATACCACTTATTGTTTCTCCTTTTCAGAACTCCATTTTTGTATAGATTGATTGTTACACATGATGTTTGGAGGCTTGTAGCTCCAGTTTGAAACCATTGAAAACGCAAATCCGTATGATTATTTCTCTATTTCCGAACTCCATTTTTGTATAGATTGATTGTTACACATGATGTTTGTAGCCCCAGTTTGAAACCATTGAAAACGCAAATCTGTATGATTGGCGAAATTCTTAGGATTGCAGTTGCTGCTCTCCTTTTTCAGAGAACGTTGGTATGTTGTTGATTAAAAAAACATATTACATAGGATCTCCCGGATACACTCCGGAGCAGAAATAAAAACAAAAAGACCATTAAGTTCATACACGGTTTACCTAAAACCTGTGTTGCTGCATTAAGTTGCCGACAAATGTGCTTGTAGATGACATCATGGTCGTGTTTGGTATTTGCACTGTTTTTCGGCCCCTTGCATGTGTGACTAAACTGGGCCTGGTTGAGCTAATGTAGGCTCAAAGCCATGTTATGCACATCATTTGATAGCCTGCATTGCATCAGTAGCCGGCCATATTATGCTTTTTGTTTGGTGGCCTGCATTTGTGCTTCAGGGTGAGCAGATGCAAAACTACAGTTGTGTTGTGTGCACGTAGCTATTCTGCTCGGTGGTCTCACCATTCAAATGCATAACACTTCGCAACAGACATCACATATGAACAACACAACACAATTAACACTACTCCTACACCATTAACACTCAATTTAACGATGCATACGATAGATTAAACACTACCACGTAGGTTTAAAGATGGGATGCCCGTGCACAACCTCAAGGTGCTGATCCCTGGGCAAAATATACACTTTGACGGCAAATTCATGACAAGTTCAGAATAATCCATCCAAACTGACAACAAGTTTAACAACTAACTAGACATGAGGAAGAGCATGGCCGATGTCGCCCTTGCAGCAGTGCTTTTGGCACTTGACCCTGCACATGGTGGAGGTGGAGGCGCTGTTGATCTGCACCTTGAAGCTTAGGCCGGACAGCCTCAAGGCAAGCATGTCACTGGGGGCGATCTTGTGCTTCTGACATAAGTAGTCTCAGCCCCTCCCCAGCACCATCTGCTCGTGGAAGATCTGGACCTGGACCCAGAACTCGCAGCATTTGTTAGTAGACAACCCAAGGACGCGAGGAGGCTTCGGGACGAGCCACTCTTCATAACCGTCCGGAAGGCCTCTGGGATGACAAGCATGGAATGTCGTCCATGTCCTTGATGGGCACGTAACCTGAGTGGATCTTGTGCCCCCTCCTCGTGGCCAAGCCTAGGCCCGCAGAAAATGCCCAACGACTTGCTCATCTCGGCCATCCTGCCCGGCACTTCCACCCTCTTCAGTCACTTGTTCACCGGGATGATGTCCTCGACCGCCTCGGCGCCAATGACGACATGCACCCCTCAACCGGCTTTGTCCCACTCCGTCTTCACGACCTTGTCAGTTTAGAGGACAAGAGAAAGTAAACAACACATCATACAAGTGACACTGATCATGGCAGTTAGCATTGTTATGATCAGTGCACCATTGCATAGAGCATACAACTGCCATGATCACTAGCAGTTTGCATTGTTATGATCAGTGCACCATTGCACAAAGCATACAACTACCATGATCACTAGTAGTCGGCATTGTTATGATCAGTGCACCATTGCACGAAGCGGGCAGTGCCATGCTCTGATCATAGCACTGCCCAACTGCAACGGCCACTGATCATGGTTGTTGCAATTGGGTAGTGCTATGATCATATCATAACATTGCCAACTGCCACCCACTAACATGGTAGTTGCAATTAGGCAGCGTTATGATCAGTGCATCATAGAACTGCCCAAAATGCATGCACATTTGTCCTGGGTGATCATGCATGCATACTTGTCCTATTGTTTATAGCATGCACATGCATTGTCCTACTATGATCATGCAACAACGTAGCACCTATTATGATCATGCACCAAACAAACTATCATTCTGATCATAGCAAGAACACACTAACCAGCAATGAAAGAACTACCAATCTGGTCATACCAATAGCACACTAACTAGCATTGCAAGAACTACCAATCTAATCATAGCAAGAACAAACTAACTAGCAATGCAAACCCTACCAATCTGATCATACCAGTAACACACTAGCAATGAAAGAACTACCAAGAACAACCTAGTAAGCACGCTCTAAGCTGGCACATAGCATGGCTCCGAATTGATTTGAATCCAATCTAGTGCAATCCAAAATAATCGAATCAGAACGAGGCAAAAAAGGGAAACAAGTAGCAATTATCGCTGGGAGGAACACCGACCGCGGACCAAACCTTAGCTGGAACAAGGGGCCGACCCGATGCGGATGACCCGACCATTGTAGGGCCACTAAGGGCCCTCGCCGCTTCAGCGGTGCTCCTCATGACGCGCGTGGTGGAGGAAGAGGGCGCTATCGTCGATGCTCCGGCGTCGCTCCCCTCGGCTTGGCCCGGAGCCAGGGAGAAAACCTTCGAATGTGGGTAAAACCTAATGGACATGACCAATGGGCTTCTCGTGGCCGCCACCATCGCAGCCGACGTGCTACCATCCGCCACCGCTGCAGACGAGCTTCCCTCCGTAGCCGCACCGACCAGCACGAACACCGATGGTCGGTCAATGGCCGCTAACCATGACCTGGTGGAGATGGCGGAGGGGCCCGGATAGTCACCATGAGGTCAATGCCTTGTCGGGCCAGGCCGGCCACCCACCGGTCTTGGATGAGGTTGCTGCCGGTGAGGATGAGAGTGAGACAGCGCGGATGAGGGTCAACCATCGGAGAGCGCAAAGGGATCAGACGGTGGGAGAAAGTGAGCGAGTGTGGTGTGAAAGGGATGCAGCGATGGTAGGAAAGAGGGGAGGAGTTATGAGACGTCATGTCATCTCCTGCGCTTCCCAATGCGTGTAGGCGAGAGTCATGCGTGGCTCGCAAAAAATGGCTGAATCGGTCGTTCCCCCTCAGCCTGGCCCGAGAATGCTTTAAGTTTCATGTGGGCCGAGAAACGCATGCAACCCAGCCTACCAAACCCCCGTTTTTGCATTGCCCGGGCCTGGTTGGGCCTCCTAGAGGCTACCAAACACACCCTAATAGATGATTGGTCTCGGGTAGGATAGTTGAAGTGTTGCACCAGTGATAGGCAAACGAAAGCGAAGATCAAAGTTTTGAAGTGCTTTTCCCAAGCAAAATAGACAGCACGGTGAAGGGTCGTCACCTCAGCCAGTTCGGGAGCCAGGGCACTAGGTAGAGACTCGGTACATGCAGCAACATAATGAGGAGTACAGTACCTGGCAATGCTGGAGACAAAATAGAGTTTCACTTCCTTCCACACATGTGTTGCAAATGGGAAAAAGAGGAGAGCATGTTCAATACCTTTAGTGCACCCACAACAGATGCACAAATCCGATGCCGACACATGCCGACAGTGTAGTACTGCAGTTGCAACCTGAACGAAAGGCAAACATGAGCCAAATGCCATAGAACCACCTTCATTTTGTTAGGAGCTTTGATAGATGATAGAGGCGAAGGTATCCCGATGTTTCGATGAGATAGCTATCGTTTTCGGTGGAAGTCGACTTTGACGATCCGACTACAAACATTCAAAGACATCGCGCCTTAGCAATCGCTAAACCAACTTCGAGAGGTTATTGACCACGCTGGAGCATGATCAACCTGACCACGAGGGTCTATTTCCTGCAAGCAAACGAAGAACAAGTAAGAAACTGAGATTGCAATCTAGATATTATGAATATAAGAGGAAAGCTTTATTAATCAAGTGGGTTTCTATGACATCTTGGTCCTGTCATTGAACACAAACCAAGGACGCGAGTTGCAGTTATGGCGAACTTTAATCTAAACAAAACCCCTAGTCTAAAATGACGCCCAAGGGCTGTATTTATAGGGAGACAGAGGGGAACTTCGTCCACCCTTGGCAACGTGGGACTAAATTCTGTCCTAAGTTGTTTTCCCTATTAACACGGACTCTAAAACCAACCTATTAAGTGTATTTCGAAATTACATGGGCCTGGCCCAAAAATAAGGTGTCGCAACACCTATATTAAGCTATGGACAAAATTTATGAAAGACCAGCTTGCATATTCCGTCCATGTCCTTGTATATCACCATGGTGGCTCCAAAGTGCTGAAAACTACACCGGAAACATTGTTCTTGTTCCCCTTGCGCACGCCATCCCCCCCATGCCTGATCATGCTCCAATGTTCATCGTTCTTGTCCATGTTGGGCCCTTCATTTATAAGCAAAACAAATGTATCCAATTCAGGCAGCATCATATTCTCATGAATATTAGAATCATTACCAAGAAACAAAATTACCTGGTAATTTAACTGGCGTGCACGAGCTCTAGTAATTGGTCCAGTATATGTAGTAGCAGGGGCTCTAGGTGTAACTGTGGTAGTGATGTCCTCGTCAATAGACCAAACTGCCTTCCACTGTTTTCTTCCATTAATCCAAGATTCTTATTGCTATAAACACACTTTGCATTGCATTCTCCAGCAACCTTCACTCTCTTGAACTTGGTCCGCACAACAGAGGTGAGTATTCTTTTGGAAACAACTTCCTCGTCCTCTTGCTCCTCTTCAGCCCCATCTTCTCCCACTTCACCCCTCCATCCCATCTTCCTCTCCATTCGAAATGCATATAGGATCTACAAACTCATGATAATCAATAGACTCGTTGAAGTCAGCTTCATCCCCTTCCATGTGATTAGTTTGAGTTACACTCCCCATCTGTCGTGGTTTTGTCACGGCAGATGTCCTAGTGTGAGGACTTAGTCGTGAGGCCATCACAACTGGGAGGTTAACTTGTCGGGGTTGATTGGAACCGAGAGACACGAGTTTATCCAGGTTCGGCCCCTCACGATCGAGGTAATAGCCTACTTCCTGCTTGTTGCTTGAGGATCAATTACAAGGGAGAGGATTCGCTTGACCTAGCTATTGATCGATTGTAACTTAGTCTTATCTGCCTCAGGGACTCGCCTTTATATACAGGTCGAGGCCCAGGACTTACAAGAGTCCAGGTCGTACTACGATCTGTGACCCACTATGTTTCTGACTTGTCTTGTTTCCTAGTAAGGAAACTCCAGGCGGCTTACACTTTCGGGCCTTGAGTCGCCATCTTCGAATATTGGGCCGCAAGCCGGCCTACTTGGTGAGCCGCCCTGCTGGTCTTGTACCTCAGCGCCACGACCCATCTTGAGTCTTTCTCATCAGCCTCCACCTGGATGACCCGGCCTTAATATGGCGGGTCATATTGCGGGGTTACATCCCCAACATTAGCCCCTAGATTGATTTGAATTTATTCATGTCAATCTCTTACAATCTGGCAGCTTGTCTTCTGGTCTTACATGCATCTTCCCAGGGTCATGAAATGCTGGCTTATGATACTTCCAGACTTTGCTATTTTTCACATCTTCCCATTGCTGACGTCATCCCTCGAAAATCCAGGGAACCCATGATGACATCAGAACGAATCTTTGAATATATTTGTTGAGGCCAAAAATCGAGGCGTCCCTGGCTCCGAAAGTTACTGTGCCCCCTCAATTATCGCGCCTACCATTTATTCTCATCTCTTTGCTTTATAAATACACACGGGCCCCCTCCTTTTCACTTTTACCTCGTCCCCCTCGCTTCTTCTTCCTCATGCCGTTTCGCGAACCGAGCTCCACCACCGCACAACCTCGAGCGCCCCGGCGCCGTCCACAGCCTCACGGACCTTGCGCGTGCCACCGTCGAGGCCATCCAAGACTATCTCAAAGCTCCACCGCATCCAGGTACGTCGAAACTTATCTCCAGATCTACATTCACCTTGCTATAGTTCATCAGTGTTCTTCATAGTTCATCGGTCTTTCATTGCTACCGCTGTTTAGATCCAGTTTCTGAGGGTTTCATTATAGAAACAGAGCGGCATTAATCTCAACTTCATTTTTGTATCTAGGAGCTTCATATTCCCTTTAAAATCCATACATAACATGACCACTGCTTCCACTGCTCCTCTTAGGTTTAATGATATTTTCGCTTTTTAAACTATTTTGTAGATCCGTAATTGTAGATACCTCGGCAGAAAACTGTTTGTTCAACACTTAGCTGAAAACTAGGAACTCCCATTTCATCGTAAGGTGCCTTGATGTTTTGCCAGCTCATCCTTGTGATTGTAACCCGCCAGATCTTAGAAGTTACCCTGTTGTTAAGCCGGTCTACCTTTTAGGCGACTCAACCATCCTTTATAACTATGTCGTCCTTATCTTTAACCACAACTGCCGGTGCACTACCTTCAACATATAATTAACCTGGCGAGTTATCGCTTCAAAAATAACCCGTCGTTCATATTTCTGCAGCTCTTAACCTCACTTAGGCGGCTCATCATGGCAAAAACCACAATTTGCAACTGGGTGAGTTCCCAGGCTTCCCAACTCGTGCTCAATGATTATAAAGAACAAGGTTTTTCGGCTGCTCAAGAAGAGATCGGCTGGCGAGACTCTCGAGGAGAAGATGTTCCCCAACCTGGCGAAGGAGAAGTCGTGGTATTTACGGACCATCTCCTTAGAGGCTTCTCTCCGCCCGGGTAAAAAAAATTAGGGACTTCTTAAATTTCTTCAATCTTCATCCTCAAGATCTTGCCCCAAACTCCATATCCAACCTGTGCCAATTTCAAGTCCTATGTGAAGTGTATCTGCAAGTGGAGTCCATTGTTCCTCTCTTCAAGGAGTTTTTCTACATCAACCATCAGACAGAGTGTGCTGATGGCCCCAGCCTAGAACTCGGCGGGGTCTCGATTCAGAGGCGGAGAGACGGTTCTTTTCCTCTAGTTACTCTGCCAAATCATCCTAAGGGATGGGTTAAGACCTGGTTCTATTGCAAGAACACAACCCCTGCTGATGAGAACCCCTTACCGGGTTATAGATCTAACCGTCTTCCCATTAATTTCGAACTCCCTAGCCGGGCTCCTCCAGAAGAGTGTGCTCAAGTCGCCTCTGTATATCCAAGACTCAGGGCCTTATTGGCCAATGGTCTAATGGGGGTTGACTTAACCTGGTGATGGATTACTTGGAGAATCCTACCCTTGAGTTGCCGGCCTGGCTTAATGTGCAATTATTTGGGCGACTCAAATGACATACAACGGTACAGTCATGTTGACTTAGAAGCTGATGGAATAAACAAGATCATGAAGAAACTGCTTGGGGAGCCTCGGGAAAGCTGCAACAAGACGGGGCTGCGACCGTTCTTCAAACTTAACCCGGCTCCTCCAGTGAGTATACATATAACTATCTGTCTGGCTTATCAATCTTTACTTATTTGGTACTCCCTCCGTCCCATAATGTAAGACGTTTTTTGGCACTAGTATAGTGCCAAAAAATGTCTTACATTATGGGACGGAGGGAGTATTTCACTTGTTAACCTTGTTCAACTATGCAGGCCGACTCTCCATTCTGGAATAAGAAGAGGAAAACACAGGCGACCAAGACTAAAACTGCACCGGCTCAAAGAAGGAATAAACCTGCTGATGTGAATGAGCCGGTAGCTAGAGGCGAGTCACAGATAGCTGATAATCAGTCGGAGGTAGAACTTGACTCCCTTGGCCATCTTTTTATTGAACTCGCTGACGCTTCTTATTCTCAGGGTGATGCTGCAACAAGTCGGGCTGATGATGTTGAGGTAATTTCCATCTCTTCCGGCTTAGAACCCTTGCCTCCCAAGAACACTAGGCGGGTCATTTAGAAAGTAAGATTTTCTCATCTAGATGCTCATTTGAACCCAAACTTTATTTTGAAGAAAACCCAGCATGAGTCGAGGCGCCAAACTCGAAGCGGCTCTAGAGAGCTGCTGGCCGGCTTATCTCATGAACCATCCGCCCGTAAATGAAGTAATGAGGTGCCTCATAGTCCAACTCTTCTTTTCCACGAGCTGGCCTTATTAGGAAACCTCTTAATCCCTCTGATTCCAATTATCAGGAGTCGCCACCATCTTCAGGAGACTCGTCCGCCACTCAGCTGCCGGCTTTGATCATAAATCCAGGGTAATCTTCTCTTAACTGAGTTACACTTTATCCTGGTCATTATCGCATATATTATAACATGTTGTCTTATCTGTAGGGCTAAAGCCAAAGCCAAGAAGAGAAAAGTTGGCGAGTCATCAACAACTCTTGAGATCCCTGAGTCAGAGGACCAGATCTTGGTGACCCCAGAGGCCCACACTGAAATCCCCGAAGACCATCATGATGACCAAGTTGAGCCGCCCCAGGAAAATGAACCAGCAGCTACTGAGGCAATGGATGGCGAGGCTAACCCGACGGATGATCTTAACCCACCAAGTCCTGCTCCTACTTTGAGCCCCGCCAAGGCGGATGAAGATGTTCCCTCTCATGAGAGGAACAATGATGATATCGCTATCACTGGGGACGCTTATAAGACTCTAGAAGTCTCCAATGTGTTGACCAAGCTCACAACAAAAGATGAGATGCCCTTGTCTGAGAAGGGAAAAACAAAGCTTGAGCTGCCCAATTATGAAGAATTCAGTGCAGAAGAGCTGCATGCAGGCTACCTAGCCCGCCTTTCTACCAGCCGCGACATGGAAGCCGGCATGGTGAACATGATGAAGAGCAAATATGAGGTATGAAAGAACTTAACCCTCCTTAATACTATGTATCCTCACGTAGCCCCAAGTCTTAAACATAGGAAGACTTGAGTATGTATAAGATTTTGTACATAAAATGTGGAGACCTTGTAGTGTAGCTCCAAATGGTCGGGTTATCATGCCCGATGATAAGCCGGTTCTTCAAATATGCATCTGTTTAAAAGAAATGCCACGTAGCCCCCAAGGGCCGGCTCATCTTCTTGAATGAGTCGGGTCTTTCAAAGAAAGAAACTTTTGAAAAGGTAACCTGTAGCCGCCAAGGGCCGACTCATTTTTATGAACTAAGTCGGGTCTTCTGAATAAGAAAACTTTGAAAAGGTAACCTGTAGCCCCCAAGGGCCAACTCATTTTTATGAACTGAGTCGGGTCTTCCGAATAAGAAAACTTTGAAAAGGTAACCTGTAGCCCCCAAGGGCCGACTCATTTTTATGAACTGAGTCGGGTCTTTTTCCCTTTATCTTTGAAGGAAAATGACATGCATTAGCCCCCAAGTGCTAAGTATGTTGCTTGCAATTACTTGGGACTTCAATAATAACATAAACTTGCATGTCATTGCCCCCAAGTACCGGGTTATACATTGTTGCGGGCTTAGGACTAGTAAAATGTCTTAGAAATAAATTATCTCCTTGTCTTGCAGGAAGCTTTGAGCATGGCCGAGTTAAATTTGACCGGCTTAAAGAAAGACCTGGAGTCGGAACAAGCTCTACGAGCCAAGGTTGAATCAAGCCTGCAATCCTCATTAGGAGAACTAGAAAAAATCAAGGCAGCTTTCGAAATAGAAAAGGCCGCCTTTGAAACTGAAAAAGCTGCTCTTATCAAGCGCGCTGAAGCCGCCGAGAACCAACTGAAACCAGTTGCTGAAGAGCTGACCGGGTTGAAACGCCACACCTCTGAAATGACCCAGGCCATATTTGGTAAGTAATTCTTGTGACTTCATGCCAATAAGTCGCCTAACAAGCCATGTATATGTATAACTCGTCTGACGGCTAATGCATTAAAATTGTTGCAGGTAATAGAAGCCGCAACCTCCAGGAAGACAATGTAGTGAAGCTAAAAGCTATCTACTCTTTCCTGGAAAGATTGTACACTGGGAGCTTGCTCAGTGTCATGGCTGTGATGGGCAGTAAAGAGCCGCCTCAGCTGATAGAGGATGTTCTGAACCAACTCTCCACCATCCCGAAGCATATTGAAGAGCTGAAAAAATTAGCCGCCCGAGCGGGAGCGATAATCTCGCCAAGCCGGGCCATAGCTTATGCACCAGAGTTGGATCCTTCAGTGATGGCTGGCGGGTTCCCACAATACAAGGATGATGGGACTGAGTTTTCACCAGCTGATTATGCCCGGTGTGTGAAAGAGACACAAGTACTTGCAAGTCAACTTGTTGAAGATATAGACTTGAAGAAGTATCAGGCGGCTTACGACAGCGACAACAAGCGAGTTCAACCGCCATCATACAAGCCTTTTGACTTGACCCCACAACGGCGTAAGCATACCTTTGCCCCTGATGTTGACCCGTCTCCTATCATGCATGACGAAGCCATCTTCCAAGCCTTAACCAATGTCGACTAGAATCTGGATAACCTTCATATCAAAGACACAGAAGAATCGGTGCAGGATGACCCGGAGGTGTCAACTGCTAGGGGCCAGCAAGGAGCTAACCCAGAGGGAAACAACCCGGACGGCATAGAAGACGGCTTGCAGGGGTAGTTTATACTCCACAAAAAATTATCGAATAATTTGAGCTCACCTGGAGCGTTGTAATAGGCTTTAGCAAAACATTTGGCTACCCTATCGTGCCTTCGTGCATGTTTTAACTTGTGATCCAAATTTGTCTGTCGTCTGAGGAAAAATTTGGATCAATGCGCGTTGAGAACCCACCTTAAACGTCTTCTCCTTACTTAGTGTTGGCACTGATCTCTGACACATTACCTGTGGCAACTTTGTTGATGCACAAGCTCCATGTGGTTGCAAAAATTGCACCAAATGATAAACTAGTGTATAGTAACCCGGCATTTGGCCCACCGGCGAATTATAGTCAGGATGATTGATTGCTGAAAAGCAACCGTGGATTGATAACCCGGCGACTCATGGTCGATAAAAGTTAATGCTGATCACAAGTAACCCGGCGTTCTTTTGACCCGGAGACTGATAGTCATGATAATAATGTGAGGCAAGAGCAGTAAATTCCTGTAAAAATATAAACAAACAATACTCACATATATGGTGAATAATTATAAGTCGGCTTTCGAGGATCGAAAAAAAGACTGGCTTTTGAGGCTCAAGTCTTGCTTCAATGAAGCTGGCATGATAGCCTTGGTTTATCCTTGCTTTGTGTAAGCCGACTCTCACGTGACTTAAGCCGCCGTTTTAACCTTGAAAAGTTCAGGGTCATAAAGATTGACTGTCAAGAGTATGGCGGGTCACCTTTTCGGAGTAGCATCAAGCAGACAGGCAGGTTTAACCAACATATTGTGGCGTTTTTGCCGGGTCAAGAGGGTGAGAAAGCTAAACTCGATCAGTTGGCAGCCCCCAAGTGACCTATGATCAACAAATAAAAGACTCATGCACAATATATGAGATGAAACGATAGAGGCCCCGAGTTTCGGGGATGCCGACTTTATTATATTTGATCATAAAAAGGTATATACATGATATAGATGTGTACAATAACTGGAGCCAGTGGCTCAAGTATAGTAAGGCCGAAGATGAGCAATATTCCAAGGCATGTTGGTCTCCTCCTCAGAGGTACATGACTTATTGTGTTCATGTATGTCGATGAGATAATATGACCCATTGTTGAGGTTTTTGCTAACCACAAAGGGCCCTTCCCAAGGAGGTGAAAGCTTATGCATGCCTGTCTGATCTTGAATCAAATGGAGCACTAAGTCGCCTTCCTGGGAAGTGTAGCTTTGAACCCTACGACTATGATAGCGACGTAGGTCTTGCTCGTAAATTGCAGATCGAGCCACCGCGAGATCGTGTTCTTCGTCCAAGGCATCCAGAGCATTTTGGCGAGCCATCTCATTATTTGTTTCAACGTAAGCCATCACACCGGGCGAGTCATGGCGGATATCACTTGGAAGAACTGCCTCTGCGCCATAAACCATGAAGAACGACGTGTAGCCTGTTGATCTGTTGTGGGTAGTCCTTATGCTCCAAAGAACTGCAGGAATCTCTTCAACCCAACAACCCAGAGTACGCTCCAAAGGAACCTTGAGCCGTGGCTTGATCCCTCATAATATCTCTTGGTTAGCACGCTCGGCTTGGCCATTGGACTATGGATGAGCCATAGATGAAACATCAAGCCAGATGTGTTCCCTCTGACAAAACTCCTTCATAGCTCCTTTAGACAGATTTGTCCCATTATCAGTGATGATACTATGAGGATAACCAAAGCAGAAGATCAGCTTTTTCATGAACTGAACTACAGTCGCTGCCTCACAATTGCTGACTGGCTCTGCTTTAACCCACCTGGTGAATTTATCAACTGCAACCAGAAGGTGAGTATTCTTGTCCTTAGACCTCTTAAACGGCCCGACCATATCAAGCCCCCAGACCGCAAACGGCCAAGTTATCGGGATCATCCGCAATTCTTGAGCTGGCACATGAGCTTTTCGTGCAAACTTCTGGCAACCATCGCACTTGCAGACGATATCCTCTGCATCAGCATGAGCCGTCAACCAGAAAAAACCATGTAGAAAAGCTTTGGCCACGAGCAATATTGACCCGACATGACGACCATAGTCCCCAACATGAATTTCTTGGAGAATCTCACGTTCTTCCTCAGGGGAAACACAGCGTTGGAACACGCCAGTCACACAGCACATGTGTAACTCGCCATTGACAATTGTCATGGACTTAGACCGTCGAATGATCTATCAGGCCAAAATTTCATCTTCTGGAAGCTCCCCCGAGTCATATAAGCCAGACAAGGTAACGTCCAATCTGGAATAACACGTAGAGCTGCCACTGTCGGTGTACTAAGTATTGGGCCGTTAGTACCCCGTACTTGTGCACGGGCAGTTGTAGCCATACCTGCGGCCAGGCTTGTCAGGGAATAGTTGGAGGTTAACTCAAGTTATCAAACAAACACCCAAGCCAAGGATCAGAGGATCAGCATATAAGAAGAGCTGAAGGCCGAAAGCCAGCCTCCCCGGCAAGATCTTGCCGGGGTGGCCTGCGAAGCCCGGCAAGATTCAGCGCCCGGCAAGATTCTGCCACTGTGCCACCGCTTCAGCACAGCAACCAGCCTGGCATTCTGGGTCCTTCTCTGGATGCGTGGCAAGGCGCCAGTGGAGGAGAGCTTAAGCGGTGCTGATGGGATGGCCCCTTTTTCCATCCCCAAGAAAATGAGGACACCTAAACGGACACCTCATGGTGCATTAAATGCATTCATCCTAATCCGTCAGTGGTTAGGTATGATGACCCTGTAGCTACTTTACACCTCAATGTATGTACATTTTGCCACTGTGGTGACCCCTTTGAACGTATAAAAGGAGGCCCAAGGCAACTGCTACAGGGGGGAGGATCTTCTGGCCCATCCTGCATGCGTAGCTGCTCTTTGAACGTACTGTTCATTGCAAGCGCTCCTGGAGCCTGGGCTCAAGAACACTCTTAATAAAACAAGGAAGGAGTAGGGTTTTACGCTGATTAGCGGCCCGAACCTGGGTAAAATCACCCCGCGTCAATCGTCGGTTTTGCTCTTTGCGCATACCTCTCTCCCTGCCGAATCGTAAAGGGGTCCTTTGGGATCCCATAGGTGTCATACGCCGACATCTTTGGCGCGCCAGGTAGGGGTTGAAGGTTGCACGAACCTGATCCAGTGATCGGTGCCTTAGTTTCTTCGTCATCTTCATCATCATGCCACCCAAGAAGAAGAGTGCCGCAACGGCACTACCATCTACATCCGTTTTGCCTGTGCCCTCGCGTACGGGTGATGGCGTGGATGCAGAAGGAAGAAGTTTAGAGCCTCCACGGCGTTCCGGTGATCCAAGCCAGACGAGCGGCGTCGTTCGCAGCGGCAACGGCAACCCACACGCCGCTGGATCCAGAGATGGGGCTGTGTTGCCTATAGGCGGCGCAACGAACTCTAGAGATCGAAGGACGCCTTCTAGGACTCCCGCGCCGGCGCAAGCGTCACGGCCTTCCCAGGTCGTGTGCGATGAGCAGCACCATGGCGCTGGTGGTTCAGGGCATCCCCATGAAAAGACTTCTGCGCATCGATCCCAAGGTGCGCAGGCCCAGCATGCACGTCAAACTGCCGGTGGAAGTGGCGCGCGGTCGCGTGATCGTGACGGTGCTCCTTCTAACATTGTTAGGAGTCAGAGCACCTCACGTACCTCGCACCTGTCACCGCCGCCTACGCCAGTGGAAGCTTTTGCACATGCGTAGCTGCTCCTTGATTTCCCTCCTGCTCCGGAGAAGATGGAGGAGTGGCGATCTACTATCCAGAGCCTCATTGGCTTCGTCAACAAGGATGGGCCGCAGCAGGCAGGGCCCTCGCAACGGCGGTCCATCGATCCGGCGCGAGCCGATGCGGAGAAGACTGGAGGCGGTGCGACCACGGTGCACTCCCCTCCACGACACCAGAGGCGGTCGACAACCCGGTGGACTGATGGCCGTGATGATGATTCCACGGCGTTGTCCGATCCACGGATGCGCCGCGACCAGCATCAAGTTCTTCGGGAACAAAGCAAAGAGGACACTCGAACTTCCATCGAGCGGCGACGGGAATCACGCCATCAATCTGATAAGCGCGCAGGACCCGCTGTCGACAAGCCTGCGCCAGGGGACTCAGGCGACTTGCCTTACGAGGTAGGTTGTCCAGCATTTACCCGTGAGCTGCGGCGAGTCCAGTGGCCCAATTCCCGAACCTTCAAGCCAGAGGTCCCGGATAAATATGACGGCAAGACCCACCCGTCGGAGTTCCTGAGCATCTACACCATTGCGGTGCAGGCTGCCGGGGGCCGAGACGACAAGATACTCGCCAACTACTTCCCGTTGGTGCACAAACCCAACGTCAGGTCGTGGTTGATGCATCTACCGGAGAATTCTATTTCTTCTTGGTCAGATCTGTGCCATCAATTTGTTGGCGCGTTTGTTGGAGGCCATCAAACTCCTGGCCAGGAAAGTGATTTGCATCTCATCCCTCAGAAGGAGGGCGAATCCCTGCGCAAGTATATCCAAAGGTTCAGCCGTGTACAATACAGCATCCCGGATGTTCATCCTGCCGCTGTTATAGGCGCGTTTCGTCAGAATGTGCGTAACCGCAAAATGCGGGAGGAAATGGCAATGAACAAGATCAGGGACATCGCCGAGCTTTATGCTCTGGCTGATAAATGTGCACGGGCTGAAGAGGGAAGGAGGCTCCCCGGCGAGGATGTTGGCGCGAGGGGCGACTCTGAAGGCGAAGACGCTGCCGCCCCGACAAAGAAGGGCCGGCGGAGAAACAAGAAGCGCAGAGGCAAGGTCGTGCTTGCTGTCGAGGAATCCGGCAACCCTGGCACCGCCAAGGCCAAAGTTGACGATCCCGGCAAGGAATTTGCCGGGTGCGCCTCCTGTCAGGCCTTGGCGGTTGCCGACAAGTCCGATGGCTCCGGCAAGCAGTATTGTAAGATCCATCGCACCAAGGGCCATGATCTCCAAAATTGCCGGCAAGTTGAACAACTTGTCGAGAAGCAGAGAGCCGAGTACGAGAGGCGAGACAAGGAGAAGGCCCAAGATAGTGCTGAGGGGTCCGACAAGAAGCGCGGTGGCCGAGGGGGTCGCCGCGGCAAGGCCAAGCAACAGAGGGAGAGGCCCGCTCGAGGCCGTGACAAAGAAGAGGGTGATGATGATGATGAAGAAGATGATGAGTCCAGTGAGCACGAATTTCAGAAAACTACAGAGGCCATGTGTATCGACGGAGGCGCCTCGTTGCATTCTTCCCACCGTCGACTTAAACAGTGGGTGCGAGAGGTTAATGCAACGGAGCCATCATTCGATGCATGTAAACCCCTGAAGTGGTCCAACACGCCTATCATTTTTGACGCCGAGGATCACCTTGATCGCACAACCGCGGTCGGGTGCTTGCCATTGTTGGTCTCACCGACAATCCGCAACCTCAAGGTGACGAAAATGCTAGTTGACGATGGGGCCGAACTGAACCTAATCTTGCCAGACGTGCTCAAGAGGCTCCAAATTCCTGATGAAGATCTCGAGGAAACGGGCACGTTTCAAGGGATCAATCCAGGAAGGACCCAGCCAAAAGGCAAGATTGCGCTACCGGTGACATTTGGTAGCGAGCTCAACTACAGGACAGAGAAGGTAGTGTTTGATGTCGCCCAGATCCCTATGTCGTACAATGGGATCCTTGGCCGCCCAGCGCTGGCTAAGTTCATGGCGGCATCACACTATGCGTACAATGTGCTGAAGATGCCCGGGCCGTTGAGCGTCATCACTGTACACTCCGACAAAAAGGATGCGCTCATCTGTGCCGATCAACTCTACCGGGAAGCAGTTGCAGCACCTGCCGTCAAGGCATCTGCTCCTGCCGCTGGAACTCCCGGGGGGAAGAAGAAGACCGGCAAGAACCTTGGCGCAAACTCCGGCAAGCGCGCCTCCTCAGAGTGCTGCGCTCCCGTTGAGGATGCACCAGAGAGTTCCACCGGCAAGAACAAGAAACCCAAGGCTGCTCCACCAGAGATCAAGAAGGTGCCTGTCAGGGAGGACGGAATGGGAGGAACTTTCACCATAAGTTCCACCCTAGATGAAAAATAGGAAAGCGCGCTCATTGCCTTCCTGCGGGCGAATGTCGACGTGTTTGCATGGTAACCGTCTGACATCCCCGGTATTCCCAGGGAGGTAATTGAGCACCACCTTGCTGTCTGTCCTCACGCGTGGCCCGTCAAGCAGAGGGTCAGGAAGCAAGCCTTGGAGCGGCAAGAATTCATTGCCGAAGAAATCAGGAAGCTAGAAGCGGCAGGCTTGGTCAGAGGAGTGCTTCACCCAACGTGGTTGGCCAATCCGGTTGTAGTGCGCAAGGCGAATGGGAAATGGAAGCTGTGTATTGATTATACAGACATCAATAAAGCCTGTCCAAAAGATCCCTTTCCCTTGCCACGCATCGACCAAATTGTGGACTCCACTGCTGGTTGTGACCTACTGTGGTTCCTTCATGCCTACTCAGGGTATCATCAGATCTTCATGGCAAAAGAAGATGAAGAAAAGACCGCATTTATCACCCCATGTGGTACGTATTGTTTTATACGAATGCCTTTCGGGTTGAAAAGTGCTGGTTCTACATTTGCGAGAGCGGTCCAAATTGGTTTTGAGCCTCAGCTCCATAGAAACATGGATGACATAGTGGTCAAAACCAAGGACAAAGCGACGCTCATACAAGATCTAGAAGAAACATTTGCAAATCTGTGCAAGATCAATTTAAAGCTCAATCCTGAGAAGTGCGTGTTTGGTGTTCCTTCCGGCAAGCTTCTCGGGTTCTTTGTATCTCAGCGAGGGATCGAAGCGAACCCCGACAAGATCAAAGCTATTGAGCAGATTGAAGCGCCAAGACGCGTCAAGGATGTACGTCGTCTTGCTGGCTGCGTTGCTGCCCTAAGCAGGTTTATCTCCAAATCTGCTGAGCGCGCCCTGCCCTATTTCAAAATTTTGAAGAAGGCAGGTCCAATGAAATGGACTCCGGAAGCGGAGGCTGCGCTGCAAGATTTGAAGAAATACCTCTCTTCTCCACCGACGCTAGTCGCGCCTAGGCCACAAGAGCCGTTGCTGCTGTACCTGGCAGCGACAAATCAAGTGGTTAGTGCTGCATTAGTGGCACAGAGAGAAGCTGATGAGGAAGCAACACCAGCGGCAGGACCGCCAAGTGACGCGACGGGATCTTCCCCGACAAGGATTGGTCCCGGCAAGACAGGATCTGCGCAGTTAGAAGAACCAGTGCAAAAGAAAAAGATGGTGCAGCGCCCAGTTTATTTTGTTAGCTCCCTTTTGCAAGGAGCTAGGTCAAGATACTCTGGTGTGCAAAAGTTGCTCTTCGGCCTCCTTATGGCCTCGAGGAAGCTGCGCCATTATTTTCAAGCACATGAAGTTACCGTCGTCACTCGCTTTCCGTTGCAACGGATTTTGCGAAATCCAGAGGCAACCGGCAGGATCGTGGAGTGGGCGCTGGAATTGTCAAGCTTTGGTCTCAAGTTTGAAAGTACTTTGACAATTCAGAGCAGGGACTTGGCAGAGTTCATTGCAGAATGGACCCCAATGCCAGACGAAGAGGTTCAAGAAACGACTCTCCCCGACAAGGAAATTGATCAAGAATGGGTTATGTACTTTGACGGGGCTTTCTCGCTGCAAGGCGCCGGTGCTGGCGTGCTGCTTGTCGCACCCACCGGAGAGCACCTCAAGTACGTAATCCAGATGCATTTCCCTCGGGAGAGTTCGACAAACAACACTGTGGAGTACGAGGGGCTGCTTGCTGGTCTCAGGATCGCGGCAGACCTTGGTATCCAGAAGCTCGTCATCAGAGGCAATTCGCAGCTTGTTGTCAGACAAGTCAACAAGAATTATCAGAGTCCATTGATGCAAGCTTACGTGGATGAAGTGAGAAAAATGGAAGAGCGCTTTGATGGTCTGCAAATGAAGCACATTCCTCGTGCCGAAAACAGTATTGCTGATGACCTGTCAAAGCGCGCTGCCCTCAAGTTGCCTGTGGAACCAGGGACTTTTGTGCTCCATTTGACTCAACCATCCGTGGCACCATCAATGAGGCAAGAAAAGAGAAGAAGGTTGAATTCTGGACAGTACTTTCCGGCAGAGCTCCCTGGAGCCGCCGGCAAGGATCTTTCCGGGATCAGTGACAAGCCTGTCGGGGAACGACAGGCTCCGGCAGAACCTCATGCTTTCGCTGTCGAGACAAATGTTCCCCCGGCGGAAGAGATGCCTTTAGTCCTAGCTGTCGAGCCCCAGGCTCCAGCATGGGCACAGCACATTGTCCATTTCCTTCAGACAAGAGAACTCCCTGAGGAGCAGGAAGAAGCGGAAAAAGTAGCCCGTCAGTCTACTATGTACAGTTCGTCGATGGCATCCTGTACAGAAAGAGACCAAACGGCGTGAAATTGAAGTGCATTCCTCGGGAGGATGGACTAGAGCTGTTGGCAGAGATACATGGAGGCATATGTGGCTCCCACATAGGATCAAGAGCACTTGTCGGGAAAGCATTCCGGCAAGGTTTCTTTTGGCCCACCGCTCTCCAGGATGCAACTGCACTAGTAACCAAGTGTGAAGCGTGCCAGTTTCATTCGAAGAAATCACATCAGCCAACTCAAGCTCTTCAGACGATCCCTCTCTCCTGGTCATTTTTGGTCTGGGGGCTCGACATACTGGGCCCCTTCCCCCGTGCTACCGGGGGCTTTGAGTACTTGTACGTTGCGATTGACAAGTTCACAAAGTGGCCGAAGGTAGAAGCGGTGAGAAAGGTGACAGCACAATCTGCCGTCAAGTTCTTTAAAGGAATAGTTTGCCGTTTCGGTGTGCCCAACAGGATCATCACCGACAACGGCACGCAATTCACAAGTCGCACCTTCATGCAGTACGTCCAAGACCTTGGCAGCAAAATTTGTTTTACCTCTGTTGCTCACCCGAGAAGCAACGGCCAAGCAGAGAGGGCTAATGCTGAAGTGCTACACGGTCTCAGGACCAGAACCTTTGACAAGCTGAGAAAGTGCGGAAGATGCTGGGTTGATGAGTTGCCGGCGGTTCTTTGGTCAATCAGAATGACACCAAATCGAGCCACCGGCCAGACGCCCTTCGCTCTGGTCTACGGAGCGGAAGCAGTTCTCCCCACATAACTCATATACGGATCACCTCGAGTGCTCGCTTATGATGAGCTTGAGCAAGAGCAACTGCGGCAAGATGACGCTGTGCTCCTTGAGGAGAATTGTCTTCAGGCTGCTGTGCGAGCTGCACGCTACTAGCAAGCTTTGCGCCGCTACCATAGCCGCAAAGTTCATGCCCGAAGTCTTGAGGAAGGCGACCTTGTTCTTCGACGGATTCAGTCCGCCAAGAATTCAAACAAGTTGACGCCGAAGTGGGAAGGCCCTTATCGGGTAGTACGAGTCACCAGGCCAGGCGCTGTTCACCTGGAGACCGAAGATGGCATTCTAGTGAGCAACTCCTGGAATATCGAGCATCTTCACAAGTTCTACCCATAAGGCGCGGTTGCCGGGGCCCCCCGGAAACCCCCTTTTTTGTACAAGTCTTGCCAGCAAGGCATGTAATCCTTTGTACAAAGCCAGGCGCAGACCCTGTGCCCATATGACTAAGTTTAAGTGTTGTGCATTTCCTTATCGATTTCCATGTTTATATATATATATATATATGCATGCTTGTCTAAGACGTTGTATGACACTTGTTCCCGGTAAGTATTAACGAACCGCCAAGGTTCCATATATTTATTTTCTCTTCTTTCTTTTTCTCAAAAGATAGAAGGATTCCTCACGCACACATTTGCGGGGGGGGGGGGGGGAAGGAAGATATGGGTACCAGTGGGCGACGTTCAGAATTGACATCTTACCGGAGGAGGTACAGCGACAGAAAGCTAAGTTATAAAACTTTAAGCAAGTTTCTTTTATTATGAAGTTATTTTCCTTAGACAATTCCAACTTTTGTATGGAAAACCTGCACGCGAAGGAACCCTTGTCATAATCGGTTGCGCCCTTATTTTGTTTTGAGTCCGCTCAACAATTTAAGTGGCAGCACTGAGAACGCCAAAGTGTCTTGCCGGCCGCTGCACCTCCAGCAGGCTGCGGAAGTCCCGCACCCAGCGCTCGCGGCAGGTTGCGCGCCGGCAAGTTTTCAGTAAGCGTAGGGTGTACTCCATACATAAAGGAATCAGACAAGGGAAATAGCATGCATATACCCAAACATGCGCAAGTTATATTACATCAATGAGTTGCCGCAGTTCTAACACAAGACTTGATTGTCTTTTGGCATGGAATGGTGGCGACAAGGAAAAATGAGGCGGCTAGTCCCTGCGTTGGCCCTCGACCCTCTTGATTGAATCTACCTTCTCAAGGATGGGCGCGACAAGCTCCTCAAGTGCCTTGAGATCTGTATCCTTCGGCAAGCGGTTGAGCACGTTGGTGAGGTTAACGCCAGGGTTCTTATGCACCACCTTGACGAGTACCTTGCGGAGGACGGCCCGGCAAAGCTTGTAGGATTCATTGGCCAGTTGGGTCGCCCGGTTGGACTGTAGCAGCCTCAAAGCGTCAATGATGCTTTCGAAGAACATGGTCAACCTGGCGCTCAAAGATATCCTTTCTTCGGAGGAATACCTGAAGTTTTGCAGGCCATCCTGGCCCATGGTTGACAATTGTGTTGTGAGCCTCTCCGCGGTGTCGACAAGGCGATCAGTCCAGATTTTCACACCTTTCTCATAGTCAATTTGGGCGGCGGCGGCGCTCTTAAGCAAGTTCTTCTCATCCTGAAGATCTTTGCTTAGGGCCTTCTCGCGGGCCCTGCCGTCCTTAAGAGACTTCTCCAGCGTGGTCAGCTTTAGCCTCAGATCGGCAATGGCATCGTTGGCTGAAGAGAGCTGCTTGGTCATCGGACATGGCAACTTGCATCTCCGCCAGGCTGTGGAGAGTTTTCTCCCTGTCCCCCTTGAGCGTCGAGAGCTCCTTGCCGTGTTCTTCAAGATCCACCTCCAGCTTCTTCACTTTGTCGCTAAGCTCGTTCTTGGCGGCCTCTGTAGCCTCGGCAGCATCGACGACCTCCTTGAGCTTGCCGGCGTGATCTACAGTTAGAGCTTCGAGCGCCTCCTTGTGCTTTTGCTCCAGCTCCTGGCTCCACTGCGCGACAAGCTTATCGATCTCCTCATCTTTGCCGTGAAGCTTGGCGGCGAGCGCCTGCTCATGTGCGGCAAGATCTTCCTCATGGGCATCAAGTGCAATGCGACGCTCCGTCGGGAGAGCATCTTCAGTGGCAGTTCTTTATGCAGCTTCCTCTTGTGCCTTCTCCATGTCAGATTGTTTCAAGAGGAGCTCCGTCCAGCTTTGGCTCACTTGTTCCCGGCTGGCAGTCAACTCCTGAAGGGCCTCGGCGTACCAGATCTGCATTTGCTCAACGCGCTTTTGAAAATCTGCCTCGGCTGCTTCGACAACTGCAACTCTGGAATCTGCTTTCTCCTTTCGAGCACGGTGGAGTGCTTGGAGCTTGCGGAAATTTTCGCCCATAGCCTGAAGGAGCTGATCCTCTTCAGATTTGCCACTTCTGGCACTTGGATCATCAATGATTTCGAGCCCGGCAGCGGCGATGATTTCTTCATCAAAGGTTTCCCCTTCAGTCGGCGTTCCAATATTTGCCGTGCCCGGCAAGTTGATGAATAGGTTGTCGCCAACTTTGAGATATTTGCTCGATGAGGGAGCTTCGGATGTCGATGGTTGGTCCTCGACGTTCATCTTGCCGGTGGCTGGGGGCTCTGTGGCCGATGTACCGCCTGGCTCTCCTGCGGCAGGAATGCCGCCAGTGTGGTCATCAGTCTCCTCGCCGGCCCTCTTGGCAGATTCCTTGGCGGCTTCCTCGGCAACAGTTCCGCCGACCTCGACAGTGGCGTCTTTGGCGGCCTCGCTAGCGGCGATCCTGTCAGCTTCGGCGGTGGCGTCTCTGGCGGTCTCCTCGATGACAATGTCGACATCCATGTGTTCCATCACAGGGAATTCTGGAGGACGAAGGAAGGAAACAAAATAAGATCAAGATTGAAGTTCAAGAAGACAAAAAGAAAGAGAGATAAAGAAAAGGATAGCAAGCGCTCTAAGGCAAACGGTTACCTATGTCGAGTTGTTGAGAGGTGGCCTCGCCCCTCCCGACAATGTTGGCTGCTGGGGAAATGTTGCCGGCACCCATGCTTGCCGGCTCCTCCTCAACCAAGATAGGCTCATCGGTGGTAACCCTTGCCGGGGATGCGCTTGTGGGCGGCGTGGTTGACGGAGGCGGCATGACGGGGGCGGTTTCTACCTCTCTCTGTTGCTGTTCTTCTCCTGCAAGCCCGAAGGTATCAGCGGCAAGGGTAGAAACCTCAGCGCCCGCTAGCGGAAAACGAGTGGAGAACTCACGCTGGGGGCTGCGTTGAGGGCTGAGCCCCGGGCTGATGACGACAATTTTCGGCGCGCTCGTAGAGCCAGCCGGGGGCTCATCGCCCATGGAAGTCCTCGACCTCTTCGCCACCCTTTCCGCCAAGGTTTCTGCATCGCTACAGAGACAAGACGAAGCAAGGCTATAAGATTACTCCGAAATATGGGAGATAAAGGCTATGACAGGATACTTACTCTTCCTCTTCTCATTCCGGGCTGAAGCCGGAGATGTCGAAATCGACCTCCATTGCAGTGTCCGTGTGGGGAGGCGGAGGAGGGGTCCTGGGTCGCTTGGCTGTAGCAGGCGCAGGAGATCGGCGTGGTTCCGCCACCTCAACCTCCGGTGCGATTGTGTGAGACGCCCTTGCCACCCCAGTAGTTGCCGCAGGTGTGTGTCTCGCGCGCCGCGCAGGTTGCTGTCGAACTCCTTGCCGTGGCGCAGTCTTGCCGGCTGCCTCCTTGCCGGGAGCCTCGCTGCTCGAAGAGGGTTGGCTTGCTGGGATGCCAGAAGCGTCCTTTCAAAGAACGCGCTTGGTCTTCTTCGGAGCTGGGGGCTCCTCCTGCGGCTCTTCTTCGGCTACGTCTTCGTCGGATGAGCCCTCGGCGGCCGCGCTGCTCTGTTCCCCGGCAGCCTTAGCCTCCCCGGTAAGATTTTCTTCCATCACAACCTCCGCGTCGCTGGTTTCCCATTCTGTGAAACCGACGCTGCCGGCCTCCGAGGCAAGATTCGCTTCTTCCGCCCTAGTGGCAATATACGCCACTTCTTCGTCAGTGGTTGCGCGAATGAGGTCTGTCTCTTCCCGGATGGCCCTCTCCGACAAGTCGTCGAAGAACTTTTGTGCTTCCTCCTCGGTTGGCTTGGCCCAAGTCGCGTCAAGACCATGGGCGTTGAACATTGGCATGATGGCGATGATTGACCCCAGGGCGGAGTTGTTGCACAAAGGGACAATTCTTGCCGGCAACCGATGTTTGGCATCGCGCTGGAATAGTTTGTGGCGGAGAGCGCCGAGCTGCATGGCCGTCAAATTGTTGTTCAATCCAGGGCGCAGCCTCATGATGTCCGCTGCGTTCCGATACTCCCAAGCTGGTCTTCCCTTGCTCTGTAGGGGGGCGATGCGGTGGCGGAGGAAATCGACGCCAATCATCTCCATTGTGAGCCCGACAGCTTTCAGGCGAAGGATTCTGGTGGTGGCGATCGTGAGCCTCTCGTCCTCCACGGCGAAATCGCTCCAGTCACTGCCGCGGACCGCCTTCTGCTGTCAAGGCAAACAGAACGGATGGGGATCTGCTTCCTTGATCCAGCACCACTCAGACCGCCATTCATCCCACTTCTCGCGGTAGACCCTATCTGGGTATATCTCCTTATTCCAAGCCCGTGGAATCCAGGAGATAGAACCGGAAAGGGCCTCCCCTTTTTTGGATGCGAGGAATAAAGTAATGGTGGAAGAGGGCAGTGTGGGAACTACTCCGGCAAAGTTTTCGCAAAGATGAGCGAAGACGGACATGCACATTACGACGTTCAGCGTGAAATCAAGAAGATGGAAGCCGTATGTGTACATAATGTCGTTGAAGAAGTTAGAGAATGGAGGACAAAGTCTGCAATAGAAATAAGCGGTGAAGAAGCGATATTTGTCAGGTCCACTCTCGGAACAAGAACCTGGAATCACGTGAGTTGCGGGGTGAGCTTGCGTCTCCTTCGCCCACATGCACTGGTACCGGTTCTTCAAGGCCCTCGCATCGAGCGTCGGAGCGAAGACGACGTACTTCTTCTGCATCTTCACCAGCTCGCTCTCCAGGACATCGGCCTTCGTCTCCTTGCTCTTGCCTTTGCCCTTGCTAGCCTTGGGTGGCATGGCGATTGCGAAGGCGGAAGCTGAGGATAGAGCGGGTGCGGAAGCGAAGAGCGGATAAGGAGAAGTCTGGCTTTGAGCTCGAGAAGGGGAAGATAATGGCGGAGTCCAGATTGAGAAGAAGAGGGGGTAAATAGGCTGCGCCTCTGCAGTTTCCCTTTTTTATGGGGAAGGAGCGAGGCCGCCTCTTCTACTCCCCAATGTAAATACACCTCTGCAGGCGCGCTGCAGCTGCAGCCTTTCAACGCACGCTTCCCACATCGCGCATTCAGCGCGCGTAGTGGGGGGCACAGTAAGCGGGATATTTACGAGCAGTTAATCCCCTGCCACGCGTGCCCGTGCACTGTTTGGGCCTAGCCCAACAACGCCTCGCACTCGTGTGTGGCCTAGGCCCGGGGGCTCCTGTCGGTGTACTAAGTATTGGGCCGTTAGTACCCCGTACTTGTGCACGGGTAGTTGTAGCCATACCCGCGACCAGGCTTGTCGGGGAACAGTTGGAGGTTAACTCAAGTTATCAAAGAAACACCCAAGCCAAGGATCAGAGGATCAGCATATAAGAAGAGCTGAAGGCCGAAAGCCAGCCTCCCCGGCAAGATCTTGCCGAGGTGGCCTGCGAAGCCCGGCAAGATTTCACGCCCGGCAAGATTCAGTGCCTGGCAAGATTCTGCCACTGTGCCACCACTTCAGCACAGCAACTAGCCTGGCATTCTGGGTCCTTCTCTGGATGCGTGGCAAGGCGCCAGTGGAGGAGAGCTCAAGCGGTGCTGATGGGATGGCCCCTTTTTCCATCCCCAAGAAAATGAGGACACCTAAACGGACACCTCATGGTGCATTAAATGCATTCGTCCTAATCCGTCAGTGGTTAGGTATGATGACCCTGTAGCTACTTTACACCTCAATGTATGTACATTTTGCCACTGTGATGACCCCTTTGAACGTATAAAAGGAGGCCCAAGGCAACTGCTACAGGGGGGAGGATCTTCTGGCCCATCCTGCATGCGTAGCTGCTCTTTGAACGTACTGTTCATTGCAAGCGCTCCTGGAGCCTGGGCTCAAGAACACTCTTAATAAAACAAGGAAGGAGTAGGGTTTTACGCTGATTAGCGGCCCGAACCTGGGTAAAATCACCCCGCGTCGATCGTTGGTTCTGCTCTTTGCGCATACCTCTCTCCCTGCCGAATATTAAAGGGGTCCTTTGGGATCCCATAGGTGTCGTACGCCGACACCACCAACTGTGCTTCCGGGTCAGGGATAGCGAGATCCTCTTCTGAAGGTAACTTAACAATAGGGTTATGTGATACGTCTCCAACGTATCTATAATTTTTGATTGTTCCATGCTATTATATTATCTGTTTTGGATGTTTTATATGCATTAATATGCTATTTTATATTATTTTTGGGACTAACCTATAACCTAGAGCCCAGTGCCAGTTTCTGTTTTTTCCTTGTTTTTGAGTTTCGCAGAAAAGGAATACCAAACGGAGTCCAAACGGAATAAAACTTTCGCGATGATCTTTCTTGGACCAGAAGGAAACCAGGAGACTTGGAGATGAAGTTGGAGGAGCCACGAGGCGGCCACAAGGACGGAGGGCGCGCCTAGGGGGGTAGGGCGCCCCCCACCCTTGTGGGCCCCTCGTGCACCTCCTGACCTAATTCTTTCGCCTCTATATACTGTTATATGCCCAAACCACGAGAGGCATCCACAAAAATACTTTTCCACCGACGCAACCTTATGTACCCGTGAGATCCCATCTAGGGGGCCTTTTTCGGCGTCCTGCCGGAGGGGGATTCGATCACGGAGGGCTTCTACACAACACCATTGCCCTTCCGATGAAGCGTGAGTAGTTTACCTCAGACCTACGGGTCCATAGCTAGTAGCTAGATGGCTTCTTCTCTCTCTTTGATTCTCAATACCATGTTCTCCTCGATGTTCTTGGAGATCTATTCGATGTAATACCTTTTTGTGGTGTGTTTGCCGAGATCCAATGAATTGTGGATTTATGATCAGCTTATCTATGAATATTATTTGAATCTTCTCTGAATTCTTTTATGCATGATTTGATATCTTTGTAATTCTCTTCTAACTACCGGTTTGGTTTGGCCAACTAGATTGGTTTTTCTTGCAATGGGAGAAGTGCTTAGCTTTGGGTTCAATCTTGCGGTGTTCTTTCCCAGTGACAGTAGGGGCAGCAAGGCATGTATTGTATTGCTGCCATCGAGGATAAAAAGATGGGGTTTTCATCATATTGCTTGAGTTAATTCATCTACATCATGTCATCATACTTAATGCGTTACTCCGTTCTTTATGAACTTAATACTCTAGATGCATGCTGGATAGCGGTCGATGTGTGGAGTAATAGTAGTAGATGCAGAATCATTTCGGTCTACTTGACACGGACATGATGCCTATATTCATGATCATTGCCTTAGATATCGTCATAACTTTGCGCTTTTCTATCAATTGCTCGGCAGTAATTTGTTCACCCACCGTAATATTTTCTATCTTGAGAGAAGCCTCTACTGAAACCTATGGCCCTCGGGTCTATTTGCCATCATATAATCTTCTATTTTCCATCATATTACTTTCCGATCTACTATTTTGCAATCTTTTATTTTCAGATCTATAAACCAAAAAAAACCCAAAAATATTTTCTTTATCTTTTGTTTAGCTTTACCTATCTCTATCAGATCTCACTTTTGCAAATAACCGTGAAGGGATTGACAACCCCTTTATCGCGTTGGGTGCAAGTTGTTTGATTGTTTGTGCAGGTATTCGGTGATTTGTGCATTGTCTCCTACTGGATTGATACCTTGGTTCTCAAACTGAGGGAAATACTTATCTCTACTTTGCTGCATCACCCTTTCCTCTTCAAGGGAAAAACCAACGCAAGCTCAAGAAGTAGCAGGAAGAATTTCTAGCGCCGTTGCCGGGGAGATCTACGCCAAGTCAAGCCATACCAAGTACCCATCATAAACTCTCATCTCTTGCATTACATTATTCGCCATTTGCCTCTCGTTTTCCTCTCCCCCACTTCTAAAACGATTTTCAAAAAGATTTTCCTTTTTATTCGCCCTTCTTCCGTTCATCTTTTCGTTTGCCTTTTTATTTGCCTTCTTTTCGTTTGCCCTTATGTCTTACTTGGTCTGTTTGCTTGTTCAATTGGTAAAATTGTGTGTTTATTGAAAAACAGAAACAAAGGTTTATGGATCCTCATCCACTTGCTAATCTTTTTAAGAGATCCAATTATGATGAACCTATTGCTAGTGAGTTGAGTGCACTAGATTATCTTTATGAGGTTTTGCTTGAAATTCATGAATCTGAAAATTGTGATGAAGTATTGAAAGAACAAAATTATAAAGTGATTCACGATAGCTCCTTGAATGAAAAGCATGATTGCAATGATGTTATTATAAATTCTATTAATGTCAATTGTTTTGATGATATGCAAAACCCTAAGCTTGGGGATGCTAGTTTTGCTATGTCCACTACTTGTTGCAATGATCATGATTGGGGTGATTCTTCTTATGATCTTGAAAATTTATTTAAGCCCCATGATGAATGTAAGATCGATAATAATGTTTTCAATAATATTGAAAGTGGGTTTGGAAGAGTGTCAACTCTAGATCCCACATATTTGGAGAATGATCAATCTTATGAAATTTTTGATAAAAGTGGGTTTGGAGAGGTCATGACTTTATTTTATGATAATCCCACTATTTTGGAAGAGTGTCAACTTTGCATGCATGTGGATCATGTAGAGAATATTTTATGTGATAGCTATATTGTTGAATTTGAATATGATCCCACATGTAATTATTATGAGAGAGGAAAATATGGTCATAGAAATTTTTATGTTGCTAAATTACCTCTCTTCATGTTAAGATTGTCTATGTTTTATTCTCCTTCCTTGCATATGCTAGGTTTTTCTTGTCTTGATAATTTGTTTTCTTATAAAATACTTATGCATAGGAAGTATGTTAGACTTAAACTCGTTTTTCACATGCTTTATGATGCTCTCTTTGTGCTTCAATTCTTGTCTTTCATGTGAGCATCATCGAAATCTCAATGCCTAGCTAAAAAGGCTTTAAAGAAAAGCGCTTGTTGGGAGACAACCCAATATTTTTTCTTGATGTTTTTCAATAAATAATTCATCTAGACTCTGGTTAGATGTTGTTTTATGTTTTAATTAGTGTTTGTTCCAAGTAAAACCTTTGGGATGGCTTATGGTGATAGTTGATTTGATCTTCCTGAAAAACAGAAACTTTTGCATACAGTCTCAGAATTTTAATAACTCACTGGAATGTTAAAAAACCCTGAATTTTTTATACGATATTTATATGCAAATTTCCTATGCTGTACTATTTTTTCAGAATTTTTAGAGTTACATAAGTATTAGAACAGTTCGGATCTTTGCAGACTGTTCTGTTTTTGACAGATTCTGTTTTCTTTGTGTTGTTTGCTTATTTTGATGAATCTATGGGTAGTATCGGGGGGTATGAACCATGGAAAAGTTGCAATACAGTATATATTACACCAATATGAATAAATAATGTGTTCACAACAGTACCAAAGTGGTGATTTATTTTCTTATACTAACGGAGCTTATGAGATTTTCTGTTTAGTTTTGTGTTGTGAAGTTTTCAAGTTTTGGGTAAGGATTTGATGGACTATTGAATAAGGAGTGGCAAGAGTCTAAGCTTGGGGATGCCCAAGGCACCCCAAGGTAATATTCCAGGACAACCAAGAGCCTAAGCTTGGGGATGCCCCGGAAGGCATCCCCTCTTTCGTCTTCGTCTATCGGTAACTTTACTTGAGGCTATATTTTTATTCACCACATGATATGTGTTTTGCTTGGAGCGTCTTGTATGATTTGAGTCTTTGCTTTTTAGTTTGCCACAATAATCCTTGCTGTACACACCTTTTGAGAGGGACACGCATGAATCGTGATTTATTAGAATACTCCATATGCTTCACTTATATCTTTTGAGCTAGGCAATTTTGCTCTAGTGCTTCACTTATATCTTTTTAGAGCACGGCGGTGGTTTTATAGAAATTATTGAACTCTCATGCTTCACTTATATTATTTTGAGAGTCTTTAAACAGCATGGTAATTTGCTTTGGTTATAAATTTAGTCCTAATTAATATGATAGGCATCCAAGAGGGATATAATAAAAACTTTCATATAAAGTGCATTGAATACTATGAGAAGTTTGATTCCTTATGATTGTTTTGAGATATAAAGATGGTGATATTAGAGTCATGCTAGTGAGTAATTGTGGATTTGATAAATACTTGTGTTAAGGTTTGTGATTCCCGTAGCATGCACGTATGGTGAACCGTTATGTGATGAAGTCGGAGCATGATTTATTTATTGATTGTCTTCCTTATGAGTGGCTGCCGGGGACGAGCGATGGTCTTTTCCTACCAATCTATCCCCCTACGAGCATGCGTGTAGTACTTTGTTTCGATAACTAATAGATTTTTGCAATAAGTATGTGAGGTCTTTATGACTAATGTTGAGTCCATGGATTATACGCACTCTCACCCTTCCACCATTGCTAGCCTCTCTAGTGCCGCGCAACTTTCGCCGGTACCATACACCCACCATATACCTTCCTCCAAATAGCCACCATACCTACCTATTATGGCATTTCCATAGCCATTCCGAGATATATTGCCATGCAACTTTCCACCGTTCCGTTTATTATGACACGTTTCATCATTGTCATATTGCTTTGCATGATCATGTAGTTGACATCGTATTTGTGGCAAAGCCACCGTTCATAATTCTTTCATACATGTCACTCTTGATTCATTGCACATCCCGGTACACCGCTGGAGGCATTCATATAGAGTCATATTTTGTTCTAAGTATTGAGTTGTAATTCTCGAGTTGTAAGTAAATAAAAGTGTGATGATCTTCATTATTAGAGCATTGTCCCATGTGAGGAGAAGGATGATGGAGACTATGATTCCCCCACAAGTCGGGATGAGACTCCGGATAAAAAATAAAATAAATAAATAACAGAGGCCAAAAAAAAGAGAAAAAAAATGAGAGAAGGCCCAAATAAAAAAGAGAGAAAAAAAATGAGAGAAAAGAGAGAAGGGGCAATGTTACTATCCTTTTACCACACTTGTGCTTCAAAGTAGCACCATGATCTTCATGATAGAGAGTCTCCTATGTTGTCACTTTCATATACTAGTGGGAATTTTCATTATAGAACTTGGCTTGTATATTCCAATGATGGGCTTCCTCAAATTGCCCTAGGTCTTCGTGAGCAAGCGAGTTGGATGCACACCCACTTAGTTTCTTTTTGAGCTTTCATAAGCTTATAGCTCTAGTGCATCCGTTGCATGGCAATCCCTACTCACTCACATTGATATCTATTGATGGGCATCTCCATAGCCCGTTAATACGCCTAGTTGATGTGAGACTATCTCCTTCTTTTTGTCTTCTCCACAACCACCTTCTATTCCACCTATAGTGCTATATCCATGGCTCACGCTCATGTATTGCGTGAAAGTTGAAAAAGTTTGAGAACATCAAAAGTATGAAACAATTGCTTGGCTTGTCATCGGGGTTGTGCATGATTTAAATACTTTGTGTGATGAAGATGGAGCATAGCCAGACTATATGATTTTGTAGGGATAAGCTTTCTTTGGCCATGTTATTTTGAGAAGACATAATTATCTTGTTAGTATGCTTGAATTATTATTTTTTATGTCAATATTAAACTTTTGTTTTGAATCATACGGATCTGAACATTCATGCCACAATAAGAAATTACATGGATAAATATGTTAGGTAGCATTCCACATCAAAAATTCTGTTTTTATCATTTACCTACTCGAGGACGAGCAGGAATTAATCTTGGGGATGCTTGATACGTCTCCAATGTATCTATAATTTTTATTGTTCCATTATATTATATTATCTGTTTTGGATGTTTTATATGCATTAATATGCTATTTTATATTATTTTTTGGACTAACCTATTAACCTAGAGCCCAGTGCCAGTTTCTGTTTTTTTCCTTGTTTTTGAGTTTCGCAGAAAAGGAATACCAAACGGAATAAAACTTTCACGGCGATCTTTCTTGCACCAAAAGGAAACCAGGAGACTTGGAGATGAAGTCGGAGGAGCCACGAGGCGGCCACAAGGACGGAGGGTGTGCCCCCCACCCTTGTGGGCCCCTCGTGCACCTCCTGACCTAATTCTTTCGCTTATATATACTCTTATATGCCCAAACCACAAGAGGCATCCACGAAAATACTTTTTCACCGCCGCAACCTTCTATACCCGTGAGATCCCATCTAGGGGCCTTTTCTGGCATCCTGCCGGAGGGGCATTCGATCATGGAGGGCTTCTACATCAACACCATTGCCCTTTCGATGAAGCGTGAGTAGTTTACCTCAAACCTACGGGTCCATAGCTAGTAGCTAGATGGCTTCTTCTCTCTCTTTGATTCTCAATACCATGTTCTCCTCGATGTTCTTGGAGATCTATTCGATGTAATACCTTTTTGCGGTGTGTTTGCCGAGATCTGATGAATTGTGGATTTATGATCAGCTTATCTATGAATATTATTTGAATCTTCTCTGAATTCTTTTATGCATGGTTTGATATCTTTGTAATTCTCTTCGAACTATCGGTTTGGTTTGGCCAACTAGATTGGTTTTTCTTGCAATGGGAGAAGTGCTTAGCTTTGGGTTCAATCTTGCGGTGTCCTTTCCCTGTGACAGTAGGGGCAGGAAGGCACGTATTGTATTGTTGCCATCGAGGATAAAAAGATGGGGTTTTCATCATATTGCTTGAGTTAATTCCTCTACATCATGTCATCTTACTTAACACGTTACTCCGTTCTTTATGAACTTAATACTCTAGATGCATGCTGGATAGTGGTCGATGTGTGGAGTAATAGTAGTAGATGCAGAATCGTTTCGGTCTAATTGACACGAACGTGATGCCTATATTCATGATCATTGCCTTAGATATCGTCATAACTTTGCGCTTTTCTATCAATTGCTCGGCAGTAATTTGTTCACCCACCGTAATATTTTCTATCTTGAGAGAAGCCTCTAGTGAAACCTATGGCCCCCGGGTCTATTTTCCATCATATAATCTTCTATTTTCCATCATATTACTTTCCGATCTACTATTTTGCAATCTTTTATTTTCAGATCTATAAACCAAAAAAAAAAACCAAAAAAATTTACTTTATCTTTTGTTTAGTTTTACCTATCTCTATCAGATCTCACTTTTGCAAATAACCATGAAGGGATTGACAACCCCTTTATCGCGTTGGGTGCAAGTTGTTTGATTGTTTGTGTAGGTAGGTGATTTGTGCATTGTCTCCTACTGGATTGATACCTTGGTTCTCAAACTGAGGGAAATACTTATCTCTACTTTGCTGCATCACCCTTTCCTCTTCAAGGGAAAAACCAACGCAAGCTCAAGAAGTAGCAGGAAGAATTTCTAGCGCCGTTGCCGGGGAGAATTTCTGAACAAAGCATCAGCCGCCTCATTTGCCGCCGGTCTATGTGATCCACCTGATAACCCTTGAAGTGGCCAGCAATATTAGTCACTGCTTGACGATAAGCCGCCATGAGCGGGTCCTTAGAATCCCAAGTCCCTGAAACTTGTTGTGCAATGAGATCTGAGTCGCCAAGGCATCTAACCCGGCTCAAGTTCATATCCTTGGCCATACGGAGCCCATGTAGCAAAGCCTCATACTCAGCTACATTGTTAGTACAAGGAAACATAAGCCTGAAGACATAACAAAATTTGTCACCTCGCGGGGAAGATATAATAACTCCAGCCCCCGAGCCTTCCAATTGCCTTGATCCATCAAAGTGTATCATCCAGTATGTATTATCCGGCTTCTCCTCAGGTGCTTGCAGTTCCGTCCAATCATTGATAAAATCCACCAGAACCTGAGACTTGATGGCTGTTCTAGGCACATATTTCAGATGATGTGGCCCAAGCTCAATTGCCCACTTAGCAACTCTGCCTGTGGCTTCTCTGTTTTGAATGATATCCCCTAGAGGAGCCGAACTGACCACAGTGATTGGATGCCCAAAGAAATAATGCTTCAACTTGCGGCTAGCCATGAACACCCCGAACACCAATTTCTGCCAATGCGGATACCTTTGCTTGGACTCCGTCAAGACCTCACTAACATAATAAACCGGCCATTGGACTGGATATTCTTTCCCTGCCTCCTTGCGCTCCACGACAACTGCCATGATTACAACCTTATTATTAGCCGCCACGTACAGGAGCATAGGCTCTCTGTCAATCGGAGCAGCCAAGATGGGTGGCTCAGCCAACTGCTTCTTAAGTGCCTCGAAAGCCTCATTAGCAGTGTCACTCCAGACGAAGTTATCATTCTTTTTCATCATCTGGTACACGGGAATCACCTTCTCGCCCAGGCGGCTTATGAACCGGCTCAAGGCTGCAATACGACCCGCCAAGCACTAAACATCATTGATACAGGCCGGCTTAGACAATGAGGTGATAGCATCGACCTTCTCCGGGTTAGCTTCGATACCCCTCTTTGAAACCAGAAAACCTAGCAATTTTCCTGCAGTTACACCGAAAACACACTTGGTCGGGTTAAGTGATACGTCCATTTTGCATCATGCTTTTATATTGATATTTATTGCATTATGGGCTGTTATTACACATTCTAGCACAATACTTATGCCTTTTCTCTCTTATTTTACAAGGTTTATATGAAGAGGGAGAATGCCGGCAGCTGGAATTCTGGGCTGGAAAAGGAGCAAATCCGAGAGACCTATTCTGCATAACTCCAAAAGTCATGAAGCTTCACGGAGAATTATTTTGGAATATATAAAAAATATTGGGCGAAGAAAGCACCTGAGGGGACCCACAGGGCAGCCACAAAGGTGGGGGGCACGCCCTGCACGCCTCCCTGCCTTGTGCGCCATCTGGCAGGCCCCCGATGTCCATCTTCTGCTATATGAAGTGTTTTGACCTGGAAAAAATCAGAAGAAAGCTTTCAGGATAAACCGCCGCCATCTCGAGGCGGAACCTGGGCAGAACAAACCTAGGGCTCCGGCGGAGCTGTTCTGTCGGAGAAACTTCCCTCCGGGAGGGGGAAATCGAAGCCATCGTCATCACCAACAATCCTCTCATCGAGAGGGGGTCAATCTCCATCAACATCTTCACCAGAACCATCTCCTCTCAAACCCTAGTTCATCTCTTGTATCCGATCTTTGTCTCAAAACCTCAGATTGGTACCTGTGGGTTGCTAGTAGTGTTGATTACACCTTGTAGTTGATGCTAGTTGGTTTATTCGGTGGAAGATCATATGTTCAGATCCTTAATGCTATTCAATACCCCTCTGATTATGACCATGAATATGCTTTGTGAGTAGTTATGTTTGTTCCTGAGGACATGGGAGAAGTCTTGTTATAAGTAATCATGTGAATTTGGTATTCCTTCGATATTTTGATGAGATGTATGTTGTCTTTCCTCTAGTGGTGTTATGTGAACATCGACTACATGACACTTCACCATGATTTGGGCCTAGGGGAAGGCATTGGGAAGTAATAAGTAGATGATGGGTTGCTAGAGTGACAGAAGCTTAAACCCTAGTTTATGCGTTGCTTCGTAAGGGGCTAATTTGGATCCATATGTTTCATGCTATGGTTAGATTTATCTTAATTCTTCTTTCGTAGTTGCGGATGCTTGCAAGAGGGGTTAATCATAAGTGGGAGGCTTGTCCAAGTAAGGGCAGCACCCAAGCACCGGTCCACCCACATATCAAATTATCAAAGTAACGAACGCGAATCATATGAGCATGATGAAAACTAGCTTGACAGTAATTCCCATGTGTCCTCGGGAGCACTTTGTTTTATATAAGAGTTTGTCCAGGCTTGTCCTTTGATACAAATAGGATTGGGCCACCTTGCTGCACCTTAGTTACTTTTGTTACTTGTTACTCGTTATGAATTATCTTATCACATAACTATCTGTTACCGATAATTTCAGTGCTTGCAGAGAATACCTTGCTGAAAACTGCATGTCATTTCCTTCTGCTCCTCGTTGGGTTCGACACTCTTACTTATCGAAAGGACTACGATAGATCCCCTATACCTGTGGGTCATCAAGACTCTTTTCTGGCACCGTTGCCGGGGAGTGAAGCGCCTTTGGTAAGGAAACATTTATATTACGTGCTAAAATTTACTGCCACTTGTCACTATGGAAAATAATCCTTTGAGGGGCTTGTTCGGGGTATCTTCACCCCGACCGGAAGAGCAAAGAGTTGCCCCTCAACCTACTGAACCTACTGAAAATATTTATTATGAAATTCCTTCGGGTATGATAGAGAAACTGCTAGCTAATCCTTATGCAGGAGATGGAACATTATATCCTGATATGCACCTAATCTATGTGGATGATTTAATCTTGCAGGTTTGCCTGAGGATGAGGTCAAGAAGAAGGTCTTCCCTTTATCTTTGAAGGAGAAGGCATTGACATGGCATAGGCTATGTGATGATATTGGATCATGGAACTACAACCGATTGAAATTAGAATTTCATCAGAAGTTTTATCCTATGCATCTGGTTCATCGTGACCGGAATTATATTTATAATTTTTGGCCTCGTGAAGGAGAAAGTATCGCTCAAGCTTGGGGGAGGCTTAAGTCAATGTTATATCCATGCCCCAATCATGAGCTCTCAAGGGAAATTATTATTCAGAATTTTTATGCTCGGCTTTTTCGTAATGATCAATCCATGCTCGATACTTCTTGCACTGGTTCTTTTATGAAGAAGACTATTGAATTCAAATGGGACTTATTGGAAAGAATTAAACGCAACTCTGAAGATTGGGAACTCAATGAAGGTAATGAGTCAGGTATAAACCTTAAGTTTGAGTGTGTTAAATCTTTCATGGATACCGCTGCTTTTCGTGATTTTAGCACTAAATATGGACTTGACTCTGAGATAGTAGCTTCCTTTTGTGAATCATTTTCTACTCATGTTGATCTCCCTAAGGAGAAGTGGTTTAAATATCATCCCCCCATTGAAGTAAAAGTAGTAGAACCTATTAAAGTTGAAGAAGAAACTATTACTTATAATGTTGATCCTATTGTTCCTACTGCTTATATTGAGAAACCACCTTTTCCTATTAGAATAAAGGATCATGCTAAAGCTTCAACTGTGGTTCATAAGAGTAATATTAGAACACCTACACCCCGTGAACAAATTAAAGTTGAACCTAGTATTGCTATGGTTAAAGATCTCTTGGTCGATAATATTGATGAGCATGTTATTTATTTCTGTGGTGAAGCTGCTAGAATTGCTAAACCTGATATTAAAAATAAACATAGACCCATTGTTGGCATGCCTGTTGTTTCTGTTAAAATAGGAGATCATTGTTATCATGGTTTATGTGATGTGGGTGCTAGTGTGAGTGCAATTCCTTATACCTTATATCGAGAAATTATGAATGATATTGCACCTGCTGAGATAGAAGATATTGATGTTACTATTAAACTTGCCAATAGAGATACTATATCACCAATTGGGATTGTTAGAGATGTTGAAGTCTTGTGTGGGAAAATAAAATACCCTACTGATTTTCTTGTTCTTGGTTCCCCACAAGATGATTTTTGTCCCATTATATTTGGTAGACCTTTCTTGAATACTGTTAATGCTAGGATAGACTGTGAGAAAGAAATTGTTACTATAAGCTTTGGGAATGTGTCTCATGATTTTAATTTCTCTAAATTTGGTAGACAACCCCATGATAAGGAATTGCCTAGTAAGGATGAAATCATTGGTCTTGCTTCTATTGCCGTGCCTCCTACCGATCCTTTAGAACAATATTTGCTAGATCATGAAAATGATATGTTTATGAATGAAAGAAAGGAGTTAGATGAAATATTGTTTAACCAAATGCCTATTTTGAAACACAATTTGCCTGTTGAAATCCTTGGAGATCCTCCTCCACCCAAGGGTGATCCCGTGTTTGAGCTTAAACAATTACCTGCTACTTTGAAATATGCTTTTCTTGATGAAAAGAAGATATATCCTGTTATTATTAGTGCTAACCTTTCAGAGCATGAAGAAAATAAATTATTGAAAACTCTGAGGAAGCACCGTGCTGCTATTGGATATACTCTTGATGATCTTAAGGGCATAAATCCCACTCTATGTGAGCACAAAATTAATATGGAGCCTGATGCTAAACCAGTTGTTGATCACCAACGATGGTTAAATCCTAAGATGAAGGAAGTGGTAAGAAATGAAATACTAAAACTTCTAGAGGCAGGTATAATTTATCCTATTGCTGATAGTAGATGGGTGAGTCCTGTTCATTGTGTCCCTAAGAAGGGAGGTATTACTGTTGTTCCTAATTATAAGAATGAATTGATTCCACAAAGAATTGTTACAGGTTATAGAATGGTAATTGATTTTCGCAAATTAAACAAAGCTACTAGAAAAGATCATTACCCTCTACCTTTTATTGATCAAATGCTATAAAGATTATCCAAACATACACATTTTTTCTTTCTAGATGGTTATTCTGGTTTTTCTCAAATACCTGTGTCAAAAGAGGACCAAGAAAAGACCACTTTTACTTGCCCTTTTGGTACCTTTGCTTATAGACGTATGCCTTTTGGTTTATGCAATGCACCTGCTACCTTCCAAAGATGTATGACTGCTATATTCTCTGACTTTTGGGAAAAGATTGTTGAGGTTTTCATGGATGATTTCTCCGTTTACGAAACTTCTTTTGATGATTGCTTAAGCAACCTTGATCGAGTTCTGCAGAGATGTGAAGAAACTAATCTTGTCTTGAATTGGGAGAAGTGCCACTTTATGGTTAATGAAGGTATTGTCTTGGGGCATAAAATTTCTGAAAGAGGTATTGAAGTTGATAAAGCTAAAGTAGATGCTATTGAAAAGATGCCGTGTCCTAAAGATCTCAAAGGTATAAGTTTCCTTGGTCATGCTGGTTTCTATAAGAGGTTTATTAAAGACTTCTCTAAAATTTCTAGGCCTCTCACTAATCTCTTGCAAAAAGATGTTCCTTTTGTTTTTGATGATTATTGTGTGGAAGCATTTGAAATACTTAAGAAAGCCTTGATTACTACGCCTATTGTTCAACCACCTGATTGGAATCTACCCTTTGAAATTATGTGTGATGCTAGTGATTATGCTGTTGGTGCTGTTCTAAGACAAAGAGTTGATAAAAAATTGAATGTTATTCATTATGCTAGTAAAACTCTAGACAGTGCCCAGAGAAATTATGCTACTACTGAAAAAAAATTAGCAGTTGTTTTTGCTTGCGATAAGTTCAGATCTTATATTGTTGATTCCAAAGTAACTGTTCACACTGATCATGCTGCTATTAAATATCTTATGGAAAAGAAAGATGCTAAACCTAGACTTATTAGATGGGTTCTCTTACTGCAAGAATTTGTTTTGCATATTATTGATAGAAAGGGAGCTGAGAACCCCGTTGCAGACAACTTGTCTAGGTTAGAAAATGTTCTTGATGACCCACTACCTATTGATGATAGCTTTCCTGATGAGCAATTAGCTGTCATAAATGCTTCTCGTAATACTCCATGGTATGCTGATTATGCTGATTACATTGTTGCTAAATTTATACCACCTAGTTTCACATACTAGCAAAAGAAAAAGTTTTTCTATGATTTAAGACATTACTTTTGGGATGACCCACACCTTTATAAAGAAGGAGTAGATGGTGTTATTAGACGTTGTGTACCCAAGCATAAACAGGAACAGATCCTACGCAAGTGCCACTCCAAAGCTTACGGAGGACACCATGCTGGAGATAGAACTGCACACAAGGTATTGCAATCTGGTTTTTATTGGCCTACTCTCTTCAAGGATGCCCGTAAGTTTGTCTTGTCTTGTGATGAATGCCAGAGAATTGGCAATATCAGTAAATGTCAGGAAATGCCTATGAATTATTCACTTGTTATTGAACCATTTGATGTTTGGGGCTTTGATTATATGGGACCTTTTCCTTCCTCTAATGGGTATACACATATTTTAGTTGTTGTTGATTACGTTACTAAGTGGGTAGAAGCTATTTCAACTAGTAGTGCTGATCATAACACTTCTATTAAGATGCTTAAAGAAGTTATTTTTTCGAGGTTTGGAGTCCCTAGATATTTTAATGACTGATGGTGGTTCACATTTTATTCATGGTGCTTTCCATAAAATGCTTGCTAAATATGATGTCAACCATAGAATTGCATCTCCATATCACCCTCAGTCTAGTGGTCAAGTAGAATTGAGCAATAGAGAGATTAAATTAATTTTGCAAAAGACTGTTAATAGATCTAGAAAGAATTGGTCTAAGAAACTTGATGATGCATTATGGGCTTATAGAACTGCTTAAAAAAACCTAACGGTATGTCTCTGTATAAAATGGTTTATGGAAAAGCATGTCACTTACCTCTTGAACTAAAACATAAAGCGTATTGGGATATTAAAGAGCTCAACTATGATTTCAAACTTGCCGGTGAGAAGAGGTTATTTGACATTAGCTCACTTGATGAATGGAGAACCCAAGCTTATGAGAATGCCAAGTTGTTTAAAGAAAAAGTTAAAAGATGGCATGACAAAAGGATACAAAAGTTTGAGTTTAATGTAGGTGATCATGTTTTGCTATACAACTCTCGTTTAAGATTTTTTGCAGGAAAGCTTATCTCTAAATGGGAAGGTCCTTACATTATTGAAGAGGTCTATCGTTCCGGTGCCATTAAGATCAACAATGCCGAAGGCACCAACCCGAAGGTGGTAAACGGTCAAAGAATCAAACATTATATTTCAGGTACTCCCATAAATGTTGAGACGAATATTATTAATACCGTAACACCGGAGGAGTACATAAGAGACACTTTCCAGAACGTTTCAGACTCCGAAAAGGAATAGGTATGTGGTACGGTAAGTAAACCGACTCCAAAACTGTTCTGATGGCAATTTTTCTCCGTTTTGGAATATTTAAAAAATTAGGAAAATTAAAAGTAGTCCGAAAAGTGCATGAGGAAGCAACAAGGTAGGGAGGCGCGCCCTACCCCCCTGGGCGCGCCCCCACCCTTGCCGCTACCTCGTGTGCCCTCCGGACTCTGTTTTCTTGCACAATACTTCTTTTGGTCGGTAAAAATTCATTATATAATCTCCCGAAGGTTTTGACCACCGTACCATGGCAACATCTCCTGTTCTTGTGTCGAGCTGTATTTTTGGCAGATCCAAATCGCCATGACGTCTCCAAGCGCCCCCAAGGACATGTTTTTCGAGAAGGTTAACAACCCTTATCTCGTGGAGGTGCTGCAACACCCTCAAACCATTGAGATATGTGAGGGGGTGCTGCACATCCGTGATACCGAAGGGCCTAAGAAGACCGGAAGTGTGGAGACAAGGCTCGAAGCAGTGGAGCAGCAAGTCTTCAAGTGCCAAGGGATGGTGGAACGCGGACTCAACGCCAACCACATGATGATCACTCATAATGTAAATATACTATCTTGGACATATTTTGTAATCGTGAGCACTCACTAAAATATAAATATACTATCTTGGACATCTTTTGTAATTGTGAGCACTCATTAAAATATGACATGCTAAAAAGTTGATGTTGGACAAGGAAGACAACATCATGGGTTATGTTTTCTTATATCCGAATAGAAGTTATAGTGTCTTGGATCCTCCAACATGTTGAGCTTGCTTTTCCTTCTTATGCTAGCCAAGTTCTTTGCACCAAGTAGAGATACTACTTGTGCATCCAAACATTCCTTAAACCAGTTTTGCCATGAGAGTCCACCATACCTACCTATGGATTGAGTAAGATCCTTCAAGTAAGTTGTCATCGGTGCAAGCAATAAAAATTGCTCTCTAAATATGTATGATCTATTAGTGTGAAGAAAATAAGCTTTATATGAACTTGTGAAATGGAAGAAATAAAAGCGACGGACTGCATAATAAAGTTCTTTATCACAAGTGGCAATATAAAGTGACGTTCTTTTGCATTAAGATTTTGTACATCCAACAATAAAAGCGCATGACAACCTCTGCTTCCCTCTGCGAAGGGCCTATCTTTTACTTTTATCTTCTACCCTTATACAAGAGTCATGGTGATCTTCACCTTTCCTTTTTACACCTTTTCTTTTGGCAAGCACTATGTGTTGGAGAAGGATCCAGATATATATATCCACTCGGATGTAGGTTATCATAAAGTATTATTGTTGATATTACCCTTGAGGTAAAAGGTTGGGAGGCGAAACTATAAGCCCCTATCTTTCTCTGTGTCCGACTGAGGCTTCGAACCCATAAGTATCGCGTGAGTGTTAGCAATTGTGAAATATTAAATGATAGTTGAGTATGTGGACTTGCTGAAAAGCTCTTGAATTGACTCTTTCCGATGTTATGATAAATTGCAATTGCTTCATTGACTGAGATCATAGTTTGTTAGTTTTCAATGAAATTTCTGTATAAGAAATTATATGAAAATATTTGTTGCTGTTCTAAAGATGATCATGATGCCCTCATGTCCGTATTTTATTTTATCGACACCTCTATCTCTAAACATGTGGACATATTTTTTGATTTCGGCTTTCGCTTGAGGACAAGCGAGGTCTAAGCTTGGGGGCGTTGATACGTCCATTTTGCATCATGATTTTATATTGATATTTATTGCATTATGGGCTGTTATTACACATTCTAGCACAATACTTATGCCTTTTCTCTCTTATTTTACAAGGTTTATATGAAGAGGGAGAATGCCGGCAGCTGGAATTATGGGCTGGAAAAGGAGCAAATCTGAGAGACCTATTCTGCACAACTGCAAAAGTCCTGAAACTTCACGGAGAATTATTTTGGAATATATAAAAAATATTGGGCGAAGAAAGCACCTGAGGAGACCCACAGGGTAGCCACAAGGGTGGGGGCGCGCCCTACCCCCCTAGGCGCGCCTCCCTGCCTTGTGGGCCACCTGGCAGGCCCCCAATGCCCGTCTTCTGCTATATGATGTGTTTTGACCTGGAAAAAATCAGAAGAAAGCTTTCGGGACGAAGCGCCACCGTCTCGAGGTGGAACCTGGGCAGAACCAATCTAGGGCTCCGGCGGAGTTGTTCTGCCGGAGAAACTTCCCTCCGGGAGGGGGAAATCGAAGCCATCGTCATCACCAATGATCCTTTCATCGAGAGGGGGTCAATCTCCATCAACATCTTCACCAGAACCATCTCCTCTCAAACCCTAGTTCATCTCTTGTATCCGATCTTTGTCTCAAAACCTCAGATTGGTACCTGTAGGTTGCTAGTAGTGTTGATTACTCCTTGTAGTTGATGCTAGTTGGTTTATTCGGTGGAAGATCATATGTTCAGATCCTTAATGCTATTCAATACCCCTCTGATTATGACCATGAATATGCTTTGTGAGTAGTTACGTTTGTTCCTGAGGACATGGGAGAAGTCTTGTTATAAGTAATCATGTGAATTTGGTATTCATTCGATATTTTGATGAGATGTATGTTGTCTTTCCTCTAGTGGTGTTATGTGAACGTCGACTACATGAAACTTCACCATGATTTGGGCCTAGGGGAAGGCATTGGGAAGTAATAAGTAGATGATGGGTTGCTAGAGTGACAGAAGCTTAAACCCTAGTTTATGCGTTGCTTCGTAAGGGGCTGATTTGGATCCATATGTTTCACGCTATGGTTAGATTTATCTTAATTCTTCTTTCGTAGTTGCGGATGCTTGCGAGAGGGGTTAATCATAAGTGGGAGGCTTGTCCAAGTAAGGGCAGCACCCAAGCACCGGTCCACCCACATATCAAATTATCAAAGTAACAAACGCGAATCATATGAGCATGATGAAAACTAGCTTGACAGTAATTCCCATGTGTCCTCGGGAGCACTTTGTTTTATATAAGAGTTTGTCCAGGCTTGTCCTTTGCTACAAAAAGGATTGGGCCACCTTGCTGCACCTTAGTTACTTTTGTTACTTGTTACCCGTTACGAATTATCTTATCACACAACTATCTGTTACCGATAATTTCAGTGCTTGTAGAGAATACCTTGCTGAAAACTGCTTGTCATTTCCTTCTGCTCCTCGTTGGGTTTGACATTCTTACTTATCGAAAGGACTATGATAGATCCCCTATACTTGTGGGTCATCATTAAGCATCATTTTGTACACCCGGATATTGTCAAAGGTTTCCTTCAAATCACCAAGCAAGGTTTCCTTCTTCCTTGACTTAACCACAATGTCGTCCACATAAGCATGAACATTGCGTCCAATCTGCCCATGGAAGCAATTCTGAACACAGCGTTGATAAGTCACCTGGGCACTCTTGAGCCCAAAGGGAATAGAAATATAGCAGAAAGCTCCAAAGGGTGTGATAAAGGTTGTTTTCTCCTGATCCTCCACTGCCATCTTGATCTGATGATAACCAGAATAAGCATCCAGGAAACATAGCCTCTCACAACCCGTCGTTGCATCAATGATCTGGTCGATACGGGGGAGAGCAAATGGATCAGCTGGGCAAGCCTTGTTGAGATCCGTGTAATTGACACACATACGCCAAGTGCCATTCTTTTTTAGCACAAGCACAGGATTAGCCAACCACTAAGGGTGAAAAACTTCCACTATGAACCCGGCGGCTAAAAGCCGGGCCACCTCTTCTCCAATAGCTTTACGCCTCTCCTTGTTAAAATGGAGGAACTGTCTGACCGGTTTCATCTTATGATCCACATTAAGGTGGTGGTCAGCAAATTCTCTCGGTACACCCGGCATGTCAGAAGGTTTCCATGCAAAGATGTCCCGATTCTCACAGATGAACTTGATGAGCGCGCTTTCCTATTTGGGATCCATCCCAGTTCCAATGGTGAACTGCTGAGAAGAATCGCCGTGGACAAAATCAACTTGCTTCGTGTCCTTTGCCGATTGAAATTTGAGCAGAGGGTCCTTCTCGGTGGTGGGTTTCTTCAGAGGGGTCATATTGGTCGGGTCAACATTTTCTTTGTAAAATTTAAGCTCTTCAGCGGCACAAGCCGTCTCTGCATAAGTAGCAGCTCCTTCTTCACACTCTGTCGTGGTCTTGTCACGGCAGATGTCCTAGAGAAAGGACTTAGTCATGGAGCAATCGCGACGGGTTAGCTTAAAGGGGTTAAAACGGACAAGGGACACAGAGAGTTTATACTGGTTCGGCCCCTTGCGGTGAAGGTAAAGGCCTAATCCAGTTGTTGTGGAATTGCTAGGGTTTCGATGACCAGGGAGCGAATTCACTATGCCTGGATCTCGAATTGTCGTCCCCAAACCGCCGCCGGGTCATCCCCTTATATACATGGGTTGACGCCCGTCGGTTTACAGGATGCCGAGGCCGGCTCATGAACATGTCCGGCTCGGTCTCTACTCTTTCTATCTTATAGCACAAGTTTACATATCAATGTCGGTTTATATCTACATGCCTTAATCCGCCATTGGGCCCTGGGCCTTCATAAAGCGCCTCCATCTTTGTCTTCGTGGGCTTCAAGCATAATAACTCATTATGGGGATAACCCAGCCTCTCCTGGCCGGTTTATACCCAGTAGTAATATCCCCAACATTAGGCCCTAGATTGATTTGAACTGGTTCATGACAATCTTCAACTTCATCAATGAGCCTCCGACAATCGAGGCGACAGCTCTGCCACACATCCCGCTTTGGGCTCCTCGATTCTCGTGCCTGTCACTTATCTATTCACCTTATAAATAAAGCCGAAGGGTCCTTCTCATTTTTTTCCTTCGTGCCCCTTCACATCGTCCTCTTCCTCGCGTCGCCCGAACGTTGGAGCTCCGCCGCCGCCGCCGACCATCGCATCTACCCCAACAAAGGCCGCTGCATCACCCTGATCGTACCAGAAAGCCGCGACGCCTCTCTGCTGTTCCTTTGATACTAGTAAGCCTTTCTCCTTCCACCCTAGATCTTATCATTAGGGCTTGTACTTCATCGGAGTTCTTCGAAGTTCTAGAACTGTTCTTCCCTGTTCTTCTCAGTAGCGCAAATGGCAAGTTAGATCTGATATTTTCCGGTGCCTTTGTAGTTAAAGCTCCCTTTTTCCCCATTAGAGCATCCCTTTCATACAGAAAAACTCATCTGAACCTGATGAACTGTTTAAGTACCTGAAGTTTAGGTCTGAGTATATTCTAGTTTTCTGTCGCACTGCAGATCTGAAATTATCATATCACTTTGTGAAACTTGTTTTTCCCTCACTTAGGTATTTTAGATCCGTATCTTTCATACCAATATAGGCGGTTTAGCTTTGTCAAAGAACAATAATCCGGTAGGCATCATTAGTCCCCTCTTAAACTGCCAATTTATTGATCTTTGCACCTTCTCCATTGTCAGACTCCGGTTTAGTAATATCAAACTCCGGTTTAACAATATGCATATACCTCTGCTTCCGCTTATCTTGCATTGCTTTCTACTCGCCCATCATAAATCTTAAACCGGCAATAAATATGTTTCAGCTTCCCATTGAAATGGCCAAACAAGTTTACGAGTGCAACTGGGTTCCTTCCCGGGTTACTGAAGAGCAATTAAACATATGTGTCACAACTGGAGCTCTAGCCAAGAAAGAAGTCATCCACTGGAGGGCCCCTGGTCCGGAAAATCCTCCTGAACCCAAGGACGAAGAAGTAGTTGTATTTACTGACCATCTGGGTCGAGGCTTTAGCCCTCCCGGTTCAAATTTTTTTCGGGATGTGCTGGCCAGCTTCCAACTCCACCCTCAAGATATTGGACCAAACTCTGTGTCCAATATTTGCAATTTCCAAGTATTTTGTGAGGCCTATCTTCAAGAGGAGCCCACAGTTGAACTGTTCAGGGATTTCTTTTATTTAAACCATCGCACAGAGTTCACAGACGGACCCAACACTGAGCTTGGTGGAATGGCAATTCAAAAGAGGAAGGATGTCAGCTTCCCTCATGCGAAGCTTCATAGTCACCCCAAGGACTGGAATCAGACTTGGTTTTACTACAAAGACACATCTCCAATTGATGAAAATCCTCTGCCGGGTTACCATCCCCACCGGCTTAGCAACACTCATCCCTTCCCTCAAAGGCTGACTGCCAAGGAACGGTCCAACTATGCACCACAACTGTCAAAGCTCAGGGCCTTTATGGCAAACGGTTTGACAGGTGTCGACTTTGTTCGCTGTTGGATAGCTTGGAGCATTCTACCCTTAAGCCGGCGCCCCGGTTTAATGTGTGAGTACACAGGGGATTTGAAAGACCCTCAACGACACATCGGTATTCAGCTAACAGAAGCCGAAGTTACTGAGGCTGTCAAGAAAATACTGAACGAGCCGGAGGCTGTCTGTACCCAGACCGGGTTAAGCCCTTTCTGCGTCTCCAATAAACCGCCAGCTGTAAGAATCACAACTTTCTTGTTTTAGTTTACCCCTTTTCAGATAGTCTCAAAATTTTGTCCATCTTTCACAGGGCGATGACCCATTCTGGAAGAAAAAACCACAGGATAAACCGGCCAAACCACAGGATAAACCGGCAAAACCACTTCGCCCGAAGACCAAGGTCACCAAGAAACCTGCCAAGAAGAGGACCACTGAATCTTCTGAACCAAATGCTGATGCGGATCTGGCTAATCCGGACTCAGAGGTAGAACTTGACTCTCTTGGTTCTTTTTTCATGCACCTTATTGACAATGACTGTTATCAGGACGACGCTGAAGGCAGCCAGGCTGACGATGCAGAGGTAACTATCCTTTCTTCCGGTTCAGACCCTCTGCCAACACAGAAAATCCATCAAGCAAACTGGAAAATAAAATTTTCTCACCCCTTAGCTCACTTGGACCCAAACTTTCTTTTGAAGAAGCAGCAACACGAAGCCCGCCGCACAACCCGGCACAGTGGCCAGGTAGTTACCTCTGCCGGTTTGCCGAACACTCCGGTCCGGAAACGTCGATCAGAGGTCTCTTATACTCCTGATATTTCTTGCCCCAAGGCGGGTTGTTTTCGACAGCATCTTAATCCGTCTGATTCAAATTATCAGGGAACACCTAATTCGTCCTCTGGCGAGTCAACGGCCACACAACTTCCAACCCTCAAGATGGTCCCTGGGTAGGTTATGCTTTAATCTTATCCTTAATGTGTTATGTTTGCATACTGTACTGATCTTTATGTTTGTTCTTCTCAGTGCCAAGCCTAGACCCAGTAAGAAGGCCCGGTTAAATAAACCGTCTGATGACAATGTGGATATTGAACCAGAGAAGACTCCAGATCTGGAAAGAACAAATATTGATGTTACACATGATGATCCACCGCCTCAAGATTATAACTTCATAGTTGAACAAACAGAAGTTGACACCACAGGCCACACTGATAACCCGACTAGCCCGGCTCGCGCGGATGATAAGTCGGCCAGCCCAGCTAAGGCTGCTGATAAACCGTCAACTCCCGTGAAGGCTGCTGATGATAAAGAAGATGATATTATGATTACTGGCGTCGGCCACACCGCTCCTGGCAATCCTGTTGCTTTATCGAAGCATAGTGCCAAGGACGAGGTTTCTGCTATGGGCAAAGGCAAATGGAGCACAGATTTGTCAACCTATGCTCACCTCAACGCCCAAGACATCCATTCTGGTTTTTTAAATCGCCTGTACACAAGCCGCTACTTTGAAGCCGGTTTAGTGAATCTAATGAAGGAGCGATATGAGGTAACTGCATAACTGCTTCTCTCTTGTGCTCAATTCCAAATATTAACTCCAGTAGCCCCCAAGTGCCGGTTTATGATAGTCATCTAAACTGGGACTTTGTAATATCTCAACTTTGCATGCTTAGCCTCCAAGGGCCAGGTTATCTTTCTAAGATGAACCGGTACCTTAGATTTGCAATATTACAACTTTCGCTGGTATAGTCCCCAAGGGCCGGTTTAACTGATGAAGATGCACCGGGACTTTTAGAAGAATACTCATAATGTCACTTTGAGCAAGCATACATTAGCCCCCAAGTGCCAAGACTAAAACTTGTATTGCACTTGGGACTTGTAGAAATTTCTGATTACGAGCAAATATGCATTAGCCCCCAAGTATCAGGTGCATAACTTGTTATGTGCTTGGTACTTCAAATATGCACTGCCAATTCATGATATGTTTGTCTCTTATAGGCTGAGCTGAGCAAAAACGAAACTCAAACCGCTGATCTGCAAGAAAACATCAAGTCCCAGCAGGCAGAAACCTCCAAAACCAAAGATGAGCTGACCAGTGCCTTAGCCGCTATGGAAAAGCTGAAGGAGAGTTTCAACAAGGAGCGGGCGGATTGGGACACAGAAAAATCCGCATTGCAAAAAAGAGCCAAGGATGCAGAAGCAGCTCTTAAACCGGTGGTAGACGAGCTAACTGGTGTAAAGCGGCAAATACATGCCATGACTGCTGCTGTGTTTGGTAAATATCCTGGCTTTAAATTGTCAACATATCATCCCATACATTGCCGGTTTACTGATGTTTTCAATGGCGTAGGAACTCGCATTAGTCATCTGGGCTCTGACGTACAGAAGAAGCTGAAGGCTGCCTATACTCTTATAGAGAAGTTATATACCGGCGCGCAACGGATCATCTGCACTGCTTCTCACAACAAGCCGCCCCCAACTTTAATCAAGGAGACCTTAGAAAGGTTGTCAATGCTGCCTGTCCGGGTAGAAGAGCTAAAGAGATCTGCTGCCCGGGCAAAGGCATGGGTTCCTGAACTCGCATTAGTCATCTGGGCTCTGACGTACAGAAGAAGCTGAAGGCTGCCTATACTCTTATAGAGCAGTTATATACCGGCGCGCAACGGATCATCTGCACTGCTTCTCACAACAAGCCGCCCCCAACTTTAATCAAGGAGACCTTAGAAAGGTTGTCAATGCTGGTGCTCTGACCGCACTAACCCGGGCAAAGGCATGGGTTCCTGATCTTGATCCGGTGGATGTGGCTAAAGGCTATCCAAGCTTAAAAGAAGACAGATCAGAATTTGGCATTGAGGACCTCCGAGCAATAAACCGGGAAGTACGTCCACTGGCTTGCCAGCTGGCTGAAGAAACTGATCTTTCATATTATCAGGCGAGTTATGATGTCAACAACAAACGGGTTGCTGCACCAACCCCTAAGGCTCAAAATCTTATCCCGCCAATCCGTAAGCACACCTATGCCCCTGACGTTGAACCGTCCACACTTATAAGCGATGAAGCTGTGTTCCAAGCCTTAACTGGGATCGATTGGGCCACCATTGACTTCCAGCCGCTGGGTAGAGAGGAAGAGGATGAACCGGCGCAAGGCGATCCACAACCGTCAGGGCAGCCCGGTGACGAGTCATGATCTGGAGGCCGATTTAACTTTCCGAGTGCTGCCATACTTGCCAAAAAACAATTACTCTTTTGGGCACTGAAACGCCTTGTAATAGGCTAGTTTAAACACTTGGTCTGCTATGCCATCGTGCATATTTACTTTGCTTGATACCGTTAATTCACCATGCTTAAGATATATGATGTTCATAATCCAGAGCGATTTATTCAGGCTGTTCCTGTATACAAAAAGTTGAACTTGTCCTGGCGGTTTACCACCGGACGGGTCATGATGCCCAAACATATAGCCTGGGTTTATAAACAAGGCTGTTAAAAATAATCAAATATGAAAATAAATGATACATGTGACATTGAATCACATCGTAGGTTGATCAACCTTTGTAGTAAGGGTGATACCCCTAATCATGAGTATTGATAACTCCTTCCATATTGTGCCGGTTTATGATAAACCCGTACCGGGTTGTGAAAAAACACCGGATTACACATATATAATACTGGCGACTTATAGTCAAAACCAGACCGGGTTAATAAGCACCGGATTATGACTAATCATGTACTGACAACTTGTAGTTGAAAGCCGAGCCGGGTTGATTAACGCCGGTTTACCAAAATCATCATAAATCTCGTCAAAGGAGAAAAAAAAACTTGGCAAATAAAAACATATGAAAACTTGTAGTCGAGGCTTTTCACGGGCTGCCAGGCCCCAAATTCGAGGCTTTTCATGGGCTGCCAGGCCGCTGAGTTAAACCATTTTACAAAGCCTTTTAAGATGGACCTCAATCTTTAACCAATCATCGTTTTAACTTTGACAAGTTCAGGGTCTTATGAGATTGACTTGTCGAAGTTCGACGGGTCATACCAGGTTTACCTGGACGGAGTGACTTACTTAAAAAAGGCAGGCTAACCCGGGGTTTTAGGTGTATACACCAGGCTTCCAAGCCGTGGCTTGATAGCCTATTACAAGTGTAGATTCTTTGTTCATTGGGATAGCAAAGAATCCCCAAGCAATATTTTGAGCTGTGCTCAATGGGTGCCTATGTTTGAGTTGTTCTTTTGGAACACTCTCTTTGGCCCCTAAGTAATTTTTCTTTTTGGCTCTGAGCCAATCAAGAGGTGTAGCTATGGTTCAAATATGACCAAGCCCCCAAGTGATTTTTCCGGTGGCCTTGCGCCTATCAAGAGGTGTAGCTAAGGTTCGAATACGACCAAGCCCCCAAGTGATTTATCTGGTGGCCTTGTGCCTATCAAGAGGTGTAGCTAAGGTTCGAATACGACCAAGCCCCCAAGTGATTTATATATATGGCTTGATAAGCCGAAACAAGGGGTAAACCGGACGCCGCTTTATAAACAGAAACCTCCATGTAACCACACATGATCAACAGATACCCCGCTTTAGCTGAGGCTCCGGTTTATTATATTGATCATAATATATACATTGTCATAACTATGTACATAAGCAGAGCCTAGGGCTCAGGTATAGTAAGGCCGTAGATGAGCGATATTCCATGGCCGGTGGGTCTCCTCCTCCGATTTACGTGAGTCTTTGTGCTCTCGAACATCGATTAGGTAGTATGACCCGTTGTGCAGGTTCTTGCTGACCACGAAGGGTCCTTCCCAAGGCGGGGATAACTTGTGCATATTAGTCTGATCCTGGATGAGTCGGAGCACCAGATCGCCTTCTTGAAAAGTTCTGGTTCTAACCCGGCGGCTATGATAACGACACAGATCTTGCTGATAAATCGCCGAACGGGCTGCTGCAATGTCACGCTCCTCATCTAACAGGTCAAGTGCTTCCTGCCGTGCCTTTTCATTATCAGCTTCAACATAAGCCGCCACACGAGGCGAGTCATGACGGATGTCACTCGGGAGAACCGCCTCTGCTCCGTAGACCATGAAGAAAGGTGTGTAACCCGTAGACCTGTTGGGCGCGGTATTGATGCTCCATAACACAGAAGGTAACTCCTCCACCCAACAACCCGGCGTCCGTTGCAAAGGAACCATAAGCCGGGGCTTGATGCCTCTCAAGATCTCCTGATTGGCTCTCTCCGCTTGACCATTAGATTGGGGGTGAGCCACTGAAGATACGTCAAGCCGGATGTGCTCACGCTGACAGAACTCTTTCATAGCACCTTTGGACAGATTAGTACCATTATCAGTTATAATGTTGTGCGGAAAGCCAAACCGGAAAATCACCTTCTTGATGAATTGAACCGCCGTAGCTGCATCACACTTACTGACTGGCTCTGCCTCCACCCACTTAGTAAACTTATCAACCGCCACCAAAAGGTGGGTCTTCTTGTCCTTGGATCTCTTAAAGGGCCCAACCATATCCAGCCCCCAAGTTGCAAACGGCCAAGTGATTGGAATCATCCTCAATTCCTGGGCCGGAACATGAGCTCGGCGTGAAAACTTCTAACAACCATCACACTTTTTCACCAAGTCTTCCGCATCAGCATGAGCCTTCAGCCAATAAAAACCGTGACGAAAAGCTTTAGCTACCAGGGACTTTGAACCGGCATGGTGACCACAATCCCCTTCGTGGATCTCACGCAGGATCTCACGGCCCTCTTCAAGAGATACACAACATTGAAACGCCCCTGTTACACTGCAGCGATGTAATTCGCCATTGACAATAGTCATTGACTTGGATCACCGGATTATCTGTCTGGCCAAAGTCTCATCCTCTGGTAACTCGCCCCGGTTCATGTACGCCAGATATGGGACGGTCCAATCCAGAATAACATGAAGTGCTGCCACCAATTGAGCCTCCGGATCAGGAACAGCCAGATCCTCCTCTGTGGGAAGTTTAACCGACGGATTATGTAGCACATCCAAAAAGACGTTGGGTGGAACCGGCTTACGCTGGGAACCCAAACGGCTTAAAGCGTCCGCCGCTTCATTCTTCCGCCGGTCCACATGATCAACCTGATAGCCTTTGAAGTGACCTGCAACAATATCCACCTCTCGACGATATGCAGCCATGAGCGGATCCTTAGAATCCCAAGTACCAGACACTTGCTGAGCCACCAGGTCCGAGTCACCGAAGCACTTAACCCGGCTCAAATTCATCTCCTTAGCCATTCGAAGACCATGGAGTAAGGCCTCATATTCAGCTGCATTGTTAGTGCAAGGGAACATTAAACGGAGAACATAACAAAACTTATCACCTCGTGGGGAAGTTAATACGACTCCAGCCCCCGAGCCCTCCAATTGCCTGGACCCATCAAAATGAATAGTCCAATAAGTATGATCCGGCTTCTCTTCTGGCGCCTGTAACTCTGTCCAATCATTGATGAAATCCACCAATGCCTGTGATTTGATTGCCGTCCGAGGCACATAATTTAACCCGTGAGGTCCAAGCTCAATGGCCCACTTGGCAATCCGGCCAGTCACTTCCCTGTTCTGGATTATTTCCCCCAAAGGAGCAGAGCTGACCACAGTGATGGGATGACCCTGGAAATATTGCTTAAGCTTCCGGCTCACCATAAAAACTCCATACACCAGCTTCTGCCAATGTGGGTACCTTTGCTTAGACTCAATAAGTACCTCACTGATGTAATAAACCGGCCGTTGAACCGGATACTCCTTTCCGGTCTCCTTGCACTCCACCACAATAACCACGCTAACTGCCCGGGCATTGGCAGCCACATATAACAGCAAAGGCTCTTTATCAACAGGAGCAGCAAGGATAGGCGGCTCGGCTAGCTGCCGCTTTAAATCCTCAAACGCTTTATTGGCGGCGTCGCTCTAGACGAAATTATCCGTCTTCTTCAGCATCTGATATAAAGGGATAGCCTTCTCCCCGAGGCGACTGATAAACCGGCTCAAGGCTGCAATCTGGCCTGCCAAGCGTTGAACATCATTGATGCACTTCGGTTTAGCCAAAGAAGTTATGGCCTTGATTTTCTCCGAATTAGCTTCAATGCCCCTGTTAGACACCAGAAAGCCCAAGAGCTTGCCTGCCGGTACACCAAAGACACATTTGGCCGGATTAAGCATCATCTTATAAACCCGAAGGTTATCAAAGGTCTCCTTCAAGTCATCTATCAATGTCTCCTTCTCTCTGGATTTCACCACAATATCATCCACATAAGCATGAACATTGCGGCCGATCTGATCATGAAGACAGTTCTGCACACAGCGCTGGTAAGTCGCCTGGGCACTCTTTAGCCCAAAGGGCATAGACACATAGCAGAAGGCTCCAAAGGGAGTTATGAAAGCTGTCTTCTCCTGGTCCTTAACTGCCATTTTGATCTGATGGTAGCCAGAATAAGCATCCAGAAAACTCAAACGCTCGTAACCCACCGTAGCATCAATGATTTGATCAATACGAGGGAGGGCAAAAGGATCCGCTGGACAAGCCTTGTTCAAATCTGTGTAGTCCACACACATACGCCAAGTGCCGTTCTTCTTAAGTACTAGCACCGGATTAGCCAACCACTCAGGATGAAATACCTCAACAATAAAGCCAGCTGCCAAGAGTCTGGCCACTTCCTCACCAATAGCCTTGCGTCTTTCTTCATTGAACCGGCGGAGAAACTGCTTGACCGGTTTAAACTTGGGATCAACGTTAAGAGTGTGCTCAGCGAGTTCCCTCGGTACACCTGGCATGTCAGAAGGCTTCCACGCAAAGATGTCCCGGTTCTCACGGATGAACTCGATGAGCGCGCTTTCCTATTTCGGATCCAAGGTAGCGCTGATGCTGAACTGCTGGGATGAATCGCCAGGAACGAAATCAACCAGCTTAGTCTCATCAGCCGACTTAAACTTCAAGGCCGGATCATGCTCTGTAGTTGGCTTCTTCAAGGAAGTCATATCTGCCGGATCAACATTGTCTTTGTAAAACTTCAACTCCTCTGTTGCATAAACCGACTCAGCATAAGCCGCATCACCTTCTTCACATTCCAAAGCGATCTTACGACTCCCATGTACCGTGATGGTCCCCTTATGACCCGGCATCTTGAGCTGCAGATAGACATAACAGGGCCTCGCCATGAATTTAGCATAAGCCGGCCGCCCAAACAGGGCATGATACGGGCTCTTGATTTTCACCACTTCAAAGGTCAATGTTTCTGATCTTGAATCATGCTCATCACCAAAAGCAACCTCCAGAGCTATCTTACCGACCGGATATGCCGATTTACCAGGCACCACACCATGGAAGACCGTGCTGGACGGTTTAAGATTTTTATCTGTTAACCCCATGCGATGGAAGGTTTCATAATAAAGGATATTGATACTACTCCCCCCATCCATGAGTACTTTAGTGAACTTGTAACATCCCACATGAGGTGCCACCACCAACGCCAGATGACCCGGATTATCAACCCGAGGTGGATGATCCTCTCGACTCCACACAATGGGCTGTTCAGACCAGCGTAAGTAACGGGGCACCGCCGGTTCAACGGAGTTCACTGCCCTTTTATGAAGCTTCTGATCGCGCTTGCACAGGCTGGTGGTGAAGACATGGTACTGTCCACTGTTTAACTGCTTCGGGTTGCTCTGGTAACCCGACTGCTGCTGCTGCTGTTGGTTCCCCTGATGATTATAACCACCTTGGTTGCCTTGATTGCCTTGATTGCCATGTCCGCTTTGATTACCATGGAATCCTGAACCGGAACTGCCTCCACCATAACCCGGCCCATGAGATCCGGGGCCTGAACCGCCAGCCGGTCCCTTATCATTCCGGAAAAAATCTGAATCTTTGAATTCTCGCATAATATAACAATCCTTCCAGAGGTGCGTGGCCGGCTTGTCCCGCGATCCGTGCTTTGGGCAGGGCTGGTTCAACAGGTAATTCAGGCGCTCCGGATTGGGACTTGGTTCTCTTCCACGCGGGGGCGGTTTACCCTTCCGACGCTGACCATTACCCTGCGCGTTGGTATTAGCTACAAAATCTGAACTGTTATCCGCTTTACGCTTACCGCTGTTTCCATGCCCCGCCGAGTTATGCTGCTGCCCTTTGGTGCTGCCACCCTTCTTTCCCTTTCCTGTCTTGTCATCATCAGATTCAGGGTCCTTGGTACTATCAGAGTTGGCATATTTCACCAGAGCTGCCATAAGTGTCCCCATGTCATTGCAATGGCGTTTGAGCCGTCCCAGCTTCAACTTAAGAGGCGTAAACCGGCAATTGCCTTCCAACGTCAAAACGGCCGTATCAGCGTTGATGCGGTCCGATGAATGCAAAATCTCTGAAACCCGGCGCACCCAATGGGTTGTTGATTCTCCTTCCTCCTGGACACAGGTAGCTAAATCCACAATTGACATGGGCTGTTTGCACGTGTCTTTGAAATTCTGAATAAACCGGGCTCTTAGCTCGGCCCATGACCCAATGGAGTTAGCTGGTAGGTTTTTCAACCAAGTGCGAGCTGTCCCTTCCAACATCATGGTGAAGTACTTAGCACATGCCGCATCATCTACGTCCAGCATCTCCATCGCCATCTCATAACTCTCCACCCACGACTCGGGGGATAAATCGGCAGTGTAATTCGGCACTTTACGTGGGCCCTTGAAGTCCTTGGGCAGCCGTACATTGCGTAATGCTGGGACGAGACACGGCACCCCCAAAGAACTGGAGGTAACCCCTGGTTCCACCGAAGTTGTTGGACGAACCGGAGTAAACTGACGGGCCGCGTTCTGTGCTGCTAACTCAGCCTCTCGACGTGCCCTAGTACGGTCCACCAAATCCTGAGCATCAACACCGCCACCCGCCGGGTTATGGCCTCGTGGCGGATTACGGTTGCGGGCACTACTAGACATAGCCGGTTCATCAACATGCCTGCTGTAACTCCGGCTTGGGCGGGGGGTGGAATGAATCCTCTCGCGACTGTACGAATAAGCCTGTTGCTGAGTCAAAGCTGTCTGAAGGAGCTCCCTAGCCCGTCGCGTCTCCACCGCTACAGGGGACTCACCATCGACTGGAAGGGCTGCCAATCGTGAAGCGGCCGCGACTATGTTATCCAAGGGGTTGGAGTAATGACCCGGAGGCGTGGGCACATGCTGGGATGGGATATTTTGAAGAGGCGGATCCAGTGCGCGTGGCTGAACCGGCGTCCCCGTTCCAGGCGCTTCTACCCGGTTTACCACTGGCTGGTTGCTGGTTCCGGCCCCTGGCGTATTGAAGAGATTCCTGGCTTTGTAAACCGGAGGCAGGTGAGATCGGTACCTTCTCCTCATTACATCATTTGACACATTTTGATCCAACGTAAGCCGATAGGCCTGTGCATCTAACTCGGCCCGCTCTGCAGCCATCCTGGTGCTTTCAGCTGCCAAATCCACCCTGGCTTGGGCTATCTGATCCTTCACCTTCGCCACTTCTGTGTTGTGCCGCTCCTGATCCGCCGGGCTGACTTCGGCCGCTAACAGTGCCGCCAAGGTGTCGAATAAATCAGACAGAGCCTGAGCCGGTGGTGGAGCAGGGCCTCCTGCCCCAGCTGCCGTCGCCGCTGCTGAACCAGAGATCATCGCCGCAGCGGTCAAAGATTGTGGCGCTGACTGTGTACCGGCCATGAAGATCGCAACCCGGTTTGGCGGGCCAAGAGAGTCCGGAATACTGTCGCCATCGGAACAACCACCAAACCGGCCATCCTGCAGCTGGTACAATGACTCGGTCTCTCCAGTAGATGACTCGTCACCGGAATAAACAATGGTTTCGCCATCATATTCTGATCCATCTTCAGATTCCACTCCGTGGATGACTCCCACAAAGGCACGCTGCATGACAGGCTTAACCCGGGCAGATCTCGCACGCTGAGCCGTTTCGACGATGTCGGTGCAGATGTCCGGCTCAGGGCCCGGTTCGCCAATCTTGCCGATGAACACGTGAATGCCGCTGAAGGGGACCCGGTACCTGTACTCAATCGAACCGGCCTCGGGGCCCCAGCCTGCGTCGTCGATGTAGAGCTTGCCGCGACGACTTTTGGTCATCCGACCCACAGCGTATCCCTTGAGTCCTTCGAAGCTGCCCTCTAAGAACTCGAAACCATCGTGCGATAGCCCCACAGTGGGCGCCAACTGTCGTGGTCTTGTCACGGCAGATGTCCTAGAGAAAGGACTTAGTCGTGGAGCCATCGCGACGGGGTAGCTTAAAGGGGTTAAAACGGATAAGGGACGCAGAGAGTTTATACTGGTTCGGCCCCTTGCGGTGAAGGTAAAGGCCTAATCCAGTTGTTGTGGAATTGCTAGGGTTTCGATGACCAGGGAGCAAATCCGCTATGCCTGGATCTCGAATTGTCGTCCCCAAACCGCCGCCGGGTCATCCCCTTATATACATGGGTTGACGCCCGTCGGTTTACAGGATCCCGAGGCCGGCTCATGAACATGTCCGGCTCAGTCTCTACTCTTTCTATCTTATAGCACAAGTTTACATATCAATGTCGGTTTATATCTACAGGCCTTAATCCGCCGTTGGGCCCTGGGCCTTCATAAAGCGCCTCCATCTTTGTCTTCGTGGGCTTCAAGCATAATAACTCATTATGGGGATAACCCGGCCTCTCCTGGCCAGTTTATACCCAGTAGTAATATCCCCAACACACTCCAAGGCTATCTTGTGACTGCCATGAACCGTGATTGTCCCTCGTGGCCCTGGCATCTTAAGCTGCAAATATATGTAACAAGGGCGAGCCATGAATTTGGCGTAAGCCGGCCATCCAAACAGTGATATAGACTCTTAATCTTGACCACCTCAAACCATAATGTCTCTGCTCTGTAATTATACTCATCACCAAAGGCCACTTCTAGAGCAATCTTCCCTACAGGGTAAGCCCGACTTGCCAGGAACAACTCCATGGAATATAGTAGAAGACGGCTTGAGATCCTACTTTGTCAGATTCATTCGTTGGAAAGTGTCATAGTACAATATGTTGATGCTGCTTCCACCATCCATAAGTACCTTAGTGAATTTGTAACCGCCAACTTGAGGGGCCACTAACAGGGCCAGACGACTCGGATCATCAACACGGGGCGGGTGATCCGCCCGGCTCCAAGTTATTATGTGCTCGGACCAATTCAAATATTGCGGCACCACCGGCTCAACCGCATTGACCGCCCGCTTATGGACCTTCCGATCACGCTTGCAAGTACTTGTAGTAAAAACATGGTACTGGCCACTGTTGAGCTGCTTAGGATTACTCTGATATCCTGACTGGTTATTCTGCTGCTGATTACCTTGACCAGACTACTGATTATGACCACCATGGTTCCCTTGGCCCTGATAGCCAGAATTTGAGCCGCCACCACCAAACTCGGCTCCCTGGAAACCTCCTGAGCCTGACCCGCCTGACAGCCCATTACCATTGCCATGATGCTGTTGAAACGACTGGTTTCGGTACTCCTGCATAACAATCCTTAGCATGAGAAGATGGCTTGTTAGGATAATTGTGCTTTGGACATGGCCCATTAAGAGCTTCCTCATAATTATTTGGTTTTCCCCCAGCATACGGCTGCTTGCCATTGCGGCGTTGATTCTTGTACCCTGTGTTGATGTTAGCCACAAAATCTGACCCGCCATCGGGGTGTTTGTGTTTGCCACCATTAACATGGTTATTGAAATTACCATTATGCACCGAGGCATTCTGTTGCTGACCTTTACCACCACCATTTTTCTTGCCTTTGCCAGATTTGTCATCGTCAGAATTACGATCCTTCGTACCATCTGAGTCTGCGTATCTGGTAAGTGCATCCATGAGATTGCCCATATCCTGGCACTTGCGCTTAATCCGCCCTAGCTTCTGCTTAAGAGGCTGAAAGTGACAGTTCTTCTCCAAGATCAGAACGGCTTGAGCCACCCCCATGTTATCTGAAGAGTGTATAATGGTGGCGACCCGGCGAGCCCAATGATGGGACGACTCATCTTCGCGTTGTACACAATGTTACAAATCAACAATTGTCATCGGCTGCTTGCAAGTTCCTTGAAAATTCTTGATGAAACGCTCCTTCAACTCCACCCAGGTGTTGATAGAATTGGGGGGCAGGTTTTTCAACCATGTGCGAGCCGGCCCCTCCAACATCATAGTGAAATACTTGGCACATACCGCATCGCTGACGTCCAACATATCCATGGCCAGCTCATTGCTCTCAATCCAAGCCGCCGGCTCAAGATCCACCGTGTAGTCGGGTACTTTGCGAGGAACCTTAAAGTCTGTAGGCATGCGCTCATTACGCAAAGTCGACACTAGGCACGATACTCCGATGGTTCTGGTGTTCGACCCTGCTCCCACCGAAGTTGAAGGAATTACCGGGGGCGGCTGATAAGCCCCCTGGTTTGCTACCTCCGCATCGCGGCGGGCCCTTGCTTCATCCACGATTGCCTGAGCATCTGAACACGTATTGTGGAGCAGGTTATCCTGGGGCGAGTTAAGGCGTTGTTCACTGCTGGAAACTGCCGGTGACTCAGCATGTCGACTATAGCTGCGGCTTGGCAGTGGGGTTGAGTGTACACATTGCTGACTATAAGAATAATTAGCCTGCTGAGAAATCGCTGTCTGTAAAAGTCCAATGGCATTCCGGGCCTCCACCGCAATCGGTGACTCGCCAGCGATAGGCAGTGCGGTAAGCGCGTTGCTGCTACTACCATGTTATCCACTGGGTTGGAGAAGTGACCCGGTGGTGTCAGGAAATGTTGTGGCGGTGTCTGGAGAGGGTCTGGGACCGGCTCCTCCCTCCGGGCCGGCTCTGGCTGGTGAGGCTGAGCCGCCACCCTGCACCTGGGCACATCAGAGGTTAATTGGGGTATAACCAATGCTCCCGGGGTACTCAGGCTTGCCCCTGGCGTGTTGAACAAATGTGTGGGCTCGTAACTCAGAGGTAAACGGATCTGGTGCCTCCTCCGGTGAACTGCATTGGAAACGTTCTAATCGAGGTTTAGACGCCAAGCCTCTGCCTTTAGGCGCTCCACCTCTGCATTAACCTGAGCTTGCAACGTGGCTGTCCGGGTGTTTTCAGCGTTGATATCCTCCTGGACTTTTCTCATCTACTCCCGAAGCTTTGCAATCTCCGCATTGCATTCTGCCTGGTTTTCCGCAGTGACATCGGTCCCCAGTAAGGTCGTCAGGGTGGTCACCAACACAGACAGGACTTGAGCCGGCGGCCTGCCTGAGCCGAACGTTCCAGAAGCCAGCACCTAAGGGTCAGTTGTTGTTGTCGCTCCAGCCGCCGTTGAATTGAGAGCCGGCGCTGTTCCCACCATGTAGATGGCGGCTCGGCACGGCGGCTCGTAGGGGTCCGGAATAATGTCGCCATCGGAACAGCCCCCAAGCCCACCATCATGAAGCGGATAGATCGACTCTGTATCCCCGGTTGAGGACTCATCATCAGAATAAACGAGAGTCTCTCCTCCGGACGTAGAATTTTCTGCAAGTTCCACACCTTGCGTGAAGCCAACGAAAACATGCTTCAGGCCGGCTTGGATCCGGGCGGGTTGCGTGTGCCGAGTCAGCTCGATGAGGTTGGTGCAGATGTCTAGCTCGGGCTCAGATCCGCCGATCTTGCCGATGAAGACGTGGATCCCACCGGAGGGGACCCGGTACCCGTACTCGATTGAGTCGGCCTCAGGGCCCCAGCTAGCATCATCGATGTAGAGCTTGCCGCAGTGACTCTTCATCATCCTACCGACGGCGTATCCCTCGATCCCTGGAAAAGAGCCCTTCAAGAACTTGAAACCACCGTGCGCTGGCCCCACGGTGGGCACCAACTATCGTGGTTTTGTCACGGCAGATGTCCTAGTGTGAGGACTTAGTCGCGAGGCCATCGCAACTGGGAGGTTAACTTGTCGGGGTTGATCGGAACCGAGAGACACCAACTTACCCAGGTTCGACCCCTCACGATCGAGGTAATAGCCTACTTCCTGCTTGTTGCTTATTGCTTGAGGATCAATTACAAGGGAGCAGATTCGCTTGACCTAGCTATTGATCAATTGTAATTTAGTCTTATCTGCCTCAGGGACTCGCCTTTATATACAGGTCGAGGCCCAGGGCTTACAAGAGTCCGGGTCATACTACGATCCGTGACCCAGTATGTTTCTGACTTGTCTTGTTTCCTAAGTAAGGAAACTCCAGGCGGCTTACACTTTCGGGCCTTGAGTCACCCGGCCTTAATATGGCGGGTCATATTGCGGAGTGGCAAGAGCCTAAGCTTGGGGATGCCGAAGGCACCCCAAGGTAATATTTAAGGACAACCAAGTATCTAAGCTTGGGGATGCCCAAGATGGCATCCCCTCTTTCGTCTTAAATCCATTGGTAAATTTACTTGAGGCTATATTTTTATTCACCACATGATATGTGTTTTGCTTGGAGCATCTTGTATGATATAAGTCTTTGCTTTTTAGTTTGCCACAATCATCCTTGCTGTACACACCTTTTGAGAGGGACACGCTTTAATCGTGAATTTATTAGAATACTCTATGTGCTTCACTTATATCTTTTGAGCTAGGCAGATTGCTCTAGTGCTTCACTTATATCTTTTTAGAGCACGTCGGTGGTTTTATTTTATAGAAATTGTTGAACTCTCATGCTTCACTTATATTATTTTGAGAGTCTTAAACAGCATGGTAATTTTCTTAGGTTTTGAATTTAGTCCTAATATGATGGGCGTCCAAGAGGGATATAATAAAAAACTTTCATATAAAGAGCATTGAATATATGAGAAGTTTGATTCCTTGCATTTGTTTTGAGATATAAAGATGGTGATATTAGAGTCATGCTAGTGAGTAATTGTGGATTGGTAGAAATACTTGTGTTAAAGTTTGTGATTCCTGTAGCATGCACGTATGGTGAGCCGTTATGTGATGAAGTCGGAGCATGATTTATTCTTTGATTGTCTTCCTTATGAGTGGCGGCCGGGGACGAGCGATGGTCTTTTCCTACCAATCTATCCCCCTAGGAGCATGCCTATTAGTACTTTGTTTCGATGGCTAATAGACTTTTGCAATAAGTATGTGAGTTCTTTATGACTAATGTTGAGTCCATGGATTATACGCAGTCTCACCCTTCCACCATTGCTAGCCTCTCTAGTACCGCGCAACTGTCGCTGGTGCATTAAACCCACCATATACCCTTCCTCAAAACAGCCACCATACCTACCTATTATGGCATTTCCGTAGCCATTCCGAGATATATTGCCATGCACCTTCCACCGTTCCATTTTATTATGACACATACCATGCATCATTGTCATATTGCTTTGCATGATCATGTAGTTGGCATAGTATTTGTGGCTTGGCCACCATTCATATTTTTTATACATGTCACTCTTGATCATTGCACATCCCGGTATACCATCGGAGGCATTCATATAGTCACATTTTGTTCTAGTATCGAGTTGTAATTCTTGAGTTGTAAGTAAATAAAAGTGTGATGATCATCATTATTAGAGCATTGTCCCATGTGAGGAAAGGATGATGGAAGCTATGATTCCCTCACAAGTTGGGATGAGTCTCCGGACTTAAAAAAACAAAAGAGGCCAAAGAAGACCAAACAAAAAAATGAGAGAAAAAGAGAGAATGGACAATGTTACTATCCTTTTCCGCACTTGTGCTTTGAAATAGCACCATGTTCTTCATGATAGAGAGTCTCCTATTTTGTCACTTTCATATACTACTGGGAATTTTTCATTATAGAACTTGGCTTGTATATTCCAATGATGGGATTCCTCAAATTGCCATATGTCTTCTTGAGCAAGCAAGTTGGATGCACACCCACTTAGTTTCTTTTTGAGCTTTCATACACTTATAGCTCTAGTGCATCCGTTGCGTGGCAATCCCTGCTCACTTACATCGATATCAATTGATGGGCATCTTCATAGCCCATTAATTTGCCTAGTTGATGTGAGACTTTCTCCTTCCTTTTTGTCTTCTCGACAACCACCATATTCTATTCCACCTATAGTGCTATATCCATGGCTCATGCTCATGTATTGCACGAAAGTTGAAAATTTTTGAGAACACCAAAAGTATGAAACAATTGCTTGGCTTGTCATCGGGGTTGTGCATGATGAAATACTTTGTGTGATGAAGATGGAGCATAGCCAGACTATATGATTTTGTAGGGATAACTTTCTTTGGCCATGTTATTTTGAGAAGACATGATTGCTTTATTAGTATGCTTGAAGTATTATTGTTTTTATATCAATATTAAACTTTTATTTTGAATCTTATGGATCTGAATATTCTTGCCACAATAAAGAAAATTGCATTGATAAATATGTTAGGTAGCATTTCACATCAAAAATTCTATTTTTATCATTTACCTACTCGAGGACGAGAAGGAATTAAGCTTGGGGATGCTTGATATGCCTCCAACATATCTATAATTTTTTATTGTTCCATGCTATTATATTATGTTTTGGATGTTTTATATGCATTAATATGCTATTTTATATTATTTTTGGAACTAAGCTATTAACCTAGAGCCCAGTGCCAGTTTCTATTTTTTCCTTGTTTTTGACTTTTACAGAAAAGGAATATCAAACGGAGTCCAAACGGAATAAAACTTTATGATGATTTTTCTTGGATCAGAAGACACCTAGGAGACTTGGGGAGAGGGCCAGAGGAGTCCCGAGGAGGCCACAAGCCTCTAGGGCGCACCGCCCCCTGGCTTGTGGGCCCCTCGAGGGTCCCCTAACCCTAATTCCAGCTTGATATATTCTCAAATATTCCCCGAACATCAGAAGCGTCCACAAAAATACTTTTCCGTCGCCGCAAGCTTCTGTTCCCATGAGATCCCATCTTGGGGCCTTTTCTGGCACTCTGCCGGAGAGGGATTCGATCACGGAGTACCTCTACATCAACCTTGCTGCCCTTCCAATGAAGCATGAGTAGTTTACCACAGACCTAAGGGTCCATAGCTAGTAGCTAGATGACTTCTTCTCTCTCTTTGATCTTCAATACAATGTTCTCCTTGATGTTCTTGGAGTTCTATCTGATGTAATCTTCTTTTGCAGTGCGTTTGTTGAGATCCGATGAATTGTGGATTTATGATCAGATTATCTATGAATATTATTTGAGTCTTCTCTGAACTCTTTTATGCATGATTAAGATATCTTTGTATTTCTCTTCGAACTATCGGTTTGGTTTGGCCAACTAGATTGGTTTTTCTCACAATGGGAGAGGTGCTTAGTTTTGGGTTAAATCTTGCGGTGTCCGCACCCAGTGACAGAAGGGGTAGCGAGGCACACATTGTATTGTTGCCATCAAGGATAAAAAGATGGGGTTTATGTCATATTGCTTGAGTTTATCCCTCTACATCATGTCATCTTACTTAAAGCGTTGCTTTGTTCTTATGAACTTAATACTCTAGATGCAAGTAGGAGTCGGTCGATGTGTGGAGTAATAGTAGTAGATGCAGAATCGTTTCGGTCTACTTGTCACTGACGTGATGCCTATATTCATGATCATTGCCTTAGATATCATCATAATTATGCGCTTTTCTATCAATTGCTCAACAGTAATTTGTTTACCCACTGTATGTTTTCTTCAAGAGAGAAGCCTCTAGTGAAACCTATGGCCCCCGGGTCTATTTTCCATCATATATTTTCAGATCTATAAACCAAAATATACCTTGCTGCAATTTATTTATATTTACCTTAGTTTTCTCTTTTATTTATCTTTTATACCTATCTCTATTAGATCTCAATCTTGTTCGTGACCGTGAAGGGATTGACAACCCCTTTTTCACGTTGTGTGCAAGTGTTTGTTAGTTTGTGCAGGTGCATATATTGGAGACTTGCTTGTGCCTCCTAATGGATTGATACCTTGGTTCTTAACTGAGGGAAATACTTATCTCTACTTTGCTGCATCACCCTTTCCTCTTCAAGGGAAAAATCAACGCAAGCTCAAGAAGTAGCATAAACTAGTGCAAGATCAGAGTTATTTTCTCACCTAATCATCGAGTTCTTGCCAGTGATGGGTGAGGTTGGACTCGCGGGAGGCTTATCGGTGATGGAAGGGGATGTACTTGATAGAGGCTTCGGTTTGGCGGGCGGGGTTGTCCTCCTCCTCCTCTCCCACGACCAACCTGTCCTCCACCACACACTGGTCAGGTGGGAGGAGAGAGACGAACAAAAGCTCGTGGGGCATCAACATATGCCGATGGGGTGGACTGAGAGAAGATGGAGGCCTGGTCGTCGGAATCGGCTGGAGGCATGTGGAGGCTACATCGCGACTCGCGATGAGTGGTGGAGGCTGGAGCGACTAGAGGAGTGAAGATGGACCGTTGGAGCAGCTGGACTAGAGGAGTGAAGGTAAAGGTTGTCGGCTGCAGTTGTTCAGGGTGCATCTACTGCGTCCTGTGTGGTGGCGCTCGGAGCAGAGGCGGTCGCGTGTGCGTGAAGTGAACGAGAGAGACTGAAAGAAGGGAGGGTAAGCGGGCAGCTAGGTTAGGTTAGGGTTTCTCTTTGGCCTTTGGGCCAGTTGGGGTGGAGGGGTTGAAATTTTAGGTGTAGTGGGGCGGGAAGAGTGTATAGGGTCTACTGATTTTTAGGGCCCACGTGTAAGTCACAGGTAATCTCATCCGGTCCCCATCTCCATTTAATAGCTCTTCCGTGGACCTTAAAATTGACATATCCCTGTCCCTAACAGATTAATTACCAGTGGCACACGGATAATGTTAAGCATTGCCAACTTGAGCCAAATAAGATTTTAGGCCATGTACAAAGGCAATTGCTTGGATAGTTACCTGAGAAAAAACCTATTTTTTCCCTTGAGACTGGATTACACGGGTGCTTAGAAAGGAGGCAGAAGCAAACTTTTGCTTTCGGTGCCAGCCGGTGCTTGGGAACAATAATCGCTCCCTTCAAGTCAATGCATCCATTGTTAGAGAAAAATGGCATAGCTAGCACCCCACACATGAAATTTCTGAGATGTGGCACAACTAGCACTGGCGGACTGGCATCTATGCTGTACAAGGCCTTAGGGGTACCTATACTTTTCTCTCCGCATATCGGTCGAAAGACTCTGGAGGGGGCGACTATGGGGCCTAGGCTGCGATTATAGCTACCAGCAGGACCCCGGTAAACGGGCCTGACACGACATGTCACGTGAAGGCCCATTTATAAGAGGGATGTACTGCGTCGACATGCGACCGCCCTCACCCCCGGCACAAGCACAACACATAAGCTAAACGGGGTGGTCCAAAAAATTCGGGCTTTTGGGTTGTTTTTTGCCCATTTTTGGCCTTTTGAGGTAATAACTTGGTAGAAAATCAGAAAAAAAATCAAAGGATTGTGCCACATACCAGACACATGGGAACCTTTTTTTAGATAAATACACATGGGTACTTTTTTTAGTTGCAACAATTTTTTTTTGAAAAAACACAAATCTTTATTCATTTGCAATAACAAGTACATCGCTTATGAGGAGGGGTACAATTTCACTCAAGGGCTCCTCAAACTAGTTAAAAGTTGAAGAAAATCTAGCTAACTTAGCAAGTTCATGGGCAACCCTGTTGGCTTCCCTATTACATTGCTCAAATCTAGTAATGGGAAAATCACAAGCCAAAAAATAACAATCGTCAAACATTGCCGCCGTTGTACTCGCCGTCCGTCCTCCATTATTCAGGGTTTCGATTGTTCGAAATATGCCCTAGAGGCAATAATATTTTTATTATTACATTTCCTATTCATAATTAAAGAGTTTGTATTCTATGATATAACTGCATGATCCTGGAATATGTGATTCAGTGGAAAACTCATATGCACATGTGGAATGATAAACGGTTAAATAAAATGTTCCTAGCCTTGCATCTCAGACTAGCTCAAGTGTTATTGGTGATCACGTTTTCCAGGTCTTAGGATATCGTTAAGTGTTAAATGATAGTCCTAAAACAACATTGAGATTATGACATTGGAAGAACGGTCATATTGAATCGACCCAAACTTGTCTATTATGAATTCAGTTTATATTGTCTGTAATCAATTATAATAACACGGAGTGTTAACATGTGATTTTGATCCTTAGACCATGAGAGTACCATAGTCACTTCTTACCAATGGTGGACTTTGGGGTTGCTCAAATGTCACTTGTAACACAATGATCATAGTGACAACTTACAGGCTCATCGAAAAGTTTGAGAAGGGACTAGATAGGTTGAGAGTGGGATTTGCTCCTTCGACGATGGAGATATATTCTTATGGCCCTCTCGATGTGGTGGCATCTATCATCGTCTGGCCATACATAGGTGACTACATCATGGGGATGCCGAAACACGACAACGAGAAAGAAGAACAAAACCAGTAACGAGGATAACGGTATAGTGAGCATGTGATGACTCAGGAGGATACCGACACATCCCGAGTTTTCTGAAATATCACGAAGAAAAGGGAACATCACATGATAACCAAAGGTTCACTCGAATTTCATTCGTGTGCTGATAGGGATAGATATGGACGTCCACGGTTCCGTTGTCAGTCATTGAACGAGCGGTTTCGTTCATATCTATGAGTTACCGAACCTACAGGATCACAAGCTTAAGGCAATCATGATCTGCTGAGTGTTAGTAGGACGGGAGTGATGAGAGTATATTTGTGGAATTGTTTCATAAATATTCGGAATAATTCCAAGAGGATCCGGAAGCATTTCGGGTTCACCGGAAGGGTTTCAGAGTTTATCGGGCAATACCGGGTATTCTCAATAATTAATATATAGGTGAAAAATGTTTCTGGTGATGTTAAATTATATATAAAAGGGTCTGTAATCATTAGGAGGTTTTTATGTTAATTTAAATATCAACGGATCTTAAAAGGTCGTGAGGAGGAAGGCAACTTGGGCCACAAGGACCCAAGTGGAGGAGCCCCCCTTCCTTGTGGTGGTGGGGGGAGGCGAATCCTAGTGGGGTAGGAGTCCAACTCCTCCCCCTGGCCGGCGCATCAAGGAGGGGCTTTCCCTCCTTGGTGGCAGCCCCTCCTCTCCCCTCTAACCTATATATACATGAGGTGTTTACTATTTGAGACACAAGTTTTGGAGCCTCCTCTAGTTCTAGTTCTAGTTCTAGTTGGTCGTAGTTGACTAATTAGAGTTAGGTCTAGTTCCTCTAATCCTCATAATTAGAAGTCTAGTGTGGTTCTAATCTCCTCCCCCTAATTCTCCGGTGACAATTAGCTCTGGACGGCGAAGCGCTGCCGGATCATGAAGGTTGCACACTTTCATAGAGGCAAAAGTGTCCCGTCTTTCCATGAGATGGTGGCTATCATTTTTGGTGGAGTCGACGTGGACGATCCGGCTACTAACGTGCAAGGACGTCGCGCCTTAGCAATCGGTAAACCAACTCCGAGTGGTTATTGGCCATGTCGGAGCATGATCAACCTGACCACGAAGGTCTGTTTCCTGCAGGCAAATGAAGAACAAGCAAGAAACTAAGATTGCAATCTAGATATTGTGAATTTAAGAGGAAAGCTTTATTGATCAAAGTGGGGTTCTATGACATCTTTTTCTGGTCGTTGAACACAAACGAAGTACACGAAGTTGCAGCTATGGCGAACTTTAATCTAAACAAAACCCAAAGTCTAAATGACGCCCTAAGGGCTGTATATATGGAGGAATAGAGGGGAATTTCGTGACCCCTAGGAGGAGGGGTCCGAAACCAACCCTAACTTTGTTTCCCCACACATACGGACTCTAAAAACAGACTATATTGAAGTATTTTGAAATTACATGGGCCTGGCCCAATAATAAGGTGACACGGCACCTATAATAGCCTTTGGATGAAAATTATGAAGTAGCATCTTGTATATTTTGTCCAAGCCTTCATGCACTCATTATGATGGCTTTAAAGTCCTGAAATCATCACTTGAAACTCTGTTCTTGTTCCCCTTGCGCATGCTATCCTCTCCATGCTTGATCTTGCTCCAATATTCATCCTTCTCATCCAGGCAAGCCCTTCATTTGTAAGCAAAACAAATGTATCCAATTTAGGCAGAATCATGTTCTCATGAACATTAGAATCATTACCAAGAAATGAAAGTACCTGATAATTTAATTGGCGTGCGTGAGCTCTAGTAATTGGTCCAGTACATGTAGCTACAGGGATCGTGGGTGTAATTGTAGTATTGATGTCATCATCATCCTCCCCTTCTTGAATTGAAGTCGTCCTCGATAGAAGCTCATCTTCCTCACACAAGTAAGGCTTCAGATCTGCAATGTTAAAAGTGGGACTAACCCAAAATCTGCAGGTAGCTCAAGTTTATATGCATTATCATTTATTTTCTATAACACCTTAAAAGGACCATCAGCACGTGGCATTAGCTTTGACTTGCAAATCATGAAACCTATCCTTAAGCAAATGTAACCGAGGGAGTCATGGACTAAGGGGTACTCGGGGCGACGGCCCATTGTGCATGGGCCGGACTGGTGGAGCCGTATAATGACGGGAGATCTATGAAGCCGTGGTGTGCCCTCCAAGTCAAGAAGGCGCAGGATCTCTTCAAACCCTTGTTGTATTCTATCTTCGGTAACCCTAGCCCTATCGGTGTCTATATAAACCGAGGGTTGTAGTCATTAGGGGGGAGAGCTACATTCATCACCTCATAGCCTTAGGGTTTAGCTCATGCTGATCTCGAGGTAGATCTACTCTGTAAACCACGTTATGCATTCAATACAATCAAGCAGGACATAGGGTTTTACCTCTTCGAGAGGGCCTGGACCTGGGTAAACACTGTGTTGTCGTCCCTTGTTACCCATCGATCCTAGATCCACAGCTCGGGACCCCCTACCCCAAGGTCTGTCGGTTTTGACACCAACATTGGTGCTTTCGTTGAGAGTTCCACTGTGGGGTTACCCAAAGGATTGATGGCTCGCCTGATCATAATAGAAGGCATCGGATCCGGGGACTTCTTCGTCCCCGGTCAACTCTTCGCGTTCGGCAGCATTGTCCTACACGCCGACCCGACTGGTCGTCTGGATCAGATCGACAACTTCGCCCCCAAACACCGAATTCGATTCGGCAACCTGGAATACGTGACGGACTCACGGGGCGATCTGGTCTTCGCCAGATTCACTACCCCTTCCTCCGCTTCGAGCGGCGGCCAGACTCCACCTTCACCCGAACCCATCATGTCCACGGAAGATTTGTCCTCGACCTTTGAGGCAGGATCAGGAGGCGGAAGCCAGGAATCAATCTCGGCTGAACCGTTCCTCCACAATGCTCACCCAGCCATGAACTCCCACGACGAAGTGGCGGCCAATGGCCAAAAATTACTCCCAGCCCGAAGCAACTCGATCTCAAGCCCCGGCGTGGAATCCACATGCAGGGATCAAAATCCATCCTTGACTTCTGATGACTGTCCGGACCCCTTCGAGGATCCGGTCCCGCACCCCGAGCTTAGCTCAGCCTATAGAAATCAAGGACTGGCTAGGGCATTGACTGCCCTCGTTGCAACGGAATCTGGCCTAGAGCCCTCGAGTTCGGCGACCCTCGCTATGATAAACGAGGCATTGGACCAAATTCAGAAAATGACTATCCAGGAGGATCTCTCCCCCGCTCACGATCGTCAACCCATCGAGGTGTACTATAGGGAATTTTGCGTCCCACCCACCACCCACTTGGTAGCCACTATCGATGATTTAACCGATATGCTAGAATATAATTCGAAGAATACTAAATACATGGACGAGGGGGACGGAGCCACAGCCAGTGCCGATGTTCCCCCCCAAAACAAAAAAAGAAAAAAACAAAAAACAAAAAAAAAAAAAAAAAACAAAAACAAAGATAAAAGAAAAAAAAAAAAAAAACACACAAAAAACCCCCCCCCCCCCCCCCCCCCCCCCCCCCCCCCCCCCCCCCCCCCCCCCCCCCGTTACCGGCCGCTGGTCGGCCACTTCCACCTACGACATTTTCATGGTGGACACCCCCAAGGACGGCGACGGCACCCCCAATCAGGACAGAGGCAAGCCCAAAGATGAGCCTCCCAAACGCCAAAAACAGTGCCGTCGATCAAAGCCACGTCGAAGCCATGCAAGCAACGTGGAATCTGCAGAGAACGGCACCATAAATAATACGGATGACCTCGCCGGAGACTCAGCCTTCGAACATCATCAGGATGACCTCGTGCTACTTCTTGAGCTTGCATTGGTTTTTCCTTTGAAGAGGAAAGGGTGATGCAGCAAAGTAGAGATAAGTATTTCCCTCAGTTAGATAACCAAGGTATCAATCCAGTAGGAGGCACAAGCAAGTCTCCAATCTATGCACCTACACAGACAATCAAACACTTGCATCCAACGCGATAAAGGGGTTGTCAATCCCTTCACGGTCAATTGCAATGGTGAGATCTGATAAAGATGGATATAAAAGATTACTAAAATGTAAAATAAAATAAAAGTAAATAAATTGCAGCAAGATATTTTTGGTATTTTTGGTTTATAGATCTGAAAATATATAAGGGAAAATAGACCCGGGGGCCATATGTTTCACTAGAGGCTTCTCTCTTGAAGGAAAATAATACGGTGGGTGAACAAATTACTGTCGAGCAATTGATAGAAAAGCGCAAAGTTATGACGATATCCAAGGCAATGATTATGCATATAGGCATCACGTCCGTGTCAAGTAGACCGAAATGATTCTGCATCTACTACTATTATTCCACACATCGACCGACTCCTGCCTGCATCTAGAGTATTAAGTTCAAGAGAACAGAGTAACGCATTAAGTAAGATGACATGATTAGAGGGATAAACTCAAGCAATATGATGAAAACCCCATCTTTTTATCCTTGATGGCAACAATACAAATACGTGCCTCGCTACCCCTACTATGTCACTGGGTGAGGACACTGCAAGATTGAACCCAAAACTAAGCACCTCTCCCATTGCAAGAAATACCAATCTAGTTGGCCAAAACAAACCGATAATTCGAAGAGAAATACAAAGATATCAAATCATGCATATAGGAATTCAGAGAAGATTCAAATAATATTCATAGATAATCTAATCATAAATCCACAATTCATCGGATCTCGAGAAACACACCGCAAAAGAATATTACATCGGATAGAACTCTAAGAACATCGAGGAGAACATGGTATTGAAGATCATAGAGAGAGAAGAAGCCATCTATCTACTAGCTATGGACCCGTAGGTCTGAAGTAAACTACTCACGCTTCATCGAAAGGGCAATAGGCTTGATGTAGAGGCCCTCCGTGATCGAATCCCCCTCTGGCAGATCGTCGAAAAAGGCCCCAAGATGGGATCTCACAGGAATAGAGGATTGCGGCGGCGGAAAAGTATTTTTGTGGATGCCTCTGATGGTTTGGGAATATTTGGGAATTTATAGGCTGAAGATTAGGGTTAGAGGAGCTCTGAGGGACCCACAAGGCAGGGGGGCGCGCCCTGCACCCTTGCCGTCGCCTCGGGACTCCTTTTCCTTGGTCTCCAAGTCCTACGTGTGTCTTGTGGTCCAAGAAAAATCATCATAAAGTTTTATTCCGTTTGGACTCCGTTTGATATTCCTTTTCTGCGAAACTCAAAAACAAGGAAAAAACAGAAACTGGCACTGGGCTCTGGGTTAATAGGTTAGTCACAAAAATAATATAAAATAGCATATTAATCCATATAAAACATCCAAAACAGATAATATAATAGCATGGAACAATAAAAAATTATAGATGCGTTGGAGACGTATCAAGCATCCCCAAGCTTAATTCCTGCTCGTCCTCGAGTAGGTAAATGATAAAAACAGAATTTTTGATGTGGAATGCTACCTAACATATTTATCCATGTAATTTTCTTTATTGTGGCATGAATATTCAGATCCATAAGATTCAAAACAAAAGTTTAATATTGACATAAAAACAATAATACTTCAAGCATACTAATAAAGCAATCATGTCTTCTCAAAATAACATGGCCAAAGAAAGTTATCCCTACAAAATCATATAGTCTGGCTATGCTCCATCTTCATCACACAAAGTATTAAATCATGCACAACCCCGATGACAAGCCGAGCAATTGTTTCATACTTTTGAGGTTCTCAAACTTTTTCAACTTTCACGCAATACATGAGCGTGCGCCATGGATATAGCACTATAGGTGGAATAGAATATGGTGGTTGTGGAGAAGACAAAAAGAAGGAGATAGTCTCACATCAACTAGGCGCATCAAAGGGCTATGGAGATGCCCATCCATAGATATCAATGTGAGTGAGTAGGGATTGCCATGCAACGGATGCACTAGAGCTATAAGTGTATGAAAGCTCAAAAAGAAACTAAGTGGGTGTGCATCCAACTCGCTTGCTCACGAAGACCTAGGGCAATTTGAGGAAGCCCATCATTGGAATATACAAGCCAAGTTCTATAATGAAAAATTCCCACTAGTATATGAAAGTGACAATATAGGAGACTCTCTATCATGAAGATCATGGTGCCACTTTGAAGCACAAGTGTGGAAAAAGGATAGTAGCATTGCCCCTTCTCTCTTTTCTCTCATTTTTTTTATTTTGGGCTCTTTGGCCTCTCTTTTTTTCTTGCTTTTTTTTATTTTATTTTTCGTCCGGAGTCTCATCCCGACTTGTGGGGGAATCATAGTCTCCATCATCCTTTCCTCACATGGGACAATGCTCTAATAATGATGATCATCACACTTTTATTTACTTACAACTCGATACTTAGAACAAAATATGACTCTATATGAATGCCTCCCGCGGTGTACCGGGATGTGTAATGACTCAAGAGTGACATGTATAAAAAATATGAATGGTGGCTTTGCCACAAATACGATGTCAACTACATGATCATGCAAAGCATTATGACAATGACGAAGCGTGTCATAATAAACGGAACGGTGGAAGTTGCATGGCAATATATCTCGGAATGGCTATGGAAATGCCATAATAGGTAGGTATGGTGGCTGTTTTGAGGAAGGTATATGGTGGGTGTAATGCACCGGCGAAAGTTGCGCGGTACTAGAGAGGCTAGCAATGGTGGTAGGGTGAGAGTGCGTATAATCCATGGACTCAACATTAGTCATAAAGAACTCACATACTTATTGCAAAAGTCTATTAGCTATCGAAACAAAGTACTACACGCATGCTCCTAGGGGGATAGATTGGTAGGAAAAGACCATCGCTCGTCCCCGACCGCCACTCATAAGGAAGACAATCAATAAATAAATCATGCTCCGACTTCATCACATAACGGTTCACCATACGTGCATGCTACGGGAATCACAAACTTTAACACAAGTATTTCTACCAATCCACAATTACTCACTAGCATGACTCTAATATCACCATCTTTATATCTCAAAACAATATGAAAGGAATCAAACTTCTCATAGTATTCAATGCACTTTATATGAAAGTTTTTATTATATCCCTCTTGGATGCCCATCATATTAGGACTAAATTCATAACTTAAGCAAATTACCATGCTGTTTAGAGACTCTCAAAATAATATAAGTGAAGCAAGATAGTTCAATAATTTCTATAAAATAAAACCACCGCCGTGCTCTAAAAAGATATAAGTGAAGCACTAGAGCATATTGCCTAGCTCAAAAGATATAAGTGAAGCACATAGAGTATTCTAATAAATTCACGATTAATGCGTGTACCTCTCAAAAGGTGTGTACAGCAAGGATGATTGTGGCAAACTAAAAAGCAAAGACTAATATCATACAAGACGCTCCAATCAAAACACATATCATGTGGTGAATAAAAATATAGCCTCAAGTAAATTTACCGATAGATTGAAGACGAAAGAGGGGATGCCTTCCGGGGCATCCCCAAGCTTAGGATCTTTGTTGTCCTTGAATATTACCTTGGGGTGACTTGGGCATCCCTAAGCTTAGGCTCTTGCCACTCCTTATTCCATCAAATCTTTACCCAAAACTTGAAAACTTCACAACACAAAACTCAACAGAAAACTCATGAGATCCATTAGTATAAGAAAATAAAATCACCACTTTTGGTACTGTTGTGAACTCATTATTTATTTATATTGGTGTAATATCTACTGTATTCCAACTTCTCCATGGTTCATACCCCCCTGATACTACCCATAGATTCATCAAAATAAGCAAACAACACAAAGAAAACAGAATCTGTAAAAAACAGAATAGTCTGTGAATATTCGAATTTTTATAATACGTGTGTAAATCCAAATATTCTGAAAAATTAGGAAAACATAGGAAATTTGTATATAAATCTTTTTTAAAAAATTAGAGTTTTTCGTCACTTCTGTGAATTACTAAAATTCTGCAACTGGACACAAAAGTTTCTGTTTTTCAGCAAGATCAAATCAACTATCACCATAAGCCATCACAAAGGTCTCACTTGGCTCAAACACTAATTAAAACACAAAAACACAATTACTACAGAGGTAATAATGTGTGTTTTATTCAAGAACATAAGCAAAACAAAAAACAAAAAAATAAAATTGGGTTGCCTCCCAACAAGTGCTATTGTTTAACGCCCCTAGCTAGGCATAATGCAATAGATCTAGGTATTGTCATCTTTGGTATGCTTTTCCATAGATGTGTTCTCATCGGAAGATTTTGCAAAGATGACTTGGAACACATTATCCATAGAAATTTTGGCATCATTAAGCTGCCCATCTACGTATCCCCTTTGGTTTCCGGCTACAATCCAAGAATACTGTTGATTAACATCATTGAAAACTTGTTGGATCATATCTAAAACGAGGATTTTCTTTTTGAGATTCTAATAAAAAATCTGATTATTTGCAAACAAATGTCTCAAAGCATAGTCACTATTGTAAATAATCTCATCTATCACTGGTTTTTCATGATTCATACCGTAATGATAAAAAAATTCCATAGCTTCCCGTACTATATGATCAAACTCATTCTTAAGAACTTGGGAAGCTATCTTTTTAGCCTTAGGATCTTTTATAACGGGTAGCTCATAAAAAATCTTTGCAAGGTAGGATGGGTACAGATAAATCTATGCTCAAATTTCAGAACTAATGCTGAAATAGCTTCCGCATAAGTTTTAGTTCTTTTAAGTATGGGAATATCATCAAGAGGCAAATTGCCTACGCAATTGAAAAATTCTTGTATATGTTCCTTTCCCATAAAATTCCCTTGTCCCAAAACGAAAGTTTTAACATCCAAATTTCCTGAACGTCCAATTTTAGGAGTCAGGCCATCATTAGTTTCAGCCATGCCAAAGTCACTCATGGTAATGAGTTCAAGCAAACAAAAGATCGGATGGAAGAAGGGCGAATAAAAAGGCAAATCTTTTTGTGTTTTTTCTGAAAATCATTTTAGAAGAGGGGGAGACGAAAATGAGAGGCAAATGGCAAATAATGTAATGCAAGAGATGAGAGTTTATGATGGGTACTTGGTAGGCTTGCTGTAGAACCTCCCCGGCAACTGCGCCAGAAATTCTTCCTGGTACTTCTTGAGGTTGCGTTGGTTTTTCCCTTGAAGAGGAAAGGGTGATGCAGCAAAGTAGAGATAAGTATTTCCCTCAGTTAGAGAACCAAGGTATCAATCCAGTAGGAGGCACAAGCAAGTCTCCAATCTATGCACCTACACAAACAATCAAACACTTGCACCCAACGCGATAAAGGGGTTGTCAATCCCTTCACGGTCAATTGCAATGGTGAGATCTGATAGAGATAGATAAAAAAGATTACTAAAATAAAAAATAAAAGTAAAGTAAATAAATTGCAGAAAGATATTTTTGGTATTTTTGGTTTATAGATCTGAAAATATATAAGGGAAAATAGACCCGGGGGCCATATGTTTCACTAGAGGCTTCTCTCTTGAAGGAAAATAATACGGTGGGTGAACAAATTACTGTCGAGCAATTGATAGAAAAGCGCAAAGTTATGACGATATCCAAGGCAATGATTATGCATATAGGCATCACGTCCGTGTCAAGTAGACCGAAATGATTCTGCATCTACTACTATTACTCCACACATCGACCGACTCCTGTCTGCATCTAGAGTATTAAGTTCAAGAGAACAGAGTAACGCATTAAGTAAGATGACATGATGTAGAGGGATAAACTCAAGCAATATGATGAAAACCCCATCTTTTTATCCTTGATGGCAACAATACAAATACGTGCCTCGCTACCCCTACTATGTCACTGGGTGAGGACACCGCAAGATTGAACCCAAAACTAAGCACCTCTCCCATTGCAAGAAATACCAATCTAGTTGGCCAAACCAAACCGATAATTCGAAGAGAAATACAAAGATATCAAATCATGCATATAAGAATTCAGAGAAGATTCAAATAATATTCATAGATAATCTGATCATAAATCCACAATTCATTGGATCTCGACAAACACACCGCAAAAGAATATTACATCGGATAGAACTCCAAGAACATCGAGGAGAACATGGTATTGAAGATCATAGAGAGAGAAGAAGCCATCTAGCTACTAGCTATGGGCCCGTAGGTCTGAGGTAAACTACTCACGCTTCATCGGAAGGGCAACAGGCTTGATGTAGATGCCCTCCATGATCGAATCCCCCTCCAGCAGATCACCGGAAAAGGCCCCAAGGTGGGATCTCACGGGAAGAGAGGCTTGCGGCGGCAGAAAAGTTTTTTTTTGGATGCCTCTGATGGTTTGGGAATATTTGGGAATTTATAGGCCGAAGATTAGGGTTAGAGGAGCTCCGAGGGACCCACAAGGCAGGGGGGCGCCCCCCTGGGGCGCGCCCTGCACCCTTGTCGTTGCCTTGGGACTGGGGGGCGCCCCCTGCACCCTTGCCGTCGCCTAGGGACTCCTTTTCCTTGGTCTCCAAGTCCTATATGTGTCTAATGGTCCAAGAAAAATCATCGTAAAGTTTTATTCCGTTTGGACTCCGTTTGATATTCCTTTTCTGCGAAACTCAAAAACAAGGAAAAAACAGAAACTGGCACTGGGCTCTGGGTTAATAGGTTAGTCCCAAAAATAATATAAAATAGCATATTAATGCATATAAAACATCCAAAACAGATAATATAATAGCATGGAACAATCAAAAATTATAGATACGTTGGAGACGTATCACCTCGCAGGGCAGGAGGACCCGCTCAATTCAGAAAACCCCAATGACTCCGAGGATAGCAACTACGTCTCACTCTCTGAAGAGGAGGCCAGTCTTGGGGAGGACAATTTCATCATCCCCGAAGACCCTCTGGAGCAAGAACGGTTCAAGCGGAGGCTTTTAGCCACCGCCCGCAGCCTAAAGAAGCAAAAACGTAAAATCAAGGCCGAATAGGACACCCTCAACGACCGATAGTCCAAAGTCCTAGCTGCCGAAGAGGGGTACGGCCGCGATCAGCCAACCAAGAGTTATCCCAAGCGAAGACTCCTGCCACAGTTCGACGATCGGTTAAACTGAAACAATAGAGTCCGGGAGCAGCAGCAGATTAGGAGGGCCGAAGACCTCCGACGCGACGTAGCCCAAGTTCAGGGCACCACACACCCCTTGTCATTCACATAGAGGGTAAAGCAACATCAATTCCCGGAAGGCTTCAAGCCTGTGAACATCGAATCATACGACGGAACTACAGATCCAGCCGTATGGATAGAGGATTTCCTCCTCCACATCCACATGGCGCGAGGAGATGACCTCCACGCCATTAAATATTTGCCGCTAAAGCTTAAAGTCCTAGCTCGACACTGGTTGAACAGCCTTCCCGAAGACTCTATAGGTTGCTGGGAAGAGCTTGAGGATGCTTTTCGAGCAAATTTTTAGGGCACCTATGTCCGGCCTCCGGATGCTGACGACCTAAATCGCATCATGCAACAACCCAGAGAATCTGCCCGATAGTTTTGGAACCAATTCCTGACCAAGAAAAATCAGATCGTTGACTGTCCGGATGCCGAAGCCTTGGCTGCCTTTAAGCATAGTGTCAAGGACGAATGGCTTGTACGGCAGCTCGGCCAGGACAAACCAAGAACTGTGGCAGCCCTTACTTCCCTCATGACCCGCTTTTGCGCGGGTGAAGACAGTTGGCTTGCTTGCAAGAACACCAACCCAGACACACCCGGTACCTCTGAGGTTCGGGACGGAAATGGAAAGCCCCGACGCAGCAAGAATAAACATCGCCACAATGACGGCGAGGGTGAGGATACGGCAGTAAATGCCGGATTCCGAAACCAGAAGTACGAAACCCGAAAGAAAGCCCTTAAAGGCAACGGTGATGGCCCGTCTAGACTGGACACAATTCTGGACAGGCCTTGCCAGATCCACGACACATCGGAGAAGCCCGCCAACCACTCCAACCAAAATTGTTGGGTGATCAAATCAAACAGGTCGGCAAACTCACAGCTGAAGACTCGGGCAAAAGCCCATGAAGCGAGGATGATGACGAGCCTCGCAGGCCGAATAATGGAGGCCAGAAACTCTTCCCTTTCGAGGTCAAGATGGTAAACATGATTTACGCAACCCACATACCGAAGAAGGAGTGGAAGCGAGCGCGACGGGACGTATACTCCTTCGAGCCAGTAGCGCCGAAGTTCAATCCATTGTCAGCTTGCCCGATCACATTCGATCGCAGGGATCATCCCACCAGCATACGCCATGGAGGGTCCGCAGCCCTAGTGCTAGACCCCATCGTCGATGGATTCCACCTCACTAGAGTCCTAATGGACGGAGGGAGCAACCTCAACCTGATATACGAGGATACAGTGAGGAAAATGGGGATCGATCCATCAAGGATTAAACCCAGTAACACCACCTTCAAGGGGGTCATTCCGGGAGTGGAGGCCCGCTGTACGGGCACCGTGACGCTTGAAGTAGTGTTCGGATCTCCGGATAACTTCCGAAGCAAGGACTTGATCTTCGATATCACACCGTTTTGCAGTGGCTATCACACCCTCCTCAGCCGAACAGCGTTCGCCAAATTCAATGCCGTTCCGCATTATGCGTACCTCAAGTTGAAGATGCCTGGTCCTTCGGGCGTCATAAAACTATCAACGGCAACACAGAACGCTCACTTCGAACCGAAGAGCACACTACAACCCTAGCGGCCGAAGACCACACTGGCCCATATAGGCCCGGATGCCGACCCGCCGTAAGGGCCGGTGACAATAGTAAACGGGTTCAAACCCGTTCCCAGTCATGGGAACCCGCATGCGTTCGCCGCAAATAGGGATACCCGCCCCACGACACGCCCACATTCTTCACACTCCACGTGCCTCGTCAGCACAACTTTGCACTCAAAATACCATGGGCAGCCGTGAGGCATACATTAATCCGAAGTACATATTCGGTTAAACCGAACTTCAGAATTACCTCATCTTCGGACGACCCGGGGACCAATTCCGGATATCCCCAAGCTTAAAGCTCCATCAGCAGGGTCCTCGCCCATCAAGGTCTCATCGAAGGTCCCAACCCCCACCTATCAGAGGCAAAGGCGCAGACGTGCAGCAGGGCACAGTGAAGGCTTCAACTCACATATCAAGGCCCTGCATCAACCTTTACTCTATAAATTTTCTTTTTCTTTCTCTCTTACAATTACTGTCTTCGCAGTTCGAATTGTACGGTTAGATGTCCCGAGCTTACTAGAAATAATAAAAGTACCCTTTACGGTGTTCGGATATCCGCATCTTGCAATTTTCTTTGTATCTTTTTGGATTCCCCACTTGCTTTTCGAACAGCCCGGCATGAAAATATATTAACTAATCAAGAGCTCAATTTATGTATCAGGTCAATATCTTCAAGTCCGGCACCGCTTTCCGCTAGGTGTTCGGCGTCTCGGATATTTCACTATATGCATCTATTCCGAACTATGTCTTGGGTCAATAGTTGGGTTGCCCGGCTCCTGTGCTTGCCTCTTATGTTCCGCATGTTTGGCTAAGAGGGCAAAGGGAGAACCCCTGCGATTGTACTTCTGGTTTGCCCGGTCAAGTACTCATGAGGAAAAAGCCAAAAACTGACCGTCATAGTAAGCGCGAGCGGGTCCGTGATCCGATGATGAGGTTTGACTCTAAAAATTGTTGGCGATTTCGCCGTGTCACACGAAGGGTTTGTCTTAACACAAACCATGTGATCGGAAAGGGCAGGGTTTGATCCCTAAGTACATCACAATACACCGGGGGCTAGTCCCTAGTCCCCACCATCAAGCTCCTAAGGCTAAGTGAAAGCAGTAAAACTGAATAGTCTGATTGCCTGGTTTCGCTCCCGCACTACCGCCTCCGGGCACCAAGACATTGGCTAAGGGTAACAGTGCGGAGACAGAACACCCCTCGTGATATTCACCTGGGGGCTGAAGACGACGACTGGTAGCTTTCAGAATAAACATACGGCCACACAGGAGTCAAAATTTAACCATTACAATATCAAATAAGTCCGTCAGGCGCATAATGAAGCATAAGTCCCACTTGATACAAACTTAATACAACTACTCAAACATTACATCTTTCGAACACTGGCCCTCTATCGCCCGCGCTCTGGTTATCACCTGCGCGAAGTACTGCTCGGGGTGGCGATGCTCCTTCCCCTTGGGCGGAGGACCAGTGGTCATCTCCATTGGATTAATCCTCGCTCAATGAACCATGGTCTTCGCAAACGCGAGCCTCGCCCCCTCAAGGCACGCTGACCGCTTTACGGCGTCCATCCATAGCGGCGCCCCCCGTAGCTTCTGCACAAGGCCGAAGTAGGTGTCTAGAATGGGCTCGGCCGGCCACAGGCTGACACAGAGGTCCTTCAAGGCTAGCTCGGACATCCGATGCATCTCCATCAGCTGCTTCATATGATCGCTAAGGAGGGGTGGACGTTCGGAGTCCGGAAACTGTGACCAGAAGAGCCGCTGCGTGGAGTCCTCCTCGAGGGTGGCATAGTGACTCGCCATGGCCGCGGCATTCTTCAGATGTTCGGCGAAGATGTCTGCGGAGCGCCAGACCCTCGTCAGCAGGGCGAATCTGTTGCCTCCGAACACACTCTGAAGTAAATATTTCTTACCATTAGCAATTTGCGTGGCTTGCCGGAGCTCCTCCCGGACACCTCGAGAGTCACTCCTCGCCTCATGAAGCTCCTTCTCCATCTTGGATAGCCGGGAGGATTGCTCCTCCTGCCCCTTATCAAGGGCCTCCAGCTTCTTGGCGGCATCCTGGAGCTCCACTTAGACTTCGGTCACCCGAGCCTCATGTTGCTCGGCAGCAAGCTTGGCCTTCTCAAGCTCGGCCACCACCTTCTCAGCGGCCGTCTTCTTCTCGGCCGCCTCGGCCTCGGCTTTCTTCAGGGCCTCCTTCAAGCCCTCGACCTTGGCGGCAGCAGCTACAGGGTCATCAACATAAGGGATTAGCATACAGTCCGGATCGTTAATATCCAGCGTCAAGCAAGTACACATCTTCTCACAGGGCTTACCTTGCGCCTCGTCAAGCCGTTTGGTGACAAGGTCAAGCTCTTGATCGGAAAGCTTGAGCTTCCGATCCATCTCCTCTAACGCCGCGACATTAGCAGCTGCGGCCATGGAAGATGCCCGTGTCAGCAAAAAATATGTCGACATTATTATTCGGCTTACCAAATTTGATCCTCTGCAGGTCTCTCTGAGGTCCTGGCAGAGTCTCGGGGGCTGCTATGTATACGGCCTACCTAAACTAACAATTACAACCACATTATGAGGAAAGAGCATTACTTGACTTACCTCAAAGCCTGTTAGAAGGCCTTGGACAGCGTCGTTCAGTCCGGATTGGATGGAACGAACACTCTGCATAACCGCACTCATTAGAGTGCGATGCCCATCAACAATGACGGAGCTGCTCCCCAGCTCCTCCAGAATGTCTGGCCAGCCAGCTGCCGCCCATGTGGAGGTGTTCAGCGCTGGCGTTGGCTCCCCGGCCCCTCCCCCGCTGGGAGGAGCCTGTGCCGTCAAAGGCCTTGGGGGCTCGGGAGCGGTCGACGGTTGGGGTCTGGACTCCTTTCCCTCGCCAGCCAGGAGGGACGCTCCCTCCTGGTCTTCGGTGACCAAGGTGTTAACCTCGATCATTATGGCATCCGCCTCCCCCTCTGTGTTCGGAGGAGAAGGAGTCCTTTGGGACCGCACCTCCTCAACCTCTTCGGGGATCGGAGGAGGTGCAGAGTGCGCCATAGACCCACTGTCCGCCAGTTCGGCGGGTGGAGACGTCCCCTCCGAAGTCTGCTCGGTGGGGTGTTCACGTGGGGGACTGCAACTCGGAGGGGTTAACCTTCAACTAAAGCAAATTACTGAAAATGAGATAGCTAAAAATGCCAACGCCTTACCTGCTGGCCGGGGGCTTGACCCAGGGATCCTTCTCCGGAACCTTCTCGGACACTTCGGACTCCTTGTCAGAGTCCGAACTATCAGACAGGACCAGCTTGGGCCGGCATTGTCTCTTCGGGGCCGGAGAAGGTTGGACCTCCTCGATGTCCTCGGACGCCGCCCTCTTCTTGGAATGCGAGGAGGCACTCTCCTCCTCGTCCTCATCCTCACCCCCATCCTACACAGATGAGGCCGCAGCATCTCCGGACCGATTGCCCAGATGAACCCTATGGTGGAGGCCATCCCTGGCCTCCTGCACTTCTTTCTTCTTGACCTTCTTGGTGGGCGCCTTATAAGGCACCAAGACCAGCAGCTTTTCCAGCTGCTCTGATCGGGGCCCTTCTGGCAGAGGCGCCGGGCCGCGGATCTTCTTGGCCTTGGCAAGCTAGCCCTGCAAAATCCACATACCAGGGTTAGACCGAATCAAACGTGGTATGAATATTCGAACACTCCTCGAAGAAAGAAATGTCGCTCACCTCCCTTGGGGGGTTCGCAGCGTCGAGGCCGACGTCCTTCCCCTCGACTGGCCACTCCTTCTGGTGCTGGAATAGTTGGCCCCATATCTTGTCAGGAGTCGTGCCGTAGAGGTGTCACACAGTGGCCGGATCCTCGGGCTCATACTCCCACATGGGCTTGGCCCTCTCCTTGCAAGGGAGGAGCCGGCGGTGGAGCATGATCTGGACCACGTCGACCAACTTCGCGCCGGTCTCTATTATGCTGTCGACGCACTTTTGCAGCACTTTCGTGTCGGCAACACACCCCTAGTCCGGGCTCTTGGTGGTCCAGGAGGCCAATCTGGTAGGGGGTCCAGACCTGAATGCGGGGGCCGCTCCCCATGTGGCTTCACTCGGCTCGGTGATATAAAACAACTCCTTCTGCCACATCCGGATGGTGTCGACAAAGTGGCCGTCCGGCCACTGGACCCGTGTCAGCTTACTAATCATGGCCCCTCCGCAGTCCGCATGCTCGCCGCCGACCACCTTGGGCTTGACATTGAACACCTTCAGCCATAACTCGAAGTGCGGCTGGACTCGGAGGAGCGCTTCATAGAAGACGATGAAGGTCGAAATGTGGAGGAGGGAGTTGGGGTCTAGATCGTGAAAATCCAGCCCGTAGAAGAACATCAGCCCCCACACAAAGGGATGCAGGGGAAATCCGAGCCCCCTAAGGAAATGGGGGAGAAAAACTACCCTTTCGCCCGGCTTGGGCGTAGGGATGATCTGGCCCTCTTCGGGGGCCCGATGGGCGACATTGGCCGGCAAGTATTTGGCCTCCTTCAGCTTCAGAATGTCCTCGTTGGTGACAAAGGAGGCCTCCCACTTCCCATTGGCAGCAGATCCAGCCATGGTCGAAGGATGTGAAGTGGGATTCGCTGTGGAAGCAGAGAGAAAGCACGCTGGAGCTCTGAAGGTCTGCGTGAGCGGAAGGTGGAAGAGGGCGTGGGATGCAGACTGTAGTGGCCCCCCTTTATAGACTGTTGGCAGGCCAGGGATTCCTTTTTCCATGCCGCTGGCCTCTCCACTTCCTGATATCTCCGCAACATTATGAGCGGGGAGGGGAATCGAAGTCATTAACCATATCCCCCGAAAAGTGGGACACGATCTCCACCTTGAGGGGACATGTCAAACGTGGCGTCAACCTCGGGTCGCACTTCGAGAAATAGTAACTGCATGGCGTTATGGCCGGAAACGACTCTTCGTTAAAAGAGAAAAAGTTGTCAGATAAAGGCACTATTTGCGCTGGAGCGATGTTTTTATTATTACCTTCGGTGTTAAGTAGAACTACCATTTCAGATTCCGGACATCACTTGGTTCCAAACAGGGGAGAGACATAATGAGGAACTCGCCCCGCAAGCCGAATACTGGTCAGATGGATGGATACCGGATACAAGTCTTGGCGTTGGAGGCAAGTTCGGGGGCTACTGAGGGAGTCATGGACTAAGGGGTCCTCGGGGCGACGGCCCATTATGCATGGGCCGGACTGGTGGAGCCATATAATGACGGGAGATCTATGAAGCCGTGGTGTGCCCTCCAAGTCAAGAAGGCGCAGGATCTCTTCAAACCCTTGTTGTATTCTATCTTCGGTAACCCTAGCCCTATCGGTGTCTATATAAACCGAGGGTTGTAGTCATTAGGGGGGAGAGCTACATTCATCACCTCATAGCCTTACGGTTTAGCTCATGCTGATCTCGAGGTAGATCTACTCTATAAACCACGTTATGAATTCAATACAATCAAGCAGGGCATAGGGTTTTACCTCTTCGAGAGGGCCTGAACCTGGGTAAACACTGTGTTCGTCGTCCCTTGTTACCCATCGATCCTAGATCCACAGCTCGGGACCCCCTACCCCGAGGTCTGCCGGTTTTGACACCGACAGTAACCAAACAAGATCTCCAGGTGCAAAGACAACATGTTTTCTGCCCTTATCTCCAGCAAGTTTATATTTAGCATTCATGCGCTCAATATTTTCCTTAGTTAACTCATGCATTTTTAAGATCAATTCAGCATGTCGTTTAGCATCAAAATTAACCTTCTCCGAAGATGGAAGAGGCAACAAATCAATGGGTGCACGAGGTAGGAAACCGTACACAATCTCAAAAGGACACATCTTAGTAGTAGAATGCAGCGAACGATTATAAGCAAATCCAATATGAGGCAAGCATTCTTCCCACATTTTAAGGTTATTCTTCAAAACAGCCCTAAGCATAGTAGACAATGTTCTATTGATTACTTCAGTTTGTCCATCAGTTTGGGGGTGACATGTAGTACTAAACAACAATTTAGTCCCCAACTTAGCCCATAAACATCTCCAAAAGTGGCTAAGAAATTTAGTGTCACGGTCTGAAACAATTGTATTTGGTACACCATGCAAGCGAATAATTTCATGAAAGAACAAATCAGCAATATTAGCGGCATCATCGCTTTTATGACATGGTATAAAGTGTGCCATTTTCGAGAATCTATCAACGACAACAAATATGCTATCCATCCCCTTCTTTGTTCAAGGTAAACCTAAAACAGAGTCCATAGATATATGCTCCCATGGAACACTAGGTACAGGCAAAGGCATATATAAACCATGAGGATTGAGTCGTGACTTAGCTTTTTGAAATGTAGTGCAGCGAGCAACAAAACGCTCAACCTTTGGCCAAGAGAAATGTGTAGTAAGTACATCCTTCGTCTTCTTCAGGCCAAAGTGTCCCATTAATCCTCCTCCATGCGCCTCCTGCAATAACAAAAGACGAACGGAGCTAGCTGGAATGCATAGCATGTTAGCATGGAACACAAATCCATCATTAACAATGAACTTGTTCCATGTTCTTCCTTCTTTAGAATTCTGCAGTACATCTTTAAATTCAGCATCATGCACATATTGATCTTTGATAGTCTCCAAACCAAATATTTTAAAGTCAAGTTGTGAAAGCATAGTATAACAACGAGACAATGCATCGGCAATAACATTTTCTTTACCCTTCTTGTGTTTAATGACATAAGGGAAAGTCTCAATGAATTCGACCCATTTAGCATGTCTACGGTTCAATTTAGCTTGACTTTTAATATGTTTCAAAGATTCATGATTAGAATGTATAACAAATTCTTTGGGCCATAAATAATGTTGCCATGTTTCCAAAGTCCGAACAAGAGCATATAATTCCTTATCATAAGTAGAATAATTCAGACTAGGCCCACTCAATTTTTTAGAAAAGTATGCAACATGTTTACCATCTTGTAATAACACACCTCCTAATCCAATTTCACTAGCATCACATTCAAACTTAAAAGTCTTAGTCAAATCAGGAAGTTGGAGTAATGGAGCATGTGTCAACTTATCTTTCAATACCGTGAAGGCTTCTTCCTGAGCAGTACCCCAAACAAAAGGCACATCCTTCTTTGTAAGCTCATTGAGAGGTGCAGCAATGGTGCTAAAATCTCTCACAAAATTCCTATAGAAACCAGTGAGTCCAAGAAAACTCCTCACTTTGTGACCGTTTTGGGATACGGCCAACTCTCACTAGCTTCAATCTTGGCTTTATCAACTTCAATTCCCTTTGGAGTAACAACATAGCCAAGAAAAGATACTTGATCGGTGCAAAAGGTGCACTTCCCAAGGTTACCAAACAAACATGCATCACGTAGAGCAATAAAAACAACACGTAAATGTTCCAAATTTTCCTCCAAAGATCTGCTATAAATCAGTATATAATCAAAGTAGACTACCACAAAGCGTCCAATGAAAGCACGTAAAACTTCATTCATTAATCTCATGAAAATGCTAGGTGCATTAGTTAACCCAAAAGGCATGACTAACCACTCATATAAGCCAAACTTAGTTTTAAATGCTGTTTTCCATTCATCTACCAATTTCATACGAATTTGATGGTATCCACTATGCAAATCAACTTTGGAGAATATTGTTGATCCACTTAATTCATCAAGCATATCATCTATCCTAGGAATAGGATGACGATAATGAATAGTAATATTATTAATGGATCTACAATCAACACACATACGTGATGTACCATCCTTTTTTGGCACTAGAATAATAGGAACAGCACAAGGACTAAGGGATTCATGTGTATAACCTTTGTCAAGCAGCTCCTGTACTTGACGCATAATCTCCTTCGTCTCTTCTAGGTTGGTACGGTATGGCACACGGTTGTGTAGTGATGCACCAGGAATTAAGTCAATCTGATGCTCAATCCCTCAAATAGGTGGTAATCCCGGTGGCACGTCTTGTGGAAAGACGTCAGCGAATTCCTGCAAAATGTTAATAACAGCAGGAGGCAAAGAGGAAGGCACGTCCTCAAATGAAAATAATGCCTCTTTGCACACAAAAGCATAGCAAACAGCTTTGCTGAAATCTAGATCATTAATATCAGATTTGGTGGCAAGTAAACATCCACTGTCAATTTAATTTCAGATGCAACACTAGATGATGGTTTGTTATTAGGCTTCATTGTTGCTCAAATTCTTTTGCCACAATCTAATTTTCACTCTTTTTTTGCTCCTGTTTTGCTTTACTAGCTCTAGTAAGATCATCTTTCAAAAAGTGTTCAGGAGACATAAGAAGCAGAGTAATATGTTTATCCTTATGAACAAGAGTATACTGATTGTTTCTACCATGGTGTACAAAAATTTTCTCGAATTTCCATGGCCTACCAAGTAATAAAGAGCATGCTTGCATGGGTACCACATCACAGTCAACATAATCAGCATATGTAGCGATACTAAAATGCACACGCACAGTATGTGTTGCCTTAACCTTGCCACTGTTGTTGAACCATTGTATGTAGTAAGGATGAGGATGTGGTTTGGTGGTGAGAGTCAGCTTCTCCACCATCTCCATGCTAGCCAGGTTGTTGCAACTCCCTCCATCAATGATGATGCAAACAGAACGTTCCTTCACAACTCCCTTTGTATGGAACAAATTGTGCCTCTGGTTTTGCTCAGCCTGTATTATCTGCACACTCAAAACACATTGAGCAACTAAACTTTCATACATGTCAACATCGTCAGCAGCCATGTATTGCGTCTCTTGTTCAGAATCATGTCCACCCTGCTCTTCACTAGCAATAAGAGCCAAAGTCTCCTCATCATAGTCACTAGCAGACTCATACCTACCATCCTCAGTAACAATCATCACACGTGGAGATGGACATTTGATATACCTGAGATTTAATAGCTCGGCACGGTTTGTACACAATTTCGAAGGGAAGGAGCTCTATGGCCCATTTGGCAATGTGGCATGTGGCTTCCCTATTATTAATGGTGTCATTCAAGGATACCTCGGATGCCACTGTTACCGAACACTCTTGAAAGTAGTGTTGGAGCTTTCAGGATGCCATAAAAGCTGTATAGGCTATCTTCTGATAATGTGGATACCGAGATTTGCACGGGGTAAGCACTTCTGATACATAGTAGACTGGCTTCTGCACCCGGAACTTGTGGCCCTCCGCTTCTCGTTCTACCACGAGTATCGCGCTCACCGCTTGATTTGTGGCCGAGATGTATAATAACATGGGTTCGCCAATGCCGGGTGCTGCTAGTATGGGGTTGCCTACTAGTATTGTTTTTATTTCCTCCAGTGCAGCGGTTGCTTCATCGGTCCACTCGAAGTTTTTTGGTCTTTTTGAGTAGTCCGTAGAGTGGCAGTGCCTTTTCACCAAGGCGGGAGATGAAGCGGCTCAGGGCTGCCATGCAGCCTGCCAACTTCTGGACGTGTTTAAGCCCCGTGGGTATTGCTAGCTGGGATAAAGCTCAGATTTTAGCCCGATTGGCCTCTATCCCCCTGTGGGAAACAATAAATCAGAGCAGTTTTCCGGTGGGAACCCCGAAGACACATTTGTCCGGTTTGAGCCGTATATCGTAAGCCCGCAAATTTTTGAAGGTCTTGCGGAGGTCGTCCACCAACTGGCTGATGTGTTTGGTTTTAATGACCACGTCGTCTACATATGCTTCGATTGTTTTGCCGATTTGGTTTTTCAGGCATGTTTTAATCATGCGCTGATATGTGGCGCCTACGTTCTTTAACCCGAAGGGCATTGTGTTGAAGCAGAATGGTCCGTAGGGGGTGATGAACGTAGTTGCGGCTTGGTCGGACTCCTTCATCTTGATTTGATGGTATCCAGAGTGGGCGTCGAGGAAGCATAGTGAGTCGTGTCTAGTGGTGGCATCGATGATCTAGTCTATCCAGGGTAAGGGGAAGGGATCCTTATGGCAGGCTTTATTTAAGTCTTTTAAATCGACGCATAGCCGCCAGGATTTATCCTTCCCAGGTACCATGACCAGATTTGCCAACCACCCAAGGTGTTTGATTTCTCGGATGAATCCAGCTTCAAGTAATTTTGCTAATTCCTCCCCCATGGCTTGACGCTTGGGTTCATAAAATCAGCGCAGTGCCTGTTTGACTGGCTTGAAGCCCTTGATTATGTTTAGGCTATGCTCCGCTAGTCTTCATGGGATTCCTGGCATATTCGAAGGGTGCCAGGCAAATATGTCCCAGTTCTCGCGTAGGAATGTCCGCAGTGCTTCATCAACTACGGGGTCCAGCTAGGCTCCAATGGACGTTGTTTTATTGGGATCTGTTGGATGCACTTGGAACTTGACTATTTCATCAGCTGGCTTGAATGATGTGGATTTGGACCTTTTACTAAGGACCACGTCGTCCCTGTCCATCGTTGTGCGGAGTGTAGTTAATTCCTCGGCTGCGAGAGCCTCGGATAATGCTTCGAGGGCAAGCGATGCTATTTTGTTTTCGGCTCAAAGGGCTCTATCCGGATCACTTGCGAGTGTGATCACGCCATTGGTCCCTGGCATTTTGAGTTTCATATACCCATAATGTGGTATGGCCTGAAACCTTGAGAATGCCTCACGCCCCAATAGGACGTGGTATCCGCTATGGAAGGGCACAATGTGGAAGAGTAATTCTTCGGACCTGTAGTTCTCGGGAGTGTCGAATACTACGTCCAGAGTGACTCGTCCGGAACAGCGCGCCTCTCTTCCGGGGATAATTCCTCGAAAGGTGCTATAGCTTTGTTCGATGCGAGATCTGTCGAACTACATTTTGTCAAGGGTGTCCTCGTAAAGGAGGTTTAGACCGCTGCCTCCGTCCATAAGCACTTTGGTTAGTCTAAAGCCGTCCACTATAGGGTCAAGGACTAGTGCGGCGGGTGCTCGGACAGGGCGGGCCCTTGGTTCATCTTCTTCATCAAAGGTGATTGGTGTATCCGTCCATGAGTTTGCGGCTGTAACCTGGTGGGCTTGGCCGAGTTCTCGAAGGGTTCTTTTCCTCTGATTGTTTGAGGAGAATGTCTCGTAGATTGTCCGAACGTCATTGTCACTGTAGGGGGTGTTGATGATCGTCTACTGGGGGGTGTGAGTCCAAGGATAGCTTCGCCGCTCTTGGCCACCTGCCTGACCACCCAACAAGCTCGAAGCTTGTGGGTTGGATTTGTGTTCAGCAAGGCGAGTGTATGGGGCATGGTTTATCCAGTAGCTCATCCAGGACTGTTCTGGGTCCGGCGAGGGATCTATTCTTCTTTTCGGTGGGCTCATGTTCGGGCGACCGCCATGGGTATACGCGTTTTGCTTGAGCTTTTCTTGGTTTCTCGACATGGGGTGATTCCACACGCATTTGTTGTGCTTTCCAATCTCTTTCCATGGTGCAATATTTGTGTACCAGGTCCAATAATTTGGTGAAGCTTTGCACATGGCGACCGATGTGGGCATTCAAGATTCTTCGTCCCGGCAGTTGAACCGAAAGTTCGCTATTATCTCTTGATCGCAGCAATTCATCATCTTGTCTTTGACCAGGAGGAATCTAGCCCAATAATAATGGACCATTTCTCCGGGCTGTTGGTTAACATACATCAAATCCCATACGTCAGGGTTTCCCGAGTTACTTGGGGAGTACTCGACGTGGGAGGTGGGTGGGAAAAAGTTCGCGTTCTAGTGGGTTGCATATCCAGAACTTTGGCGGTGGTGTCAAGCACCCCGGAATATCTGGTACGCTGAGTTCAGAATCTGGACTGTCTGCATACTGTAGCACAGATTCGAGGTCATGTTTCAAGTCGATGCTTGGTTCCGGGCTCTCTTCAGGGCGAACATCTGACTCCGGGCCCGAAGGCTGGGTGAGACAATCGCCAACCCGGATGCAGCTTGTTTTTAGCTTTGGTGACTGTGAGCCTTCGGTCAATTCCTTGATGGTGGTGACGAGGTGTGTGATGGGTGGGATGTAAATTTCCCTGTTATCGGGCTTGAGCCTGATCTGATCGTAGACCGAGGATTGGTCGTCGGGGATTCCCATGGCTCGGATCCGGTCTAGTAGATCATTCAATGATGAAAGGTCTAACGGGTCCATACCCTCCGAATGTTCGGGACTTACCTGTAGTACAGTGATGTCTACTATGCAACTTTATTCTTGTAGACTTGTGTTGGGCCTCCAAGCACAGAGTTTTGTAGGACAGTAGCAATTTTCCCTCAAGTGGATGACCTAAGGTTTATCAATCCGTGGGAGGTGTAGGATGAAGATGGTCTCTCTCAAACAACCCTGCAACCAAATAACAAAAAGTCTCTTGTGTCCCCAACACACCCAATACAATGGCAAATTATATAGGTGCACTAGTTCGGCGAAGAGATGGTGATAAAAGTGTAATATGGATGGTAGAAATATACTTTTATAATCTGAATAAATAAAAACAGCAAGGTAGCAAGTGACAAAAGTGAGCACAAACGGTATTGCAATGCTTGAAAACAAGGCCTAGGGTCCGTACTTTCGCTAGTGCAATCTCTCAACAATGCTAATATAATTGGATCATATAACCATCCCTCAACGTGCGATGAAGAATCACTCCAAAGTTCCTATCTAGCAGAGAACATAAGAATAAATTGTTTGTAGGGTACGAAACCACCTCAAAGCAATTCTTTCCGATCAATCTATCCAAGAGTTCGTACTAAAATAACACCAAAGCAAATTCAGATTTGTAATGCTCAATCCAACACAAAGAACCTCAAAGAGTGCCCCAAGATTTCTACCGGAGAAACAAAGACAAGAACGTGCATCAAACCCTATGCATAGATAACCCCAATGTCACCTCGGGAATCCGCGAGTTGAGTGCCAAAACATATATCAAGTGAATCAATATAATACCCCATTGTCACCACGGGTATTCGTATGCAAGACATATATCAAGTGCTCTCAAATCCATAAAAGTATTCAATCCAATAAAACAAAATCTCAAAGGGAAAACTCAATTCATCACAACAAGATAGAGAGGGGAAAACACCATATGATCCGACTATATTAACAACGCCCGTGATACATCAAGATCGTGACATCTCAAGAACACGAGAGAGAGAGAGATTAAACACATAGCTACTGGTACAAACCCACAGCCCCGAGGGTGGACTACTCCCTTCTCATCATGGTGGCCGCCGGGATGATGAAGATGGCCACCGGTGATGATCTCCCCCTCCGGTAGGGTGCCAGAACGGGGTCTAGATTGGTTTCTCGTGGCTACAGAGGCTTGCGGCGGTGGAACTTCTGATCTAGGGTCTCCGCGAGGGTTTTTGGAATATTTGGCAATTTATAGGGCGAAGAGGCTGTGCGGGAGGCCACCGAGGTGGGCAAAACCCACCAGGGCGCGCCTGGGGGCCCTGGTGGGTTGTGCCCCCCTCAGGGCACCCCCCAGGTGCTGCTCTGGCCCATTGGATGTCTTCTGGTCCATAAAAAATCCACAAAAAGTTTCGCTGCGTTTGGACTCCGTTTGGTATTGATTTTCTGCGATGTAAAAAACAAGCAAAAAACAACAACTGGCACTGGGCACTATGTCAATAAGTTAGTCCCAAAAAATGATATAAAGTTGCTATAAAATGATTGTAAAACATCCAAGAATGATAATATAGCAGCATGAATACTTCATAAATTATAGATACGTTGGAGACGTATCATACAGCCGTTCTGGGGACGCTCGAGGTTGTGCCTAGGCGGTGTTCGGCCGGAACTAGCTCGGTCGAACTGACGGAGTCGGACTTTGAGGCTGGGCTCCGTGTAACATCAGTCCCCGTCTGGTTTACCACTCCTGAAATTAAAGCTCCGGTATTAGTGAGTTTTTTAAGGGGAGCTGAAGGTTTTGATAGAGTAAGATCTCCCCGGGAGTCGGCGGTGAACTCTAGGTTCCCAAACCTGATCTCCTGGCCGGGGGCAAAGTTTTTCACCGGGCCGAGGCAGCCGGTCGAATCGACGTGCAGTACGACAATGCCAAATGCCAAAACTTGGTCGAGGACGAAGACGTCCCTGGCGTGGATGGCGTCATTGACGAACAGGCAAGCCATTAATCCTTTCGGCGACCCAACAGTGGAACTCTCAATCAAAGCACCAATGTCGGTGTCAAAACCGGCGGATCTCGTGTAGGGGGTCCCGAGCAGTGGTTCTTGGATCAATGGGGAACAAGGGACGAAGGACACGATGTTTACCCAGGTTCGGGCCCTCTCTAAGAGGTAAAACCCTACGTCCTGCTTGATTATATTGAAGTGTATAGGAGGATTACAGAGTCGATCTACCATGAGATCAGATGAACTAACCCTAGGCGAGTAGGATGATGATTGTTGTTCTAGCCTCTATGAACTAAACCCTTTGGTTTATATAGACACTAGGGGTATTAGGGTTACATATGGTCGATTACAATAAGGGAATAAACATGCCGAATCTTCCATCTTGACTTGGAGGACACACCAAGACACCAAAGATCTCTTGCCCGGATACGAAGCTGCCTCGTAGTCCGGCCTTCCAGCAGTTGTAGTGCGGCCCACCTGTCCAGCCCATGAGAGATGAGGCGACGGCCCGAGGACCCACTAGTCCAGGTCTCCCTCAAGGTGGTTGGGTGCAACCTCCGAGGAGTTTTGTAAAACTTAATGTGGACGCCTATTTTGATCATGACCTACTTAGGGGCACAACTGGTGTTGTTTTGAGGGATGATAAAGGAAAATTCTTTGCAGGAGGAATTGGATAATTGATTGGTGCACGGATGTCCTGACGGCTGAAGCTTTGGCGCTCAGATATGGTCTATCAATTGCTTAAAGGGTGGGTTGCAACCGTCTCGTTATTAACTCAGATAACTTGGAGGTCATCGATGTTGGGAAACATAGTAGAAAACAAAAAAAATTGTGCCAATGCACAACCAAGATCAATATGAAGATGCATTAGGGGTCAGGATCACGATCGTTACCGTCACCGAGTTGTAGCAGAAGAAGAACATGACGGTGTAGATCATACTTGGAGTCCCTCGAACCGTCAATGAATGATCCCATGAACCACCCACGATTAATCCCTCGAACCGAAGACCGAAAGCACGGCCTCTCTGCTTGGTTGCAAGTGTGATGAGGACATCAATACTACACTTTATACCATGTCATAAAAGCGATGATGCCGCTAATGTTGCTAATTTGTTCTTTCGTGAAATTATTCGCTTGCATGGTGTGCCAAATACAATTGTTTCAGATCATGACACTAAATTTCTTAGCCACTTTTGGAGATGCTTATGGACTAAGTTGGGGACTAAATTGCTTTTTAGTACTACATGTTACCCCCAAACTGATGGACAAACTGAAGTAATCAATAGAACATTGTCTACTATGCTTAGGGCTGTTTTGAAGAATAATCTTAAAATGTGGGAATAATGGTTGCCTCATATTGAATTTGCTTATAATCGTTCACTGCATTCTACTACTAAGATGTCCCCTTTTGAGATTGTGTATGGTTTCCTACCTCGTGCACCCATTGATTTGTTGCCTCTTCCATCTTCGGAGAAGGTTAATTTTGATGCTAAACAATGTGCTGAATTGATCTTAAAAATGCATGAGTTAACTAAGGAAAATATTGAGCGCATGAATGCTAAATATAAACTTGCTGGAGATAAGGGCAGAAAACGTGTTGTCTTTGCACCTGGAGATCTTGTTTGGTTACATTTGCGTAAGGATAGGTTTCCTAATTTGCGCAAGTCAAAGCTAATGCCACGTGCTGATGGTCCTTTTAAGGTGTTAGAGAAAAATAAATGATAATGCATATAAACTTGAGCTACCTGCAGATTTTGGGGTTAGTCCCACTTTTAACATTGCAGATTTGAAGCCTTACTTGGGTGAGGAAGATGAGCTTCCATCGAGGATGACTTCAATTCAAGAAGGGGAGGATGATGAGGACATCAATACTACAATTACACCCATGATCCCTGCAACTACATATACTGGACCAATTACAAGAGCTCGCGCACGTCAATTAAATCATCAGGTACTTTCGTTTCTTGGTAATGATTCTAATGTTCATGAGAACATGATGCTGCCTAAATTGGCATTTGTTTTGCTTACAAATGAAGGGCCTAGCCTGGACGAGAAGGATGAACATTGGAGCAAGATCAAGCATGAAGAGGATAGCATGCGCAAGGGGAACAAGAACGGAGTTTCAAGTGATGATTTCAGGACTTTGAAGCCACAATAATGAGTGCATGAAGGCTTGGACGAAATATACAAGATGCTACTTCATAATTTTCATCCAAAGGCTATTATAGGTGCCGCGTCACCTTATTATTGGGCTAGGCCCATGTAATTTCAAAATACTTCAATATAGGTTGTTTTTAGAGTCCGTATGTGTGGGGAAACAGAGTTAGGGTTAGTTTCGGACCCCTCCTCCTAGGGGTCACGAAATTCCCCTCTATTCCTCAATATATATAGCCCTTAGGGCGTCATTAAGACTTTGGGTTTTGTTTAGATTAAATTTCGCCATAGCTGCAACTTCACATACTTTGTTTGTGTTCAACGACCAGACAAAGACGTCACAGAACCCCACTTTGATAAATAAAGCTTTCATCTTAAATTCGCAATATCCAGATTGCAATCTCAGTTTATTGCTTGTTCTTCGTTTGCCTACAGGAAATAGACCTTCATGGTCAGGTTGATCATGCTTCGGCGTGGTCAATAACCTCTTGGAGTTGGTTTACCAATTGCTAAGGCACGACATCCTCACACGTTCATAGTCGGATCGTCAAAGTCTACTCCACCAAAAACGATAGCCACCATCTCATGGAAAGACGGGACACCTTTGCCTCTATCATGTGGTATCAGATTTCTAGGTTGCTCGGTGAGACTTTACCTATTTTTCGTAGTTAGATCGCGTGTGTTTTCATACCTAGAGTCCACAAAAAAAGCCAAAAAAATTAGGGTTAGTTCATCATATCCGAACCACTCTGAGCCTTTGCATAATCTTTTTAGTGTTTTGCTTTGTTGAATTTGCAGTTGCATCGTCGTGTCGAGTTGCTGGTCTTAGCGTCTAGTTACCTTAGAGTTTTGAGTTCTGGTAACAGGTTTTCACGTCGCTGCCGCACCATCTTCATCACCGCCGTCATATACCATCACCAAATATCCGCTGCCAATCCGAGTCCAAATCCAACCCATAATCGCCATTAGATACATATCCGCCACCAGTCCGAGTTCCATCCGTTTCATCTCCGCCACCAATCCTAGTCCGAGTCCAGTTTTTCCTTCTCTGTTATTGCTTTTGAGATCACGCCATACTACGATCGTGATCAAGTCGGACTCCCGAACTTCCGTGCCACCCGTACAAGAAAAATAGTTCCAGTTTAAAAAAAACTAAGTCTGGAAAATTCTGGCTAGGCAGTTTTTAGACCATTTGTAAACTTTTTCGAGAGAAAAATTGTTGCAGAGCAAAAAAAGGAAAAAAAAGTGAAAAAGGTGAAAAAAGAGATTCAGAGTGTGCTCCTCCCTTGTTTACGTGCAACGCCGTGATTTTGTTAGTGTTGTAGGCTCGCGTCTCTAGTACGGTCTAGCCTAGGACCAGCACAGTACCGTCTTGAGCATTTCTTCAACTTTGCATCTCTGAATTGATTATTGTTGACCCTTTTTTGCTACCATATTATAAGCCTTCCCAGCTCCACATACATCTACGTCGTGCGTTTAACACCACTTGGCAATCGCTTTATCCAAGCTTTCAGAGTTGTGATTACCACGGTTGCCGATCACCGCCTGCTGCTGGGTAAGAACTGGTAAGAAATTGAGCTTTCCTTGACGGATTCGTGAATCCACCACACCACCACACCACTTCCTAATAGTTTGTAGGATCATATTCTTGTGTGTTTCTATTGCTACTAACCATGGCAGGTTCACAAGCCGATAAGACTGACTGGGAGAACATGCCGAACAAGGCATTACATGATAAATTTCAGCAAATGATGACTGAACAGGTGCAAGATGTGCTAACCAATTTTGAAGAGTCCATGGATAAGATAGCTCGATAACAAGTTTAATGAACTGCTTGCGTGTCTTCCACAACCACCACCGGCTGCACCTGTCGTACCTCTGCAACAACAACAACAACAACATCAACAACAACAATGTCATCTTCCAAATCAAGTGGGACGAGCAATGTGCATTCCCCTTGAGCCTGGCCAAACTTCTAGGGCCGCTGCACCTACTGTTGATGCTTCTGTGGCTCCTGCTCCTACTGACAAGGAGGACTATTACGGGGCGATTACGAGGATGAGGTTGATCAAAATCAGAACTACGGGCAACCACCAGGACCACCACCAAGTCGTCCACATGCATATAATCGCAACGGTAGGGCTGCACCACCACCTCAGGTACGAGATCTTGACCATCTCCCTAAACTAAAATTGAATATTCCACCATTTGAGGGTGATACGTCCATTTTGCATCATGTTTTTACATTGATATTTATTGCATTATGGGCTGTTATTTCACTTTAAGATACAATTCTTATGCCTTTTCTCTTTTATTTTACAAGGTTACATGAAGAGGGAGAATGCCAGCAGCTGGAATTCTGGACCGGGAAGGAGCAAATCTAAGATACTCCCTCCATTTTTGTATACAAGGTCACAAACTCAAATTACAGGTACCAAGATAAAATTTAATACATGTTTTGCAATCTAGCTTTTCTTTTCGTTTACTGGGATCATTAATACACTGCATGCATGCATGAAAACTGAGTGGAGGAAGTAGCTGAGTGTCATTATGACTGCATGCATGCAAGTATTAAACAAATTGTTAGTTCGAGGAAACATCATTAATAACTATTGCCTCGATTACTGTTGGTGGCCTTGTATAGATGCAAAATGTATATTTCATAGTGGCCTTGTATAGGTAAATGTAGGGAGTACCTATTCTGCACAACTCCATATGTCCTGAAACTTTACGGACAATTGTTTTGGAATATATAAAAAATATTGGGCGAAGAAACAACAGAGGGGGACCCACCAGGTGGCCACAAGCCTGGGGGGCACGCCCTACCCCCCAGGGCGTGCCTCCCGAGCTTGTGGGCCCCCTGGCCAGCCCCCGGTGTCCATCTTATGCTATATGAAAGGTTTTGACCTAGAAAAAATCAGAAGGAAGCTTTCGGGATGAAGCGCCGCCGTCTCGAGGCGGAACCTGGGCAGAAGCAATCTAGGGCTCCGGCAGAGCGATTCTGCCGGGTAAACTTCCCTCCGAGAGGAGGAAATCGAAGCCATCGTCATCACCAATGATCGTCTCATCGTGGGAGGGTCAATCTTCATCAACATCTTCACCAGCACCATCTCCTCTCAAACCCTAGTTCATCTCTTGTATTCAATCTTTGTCTCAAAACCTCAGATTGGTACCTGTGGGTTGCTAGTAGTGTTGATTACTCTTCATAGTTGATGCTAGTTGGTTTATTTTGTGGAATATCATATGTTCAGATCCTTAATGATATTCAATACCCCTCTGATCTTGAACATGAGCATGCTTTGTGAGTAGTTACGTTTGTTCTTGAGGACATGGGAGAAGTCTTGTTATAAGTAATCATGTGAATTGGGTATTCGTTCGATATTTTGATGAGATGTATGTTGTCTTTCCTCTAGTGGTGTTATGTGAATGTCGACTACATGACACTTCACCGTTATTTGGGCCTAGGGGAAGGCATTGGGAAGTAATAAGTAGATGATGGGTTGCTAGAGTGACAGAAGCTTAGACCCTAGTTTATGCGCTGCATCGTAAGGGGCTGATTTGGATCCACATGTTTCATGCTATGGTTAGATTTATCTTAATTCTTCTTTCGTAGTTGCGGCTGCTTGTGAGAGGGGTTAATCATAAGTGGGAGGCTTTTCCAAGTAAGGACAGCACCGAAGCACTGGTCCACCCACATATCAAATTATCAAAGTAACGAACACGAATCATATGAGCATGATGAAAACTAGCTTGACAATAATTCCCATGTGTCCTCGAGAGCGCTTTGCTTTATATAAGAGTTCGTCCAGGCTTATGCTTTGCTATAAAAAGGATTGGGCCACCTTGCTGCACCTTTGTTCCACTTGTCACTTGTTACCCGTTATGAATTATCTTACTACCAAACTATCTGTTACCGATAATTTCAGTGCATGCAGAAAATACCTTGCTGAAAACCGCTTGTCATTTCCTTCTGCTCCTCGTTGGGTTCGACACTCTTACTTATCAAAAATACTATGATTGATCCCCTATAATTGTGGGTCATCAGAGGGTAGATATGTTCCTGATATATATATCTTACTTGGGAGTTAGAAACTGAACAACATTTTACATGTTTAGAATATCCCGAGGAGAGACGTGTTGCTGCTACTCTTTGTGCATTCACTAGTTTTGCTTGTGTGTGGTGGTCTGAATGTCGTAGATTATATCTGAATAATATCCCAACTACTTGGGCTGCTTTGAAAACTGCAATGCATACTCGTTGGGTTCCACTATATTATCAACGTGAATTACTACAAAAATTGCAGCGTTTAAGACAAAGAAAAAATTCTGTAGAGGAATATTATCAGGAATTACAAACTGGCATGATTAGATGTGGTATTGTTGAGGATAATGAAGCTATGCTTGCACATTTTATGGGTGGATTAAATAAAGAGATTCAGATAGTTTTGGAGTATAAGGAGTATAATAATATCACTCGTTTATTCCATCTTGCTTGCAAAGCTGAGCGTGAAGTGCAGGATCGACAGTCATTGGCGCGAATTAATTTTTCTACAGGTCGGTCTTCATCATGGAAACCACGTACATCCTCTACTTCCACTCGTCCTACTGCAGCACCGCCTACTTCAGCCGCCAACTCCAACTGTGATACAAGAAAACAGGCACCACCACCACCATCCGCCAAGAGCACACCTTCTGGTCCTGCACAGAGCTCTTCTTCATCCATGACGTACTTTGACGGCTCCAAGATGTTAGCCGGACTGGGGGCTGGGGTGATCCTTACAACTCCCACAGGCGACAATATCTGGTATATCCTACAGAATCTAACAACGCAGCCGAATATGAGGCCTTGTTGCACGGTCTTCGGATGGCAACGTCAATGGAATGGCTCAAGGTGTGGGGAGACTCTAACCTCGCCATCTCCCAAGTCAATGGCGAATTTGATGCCAAAGACCCAAAAATGGCGGCATATAGGAACGCCATCCTTAAGATATCAGCCCGATTCAAAGGGTTAGAATTTAACCATGTCTCCAGAGACAGCCACCAAGCCGCGAACGTCCTCACCTACATGGGCGCTAAACATGACCTAGTCCCTAAGAACACCTTCTTGGAACGGCTCTTCAAGCCATCCGTGGTGTGGCGGGATGGGGACAAAGACGCGGCAGCCAATGGCCCCGAACAGATCGTCCCTTCGGGAATTGAGCCAGACGACGACATCATCGGTGGCTCAGCGCTCGAAGAAACACCTTCGGCTCATGAAGTCATGGTTGTAATCGCACGATGGACTGAGCCCTTCCTTCCTTGCCTATCTTCTACGGAAGGAGCTCCCCGATGATCAGACCGAGGCACGATGCATAGTCCGGCGTTCTAAAGCCTGCAAGGTCCACGAGGGTGAGCTATAGAAGAAAAGCACTACTGGAGTCTGTAGCAATGAAGTATGTCTACCAGAGGGGGTGAATGGGAGTTTTAAAATTTCTTCGGAAATCTCAAAACTCTCGGAAGCCAGCAGCGGAGCGAATGAAAAACAAACTACAGCGAGCTAAAATTAAGTACCGAATGGAAACTGAAACATGCATCAAAACAAATTACATGAAGGGAAAACAGATTGAATGTAAACATGGGTAGCAGAGGTAACCAGTGGTGCTCGATGGCGATAAGGTATTTGTTTGACCAGTTCGTCCTTTTGCACAAGGACTACGTCTGGTTGGAGGGGTTGTGACTTAACACGGAAGATAAACTCTCTTCACCCTATTCTCCTCGACAATTGGTTCGTCAACCAATGTCGATCACTCATGGTAGATACTTGAGGCGATCTCTGAACCTTTACAGACTTCTTCGAGAACCACAATCACTCTTGGTCTCTGAAGAATTGACACCTAACCGTCTAGAGAGTTTGCAGCTCTCAAGAGTAATAGGTGGAGCGTACTGGACTTAGATTCGAGTGATGCTCAACCACTATCTAATTCTTCGGCTCTAGGGGTTTTCTCTCGGTTTATTTTAAACTCAAATCGCTCAGAGAGGGGGTTGCTCAACAATCTTCTCAGAATCAAATGGAGCAGCCACCGGACAACGCCGGCGTGGGGTGGCTATTTATAGCCGCAGCCTTCCCGGATGGGAAATGACCATTTTGGACACGCGGTCCAGCCAATGGCCAACCGACATGTTTGCAACGGTCGGATTTTGGAGCAAAAGTAACATTACTTGAGGAACAAGTAATGCTAACTCCTCGGTCAGAATCAAATCTCTCGCAGCAAAGAAGATCACAGTCTCTTGCTGGCAAGTATTAGCTCGGAACACAAAGAGATTTCTCTCGTAACTTTCATAGGATTTGGGTTTAGCATCAGAGAATCAAAGTTTTGAATGCTACACCCCTCTTAACAGTACGGTGGTCCTATGACTCAATAAAGAGAAGAAGAACAACGAAATAAATGCTATGTCTTCACTTCGTCTTCAATCTCCTCGGATGCAGTCATTTTCCTCGGACAGACACCAAACCAATTGCTTCTCTTCAGCAATTTTTGAGGGGTCACTCTTGTTATCATAATCTTCGGTGATAACCTTCGCTGCACCGCAAGGAGATTATCTTCGTCGTGTGCATCAAACTCCTCGTGATCTCAGGGACCTGTTACTCTGTGTGCACTAGCAAACACATGAGTCCCATACTATTTATGTTAACAAACTCCAAAACATAAGGGGCCTATCATTGCACCAACAATCTCCCCCTTTTTGGACGGTTGTTGACAAAACAGATAATCATCAAAGTGAAGATAGATAAGTGAAAAGTAATTCGAACAAGAGTGAATTCGCATTACTTGGCTCGAAGATGAAATATACTCCCCCTAGATGTATGCAGGGTTATAGATATGAGATAAAATCTCTTGCAATTCATTGAAGTATGTAGAGGAAATTTCAATCATTCGAGATAATGATTCGCACTGATAATATATAATCCATCGAGATTGTAGTGCAATCATTCATAACTTCAGATAATAATTCCACCTGCAAAACAAATGCTTCGAGAGAAATGGTGCAGCAGGCGGGGTTATTAACATTACAACACAGAAGTTATACATCATAGCATAGATAGTCTTTGTGGCATAAGTTTCAAATCTCACGCGGAACCAAAACCAATGGAACGCAAAAGGCAAATCTATCGAAACTTGATGTAATTCTCCCCCTTCTTGTCAACTAGTGTAAAAAAGGTGACGAATAACAAGAGTGCAAAAGCTGTGAACTTGATTCACTCAGTGGCGTCGCCAGAGGAACTGTCCGAAGAGGTTTCTGATTCAGAAGTGACTGGAAGATCTTCATCATCGACAGCAGCAGATTTTCGTTCAGGAATGGCAGCTTGAGGCTGAGATGATGAAGGCACATTTGGATCAGCCACTGGAGTCACACGTGAAAGTATATTTCCTTCGGCTGGTTTGTCCGTCGGTGAGGTGGCTTCAGATTCTTCAATTATCTTGCGAAGCTTAATATGCGGAAGATCAGTAGTTGGCGCTCGAGAAGGTAGTGGAGGAGCACTACGAGATTGATAATCTTCAACTGAGAGGCCTTTGTTAATGTATTCATAGAGCTCTTTGAGATCAGCATCTCAGAGTTGTTTCTTGGAGAAGAACTTGCGAAGTAGTTTCCATAGCCTTTTTTTGTCCTCATCAGCAATCAGATGCGTGATTCTTGTTCGGTTGTTGATTGCATTCAGCTTGGCAGCAAGGTGTTCTTTCTCTTGGCGATCTTCAGCAATGTGTTTTAGCAACAGTTGTTGAGTGCGCAAACTAACTTCAAGTTGTGATGGAGGTTGATGGGTAACCATTCGGTTGCACTTAGGCAGACGTGGCCCATCGAATCCTTTGTGATAATCTTGATGGCTTGACTCAGGTGATTTACCCGAAGAAATATCTTGCATGACTTGCAGGGTGTCCCGATCAGGTTGAATAAAGCTTTTATGGCTAGCCTTTGCCAAATACTCGGTTTTCATGGAATAATCAACCACTTTCTTTAATCCATGGTGCATATACTTTGAGTGTTTTCGGATACTAAGCAGAATCTTTCAATATTTGCAGAAACATATCCTCAACATCAAAGACATATTTCTCGGAGATGGCATAGATGGCATTTCAAAGAACATCTGAGATTGCACCGTCAGTATTCATCCCGGCCAGAGGGCAGATAGTATAAGTGAGCATATGATAGAGAGTTTGATTCTCGAAGGTTAAGTGCTCTGGCTTGGGAGGACCATTGTAGTCACGAATCTTTTCCTTATCCATGGTGCACCGAAACATATGATCTGAAATGGCGCCAATGTTATGCACTCGGATTTCAGTTTTACCATGCTCAAAACAAGGGAAGTGAAAGTGCAAAACAAAATCCCTGGAGGTGCACTTGATACGTTTTCCTTCGATCATCCATTCCATGATCCATTTGGAACTGTCAGATGCATCACCAGAGATGTATAATGTTGCATGGAACTGAAGAATTATCTCTCGGTTCCATGGATGTTCGAATGCAAACACACTGGTGAGACATAAATCTTCCAAATCTTGCGGCAGCTGATCAAAGCAACCAATACTCTTCATAGCAGTGATATCCGGAAATTCATGAGGGAATATCTTCTTGCTGTCATAGAGAATCCAAGAATAATAGATGGCTTGTTCTTGGGTCCAGAAACAAGGCGATTCAGCTGTGCATGGCCCATTGTAAGGACTTTCTTGAAAGAATTGAGGGTGTGTATTCCGATTGAATAGCGGTCCCTTGGCACCAGCACTAGTCGAGAACAACGACAGTTCTTCACGAGGAAATGGATATTTGAGTTCATCCTCGACTGAGATCACTTCATCACCATATACTACAGAGTCAGTATGACGAGCAGAGATAGATTTACATCCAGACGAACCATCTTCACAAATTCTTTGCGCTGTGTTGATGGAAATCCGCAGTTGAGAGGGAGCAGATTCTACATGTGGCACTGAGGTTGAATCAAGCACTGGAGTCTATTGGGGTTGTTCATCGGGAGTTGGCTGTTGAGCAGAGGGAGGAACCGAAACATTTGGTTCTACATGAGTAGGAGAAGCTTGGGGCTCGGACTGAGGGATTTCACCATCTTCAGAAACAACTTGCTGTGATGGATTTTCAGCTCTTACAGGGGAGGCCACAGGCACTGGTTCAGTTTGCCTTGGTGAGGGAGGTGCATCAGAAACTTGAGCAGTGGGTTGCAAAGGAATTGCTGGTTCAGGAGAGTTCTCTTTCGTAAGCTGAGCATCAGAATGATCAGGAGACTTTGCAGTCGTAGGAGGAGGAGCATTTTTCTTCGAAATTTTCTTTCGCTTCTTCTGAGCTGTTGGGTTAACATCCCCTTTGACTAAATCATTATAACCAGTAACTTGGGCTTGATGCTCGATGCAAATCTTGCGAACAATATTATCCAGATCAGAGTGAAAGCCCAATCTTCTGTTGCGAAAGATAGTCAAAGCCCGATTGACATCCACGTATAATTCTTCAAGTTGCTTAATGACAAACTTGGAAGATGTAGCTTTCATTCGACTTTCAAGATCATTGAGTTTGGCAGTGAGGGAATTGATTTCAACAGATTCTTCTCTCATATTATGAACAAGATCAAAAGCTTGTAAAATGACTTCAGGAGGGATTGGCAGAGATGCCACTTCACCATCGAATAGATTTTCCACAAATTTGTCAAGCTGCTCCATAATGAATACTTGATCATAATAATGAGGAGCATCAGATTGGACATCAGCCTGTGCAACTGGTGCAATCTGCACTGGAACTTGCTGAGATGGTGGCATAGAAGCTAGTGGCTGCATTAATTTTGGAGCAAACTTAGCAGCTTTCTCATTCGTACCATCAACTTGAGAAGCACTTTGCTCGGCAGCAGGAGTAGCCTTGATTTGTTTCACTTTTGGCTTTGGAATTTGCTCGCCTGGCTTAGATGTGCTAACAGGGGCATCAACTACCAAATCCTGCAAGTTCATTGCATCAGGATAAGGAGTTAAGTTCACAGAATCCTTCATGGTGACAGTTGTAGGTGGGGTCTTTCTTTTCAAAATGATCTTCTTCGAAGGTGCTATTGGAGCGATACGAGCTCGAAGATCAGGTAGCACGGTAGATGTGGTGAAGTTCACTTGCTCACTGAGAGTGGCAGTAGTTTCCTCTCTTGTTGGTGGTGGTGGATCGTCTTTATCAGAAGAATTGCTTTCTGCATTTCTTTCAGATGGTTCAGCCAGCTTCTTCTTCGGTGCACTCTTTTTCTTCAATACAGCTGAGCTGGGATCATGTTTGCGCTTAGAATGCCCTTCTGATTTTCCTTCAGCCTTTTTCTTTTCTACATCAGATTTGATAAGGCGACAATTTTCTTCTTCTCGAGCTCTTTCTTTTTCTGCCTTCTTGGCTCTCATTTCAGCATTCTTCTCTCGCTTAGCCTTTTCATCGGGATAGGAGTCAGGAGTCCGAAGAGATGACTAATCAGCATTTGGTGGTGGAGGTGGTCTCTTGTGGGGATCACTTGCATGAATGAGACCAATTTCATGGCAGTCACCCCAAGGAGGATGAAAGGCGAAATTCTTAGCAAACCGAGGATGAACCATTTCATAGTTGAACCACTTGCGCACCCAGTGGCGTCGAATTCTTTGCAAACGCTTGTCTCTTTCCCGTTTTGACTCTCCTGGAATAGTGTTGTAATTGTCATGAGAGATGTACTGAGCTGAATTTGCGTACGGTTGTCTGCCACCTTTCTTTTTCTTTAGAGCATCTTCTTCTTGCTCATCTGCATTTTGCTTGTGTCTCTTTCTTTTGCTGGTTGATGGGCCTACTATTGGGCCCTTTGCATTTGGAGCTTTTGACTCGTCAGATGTACCCAAGATTACCTCATCTTCATCGGCCATGCTCATTGGTCGAGCAGAATCCTCAACTGATTGCATACACCTGTGAATAAGAATAGGTGCGAGGGAAAATGGGGACAAGGTTACAAATGCTCACAACGTATGTTTTTCGAGCAAAAATGTTTTGATGAAGAATTAGATGCAGACTTTGAGAAATGTTTCGAATGAAAGAAATGTATAGAATGAACTAGTAGATCCGAAGAAAATACTAGTCAGTGTGAGAAGCATTCCATTCGTGCGAGACATAAAACAAACCCTAGATCTGAAAATGTTCGGATGCGAGGGACAACTACAAACCACATCCGCACGAGTTACCTAGGTAGTAAAGATCTAAGATATGCGGTAAAATTGGAGAATAATAACCGCGGATGATCTCGAACAAGAAGGACGGAGGCCCGAGTTCGAACTGCACGTACCCTAGCTTGGTGTCGTTCAGTAGCTATGGCGGCGCGGGGAAGAAGATGTCCCGCGGCGGCGAGGAAAGACTCCGGCGACAGCTTTCCGGCAGTGAAGCAGTGAAGGGGTCATCGGCGTCGAGCTCAAGGTGGAGCACTACGGCGAGGGTTTCAGAGGAGACGAGGTCAAGAAGGAAGAGAAGTGAATGAGGGAGCGGGGTACTGCGGTATTTATATGCGAGGGAAAATAACCACACGGAGTGAATCCGATCGAATGGCCACTATCAAGAGACTATTGCGATTCAACGGACAGGATGGGGTGGCAGTTGATGGATTGCACGTGGCAACCGTCATAAAAGATCGTGGTCCTGACTTGGGCGGGAAACCCCAAATTTGGGACAGCTTTCACCAAAATAGATTAAAGTTCGTACCGAATCTTAATCGTGGTCAAGGACACCAGATAAAGTTTCGTTCCAGATGAAATTGAGCATTTGTAACATTACAGCATGGACTGGAAGAGATAGAATAGAGGGAAAACAGGGTCCTAGGCATTTCACTCAGACAACAAAACACAAACACCCGAACGAATAGCTATGAGAGAAATGCATTCGGACTAACACAAAAACTTCGATCGAAAAGAAACTCAACGAACGAAAATTGTGGTGGCGTGACCCATCATATAAGAATTGTATGACCCCGAGCATCGCACAATTATCGTGGCACTCGGTTAGTCTAGTTCTTTGTTAATGTATTCACTCTCAGAAAGAAAATTTCACTTTGTCGAAATTTTCAAACTCTTCGAGTGTTGTGCACCCATTCCTTCTAAGATGTGGAAGTGTTAGCACGGGTGCCGAGTCCAGCTTACTGCATGTTTGCAAAGTCCAGGATATTTAGCTCACACCGTAACGCACAGAATCTTTTCTCGTCGAGAGGCTTGGTGAATATATCAGTGAGATTGTCTTCGGTCTTGACGTGATTGAAGACAATATCCTCTCGAGCAACATGATCGCGAATGAAATGATGTCTCATGGCAATATGCTTCGTGCGAGAATGTTGCACTGGATTATGTGCAATTTTGATAGCACTCTCATTGTCACAATATAATGGAATCTTCTTGACCTTGATGCCATAATCCTTCAGAGTCTACTTCATCCACAATAACTGAGTGCAACAAGCGCCATCAGCAATATATTCGGCCTCAGCCGTAGAAAGAGATACACAATTCTGCTTCCTTGATGACCAACATACCAATGATCTACCGAGGAAATGGCATGTCCCCGAAGTAGATTTCCTATCAACCAAGTCACCTACATAATCTGAGTCTGAATATCCAACGAGATCAAACTGTGCTCCCTTAGGATACCATAAACCTAAAACCTAAGGTGGGGGTGTGATCCAAATATCTTAGAATACGCGTGACCGCTTGGTGATACAATTCTTTTGGTGCAGCTTGATGTTGGGGAAGGTTGCATGGGAAACAAAAAATTTCCTAAGCTCACCAAGATCAATCTAGGAGATGAACATCTACGAGAGGAGAGATTGCATCTACATACCCTTGTAGATCGCTAAGCGGAAGCATTAAGAAACGCGGTTGATGTAGTCGAACGTCTTCGCGATCCAATCACGATCCGTCCCACGAACTCCCGATCCAAGTGTCGAACGGACGGCACCTCCGCGTTCAACACACATACGGCTTGATGACGCCTTCACCTCCTCGATCCAGTGAGCGATGGTGAAGTAGTAGCTCGAGTCCTCCGGCAGCACGACGGCGTGGTGGCGGTGGTGGTGGTGGAATCTCAGCAGAGCTTCGCTAAGCACTACGGAGAGGAAGAGGGCTACGAGGGAGAGGTAGGGTAGCATCATGGCATAGATGGGGTGCAGCTGCCCTCTCTCTACCCCTCTATATATAGGGGGAAGGGGGGAAGAGGAGGCACCCTAGCGTTTCCCTAGGGGGGCCGGCGGCCACAAGGGCAACCCTAGATGGGTTTTGGGTGGCCCCCCCTAGGTGCCTTGTCCCCCAAGCAAGGGGGAGTCAGCCCTAGGGGGCGCACCAACCCTCTGGTGATCGTGAGCTGAGGTGAGGGGGGGTGCACAACCCCTTATTGGGTTGGTGTGCCTCCCTCCCTTGGCCCATGAGGCCCCCCAACACTTGTCGGGGCCCCCGAAACCCCTTTCGGTTCTCCTGGTCATAACCCGGTACCCCCGAAACACTTCCAGACTCCGATTCCCTTCGTCCTATATATCGATCTTCACCTCCAGACCATTCCCGAGTTCCTAGTCATGTCCAGGATCTCATCCGGGACTCTGAACAACCTTCGGTTACCACCAAAACAACTCAACTATACTTATATTGTCACCAAACGTTAAGTGCGTAGACCCTGCGGGTTCGAGAACGATGCAGACATGACCGAGACACCTCTACGATCAATAACCAATAGGGAGACCTGGATGTCCATATTGGTTCCCACATATTCTACAAAGATCTTATCGGTCGAACCTCGATGTCAAGGATGCAGCTAATCCCGTATGTTGTTCCCTTTGTCTATCGGTATGTTACTTGCCCGAGATTCGATCGTCAGTATCACCATACCTAGTTCAATCTCGTTACCGGCAAGTCTCTTTACTCATTCCGTAATACCAGATCCCATGGCTAACCCATTAGTCACATTGCTTGCAAGCTCATTGTGATGCTGCATTACCGAGTGGGCCCTGAGACACGTCTCCATCATACGGAGTGACAAATCCCAGTCTTGATCCATGCCAACTCAACAGACACCCTCGGAGATACCTGTAGAGCACCTTTATAGTTACCCAGTTACGTTGCAATGTTTGGTACACACAAGGTACTCCTCCAGTGTCAGTGAGTTGCATGATCTCATGGTCATAGGAACAGATACTTGACATGCAGAAAGCGATAGCAATAAACTTGATACGATCATATGCTACGCTTATAGTTTGGGTCTTGTCCATCACATCATTCTCCTAATGTTGTGATCCCGTTATCAAATGACAACTCATGTCTATGGCAAGGAAACCATAACCATATTTGATCAACTAGCTAGTCCGGTAGAGGCTCACTAGGGACATGTTGTTGTCTATGTATCCACACATGTATTTGAGTTTCCAATCAATACAATTATAGCATGGATAATAAACGATTATCATGAACAAGGAAATATAATAATAACCACTTTATTATTGCCTCTAGGGCATATTTCCAACAGTCTCCCACTTGCACTAGAGTCAATAATCTAGTATTACACGGTAATGAATCTAACACCCATAGAGTTCTGGTGTTGATCATGTTTTGCTCGTGGAAGAGGTTTAGTCAACGGATCTGCAACATTCAAATATGTGTGTACTCTGCAAATGTTTATGTCCTCCTCCTTGATCGCATCGCGGATAGAATTGAAGCGTCGCTTTATGTGTCTGGTCCTCTTGTGAAACCTTGGTTCCTTGGCTAGAGCAATGGCACCAGTGTTGTCACAGAACAAAGTCATTGGGTCCAGTGCACTGGGCACAACTCCAAGATCTGTCATGAACAACTTCATCCAGACACCTTCCTTTGCTGCCTCTGAGGCAGCTATGTACTCCGCTTCGCATGTAGAATCAGCTACCACGCTTTGCTTGGAACTGCACTAGCTTACCGCTCCCCCATTTAGAATATATACGTATCTCGTTTGAGACTTAGAGTCATCTGGATCAGTGTCAAAGCTTGCATCAACGTAACCCTTTACGACGAGCTCTTGATCACCTCCATAAATGAGAAAAATTTCCTTAGTCCTTTTTAGATACTTAAGGATATTCTTGACCGATGTCTAGTGTTCCACTCCTGGATCACTTTGAAACCTTCCGGCCATACTTATGGCAAGGCTGACATCTGGTCTCGTGCACAGCATCGCATACATGATAGAGCCTATGGCTGAAGCATAGGGGATGACACTCATCTTTTCTCTATCCTCTGTAGTCGTTGGGCATTGAGTCTTACTCAACTTCACACCTTAAAAAACAGGCAAGAACCCCTTCTTGGACTAATCCATTTTGAACTTCTTCAAAATCTTATCAAGGTATGTGCTTTGTGAAAGTCCTATTAAGCGTCTCGATCTATCTCTATAGATCTTGAAGCCCAATATGAAAGCACCTTCTCCTAGGTCCTTCATTGAAAAACTCTTGTTCAAATATTCCTTCATGTTTTCCAAAAGTTCTATATTGTTTCCAATCAGCAATATGTCATCCACATATAATATTAGAAACGCTATAGAGCTCCCACTCACTTTCTTGTAAATACAAGATTCTCCAAAAACTTATATAAACCCAAATGCTTTGATCACCTCATCAAAGCAAAGATTCCAACTCCGAGATGCTTGCACCAGTCCATAAATGGATCACTGGAGTTTGCACACTTTGTCAGCATTCTCTGGATCGACAAAACTTTCCGGTTGCATCATATACAACTCTTCCTTAAGGAAACCGTTAAGGAACGCTGTTTTGACATCCATCTGCCAGATTTCATAATCGAAAAATGCAGCTATTGCTAACATGATTCTGACGGACTTAAGCATCACTACGAGTGAGAAAGTCTCATTGTAGTCAACTACTTGAACTTGTGAAAACCCCTTTGCCACAAGTCGAGCTTTATAGATGGTGACATTAGCGTCCGCGTCTGTCTTCTTCTTGAAGATCCATTTATTCTGAATGGCCTTTCGCCCTTCAGGTAATACTTCCAAAGTCCATACTTTGTTTTCATACATGGATCCCATCTTGGATTTCATGGCCTCTAACCATTTGTCGGAATTCGGGCCCACCATCGCTTCTCCATAGCTCGTAGGTTCACCGTTGTCCAATAACATGACCTCTAAGACTAGGTTACCGTACCACTCAGGAGTTGTATGTACCCTTGTCGACCTACGAGGTTTGATAGTAACTTGATCCTAAGCTTCATGATCATCATCATTAGCTTCCTCTTCAACTGACGTAGGTGCCAGAGAAACATCTTTCTGTGTTGTGCTATTCTCTGGTTGAAGTAAAGGTTCAACAACCTCATCAAGTTCTATCTTCCTCCCACTCAATTCTTTCGAGAGAAACTCTTTCTCGAGAAAGGACCCGTTCTTAGCGACAAACACTTTGCCTTCAGATCTGAGATAGAAGGTATACCCAACCGTCTCTTTTGGGTATCCTATAAAGACGCACTTTTCCGCTTCGGGTTCGAGCTTTTCCAGCTGAAGCCTTTTGACATAAGCATCGCAGCCCCAAACCTTAAGAAACGACAACTTAGGTTTCTTGCCAAACCACAGTTCATACGGTGTCGTCTCCACGGACTTAGATGGTGCCCTATTTAAAGTGAATGCAGATGTCTCTAACGCATAACCCCAAAATGAAAGTGGCAAATCGGCAAGAGACATCATAGAACACACCATATCTAATAGGGTACGATTATGACGTTCGGACACACCATTACGTTGTGGTGTTCCAGGTGGCGTCAACTGTGAAACAATTCCACATTGCCTTAGGTGATTGCCAAACTCATAACTCAGATACTCTCCCCCTCGATCAGATCATAGGAACTTTATCTTCTTGTTATGATGATTCTCAACTTCACTCTGAAATTGCTTGAACTTTTCAAACGTCTCAGACTTGTGCTTCATTAAGTAAATATACCCATATCTACTCAAATCATCGGTGAAGGTGAGAAAGTAATGATATCCACCGCGCGTGTCAATGCTCATCGGACCGCACACATCAGTATGTATGATTTCCAACAAGTCACTTGCCCGTTCCATTGTACCGGAAAATGGGGTCTTAGTCATCTTGCCCATGAGCCATGGTTCGCATGTGTCAAGTGATTCAAAATCAAGTGACTCCAAAAGTCCATCAGCATGGAGTTTCTTCATGAGCTTTACACCAATATGACCTAAGCGGCAGTGCCACAAGAAAGTGGTACTATCATTATCAACTCTACATCTTTTGGCATCAATGATATGAACATGTGTATCATCACTATCGAGATTCAATAAGAATAAACCCCTCACAATGGGTGCATGACTATAAAAAATATTACCCATATAAATAGAACAACCATTATTCTCTGATTTAAATGAGTAACCGTCTCGCATTAAACAAGATCCAGATATAATGTTCATGCTCAATGTAGGCACTAAATAACAATTATTCAGGTTCATCACTAATCCTGATAGTAATCGAAGAGCGAGCGTGCCGACGGCGATCACATCAACCTTGGAACCATTTCCCATGCGCGTCGTCACTTCGTTCTTCGCCAGCCTCCGTCTATTTCATAGTTCCTGCTTTGAGTTGCAAATGTGAGCAACCGAACCGATATCAAATACCCAGGCACTACAACGAGAGTTGGTAAGGTACACATCAATAACATGTATATCATATATACCTTTGTTGACGTTGGCCCCCTTCTTGTCGACCAGATACTTGGGGCAGTTCTGCTTCCAGTGGCCAGTTCCCACTGGTACAGCGAGGTGCTATACAAACGGTTTTTAACCCCTTTCCGCGATGGCATTTAGAATCGTCGCCTAGTGAGTGTGTGCGATAGGGGGGTCCTTCCCACACGACCCAGAAACCATCGGGGATAGGCCCTCCGGCCACACACGCTCTGCAAAATGAGGTCGTGTGCGACGAACGAGTGATCAAATATGATTATATGGACAGTTGTATTAAAAAAATACAATTATACAGGCCAAATCGTTTCCAGTCGTAAGTACATCCCACATAGTCAGTCCCGGCAAAATGTTTCCGTTTGTATGTACATTCACACAGTCAATCCAAGGAATACGTTTTCGTTAGTATGTACATCCCACACAGTCAATCCAAGGAGTACGTTTCCGTTCGTATATACATCCCACACAGTCACTCCAACGAAAACATTTCTGTTCGCATGTACATCACACACAATTTTCCCCATTAAATCATTTTTGATAGCATTGTCATTGCAGACGATATTAGCAATTTTACTGTTTGCGTTATTAAATGCATCACACACGGTGCGTAGAAGAAACTGTGTGGCATATGTTGTCCATCACACACACTTTTTATGTGGTAAACATTTGCGCGAGGTGGCCTAACGCAAACAGTTTTCAAGAGGAAGTCGTGTGTGATTGTTCATTGATCCAACACATTTTATTCCTAGAAATTGTGTGCGTTGTGTGAGGTCATCGCCCATGGTGTTTTCTCAATAACCGTTTGTAATAGAAAAACCCAATTAGTAGTCTAATTGGCCGGCCATTAGCAGGCTAATTGTCCTACTATTAATAATCCATTTGTTAATCTAATTGACATTTCAGATTGAGCACACAATATATTTCATTTTCGTATTAAGGAAGCAGGATTTCATAATTGAAATACATCATAGTACAACATCATATAGCTTCAGCACTCAGCTACCCCATTACAAAACTGCACCAGCACCAAGTTTCACATGCAACATCTATAACCTTTCAAAATTAGCATCATAGATGGTACATAGACAGATGAATCTCATCTGGAAAACTACTGAAGCGGAAGGCGAATATTGAGCCTTCATTGATGTTGAAGGTCCATGCAACTTTAGGCCAGTGCATGTGGATGATTGACCGTCCATCCTTCATCCTCTTCAGGAACACTTCAATATTGAACCGTGGGTGTAGTATGAATATCTTCCTAGCCTCCTGACCATACAGGTGGTTTGAGAGGTAATCATCAGTGAACTGCTTTGGAAAGGCCTGAAAACAAGGATGTGCATAAATATCTTCTCTAGATTGGAAATGGGGCAAGGAATAAAAAAGCCAAGGTATAATAGTTAGTACCATCCTGTAGTGAACTGATGTCTTCTTCATTGTGCAGACAAAGATCTTGTTGTTTTTTGTCGCTAATTTCTTTATCCTAACAATCTTTCTTAGTTTCTTGACTTGACTGGTATTCATGGACAACTCATGTCCCCATATGCAAAAAGGGTCGAACAGTGGGTCAAAACCTCTGACAGCAGGACCTACGTGTGCAAGACCAAATTGTTAAAAACCTAAATATTAGAATGGTTCCTGCAATTGCACAATAGTGTGCTATTAGACAAAGGACCATGCATAAGGATGGCAATGGGTAGGGTATGGGGCAGGTAGAGCAATACCATACCCATACCCGTGTAGTCAATGGGTACAAAATTCTACCCATATCCGTACCCACGGGTATGAAACTTTACCCGTACCCATACCCGACGGATACCCATACCCATTGGGTACCCAACGGGTAGATCAAATAGTAGACAAGTTATTCATAATTTTACATTCATCTATAGCATATTTGACAAAAAACATTGATCTCAACTCAATAACAGATAGATGAGTACATGACAATTATCTCAATTCAAATTGATAGTTGGTGACAACTTTAACATAGGTTCATAATCTCACGACACAACTTTAACATAGGCACACTTGTGAAGCACGGGTAAGGTTCATATGTCAGTATAAATGGGTAGGGTATGGGTATATCCATGGGTAAAAGGCTATACCCGTGCCCTACCCATGACTTAATGGGTAGGGTATGGGTACTACCCGTGGGTATAAAATTGTGCCCATACCCTACCCATGCGGGTACGGTATCCGCGGGTACCCGTACCCATGGGTAAAATTGCCATCCTTAACCATGCATGTGCAAACCTCGATTGTAAACCTCAGTGCTTCCCATTGTTTCCTTGCAACACATATAAGGGAGTTAGTGATCAGGTTAAGTGAGGGTTCGCATGCTATCAGTAAAATATGTTGATGAAAAATAAGCACATTGCATCATCAGATTAATTCGAGCCACATGGAAAACCCAATTATCCAAACCAAGCATGATTAAGAACAATGAAATATAGCAATTGTATATGTTTCTCATGTATTAATTGCAACCAAATTCGATTTATTCCTCACATGCACAACAATACAAAATTCTACCCACGACAATTGGACATCGCATTGCAGAATTGAACCAAGCAATTAACTAAACACCACAACAAATGAACCAAACATTAACTGAGCACCACATTGCACAATATAACATACTCCTAATAGAAGATCAGACAGTTAACCAAACCAAGCATGCTTAACAACTTGGAAATATAGCAATTGTATTTGTTTCTCATGTATTTAGTACAGCCAAATTCGATTTATTTCTCACATGGTATACAATAACAAAATGCACCCACAACAATTGAACATTGCATTGCAGAATTGAACCAAACAGTTAACTAAACACCACAACAAATGAACCAAACGTTAACTGAGCACCACATTGCACAATATATAACATACTAGAAGATCAGACAGTTAACCAAACCAAGCATGCTTGGCAACTTGGAAATATAGCAATTGTATTTGTTTCTCATGTATTTTGAACAGATAAATTCGATTTATTTCTCACATGGAAGACAATACAAAATTGCACCCTGAAGAATTGAACATCACATTTGCAGAATTGAACCAAACAGTTAACTGAACACGACAACTAATTAACCAAACAGTTAATAACTTGTCGGTGCAACAAACCCCAGGTGTGTTGCCCAGACTGTACATAGGCTCGAGAACAAGGTTGCAGCGTCCAAGACAAGACCAAGCAGAAGAGATCAGCTCTTTGAGAAATCAAAGGGTAGATCAAGAAGATCAAGACCAACCAAAGGAGCAAGATACCACTAAGGAAAAACCTCCCTTGCCGGGCAGGCGAGCCTGGCGGGGATGAGGTTGCCCCGAAGACAAGTCTCCAGATTGCCCTGGCAGGCTTGCCAGGGGCGCCGAGGGCAGATTACCCTGCCAAGGCTCCACCGCTCCACCTCACAGCAACGCAAGTCATCGATCTGTGCGGTGTCGAGCCCCCAAGTGGCTAAGTGGCCACTATTTGGCACGTGGCGGCCACTTCCAGAGGAAACCACCTCCAAATGACACCCGTCCAGGGACGTGTCACGCAGGTAGGCGAGAAGGTGGCCGAACGTCACGGCAAGGCTTGTCGGGCTACGCTACGATGTGACACTAAGCGGCGCATTTAATGCGCTCTGTCCTGTCTGCAGAGTTAGGTATGATAGCACTGTTTGCTATCTAATCAGTACGCAATGACTGATTTGCAATTGTGGTGACCCCTTGATCTATAAAAGGCGGGCCATGGCAACCTTAGAAAGGATTCGGACCCTTGTACACTCATACACGCGTAGTTGCTCTCGCCCCGAGGCGACCCTGCCGGGCTAGAGCGCTGCGTCTCCACCTCGGTCCTCTCATCAATCCACCAAAGCAGGAGTAGGGTTTTACGCCTCGTGGCGGCCCGAACCTGGGTAAAAACTGCCCGTGTGATCGCTGTCGTGCTGCTCCGCGCCCTCCGCTCTTTGTGCAATGCGTCCGTCCCCACTGCCGAACCACAGGGGGCCGATGGCCCCATGATGTCTACTACGCAACCTTCTTCTTGTAGACTCGTGTTGGGCCTCCAAGCGCAGAGTTTTGTAGGACAGTAGCAAATTTCCCTCAAGTGGATGACCTAAGGTTTATCAATCTGTGGGAGGCGTAGGATGAACATGGTCTCTCTCAAACAACCCTGCAACCAAATAACAAAGAGTCTCTTGTGTCCCCAACACACCCAATACAATGGTAAATTGTATAGGTGCACTAGTTCGGCGAAGAGATGGTGATATAAGTGCAATATGGATAGTAGATATAGGTTTTTGTAATCTGAAAATATAAAAACAGCAAGGTAGCAAGTGGTAAAAGTGAGCGAAAACGGTATTGCAATGCTTGGAAACAAGGCCTAAGGTTCATACTTTCACTAGTTCAAGTTCTCTTAACAATGATAACATAATTAGATCATATGGCTATCCCTCAACATGCGACAAAAGTCACTCCAAAGTTCCTATCGCGGAGAACATAAGATGAAATTGCTTGTAGGGTACGAAACCACCTCAAAGTTATTATTTCCGATCAATCCATTGAGCTATTCCTATAGGTGTCACAAACAGCCCTAGAGTTCATAGTAAAATAACATCATATGACACACATCAATCAACCCTAATGTCACCTAGATACTCCAATGTCACCACAAGTATCCATGGGTCAATTATACGATATGCATCAAACAACTTCAAATTCATAATATTCAATCCAACACAAAGAACCTCAAAGAGTGCCCCAAGATTCCTACCGGAGAAACAAGGACGAAAACGTGCATCAACCCCTATGCATAGATTACCCCAATGTCACCTCGGGAATCCACGAGTTGAGTGCCAAAACATACATCAAGTGAATCAATAGAATACCCCATTGTCGCCACGGGTATCCCACGCAAGACATACATCAAGTGTTCTCAAATCCATAATAGTATTCAATCCGATAATAATGAAACCTCAAAGGTAAAACTCAATTCATCACAAGAATATAGAGGGGGAGAAACACCATATGATCCAACTATAGTAATAAAGCTCGCGGTACATCAAGATCGTGCCAAATCAAGAACACGAGAGAGAGGGATCAAACACATAGCTACTGGTACATACCCTCAGCCCCGAGGGTGAACTACTCCCTCCTCGTCATGGAGACCGCTGGGATGATGAAGATGGCCTCCGGTGATGATTCCCCCTCCGGCAGGGTGCCGGAACAGGATCCCGATTGGTTTTTGGTGGCTACAGAGGCTTGCGGCGGTGGAACTTCTAATCTTGGATTCTTTCTGGGGGTTTCTGGATTTATAGGAATTTTTGGCATCGGTTTCACGTCAGGGGGGTCCACGAGTCAGCGACAAGGCAGGGGGGCGCGCCCTAGGGGGGTGGGCGCGCCCTCCACCCTTGTCGTTGACTCGGGACTCTTCTGGCCCAACTCTTGTGCTTCGGGGGCTTCTTCTGGTCCATAAAAAATCACCGTAAATTTTCAACTCATTTGGACTCCGTTTGATATTCCTTTTCTGCAAAACTCAAAAACAAGGAAAAAAACAGAAACTAGCACTGGGCTCTAGGTTAATAGGTTAGTCCTAAAAATAATATAAAATAGCATATAAATGCTTATAAAATATCCAAAACGGATAATATAATAGCATGGAACAATCAAAAATTATAGATACGTTGGAGACGTATCAAGCATCCCCAAGCTTAATTCCTGCTCGTCCTCGAGTAGGTAAATGATAAAAACAGAAATTTTTATGTGGAATGCTACCTAACATATTTATCCATGTAATTTTATTTATTGTGGCATGAATGTTTAGATCCATTAGATTCAAAACAAAAGTTTAATATTGACATAAAAACGATAATACTTCAAGCATACTAATAAAGCAATCATGTCTTCTCAAAATAACATGGCCAAAGAAAGTTATCCCTACAAAATCATATAGTCTGGCTATGCTCCATCTTCATCACACAAAATATTCAAGTCATGCACAACCCCGATGACAAGCCAAGCAATTGTTTCATACTTTTGATGTTCTCAAACCTTTTCAACTTTCACGCAATACATGAGCGTGAGGCATGGACATAGCACTATAGGTGGAATAGAATATGGTGGTTGTGGAGAAGACAAAAAGAAGGAGATAGTCTCACATCATTTAGGCATATCAATGGGCTATGGAGATGCCCATCAATAGATATCAATGTGAGTGAGTAGGGATTGCCATGCAACGGATGCACTAGAGCTATAAGTTTATGAAAGCTCAAAAAATAAACTAAGTGGGTGTGCATCCAACTTGCTTGCTCATGAAGACCTGGGGCATTTGAGGAAGCCCATTGTTGGAATATACAAGCCAAGTTCTATAATGAAAAATTCCCACTAGTATATGAAAGTGACAAAATAGGAGACTCTCTATCATGAAGATCATGGTGCTACTTTGAAGCACAAGTGTGGAAAAAGAATAGTAACATTGCCCCTTCTCTCTTTTCTCTCATTTTTTTTATTTTTTCTCCTTTTTTATTTTCTCTCTTTTTTTGATTGGCTTTTTTTTGCCTTTTTATTTTTCCTCACATGGGGCAATGCTCTAATAATGAAGATCATCACACTCTTATTTACTTACAACTCAAAAATTACAACTCGATACTAGAACAAAATATGACTCTTTATGAATGCCTCCGGCGGTGTACCGGGATGTGCAATGACTCAAGAGTGACATGTATGAAAATTATGAACGGTGGCTTTTCCACAAATACTATGCCAACTACATGATCATGCAAAGCAATATGACAATGATGAAGCGTGTCATAATAAACGGAACGGTGGAAAGTTGCATGGCAATATATCTCGGAATGGCTATGGAAATGCCATAATAGGTAGGTATGGTGGCTGTTTTGAGGAAGGTATATGGTGGGTGTATGGTACCGGCGAAAGTTGCGCGGTACTAGAGAGGCTAGCAATGGTGGAAGGGTGAGAGTGCGTATAATCCATGGACTCAACATTAGTCATAAAGAACTCACATACTTATTGCAAAAGTCTATTAGCTATCGAAACAAAGTACTACGCGTATGCTCCTAGGGGGATAGATTGGTAGGAAAAGACCACCGCTCGTCCCCGACCGCCACTCATAAGGAAGACAACCAATAAATAAATCATGCTCCAAGTTCGTTACATAACGGTTCACCATACGTGCATGCTACGGGAATCACAAACCTCAACACAAGTATTTCTACAATCCACAATTACTCACTAGCATGACTCTAATATCACCATCCTCATATCTTAAAACAATCATAAGGAATCAAACTTCTCATAGTATTCAATGCACTTTATATGAAGTTTTTATTATATCCCTCTTGGATGCCCATCATATTAGGACAAAATTCATAACCTAAGAAAATTACCATGATGTTTAAGACTCTCAAAATGATATAAGTGAAGCATGAGAGTTCATCAATTTCTTCAAAATAAAACCACCGTCGTGCTCTAAAAAGGTATAAGTGAAGCACTAGAGCAACTGACAAACTACTCCAAAAAGATATAAGTGAAGATCAATGAGTAATCAAATAATTATGTAGCTGTGTGAAGACCCTCTCATCTAAGAATTTCAGATCTTAAGTATTTTATTCAAACAGCAAGCAAAACAAAATAAAATGACATTCTAAGAATAGCACACATCATGTGAAGAAGTAAAAACTTAAGCTCAACCGATAATTCTTGATGAAGAAAGGTGGGATGCCAACCGGGGCATCCCCAAGCTTAGATGCTTGAGACTTCTTGAAATATTAACTAGGGATGCCTTGGGCATCCCCAAGCTTGAGCTTTGTGTCTCCTTAATTCCTTTTATATCACGGTTTCCCTAAATCTTAAAAACTTCATCCACACAAAACTCAACAAGAACTCGTGAGATGAGTTAGTATAAATCAAATGCAAAACCTTATCATTCTCTACTGTAGAAAATCACTAAAATTATTATTTCACATTGCATACTAAATGCCTCTGCATATTTAATACTCCTATCCTCAAATAGAATCATTAAACAAGCAAACATATGCAAACAATGCAAACATAATAGCAATCTGTCTAAACAGGACAGTCTGTAAAGAGTGCAATTGTGCTCATACTTACCTAACTCCAAAAATTCTGGAAAATTACCACAATGTATAAAATTTGTTGTTACTGATTTTTTAAAAATTTCAAAATTTTATCATGTTCTGACTTTCCATAAGAATTCAGACAACAATAGAAAACTTTCTGTTTTCAAAACAGCAACATATAGACTTGCAAAATAAGCATGGTAAAGGCTAAACTTGACACTTTTATTGAAATAAAAGATGCAAAACATTACTCTAAATAACAGCAAGCAAATCCTAATAATATAAAATGACGCTCCAAGCAAAACTCATATCATGTGACGAATAAAAATATAGCTCCAAGTAAGGTTACCGATGAACGAAGACGAAAGAGGGGATGCCATCCGGGGCATCCCCAAGCTTAGATGCTTGGTTGTCCTTGAATATTTCCTTGGGGTGCCTTGGGAATCCCCAAGCTTAGGCTCTTTCCACTCCTTATTCCGTAGTCCATCGAAACTTCACCCAAAACTTGAAAACTTCAATCACACAAAACTTAACGGAACTTTGTGAGATGGGTTAGTATGATAAAACAAATCATTCACTTTGGTACTGTCAAGACAAGATTCAAAAATTTTATCACCTGATACCTACTGTACCCTATCATTTCTACAATTTATATTGAGCAATATAATCCATAGAAACTAGGAAACAAGCAAACTATGCATCGAAAACAGAATCTGTCAAAAACAGAACAGTCTGTAAAGATCTGAATTAAGCTCATACTTATGTTACTCCAAAAATTCTGAAAAATTAGGAAAGAGTAGACAATTTGTATATAAATCCTATGTAAAAAATTCAGAGTTTTTCAACATTCCAGAAAAAGATGGGAATTTCTGTACTGGACGCAAAAGTTTCTGTTTTTTGCACAGAATCAAATCAACTATCAACCACACTATCCCAAAGGCTTTACTTGGCACTTTATTCAAACAAAAGCTATAAAACATGATTACTACAGTATCTTAATCATGTGAACACACAAAAATAGTAGGGGTAAATATTGGGTTGTCTCCCAACAAGCACTTTTCTTTAATGCCTTTTTAGCTAGGCATGATGATTTCAATGATGCTCACATAAAAGACAAGAATTAAAACATAACGGGAGCATCATGAAGCATATAACTAGCACATTTAAGTCTAACCCACTTCCTATGCATAGGGATTTTGTGAGCAAACAATTTATGTGAGCAAGAATCAACTAGCATAGGAAGGCAAAACAAGCATGACTTCAAGATTTTCAACACATAGAGAGGAAACTTGATATTATTGCAATACCTACAAGCATATGTTCCCCCCTCATAATAATTTTCAGTAGCATCATGAATAAATTCAACAATATAGCTATCACATAAAGCATTCTTTTCATGATCCACAAACATAGAAATTTTATTACTCTCCACATAAGCAAATTTATTCTCATGAATAGTAGTGGGAGCAAACTCAACAAAATAACTATCATGTGAGGCATAATCCAATTGAAAATTAAAATCATGATGACAAGTTTCATGGTTATCATTATTCTTTATAGCATACATGTCATCACAATAATCATCATAGATAGCAACTTTGTTCTCATAATCAATTGGAACCTCTTCCAAAATAGTGGATTCATCACTAAATAAAGTCATGACCTCTCCAAATCCACTTTTATCAATATTGTGAAAAGATTCAACACCCTCCAAAATAGTGGGATCATTAGTACCTAGAGTTGACACTCTTCCAAACCCACTTTCATCAATATAATCATCATAAATATGAGGCATGCTATCATCATAATAAATATTCTCATCAAAACTTGGGGGACTAAAAATATCATCTTCATCAAACATAGCATCCCCAAGCTTATGGCTTTGCATATCATTAGCATCATGGATATTCAAAGAATTCATACCAACAACATTGCAATCATGCTCATCATTCAGAGATTTAGTGCCAAACATTTTATTAACTTCTTCTTCTAGCACTTGAGCACAATTTTCCTTTCCATCATTTTCACGAAAGACATTAAAAAGATGAAGCATATGAGGCAACCTCAATTCCATTTCTTTTTGTAGTTTTCTTTTATAGACTAAACTACTGATAAAACAAGAAACAAAAAGATTCGATTGCAAGATCCATAGATATACCTTCAAGCACTCACCTCCCCGGCAACGACGCCAGAAAAGAGCTTGATGTCTACTACGCAACCTTCTTCTTGTAGACTTGTGTTGGGCCTCCAAGTGCAAAGTTTTGTAGGACAGTAGCAAATTTCCCTCAAGTGGATGACCTAAGGTTTATCAATCTGTGGGAGGCATAGGATGAAGATGGTCTCTCTCAAACAACCCTGCAACCAAATAACAAAGAGTCTCTTGTGTCCCCAACACACCCAATACAATGGTAAATTGTATAGGTGCACTAGTTCGGCGAAGAGATGGTGATACAAGTGCAATATGGATAGTAGATATAGGTTTTTGTAATCTGAAAATATAAAAACAGCAAGGTAGCAAGTGGTAAAAGTGAGCGAAAATGGTATTGCAATGCTTGGAAACAAGGCCTAAGGTTCATACTTTCACTAGTGCAAGTTCTCTCAACAATGATAACATAATTAGATCATATGGCTATCCCTCAACATGCAACAAAAGTCACTCCAAAGTTCCTATCGCGGAGAACATAAGATGAAATTGCTTGTAGGGTACGAAACCACCTCAAAGTTATTCTTTCCGATCAATCCATTGAGCTATTCCTATAGGTGTCACAAACAACCCTAGAGTTCGTAGTAAAATAACACCATATGACACACATCAATCAACCCTAATGTCATCTAGATACTCCAATGTCACCACAAGTATCCATGGGTCAATTATACGATATGCATCAAACAACTTCAGATTCATAATATTCAGTCCAACACAAAGAACCTCAAAGAGTGCCCCAAGATTCCTACCGGAGAAACAAGGACGAAAACGTGCATCAACCCCTATGCATAGATTACCCCAATGTCACCTCGGGAATCTGCGAGTTGAGTGCCAAAACATACATCAAGTGAATCAATAGAATACCCCATTGTCACCATGGGTATCCCACGCAAGACATACATCAAGTGTTCTCAAATCCATAATAGTATTCAATCCGATAATAGTGAAACCTCAAAGGTAAAACTCAATTCATCACAAGAAGATAGAGGGGGAGAAACACCATATGATCCAACTATAGTAACAAAGCTCGCGGTACATCAAGATCGTGCCAAATCAAGAACATGAGAGAGAGAGAGAGATCAAAGACATAGCTACTGGTACATACCCTCAGCCCCGAGGGTGAACTACTCCCTCCTCGTCATGGAGACCGCCGGGATGATGAAGATGGCCTCCGGTGATGATTCCCCCCTTCGGCAGGGTGCCGGAACAGGGTCCCGATTGGTTTTTGGTGGCTACAGAGGCTTGCGGTAGTGGAACTTCCGATCTAGGTTTCTTTCTGGGGGTTTCTGGATTTATAGGAATTTTTGGCGTCGGTTTCACGTCAGGGGGGTCCACGAGTCAGCAACAAGGCAGGGGGGCGCGCCCTAGGGGGGTGGGCGCACCCTCCACCCTTGTCGTTGACTCGGGACTCTTCTGGCCCAACTCTTGTGCTTCGGGGGCTTCTTCTGGTCCATAAAAAATCACTGTAAATTTTCAGCTTGTTTGGACTCCGTTTGATATTCCTTTTCTGCAAAACTCAAAAACAAGGAAAAAAACAGAAACTGGCACTGGCACTGGGCTCTAGGTTAATAGGTTAGTCCCAAAAATAATATAAAATAGCATATAAATGCTTATAAAACATCCAAAACAGATAATATAATAGCATGGAACAATAAAAAATTATAGATATGTTGGAGATGTATCACCCCATAGGTGGCCGTGTTTTCCCACGACATCTTTGGCGCTCCAGGTAGGGGGAAGCGCTTGCGCGAACCCGAGAGCATACGCAGCGCGTCATCTTCATCATAGTTCTCTTCATCGACGGCTTCATCATCCATGGCGCCCAAGAAGAAACCCGGTGCCGCAGCTCACTCGTCCACCTCGAAGGCCCCTTCGCACACGGCCACCGACGCCGTGGGGGCTACGGGGGCGCACAGGGACGTGGACGCTGCAAGGGACGTGGCCAGCGCAGGCGGCATCATCACCACCTCCCCTATGGCTGAAACGGGAGCGGGAGGCACCGGAGAAGGACAACGCCAACAACTTCCCAGCGGCCACGCTCCAAAAGGTGCGGGTGGAGAGATCATCCTATCTGCGCCTCTCCGCCCCACCGAAGGACGCCGCCACAGCGGTGGCGCTCACCCTGGGGCGAACCGCAACCCTCCGGCCGCCCCCGCTGTGGGTGCGGCCGCAGGGCACGTGCCACCCCCGTAACAGGCTGGCCAAGCCGATGCACAGAACGGAGCCGCCGATCCCCGAGCACAACCATCTCGTCACCACGCCACCCTGGCAACTGGCTCACGGCGACGAGAGCACGGCGCTACCACTACCGGCACCGTCAGAAACCAGGCGACGTTACGGTCTACATCGTCATCCATGCCGAGCACTGCTTCGGAGGCCATGGCGCGGGCCCAACTCCTGTTGAGATTTCTGCCGGCGGCCGATCAGATGGATGAGTGGAGAGCCACCATTCAGAGCCTGATTGGTTTCGCTGAGGCGGGAGGATCACAGTGAGCGGGCCCATCACGGCCTCCGCAGGCGGCGACAATGGCCCGAGCCGCTGGCTGTACCAAAGGGGCCACCCCCACGGTGCAATTCCCTCTGCGGCAGCAAGCGCAGGGGCCGCAGCCAGAGCCATGCGACCAAGAACCCGACGACGTATCGATGGCTTCGTCCGATCCTCGAGCACGACGAGACCAGCGGTGAGTCCTGGAAGACAGGCGGAGGGAAGACGCGCGCGCCACCATCGAATGACGCCGCGAAACCCAACGCCAGTCTGATAGGCGCAATGGCCCTAACGTCGATGAACCCACGCCCGGTGAAGGTGGGTACCTACCTTTCGAGGTTGGGTGCCCCACATTCACTCGCGAGCTACGGCAAGTCCGTTGGCCATCTGCTCGCATGTTCAAGCCAGAAATACCAGAGAAGTACGATTGAAGATTGGACTCGGCAGAGTTCTTGGGTATCTACCCCATCGCTGTTCGAGCTGCTGAGGGAAGAGACGAGAAGGTGTTCGCCAACTACTTCCCTTTGGCACTCAAGCCAAATGTGAGGTCTTGGCTGATGCATTTGCCAGAGAATTCCATCTCGACCTGGGCTGACCTGTGTCGTGAGTTTGTTGGCACCTTCACGGGCGGCCATCAAGAACCAGGGCAGCCCAGCGACTTGCAACTCCTTCCGCAGAAAGAAGGAGAGAGTATGCAGAAGTACATGCAGAGGTTCAGCAGGGTGCATAGGAATATTCCAGACATCCACCCGGCAGCTGTGATAGCCGCGTTCCAGTCCAACATGCGCAACCGCCGGATACATTCTAAAATGAACGTTCGGTTGCCCAAGACTGTGAATGAGCTATACACTCTGGTGGATAAGTGTGCCCGAGTAGAAGAGGGGAGACGACTCCCCGGTGAAGAAGATGGAGTCGACATCGACTCAGAGGATGACGATGACGCCACCAACCAAAAGAAGAAGAACAATAAGCACAACAAGAAGCTCAAGGATAAAGCGGTGACGCCCGTTGAAGGATCGAGTGCACCTAGTACCGGCGAGAAGGCCAAGACCGAGGTTCCCGGCAAGGAAGCTGCCGCGTGCACTGATTGCCGGGAAGCCGCGGCTACCGAGAAGGCTGGGAAGAGTGATGGGATGTACTGCAAGATCCATCGGATCAAGGGCCTTGGTTGGGAAAGCTTTCTGGCAAGGCTTCTACTAGCCCACAGCCCTCCAAGATGCAATTGAGCTAGTCACCAAGTGTGAAGCCTGCCAGTTCCACCCCAAGAATATCCATCAGCTTGCTCAAGCTCTCCAAACAATCCCTTTGTCATGGCCATTTTCGGTCTGGGGGCTCGACATCTTGGGCCCCTTCCCCCGTGCTACCGGGGGCTTTGAATTCTTGTTCATCGCAATCGACAAGTTTACAAAGTGGACAAAAGTAGAGCCCATGAGAAAGGTGACCACGCAGTCAGCTATCAAGTTCTTGAAAGGATTGGTGTGCCGCTTCGGGGTACCTGCCCGAATCATCACCGACAATGGAACCCAATTCACAAGCCGCGCCTTCATGCCCTCGGAAGCAAGGTCTCATTTGCCTCTGTGGCCCATCCCAGAAGCAACGGGCAAGCTGAGAGGGTGAACACTAAAGTGATGCGAGGTCTTAAGACAAGAACTTTTGATCGGCTGCAGAAGTGCGGTAGGCGATGGATCGACGAGCTGCCGGTGGTTCTTTGGTCCCTCCGTACGACACCAAATCGAGCTACCGGGCAGACTCCCTTCTCCCTAGTCTATGGGACAGAAGCAGTTATCCCCACGGAACTCATATTCGGGTCTCCTTGAGTGCTTGCCTACGATGAAGTAGTGCAGGAACAACACCGGCATGACGACACTGTGCTACTTGAGGAGAACCGTCTCCGGGCTGCTATGCGTGCTGCACGCTACCAGCAAGCCCTGCGTCGCTATCACAGCCGCAGGGTTCATGCCCGGAGTTTTGAGGAAGGCGACCTTGTCCTTAGGCGTGTTCAGTCTGCCAAGGGTGCAAACAAGTTGATGCCGAAGTGGGAAGGCCCTTACGGGGTAGTACGAGTCACCAGACCTGGCGCAGTCCGTCTGGAGACCGGAGATGGCATTCAATTGCAAAACTCATGGAACATTGAGCATCTCCGTAAGTTCTACCCGTAAGGCACGGCTGTCGGGCCTTGCCCGGCAGCCACCCTTTTGTACAAGCTTTGCCGAAGTTGCATGTAACCCTTTGTACAAAGCCAGGCGCAGACCCTGAGCAACAAAGAAATAAACGAAGCACTGGGGGGCCCCAAAACTTGCATGCATGCATAAGCATATCATGAGCATAGCATGATCATGTAGATGAGATCGCATGTGGCATTGTTTTCATCTGCACTAAGTTGCAGGGTTCTTGCCATGGACTTGATCCCGAAGAGAAGAAATGAAGACGAGCCTACGTGACGATCCCCGGCAGACCAAACAGATAAGTTCCTTCTTATCCATACCTGTTCTGTAATTTGAAAACTTGTGCATATGAAAACCCTGCCACCTTCAAAACATAGGTGCTCGTACCCTTTGACTCGAACACTGCTTCGGTCAGGGTGGTCGCAGTGGCCTTTGGCGGAAAAGGTTCGGCGGGGGGGCGGTCCCTTTTTACGGTTTTTTGCCCGGCAGGCCTAGCCCCACGGCAACAAACTAAGGGCACTGGAAGGATAGCCTACCAGGGAAACTTGTTTACTTAAATGTATAGAGGCATTTCACCTCTGCATGGATATGGTACATGCACAAGTGCCCGGCAAAGCTTGTATTTTTCATTAATATGCTGATAAGCAAGTACAGATCTTACAGAACACAAACATGGATAAAGAAGTTTACATTATTTAGACTAAAGTTTGGCCGATGCCTGCACATTTTAAACTGAAAAAAGATAAGTGCCCCGTAATCCCTTTCTTGTCCCTCTCCTCCTAGGCACTACGGTAGGAAGAGAAGAAGAAGGGTGCGTGCATGAGCACTTCCGCTCCCCCTCACCCCCTCTTTTATAGACGGGCTGAGGCTGGGGGCTGATCCCTCGGCGGGTAACCGCCGCCCCTCTCCACCAACCCAGGAAGACCGGGCCCCTACCATGATGCTCTCTCCCGCACCACGCGCCTCCGTTACCTACCCCACTCAATGCATGCAGCATACGTGGCAAGGGATAAGAACGTGGTGGGAAGAGTGAATTGGCAGTTACTCACCCGTAAGTTAAAGTCATTCACGGGCCATTACAGGGATGGCCCCACTACAATTGGCGTTACACGACACGCGGGAAAACTGGAAACTGACTGAAGCTTAGATTAGTGAAGGAGCAAAGAAGATCTCAAAGGGTGAGCTACCGCAGCCTCCCCGCCTGTGTACTGGACAGGGCCTACCCCGACGATGCTTGGCAGCGTGTTCAGGCTAGGCCCGGGGGCTCCTGTCGGTGCAACAAACCCCAGGTGTGTTGCCCAGACTGTACACAGGCTCGAGAACAAGGTTGCAGCGTCCAAGACAAGACCAAGCAGAAGAGGTCAGCTCTTTGAGAAATCAAAGGGCGGATCAAGAAGATCAAGACCAACCAAAGGAGCAAGATACCACTAAGGAAAAACCTCCCTTGCCGGGCACGCGAGCCTGGCGGGGACGAGGTTGCCCCGAAGACAAGTCTCTAGATTGCCACGGCAGGCTTGCCGGGGGCGCCGAGCGAGGATTACCCCGCCAAGGCTCCACCGCTCCACCTCACAGCAATGCAAGTCATCGATCGGTGCGGTGTCGAGCCCCCAAGTGGCTAAGTGGCCGCTATTTGGCAGTGGCGGCCACATCTAGAGGAAACCACCTCCAAATGACACCCGTCCAAGGACGTGTCATGCAGGCAGGCGAGAAGGTGGCCGAATGGCACGGCAAGGCTTGCCGGGCTACGCTACGATGTGACACTAAGCGGCACATTTAATGCGCTCTGTCCTGTCTGCAGAGTTAGTTATGATAGCACTGTTTGCTATCTAATCAGTACGCAATGACTGATTTGCCATTGTGGTGACCCCTTGATCTATAAAAGGAGGGCCATGGCAACCTTAGAAAGGATTCGAACCCTTGTACACTCATACGCGCGTAGTTGCTCTCGCCCCGAGGCGACCCTGCCGGGCTAGAGCGTTGCGTCTCCACCTCGGTCCTCTCATCAATCCACCAAAGTAGGAGTAGGGTTTTACGCCTCGCGGCGGCCCGAACCTGGGTAAAAACTGCCCGTGTGATCGCTGTCGTGCTGCTCCGCGCCCTCCGCTCTTTGTGCAATGCGTCCTTCTCCACTGCCGAACCACAAGGGGCCAATTGCCCCATAGGTGGCTGTGTTTTCCCACGACATAAGTGAGCACCACATTGCACGACATATAGAACATATACACTAGAGCAACAAGATTGCATGGTAAAAGTAGATAGGACAATTCACTAGAATTTTTTAAGGAAAGGCAGCAGCAGCACATGCAACGGGTAAACCGAGCATGCTTAACCGGTGTAGCTAGCAAACTCAACATAGGTCCTTATAGCGAGCTAATAAGACAAGCTACTCCTCATCGTCGGAGATATCGATGATGATTGGCTCCTTGGACATGGAAGAGGGCGAGGCCTCCACATCGTGGGTGCCCTCGTTGTAGTGGTGAGTTGCCTGAGCCGCTCCGGGCACCAACCTGCTGGCTCTCGAGTTGAGGTAAGCACGGGCATGCTGAGAAAACACCTCATAGTCTTCGTCAAAGGCACTGATGGTGGCCTCGAGAAAACGCCATGAACTGTCATTTAAAGCAGCCAACCACGTCGCGGCGTTGGCGCACGAGGCGTCAACGGTGGCCTCGACGGCGAGGTGCTCCTCCAAGATCTGGGGGTCAGCATGAATGGCAGCCATCGCGACCTCATCCGCATGTGCGGCCGCGATTTGCTTCTCTGCTGCCAAATGCTCCTTGAGCTCCTGGCTATACTGCGTGCACCATGGCTTAGGGCGGTGCTTATTTGGGGGAGGGGTCGGTGATTTGGGTGGATGGTGTCGCGCCGGCGGTCGGGGCATGTGGGATGTGGAAGGAGGAGGAGGATGGGGGTCGGGTGTGGATTACCTGCCTGGATCGACGAGGCCGAGTAGCGTGAAGGAGGGTCGCCGGTGAGGAGGCGGCGATGCAAGCAAGGAGTGAAGGTTTCAACTTGAAAAGGAAGGCGGAAAAGGGGGAAATGTGGCTTTTGGTAAGGGGGATGGGGCGGGGAGGTAGATATTTCCGCGGAAGCCAAAAATTTTAGATCGGTGCAGCGAAAAAACTGCCGCGCAAAGTGTCATCAGACACGGTCCCTTATTCAGCACTGTGTATGATATGTGAACATCACAAATGATTCATATAGCTTACCCCGTGTGTGATGAGTTTGAACGTGCAAATTTTGGTCCGAATATCCCTGGTTACAGTGGTCATCCACGTCATTGCATAATTTGGGTACACAAAGGAGCCTACAGCACACCCACACTTCTTAATCGAGCAAGTTCGGCAATTAAACAGAGCTAGCTGACCTAAACATTAACCTAACAAATTAAAGACCGGCGCTCTAAATTAAAGAAACAGTACTACTCCGGCTGGCGCTCGTCGATCTTTGCCGCCTCCTCCATGTCTAGCTCACGCCCGACGATCTCCTGGGGAAGGGGCTCCATGGCATCAATCGCACCATACTCGGCAAGCATCTCGCCATCCATGTCCGCCATCTCTTTGGAAAAGGCCGCCACAAGCTGGGCGTGGGCAACCGCGATCAGGGCTTGGACAGGCTCCGTCGTGGCAAGGCATGCCACGAAGGAACGGACGGCTGCTCGAACACTCCCGGCGATTGCCAACTCTTCAGCCGTGGGTTGCCGACCGTTGTCGGAGAAGCTTCGTTCGATTTGTGCGGTGACCACCACGAGCTGGGCGTGGGCGGCCTCGACATGGTCGTGGGAGGCCTCCATCAGGGCTAAGGCCGCCGCTGCGGAACGGACAGCTGTTGTGCCGCTCTCGCCAGTTGCTATCCCCGAGGCAGATGTTGCTGCCGCCACCTAAGAAGCAATAACGGCCGTTTGGGCTGCCTTCGTCGCCTAGTTGCAGATTGCGGCCGCGCTCACGCAGCTTGTCAGCACGCGCATGGCGGCTGCGGCCACGCTCTTGCTGGAGTGGGCTGCCAAAGTTGCCCTCACGACGTGGGTCCACGTCCCCATCTTTCACCGGCGATGATTGAATAGTGAAATGATATTTGGGGAGCGATCTAGTGTGCTTGACACGCCGGCTATGGACTATAGCCGACGCACCTTCTCGCGTAAGCCATATGCGTACTATACTCCGACGGTGCTCCAAGATATTTTGTGCTGCATCTCACACGGTTGGTGAGAATAAATTGTGTGCGATCTACTTGATTTTTCGTCTTGATTTGAATTACATAATGGGGTCACAACGGCAAAGGAGGGTGTTTGAATTGCTAGAACTTTTATCTGCAGTGAACATGCAACTATAGGTGTGTCATCAAAAAAATTGGAATTATTCAGAGTTTGTTTGGACATTTTTTATACATTAACTTGGTTTTCTAGGCATTTCAGATGCACAATTCAAATAAACTACATGCACATGCTCCGGTGCACCAAAATGGGTTGTAAAATCATATATGTGTCCATGGGTTGATGCTTATGTCCCATGCAAGAAATGGGGATGAATTTCAAACACCACGACACCGTGGCTCTCCGGCAAACGTTGAGGTACTTGCTTTTGTAATTCTAGTAAATCCAAAACTCGTCTGAAATTCATGAACCTTGGCATGCTATCATGGAATGGCATCAACATGCTGGGGTAAAAAATATTGTCCCATTTGGGGTAGGTTATGGCATAAGCTTCTCACAAACCAGAGCTTCTCACAAGAAGCCTCATGGTTCCGGTAGGGAAACGTGTCACCTTTGTGGACAAAACGATATTCGTCGCCTCTTCTTGCTTACAATTTTTTTCTGGTGTCAACATAGAACAACATGAGTGGCGTGTTAAATTTTGAAAATTTTCAGGGTTCGTTTGGACATTTTTACATGTTAACTCAGTTTTCTAGGCATTTATGTGCATAATTCAAATCTGAACTACATGCAAATGCTCCAGTGCATAAAAATGGGTTGAAAAATCAAATGTGTGTCCTTGGTTGCATGCTTAGGTCACATGCAAGAAATGAGAATGAATGTCAAACACCTTGACACTGTCGCTCGGCCGCTAACATTGAGATACATGGTTTGAAAATTCTAGTAAATCGAAAACTCGTCTAAAATTCATGAAACTTGACATGATATCATGGAACGGCATCAACATGCCGTGGTAAAAATATTGTTCCATTTGGGGCAGGTTTGGGTATATGCTTCTCACAAACCAGAACTTTCTCACAAACAAGCCTGATGGTTTCGGTAGGGAACATGCCACCTTTGTGGACGAAATAATATCCGTTGCCTCTTCTTCCTTTCAAAATTTTTCTAGTGTCAACATAGAGCAACAGCAGTGTTGTGTCAATTTTTGGGATTTTTCGTGGTTCGCTTGGACATTTTTATACATTAACTGAGTTTTCTATGCATTTATGTGCATAATTCAAATTTGAACTACATGCACATGATCCAGTGCATATAAATGGGTTCAAAATTCAAATGTGTGTCCTTGGTTGCATGCTTAGGTCCCATGCAAGAAATGGGAATGAATGTCAAACACCTTGCCACCGTCACTCGGCCGCTAACATTGAGATACATGGTTTTTAAATTCTAGTAAATCGAAAACGCGTCTGAAATTTATGAAACTTGACATGCTATCATGGAACGGCATCAACATGTCGTGGTAAAAATATTGTCCCATTTGGGGCATGTTGTGGTATAAGCTTCTCACAAACCAGAGCTTCTCACAACAAGCGTCATGGTTACGGTAGGGAACGTTTCACCTTTCTGGATGAAACGATATCCGTTGCCTCTTCTTGATTTCAATTTTTTTCTAGTGTCAACATAGAACAACAGGAGTGTTGTGTTAAATTTTGGAATTTTTCGGGGTTCATTTGGATATTTTTATACATTAACTGAGTTTTCTATGCATTTATGTGCATAATTAAAATTTGAACTACAGGCACATGCTCCAGTGCATATAAATTGGTTGAAAAATCAAATATGTGTCCTTTGTTGCATGCTTAGGTCCCATGCAAGAAATGGGAATGAATGTCAAATTCCTTGCCACCGTCGCTCGGCCGCAAACATTGAGATACATGGTTTTTAAATTCTAGTAAATCCAAAACTCGTCTGAAATTCATGAAACTTGGCATGCTATCATGGAACGACATCAACATGGTGTGGTAAAAAAATTGTCCCATTTGTGGCAGGTTTGGGTATAAGCTTCTCACATACCAGAGCTTCTGACAACAAGCCTCATGGTTCCGGTAGGGAATGTGCCTCCTTGGTAGATGAAACGATATTCGTTGCCTCTTCCTGTTTTCAATTTTTTTCTAGTGGCAACATAGAGCCACAGGAGTGTCGTGTTAAAATTTGCAATTTCAGGGTTCATTTGGACTTATTTATACATTAACTAAGTTTTCTAGGCATTTTATGTGCATAATTCAAATTTGAACTACATGCACATGCTCCAGTGCAAAAAAATGGGTTGACATATCAAATGTGTGTCCTTGGGTGCATGCTTAGGCCCCATGCAAGAAATGGGAATGAATTTCAAACACCAGGGCACTGTTGATTGCCGGCAAAATGTTGAGATACTTTGTTTTTAAATTCTAGTAAATCCAAAACTCATTTGAAATTCATGAAACTTAGCATGCTATCATGGAATGGCACCCGACATGTTGTGGTATTTTTTGTGTCCATTTTGAGAGAAGGCACACTCGAATAACAGCCAACAAAGGCATTTTGAAACAAATAGCTGCCACTTTAACATCTCAAATGTTTTGTATAATTTAAATCGTGTGTGTTCTGTTAACCATTCACGCCACGCGTCACTCTTTTAATGGCTAGGAGGTGCCGTGCGGACAGATGCTTGACTGAACGGGAGGCGTCCGAGCGTAGTCCGCTGCGTAGGCTGACCGAGAGGCGTGCAAGCTGTCCTCCAATGTAAAGGCTCACCGGGAAGCGTGCGAGTTGTACGCTGCGCAGGCTCACTGGGAGGCGAGCCCTTTGACTTCCATGGCCGCCCGCCTTGCTCGCATCCTCTCCATTAATGGCGCCCGAGCCGCTATTTAATATGGGCGGCTTTACTGTTCGCCTCCCATTCCCCTCCCGCAGACCTCCACCAACGCCATGGCGCAGCAGGGTCATCTGCCACTAGTCTTCCAGTTTGGTGAAGTTGACTCCGAGCCGTACGAGATAGAAAATAAGGAGGAATGGGGCCTCATGGACATGGCCCTGAACGAGCTGGCCGCGACGGTTGCTGCCCCCGCGCCCGTCCCAGCTCCCATCCCCGCGCCCGCGCCAGCGACCATCCCTGTAGCATTGACGGGCTGGTCGTCGAGAATTGTCGCAGAGCTGGAAGCCGCGGGCGTCAGCGAGGTCTCCGCGGACACGCGCTAGCTCATGTACATGCCAGCGCCAGCGCCCGTGCCCGTGCACGCCCCTACACCCACCACGACTCCGGTCCCCATGTGTTTGCCTGCACCTACCGTGCCTGTGCCTGTGCGCGCGCCCCCCTCAGCGGCATGGGACACCGCCGTCGACGGCTACCTCGCAGCGCCGCGAGTTGCCGTCCTCCCGCGCGCCGCCCGTCGATCGCTCGATGACATGATGTTTGATTTCCAAGTGAAGAACATTTTGTGCTGCCTTGAAGACTTCAACAACGGCGTCCCGGAGGATGATAACGACAATGCCGGCGCGGCACGCCGCCTCTGCCGCCACTAGAATTAGTATTTTTTTTGGTTTAATATTGTATCTCCATCATATGAATATAAATTCGTAGTGTGACTGAATGAAAGATATGGTTTGAACAAACTTGCATTTTTCTCTCTAAATGTACAGACTTATCAAACGATTTTCTTAAAAAAAACGTCAATGGTTTTTAAATATAAAACACTCATCGCAAACGTTTTAGATAGAACACCCGTATGTAAACCGACAGCTTCCCCAGGAAGCCAAGGGAAAATGTGATGAGCAGGATTTGTGTAGCTCTTGATCGCAAATGTTTAGATAGAACACCCATATGCAAACCGACAGCTTCCCCAGTAAGCCAAGGAAAAATGTGCTGAGCAGGATTTGTGCAGCTCTTCATCGCAAATGTTTTAGATAGAACACCCGTATGCAAAGTGAGAGCTATGGTCTTCCCCAGTAAGCCAAGGGAAAATTCGCCGCGCAAGATTTGTGCATCTCTTCAACTCAAAAGGTTAAGATTGAATACGGTATGCAAAGCGAGACTTCGCCTCTAAGCCAAGAGAAAATCTGGTACGCAGGATTTGTACATCCCTTGAACGCAAACGGTTTTTTGGATGATCCATGTGCAACCACGTACAGACAATTTGATAGATTTGCATCTATCATATTGGGTATATTGCCATTTGTCAAACTGGAATGATTGACATTTGTTGATCTAGTAACATTGCCCTTTATCAACCTTGTAACCCTGCCATTTATCAAAATATGCAGCTAAAAATTACTAGCACTATCTAATTTTGCAATTGAAAATCAGTAAGCATAGATTTCATTCATAGATTAAGCAGTCGTTCTTTATACAAATAGTTCAACTTGACAGCTGAACAGACCAAACTTTTCCCCAATTGTTGCCAACCACGTACTGAAATAGCTAGTTCAACTATATATACTAGCTAATTTTAAGTATGTAGTACAGTTCAGCCACATCTATAGTCAGATGAACTGAACAAAATAGCCCCTAAATACTACTACTACGGAGGGGCTTTGTACTACTTTCGGCAGCCTCTCCTCTGCCGAGCACGCTCAGTAAGAGGCAGAGGAGGAGGAGCCTATCGACGAGCTGGACAACTAAAATACGCTGCCTGCCGTTGCTGCACCTTCAGCGACGCTCACCTCGAACGCCCTCTGCCACTCCAGACGACCCCTCTCGAAGCGGGGGGATTCCTCGTAGATCTCCTGATTCCTCGCCTCTACGGCAGTGCGTGCTGCAGCCACGGCAGTGGTAAGGCTCTTTGCGTGCTCGACGAGGCGCTCCTCCTCCTCCCGCAGGAACTTGATGTAGCGCGCAAGGTCGCTGACGCACATGCGGGCCACCACCTCTGCCTCCCGCCTTTGGGCGATGGTGGCAGAGCGGGTGATGACCCCGATGGTCGACGGTGGGCTGGCGGCCATGGCGGCCGACGATGGGGTGGCGGCCATGACCACCACCTCCCGCCTTCGGGCCGCGGTGGCGGAGCGGGTGATGGCCACGGTGGCCGACAGTGGGGTGGTGGCCACAACGGCCACCTCCCACCTTCGGGCCGTGGCGGCGGAGCAGGCGATGGCCCTGGCTTTCGACAATGGTGTGGCGGCCACAACGGCAGATGGTGGGGTGGCGGCAACAGCTGCCGACGGGCAGCGGCGGTGGAGCGTGTGGTGGGTGTTCCGCGCACACCCAATAGGGACGCCACGCGCACTACACTACACTAGGGACTGCGTCGCCGCCATGGTGTAGCCTCCCAGCTAGAGCTGTCCTCTGATGACGGCGGAATGGCTGAGCGACGACGACGGACCGGTGCCATTGGCGATTGTGGGAGAAGCAGACGAGATAAGCTACATGGAGGGAGGGGAAAATGCGACACAGGACTCGCCGCCCGTGAGGGTTTATATAGCAGGCCGGTAAGCATTGGGATTTTGGGGGATTTCACCGAGTCGGGCGGGAAGCTTGTGCGGGAACCTGCGCGGTTGCGCGGGAATGGGCTCACCGACGAGTCATTGGCGCCACTTCGAGCCACCGTTTGACCAAAAGAACGCCCCCGCGCGCTGCTCAAGCTTGCGCTCGAAGCCGTCTGCGGCAGCAGGGTACAAGACGTGCGAGAGGAGGACGAAAGGACACGTACACATACGGTTAATAAAAAAACATTTGTGATTTAATTACCTACTACCCCTGTCCTAGTTTATAAGTCGTCTTTGTATTTTTGTGCCAATTTTTGACTAGAGATTTAACTAATAAAATACGAATGCACGTAGCCAAAGATTATATCATTGGATTCGTATTTGAACATAGTTTCCAATTATATAATTTTTATAACATGCATTGACATTTTGTTAGTTAAATTTAAGGTCAAAATATGGCACAGAATATAAAGGGGACTAATAGACCAAGACGGAGGTAGTAGCACACGGCCGCTATCTACGCAGCGTCGCAACTGCTGGCCGGCTTGTAGACGACCATTCCCTGCGTGTTCAACTGCTCTATGCGTGTGGTTGCTCGCGGTTGAGGCAGCCGCGGTGCGCTCTGCTCGCGTCCCACCACGCGCGCTCTACTCTCGCGTCCCTCCACGTGCTCTGCCCTCGTCCCTCCACGTGCACTGCCACTGTTTGGGGCCGGCGCATGATCACGTACGTTCGTGCTGCCATTATGTATGTGGTTGCGCCAGGCACGGCACCACGATGTAGTTACCCGCTGCAAAAACTGCCATGCAGACACGCCAAGAATCCAGGCCGCCCGGCCCCCATTTATTCCTGCAGCCATTTACCTTCATCTCTCGCGCCACACGACACAATAAGCACACCCACGACGACACATACAAAGAGGACACCCAGCAGTCCCAATGGCGCTCCCCGTGGCTCTAATGGCACTCCCAGCGGCCAACGACGACAACGGGGGGGGGGGGGGCAGTTCACCATGCATCATGTAGTGGACACCCACGTGAGTGGGAAGGCCCTCTCGGTGGTGTACACGAACGAGCCGGTCTTGGTGGAGAGCTCCATCCCAACTATGGAGCAGTTGCTTGCTGAGGACAAGTACCAAGTGGTCGGCTTCGACCTTGAGTTCACCAGCGGTCGTGCCGGGCACGATCAGAAGGTTGTCGTCGCCCAGTTGTGCGTGCGACATGACGTCCTCATCTACCACTATCACCTAGCCACAAGGCCTTGCGAGCATTTCTCTAGGTTTATCAACATCTCCGACTACAGTTTCGCTACGGTGGACACCACCAACGATCTAAAAGTGCTCAAGGTTTCGGGCTTGACCTGCCAGAATCTTGTCAACATCCATGACCAATACAAGGCTTGGGGCAGCGACCACAACAAACAGAACTCCCTGGTTGACCTCGCCTCGGCCATCATCGACCCCTACTAAATGAAGATGAAGGATGAGAGCAAGAAGGACAAGAACGCCTGGCACAGTGTCTGGCATCAGAGACTGGATGAAGAACACGTCAAGTACGCGGCCAAGGACGCGTACACAAGCTATGAGATGTACAGGCGGATCGTTGCCATGAGGAAGTGTCTTCTTCCTGCCCCAGACGAGGGATCGAGCCACAGAGCAGTGGCGAGAGCGTCACAAGAAGTAGAAGACTAGACGATCATTTCTCCTAGTTTAGAATGCATGCAATTGTTTATTGAGGTGTGCGACTGATCTGTATAGTCACTTATGTAATTGGATGTTTATTTCAGTTATATATATGTTATTCTTCTGTAGACAGAGCAAATCACACGGCTTATTAGCAGCAATCGTCTGTGTTATTATTGGTCTTCACACACATTTCTTATTACGGAACTGTTTGCCGCGTATCACACACATCTTGTTCAGTTGAACTATTTATGTTGTCTTGGCTCATCGCAAACAGTTCATCCGAGTGAACTATATGCCCTCCATCGCACACACCTTGATCTGGCTGGCCGTTTCTATTGTGTTGCCTAATCACACACAGTTCATCCTAGTGAATTGTATGCCGTATATCACACACACCCTCATCTGGCTTCCCGTTTCTGTTGTTCTGCCTCATCGCAAACAGTTCTGCTGGATTAACCGTTTGCCACACATCGCACACGCAACTCTAATCTGAATCATGTTTGATGTCACCGCCATCGCAAACGTTTTGTATCTTTTTTGGCGGTTTTATTACATCACCATTTCTGATTAATGCATCACACACAGTTTCGTCGAAGGGTCTCTGATTGGACTGTCGTGTTTGGACCAACCTGCAGTAGTGTCCCTTGCAATAGAAGCACTCAGTCTCCGGCTTGGGTCCAGCCTTGGGTTTCTTCACGGGAGGAGCAACTGCTTTGCCTCCTTTCTTGAAGTTTCCCTTCTTTCCCTTGCCTTTCTTAAAACTAGTGGTTTTATTCACCATCAACACTTGATGCTCCTTCTGGATGTCTGACTTAGTGACTTTCAGCATCGCGAACAGCTCGGAGACTGACTTGTTCATCCCTTGCATGTTATAGTTCAACACAAATCTCTTGTAGCTAGGTGGTAGCGATTGAAGAACTCTGTCAGTGACAGCCTCTCGCGGGAGCTCAACTCCCAACTCAGCCAGATGGTTGTAGTACCCAGACATTCTGAGTATGTGCTCACTAACAGACCTGTTCTCCTCCATCTTGCAAGCATAGAACTTATCGGCGGTCTCATACCTCTTGATCCGGGCATTCTTCTCAAAGATAAACTTCAACTCCTGGAACATCTCATATGCTCCACGACGTCCAAAACGCCTTTGAAGTCCTGGCTCTAAGCCATACAGCATGGCGCACTGAACTATTGAGTAGTCATCAACACGCGACTACCAGGCATTCACAACGTCCACAGTGACTGGAGGGGGTGGCGCACCAAGCGGTACATCAAGGACATAAGACTTTTGGGCAGCCATGAGGATAATCCTCAGATTACGGGCCCAGTCTACAAAGTTGCTTCCATCATCTTTCAGCTTAGCTTTCTCTAGGAACGCATTGAAATTCAGGGGAGCTACTGCGCGAGCCATTGATCTACAACATAAATTTGCAAAGATAACTTAGACTATTGTTCATGATAAATGAGTTCAATTAATCATATTACCAAAGAACTCCCACTCAAATCAACATCCCTCCATTGTCTGAGTGTAACACGATCCAAATTCACCAACCCAAGTCCGATCATCACGTGAGATGAGGTGGTTTCAATGGTGAACATCTCTATGTTGATCATATCTACTATATGACTCATGTTCTACCTTTCAGTCTCTTGTGTTCCGAGGCCATGTCTGTACATGCTAGGCTCGTCAAGTTTGACCCAAGTGTTCCGCATGTGCAACACTGGCTTGCACATGTTGTATGTGAACGTAGAGTCTATCACACCCGATCATCACGTGGTGCTTCAAAACGACAAACTTTCGCAACGGTGCACACTTGGGGAGAACACAATTTTATCTTGAAATTTTAGTGAGGGATCACCTTATAATGCTACCGTCGTCCTAAGCAAAATAAGATGCATAAAAGGATTAACATCACATGCAAATCATAAGTGACATGATATGGCCATCAACTTGTGCTTTTGATCTCCATCTCCAAAGCACCGGCATACTACAAAACAAATACACTTCCGTGATGATACATGTTTGTCACAGTAGGTCACGTTTTCTGTCATGCATGTACATCCATGACGATTTTATGACAGAATCAAGATAGTCATACTTGTGCTGTCGTAGAAGTGTTCCATGACAATACCAAAATTATCATCACGGAAGTGTCCACTTCCATGACGATAAATGGCGCGTCATGGAAGTGCTTTCGTCAAGGGTAACCGACACGTGGCATCCACCGTAATGGGTCGCCGTTAAGCTATCAGGTTCCGATTTGAATCCGATAACCCGTTAACAACCCGGACCAATGGGGATTTTCCACGTGTAAAATTCTCAATGGCCAGAGGAACCACGTGTTGACTCACCGTTGGAACAGATGTCATCCACTCATTGGACCGGAGAAGCCTATGATACGTCGACACATGGCATGGCCCAACAGAGGCCCATTCCAGTGAAAAGGCCGGCCCATTTGACTTGGTCAAAAGGTAGTGGGCCAGCCCACGGAAAGCCTGTTAACGGCCTATTCGCATATAGCCCATTTACAGCCCGCTAACTCACGGCCCGTTACGGCCTATCCGAATTAGGCCCAGTAGCCATCTGGGCCATCCAATATGATTCCAGCCCGTTGTAACTTCTGGCCCATGTATGGCCCATGACGTCTTTCGACCCATACGAGGCCCTTTGTAACTCCGGGCCCATTAAAGGCCCGAGGTGAAACTGGCCCATAATGAACAGTGTATCGTTGTATACCCATTAACGGCACATTATTCCGTAGGTCGTTTCCAGCCCGTGTTAACTTTCGGCCTTCTAAGGGCCCATTTATTCTTGGGCTCATTTCCAGAATTCGGTTACTTACGTTCCGTTACTGGCCTATTTCACACTTGGGCCAAATTCAGCCCATGGTTACAGTCGGCCCGTTTGTGGCCTGTTAACCCGTTGGGCTGTTTTCATAGCGTCATCAAATACGGCCTATTAACGGCCCGTTATGGTAGGGCCATAAACAGACGATTTCCACTCTAGCCGTTTACGGCCCATTTTGCGGACCGTTATTGGTCCATGAATAGTAAGGCTCATGTTTGGCCAAATGATTATACGGCCCGTAGAAGGCCCATTGATTACACGGCCCATAGAAGGCCCATGGATCCTACGGCCCGTAGAAGGCCCATGGATCCTACGGCCCGTAGGAGGCCCATGGTCACTACAGCAGGTAGCAGGACCATGGTTACAACGGTCTGTGTGTTGCCATGGTTATTGTGGCCTAGTTATAAAAATAGGTTATTGTGGCCACTAGAAAAATGCGGAAAAAGAACTACAGTGACTAAAAGCAAACAACTAAACAAGACAATAAGGAAATAAATAAGCAAGCAACTAACGCTAGGCTATTATGGCTATTACGCATATTACATCCACTGGGCATCAAAGTTTGCCACCAGTGCAAATATAGGGAACAAAGCAGCATATTACATACACTGGCCGTCTAAATTGGCCACCAATGCAAATAAACACGGCTGCAAAACAAGTCCATAACTGAAACAATTTCAGAAGAGCTCAAGAAACGTTATCCTGGGTATCCACCATGCTGGCAATAAGCTTAGCAAGCTTATTAGCTTTCTCCTGTTTCACGCTAAAATCCTCCAACGCTTGCTGTTGCACCAGAAAGTATGCATCTGAATTCTCCAGGGACTTCCGCAGTCCTTCAGCTTCTTGTCGCAGCACAGCTGATCGATGTCTTTCAGCTTGTAGTTGAGACTCAAGAAACCGAACTGATTCAGACAGTGAGTTCGAATAGCTTGTGCCAGCGGTAGTGGCCAGTAACTCGAACACTACACCAAGACAGGACTTTGGGGTTGTCTCACTGTCTTCAAGATAGTTTTCCTTAGCTGTTTTATCAGCTTTGTTGGAGACCAACAAGGATGTCTCACTATCCTGAACCTTATCTGCATTACTTCCTTTACCATTGCTTAATAAGGCACTCTTCCCCAATATTATGTCAGCATTCTAAAAGAAGAAACAAGCAGACACATAACAGGTTTAGCATGTAGTATATGAAACTCATTTCGGTGAACCAGTTCATTAGTAAGGTGGACGGGATGAAACTACCAAGTCTTCTATTGCCAAGTAGTACATAATAAAAGCATCAAACAAACATATATCTATGTCCTATGGTCACTGCATTGTCTTGCCAAATCAAAATAGATAGAGACACGGTTCAAATCATATCAGTTCAAGACAAAGCAGCATTGAAAGAATACAAAGCGTGGGAAACTACACGGCACAACAAGATTTCAGATGGGTACCACGGGTCTACATGTACAACAACACTATTGGCTCTGTTGTGATGCTAGTAATGTGCATGATATGAGAAGTCAACTGTATACACAATTGAAATTGAAATCAATAGAGCTATTTATAAGAGCAAACCTGTTAAAGAACATGCTTAAACATACCTGTTGTGCCATTGGAGTTTTGATTGGATCCTTCAATTTAAAAATAAGTTTGTATGAGTAAATACAGTGATACAAGAGGAAAGCAGTATGCATGATAGCAATGGAATCTTAAATGAGAACAGTTGTTCTTTAGGTTTAAGCACTTGTTCTACATGAATAGAGTACAGTAAGACGCATGCATATAGTACTTAAAAATAAAAAATGAGCTCATAGACCTTACCACATTCTTGGTTCGGGACAAGTACAGAACAAGGCGTTCCCAGTCATCGTCCCGTAAATGTGTCTCAGGAGAACATAAGGGAATTTGATGAGTTTCTTTGCCAGTGAAGTACGTTTTCTTCAGGTAATTCCGATATTGCCACCAAGCATTCTTGAAGATAGCAGAGGTATTAGCACATGTTACCTCATCCTGAGTTTCCAAATCGGTCCTTCTCTACAGAGAAAAATGGGAAAACTTGTTGTATTGTAACCATCATGGAGGTAGAATGTATGGGACAAAGCAAAGTAATTGCCATGAATACCATTACTTACACATAACTCCTCGACGAACACCTGCAACTGGCATTTTCCTTCATCTTCAGTATAATATTTCCATGATGGGAAGATACACACATAGGATTTAACAACATCAAATGCGATAGATGCTAAACTATGAATGGCTGGTTGTGCTTCCTCCAGAGGAATAGGTGTACTAACTGGTGCAGTTGGGGTTCGCCGTGGTAGTACTGGCGCTTTGGGCACTGGAGCTGCCATACTAACTGCTCTTGTTTGGGAGCTCTGTGGTGGAGATGGTGCTGTGTCAACATGAACTGGGTTACTATCTGCTAGGGTTGGGGTTAGATTGGGTGAAGCTGGTTCTCTGTCCATCGCAGTAGGGGTACAATCTACGAGAGTTTGGGTTATGTGTGGTAGGGCTGGTTCTCGTGTACGTACAACCGGGGTGCTATCTCCACCAAGAGGTAGCACTGTTTTATTCGAAGACCGTGTTTTTACTCCGCTAGATACTGCCATCACCCGCTCCAATTCAAATGGGTGATAAACAGGAAACATAGATGAATGTACAGACCTTGTATGAGAGACAGATGCAATAGATAGTGTGGAAAAAAGAGGGCATGAAATAGTTGACATGTATATTGTTTAACTAAAAAGGATAGCATGAAATAATTTCACATATATGATGTCTATCTAAACTGGATAGCATAGCATGGCATAATTCAAAGATATGATGACTAACTAAACAGGATGGCATGAGATAATTATATGATGTCTTTAGTAAACAGGTTCGCATGACATAATTCACATACATGTTATCTAAGTAATCAGGATAGCATGATTTAATTCACATATGTGATTTACTAATTTATATACTAAGTAGAGGGCATTCGCATATATGATGTCAGAACTAAGAACATGGTGTTGAATATTGTGTATATGATGTCTAAACTATGCAATGCAAGACACCATATGCATGATATGAGCAGTATAACCATGCCAAGTTAGAGCATACACCTCGATGGGGGAATAGGACTGGTCATCTGTCTCTGAATCCATCTCTGAGGAGCTATCGGGACCAAGCAAGAGATCTGCTTCGACGGGTAGCACTATTTGCTCTGAAGACCTTGTTTTCACTCCAGATTTTTCCATCACCCACTCAAATGACTGATTCACAGGAAGAGTAGTTTAATGTACAAACATTGTAGACAAATGGAAATGTAATGAAGAAAAGGATTGGCAAGATATCATTCAAATATATGATGCCTGGTTAAACAGGATGGCATTGCATATTTCACATATATTATGGCTGGCTAAAAGAGATGAGACTGCATAATTCTCATATATGATATATAAACTAAACAGGTGGCATTACAGAACATGTCTAAACTAAGCAGATGACATATATGATGTCGAAAGTAGGCACTACAAGGCAACATATGCATGACATGACCAACATCATCATGCCAAGTTAGAGCAAACACCTTGGGGGGTAAATAGGAGTGGTCAGCTGCTTCTGAATCCGCCTCAGAACAGATATCTTCCTCTAGATTACAATCTGGAGAGGGGAGAGGGTTTGCCATTGAACCCACCATGGAGCGATGTCTGGATGACATTGTATTGCCGCGCAAAACTCTTCTCTTTTTCTCTACATGTTCAGCATGACTTTGTATAATATCTGACATGCATACGAAAAAAATATAGTGAGATTATGTAAGGAGAGCATGCAGAAATCTAGATTGATGGTAACAACCAGTGGATGGATCCAAAAATAATGATAGCAGGCTGATGATAGCTTTAATTTAATAAAAAGACAGATGATGATTGCTTTACTATTTGTTTCCCACCCAAGATGAACAACATAGGCATACCCTAGGTGAACCAGATAATAGATAGAGATACTATTCATTGTTGCCTCGATATGTGCCCCACAAGTAATTTTAAAACTCAAGTTTGAACATTAATTTGGACCTGACTTGGAGTCTAAGAGGTGAACAGGACGATAAAGTAGTAGGTAATATTAAGCAATGCATAACAAAAGCAGAAATAAAAGAGTGCGACCTCTCTTGTGGACCCATGCACTCCTCAGGTTCATCTGCTAAGTCGATGATGGTGATGCAGTTGCGGTGGGTGCCGGCGGCAGGGAAGGAGATCCGAGGCGGCGAAAGACGGTCAGGAGTCGTGATGTCTGGTTTGGTGGATGCTTCTGTCGATGGAGCAGCTTAGGTGAGGTGGACGACGTCGCGGCAGGAGCAGGACAAACCACACAAAGTTTTCTTCAACACCTATGTGTAACTGAAGTAATTCTCTAAGGGCTCCTTTGGCTTGCAGGATTCTAAAAACGCAGGGATAGGAAAAACACCGGAATATGATAGGAATGCACGTGGGAAATAGAGCATTTGTAAACACATGATTTCTGTCAACTTGGGTGGTTGGTTCACATGAATTGGAAGAGCAGATGAATGCAAAGAAACATTGCCAAATTAAAGTGAAACCATATAAAAGCGTGTATAGTTAGAATGTTATTCTGCCACTAATGCACTTGGTCTTGTTTTCATGCATAGGATTTTGAAAAGTAGGTCCAAGTGGATGTTTTACTCCATTCCTTTCAACGAAATGCATGAATAATTGAATAGTAGAGTGCCATAGGAAAATTTCCTATTGCTATGTTTTTCCTTCACTTTTTCCTTTGAACCAAAATAGCCCTAATGGATTGACATGAATGTAGAGTAATAAGTGATGCGACAAGTGTACAACCTCTTTGCCGTAGCCATGTCGACCTCAGCATCATTGGGTTGGTCGCTGAAGAAGTTGCGGCAGAGGTGGCTGTCGGAGGTGTGGAGGAAGATCTGAGGCGTCTGTAGATGGCGTCCAGGGCACTGCTCTGTTGTGATGGATGGTTCCATCATTGGAGCAGCTTCGGCAAGCCGTAAGACATCGAGGCTGAAGCAGTACAAGACAGACATCGTTAATCTCAAGTGGGATTCTAATAGCATCTCCAATAGATGATGTAAAATACATTACCAAAAAGTGATAGATGTAAAATTTACATCACCAAAAAACACCTGACTACAACAGATGAGGTAAAAACTGTTGACTCTGAACTTAATTGTCGAAACTAAAATTTACTATGGAATCTGAATGTTACTGTCGAAACTGAACGCACTGGTAGCAGAGAGGCACTTCACATGTAGTTTTGGCCGCTTGAGCACTAGTAGTAGAGAAACAGTGATCTAAATTAGCAGGCGATCGACGGGGAACACGATAGCAGATAGCAGCCGGAGCAGTAGCGCCTGGAGGAGCAGCGCGAACTAGAGCCAGAGCAGCAACTCGTGTAGCTATAGCAGCCCGTGTACCAGCATCAGCAGCGCGAGCGAGAGCAAGAGCAGAGCAGCAGCACGAGTGAGGGGAGAGCAGAGCAGCAGCTTGACCGAGCGAGAGACAGAGCAGCAGCAACAGCGTGACCGAGCGAGAGACGGAGCAGCAGCAGCGCGAGCGAGCGAGAGCCGGAGCAGCAGCAGCAGCTGTGCGAGCGAGTGAGAGCCGGAGCGGCAGCAACAGATCCGGCTGGTATGGACGCTGCCGCCGAAGGGGCCTTGCACTGGGGGAGAGCCGTCGTGGAGATGTCGCCCGCGGCACTGGCTTCGAGGTAGCCGTGCCATGGGGGTGCGGGATCAAGCACCGTCGAAGCCGGGAGGTCGAGTTAAGGAGAAGGTGCGATGCGATGAGTGTACAACCTCTTTGGTGGCGCCGAGTAGGCCTCGGCTTCGTCCGAGGAGTTGGTGAGGATGATGCGGTTCCGGTGGAGCAGGTTAAGGCGGTGCTGTGGGGATGGATCAGCCGTGATAGACGAGGCGGTCGTCTGAGCAGCTCCTTGGAGGTGGAGGATGGGGCGGCTGAACCGGCGGGACGACGAGATCGACGACGGATCCTCATTCGGGGAGGTGGAGGAGGGACGTCGAGCTGTTGCGGTGGACGACATCGTCAGGGAAGAGGCTTCGGCTGGGCAGCGGTGGGGTGGCAGATGGAGGAGGTTGGGGTTTCACAGCTGGAGCAGAGAGTTTATGGCGGCCTGGGATTTTGAATGGCGAAAAGGAGGTGATGGGAGGGGGAAACCATGACTTAGGGATGCGCTTGTCCAAAATGTAGGGTGTGTTACAAAAGTACCCCCACCGATTTGAACTAGCGGCCCTTTCGGCTCAGGGTTAGAAGGGGGATTTTGCGTGTCGAGAATTGGCAGCTGGAGGGAGTTTTCACGCGCGTTGTAATTTTGGGATAGCAAGGCGCGAGTTTTGGGAGCACGATATCTGAATTTTCGGGATAACAAGGTGGGTTAAATTTAGGGACAAGCCTAACATGTAATAATGTACGTACCAAATCAATTTGCACTTCCCTCAATGAAAAACATGAAAAAAATAAAACTATTCGCACCACACAAAGAGAGAGTCTTGTCCCGTTTTACTGTACAAATGCTATTCAAAGCTATGAATCCATGTTATGTCCAATTAAATTTTTTCGCTAGCTGTATAACGCATGTAACCTACTCATACGAACATTTTAGTGCATTCCAAATTTCTATACTACCGCTGCAATTCGAACTAAATTTGAATTCGTTTCTCTATTTGAATAAGAATCTACAATCATGATTGTTGCCAACTTAAACCATCATTCGTATATTATCTTAACAACACACCACATGATTACTATAGAGATAGATATGAACTATGTGTACTATATGAACTCGAATTCAAAATTTTGAATACACTTGATGTTGATTCCAAATAATAGTACATTTGATGTACTAACTAGATCTTCATAATCTAAACCATGTTTCATACGTACACTGTGTTTATCACACAAAGTATAGTGCCCCGCCCCCTACATTATGACAAGTATTTAGCCCTGAGCTGCAAAAGCCACGCATTATCACAAATTCAAATAAATGTTCTATATATTATATGTAGTATAATATGTTCATAACCACACCATGCGTATCACCATTATATATGTTCATGCATGTGTTGGTTTAAAACACTATGATATCTTCTTCAAATATCTGAATCCACTTTTTTATAATGAATTATGGTCTCTGTTCGTCTTTTACACCCACACAATCCTTTTCTCTTTGTAGCTAGCGCTAACTTTCTTTCGTGCATGCCCACGCCCGCCCCCCGCTCACCCTCCCTCAGCGTCCCCTCCATCGCGCACATTCGTTATTTCTCTTTAGGTCATTCACCCATGGTGTGTGTAGGCCCCCCGGCTCCTTCTTTCCGGCACACACCGGTCGATATACCTCTCTAGCCAAGTGTGCCTACCACAAACACACACTTTCCCTCTTCTCTTCTCATCCTCCATGCCTCCCTATGTCCAATACGGTTCCACGCAGGTGCACACTCCCGCCCCTCTTTTCATCGATCTCATACTCGCACACTCCTCCCCCCTCGATATAGTAGGCCTCTCGCACCACCTCCTAGCCGCATCCCTCTCCCCCTGTCCATCTCTCCAGACCTTATTTGCTTCTAACACATGCATGCATGTATACCTACCGATCTCCCTACATATAGCTAGGTCGAATATAAGTCTTTTTCCCCACGCACCGATCGACATACCTCACTAGTTATGTCTCTCCCTTTCTCCGACACACGATGATTGATCCTCCTATGTAGTTACGTCTGCTTACCACAACCATATCGTCCCCCCTCATCATCCTTGCATACCTCCCGACCCGTCTCTCACACGCACGTGCATAGACAGGCAGACATCCCCTCTCTTATTGATATTGCACTCGTACCCTCCGTTTGTCTAGCAGGCCTCTCCCACCATTTGTGAGAAGCAACTCCACCACCAACCCTCCGACACTCTACCTTTGTCTCTCTCCCAACCTTATTCCTCTACTACACATATGCATGGATGCCGATCGATCTCCCTCAATACATAGCTAGGTCTCTCTCCTTCTCCACACATATACCAGTCGATAGGTCTCTGCCCCCTCCCCTCCCCCCCCCCCCCCCACACACACCGATAGTCTAACGTTGTAGTTAGGTATCCATGTCACAAAGACAAACTGCACCTCTGCCCTCTCACATTCCAGTAGGCCAGCCGCCCTGTATCTTTGACGTGGGCAAACACAAATTCGATGGCACTCTTTATCGATCGTGCACCCACACACTTCATCCCTGTTTTCGATTCTATCGATATCTCACGCCGATGATCCCTCCACTCTCTTCTCGTGGATCACTCCCTCTATATATGATATATCCATGACTCTGTTTCACACACATTGCATATGTTACATTTTTTTGTTTGAGATATCATCGACACATTGCCTCTGTTTCGCACAAACCATCTCTCTCACACCCACCCATGTACGTACCTGCACATAAATAAGAGGTGCACGCACGACGCACGTACTCACATCTCGTTCCCGGCCACACCCGCGTGGGTACACGGTGGAGTTCATTTCTGTACGAAAAGGCAGCCCATGTGATAATTTGACGCGTGTAGCTGTTGTTTACTCGAAGGAGGGTCGTGTACCACGCGTACACGGAACAAAGTTCGACTTGACCCGTTAGTATTAAATAAAGTTATATTCCTCAATGGCACATACAGAATATAAAATTATTGTCATCGGGAAAAAAGAAATCCGCTCCACTATATACAATGGAGACTGCCTGCCGGGGTTTGTCTCTCATCACACTATCTCACACAAGGCAGCGGTGGCCTCTCTCTCTCACCATTGGTCACTGATCCGGCTGCATCCCGTCCGCCGGCGGAAAGGGAGGATGTGCATCGTTTCTCCGTTCGACGGCGTCGAGGCAGCACGTCCCGATTTGCGGTACCCGCCATTCTCTCTGACCAAGCTCCGGCGCGGTAGGGCCTTCGCCACTTGCTCGCTGCCACAGTATGGGCAGATCCCGGCCGCCGGCGCCCGCCTAGTTACATCCCGACGACCCTCAGGTACAGCTTCCTCCAGCCTTGCTCCACTGCCCATCTTCCCACGTTGCTGCATGTGGAAAATCCTGCATGTGGATCTTCTTTAGTTCTTTGCTTAAAATGTATCTCGGCCGGCGTACTTTCCATCTTGCAATCTCGTCCTCAAACCATGCTGCTATCTTTCCCTCATGGCATGGAATATGCTTCTTTTTTGTTGGCGTATGTGTCTTCAACTCCTGTTATTGTGCAGTAATTGTTTCCTTTCTACCTCTTTTTGCAAACAGGGCTATCCATTTCACCTCGTTGCTATTGCGGTCTTCTGGTGAACTGCACAAATCACTTTTTTCTTAAGAGTGTTTTGTGCAGTTCCGCCAAAATGTCACACGGGCAACGTTTTTACATTTCTGTGGGTCTGCAGAAAGGGAGATTGGTTTTGCTATCCTCCTCATCCAACTCCGTGCCTAATCTTCTTCAACAAGTAGTTAGTCCTAAAGAGAGATCACAAAGGTGATCGGCTTCTATTTGTGTGTGTTATGTTTCATCATCTAGTTCCACTATTATTGTAATCACACTGACTGAATATCTTTGCAAATAGGGATGATCAACTCGATTTTAGTGGAACTGCACAAAATGATCGGATTGTGATGTCCTCCATACACCTCTTTCTTGGCTACAGAGCTGCGTGAAACTAGCTGCCAACCAATGAACACTGTGCCCAGGAAATGGAGCCATGCCTATGAACAGCATCGATCAATTATATATTTTTCTTTATTTGTACACCTTCTCACAACTTTGTCTTCAGTTGTGATGTGAATATTGGCCTTGATCTGCGAACCATTGAGATGCATTAGCAGCCATGGTAGTTTCATTTGTATTTGATGGAATGTTGTAACGAGACAATTTTGAGGCAAGAGGACACATGAATCCTAAGTTGAAACCTTTTTTTTTGCGGGAACCAAAGTTGACACCTTCATAGCATTACAGTACAATTTCATTATGCTGGAAAATCATGCGTACATATAAACAAATCCTGAAAGATTGATAGCAATGCCAGAAACAATTCAACTTCGTCTCGCCGACATGTGGGACATCCTTCATCCGGCTCCACCTGCCATGCAGCAATATTGAGTGCACAACTGCAGGGGAGATTCACCCCGGTCGTTGCACCGCAGTAATAATGACCAGTGAGCAGTCAAATCACAGAGCCCCACCTTCGCCACAATAAGTTGCTCGGATGAAGCAACCATCATTTCTCCCTTCGTTGAATCCGCTGGTACTCCAATATTCCCCGAGTAATAAGTTGCTCGGGCGAAGCAACCATCACTTCACCTTTCCCACAGTAAGTACTACCTCCTTTTTTTTATTCTAGAAACCACCACACGCAAATATTGGACGGTAGCAGCATAGCAAAGTGTACTAGCACTACTCAATTCAAAAATTGAAACCAACCAATGAACTACTACTAATGGTGAGCGTTTGCTAGTATCATTTACTCCGTCTGTCCATGTATATAGGGCTTAATGCGTTTTCCGAGACTAACTTTGGCCCTATTTGGATCCATGGATTAGAGTTAGTTTGAGCTAGTTGGGGCTCAAATAGCCCTAAAGTATCCAAACATGAGGGTTAGATTGGAGCAAGTTGCACCTAACCCACCAAAAAATACTATCCCACCCAAGAGGTGCTAAGTGGAGCTAGTTCTCATTGGGCCCACTGAAAAATTACTTTTCTCTCTCTATCCCGCCAGCCAAGTGGTGCTAATTGGAGCTAGTTCTCATGGGGCCCACTGAAAAATCACTTTTCTCTCTCCATCAAGTGCATTTATTGTCAATCTAACCCTATCATCCAAACACCTCTTTGGCTAGAGTTAGTTCAGGGTTAGTCATGAGTTAGTCTGACCTCTAGCTAAGTTAGAGTATCCAAACAGGAGCAGTATAGGACATGCAAGTTGCTCAAAGCATACCGTCAATTTCGTACGTGAAAGGATCTTCGAATGATATAATTTTCAAATTATATAAAATCTTATCAATAGTCAAAGGCAACCTCGAAGAATACATTAGGCCCTATATATATGTATGGATGAAGGGAGTAGTACTAATCGCAATGCATGCATGCGTGTGGAGTACTACAGTACTGAACAAGAATGTTTTACATGCATTGGTTAATTATATCTGAGTTATGGCGCTTAACAATTTAATGCACAAAACAAGAACGGTTGACGGGATTAGCAGAAAGCAAAGCGCCTTTTTAGCGGGGATTTTCATCATTCTATGAAGGTGCAAAACCAAGTGTTACTACTACACCAAACAAGTTCAAAACGAGAAATTGGACCCACTCACGGCACGGCACGCCTGTCTTGTTTGGTCCATCGGTCAAAGCGCTTCCTCTTCTTGACATAACAATAGAGTACAGTATTTTTTTAGAATGCTCTTGGCATGTCGCTAACATGTGGGAGCAAGTGATGAGTTAACCGACATCAATAGACGGCAAAATCGCCAGCCCGCCGCACTTTGAGAGAGACGAGGAGCGAGAAGCGATACGGGCTAGTTGATTACTAGAGCTAGGTGTCGCAAGAAGGCCAAGAAATATGGTGATAGCGTGGGTGGGCCATGTATGATGTAACTACACTGGGCTGCCGTGTTTCAGACTCTTCTGGTCTACTGTGGAGAAGATTGGGTAGATTTTATATCGCTGAATAAAAATATTAAGAGTCCAGACGCTCCACCGCGAGGTTTCTTGCTCCTTCTCGGTCGTCGGAAAGCGTTCTTCTAAGTTTTGCCGACACGTGGGGCATCCAGCATCCAGGTCCATGTGTCATGCAAGAAAATGGAGTTAAGTATAGTAGGAGAGACTCACCAACGGTCACAAACATAGGTGGAGTAAGTGCATGAATCACCCGAAAAAAAGGAATACGAGCACGAAGAGAAGAGGTGCAAGCACCGACGCAGGTACTCTTTGCCTCTTTCCCTAATACTCACGCGCGGGTACACGGTGAGCTCATTTCTGTACGAAGAGGCAGCTCACGTGATAATTTGGCGAGTGTAGTAGTTGTTCATGGGAACCACGCGTGGACGAATCAAAGTTTGATCATGACGCGGTGGCGCGTTTTTTATAAATTAAGTTATTCTATTCGATGGCACGTACGCAACATTATTTTCTCAATGGAACGTGAATCATGCACACACTGAATGACGAAGCACGAGATGGTAGCCATGGACATGGTCAGCCCTTTTTGGAGACTAATACACTACTTTTGATGTGTCCCGTCAACTCGCAAACGAGGAGAAGCTTTGCTTACTACTAGTACGACCTCTCCCTCGCTCACGCGCGCGGTGGCTCACAGGACGAGGAGAAGCTTTTGCTTTACGATAGTGCGCTTAATACAGGCGGTGGACGTGCAGCAGTTCATTCGGTGTCAGATTGCCAGAAGTATATATACTGTAGTACCATCATCATTGTTCGACTTCCGGAAGAGGTGAAGAGCCAAGCGCATGGTCACCTACTCACAGTATAACCGGCCATGTTTGCACGAAATTTTTTACGTACAATTTGAGTGGATTGCTCCAGTGGTCATCACACATGAGCCAATCGATTCGCACCCTTCCGTGCTCCATTTTGTCTTGCGTTCCTTCCTCCGTCCAGCACGCTGACAAGTGGGCCCCATGCTCATGTACGCCAATGTGGTAGTCAATTATTTTGTCAGAGTCAGCTATCACACCCTTTTGATGCCACGCCAACGTACCCACTAGAAACAAGTTAGACTTGTTCGGTTCAACCACCTTCCTAGGTGTTTGGAGAGGAATTGGCCGGCGCGAGGTGGTTCTATAGGTGGGCAGGCAGCAAAAAACAGGGGGAAACGCGCGAACCAGCTAGACGAGGGAGGGAAGCTTCTACATTCGCGGGGGACGTGGCATTGGCCATTGGGCGGCAACACGCGGTCATCTGGGTACACAATAAAGGACGCGAAGAGGCTTGCTATATCGGCAAGGACCAGCTTCCCTACCGATTGCTCATCCAATAGAACTCCCAAGTTAACTGTGCTGAGGCTGGAGTAGTCATCAGATGGGTGACCGAATGGGAAGTGGACTCGATGTTAAAACTAATGGGATGGGTCACTGTAAACGTTTAATTGTCTTAAATGTATATAGTGCTCCGTCCTATTAGTTGAACCTCGAGGTCTTTGTTTTGTAATTTTTGACATTTTTTTTGAACACATGTTAACCGAAGGTCTATCGTGTTACTTTTTGATAATTTTTGTTTTTTGAACACATGTTAATTGGCTTGAAAGAAGGTCTATCGTGTTACTTCACGATATCTTTCCAAAAATAAGTGATATGACTTCTGTCAACCTATAAGGCATGTCTGTCAAATTAACCTCGAGGTACTTGTTCTCAAATTAACCTCTGGGCCTTGCAGGAGTACTTGATTTTTGAACACATGTTAATCGAAGATCTATCGCGTTACTTTTTGATAATTTTTGTTTTTTGAACACATGTTAATTGGCTTGAAAGAAGGTCTATCGTGTTACTTCATGGCATCTTTCCAAAAAAAGTGATATGACTTCTGTCAACCTATAAGGCATGTCTATCAAATTAACCTCGAGGTACTTGTTCTAAAATTAACCTCTGGGCCTTGCAGGAGTGCTGCAATGTGTCAGCGTCAATTGCAAGATGAGACAGCAAGCTAGCAGTGGAGTTGCCAACATGCTCAAAGTGCACACAACATTGAGTAGAAAGAAGCATGCCCAGGAAATTAATGCGTGCTTAGGGAGGCCTTTGCTCAAAGAGCAAGTGTATATAAGGTACAGTCGGCATGCTATAAGGATGAGGAGTGAGAAGCGATACGGGCTGTTGGATATACTATAACTAGGTGTCCCACGGAGGTAACATTACAACCAACTTACGAAAATAATGGTAACCGGTTTTACGTGTTTATAATGGTATTATCATTGGACTGCCATTTAGGATAAATGATGGGGTGGATGAGAGAGACCATAAGAAAATGCATGTCTTCTCTTGATTAATAGATGATCTATTAGCAACAATATGTCTCACCAAATATTTATCGTGTTATCAAAGATAAGACTAAAAATAACCCACTGCAACATATTTTGATGTCTCCTCTAGATTACGTGACAGGCTTAAGATAAAACTGTCTTATCAAGCACTGTGCATGCTCTAAATAGTAACAAATTAACATTTTGGTAGTCGACAATAACATGTGAGATTATGAATATATCTTTTTGCAAATATATCAGAACAAAATGTTCTTTTTTTTGCCGGTAGAAAAGAATGTTCAATGTGACTGATTACCTCCATGCTGCTTTTGACTACTTCAATTTAAAAATGAACCACATGTTTTCTTTGGTAACACAAAATTAGTAACTAAATGGTGATTGGACACCATGTCCTGCCACGTACGTATGTGCAGCAAGCAAGATTTATTCATGTACAGGGCAGGCTTGTACTCCCTATAAGAGTGTTTAGATCACTACTACTTTAGTGATCTAAACACTCTTATATTAGTTTATAGAGGGAGTACTTCTTAGAGAAAAGTAAAGAAAAGAAATGGGGAAGCTGACTACGACAACATGTGAAGTTGTGAACCCACATGTTGTATGAGCACCTGCCCTGCTGTCGGCGTTCTGGGAACCAGGGTACCCAGACTTGCCTGCCTGCGCCCACGGCGTGGCTCCATCATGGCCTGGTACGGCCCATCTTCATCATCGGCCAAGCAAGACCCTCGTGAGGGGCCAAGCCTCACGAGGCGGACGACGCCAAGACCTTTAGAGGGAGCGGCCTCCCAAGGCAGGCTCCTGAGGAGCGAACATTTCTATGCAGGCGCTCACCTCATGAGCTTAAGGTGACGCAAGCCATGACGACCAAGGCCAGGCGGGCGCCAGCGGGCGCACTACAACAGGTTTTCTCTTTGGTGCTAAGGAGGTAAGTGCAAGCGCAGAGTCCCGAGGAATCAACCAAAGGTTTCCATTCCCGTGCTACAAGACCAGGACCGCCAGGACGGAGGTCATCACCGAGCCCACCATGACATCATGACCAGAAGCTTTGCAGGCGAAGACCACCTTTCGTCAGGATAAGATGTACTATTTGTCTTCCTTCAAACTTGGCCATTGTGGGATCCCTACTCGCCTCTATTTTGGGGGAAGAGGACCAAGGCCACTATAAAGATAGCCTAGCCAACACCATAGAGGGGGATCGGGCCATCCGAACTCTCACCAGCATACACCAACACAAGAACAGACCTCCTGAGGTAGTTCTTCCCTTGTACTAGTTCATCCTCAGCCCGTCGCGAGGCTAATCCACCACAAAGCAGGAGTAGGGTATTACACCGCAAGGTGGCCCGAACCTGGGAAAACTGTCGTATCCCTTTCCCTTCTAGTTCATCAAGCTAGGTTGTGAGAGCAACGAGTTGGTAGGCCGGGGAGATCAAGTTCTTCGTACACGCCCCAGAGTTCGAACCTTTCTTGGGTCTGCGGAGCCCCGAATCTGACATTTGGCGCGCCAGGTAGGGGCGTGTTGAAGGATCCTCTCCACCGATCGTTCCATCACTACCATGGTGGGATATCCTCGAGCCCACACTGAGCACTGGGCCGCTAGGTCCGCCCGGGCGGCACCTCTCGCCCAAGAAGCTCTCCACTCCGCGCTCCTCGCAGCCCGCACGGCGGCCAGTGCCGTCGGTCGTCGGCGGCATGGACCACCTCCGCCCACTCCCTCGCTGCACCGTAACTGCGCCACCGCGCGGTCTTCAGACTACGCCGTGGCGTCGATGCTACGCACCCACCGGGAGCAGGCGAACATGCGAGCCGCACTCATCGTGGCGCGGGAGCTGCTATGATGCAGGTTGGCAGAGGGCAGCCACGACGCCTTGCTAGAGCGGGTCGCCGAGCTACTCGATGCCTCTTGCGAAGGCGCGGCGCCCTTCTGCACCTTGCCTACATCGCAAGCGCTGCCGGGGGCACGCGCTGGCTCCTGCTACACCCACACGCCCTCTCTCAGGGGGCCTGAAGGACCTCGCGGCGGCAACCTGGCCCACGACGCCGCTTACCCTACCCAGGATACGCTACCCCCCGGTGCGGCAGGGCCGGGCGTCCCTTCCTGGGACCGCGCCGAGATGCCACCCTACGGTCGTCGCAACCTAGCGCCAAGGATGGCTAGCGACGGCGCCTGGCGGCCGGGCGCCGGCTCAGGGACGGCGGCTCCAGGCACCCCTGTACCCCCACTGATGGGCTTGCTGTATGCGTCAAGAAGAAGCCCCTACTCGTTCCCCTCGCCAGCCTGGGCATCAGGATCACGCGAGGCCGAGGCTCTTCGCGAGCCACCCCAGAGCTTCACCGGCGCCTTCGACAACAACAGCCATCGGGTACAACCAATATCTCTGGGGCATGATTACACTAACCATGGACCGCAGGTGAAACAAGCCACGGCAACGGCCATGGACCTCAGGACGACGGTACCGCCGCAAGCAGACGGAATGCACTGGGGGCTACGCGGGGGGAGCCCGGCACCAGAGCCTCCCCTGCGCCCCACGGTGCAAGGCACCGCCATGACGATGGCGCACGCCGCATGGAGGTAGGTCCTCCGCCGGGGAAGGCGTCGGCAAGCCCTTCCCCTCGGTGGGGGGCCTACGATCGCCGGGGCACCGCCAGTGCACCCCCTTGCCCCTTGGTCTCGTCCTAGTTTCCGGACACCCCAATGATGGTCGGGGGAGGCACCGGGTGGGGCCCTCCCCAGGCGCCTGGAATGCTTGTGAAGATCTCCGCTCGTGACACTCTCACGTAATAATGAGTTGGGGTTGTACACGCCCCGGAGTCCCCTGAGCGTCGCCCTCAGGCCTCACGAGGGCTCCCACCCACGTCCAAGTGGAAGCACCATGCTCCGCACTGGCCATCGACACTGTCCCCCAATGACTATGCCCACGCCCAGTCGAAGCACTTAGCTCCGCGCTGGTGAGAAGACTAGTCTAGGTGCCGGACGCGGCTGTTTGTTTCGCCCTCTTTCTGTAACCCGATTTGCCATCTTTTGGAATGAGATTTGGAGTTTCGTGTGCTTATCAAAAGGAAAAAGGGGGGAAATTTTTCGATTCGCGGTGTTTTCTTGCCCTTTGGTTTATGTTGAAAAAGTAGGGCTCATGCCTGCTACCCCCCCCCCCCCCCCCCCCCCGTGAGCGGGGGCTGGGTGTGGCATGCGAGCTGTGCGCGCGCTTGGGCCAGCCCAAGCGGCGCCGAGGCCCCCTCGGGGCCAAGAGCGAAACTGCCACAAGACCACTACACGCACACCTTGCCGTGACTCGGCAATCGGCTCCTCGCACGGCGCTCTCGAGCGGGCCGGAGGCTCCTCGGGAGGCTTAAGCCCTCGCGAGCCCCCGCGGGGCCCGCCTCGGGAGAGGGGCGCCCCCACGATACAAGAACCCATCCAAGGCCGCCAGCACCAAAGATAAGTTATAACAAACTACTCTAGTGGGGGGCCTTCTGGCCCGCGGCAGCACATTTCGAAATCAACTTAGAAGGCATATCATCGTTTCATATATAACGGGGGAACCCCCCCCCCCCCAAAAAAAATGCTTTTCACGCCCCGCGGGGCCGTGCCCGAAATTTTGGCATACAGGTCAGGACCGGAAAGGAAGTGCAAGCCTAGCAAGACGGGCTACCATCGGCATCGCCGGCTTCATCACCACCACTGGCACCGCTCCCTTCGGCTGCGAGCACATCCACGCCGTCTTCAAGGGCGAACTCCGCGACCAAGTCGTCCACATGGTCGTTCACCCAGCTCGTCAGGTTGCCCTGGGTGACCCCGGGCACTGGGCCTATTGCAGCATTGAAGTCAAAGTCGGGGTCAAGGCTAAGAAAGTAGCTGAAGACGCATGAGAACGTGCGCCCAAGAAGGCCCCGGCTTCTCTCTTCGACAAGCTGGCGAGCCCTCGTGGCCCGGTCTTCCAGATGGGTCATGACTTGCGTGAAGAAGTGGAGGTAGCCGGCATCATCAGCTTCGTGCGGGCGGGAGATGCTCTCTTCACAGATGGTGTCGAAGGCCCGGTTGGCCCTGACCCTGAGGTCCTCAAGCATCAAGGAACGCTCGCGCTGCATCGTTCGACGGCGGCTTGCTTCATTTGTACCCTTCTCCACAAGGGACGTGACGCCCGCGACCTGCTGCTGAAGTGAGGACAAGTCGGCTTGGGGGAAGGCCCAAGCCTCCTTGGCGGCCATCTCGCGCTGCTCTGCCACGGCAAGCTGTGCCCTGAGGGCGTCAGTCCTGCCCTACAACTCAACCTGCCGCTGTTGGAAGCGGGTCTCGTGGAGCCCCAACTTCTGGCGGTATTCGTCAACAAGAGCCCCGCGAATCTCCACCACCCTTCGGTCAACCTCCTGCTGGATCCTAGCCTCCCGGGCGGCAACGGCGTCCTCAGCCGTGGCTACTTGGCGCTCCCTCACCTTCAGCTGCTCGAGCTCCAGGTTGTGTTCCAAGACCTCAAGCGCCAGCGCATCCTCACGCGCCTGGACCCCTTTCTCATCGGAGGGGGCCTCGCTCGGCGGTGCCGTCAGGGCGGCCCTGCGTGCCTGGACCTGCCCCTCAAGGGCGGCGTTCGAAGCTCGAAGCTCCCTCTCCTGCTCCTCGGCCGCCTCACGACGACGGTCAGCAGCCCTGGCCTCCTCCAGTGCGTGGGCGCAGGCCTTGCGAGAAGCTGCGAGGGACACCACGGCGTCTGTACGAGCGCGCTCATGCTGCAGATGCCCGAGGTTGATGGTGACCTTCAGCTCATGCCACTCGCGTGCAGGGCGGAGGCCTTCTGCCTCAAGGCGCGCGTCGACGTTGACAAGTTCTCCCCCAAGCTGACCCAGCGCGCTCATTGCCTCCTGGAAAAGGTCATGGCGGACGGCGCTGCGTCCGCGTGCAAGCTCCAGCGCGCGGCCGAGCCCTTCCTCCACGCCAGGGGCTGCCGGAGAGGCGCGAAACGACTCGCTCGTCTCTGGCAGGGGGCTGGTAGCCGGCGCCCCTTCAGTCGTTCCCCGGGCCTCGGCGAAGGCGCTGTGCGGCTTGGCCCCACCGCTTGAAGATGAAGCCGACACTGGGCCCGCCCAGCTACCAGCGAGCACCAGTGGAGGAGCCCTCGGCATGCCCACTGCACCCCAAATATGGCCGTGGAGGAATGGTGCTGGGAGCGCAGGCTCGCGGCTGATACGTCTCCAACGTATCTATAATTTATGAAGTATTCATGCTGCTATATTATCATTCTTGGATGTTTTACAATCATTTTATAGCAAATTTATATCATTTTTTGGGACTAACTTATTGACATAGTGCCAAGTGCCAGTTGCTGTTTTTTGCTTGTTTTTTACATCGCAGAAAATCAATACCAAACGGAGTCCAAACGCAGTGAAACTTTTTGTGGATTTTTTATGGACCAGAAGACATCCAATGGGCCACAGCAACACCTGGGGGGTTCCCCGAGGGGGGTAAAACCCACCAGGGCGCGCCTGGGCCCCCAGGCGCGCCCCGGTGGGTTGTGCCCACCTCGGTGGCCTCCCGCACCGCCTCTTCGCCCTATAAATTGCCAAATATTCCAAAAACCCTCGTGGAAACCCTAGATCAGAAGTTCCGCCGCCGCAAGCCACTGTAGCCACGAAAAACCAATCTAGACCCCGTTCCGGCACCCTGTCGGAGGGGGAGATCATCACCGGAGTCCATCTTCATCATCCCTATGGTCACCATGATGAGAAGGGAGTAGTCCACCCTCGGGGCTGAGGGTTTGTACCAGTAGCTATGTGTTTAATTTCTCTCTCGTGTTCTTGAGATGTCACGATCTTGATGTATCGCGGGCTTTGTTAATATAGTCGGATCATATGGTGTTTTCCCCTTTCTATCATGTTGTGATGAATTGAGTTTTCCCTTTGAGATTTCATTTTATCAGATTGAATACTTTTATGGATAGATCGATCAGAAAGAATAGCTTTGAGGTGGTTTCGTACCCTACAAACAATTTATTCTTATGTTCTCCGCTAGATAGGAACTTTGGAGTCATTCTTCATCGCACGTTGAGGGATGGTTATATGATCCAATTATATTAGCATTGTTGAGAGATTGCACTAGCGAAAGTACGGACCCTAGGCCTTGTTTTCAAGCATTGCAATACCGTTTGTGCTCACTTTTGTCACTTGCTACCTTGCTGTTTTTATTTATTCAGATTATAAAAATATATTTCTACCATCCATATTACACTTTTATCACCATCTCTTCGCCGAACTAGTGCACCTATACAATTTGCCATTGTATTGGGTGTGTTGGGGACACAAGAGATTTCTTGTATTTGGTTGCAGGGTTGTTTGATAGAGACCATCTTCATCCTACGCCTCCCATGGATTTATAAACCTTAGGTCATCCACTTGAGGGAAAATTGCTACTGTCCTACAAAACTCTGTGCTTGGAGGCCCAACACAAGTCTACAAGAACAAGTTGTGTAGTAGACATCAGCGGCCTTCCAGCGGTGCCTTCGCCTCGCAGGCCGACTCCGTGCCCTGCGTGGGCGCTCGACGCGAGGGGCCTAGAATCACAAGCGGGCCAAGGGCCCCCGGGGGTCGCACCCCAGGCGGCTTCGCCGCGGCAACCGAAGGGATCCTGAGGAGCCAGAGTCAGAAAAAGGCGTGACACGCAAAGATCCACGAAGATAAGGTACTTACTCGTCCACGGCTATCCACTTCCTCTGCTTCAGGGCCCGGGGGGCGCCACCACTGCAGGTCCAGAGCCTTTTCCGCTTGCGGAGTGCCCCGAGGTCCAGACGAGGTACACCGAGGGCTGGTGCATTGCCCTTCGCGGCTGGGTTGTGGACCACCACCTCAGGAGCACCCGGCGGCACCTGCCCCCCAGTCGCCACCTCAGGAGCACCCGGCGGCACCTGCCCCCCAGTCGCCACCTCAGGAGCACCCGACGGCACCTCCTCCCTAGCAGTCACCTCCGGAGCACCCGGCAGCGCCCGCCCTCCAGCGGTCGCCTCAGGAGCACTCGACGGCGCTCGCCCCCTGCAACCACCTCAGGGGCGCGCGCCACGGGATCGACAAGCACGGGAGCCACCAAGACGGGGTTCTCAAGAGGCCCCTCGAGACCTTCTGGGCGTAGCCCCCACTCGTCGAAGAGGGGCATCTGCTTCACGAATTCCTTCGCGTTCGAGCAGTTGTACAAGAGGCACCCCTCTGCCAGGAGCATGGCAGGCGCTGGGTTGCCAGTCAGGAGCTCGAGCACCGCACGCAGCGTCTTGGAAGGAAGCAAGGGCACCTGGAGCCTCATGGGGTCGTTGGGGCCAGTGAAGGCCCACATTGGGCGAGAGTGGCGCTGGAGTGGAGCGATGCACCGCTGGACGAACTCCCTCACCACCATCGACACCGTCACCCCTGCCCCCTTCAGCTTGGCCAGCCTGGACCTGACGCGGGCGAGCTGACGGTCGACGAGCTTCACGTGTCCCTAGCCGGAGCTTGGTTCCATCGGCGCTCGCGGGAGCAGGAGCAGGGGGCTGTGCGTGGTGGCATCCACGTACACCCACTGCTTCCGAAATCCCTTCACGTCGAGGTAGAGCGTGAAGTCGATGCCGGAGCCGGCTGTCACCGCCACAGTCTGGAATGCCAGGCATCCCGAGCGCTGTCGGCCGTTGACCTGGTGGAGCGAGAAGAAATGGCAGAACAAGGCGACGGATGGAGCAACGCCCACAATAGCCTCACACAGGAAGGCGAAGGCGGCGAGGAGGATGCTGGACCTGGGGTCCAGATGCAGCGCTTGGATCTGGTAATGCGAGATCGTGGCATTGAAGAAATCAGAGAAAGGAGGGACCAAGCCGGCCAGGAGAGCGTGAAGGTGAATGGGGATCTCGGTGGCCTCCATGTCGACCAAGGCCCGGGAGGTAGGCCAGACCGTCGTCGCCTTCCACTCGTTGGAATCGGCGGCGAGGGCCGGCCGGACCTTGTCCAATCCCTCCTGGTTGATCACCGTCGACCGACCAAGCACAGGCTCGAAACTCGGCGGGGATTCGGTGGGCGCGCAGGCCTTCCCTTTATTCTTCGACCTCGGAGCCATGGCGTCCGGGGTGGATTGGCGCCGGCATGCAATCTGGAGAAGGAGCTACGAGCTCACAGGAAAGGGGGGAGGCCGAGGGCGAGCACTGCGGACAACAATGGCTGAGCCGCGCTTGCAACAGGCAGCCGTCAAGTATGGCGGTTGCCGAGGCTGCGTGGGGAAGTGAAGACGCCCACGTCCCAACAAGCACCACGCGTCGACTGGGCCCGCAGGCAATTGGGGCCGGCGGTGCTTCGCCCTTGCCATTTGGCTTCGCCTCAAAGCCAAGCCCGAGCGCGCCTTGGGCCCGGGGGCTACTGTCGGCATTCTGGGAACCAGGGTACCCAGACTTGCCTGCCTGCGGCCCACGGCGTGGCTCCATCACGGCCTGGTACGGCTCATCTTCAGCATCGGCCAAGCAAGACCCTCGCGAGGGGCCAAGCCTCGCGAGGCGGACGACGCCAAGACCTCCAGAGGGAGTGGCCTCCCAAGGCAGGCTCCTAAGGAGTGGAGATTTCTATGCAGGCGCTCACCTCATGAGCTTAAGGTGACGCAAGCCATGACGACCAAGGCCAGGTGGGCGCCAGCAGGCGCAGTACAGCAGGTTTCCTCTTTGGTGCTAAGGAGGTAAGCGCAGGCGCAGAGTCCCGAGGAATCAGCCAAAGGTTTCCATTCCCGTGCTACAAGACTGGGACCGCCAGGACGGCAGGACGGAGGTCATCGCCGAGCCCACCACGACATCACGACCAGAAGCTTTGCAGGCGAAGACCACCTTTTGTCAGGATAAGATGTACTATTTGTCTCCCTTCAAACTTGGCCGTTGTGGGATCCCCTCCCGCCTCTATTTTGGGGGAAGAGGACCAAGGCCACTATAAAGATAGCCTAGCCACCACCATAGAGGGGGATCGGGCCATCCGAACTCTCACCAGCATACACCAACACAAGAACAGACCTCATGAGGTAGTTCTTCCCTTGTACTAGTTCATCCTCAACCCGTCGCGAGGCTAATCCACCACAAAGCAGGAGTAGGGTATTACACCGCAAGGTGGCCCGAACCTGGGAAAACTGCCGTATCCCTTTCCCTTCCAGTTCGTCAAGCTAGGCTGTGAGAGCAACGAGTTGGTAGGCCGGGGAGATCGAGTTCTCTGTACGCGCCCCAGAGTTTGAACCTTTCTTGGGTCTGCGGAGCCCCGAATCCGACACCTGCAAGTCTCCACGGCTTCGCATGAATGTTCGGGATGGTTCACAGATAGCGCGGTAGTTTCTGCGTTGCAGCAGGATGTGCAAGGTGGCAACAATCTGAGTGCTAAAGAGTTGATCCATTGGCTGGTTTTGTTTGGATTTTCCAACTATTAACCATTGGATAGAGTGAATCAATGGCTTACATTCAAAGTTATTCTCACACTATAGAATGGTATAGGAATGTGGAGAGATTTGGTTGATTTTATATCGCTGAATAATATAAAATATTATGAGTGCAGACGCTCCACCGCGAGGTTCCTTGCTCCTTCTCGGTCGTCGGGAATCTATGTTCTTCCACTCTTTTTTTTACGTGAGCTTTGTTCATCCTTTTGCCAACACGCGGGACATCTAGCATCAAGGTGCACGTGTCATGCAAGAAAATGGAGATAAGCAGTGCGTAAGTGAGTCGTGCATTTCGATGGCACGTACTACGCAATATTTTTTCTCCTCGATGGCATGTGAATAGTGCATGTACTCAATGATGGAGCATGGGATGGTAGCCATGGACATGGTCGGCCCTTTCTGGAGAGAGTACTAAATAACTTTGATGTGTCCCGTCAACTCGTAGAACAACGAGAAGCTTGCTTACTACGCCTTCTCCCTCGCCCACACGCACGCGGTGGCTCGCAGCACCAGGAGAAACTTTTGCTTACAAGCGGTGGATGTGCAGCAGTTCATTTGGTGTCAGATTGCCAGAAGTACTAACTGTAGTACCATCATCATTGTTCGACTTCCGGAAGAGGCGAAGAGCCAAGCGCAAGGTCACCTACTAACCTATAGTACAATACTATAGCCAAAGCTGGTCCACCTTTTTAGAGCATGGTTAATTAATATAGGCGGCTCTTGCAGTAGCACATCATTTACAGCAAGTACTCTCTCCGTTTATTTTCTTTCATTCGTAGGAACTTAAAACACAGGAATAGGAAAAATAAAGGATTGGATGGGCATGTCCACTTGAATCCCATAGCATTAACACAGTGTTCCCCTAAAAAAAACCAGAGTGTTTGACACAGGAAAAACAAAGGAAGTGAAAAAAAAGTTGGAGTGGATGCTAGATTGCCAATTAACACATGATTTCATAGGAAAAAAATCCTATAGCATTCTATCCTGTGAATCAAACGACCAATGTAGGAAAATTATGAGGGGGGTCTCTCCAACAGTGTTCCTCGGCTCGCACCTAGCATCACGGTGGTCGAACTTGGAGTCATTCATCTGGTACACGTGGCATCTCAGATCTGGACATAAGGTGACGTACACCATCAAGGTCCATTAGGCTGGTTGTAATTGGAGTATCATAAGTAGTATCATGCATGCCAACTAGGCAAATTTGATGAGGTGGTATAGAATTAAATGAAGAAAGAGAGGGTTGAGTATCATATCATGATACCGTATCATATTAAATGTTGTGCTACTATGTGTCATGCATGTCAATAAATGAAGTCATCTATGATACTAACATATGATACTATGCACTATGGATGTAGTATCATACACTAATATCATATGCATGATACTAGTACATGATACTCGCCATTATGGCCAGCCTTAAGGATAATGTTGTCCTCAAAGCCGGACGTACACGGTCAAGGTCCACGGTCAAGGGGGTCAGGGCGGACGCGACCTCTCACTGCGTCCGCCATTGAAGCGGCGCACCGGCCGAGGGCGCCGCCCACTGCACTCCCAGCTATACCTGCCTCCTCGCCGCATTCAAACACCTACATTTAAACCCGCGTGGAATGCGAGAAACCCACTCCGGCCACACACGTCCGTTCAGGAGCGGGACGCCGGCCAAGCTCCTCCTTCCACCATTTTCTCCACTCTTTCAGCGGCATCCGACAAGCAGGAAGAGCAATTCTCTGGCATAAAAGCCATCTGGGTGGCCCGCCGAGCCCAGCAGTTACAAGCGAGGCTGCTCCACCTACCTCGCCTAGCCCATCGGAGCCAGTTGCCGCACTAAGCTAGCGCGTGATTCCGCAGCTGGCCGCTCCAATACAGCTCGAGGAAGAGTGCCGACTTGCTCCATGCCGGCTTGTCGAGGAGCACGGCGGCACGGGCATCGTCGCTGCCCTCGATGCCGCCGCATCATACAACGCCTCCAGTGCCTGCGACTGCGCCATCCGCCGTCGATGCGCGCGTAGCCACGCCATGCAGGTAGAGTAAGAAGCCGCTGCGGATGTCGATGAGGTGACGCGGCTACGCGGCTATGTGGATGTCGATGAGGTGACGGACAGCACGTCCCCGCCCGCCGCCATCCTCGAGGAGAAGTAGAACACGGGAGGCCGCCGCCGATTGTATCCCATGAAGGCCACCGCCGAGGCGATGCCGGTGAAAACAGCCGGTGTCTTGCACGATTCTTCTTCAGTCGGATGCTGGAGGAGGACAAAGAGATCGGCCGGCGACCATTTAGATTAGGTATATCTTTGTCGAAAAAAAAATTAGATTAGGTATATTAATTCTACCTTTAGCTCCGGACTAGCACGGGTTATTTAATGTAAATGTAATGAAATCCGTCATGTTTATATGAAATTCGGCCGTGTTTGCACGAATTTGCATCCACGTTCGCGCTCTCGGGGGAGCGCTGTCCGTTGCTGGAGTGGGACGACGGACTTCGTCTTTGACAACCGCGCAAAGTGCGTCACCATCTTTGTGGTGGCTAGGACGCATGGAAAGAATGACGTCCTTCATACCGCGCGCTCGTCTAGACGGATCGGTAGCTCATGACGCAGCGAAAGAAGGACGTCCTTCATAACTAGCTATAAGTTACTCAATTTACCTCTCTCCTCATTAACTAGTTGCCACATAGGCGAATTTGCTGAGTTGGACCCGATGTTACTCTTGAAGTTACTCCCACTGTGGTTAGTCTTAGACTAGCCACAGTGGGAGTAACTTCAGCAGTAACATCGAGTCCAACTCAGCAAATTTGCTTATGTGGCAATGAGTTAATGAGGAGAGAGGTAGTTTCAGTAACTTAGCTAGTTACTATAACATCACATGTCCCAATGCAATATGAGTCTATAACCTAATAAATGAAGATTTGTGTGACACCACACTTATGTTACTATCCACTATGAAGGTAGTAACATAGTATAGGGATATGTGTATGTTACTAGTGTATGTTACTCTCCATTGTGGCTAGTCTTAGGCCTTGTTCGGTTCAACCTCCTCCCAAGGGGTTCGGAGAGGAATGGAGGGGAATTTGGCTTGTACATGATTTAATCCCCCACAATCCCTGTTAATCCCCGTTAAAATCCCTTGAACCGCACATGCCCTTAAGGTTAAAAATGACCGGGATTACAGAGGACAGGGTACAAACTTCAAGGATTTAAAGGTGAGGGTTCGTTTCCGACTAGCTCTACAACCTCAAGGTTTATAAATAAGACTTCACTCTCCCCTCACGCACATGCCCGGGTACACTCACGGTGGAGCGTATTTGCACACGAAAAGGCAGGTAACTTGACAATTTGAGACATCTAGTCGTCCACTTAATGTGGGGTCTGGGACCAAATGTCAGCCATACCAAGTGCGACCTGAACGCGGTGGCGCGGTTATTGATCGAGTTTCTTTTTACTGGTACGTTAAATGAAAAAAAGATGGCTCCGCGCGTATTCAATTTAAATCAATCGCTATGGAGAGGAAAACAATTACTACTCCACTAGTCCACTTCGGGACTTGCTTGCTAGGGTTGTTATCTTCTTCTCACTCTCTCACCCTCTCCAGATCTAAACAAGACTGTGGTGTCCACTCTCTTTGTCTCTCTCTCTCTCTTCTCTTCGGTTGACACAGATCCGGCCGGATACCTTCCATTGGTGGTCGCCGATGGCAAGGGAGGAAGCCGACGCGCGCCGTCTTCTCTTACCTGGCGCCGGCGTGGGAGGTCCTCCTCACCCTTGCTCCCCACCATCGAGTTGGCAGATCCCGCCGCCTGCCTCACCACATCCCGCCGACCGGAGGTATAACTTATTTTAGAACCGGCCCACGTCGCTGCATCCTGCATGTGGATATTCTTCTAGTATTACAAAGCTCCCCATGTAGCTAGCTCCATCGGCATGTCGAACACTCGAACACCACCTAAATTTTTATTATTAGAGGAAAAAAGGTACTGCAGATACTGGCTAATGAACCAATCTCTTGGTTGGAAAGGGAAGTAAAGATGTTGGCCTGGCCGGTCTCTTGGTCGAAAAAGGACAGAACATGGGGGGTGTTGGGTCAACAATGCAACCGAGAATGAGCACGTCTAGATTTCTTGTGGTCACATAGGAAAGGTCACCAATGAGAACAAAAAATGCACAAATCAAGACATGCTTTGCATCTTTGCCGCACTCGGCAACACCTCTGCCTCACCACTTTATGACTTGGTGGATGTAAAATGTGCTTGTGCCTCCCCTGTCCCTATGCCCTTACTGCTGCTGTTAATCTAACATCACAGGTAAAATGAAACAATGCCACTGTTAATGTGATGTCGCTGTTAAGTAATGCTGCTGTCAATCTATTGCCATTGATAAAATGAATCAATGCCACCACCATTTTATGAAATGCTTCTGCCTTGCTTTATTTCTCATAAAGAGTGTTTTGGGCCGTTACACTAAACTCTGACACCGGTAACATAGTTGCATCTCCGTTGAACTGCACAAAATTTAATTGCACAATGGTTGACACGACGATGTGTTTCTCCTTTCCGTATCACCCTTTGTTAGAACGATCGTTCCTGTTAACCGTGCACGTATGTACTGATCAAGTGCTACTCCCAATCTGTCATCACAGAGTAATAATGCAATTGTTATGCATGTTAATCTAAGCCCCCGTTAATCTAGTGCTAGTGTTGATTTGATGTGATGGCACTTCTTAGTTAATGGCACTTTTTCATACTGTCACTGTAATGCCATTGATAACATATGAGATGCGGCTGTTAATCATATGCCGCTGCAAAAAAAATGACACTACTTAAATAACCCTGTTACATATTTGTGCAAACAGGGTTGTCTATCTCCATATGGTGTCTATTTGTGCAAACGGAAGCACAAACCTCAATTTTAGTGGAACCTGCTGTCAGCTGACCTCACGGTGCTCCAGGTATTCCTACATTCGTAACTAGGTAGAATGACCAACGCAATATGAAATAAGCTTATTCGTACGTTGACTTGTTGTTTGCAGTGTGGAACGAGCCTGTCATGTGTGGAGGAGAAAACAAGCACTGCAGCCGCGCTGTCAATGCAAGATAAAAGAGACCGAGTCATTGATAGCCTGGCCGGCGAGTAGGGGTCATGCAAACAGCGGTGCATTGTTTTAGTGGAACTGCACAAAAAAGATATTGGGGTTAGTTGGACAAATTTTCTACAGCCACGCGGAAGGAATTGCGCTCATCGATTGCATAGAATTTCCTCCGTGCCATCATAGGAGATCACAAGGTGGAAATCAACTAACCACCTATAAAATTATGCATAATCTTCCTCACGCAGGTCAGTATCCCCTTCGTCCAGATGATCGTGTTTTGTCATGCCGAGCTATTGATATATGCTACTGTTTTGCGACACCGTTTAGGTACAGCGCTTTCCTATCTTTTCACATTCAGGACAATGAAGATGATTTCAGTGAAACTGCATAAAATGGTCTGATGTTGAGTGATCTTTATTGCCTCCTCTGTTTGCTGCAATGTGTCAGCGTAAATTGCAAGATGAGCCATCAAGCTAGCTGTGGAGTTGCCAACATGCTCAAAGTGCACGCAACATTGAGCAGAAAGAAGCATGCCCAGGAAATTAATGCGTGCGTAGGGAGGCCCTTTGCTCAGAGAAGCATCGATCGTTTTTCCTTTATTTCTACACCTTCTCACAGCTTTGTCTTGGTTATAGTCTTGTGAATCATTTAGATGCATTAACATGCTGAACTTAAGTGCTTGTGAATGTTAGCTAGTATGCATACCGTATCTTGTGAAGCTTAGTTTAGTGTGGATGTTAGCGTGTCGACCTTTAAAATCTATGTGTATTGTGGGCATGTTATTTGACCCCTCATTTTGCCGCGCTACGACCAGTGTGAGTGTCTGCATGCAATACACCATCCTCTAATTTGGTGGATGCCAAGCCGTCCCGAAAAGGAGCTATAACTTTTTTTCAAGTTGAAAAATGTTACCGATGAGGAGCCATAATTAAGCTGGAGGCGTCTCTTTTTTTCTTTCAAATGGGCAATAAGCTGGAGAGCTGGAGAGTGTCTCTAATGGGCTCCCTATAGTGTTAAGACCCTCCAGTACGAAACACGGGCAGCCGACTAGGCCGATATAAAAGCCTATCCATCTTAAAACCCATTTGTTTTTTGTTTTTTGCGAAGAAAAGCCCATGTTTCTTGAAGAGGGGGCGATCCCAGAAAAACCCTCCTTCCTCCTCGCTTCCACTTATACTGCAGCTCACTGGACTCTCTCGCTTTCGTCGCCCCCCAATTCCCCCCGCTCCCCATCTTCCTCACTCGTACAGAAAACCCCCGCTCACCTTCTTCCTCACTCGTAAAGAAAACGCCTGCTCCTCTTCTTCCACTCCTACAAAAAACCCCAGCCCTCCATCTTCCCCACTCGCACTGCCACTAGGCTCATCTCTGGCTACTCTACTCAAACCCGTGATCTCGGCGCGACGCCCGCAAGGAAAATGGAGTTGGCTGGCCCAAGCGCCAAGAAGATGAGGCTCCCGCCAACGGCGACGCCGGTTGTAGATCCCGCACCCGGCAGCGTGGGGAGAAGCGGCAGGCCCCCCACCAGATCTGAGGAACCCGTAGAATCTCGGGTGGACTACTTCAGCGATCTCCCGGACGCCATCCTTGGGGAGATCATCTCGCTTCTCCCCACCAAGGATTGTTGCCGCACCCAAGTCCTCTCAACTCGGTGGCGCCCTCTATGGCGCGCCACGTCCCTTAATCTCGACTATCGTCAGCTATCTGTCGTTCATGATTTTGAACTCCTCAGAGCCATCATCTCCTCCCACCAGGGCTCCGTTCAACGCCTCTGCATCCCGACACGCTACCTGCTGTCCATACCCTGCATGGTGGACGCCTGGCTGACATCCCCTGAATTCAAAAAACTCTAGCAGTTTGAGTTCTACCATTACCACAAAAATTACATACCATGAACCGAAGGCCAAGAATTTGTGCCCACACCACTGTTGTCCATCTCATGGTTTTCCTCCTCTCTCCACACCGCCACCTTCGCCCGGTGCCATCTACCAGATGATCTGGTACAAATGCTTCAACTCCCACTGCTAAAAAAACTTCCGCATGTGGTCGTTTATCTGTCGGAGGCCTCACTACACAGCATCATCCACTCCAGTTGCCCTGCCCTGGAGCGCTTGCTGATTGTTTTGGGAATAGAAATCCCTATCAGTTGTCTCCAAATAAAGTCGCCTCACCTTAAAAGCATTGGAATTTGTTTTGAAGGACAACAGCTCATCATCGAAGATGCCCCTTCACTTCAAAGGTTGCTCCTTCATTATTGTTATATACCTTCGCAAATAACTGTCATCTTTGCGCCTAAACTGGAGACCTTGGGTGTAATTCCTGATCCGTTTAATTATCAGAAGTTGGTGTTTGGCTCCACACTTATTCAGGTACCGTATATTATCATCTACACATTTGTAATCATAAGCTGCATTTTTCATTTGTGCGCATAAGTTTTATATCATCTTGGAGTACACTTTGGGTACTAATATTATGTTATATGCTCAATGAAGAGTTCGTCCATGGATAGCCTATCAATGGTGCTGGATTTTGTCAAGATCTTATATATCGGAATGTTTAGTTATGATCTGAACACAATTATTGGCTTGCTGTGATGCTTTCCATGTCTAGAGAACTTGTATATAAAGGTGATGATTTCATGCACATTGAAAGCCCATATATATTGTACTAGAATTAACCGTTCAGCTGTCGCTCTTTCGACATACTCTTTTTTTTAGACCTTAACTGTTTTCAATCTTCATGTCTACTTAGGCACTAACACATGGAGAAAAACATATAACCAATCAGTGGCGTAATAAGCACCAAGATTTTCTCAGTTCTCATGACATTCGTTTGAGGACAATAACGATGGAAGGATATGCATCCAACCAGGCAAACAGAAGCTTTGTCACGTTCTTCCTGTTGAATGCGAGGTTACTACTGTCCATGAGGCTTAAGTTTTTCAACAAGAAATTTCTCACGGATGGATATGTTGAACAGCAAAAAAAGAAGTTTCAGGTGGACAAATGGGCTTCTGAATGTGCTCGGCTTCTATTTACAACAACTTGTCGTCATGTTCCAGTAAAAAAATTCGCACAGGATGTTGATTTTATGGATCAGACCGATCCATTAGTTTGTGACTGCCAAAAATAGTGGTTGGGTTAGATGTTATTGCCATGTTCAATCTGGGTTTTGTCTAAATTTGATGAATAATTAATCCTTTGGCTTTTGTACCGTTTGTAAGCTTGAGTTAGATGTTGTTGCCCTTTTTAACTCGCCTGTGACTGTCATATTTTCATTGAAACAAGGCAAATGGCTTGCCATTTCCTTTATTAAAGAGAGAAATATTGTAACAATAGGGACCCAGCAGCTCGCCCAGTTGTTTTTTAGTTTTATCAACTGCGCTGTGCGGGGGCTGTGACCCGTTAGCCCAGGCTTTTATTTAAGCACATGACAAGCCCAGTTGATATCTTTTTTCTTTCTAAAAATGGCTAGCCCAGTTCTATTTTTTTTGAACAATACCCAACCCGGGCCTACTTGCTTTTCTCAGCCCTGCTGGGCTACAAATCTTTAAATACGAGGAAATGTATGCGGCTTCCCTAGAAAATGGGCTATAAGTAGTAAGAAATGGGATGTAAATTTTAAAAACACAGAAAACCGGCAACTAGATTCAAATTTCATTTTTCAGGATTTCAAGATTTTAAATTTCATTTTTTTTGCGGGGAAAATTTCGTTGTATTTTAATTTGAAATAAAATTATTTTTATAATTATTTTTAATGTGACTCAAAATTTCACGATTAAAGAGTTCGGACCCCACCAGAATATGCAAAATTTTGTTGAATTTTTTAGCAGTTGCCAGAATTGAAGGAAATATGCCCTAGAGGCAATAATAAAGTTGTTATTTATATTTCCTTATATCATGATAATTTTTTATTATTCATGCTAGAATTGTATTAACCGGAAACTTGATACATGTGTGAATACATAGACAAAACACAGTGTCCCTAGTAAGCCTCTACTAGACTAGCTCGTTAATCAAAGATGGTTAAGTTTCCTAACCATAGACATGTGTTGTCATTTGATGAACGGGATCACATCATTAGGAGAATGATGTGATGGACAAGACCCATCCGTTAGCTTAGCATAATGATCGTTAAGTTTTATTGCTATTGCTTTCTTCATGACTTATACATATTCCTCTGACTATGAGATTATGCAACTCCCGAATACCAGAGGAACACCTTGTGTGCTATCAAATGTCACAACATAACTGGGTGATTATAAAGATGCTCTACAGGTGTCTCCGAAGGTGCTTGTTGGGTTGGCATAGATCAATAATAGGATTTGTCACTCCGAATATCGGAGAGGTATCTCTGGGCCCTCTCGGTAATGCACATCATAAGAAGCCTTGCAAGCAAAGTGACTAATGAGTTAGTTGCAGGATGATGTATTACGGAACGAGTAAAGAGACTTGCCAGTAACGAGATTGAACTAGGTATGAAGATACCGACGATCGAATCTCGGGCAAGTAACATACCGATGGACAAAGGGAATAACGTATGTTGTCATAACGGTTCGACCGATAAAGATCTTCGTAGAATATGTGGGAGCCAATATGAGCATCCAGGTTCCGCTATTGGTTATTGACCGGAGAGGTGTCTCGGTCATGTCTACATAGTTCTCGAACCCGTAGGGTCCGCACGCTTAACGTTCGATGATGATATTGTATTATATGAGTTATGTGATTTGGTGACCGAATGTTGTTCAGAGTCCCGGATGAGATCACGGACATGACGAGGAGTCTCGGAATGGTTGAGAGGTAAAGATTTATATATGGGAAGTCATATTTTGGGTTCCGGAAAAAAGTGCAGTTTTTTCGGTATTGTACCGGGAAGCTTCCAGAAGGTTCCGAAGGATTCCGAAGGGGTCCGGAAGTCCACAAGTGGGTCCACCACGTCCCAAGGGATGGCACGGGCTAAGGGGAGGCGCCCTGGCCTTATTGGGCTGGGTGCACTAAGTCCTCAAAAGCCCATGTGGCTAGGGAAGGCAAAAAGGGAAGGAGTCCTAGTAGGAATAGGATTGGACTTGGAGTCCAAGTCCATGTGTTTACTATTCACGGTTACTGTTCACGTGACACTATTCCTTCTACTCCAAGCCCCTACACATATATAAATAGAGGGGAGGGGGCGCCCCAAAGAGACACAACAACAATTGTTCTTAGCCGTGTGCGGCGCCCCCTTCCACCGTTTACTCCTCCGGTCATATTGTCGTTGTGCTTAGGCAAAGCCCTGCGCGGATCACATCACCATCACCGTCACCACGCCGTCGTGCTGACGAAACTCTCCCTCGACACTTTGCTGGATCAAGAGTTCGAGGGACGTCATCGAGCTGAACGTGTGCTGAACTCGCAGGTGCCGTACGTTCGGTACTTGAACGGTTGGATCGTGAAGACGTTCGACTACATCAACCGCGTTAACCTAACGCTTCCGCTTTCAGTCTACGAGGGTACGTGGACACACTCTCCCCCTCTCGTTACTATGCATCTCCTAGATAGATCTTGCGTGTGCGTAGGAATTTTTTTTGAAATTGCATGCTACGTTCCCCAACAATGGCATCCGAGCCAGGTCTATGCGTAGATGATATGCATGAATAGAACACAAAGAGTTGTGGGTGATAATAGTCATACTGCTTACCACCAATGTCTTACTTTGATTCGGCGGTATTGTTGTATGAAGTGGCCCGGACCGACATTACATGACCGCATTCATGAGACTGGTTCTACCGACGTGCTTTGCACATAGGTGGCTGGCGGGTCTCTGTTTCTCCAACTTTAGTTGAATCGAGTTTGACTATGGCCGGTCCTTGTTGAAGGTTAAAACAGCACACTTGACGAAAAATCGTTGTGGTTTTGATGCGTAGGTAAGAACGGTTCTTGCTATAAGCCCGTAGCAGCCATGTAAAACTTGCAACAACAAAGTAGAGGACGTCTAACTTGTTTTTGCAGGGCATGCTGTGATGTGATATGGTCAAGACATGATGTGATACATGTTATTGTATGAGATGATCATGTTTTGTAAAAGTTATCGGCAACTGGCAGGAGCCTTATGGTTGTCGCTTTATTATATGAAATGCAATCACCATGTAATTGCTTTACTTTATCACTATGCGGTAGCGATAGTCGTAGAAGCAATAGTTGGCGAGACGATAGCGACGCTACGATGGAGATCAAGGTGTCAAGCCAGTGACGATGGAGATCATGACGGTGCTTTGGAGATGGAGATCAAAGGCACAAGATGATGATGGCCATATCATGTCACATATTTTGATTGCATGTGATGTTTATATTTTATGCATCTTATTTTGCTTAGTACGGCGGTAGCATTATAAGATGATCCCTCACTAAATTTCAAGGCATAAGTGTTCTCCCTGAGTATGCACCGTTGCGACAGTTCGTCATGCCGAGACACCACGTGATGATCGGGTGTGATAAGCTCTACGTTCACATACAACGGGTGCAAGCCAGTTTTGCACGTGCAGAATACTCGGGTTAAACTTGACGAGCCTAGCATGTACAGACATGGCCTCGGAACACTGGAGACCGAAAGGTCGAACGTGAATCATATAGTAGATATGATCAACATAGAGATGTTCACCATTGAAACTACTCCATCTCACGTGATGATCGGACATGGTTTAGTTGATTTGGATCACATGATCATTTAGATGACTAGAGGGATGTCTATCTAAGTGGGAGTTCTTAAGTAATGTGATTAATTGAACTTAATTTATCATGAATTTAGTCCTGGTAGTATTTGCAAGTTATGTTGTAGATCAATAGCTCGCGTATAGCTCCCTTGTTTTATTTTTGATATGTTCCTAGAGAAAACTAAGTTGAAAGATGATAGTAGCAATGATGCGGACTTGATCCGTGATCTGAGGATTATCCTCACTGCTGCACAGAAGAATTATGTCCTTGATGCACCGCTAGGTGATAGACCTATTGCAGGAGTAGACGCAGACGTTATGAACGTTTGTCAAGCTCGATATGATGACTACTTGATAGTTTAGTGCACCATGCTTTACGGCTTAGAACCGGGACTTCAAAAATGTTATGAATGCCATGGAGCATATGAGATGTTCCAAAGAGATGAAATTGGTATTTCAGGCTCATGCCCGTGTCAAGAGGTATGAGACCTCTGACAAGTACTTTGCCTACAAGATGGAGGAGAATAGCTCAGCTAGTGAGCATGTGCTCAGAATGTCTGGGTACTACAATCGCTTGAATCAAGTGGGAGTTAATCTTCCAGATAAGATAGTGATTGATAGAGTTCTCTAGTCACTATCACCAAGTTACTAGAACTTCGTGATGAACTATAATATGCAAGGGATGACGAAAATGATTCCCAAGCTCTTCGCGATGCTGAAATCGGCGAAGGTAGAAATCAAGAAATAGCATCAAGTGTTGATGGTTGACAAGACCACTAGTTTCAAGAAAAGGGCGAGGGCAAGAAAGGGAACTTCAAGAAAAATAGCAAGCAAGTTGCTACTCCCGGGAAGAAACCCAAGTCTGGACCTAAGCCTGAAACTGAGTGCTTCTACTGCAAAGGAAATGGTCACTGGAAGCGGAACTGCCCCAAATACTTGACGGATAAGAAGGATGGCAAAGTGAACAAAGGTATATTTGATATACATGTTATTGATGTGTATTTTACTAGTGTTCATAGTAGCCCCTGGGTATTTGATACCGGTTCAGTTGCTAACATTAGTAACTCAAAACAGGAGTTGCAAAATGAACAGAGACTAGTTAATGACGAGGTGATGATGTGTGTTGGAAGTGATTCCAAGGTTGATAAGATCACCATCACACACTCCCTCTACCTTCGGGATTAGTGTTGGACCTAAATAAATGTTATTTGGTGTTTGCGTTGAGCATGAATATGATTGGATCATGTTTATTGCGATACGGTTATTCATTTAAGTCAGAGAATAATTGTTGTTCTGTTTACATGAATAAAACCTTCTATGGTCATACACTCAATATAAATGGTTTATTGAATCTCGATCGTAGTGATACACATATTCATAATATTGATGCCAAAATATGCAAAGTTGATAATGATAGTGCAACATATTTGTGGCACTGCCGTTTAGGTCATATTGGTGTAAAGCGCATGAAGAAACTCCATGCAGATGGGCTTTTGGAATCACTTGATTATGAATCATTTGATACTTGCGAACCATGCTTCATGGGCAAGATGACTAAAACTCCGTTCATCGGAACAATGGAGCGAGCCAATGACTTATTGGAAATAATACATACCGATGTATGCGGTCCGATGAGTGTTGAGGCTCGCGGCGGGTATCGTTATTTTCTCACCTTCACAGATGATTTAAGCAGATATGGGTATATCTACTTAATGAAATACAAGTCTGAAACGTTTGAAAAGTTCAAAGAATTTCAGAGTGAAGTGGAAAATCATCGTAACAAGAAAATAAAGTTTCTACGATCTGATCGCGGAGGCGAATATTTGAGTTGCGAGTTTGATCTTCATTTAAAACAATGTGGAATAGTTTCGCAACTCACGCCACCTGGAACACCACAGCGTAATGGTGTGTCCGAACGTCGTAACCGTACTTTATTAGATATGGTGCGATCTATGATGTCTCTTACCGATTTACCACTATCGTTTTGGGGTTATGCATTAGAGACAGCTGCATTCACGTTAAATAGGGCACCGTCTAAATCCGTTGAGACGACACCGTATGAACTGTGGTTTGGCAAGAAACCTAAGCTGTCATTTCTTAAAAGTTTGGGGATGCGACACTTATGTCTAAAGGCTTCAACCTGATAAGCTTGAACCCAAAGCGGAGAAGTGCGTCTTCATAGGATACCCAAAAGAGACTGTTGGGTACACCTTCTATCACAGATCCGAAGGCAAGATATTCGTTGCTCAGAATGGATCCTTTCTAGAGAAGGAGTTTCTTTCGAAAGAAGTGAGTGGGAGGAAAGTAGAACTTGATCAGGTAATTGTACCTTCTCCCGAATTAGAAAGTAATTCATCACAGAAATCAGTTCCAGTGATGCCTACACCAATTAGTGAGGAAGTTAATGATAATGATCATGAAACTTCAGATCAAGTTACTACCGAACCTCGTAGGTCAACCAGAGTACGTTCCGCACCAGAGTGGTACGGTAATCCTGTTCTGGAAGTCATGTTACTAGACCATGACGAACCTACGAACTATGAGGAAGCGATGATGAGCCCAGATTCCGCAAAATGGCTAGAGGCCATGAAATCTGAGATGGGATCCATGTATGAGAACAAAGTGTGGACTTTGGTGGATTTGCCCGATGATCGGCAAGCCATTAAGAATAAATGGATCTTCAAGAGGAAGACGGACGCTGATAGTAGTGTTACTATCTACAAAGCTCGAATTGTCGCAAAAGGTTTTCGACAAGTTCAAAGTGTTGACTACGATGAGATTTTGTCACTCGTAGCGATGCTTAAGTCTGTCCGAATCATGTTAGCAATTGCCGCATTTTATGAAATCTGGCAAATAGATGTCAAAACTGCATTCCTTAATGGATTTCTTAAAGAAGAGTTGTATATGATGCAACCAGAAGGTTTTGTCGATCCTAAAAGTGCTGACAAAGTGCGCAAACTCCAGCGATCCATCTATGGACTGGTGCAGACATCTCGGAGTTGGAATATACGCTTTGATAAGGTGATCAAAGCATATGGTTTTATACAGACTTATGGTGAAGCCTGTATTTACAAGAAAGTGAGTGGGAGCTCTGTAGCATTTCTGATATTATATGTGGATGACATATTGCTGATTGGAAATGATATAGAATTTCTGGATAGCATAAAAGGATACTTGAATAAGAATTTTTCAATAAAAAGACCTCGGTGAAGCTGCTTAAGTATTGAGCATCAAGATCTATAGGGATAGATCGAGACGCTTAATAGGACTTTCACAAAGCATATACCTTGACAAAGTTTTGAAGGAGTTCAGAAAGGATCAGTCAAAGAAAGAGTTCTTGCCTGTATTCAAGGTATAAAGTTGAGTAAGACTCAAAGCATGACCACGACAGAAGACAGAGAGAGAATGAAAGTCATTCCCTATGCCTCAGCCATAGGTTCTGTAAAGTATGCTATGTTGTGTACCAGACCTATTGTATACGTTGCCATGAGTTTGGCAAGGGGGTACGATAGTGATCCAGGAGTGGATCACTGGACAGCGGTCAAAGTTATCCTTAGTTACCTAGGAGTACTAAGGAAATGTTTCTCGGTTATGGATGTGATAAAGAGTTCATCGTAAAGAGTTACGTCGATGCAAGCTTTGACACTAATCTAGATGACTTTAAGTCTCAATCTAGATACATATTGAAAGTGGGAGCAATTAGCTAGAGTAGCTCCGTGCAGAGCATTGTAGACATAGAAATTTGTAAGATACATACGGATCTGAATGTGGCAGACCCATTGACTAAACTTCTCTCACAAGCAAAACATGATCACACCTTAATACTCTTTGGGTATTAATCACATGGCGATGTGAACTAGACTATTGACTCTAGTAAACCCTTTGGGTGTTGGTCACATGGCGATGTGAACTATGGGTGTTAATCACATAAAGATGTGAACTATTGGTGTTAAATCACATGGCGATGTGAACTAGATTATTGACTCTAGTGCAAGTGGGAGACTGAAGGAAATATGCCCTAGAGGCAATAATAAAGTTGTTATTTATATTTCCTTATATCATGATAAATGTTTATTATTCATGCTAGAATTGTATTAACCGGAAACTTGATACATGTGTGAATACATAGACAAAACACAGTGTCCCTAGTAAGCCTCTACTAGACTAGCTCGTTAATCAAAGATGGTTAAGTTTCCTAACCATAGACATGTGTTGTCATTTGATGAATGGGATCACATCATTAGGAGAATGATGTGATGGACAAGACCCATCCGTTAGCTTAGCATAATGATCGTTAAGTTTTATTGCTATTGCTTTCTTCATGACTTATACATATTCCTCTGACTATGAGATTATGCAACTCCCGAATACCGAAGGAACACCTTGTGTGCTATCAAACTCACAGTGTAACTAGGTGATTATAAAGATGCTCTACAGGTGTCTCCGAAGGTGTTTGTTGGGTTGGCATAGATCGAGAATAGGATTTGTCACTCCGAATATCGGAGAGGTATCTCTGGGCCCTCTCGGTAATGCACATCATAAGAAGCCTTGCAAGCAAAGTGACTAATGAGTTAGTTGCAGGATGATATATTACGGAACGAGTAAAGAGACTTGCCAGTAACGAGATTGAACTAGGTATGAAGATACCGACGATCGAATCTCGGGCAAGTAACATACCGTTGGACAAAGGGAATAACGTATGTTGTCATAACGGTTCGATCGATAAAGATCTTCGTAGAATATGTGGGAGCCAATATGAGCATCCAGGTTCCACTATTGGTTATTGACCGGAGAGGTGTCTCGGTCATGTCTACATAGTTCTCGAACCCGTAGGGTCCGCACGCTTAACGTTCGATGACGATATTGTATTATATGAGTTATGTGATTTGGTGACCGAATGTTGTTTGGAGTCCTGGATGAGATCACGGACATGACGAGGAATCTCAGAATGGTCGAGAGGTAAAGATTTATATATGGGAAGTCATATTTTGGGTTCCGAAAAAAAGTGCAGTTTTTTCGGTATTGTACCGGGAAGCTTCTAGAAGGTTCCGAAGGATTCCGAAAGTCCACAAGTGGGTCCACCACGTCCCAAGGGCTGGCATGGGCTAAGGGGAGGCGCCCTGGCCTTATTGGGCTGGGCGCACTAAGTCCTCAAAAGCCCATGTGGCTAGGGAAGGCAAAAAGGGAAGGAGTCCTAGTAGGAATAGGATTGGACTTGGAGTCCAAGTCCACGTGTTTACTATTCATGGTTACTGTTCACGTGGCACTATTCCTTCTACTCCAAGCCCCTACACATATATAAATAGAGGGGAGGGGGCACCCCAAAGAGACACAACAACAATTGTTCTTAGCCGTGTGTGGCGCCCCCTTCCACCGTTTACTCCTCCGGTCATATTGTCGTTGTGCTTAGGTGAAGCCCTGCGCGGATCACATCACCATCACCGTCACCACGCCGTCGTGCTGACGAAACTCTCCCTCGACACTTTGCTGGATCAAGAGTTCGAGGGACGTCATCGAGCTGAACGTGTGCTGAACTCGCAGGTGCCGTACGTTCGGTACTTGATCTGTTGGATCGTGAAGACGTTCGACTACATCAACCGCGTTAACCTAACGCTTCCGCTTTCAGTCTACGAGGGTACGTGGACACACTCTCCCCCTCTTGTTGCTATGCATCTCCTAGATAGATCTTGCGTGAGCGTAGGAATTTTTTTTGAAATTGCATGCTACGTTCCCCAACAAGAATATGGTCTGTAATGCTAACAAAAAGAATATGGGCTTCAAAATATCCTTAAGAATTAGCAAATGGGTTGTAAGTTATTAAAAATAATGGCAAATGGGCTGTATGCTGTTCTCCACGGATTTGGAGGCTGACTTGTGGGCCTACTAGGTTGACAATGACGCTGTCCTATTATTTTTTGACGCGTACGCAAGGCTTTGTCAACTTAGTCAACACAGAGCAGTCACTGTTGGATGTCCATCCAACCACCATCGTGCTTCTTCAATCTCTGATCTTCCTGCTCCAGCCGCCCAAACCAGCGCTGGCGGGACTGCCTGCTCCCTCCTTCCGTGGCCGACTGTGCTGCCACGTAGGCCTCACCGGCCCACCCTACTCCCACCTCTGGCCAGGCCATCCCTCTACCCACCCGCACCTCCTGTTATTTTCTGGCGATGGCAGCCTCACCCCGCAATCGACTAGTCAGCCCTTGTACTCCCCTCAGCGTGGGCATCCACTGTTGTGGCTTCACCGGCTCCAGGTCATTCCCTTCCTGGGCCTCGCCATCGTCCACCGCGTTTTTTTGTTTTGACATGGGTCATCCACCGCGTTGGTGCTCTCGGCGCGGCGTGGTCAACATGGTCAACAAACGACAGCCATCGGAAGAGGGATGTAAGTGGAGAGGCTGAAAGTAGGGACCCACACAAGCAAGTGCCTCCTTATTACGCGAAAAAAATGATTGCTCCTGCTGATAGCTGGGACCCACCGGCAAAATCTTCGCACGGAAGGAAGTGCCTTCTTATTATGCAAAAAAAACTATTCCTCCCGATGACAGCTGGGACCCGGCAGATTTGGTGGCTGACTTGTGGGCCTACTAAGCTGATGCGTACGTAGGGCTTTGTCAACTTAGTCAACAAATGATTCTATCAGCTGGACCGTTGGATGTTAATCCAACAGCCGTGCTGCTTCTTCAACCTCTGATCTTCTTGCTCCAGCCTCCCAAACCAGCGCCGGCGGGACCGCCTGCTCCTGCCTCCCATGGGCGGCAGTGCTGCCGCGCAGGCCTCACCGCCCCACCCTAATCCCATCGCCAGCCAGGGCTTCCCTCTACTCACCCACACCCCGTGTTATTCTCCGGCGACGGCAGCCTCACACCGCAGCGGAACCAGTGAACCCTCGTACTCCCCTCCGTTTGGGCATCCACTACCTCGTCTTCCTCGGCTCCACATTGTTCCCTTAGCAGGCCTCGCCATCGTCCACCGCCTTGGTGCTCTCGGCGCGGCGTGGTCAACGTTGTCAGCGAACGACAGCCATCGGAAGACGACTGTACATGGTGAGGCTGACAGTTGGACCCACCACCTACATCTTCACACGCAAGGAAGTGCCTCCTTATTACATGCAAAAAAATGATTCCTTCCCCTGACAGCTGGGACCCACCAGCTATATCTTCGCACACAAGGAAGTGTGTCCTTATCCTCCCTGACAGTTGGGACCCACCCGGTCGAAGCGTACGTAGCGTTGTCTGTCTGGTCGCGAATGTGTACGTACATACTGGTCGATCGGTCTCTTTGCAATGATGAACCGTGGCCGAGCAACAGCGGGACGTGGAGTAGTAGAGCCCCCGACGTAGCAGTTTAGGCAGTCCAGTCAAAACCGTGTACACGTACGTACAACCAGATGCCAAAAAATACAGCAACGTACATACATACGGGCGGGGTCTCGAACGCCTACTCGCGCATACGTACGGCTAGGGCTCGTGTACATGGAGAGGCAACGAATGGCAGCAACGGCGTCCTATTCATCGGGCAGCCAACCGGCTGGGTCAGAACGGAGAAACAGCGTCCTGTTCATCGAGAGGCAACAGACTGGGTCGGAATGCGTCCTGTTCAACGGGAGCCAACCGGCTTGGACGAAACAGCCGAAACGGGGTCTGGCATACCGCAAAACGGAGGAAACGGACTTTTGTTCGAGCTCCTACGGTCGAAATGGGGTGTTGTTGATCGGGAGGGGTGTGGCGTACCGCAAAACAGAGGAAACGGACTTGTGTTGGAGCGCCTATGGTCAAAACGGGGTCCTATTCATCGGGAGGGGTGTGGCGTACCGCAAAACGGGACTCCACGAGCTACTGTTCATCCACCATCTACTGCCTCGCTCCAGCCTCCACAGGCTACTGTTCATCTACCGCCGACTTCCTCCAGCCTCCACATGCTACTGTTCATCCACCGTCGACTCCCTCCTGCCTCCACCAGATACTGTTCATCCACGGGGTCGCCTCCACCGGCTACTGTTCAACCAGCCCTCCACGGGGTCATGTTCATCCAACCTCCACCGGCTACTGTTCAACCAGCCCTCCACGGGGTCCTGTTCACCCACCCCCACCTCCTCGATTGAGGTCTTGTTCATCCAGCGGCAATGGCCTCTACTACCACGGGGTCCTGTTCATCCAACCCCCACCGGGAACTGTTCATCCAACCCCCAACAACGGTCACTGTTCATCAAGAGGCAGCAGGTTCGATCGGCTTCAGTTAGCAGCAGTAGCGAAGGAATCGCTCGATCGAGTTCAGTTAACAGCCAAGGGATCGATCGCTCGGGTTCAGTAACGTAGCCAGTGCAATCGCTCGGGTTCAGTAACCGAATGCCTCGCTCGGGTTCAGTTAGAGCCCAACACCTCGCACACACGTGCATACGTGTACGAGAGAAACGCGCAAACCTCCGTGCATCGCTCGGCCCTGACCACCCACCGTAACCGGGAACTCCCTGATATTTTCCTCGCCCTCGCTTCTACCACGATTTTTTCCGTCATGGACGGCCCAAAGAATGTCATGCAGCTGCGTCCCCGGCCTGCCCAGGACGAAAAGCCCATTTTCTGTCATGATTTTTGTCATAGAAGTAGGAGCCCACCACATCTATGATGATACGTGCTTTTGTCACAATTATCGTCATAGAAGTGTCATAAGCATGACAGGAAAAAAATTGTTTGGCCCAAAATGTCACGGATGTGTCTTTTTTTTGTAGTAATGATCTCCATCATCACCGGCATGACACCATGATCTCCATCATCGTGTCGCCATCGGGGTTGTCATGGAAACCATGCTTCTACTACTATTGCTACCGCTTAGCGATAAAGTAAAGCATTACATAGCGTTTAATGATTGACACGCAGGCCATACAATAATTAAAGACAACCATATGGCTCCTACCGGTTGCCGTATTCATCGACATGCAAGTCGTGATAAACTATTACAAAACATGATCATCTCATACATCAAATATATCTCATCATGTCTTTGGCCATATCATATCACAACATACCCTACAAAAACAAGTTAGACGTCCTCTAATTGTTGTTGCATGTTTTACGTGGCTGCTATGGGTATCTAGCAAGAACGATTCTTACCTACACAAAGCCACAACGGTGATATGCAAGTTGCTATTTAACCTCCTACAAAGACCACCTTTGTCGAATCCGATTCAACTAAGGTGGGAGAGACAGACACCCGCCAGCCATCTTTATGCAACAAAGTCACATGTCAGTCGATGGAACCGGTCTCATGTACGTGGACATGTAAAGTTGGTCCAGGACACTTCATCCCACAATACCGCCGAATCAAGAAAAGACAAAGGAAGGAAGCAATCTAAGTATCAACACCCACAAACTCCTTTGTGTTCTACTCGTGATGTCATCTATGCATAGACCTAGCTCATGATGCCACTGTTGGGGAACGTTGCATGGGAAACAAAAAATTTCCTACGCTCACCAAGATCAATCTAGGAGATGAACATCTACCAGAGGAGAGATTGCATCTACATACCCTTGTAGATCGCTAAGCGGAAGCGTTAAGAAATGCGGTTGATGTAGTCGAACGTCTTCGCGATCCAATCACAATCCGTCCCGTGAACTCCCGATCCAAGTGCCGAACGGACGGCACCTCCGCATTCAACACACGTACGGCTTCATGACGCCTTCACCTCCTCGATCCAGTGAGCGATGGTGAAGTAGTAGCTCGAGTCCTCTGGTAGCACGACGCCGTGGTGGCGGTGGTGGTGGTGGAATCTCAGCAGAGCTTCGCTAAGCACTACGGAGAGGAAGAGGGCTACGAGGGAGAGGGAGGGCAACACCATGGCATAGATGGGGTGCGGCTGCCCTCTCTCTACCCCTCTATATATAGGGAGAAGGGGGAGGAGGAGGCGCCCTAGGGTTTGCCTAGGGGGGCGGCGGCCACAAGGGCAACCCTAGATGGGTTTTAGGTGGCCCCCCTAGGTGCCTTGCCCCCCAAGCAAGGGGGAGGCAGCCCTAGGGGGCACACCAACCCTCTGGTGATCGTGAGCTGAGGTGAGGGGGCACACAGCCCCTTAGTTGGCTGGTGTGCCTCCCTCCCTTGGCCCATGAGGCCCCCCAACACTTGCAGGGGCCCCCGAAACCCCTTTTGGTTCTCCTGGTCATAACCCGGTACCCCCGGAACACTTCCGGACTCCGATTCCCTTCGTCCTATATATCGGTCTTCACCTCCGGACCATTTTGGAGTTCTTCGTCATGTCCGGGATCTCATCCGAGACTCCAAACAACCTTCGGTTACCACCGAAACAACTCAACTATACTTACATCATCACCAAATGTTAAGTGCGTAGACCCTGCGGGTTCGAGAACTATGCAGACATGACCGAGACACCTCTACAGTCAATAACCAATAGCGGAACTTGGATGTCCATATTGGTTCCCACATATTCTACGAAAATCTTATCGGTCAAACCTCGATGTCAAGGATTCAGCTAATCACGTATGTAGTTCCCTTTGTCTATCAGTATGTTACTTGCCCGAGATTCGATCATCGGTATCACCATACCAAGTTCAATCTCGTTACCGGCAAGTCATTTTACTCGTTCCGTAATACAAGATCCCATGGCTAACCCATTAGTCACATTGCTTGCAAGCTCATTGTGATGCTGCATTACCGAGTGGGCCCTGAGACACCTCTCCGTCATACGGAGTGACAAATCCCAGTCTTGATCCATGCCAACTCAATAGACACCCTCGGAGATACCTGTAGAGCACCTTTATAGTCACCCAGTTACGTTGCGATGTTTGGTACACACAAGGTACTCCTCTGGTGTGAGTGAGTTGCATGATCTCATGGTCATAGGAACAGATACTTGACATGCAGAAAGCGATAGCAATAAACTTGATACGATCATATGCTACGCTTATAGTTTGGGTCTTGTCCATCACATCATTCTCCTAATGATGTGATCCCATTATCAAATGACAACTCATGTCTATGGCTAGGAAACCATAGCCATCTTTGATCAACGAGCTAGTCCGGTAGAGGCTCACTAGGGACATGTTATTGTCTATGTATCCACACATGTATTTGAGTTTACAATCAATACAATTATAGCATGGATAATAAACGATTATCATGAACAAGGAAATATAATAATAACCACTTTATTATTGCCTCTAGGGCATATTTCTGACACTTGATAGCGGACACACATGCAAACACTCAACATAATGTCAGGTCTGGATGCACATAGGTAAAGAAGAGAACCAATCATCGAACGATAAGCCTTCTGATCGTAATCCTTACTATACACATCTGCATCCAACTTACTATTTGTGGGCATAGGTGTTTTGTAGCCCTTCATTTTGGAATCTTGCATTTTGAACTTCTTCAGGCATTCCTTAAGATATTTCTCCTGAGATATGAAAATTCCATTTGCCTGTTGACGTATTTGCAATCCGAGAAAGAACTTAAGTTCACCCATCATAGACATTTGATATTTCTCGGACATCATTTTCCCGAACTCTAAGCTGCAAGCATTGTTAGTACAGCCAAATATAATATCATCCACATAGATTTGACATACGAATAGATCATTATCAACAACACGAGTGAAAAGTGTGGGATCAGTGGATCCTGGCTTGAACCCTTTATCGAGCAAAAACTTCTTCAAGGTGTCATACCAAGCTCAAGGGGCTTGCTTCAGCCCATATAGAGCCTTTTTCAACCTGAAAACTTTGTTAGGAAACTCAGGGTATTCAAAGCCAGGTGGCTGTCTAACATAAACTTCCTTATCAATTTCACCATTGAGGAAAGCACTTTTCACGTCCATTTGATAAAGCAGGATATCATTGTAATTTGCATAAGTGAGAAGAATACGAATTGCCTCAAGGCGTGCAACAGGAGATTCACCGAAATCAATACCTTCTACCTGTGTGTACCCTTGAGAAACAAGACGTGCTTTGTTTCTCACCACAATACCATTTTCATCTTGCTTATTGCGAAAAATCCACTTTGTGCCGATGATATTGTGCTTCTAGGATTCGGTTTGTCAACCAATTCCCATACATCATTCAGTTTGAATTGCACCAACTCCTCTTGCATAGCATTCATCCAATCTGGATCATTCATGGCTTCCTCATACTTGGTAGGTTCTGCCAATGACACAAAATAGAAACTGCCACAGTAGTTAGCCAAACGAGTGCGTGAACGAGTTGTGGGTCGATAACCTGGATTCTCGAGTTCATCGAGAATTAATGAAGGATTAACTCGATTAGCCACTCGAGGATGAGGATTTTCATCTTGATGAGCATTATCATTTTCATCAGCTTCAGCATTTGTATTGCCATTCCCTTCGGGATTGCCATTTTGATCGGCATTTGGAATTTGATTGTCATTTGCATTCGGAGTGGCATTTGCTTCGGCAGTGGCTTGATGAGTCCTACTTTGAGTCATAGGGGCATCATCATCAGAGGATTCAGGTGCATTTCCTTCAACTGGATTGACGCTCCCAATAGCCATTTGCCGAATAGCATCGGAAATCAGTGGTTCATCTATCACATTTGGTAGGTGCTCCTTTTGGGAGCCGTTAGATTTATCAAACCGCACATTTACTGTTTCCATAACTTTCCCGTGGTGAGAGTTATAGACACGATAAATATGCAAGTTCGAGCCATAACCAAGAAGAAAACCTTCATGTGCCCTAGGTGCAAACTTGGAAGAGTGATTCATATCAAGAATGCATCAAGGTGCACCAAAAACACGTAAATAAGAAACATTCGGTTTCTTGCCAGTGATAAGCTCATATGAAGTTTTCTTAAGGAACTTGTGAAGATAAACACGATTGATAACATGACAGGCAGTGTTAATAGCATCAGCAAGAAGCGAATAGGAGTTTTATACTCACTAAGCATTGTTCTCGCCATTTCGATGAGAGTTCTATTTTTCCGTTCAACAAGTCCATTTTGTTGGGGAGTGTATGTGGCAGAGAACTCATGAGTAATACCATTTTCATCGAGAAATTCATCGATACGAGTATTTTTGAACTCAGTTCCGTTGTCACTTCTGACGTGCTTAATTCACACATCATATTAATTCTGGGCCTTCTTAGTGAAGCTTTTGAAGATGTCTTGGGTGCAGGTTTTGTCTTCGAGAAAGAATACCCAACTATATTGAGAGAAATCATCAACAATAACCAGACCATAATGACTGCCACCGAAACTTGCATAGTTTTGATGACCGAATAAATCCATATGAAGAATTTCCAGAGGTCTTGTTGTGGTCATAACAGTCTTTGATGAATGATGCTTCTTGGCCAATTTACCAGCTTCACATGCAGCACAAAGATGATCCTTGTCGAATTTTACATCAGGAATGCCACGAAGATGATTTTTCTTCACTAGGGTCTGCAAATTTCTCATACCTGCATGACCAAGCCTTCAGTGCCATAGCCAACCTTCGGTTGCTTTTGCAAGCAAACAAGTTTGGACTGAGGGACCCTTAGAGAAATCCACAATATATAGATCACCTTTTCTAATTCCCCCAAATACGAAGGAATTGTCAGAGGCCATGAAGACAATGCATTTGGATATAGAAAATAGAACTAGCATGCCTAGATCACATAGCTTGCCAACTGACATAAGATTGAATCCAAGAGACTGAACAAGTAAAACATCATCAATGGACTTGTCTCTGGATATAGCAATTTTACCTAGCCCAATTACCTTTCCTTTGTTGTTGTCGCCAAAAGTGATATACTTCAGAGGAGAAGCAGTTAAGTTGGGGTCGACAAACAATGACTTGTCTCCGATCATATGACTAGTGCATCCACTATCCATTATCCATTCGGTACACCCGAAGACATAGTCCTGCAGAAGAATTAGGCTTTCTTAACCACGCACATCTTTGTAGGTGGCTTCGAAACAGTAGAGCGAGCAGGATATGATTTCTTTCGGTAAACATAATTGTTGCTCAAGGAAGTGTGAGCATAATCGAAAGAATAAGCATTGAAATTCCTTCCAGATGAATGAGCATAATGATTAAATGAGGTATGCATGTACTCATTCTGTCGAACTTTTTCAAGGAAGTAACGAGCATTTTGAGCCTGCATGGTTAGTAACGTGGTAACAGGTAATGCTTCAATAGCTTTCTTAGGCACCCATATAGCTTTCTTTGGGGGGCCATTCCTGCTGTTTGGTCCAACATAGCAAGCAACAGCCTCACCATATTGGTTTTTGAACAACTTATAGTTGTCCAGAGAATCATTATCAGGATATTTAGGGATGGGAGAGTTATATCCCGAAAGTAATGCTGGATCGAGAGTTTTGCTTTTGGCAGGCACCCACATAGTGCGAGGATATTGATGAGGTTCCCAGTCTGAACCATTTTCATTCAGTTTCCTTTCGAAACCGATACCTTCCTCCTGGGATTTTTGTGAAGAATAGATTTCTTCAGAACGTCACAAAGGGTTTGATGCCCTATGAGAGATTTAAACATTCCTGTGTGAAGAAGATCCTTCAACCTAGCATTTTCATCAGAAACAGAACCATTTTCCTCAACCGAGGGGTTAGCATTTGCAGATGATTCAACATTTGATTCAGCATTGGTTCGTTCAAGGCATTTTAAACAAGATGGCTCAAATACTTCAAGTTTCTCTTTAAGTTGTTGGGTGAGAAGAGAATTTTCCCTGATCAAATCCTCATGAGCCTCTCTCAGCACCTCGAGTTCCTGTTTCCTTTTTAGGTAATCATAGGTCAATCTTTTGTGGTCTGCTGAGAGAAAATCATGACGAGTTGATAGTTCATCCATTCGTGACTTGAGAGTAGAATACTCTTCGGTCAATGACTGATTTTTCTCCATCTCCTCAACCAACAACCCTTCAGATTTCCTGAGGGTTTTCTCAATTTTCTCAAGAGAGTTTTGTTGAATATTTGCAATTTTTATCAGTTTAGCATGGTCATCCTCATCAAAAGAATATTGATCACTGAAATGAACCTTGTGATGTTTGGAGGATACCTTTTCCTTCAAGGCTTTAGCCATGAAGCAGTAGGCAGGAGATTCTTCGTCGCTTGACGGATTCCCGAAGAAGTTTGTTGCAGGGGAAGAGGCACATGCTATGCCAGCCATGCCGGAGTCGGAATCCTCATTGGATTCATCAGCTTCTTCGGAGTCTGACGATTCTTCTTCATCAGAATCCATTTCCTTGCCGATATACGCCTTGGCCTTGTGAGAGTTATTCTTGCGGTTGGAGGAGGACTTGGAAGGGTTCCTTGATGAAGATCTTGATGAATATTTTGAAGTGGAGTTGTCCTTCTTCTTGAAGAATTTCTTCGTTTTCTTCTCATCATCGGAGTCGTAGTTCTTGCTCTTGCTTTTGCCTCAATAGTTGCCAGAATCATATCTTACACTAGCACGGATTTCAGCTTCCCAGAGAGGGCAGTCCGAAATGAAGTGTCCATGCTTTTTGCACTTGAAGCAGGTGTATTCTCCCGTAGGTTTTGATGAAGATTTTGAACCGCCAGAGTTGCTCAAACCTTTCTTCTGGAACTGGCTCTTCCTGTGAAAGCGTTGGAATCTCTTCATGATTAAGGCGAGATCTTTGCTGAGCCTTTCTGGGTCATCTGAATCTTCTTCGGCATTTCCATCGGAGGAACAATCAGCCACAACCTTGAGAGCGTGATTTTTGTGTTGACTTGAGCCATACAGATCTCTTTTCTCTTCTTCTTGTTCCTCGTGGGTGTTCAATCTTTCCATGATATCAGCAGAGTCGAGGGTTTTGAAATTAGCTCGTTCATGAATCATCATAACTTCATGGTCAGTGATGTCTTTGGCGCCGAGACCTTGAAGCTCATTTGCTATGTCACTCAGACGATCGAAAGTTTGCTGACAGCTTTCATTTCCAATGCGCTTGAATCGATTGAATTTAGCTCGAAGAGTATTAATTCGAGCTTCTTCCTGAGTTGAAACACCTTCATTTATCTTCTCGAGGACATCCCACAAATCTTTCGTAGTTTCACACTAGCGATAGCGAAGAAATTGCGCGCGAGAGAGATGGCCACCAATTTCATCTTTGGCTTGAGCATCCATCTGAATGAGTTTCTTCTCCTCGTCAGTGGGGGCTTGAGGTATTGCAACCATGAACCCGAACTGCACCACATTCCACATGTCATCATCTATTGCTCGGAGATGGGTCTTCATCTTCTCCTTCCAGAAGGGGTAGTCTATCCCATCGAATATGGGAATCTTGAGATGCGACTTGTAGCTCACTGAAGACATACTTAAACTCCAAGGTTGTTAGACCAAAATGAGCAGAGTCAAGGAGTACCTTGCTTTGATACCAATTGTAGGAACGAAGTATGTCTACCAGAGGGGGGTGAGTGGGAGTTTTACAATTTCTTCAGAAATCTCAAAACTCTCGGAAGCCAGCAGCGGAGCGAATGAAAAACAAACTAGAGCGAGCTAAAACTAAGTACCGAATGGAAACTGAAGCATGCATCGAAACAAATTACATGAAGGGAAAACAAATCGAATGTAAACATGGGTAGCAGAGGTTACCAGTGGTGCTCAATGGCGACAGGGTATTTGTTTGATCAGTTCGTCCTTCTGCACAAGGACTACGTCTAGTTGGAGGGGCTGTGACTTAACACGGAAGATAAATAAACTCTCTTCACCCTATTCTCCTCGACAATTGGTTCGTCAACCAATGCCGATCACTCATGGTAGATACTTGAGGCGATCTCCTAACCTTTACAGCCTTCTTCTTCGAGAACCACAATCACTCTTGGTCTCTGAAGAAATTGACACCTAACCGTCTAGAGAGTTTGCAGCTGTCAAGAGTAATAGGCGGAGCGTACTGGACTTAGATTCGAGTGATGCTCAACCACTATCTAATTCTTCGGCTCTAGGGGTTTTCTTACGGTGGATTTTAAACTCAAATCGCTCAGAGAGGGGGTTGCTCAACAATCTTCTTAGAATCAAACAGAGCAGCCACTGGACAACGCCGTCGTGGGGTGGCTATTTATAGCCGCAGCCTTCCCGGATGGGAAATGACCATTTTGGACACGTGGTCCAGCCAATGGCCAACCGACACGTTTGCAACGGTTGGATTTTGGAGCAACGGTAACATTACTTGAGGAACAAGTAATGCTAACTCCTCGGTTAGAGTCAAATCTCTCACAGCGAAGAAGATCACAGTCTCTTGCTGGCAAGTATTTTCTCGAAACACAAAGAGATTTCTCTCATAACTTTCATAGGATTTGGGTTTAGCATCAGAGAATCAAAGTTTTGAATGCTACACCCCTCTTAATAGTACGGTGGTCCTATGACTCAATAAAGAGGAGAAGAAGAATGAAATGAATGCTACGTCATCACTTCGTCTTCAATCTCCTCGGACGCAGTCATTTTCCTCGGACAAACACCGAACCAATTGCTTCTCTTCAGCAATTTTTGAGGGGTCACTCTTGTTATCATAATCTTCGGTGATAACCTTCGCTGCACCGCAGGGAGATTATCTTCATCGTTTGCATCAAACTCCTCACGATCTCAGGGACCTGTTACTCTATGTGCACTAACAAACACATAAGTCCCATACTGTTTATGTCAACAAACTGCAAAACATAAGGGGCCTATCATTGCACCAACAGAGTCCTCCAGAGATGCATATTGATATGTCTCCAATGTATCTATAATTTATGAAGTATTCATGCCATGTTACAACAATTTTATATGGTTTTGGTATGATTTGATTAGCACTAACCCGGACTGACGTTGTTTTCAGCAGAACTACCGTGGTGTCATTTTTTGTGCAGAAATAAAAGTTCTCGGAATGGGCTGAAAATTTATGGTGATTTTTTATGGACCAAAAGAGACCCCCGAAGCACAAGAGCTGGGCCAGGAAGTGGACGAGGAGGCCACAAGCCCTCTAGGCGCGCCCTACCCCCCAGGGAGGGTGCTCCGGGCTTGTGGGCCCCTCGGGCACTCCCTTGACGTAAGACCGACGCCAAAATTCTTATAAATACCCAAACCTTCGAAAAGAACCCTAGATCAGAAGTTCCACCGCCGCAAGCCTCTGTAGCCACGAAAAATCAATCTAGGCCCTCTCTGGCACCCTGCCGGAGGGGGCCATCATCATCGGAGCCCATGGAGGAGGAAGCTGGAGGGGGACATCATCACCATGGAGGCCAAGGACTAGAGGGAGAACCTCTCCCCATCTAGGGGGGAGGCCATGAAGGAGGAAGCACAAGGGGGAGACTCTCTCCCCCTCTCTCTCAGTGGCGCCAGAGTGCCGCCGGGGGAACCATTGCCGCGGTGATCGTCTTCATCAACATCACTTTCTTCATCACCTTCCTCATCTCTTTTAAGCGGTCCACTCTCCCGCACCCCGCTGTAATCCCCTACTTGAACATGGTGCTTTATGACACATATTATGATCCAATGATGTGTTGCCATCCTATGATGTTTTGAGTAGATTTCTTTTGTCTTTTGGGTTAATTGATGATCTAGATTAGTTTGAGTTGTATGTTTTATTTTGGTGCTGTCCTATGGTGCCCTCCGTGCCGCGCACACGTGAGGGATTCCCGCTGTAGGGTTTGCAATATGTTCATGATTCGCTTATAGTGGGTTGCTAGAGTGACAGAAGCTTAAACCCGAGTAAGGGGGTTGTTTGCGTATGGGAGTAAAGAGGACTTGATACTTTAATGCTATGGTTGGGTTTTACCTTAATGATCTTTAGTAGTTGCGGATGCTTGCTAGAGTTCCAATCATAAGTGCATATGATCCAAGTAGAGAAAGTATGTTAGCTTATGCCTCTCTCTCATATAAAATTGCAATAATGATTACCGATCTTGTTAACAATTGCCTAGGACAATTCAGCACACCGACCCATCATTATTACACACTCGCTACTTAAAATATATTGTAATATATTCTAACTTTATGATAACAACACCTATTTTTATATTTTAGTTCTCCGATATCATACAAAGCTATCCTCTTCATACCCACAACGTAGTTTTATTTCTCGTTTCTAGATGGAAGCAAACGTTCGGTGTACGTAGAGTCATATCAGTGGCAGATAGGACTTGAGAGAATATTGATCTTACCTTTAGCTCCTTGTGGGTTCGACACTCCATACTTATCACTTCCACCTTTGGAAATTGCTACGATGATTCCGTGCACTTGGGGATTATCACATATCTGAAGAGGAGGGGCAGCAACTTTTGGCTGAGATTCATGTTGGCATGGGCGGCCACCACGCGGCAGCTCGGACTTTGGTAAGCAAAGCCTTCCGAGCAGAGTTTTTCTGGCCCACCGCTCGCGCGGACGCACATACTCTAGTCCAACACTGCGTTGGATGCCAGCTTTTTGCAAATCAAAGCCATATGCCCCCCACAGCTCTCCGGACAATACCGATCACCTGGCCTTTTGCGGTCTGGGGGCTGGATATGGTCGGACCACTTAAAGGGGGGACCAAGAAAAAGAAGTACTTACTGGTTATGGTCGAAAAATTCACCAAATGGATCAAGGCGAAACCAGTAACCTCAGCAAAGTCCGGACCAGTCATCAACTTTATATCCGGCGTGGTACAACATTACGGTGTTCCCCACAGCATAATCACGGACAATTGACCCAATTTTACAGCCCAGGAAGTCAAAGATGGGTGCACTAACATGGGCATCAAGCTCGACTATGCTTCAGTGTATCACCCACAGACCAATGGACAGGTTGAACGGGCCAATGGACTAATCATGAGTGGCATAAAGCCTCGTCTGGTCCGTTCCCTGAAGGAATCCGATTGCCAATGGGTAGAGGAGCTCGACTCCGTATTATGGGGATTGCGCACAACCCCAACCGGTCAACGGGATACACACCTTTTTTCATGGTGTATGGCGCAGAGGCAGACCTCCCATGCGACCTCATCCATGACGCGCCTAGAGTGCGCATGTACGAAGAAAAGGAAGCCGAGTTGGATTGGCAGGACGACCTGGACGCCCTGGAAGGAGAGCACGACATAGCTCGGGCTCGCTCTACATTCTATCAACAGCACGCCCGACGCTACCAAAGCAGGGAAGTTCGGGCGAAGGCATACAACGTAGGCGAACTCGTCTTCCGTCTCCCTGTGAAGCAGAAGAACAAGCTCTCGCCCAAATGAGAGTGTCCTTTCATAATCGATGAAGTACTAGGAGAAGGAGTATATCGTCTTCGCAATCCAGCGCACAGTCCCTCGAACCAAACCCATGGAATGCAGCTCGGCTTCGGCGCTTCTACGGCTAGTCCGGTGTCGTCACTTTAACTACCCTTTTCTTTGTTATAGCTTTTTCTGTTTTACTTTTTGGGAATTAGCACCTCCCGGGCTATGTTCGGATAAACCGAACTGGGTTAGGCTCTTCAAGTATACATCTTCAAATGTACTACCCAGATTTACATGGGGGCTCCTTTCAAGAAGCCAATCAATATACTTTTTGTGCATATATTCGTCTTTGTCGTGTTTGCACTCTTCCCGTACCATTTAAAGCCATCATATGCACCAATTTGACTTAAGTTTTTTCCAAGTGGGTTGCCTGGCTCCCGTGCTTACCCCCTATGTTCCCGATTGTTCGGCTAGGGGGTAAAGGGAGCACCTCTGCAATTGCTACGACCGGGTCAGTGATTGCTTGTATCTGCGTTGGTAATTCCCCGAAGAGGAGAGGATGATGCAGCACAGCAACGGTAAGTATTTCTCTCAGTTATGAAACCAAGGTTATCAATCCAGTAGGAGAACCAAGCAACACTATGTAAACAACACCTGCACACAAACCACAAAAACTTGCAACCCAACGCGTAAGAGGGGTTGTCAATCCCTCCTCGGTGTTGAGATAGAATAAATTGTATGAGATTGGATAAATAGATCTAGCAAAAACACAAAATAAAATAAATAAAGAAAAAGTGCAGCAAGGTATTTTTGGATTAATAGATCTGAAAATAATATGATAGAAAATAGACTCGGGGGCCGTAGATTTCACTAGAGGCTTCTCTCGAGAAAATAGCATACGGTGGGTAAACAAATTACTGTTGGGCAATTGATAGAAAAGCGAATATCATGATGATATCCAAGGCAATGATCATGTATATAGGCATCACATCCAAGATTAGTAGAACGAAACAATTCTGCATCTACTACTATTACTCCACACATCGACCGCTATCCAGCATGCATCTAGTGTATTAAGTTCATGGAAAAATGAAGTAATGTAATAAGAACGATGACATGATGTAGACAAGATCTACTCATGTAGGAATAGACCCCATCTTTTTATCCTTAATGGCAACGATACATATGTGTAATGTCTCCTTCTGTCACTGAGATTGAGCACCGCAAGATCGAACCCATCACAAAGCACCTCTTCCCATGGCAAGAAAAATCAATCTGGTTGGCCAAACCAAACGAAAGTTTCGGAGAAGAAATACGAGGCTATAAAGATCATGCATAAAAGAGTTCAGAGAAGACTCAAATAATATTCATAGATAGAACTAATTATAAACTCACAATTCATCGGATCCCAACAAACACACCGCAAAAAGTCATTACATCAAATAGATCTCCAAGAACATCGAGGAGACATTGTATTGAAGATAAAAAAGAGAAAAGAAGCCATCTAGCTACTACCTACGAACCCGTAGGTCTGTGGTAAACTACTCACGCATCATCGGAGGGGCAAGGGTGTTGATGAAGAACCCCTCCGTGATCATTGACCCCTCCAGCAGAGAACTTGAGAAGGCCTCTAGATTTGATCTCGTGGTTCTGGAACTTGCGGCAGCGGAAACTGTTTTCTCTTGACTCCCTTAGGGTTTTGGGGATTTTAGAGTATTTATAGAGTTGATAGGCGGTGGAGAAGCCTCCCGTGGGATCCACTACCCACCAGGGCGTGCCAGGGGCCTCTGGCGTGCCCTGGTACCTAGTGGGCCCCACGGGCCTCCTCTGGTGGACTTCTTGGCTCCCCTGGTGTCTTCTGGGCAGAAAAAATCCTCCAAAAAGTTTCGTGGAATTTGGACTCCATTTGGTATTGATTTCCTGCAAAGTAAAAAAACAAGTAAAAAACAGCAACTGGCACTGGGCACTATGTCAATAGGTTAGTCCCAAAAAATGATATAAAGTTGCTAGTAAATGAGTATAAAACATCCAAGACTGATACTTTAATAGCATGGAATAATAAAAAATTATAGATACGTTGGAGACGTATCAGTCAGCCGTGTATGTACCTCAGACGGGTGAAGCCGAAAGCTAGCGTTCTTAAGAAAATAATGGGTCGGCCACGAGGGAAATGAAAATAGTTAGGTGTTCACCACCAAAATCCTACGGTTTGGTTCCCAAAATGACTACCACCCGGGTATCCGGATACAATGTCTATGGTCAACATGACAAACCCAAAGAAAGGAACCCATGGAGGAACTATTTTCTTCGAAAGATGTTTCTTACGTTAAAAAGTAATATAACATAACTCTCTGCACGCGCTTTTGTCTGTTTACACCAAATGGCCAGATTGCCTGGTTACCCGAAGTGATTTCCTGTTTCTCGGGTCACATAGTACGGAACACTCCCCGACCACTGGCCGGGGAGGCAGAAGCAGATGGCCGGTTAAGACAGCGTTCACAATGTCGATCGAGAAGGCTTGATGTATAGTACATAGATACATAGAATCAATCACCCTACTCCTTGTCAATATTGTCTATCAAGCTGTCCAGGGCACAGTCCTCTTGGAAGTACCGAGCAGCAGGCATCACTTGGTCATACACCAGGCGAAGTGGTATTTCTTGCCCGTTCGGCCCCGCCGGTCCAACACGAGCCATATGCTCTGGCTCGAGTTTGGTAAACCGGGTCTTCACCATCGCCCAGGCCTCGCGCGCTCCTTCTCGACAAGCCGATATCTTCCATAACTCAAAGCGACGCCGAGCTCCTTTGAAATGATTGGACAATTCGGCCATGCCTTCTGGAGGTGTCTCGGTCGGCCATAACGCCTTGACCATGCTCTTCATGGCTTTCCGAGCTCTCTCGTGCACAATGGACAACTCCTTTAAAAGGTTCCCTCCAAATAAGTTGACCTCTTCTTCGGGCCGCCCGGTCAGGAGACCTAGCACAAGGCATTACATGTCCTTTACATTAAGACACTACAAATATCTACGTGCACATAAGTTGAAATATCACTTACCGAACATGCCGCCTTTCAATCTCTGGTTCTCCTCAAGGACTTGCGCCAATTGAGATTTTAAACTCTCGATTTCTTTGGCCTGTTGTTGGTTTTCCACCTTCAGTTTGTTCTTTTCCTCATGGCTTCACGTCAGTACTCGGCGGCCAGCTTCGTGCTATGACTCGACGTACCTTTGAGATTCTCTGGCCGCATCCAGGTCCTTTTGTAGTTGACCTATGGATTCAGCTGCTATAAGGGAAGCCTGTGTTAAACAAGGTACCCTAAATAATTCATGTGTTCTAAAGCTTTTCCCTCACCATGGGCTTCGCTAGTGAACTTCTTGACCGCCTCCAGTTCGGCTTTTGCATCAGCCAACTGTGTTCGGTTCCGCTCGAGGTCGTCGGACAGTTTCTTATTCTGTTCCCTCGAAGCCTACAAAATATCAAAAATACATATACTCATAGATCCTTCACTCGGTTGTCCCGCCCGAATCAAGGCTCGGGGGCTACTGGGTTAGGATTTGTGTTTGGTTTTCAAAACCAATCTCGTACCTACATGTTGGTGGACAGGAGGTTGGCAATCCCCTCAAGACTTGTTCAGGTTGCTCTGAGGTATGCATCCACCGAATTAAATGCATTCAATTCCTGGTCAAAAAATGCGATGTGGCGCAAGGATTCCCTCCGCCGTCGGTGATTCATCACACTTTCAACTTCGGAATTGGTAACCGAGACATCCCCAGGATCCTCCAGAGGCGGGTCTGCGGCAAAATCTTCCGCATTGACCCTGGACAGCGCCGAGGACCCCAGTCTAGGGTTACGCCCTGACACCTCCTGGACGTCTTCGGACGGTGGTGGTGGTGCCCTTCTTCTGTAGGTCTCAGTAATATTACAGGTACCCGTGGTGGCAACATTACAATGACCTGACTATAATCTCGGATATACTACCTTTTGGCCGAAGGTGCGGTCGATGTAGTTCCTGCGGTTGCCTTGCGCTTGGAAGCTCCGTTATTGGCCGATGTCGACGCATTCGGCACCGATCTCGTTGGTGTTCATCGCGTGGTACAACGACCCTTGGGAGTAGAAGTCAGCATACTCGGGGTGGCGCGAGGCAAACACCCTGTTTGGGAAGAGGCCTTCTTGCTACTTACAGTGGAAGAAGGGAGGGCCCTAGGGTGATCGGCTATGAGGGCCACCTTGGTACCGTCAAGGCTTTCCTAGAAAAAGACCCCGTCCTCGAAATCAATGGACGTCTCTGGGTCATCATGAAATCCCGGGTCGTCATCACGGGAATGGCTCTCCGGTTGGGGAGAGGGGCAGCTGATGGTCTCGACCTGGCGCCTCCAATTCTGTTCGGAAAAATAGAAGATCCGGTCAGTATACGGATGTAATATCTGGACTGTGAAACGAAAAGTTGAACTTACCCATTCCATAGGGTTATAGCTCGCATAGTTGTCCCTGTTTCTCAGACGGGCAAACTCTTCTTCTTCTCCTTTGAAGAGATCGGCTAGTATGGCAGCCATTGCCGCCTGGTTATCCGGCCCCTGCCACTTGTAACGGGTCACATCATTTGTCCCGTTATAGCACCACAGGGGGTGCATCCTTTGTTGAAGAGGCTGTACACACCGAGCGATAGCGGCGGCCATCACGTCAACAATGGTTAACTTGCTGTGGGTCGGCAATCGAACCTTGTCGGCCAAGCGCAGCACCTTGGCACTTTCTTCTTGGGAAGGGCTTTTTGGCCGCCAGTTGAACCGCTTCTTTAGAGGAGCGTCCGAATATTCGGGCAGACCCCTCCGAACTGGCTCGGATAGGGGAACGTCTTCAATATAAAACCATTCCGAGGTCCACTCTTCGGAATCCTTCTTCGGGGTCCCACTAGGATACCCCGTCCCGGCTATACGCCATACCTCGGCTCCGCCTACTTCCAAAATTGACCCCCCACGGGTACGGGGGGTGAGGAAGCCTAGGCCTCGTAGAAGGAAAGGCACGAAACATACCCTTTATTCCTTGCTTGGGGCAGGGAAGTTCTCCGCGAAGGCCTCGCCGTTCACGGAAGTTAATCCGGCGCGGACATATACGAGATCTGCAGCAGGAAGATATCCTTGCGTTTGGAGATTGCTTAACTGGAGACGTGAAACCGAGCAGCTAGCCTAGTCGCCTGGGAGAGGGCCATGAGGGCGTGAGGATGAACCTGGGGCACCGGCCATTTGACCCGAGATTTCTTTGGTTTGGTCTTGACTTCTTGCCTTGGGATGGATTAACCATCCGTTGCGCTCCTGACCTGTTAAATAGGTACGCTTTTTGGTCCCAGAGGGGCGTTTCTGTAAAAGAACACTGGACTGTTCGCCTCCTGACGGGCGTACGGAAGTCGAGGGTTGTCTTTAACCCTTGATGAAAACTAATGCTGAGGGTCCCACAATGATTTGACAAATTATGAGGTTATTGGCGGTCGAACCGTTAAAACAGCCGGACAGGGAAGGGGTGGAGAACTCGCCTCGCAAGCCGAAAACTTTGGGGCACGCAGGGCGGCCGGCAAACACGAACCTCGGCATTGGAGGCTAGTTCGGGGGCTACTGAGGGAGACCTGGACTAGTGGGTCCTTGGGCCGCCACCTCATCTCTCATGGGCCGGACAGGTGGGCCGCACTACAACTGCTGGAAGGCCGGACTACGAGGCAGCTTCGTATCCGGGCAGGAGATATTTGGTGTCTTGGTGTGTCCTCCAAGTCAAGATAGAAGATTCGACATGTTTATTCCCTTATTGTAATCGACCATATGTAACCCTAATACCCCTGGTGTCTATATAAACCAAAGGGTTTAGTCCGTAGAGGCTAAAACAACAATCATCATCCTACTCGCCTAGGGTTTAGTTCATCTGATATCGTGGTAGATCGACTCTGTAATCCTCCTATACACTTCAATATAATCAAGCAGGATGTAGGGTTTATCTCTTAGAGAGGGCCCGAACCTGGGTAAACATCGTGTCCTTCGTCCCTTTTTCCCCATTGATCCAAAATTCACAGCTCGGGACCCCCTACCCGAGATCCGCCGGTTTTGACACCGACACCCCTCTTTTCATAATAGCCTTTGGTGATATAGTCATAACATAGTTTAATGTAATAGCACGAATCCCCATAGAGATATGGTTAACATCTTGGGTTTTCTCTTTATGGACCAATTTTCTCCTCTCCCACCATAAGTACCAATTTGTAATTGCAATTATCTCACGGACATTCGGAATACCCAAGACAGTCAGCTCCCGTTCAGGCATAGAAAGTAAAAATTCAAGAACCGCCTCACCAGCATAATCAACTTCGCAAGCTCTTTTAATGACCTGATCCAGTCCCAGCACTCTCCAAACCTCCTTTGCTTTCTGACATTGAAATAACATATGCTTTGTATCTTCTGATTCAAAGGGACAAGCAGGATAATTGGGGGTAACTTTTATGTGTCTACTCGCCAAAGTAACTCTAAACGGAAGAGTGCCATGCAGCGTGTGCCAAATGAATTTTTTTACCTTCGAGGGACAAGATAACTTCCAAATCCCACTCCAAATAGGATTAATAGTTACATGTCACATATCATTGTTTCTTCTTAGTTTTCTCCAGTGTTGGTGTTCCCATTGCACAACATAGGCCGATCAAACAGAAAATGCTCCATTCTTTGAATAGCTCCAAGCGACAAAGTCCAACATGTCATGTTGGGGCAATGGAATTCCAAGGACCCTCTGTGCGTCAACTGCCACAACATTTGTGTAACCAGATTTTCGTCCCAATTATTAGTAACAGGATCAAGATCAATTAAATCAGATACCCTTGAGATCAAATTACTCCCTTTAGGTGTGATTACTTTTCTATTTGCACAATTCAGGATCAAGCATCTTCCCAAATATCAATATTGTGACCATTTCTAACACGCCATATATAGCCATGATTTAGACAATTAACCCCGCCATAATACTTTGCCAAGTAAAAAAGAACCCTTCTTCAGCTTTGTATTCAATAAATCACCGTTTGAGTGGCAACAACTTTATTTAACTAAGAATCTTGAATACAAACGATGTCCAATAAAATTTGAAGCCTTTGAGAGCTTAAAGACACATGGGTACCTCGACGGGCGAGCATGGCACACAGCGTGCCACCGGCGGCCTGGCACGACCCATTCAGTCCTCTGTCGGGCACGCAAAATTCGATCGGTTCGGCCACAACTATAACTGTGGGGAACGTTTCAGGTGATACTGCCCCTTATATGTTACCGCGGTACCGGCTCCTGGGGCGTTGGATTGGATCTCATGTCAAATGCATATGAGAAGTTGATGGACTCACGCGCAATTTTAAAACTCTTGAATGGCTTTTGTGAAAAATATTCAAGAGATCCTAGGAGTCATTGGATCTGAGATCCAACGGTTCCTAGTAGCCCGTATTATCACGTGAGCCTCGGGAGCACCCGATATTCACTATAGCTGGATCCCTAAAAAAAATTACTCCCTGTAAAGAAACATAAGAGCATCTCCAACAGCCTTCGTATATTTGCACTCACTTGTTATTTTACAAATCTTGGCCAAAAAACCTTCTCCAACAGTCTTTGTATAAGTGGTCCCCCATCAATTTTTTTTACAAAGCTTGCTATATTTGCACCCACACTTTGCATATTTGCCAAGCCAAAGGCCACTCTGTAAATTTTTTAGCAAGCCTCCTGAAGCCTCACTTTGTTTCAATGACAAGTGGGTCCGTGTACTAGTGTGTGTGCTGCGCGTGCGCTGTGTGTGTGCGTGTGTGTGCGCGTGTGTACGTGTACGTGTTTTTTGTGTGTACGTGTACGCGTGTGTGATGCATGTGTACGTGTGTGTGCGCGCGCGTGTACGTCTGTGTGCGTGTGTGTGTGCTGCATGTGTACGTGCGTGTGTGTGCTGCATGTGTGTACAGTGTACGTGTGTGTGCTGCGTGTGTCTAAGTGTACGCGTGTGTGCATGTGTACGTGTACGCGAGTTGTGCTAGTATAAATATACATGTACGTATGCTAGTGTGTAATATGTCTATGACAAACTGTCCCCACATGTCATTATATGTTTTGTACAAATATAGCAATCCAATATACAAAGGCTATCAAAGAAAAAACATGTTGACTTTATAAACCTTCTTCCTCCTCTTGCTATAATAAGTTTTTAGCAATCAAATATACAAACGCTATTGGAAATGCTCTAAGACGGAGTAGCTGTGACCTCCCGCCCGAGGCCTACCGCGTCCCATCGAAACATCGAACTAAACCCTAACTGGGAACGGCACCGCCAAAATCAGGTTCCAAGCCCAAATCCGTACCCCCAAAATGGCGCCGCCGTCGCAGGCGGCCACCGGCAAGCGGAAGAAGCAGCACAAACCCGCCAAGAGCCTCGCCGTGAAATCAACCAATCCCGTCTCGAAGAAGACGCACAAGCAGAAGAAGCCGCGGCCACCCGCTGAGCAGGACCAAACCAACGCCGCCGCCGCCGCCGCCGCCGCAGGTGAACCCTCGGGCGGTGGCGTCCTCTTGTCGGCCGCGCTGCCGCCGGCGCGGCAGCTCAAGTTCCTCCTCCGCAGCTTCGAGCGCGCCGCCAAGATGCGCCTCTCCCCACTCGAGCTCGGCGCCTACTCCGGTATGTTCACATTCGGACGAACCACTGTGCCGGGTCCTGTCCAACTCGATTCAGCGTGTCTCTATGCTCGTCTTGCTGTAAGTGTTGGATGGATTATAAAAGATTTCCGGATCCGCTGCGCTCTGTGTAGATGGGTGCATGGTGCAGCTCGCCGAGGGGGCGAGCCAGGACGTTGAGAGCTTCAGTGACCATGTGAAGGGGGCCTTCGGAGCGACGTGGAAGGGGGAGCTCTGTGAGGGGAAGCTCGTTGAGGGGTCGATCGATGCGGGCAGCCCGGCGCTCCTGGTTATCAGCTTGGGTGCACTGAGATCACTGGAGCTTCTGAGGTAGCTGCTGTTATGATACTTTTTCTTTTGAAACTGCTGTTTTTATGAATTGAGTCGCTGCACTTGCACTGCCACTACCTCGTTTTGAAGTACTATTGTGGACGAGAACTATCAGAAGTTTCTATCATGTATATCTTCAAATTATGGTTTGATGCGGCTGTTGCCCTGTTTTCATAACATCAACATTTGGTTTCTAGGGGGCTAAAGATGTTTACTAGAGGATGCCGTTCAGTAAAGCTCTTTGCCAAACACATGAAAGTGGAGGAGCAGGTACGCCTTGTCTCACATTGAAAATTTTCTGTAGCATCAGGCTATTGCATTTTTCTGGTCATGCTGTACACCCGCACCCCAAAAATGGGTGCATCCATCTTCAGTGCTAGTTGCAAGCGCCGAATCGCTAGGGTTGCTACCAAGATTTTTGAGTCGCCGAGTCAAGTAGAGTCATTATGACTCCGACTCAGCGATTAGTCGGGCCTAGTCGACAATTAGCTTCCCAAGTCGCTGCATTTTCCTGCCCTGCCTCGGCGACTCAAAACCGTTGGTTGCTACCTTATTGCTTGTTGTATCCTGTTTGCCTGTAATGGTCACAAATAAAGCAGCTCTGTGCCTCTGTGATTCTGCTACAAATGCTCTACCTCGATTTGGTACCTTGATGTTGAAAGAAACCACAACATTATTTTACCATTATTTTTGTGATATCTGCAACCTAGCTGTCGTATTCGTGGCTCCCTCTGAACCATGGTCGTTACTCTATCTGATGGGTGCTTTGCCATTGTTCTAATTAGCTAACCCTATGGTAGCGCAAGACAGCAAAGTAGAAAGCAGAAACAACATGTCAGCAAAATGGCAGGAAAGAATCATCCTGCCCGAGCTCAACCATAGTTTCACAGGATTCTAGGTGGCAGGGTGAGCAACATCCGTCTAGGGTGGCAGCCCAATTATGACGCCTTTTCTCACCTTTTCCCAGTCTTGTCTCTCCCTCTTGTTCAACCCCCTTCTCCTCTCTCCATGTTGTGTGAGACCGTCAGCGGTGGCTCGGTTTGGAGGGGGTAAGAAAACTTAATGCTCTTAGTCACACAGGACGGGTCAAACCATATGGACATCTTTTTTTTTATTTGATTGTTCTTTTATTTGCAAAATAGCAAACAAGATTGTTGTTAATTACGGCACGGGCATTCTGATTTATTTTCTTGGCCTCATACTGTTTTTTATTCAGTTGTCTCATTCTCTGTGCTAATTTTCACATGTAGGTCGCGCTACTTAAAGATCGAGTTAATATAGCCTGTGGTACACCCAGCAGGTATGCGATCTTGAATGCTCAAGCTTTTGTCTGGCTTATGTCTTTATGTTTAATCAGCACACAATGAGAGCTTAGTATTTGGTGGATTCAAGACCAATTGGATTCACAACTTTTAACTTGTGGGATTTAAGATTTATTTTAGCTTTTTATAGTTGGAAGTGCTGTGATTCATCTTGTTCACATATAAAAGGATACGTCCTTGTCGATTTGCTAGATTCAAGGTTTTATATTTGTCTTCCTCAGAACAGAGCATTTATTGTTTATTGTTGCAGCGTATATTGTTTACTTTCCCCCCTATTTTTGCGAAACTAATAGTTTCATGAAACACCATAATATTTTAAGGAACAGTGTCTAACTTGCAAATTTCGGTACGGCACGTTCGATTTATAGTTTGGCAAAACTAAGCTAAGGCAAGTGCAGCTTGCTACAAAAGTGTGGGTAAGAAAAACTGGCCACAAGCGTGGCAAGATTTAGCAAAAGTTAGGTGTGACACATGACCGTAGAATATTAAAGTGCAGCAGTGCTTATAATTCATATTAGACACATACCTAAAAAAGTATGGTTCGCCTAAGGTTAGGCATAGCAAACTGTGGCTGGGAACTGCATGTGCCCTTGGTTACGTCATTTTGTGGATCTTGAGCATATGCTGGTATTATGACGCCGTATAATTCATATTAGCACTACTTATTGTCTGCTTCCCAACAGAAACAATAAAAAGTTGGCTGACAAAGCTACTACCCATTATTGCCGAAGGGGAATTACTGCTTTACTACGATCTCATTGAAGAAACAAAGTCATGGAGAACTGACAGCGGCTTCTGCTTGGTCATTGATGCCATCTCATGTTGCATACTTCATTCGCCGTGGGCATTGGGCTTGGGCGTGACAATGTTGAGATTAAACTTCTTGATTATTAATTGCTCCAACTTTGGTGTAAAATCTTGTCTGTTTCCATGCGAAGCATGGGATATTATATCTTCTATTTATCAAGTTTGATAAGTAGGTCATATCTAAGAACACTTGTTTTTCTTCTCATGTATTATGTTACTAAGCATGTTATAGGATTACGCCTGTTAATGTTAGAAGTTGACTGAACTCTTACCGTAAATACTAAATAGTCTAGTGGAGGAAAAGATTGCCTGCTGTTCAACAGTAATACATGTACGTTGTCATTCTTTTGTCAAGGTAGCAACATAATTTTGTGTGCTGTATAGAGCAGTTTTGCATTTTTCTTTGATTTAATCTTTTCCCTTATGCTTGTTCATTTCTTGATCAGAATCAAGAAACTAATTGACATGGAAGCTTTATCGCTGTCACGCTTGAAATTAGTGGTACTCGACATGCAGAGGGACCCGAAGTCATTTAATTTGTTTACGCTACCGCAAGTCAGGTACCACTTATGTCAGCAACTTCGGACATTCAGAAATGCTACATGCAACCAGTGCCATTTCCATCTTATTATATTTTCGTATCACTTTTGATGCAGCAACGAGTTTTGGGACCTGTACAAGGGATATCTAGATGAGAAGGTTAGAGGAGGCGACACAAGAATATGCTTTTATGGTGCTGTTTCTGAGAAAGATGCCAATAAAGTCCTAACACCTGCCGAGTAAATGTCTATACCGTGAAGTAGTGTCCCAAGTACACTTACCAATCGTAGTTGGCGGCAAGATATTACTCCCTCTGATTCAAAATAAGCGTTCGTGGTTTCAGTTCAAAGGGAGTAGGAATTTTGGTCGGGTGAGAAAATTAGGAGTTTTGGTTGCGATTTTCCAATGTACCTTGGCACTCCGGCTGAATGAGTAAGTCTGCAAGACGTACAATGTTTCCATGAGACTGAAGCTGCGGTGTTGGAATTCAAAGAATTCGTATCAACTAATGAAAACTCACTCATGAACTCAAGCTAGGATATTTGAGAACTCCTGTGTAGTGGTGTACATCTGCTATGCTAGTGTTAAACAACAAACTAATTTGGACTCGACACCTTTTACCACTCGTAAGCCAATATACTTTTGTTTTTCGAGGGAAGCTCGTTGTGGCTGGTTTTATTGATTGGAAAACATGGTTACGGCATTCACAATTACACTCATGATAAAGCCTTGCAGCTACAAGGTACTCCCTCTGTTTGAAACCAAATGGATGTATCTAGCACTAACGGAGGGAATATGCCAGAAGAAAAGCTATGACTAGCTATTTGATGTGTTGCTGCATTCGCCCGTCTTGGACAATGTGTGAATTCAACCTTCCTACCGTGGTAAAACGCTCTGCACTAGTCTGCTGCTGATTTCTGACGAGTTGGATTCCGCCTGAGCAAAACTACAGCCGATCAAAATAGCCAAAGCAAGCCCATTCTTCCTTCATAGGCTCATAGTAACACCAGGGACAGTGAAGAGCTCATTCGTGTCTGGGATGATAGCACGTGCTGCCCCTAAGAAGGATGGGAATGGCCTGGACCTGGTATGTGTTGGCCCGTGTGCTTTATTCGGGGACATGGAGCCGACCCAATGGACCGGGTGACTCGCCTCATGTCTCATTGGGTAACATGTTTTGACACACTTTAATATTAACTTTGCACAAAATAGAGAGTAATAACCTGTACATACTTTTAACAAGGGAGCTATTTGGAGAGTAGGGGACGGGAGACAAATTGATATATGGGAGGATGTGTGGATCCCTCACAGCTCAAATGGAAAGGTCCTAACATCAAGGGGTCAGTTGACCGGCTTATTGATCCAATTAGTGGTGCTCGGGATGAAGAACTAGTACGATCCATTTTCCGGGATGCGGAACACATCCTTGCGATCTCCTTAAGTCAGAACAGCATGGAAGATTTTGTGGCTTGGAGGTTTAATAAAAATGTTTTTTTTTCTCAGTTAGATCGGCATATCATCTTGAATAGGAATCCCAATTTGGCAACAAAATCAATGAACTGGAAAGACCAGGATCTGTTAGTGGCACTAAAGTATGGGAAGAGTTAAGGTAATGCAAGCTGCTGGCGAAAAATAAAAAATTTCGGGTGGAAGTGCTTACATGGGATCCTGCCTTGCTAGGGTACTAGCAAATAGACGTGTCACGAAAGTTAGCTCCTGTCCAATTTGTTCTGGGTCTTGTGAAGATATAAAACATACACTGTTTCATTGTTCCCACGCTCAGGAAATTTGGAAGAGAATGGGATTATGGGGAATTGTTGAAGAAGCTAGCGAGGTTGATCGAGTTGCGAGTGCAGTCCTTGACTATTTGCTTGTAAGCAATTTTACCAAACCAGCGGAAAAATCATTGAGTGATATTAGGGAAGTAATATTAACCATGGCTTGGTATATTTGGTGGATTAGAAGACAGAAGGTGCATGGTGAAAAAGTGCAAGACGTGTCTCATGCAACAATGTCTATCCAAGTTTTAGTGGCAAATTTTACAAAGGCAACATCAAAGGCTATTAAGGGGAGAATGAGTAAATGGTGCAAAGCTCCTGATGGGCATATGACCATCAATGTAGACGCAGGTTTTGATATAGACCTGGGAAGTGGGTCAATAGGAGGTGTTATTCGAGATGATAATGGCCAATTTGTAACTGCTAGCAATCAGAAATTAAATAATGTAATTGATGTGGCGACTGCGGAAGCTACTGCTGTCCTCCATGGCCTATATTTGGCTAATCAAGTTGAGGTGCACAAATTGGTGATCCAGTCGAACAATATTGAAGTTATAAATACGCTGACCAACATAGGATTCTCAGGAACGGTAGCTGCTCCCATATACGAAGATATCCTCTTTCAGTCAATTTCTTTTACTAAAGTTAGCTTTGTTCCCTGTCCTAGGGAGGCCAATTTAGTTGCTCATTTTCTAGCTAAAGAATGTGATGATCAACCAAATGTGTGGGTTGAGGAACCTCCTAGCTTTATTTTATCTTTGTTAATCGACGATGTATCTGTGATTTGAGCAATCTTCTCAAATAACATTATTTAGAGGTAGTAGCATGTTAGGATGTCTAGAGTTTATTTGTTCAAAGAAAAACAAGGCATATATACAACTTCATTTCTATTCTACCATGAACACGTAAGCATATTTGTAAGTCTATAACAAAAGTAATTTTGGATCAATACTTTAATTTTTTTTTCTTCTATGAATACAAGGCTAACAACCCTTGCACATGCACATGCTATGCTATCATAGGGAACGTACCTGTTTCGATTAGAGAACGAGAGACAAGACACGGAAACGTAAAAGTGAACAGTAGTCTTTATTGATGATTGATTATAGGTATATATAGCCCCGAGGGGATGCATCGAACAGAGGCGACGGTCCGGAGAGACGCGAGCGAACAGTCGCATCCCTCGTGCATTGGCAGTTAGGGATAGTGGAGATTCTCCTTAATTAACACATGGGTTAATTAAAGCTCAACACTCCCCCTAATCTACGCTATCCTTATAGACATTACCATCTTAAATGAAACCTCCTCCAAAACCCCGTGGGAAAAATGTGAGGAGTATGATATTTGATATGTTGTCAAAACTCCTGCAAACCCAGTGGGAAAAATAAGGAGAAAATCCTGCAACATACAATAGTTATCGTCTCATTTAACTCAATACGTGAGAAGCATAGGGTTTGGAGAACAATAAACATGTCGTATATACTTTCCTAAAAACCCCGGTGTGGAAAACAGAAAGTATGACATATGATCTCATGTTGATATTACCTCATTAAAAACCTTCATGATAACCTGTAAAGTAAACTCATGGGGGGGGGGGGGGGGGGAGTATAATATGATGCTTCGAACAGGAACAATTCAGGAAGATACCCCCCTGATTCTTGCAAATTCCGAAGCCATCACATACCAATTCTATGAACATATTTATGGCATGTAGAAGTTGGTAGAGACTTGATGAACAAAACAGTCACATGATGTGACTTGCAAGATATGCAATATAGCGATATTGCTTATTACATAACCTGTTTGCATCCGGGCAACACAAGCAACATTATCTTTGAGATAATGGTTGGTGGATGTAGCCACGAGTTCTGTTTCGAAGACACTCATGAGATGGCTATCACACATAGCAGGAACACAAACCTTGTCTACGATCTAACATAGTAGGGGTCTGATCGATATATCCAATGATATTGGTGTCCAGATTTATCTGAAACTGAAAGATTAGGACAAAATATTTGATGCCTTGGAGATATCGAAAGATATTCTTGAGCCCCGACCAATTATGTGTGGTGGGTCCAATCGCACTAGGATATGGAACTCTATGTCCCAATATCGCATTCCCATGAACTCATGGTTTTAATGGATCTTTCTCTACGTCTAGAGAACGAAGTCATGCGAGTTATGGATGCATAGGATTTGTCCACAATGAATTTCTCCAATATACTTTGGATATAGACAATATAGTGTACCATAATGTATGAGTGAAGGTGCTCGAGGTTTTACCCAGATCCTTCATCCCAAATTCCGTCATTTAGATGACTGCATGCTTAACATTTATGGATAATCATCAGTGTAGGAGTAATCCTTGTGTGTAAGGAACTCACTACGTCGGTTGTACCAAATGTACCGACAATAATAAGCCATATGGTGACTTATTGATTTTACACAATGTATGTTGCATTTTGCATTTCAATTCAGAAGTGAGATTACATCAGGAACCATCTATATCTGAATCTAGTGATCCACATGGATATGTAATCACTACATCTATCAACTGCATAGATAGATGATTTTGTACTGCCAATGATATAAGTTATGGGAAAGAGATTACACCTCTAGATAATAGTTGGGTATCTGCGTGAACCCTTGTGCTAAAATACTTGCTCTTTGTTTTACCACCTCGTTGTTCTCAATTCTATTTCCAGAAGAAAACTAGTGTAGGTGATAACCCACAAGTATAGGGGATCGCAACAGTTTTCGAGGGTAGAGTATTCAACCCAAATTTATAGATTCAACACAAGGGGAGCCAAAGAATATTTGCAAGTATTAGCAGTTGAGTTGTCAATTCAACCACACCTGGAGATTAAATATATGCAGCACAGTGATCAGTAGGACAGTAATATGATGGTTTTGATAGCAGTGGTAACAGTAACAGTAGCAACGGTAACAACAGTAACAGTATTGTAGCAGTTGTAACAGTAGCAATAACAATAGTAACTTAGCAAGAGCAATATGTGAAAAACTCGTAGGCATTGGATCGGTGAATTCGTTGGATGATATTCATCATATAACAGTCATAACCTAGGGTGATACAAAACTAGCTCCAATTCATAAATATAATGTAGGCATGTATTCCGTAAATAGTCATACGTGCTTATGGAAAATAACTTGCATGACATCTTTTGTCCTACCCTCCCGTGGCAGCAGGGTCCATAAGAAAATTAAGGGATATTAAGGCCTCCTTTTAATAGAGAACCGGAACAAAGCATTAACACATAGTGAATACATGATGTAACACCCCCTTGTAATGACCACAGTGATCAGCTGTTAATAATGCCATGTCATCATCATTTGCAGTGCCAAGTCATATGTGTTAATAATTCAATTCAAATGCAAATCTGAAAATCAATTTAAAATTTCAAAGTGTAAGTTGAAGTTGATCCAACTCTGCTGGAAAAATGTTCATTAAATGGCAAATAATCCAGGAACCTTTCTAAAATCAACCTCAAAATATTTGGAGTTGGATAGATGACTCAAGCAAGTTGGAACAGACCTAAAAACAGAATATTTGATATAATTAAAATCATAATAAATTCAAACAAACTTCAAATCAGTCCAAACCACTTTTTGGTGAGAGATATTATTGCATCACAATATCTGGACCAACTCCCATATTTTTCAAAAGTGCACTAGAGGCCTATTCATTTTGAAACAGAAGAGAAAAGAGAAGACAGAAAAGGAATAAAAGAAAAAAAAGCCAAAGCCAGACTGGACCAAGTGCACAGTGCACCGGCCCAGCCCAGCTGGCCCGTTCCCTCTTCTCTCTCCCCCTCCGTGTCACCTTCCTCCTGGCCGAGCGCCTGCGCGCCGGCGAGCGCCCGACACGACGCCTCTCCACCGACGAAACAGGACCACAGGAGGATAAGGGCCGCTCCCGTTCGACCCCCCTGGCTTCCCCTGTCATTCTTCCCCTCTCTCCCTCGTCCGCTCCGCCCCTCCTCTCCCTCTCAGATTCGTTCCCGAGCGCCGCCGTCGTCGCGCTGCCTCACCACCGCGGCCACCATCGTCGCCTCGCGTCACCATCGTGCCGCAGCGCCTCGCCGCGCTCGTCTACGCCGTCTGGAGCCAGCTGGTGGAGACGGGGAGCGCCGCAGACGCCGCACAACGCCGCCCCTTCCGCTTCGGCTCTGGCGAGATTTCGGCGACCCCGAGCCTTCTGCGCTCCCGTTCAATCGAGGGCCACCGTGTGCCGCATTTGTAAGCCACAGCTTCCCCCATCTGCCCTTTGCGTAGCCCTGCCTAGTCGCCGTTCCGTCGCCGCCTTGTCCAAGCTCTGCCCGCCGCGGGTGAGCTCCGTCGCCGCGGCCACCACCGTAGTTAGGAGCGTCCGAGCCCAGGGCCGTGCTCCTGGTGCTCCCAGGGGCCCGACGAGCTCGAGCCCGAGTCTCACAAGCCTCCTATCGCCATCTCCCCGTTTTCCCGAACGTCGGCGCCCGCTCGCGAGCTCGCCGTCGACGAACCCGACCACCGTAGCCGAAGCCACCACCACCAACGCACGCGGCTCGCTCGCCCCGTTCGAACGCGCCCTCGCGCGCGTCAAATGACCGTCTGGAGGCGAATTCCGACGCAAACCCGAGCCCTCCGCTGTGCTTTTGTGCACGCCGGCGGCGAGCCGCCGGCAACGCCACGCTGGCAGGCCTGGGTCCCACCCAGAGTCACTGCCTGCGGGCCCCGCCGCGCGCTTTGACCGCGTTGACCCGGGTCAACGCGGGTACTGTTCATCCACTCTCACTGACACGTGGGCCCCACCTCCCTGTTAATCTAATTAAAACGTTTTAGAAATAAAAATAAACTAATTACCCTAATGAGTCTATGACATGTGGGACCAGAAGCCTAATTAGCTAATTAGATTAGTTTAACTCACTGCTTAGGTAAACAGAGGCTGACATGTGGGTCCCACTGGACCCACATGTCATATTTGACTTAGTCAGCCGACTGTTGACTTGCTGACGTCAGCAACGCGTCATGCTGACGTCATAATTCATTTTCTGATAAATAAAATAATTCCAGAAATTCAAATAATCTTTAAAAATTGATAACTTTTAAACCGTAGCTCGGATCGAAAAAGTTAAAACATGAAAGTTGCTCAGAACGACGAGACGAGTCTGATCGTGCTGTCTGTTTCTCCATCGGAACCTCCTACATAGAAGAACTCGTAACTCCGGACCCGAATCCGGTAGATGAATAGTGCACACACGTCGGATATTAAATCCCAGAATAATTCTAAAAATAACTAAAATGACTTAGATGCATAATTAGGCAACCCTGCACTGCATCATAGCATCACACGCACCGTATTGCATCTGTTTGCATTATGTTTACCTGTTTCTTCCCCCTCTTCTCTCTCGGTAGACCCCGACGTTGACGTAGCTCCCGAGGCAGACGCCGCACAGGAGTACGACTACGTCCCCGACGATACTACTGAAGACCTTGCCCTTGCCCCCGAGCAAACAGGCAAGCACCCCCATTTTGAGCATGCCTATATCGCCTACTCTCTTCTCTCTTATGCTTGCATTAGAACTGCTACTGCTACTGTTTTCCTATATCTGCTGCATAGCCTGATTATTGTACCCTGCTTTGTTACCTTACCGGTTATCCTAGACTGCTTAGTATAAGGTGGGTAGAGACACGACCGAGACCCCCACTTGATCCCGACTGCCCTGCTGGACATCAGAAGACCTGATCATCGGGATTGAAGACTAGACCATGGCACCGCACATCACTTCCCCTTAGTTGCCGACACTGCTGGGTTACCATCGAGTGCCGAGGGTGATACCTCGTCAGCACTTCTGATGTTAACCTTGTAGGTTAGTTACTCGGTCGTGGTAAGCGAGGGTGATTCCTCCTACACCACCCCCGATAACGACGTCGTCGCGCAACTCCTCAAGGTGGACCTCGAGGGTGATTCCTCCCTCGTTCACCTTGATGATAACATCGAGCGGGAATTCCATCGAGGGTGATTCCTCAGGGTTCCCTTCGGTGTCCGACACACAGTTACCTTGGATATTATGACTTGACTATGAACCACGATACTAAAGACGGGTCGGCCCTGAGGGGTACCCGCGCGAGCTTATTGCGAAGTGATGTGGAGTCGGGTTGACCTGGATGGTGCCCGCGAGATAACTACGAGGCGTGGCCGGGCATTCTTAGCCCTTGCCGCAAGTCCTTGAGACGGGGCGACGGGGTCACATCGATCGTGAGTCTCTGCTCGTTTCCGCGCGCTCCTAATCCACTACGGTTTGGATATTTGATCCGAGGGGCCTCTGGCCCGATAGCACTAACCATCACGTGGGCATAGTATGGGCGTTCTGCGTCGTATACTTCAGCCGGAGCTTAATGGACGTCAGCGACTGAGCGGCGCGCGCTGAATTGGACTGGGAACGCAATCGCGCTTGTATAAGGGGTTGCTAGGTCTGCTTTCAGCCGCGTACGCAACGTGCAGGAGTTCCCGGGGCGAAGGCCCAAGACCCCTGGGCGCATAGGTTTAGTCCGGCGTGCTGACCTCTCTGTTAAGTATTTGGTCGGGTTGCGGCGTGTTGCTTAGCCGAGGCCGGGCATGACCCAGAAAAGTGTGTCCGGCCATAGTTAAGTGAGCGTGGTGGGTAAGTTGGTGCACCCCTGCAGGGAAGAAACTTCTATCGATAGCCTGTCCTACGGTAACGGACACTCGGAGTTGTATCCGATCGGTACAACTAGAACATATGATGAGAACTGGATAGTACGGCTCTGGGATTGCTTTCTCGCAGGGAGTCGAGAAAGGATCTCAGGTCGAGGTTGATGATATTACTACTACTACTTTACATTATGTTCATCTGCTCTCTCCTGATGCTGCAAGACTGTCGAAGATTGTTGAAGATGCTAGTCTTCGATAGGACTAGGCTTTCCCCCTCTACTCTGGCATTTCTGCAGCCCAGTCCACATATACAGCCATTCCTTTGACAATGATGCATATGTAGTGTAGATCCTTGCTTGCTGAGTACTTCGGATGAGTACTCACGTTTGCTTTATTTTCTTTTTCCCCCATATTTCTTTTGATGCCACCAGACGACGGAGCCCCTGAGTCAGACGCCCCAGCCGACGACCAGTACTGCTACCCGCCTGGCGAGTACTACTACTACTACGAGGAACCGTTCGACGACCAGGAGTAGGATCGGAGGGTCCAGGGCAGGAGGCCTACGCCTTTCGATCGTAGTTTTTATTTTTACCCCGCCTCTGTGAAGGCTTATCTCTCTCTCTGTAATATATCTGTACTCAGATATCTAATACTTCCGCTGACGCTTGTATGCCATCGAGCTTGTGTTCGAGCCCTCGAGGCCCTGGCTTGTAATATTAAGCTTGTATGACTTTATTTTATGTTTTAGAGTTGTGTTGTGATATCTTCAAGTGAGTCCTTAGGCTTGATCGTGCGCATTTGCGTGTATGATTAGTGCACGATTAAGCCGGGGGCGTCACAGGTTGGTATCAGAGCCGACTGCCTCTAGGAATTCCCCTTCCCAATTCCTTGGCCGAAGTTGAGTCTAGTGGTCTAAAACTGATTTTACTAACTTGGCTGTGTGGCTTACGGGCCCACGTCGCCAACTGGGTGGTACTAATATCTTTTACTTCTTGATCTTTACTCTGGGATTCTATCCTCTCTTCTATTCGGGTTTTGCAAAATTACTAAACGCCGACACTTAGGATCACGTAATTCATATCCATCCGGAGAGCTGGATTCAGTGCGATTTCCCTGTCGTTGATCTGATTAGTCTGATAATCATTTCCTTTCCATTGTTTTGTTTAACCTTTCCTTTTGAGATCGGTTATATTTCTCAATGTCTTATGACAATCCTGAACTTCTTATTTCAGATGGATCGACTGTTTCCCCCTCGTCCTACGACGCAGCTCGTGCTTCGCACCTGTGCTCGAGACGTCCCTGGGTTTCCAGCTGTTCTGATCGCCCTCTTGATCAGGCTGGGATACCGCTGGTGCCCCGAGTACATGGTCTACGAGGTTTATCGTGAGTTCAACCAGGAGCAGTACTATGCTGATGTTCGCATCTACGATCAGCAGGATAACTCTGACACTGAGCTTCACCGTTTTCACGGTATCGGCGTGACGATTGAGATGGCAGTCCATGATGCTGCTTACTCTGCCGTCGCACGACTTCGAGGATAGTTCAGTGCTGACTTGGATGCCTCTGAGTATCGGTACATTCCGTATGCACTTGTTGGAGATGCTACTGGATTTTACACAGCTGTCTGTGCCCCGTACGAGCCTCGTCGCTATGATCAGCGAGTTCTGATCCACTATGCTCAGGCTTTGGATCGCACTGTTCGTGCACTTGCTGTCGAGTTGTTTGCCACTCGAGCACGTTACTACGAGGCTATGACACAGTTGCTACTAGCTGTTCGTGCAGGGATACATCCAGAATACATTCTTTACCCGAGCAGGACTGAGATGCCATCAGGGATCGTTTGGCCTGCTGTGGGAGGTCACACGCCTGCACGTGGACCTCTTCTTTCTTCTCGAGACCGGGTTCTGCATCAGGGTGCCCATGGAGCGCAGGATCCTTCTGCGACGAACGTCCGTCGTCCGCACTTGCAGTTACCCCGTTTCAGTGGTTTTCTCCGACGTTGACGTAGCCTTTGCTATGTCGCGTTGTGTACTTCCTTACCGCGTGCCTGCGCGCCGCCTAGCATGTCTAGCTTTTCATTTGCGTCGTTATGCTGCTCGAATGTAACCGACTATGAATGGATCTGTATGTCTTAATGACTACTTCTAGCATCTGTGCACTATTTCAATAATGTCGAGTTACATCATGTTTATTGCTAAACACTTACATAAGCTATTGCTGAAATACCCCTGTTGAATTAGCAGGATGGCTGACAACAATCCACCACCGCCGCCACCACCTGATTATATGGCAGCGATGATGCAACAGTTTGAACTCAACTGCCAGTTTATGACGGGAATTATGCAGCAGTTCCCTCGTTCTGATGCTAATCAGCAGCCTTTCTCCATCACTTTGCCAGAATTTATGCGGCTCAGCCCATCCTTCTTCCGCAACACAGTCAACCCATTGGATGCCGATGACTGGCTGCGTGACATCTCCCATGAGATGGAGTCTGCTGGTGTCGCCCAAGTCAACTATGTCACCTTCGCGACATACCTTCTGAAGGGTCCCGCTTCCCAATGGTGGGCCACTTACCGACAGACCCTGCCACCTGGTACTGTCGTCACTTGGGCAGAATTCAAGATTGCATTCCGTGCCCGCTACATTCCTCAAGCTGTCATAGCTCGGAAGAAGGCCGAGTTCCGTAATCTTGTTCAGGGCAACAAAACTGTGGAAGTCTATCAGCGCGAGTTTCTTGACTTATCTCGCTACGCTGAAGAGGACATTCCTACTGATGAACGAAGGCAAGAGAAGTTTCGTGAAGGACTGCATCATGATATACAGTTAGCTCTGCTAGTCCAAGATTTTCCTGATTTCGCCACCTTGGTGAATAAAGCTATCATGGTTGAAACTGGACTGAAGAAGCATAAAGAAGCGTCCAGACGCACTCGTGAGTCGGGCTCATCTTCGGGCTCGTCTTCCCAGAAGCGCCGCATATGGTTTCCACAAGGCATGTTTCGTTCAGCAGCACCTGCACACAGGCCCTCTTATGCTGCTCCACGTCTGCCTCCCCCACCACCGAGGCAGCCTCTGCCAACTCCAGCACCTCGAGCTCCAGCACCCCGTTCTGACAGCGGACTATGCTTCAAGTGTGGCAAGCCAGGTCACCGTGCTAGAGATTGTTCTCAGAATCAGAATCAACTGGCTCTCCCTTCTGCTGGCCGTGGTATTGGCCGTGGTATTCCCCAACAGCGCAACCATAATGCCAGACCTTCTTATGGTCGTGGGCAGAGCTATCACGTCAACATGTCGGAAGCTCCGGACCAACCAGACACAGTGATGGGTACACTTCTTGTTAATTCAGTACCAGCTTCCGTTTTATTTGATTCAGGAGCATCGCATTCCTTTATGCCAGAACAATTTGCACTCTTGCATGATGTCAAAAGTGAAACACTACACCATCCGTTAGTAATTAACACCCCCGCGGGCCGGTGTCAAGCCACTATATTCAGCCCCGAAGTTACTATTGAGATTGATCGGCTGAAATTCCAAGCATTTCCCATTATTCTGAGGTCATCTAAGATTGATCTTATTCTGGGAATGGATTGGTTGAAGGCTCACTACGCCTCAATCAATTGCGCCACTAAAGTTGTTCACCTTCTGCACCCATCGAATGAGCTAGTGAATTATCAAGCTCATCTTACACAGAACGCTGAGGCTCAAATTTATGCCTTAAATGCGTTGAATGCTTCTCCACTGGAGGGGATCGAGAATATCCCCGTTGTCTGTGACTTCCCGGATGTTTTCCCAGAAGAACTTCCAGGAATACCCCCTGCTAGAGCTGTCGAGTTCGTCATCGACTTGAAGCCTGGCACCACTCCTATTGCGAAGCGTCCATACAAGATGCCTCCGCACCATCTTATTGAGCTTAAGGAAGAAATCGACAAATCACTTAAGAAGGGTTTCATTCGCCCTAGTTCCTCTGCTTGGGGAGCACCTTCTCTCTTTGTTAAGAAGAAGGATGGAACTAACCGTCTGGTTCAAGATTATCGTCCTATCAACCAGGCAACTATCCAGAATAAATATCCGCTTCCCCGGATCAATGATTTATATGATCAACTCGCTGGATCTTCGGTGTTCTCTAAACTCGACTTGAGGTTGGGTTATCACCAGATCCATGTCCGCGAAGAGGATATTCCCAAGACTGCATTCGTTACTCGTTATGGCTCATACGAGTACACCGTCATGTCATTTGGTCTGACGAATGCTCCCGCTACATTCTCCCGCCTAATGAATTACATATTCATGGATTACCTCGACAAATTCGTCGTGGTATATCTGGATGACATCCTGGTATATTCAAAGAATAAGGAAGAACATGCCGAACATCTTCGTCTTGTTCTGGAGAGACTTCGAGAACACAAGCTGTATGCCAAGTTCTCTAAATGCGAATTTTGGCTTCCTGAAGTGACCTACCTTGGACATGTGATTTCCAAGGACGGTATTGCAGTTAACCCGGAGCGAGTTCAGGCTATTCTTGACTGGACTCCTCCGAAGAATGCCAAGCAGGTCCGAAGCTTTCTCGGTCTAGCCAGCTATTGTCGCCGATTCGTCGAGAACTTCTCCAAGATCGCCAAGCCCCTGACTAATCTGCTTCACAAGGGCGTTAAGTTTGAGTGGACAGACAAGTGTCAGGAAAGTTTCCAGACCCTCAAGGACAAGCTCACTTCTGCTCCAGTGCTTGCTCCTCCTGATTCTCGCAAGGACTTTGTCATATATTGCGACGCCTCTCGTCAGGGATTAGGCTGCGTCCTAATGCAAGAGCGGCGAGTAATTGCATATGCTTCACGTCAATTGCGTCCACATGAAGAGAATTATCCAGTGCATGATCTTGAACTTGCAGCAGTGATGTATGCATTGAAGTTATGGCGACATTATCTTCTGGGTAATCGGTGTGAAATTTATACCGATCACCAAAGTCTGAAATACTTATTCACTCAACCGGATTTAAATCTCCGACAACAACGATGGTTAGAAGCTATTGCAGATTATGACTGCGGTATTTCTTATACCCCGGGCAAAGCTAATGTAATGGCCGATGCCCTGAGTCGCAAGTCATATTGCAACAACCTCATGGTTAGGCAAGCTCAACCTCGTCTTCACGCAGAACTGACTCAGCTGAATCTGCGAATTGTTCCCCAGGGTTCTCTTAATAACCTTGTGGTACAGCCAGACCTTCTGAAGGCTGTTAAAGAAGCGCAAGCCAAAGATGCTGAAATTGACTTGATGAAGACGGAGCTTCACCTTGCTAAGTATCGGGATTTCTCAGTTGCTGAAGATGGTACATTATATTTCAGAGACCGCATAGTAGTACCTCGCTTCGAACTGATGACTGACAAAGTCATGAAGGAGGCCCATGATACACTGCTATCTATCCATCCGGGTAGCACTAAGATGTATCGAGATCTACGTCAAAGGTACTGGTGGTCTAGGATGAAGCAGGATATTGCTCGTTATGTTGCCGAGTGTGACGTTTGCCGTCGCGTGAAAGCAGAACATCAGAAACCTGCTGGAATTCTGCAACCGCTCCCTATTCCTCTGTGGAAGTGGGATAAAGTGCAGATGGACTTCATTACTGGTCTTCCTAAATCTCAGAAGGGTCACGATGCCATTCTTGTCGTCGTCGACCAACTCTCCAAGGTTGCTCATTTCCTACCTGTTAAGGAGACTATCACCGCTAGCCAGCTAGCAGAACCGTACATTGCCAGAATTGTTTCCCTCCATGGTATCCCGAAGGAGATTAGTTCAGACCGTGGTGTTCTTTTCACTTCCAAGTTCTGGGAAAGTTTCCAAGAAGCCATGGGAACTCATATTACCTGGAGTTCCGCATATCATCCTCAGTCCCAAGGCCAAGTTGAGCGCGTTAATCAAGTGCTTGAAGACATGCTTCGAGCTTGTGTTATATCCTTCGGTAAGAAATGGGAGGAATCTCTCCCGTATGCCGAGTTCTCTTATAACAACAGTTATCAAGCCAGCTTAAAAATGGCCCCATTTGAGGTTCTTTATGGACGTAAATGTCGAACCCCTCTGAATTGGTCAGAAACTGGGGAACGACCTCTTGTTGGACCGGACATTATTCAGCATGCCGAAGAACAAGTTAGAATTGTCCGGGAAAATCTCAAGGCGGCTCAAGACCGCCAGAAGAGTAATTATGATCGCAAGCGATGGGGTCTGACTTATCAACCAGGTGATCAAGCTTACCTTCGCGTCACTCCGATGAAAGGCACCCGTCGTTTCGGAATCAAGGGCAAGTTAGCTCCTCGCTATATTGGTCCTTTCCGCATCATGGCTAGACGTGGACATGTGGCATATAAATTGGAGTTGCCGCCACAGTTCTCTCATATTCATGATGTCTTCCACGTGTCGCAACTTCGAAAGTGCTTCAAGGAATCTCCGCACCGTGCAGTGGATCATGAGATGCTCCAGCTCCAAGATGACTTATCTTATAAGGAGCATCCGATCCGCATCCTCGACGAAGCTGAACGACGAACCCGTCAGAAGACAACCAAGTTCCTTAAAGTGCAGTGGTCGAATCACACTGAAGATGAAGCCACTTGGGAACGCGAGGAGCATCTCCGAGCAGAATATCCCGAACTCTTTCCTTCTACCTCCTAAATTCTCGGGACGAGAATTTCTTTTAGTGGAGGAGAATTTGTAACACCCCCTTGTAATGACCACAGTGATCAGCTGTTAATAATGCCATGTCATCATCATTTGCAGTGCCAAGTCATATGTGTTAATAATTCAATTCAAATGCAAATCTGAAAATCAATTTAAAATTTCAAAGTGTAAGTTGAAGTTGATCCAACTCTGCTGGAAAAATGTTCATTAAATGGCAAATAATCCAGGAACCTTTCTAAAATCAACCTCAAAATATTTGGAGTTGGATAGATGACTCAAGCAAGTTGGAACAGACCTAAAAACAGAATATTTGATATAATTAAAATCATAATAAATTCAAACAAACTTCAAATCAGTCCAAACCACTTTTTGGTGAGAGATATTATTGCATCACAATATCTGGACCAACTCCCATATTTTTCAAAAGTGCACTAGAGGCCTATTCATTTTGAAACAGAAGAGAAAAGAGAAGACAGAAAAGGAATAAAAGAAAAAAAAGCCAAAGCCAGACTGGACCAAGTGCACAGTGCACCGGCCCAGCCCAGCTGGCCCGTTCCCTCTTCTCTCTCCCCCTCCGTGTCACCTTCCTCCTGGCCGAGCGCCTGCGCGCCGGCGAGCGCCCGACACGACGCCTCTCCACCGACGAAACAGGACCATAGGAGGATAAGGGCCGCTCCCGTTCGACCCCCCTGGCTTCCCCTGTCATTCTTCCCCTCTCTCCCTCGTCCGCTCCGCCCCTCCTCTCCCTCTCAGATTCGTTCCCGAGCGCCGCCGTCGTCGCGCTGCCTCACCACCGCGGCCACCATCGTCGCCTCGCGTCACCATCGTGCCGCAGCGCCTCGCCGCGCTCGTCTACGCCGTCTGGAGCCAGCTGGTGGAGACGGGGAGCGCCGCAGACGCCGCACAACGCCGCCCCTTCTGCTTCGGCTCTGGCGAGATTTCGGCGACCCCGAGCCTTCTGCGCTCCCGTTCAATCGAGGGCCACCGTGTGCCGCATTTGTAAGCCACAGCTTCCCCCATCTGCCCTTTGCGTAGCCCTGCCTAGTCGCCGTTCCGTCGCCGCCTTGTCCAAGCTCTGCCCGCCGCGGGTGAGCTCCGTCGCCGCGGCCACCACCGTAGTTAGGAGCGTCCGAGCCCAGGGCCGTGCTCCTGGTGCTCCCAGGGGCCCGACGAGCTCGAGCCCGAGTCTCACAAGCCTCCTATCGCCATCTCCCCGTTTTCCCGAACGCCGGCGCCCGCTCGCGAGCTCGCCGTCGACGAACCCGACCACCGTAGCCGAAGCCACCACCACCAACGCACGCGGCTCGCTCGCCCCGTTCGAACGCGCCCTCGCGCGCGTCAAATGACCGTCTGGAGGCGAATTCCGACGCAAACCCGAGCCCTCCGCCGTGCTTTTGTGCACGCCGCCGGCGAGCCGCCGGCAACGCCACGCTGGCAGGCCTAGGTCCCACCCAGAGTCACTGCCTGCGGGCCCCGCCGCGCGCTTTGACCGCGTTGACCCGGGTCAACGCGGGTACTGTTCATCCACTCTCACTGACACGTGGGCCCCACCTCCCTGTTAATCTAATTAAAACGTTTTAGAAATAAAAATAAACTAATTACCCTAATGAGTCTATGACATGTGGGACCAGAAGCCTAATTAGCTAATTAGATTAGTTTAACTCACTGCTTAGGTAAACAGAGGCTGACATGTGGGTCCCACTGGACCCACATGTCATATTTGACTTAGTCAGCCGACTGTTGACTTGCTGACGTCAGCAGCGCGTCATGCTGACGTCATAATTCATTTTCTGATAAATAAAATAATTCCAGAAATTCAAATAATCTTTAAAAATTGATAACTTTTAAACCGTAGCTCGGATCGAAAAAGTTAAAACATGAAAGTTGCTCAGAACGACGAGACGAGTTTGATCGTGCCGTCTGTTTCTCCATCGGAACCTCCTACGTAGAAGAACTCGTAACTCCGGACCCGAATCCGGCAGATGAATAGTGCACACACGTCGGATATTAAATCCCAGAATAATTCTAAAAATAACTAAAATGACTTAGATGCATAATTAGGCAACCCTGCACTGCATCATAGCATCACACGCACCGTATTGCATCTGTTTGCATTATGTTTACCTGTTTCTTCCCCCTCTTCTCTCTCGGTAGACCCCGACGTTGACGTAGCTCCCGAGGCAGACGCCGCACAGGAGTACGACTACGTCCCCGACGATACTACTGAAGACCTTGCCCTTGCCCCCGAGCAAATAGGCAAGCACCCCCATTTTGAGCATGCCTATATCGCCTACTCTCTTCTCTCTTATGCTTGCATTAGAACTGCTACTGCTACTGTTTTCCTATATCTGCTGCATAGCCTGATTATTGTACCCTGCTTTGTTACCTTACCGGTTATCCTAGACTGCTTAGTATAAGGTGGGTAGAGACACGACCGAGACCCCCACTTGATCCCGACTGCCCTGCTGGACATCAAAAGACCCGATCATCGGGATTGAAGACTAGACCATGGCACCGCACATCACTTCCCCTTAGTTGCCGACACTGCTGGGTTACCATCGAGTGCCGAGGGTGATACCTCGTCAGCACTTCTGATGTTAACCTTGTAGGTTAGTTACTCGGTCGTGGTAAGCGAGGGTGATTCCTCCTACACCACCCCCGATAACGACGTCGTCGCGCAACTCCTCAAGGTGGACCTCGAGGGTGATTCCTCCTTCGTTCACCTTGATGATAACATCGAGCGGGAATTCCATTGAGGGTGATTCCTCAGGGTTCCCTTCGGTGTCCGACACACAGTTACCTTGGATATTATGACTTGACTATGAACCACGATACTAAAGACGGGTCGGCCCTGAGGGGTACCCGCGCGAGCTTATTGCGAAGTGATGTGGAGTCGGGTTGACCTGGATGGTGCCCGCGAGATAACTACGAGGCGTGGCCGGGCATTCTTAGCCCTTGCCGCAAGTCCTCGAGACGGGGCGACGGGGTCACATCGATCATGAGTCTCTGCTCGTTTCCGCGCGCTCCTAATCCACTACGGTTTGGATATTTGATCCGAGGGGCCTCTGGCCCGATAGCACTAACCATCACGTGGGCATAGTATGGGCGTTCTGCGTCGTATACTTCAGCCGGAGCTTAATGGACGTCAGCGACTGAGCGGCGCGCGCTGAATTGGACTGGGAACGCAATCGCGCTTGTATAAGGGGTTGCTAGGTCTGCTTTCAGCCGCGTACGCAACGTGCAGGAGTTCCCGGGGCGAAGGCCCAAGACCCCTGGGCGCATAGGTTTAGTCCGGCGTGCTGACCTCTCTGTTAAGTATTTGGTCGGGTTGCGGCGTGTTGCTTAGCCGAGGCCGGGCATGACCCAGAAAAGTGTGTCCGGCCATAGTTAAGTGAGCGTGGTGGGTAAGTTGGTGCACCCCTGCAGGGAAGAAACTTCTATCGATAGCCTGTCCTACGGTAATGGACACTCGGAGTTGTATCCGATCGGTACAACTAGAACATATGATGAGAACTGGATAGTACGGCTCTGGGATTGCTTTCTCGCAGGGAGTCGAGAAAGGATCTCAGGTCGAGGTTGATGATATTACTACTACTACTTTACATTATGTTCATCTGCTCTCTCCTGATGCTGCAAGACTGTCGAAGATTGTTGAAGATGCTAGTCTTCGATAGGACTAGGCTTTCCCCCTCTACTCTGGCATTTCTTCAGCCCAGTCCACATATACAGCCATTCCTTTGACAATGATGCATATGTAGTGTAGATCCTTGCTTGCTGAGTACTTCGGATGAGTACTCACGTTTGCTTTATTTTCTTTTTCCCCCATATTTCTTTTGATGCCACCAGACGACGGAGCCCCTGAGTCAGACGCCCCAGCCGACGACCAGTACTGCTACCCGCCTGGCGAGTACTACTACTACGAGGAGCCGTTCGACGACCAGGAGTAGGATCGGAGGGTCCAGGGCAGGAGGCCTACGCCTTTCGATCGTAGTTTTTATTTTTACCCCGCCTCTGTGAAGGCTTATCTCTCTCTCTGTAATATATCTGTACTCAGATATCTAATACTTCCGCTGACGCTTGTATGCCATCGAGCTTGTGTTCGAGCCCTCGAGGCCCTGGCTTGTAATATTAAGCTTGTATGACTTTATTTTATGTTTTAGAGTTGTGTTGTGATATCTTCAAGTGAGTCCTTAGGCTTGATCGTGCGCATTTGCGTGTATGATTAGTGCACGATTAAGCCGGGGGCGTCACACATGAACTCCTTAAACTACGATCATCACCGGAAAGTATCCCAATTATTGTCAGCCCATTGGGTTTACGGATCATAACACGTAATAGGTGAATATGACTTACAAGATCGGATCTAGAACATATATATAATGGTGAAAACATAAACGGTTCAGATCTGAAATCATGGCACTCGGGCCCTAGTGACAAGCATTAAGCATAGCAAAGTCATAACAACATCAATCTGAGAACATAGTGGATACTAGGGATCAAGCCCTAACAAAACTAACTCGATTACATAATGAATCTCATCCAACTCCTCACCGACCAGCGAGCCTACGAAGGAATTACTCACTCCCTGTGGGGAGCATCATGGAATTGGTGATGGAGGGTTGGTGATGACGAAGACCGAAGATTCCCCTCTCCGGAGCCCCGAACGGGCTCCAGATCTGGCCTCCCGATGAAGAATAGGAGGTGGCGGCGGCTCTGTATCGTGAAACGCGATGAAACTTCCTCTCTTATTTTTTTCTCCGAAAATAGGAATTTATAGTGCTAGGATTAGGTTCAGCGGAGCCCCGAGGGCCCCACAACCCACCAGGGCGCGCCTGAAGGGGGGGGGCGCCCTGGTGTCTTGTGGTCAGCCAGGGGCCCCCTCCGGTGGTTCTTGGTTCCAGTATTTTTTATTTATTCTGAAATAATTCTCTAAAAAGTTTCGTCCAAATTCGAGAACTTTTATTTCCGCACAAAAACAACACCATGGTAGTTCTGTTGAAAACATCGTCAGTCCGGGTTAGTTTCATTCAAATCATGCAAATTAGAGTCCAAAACAAGAGCAAAAGCGTTAGGAAAAGTAGTTACGACGGAGATGTATCAGTAGGTATTGCTTATGAATACCTTCCCATTATTGAGCAAGATTATTTCTACCTAGATTATACCCTTTGCTTGAGTTCAGTCCGAGTGTTGTTCACACTTTGCCATGGCCATGGTCATTGGATCTGAATCACTTGAAAGGTTTTTGCAATCTGGTTGAGAAATGTATGTCGACATTTGTAGACTTCCGGTTATATGTTTCTTCAGAATCTATATATAGTTGATGGAAATATCGTTACCCATGATGACTGCTCGCGATTTCCCAATGCGATTGAGTTGGGTATTCCGATGTCCCAGTCATTGTGTGCACTATGACCTGGTTTGGTGGAGGTTGCCCATCCACTGGGTGTATACTACCCATTAGGTGTCTGTCAACGTGAAGTTGACTTGCATTTACTGATTCAGAGGCCTCAATATTCTTGCTTGCGAGAAGCTGAATCCTGATATACTATTGCCATACATCTCCCCCTGTTGCTTTGAACGGGGAGTGGAGTGATTCTTTTTGGTACCTTCACTCTTTCAGGCATATTTTGCAGGATTGTAGGATTGTGTGACACCTTTATAGTCAGTAAATGAATCTGGCAGGTTATTTGCAATGTGTTGCAAATCTTCTGAACGCATGGTTCAGATCTTTGAGTATGTGGATTTGAGGCAGAAATGTGTTAAACATTCCACTAATTTCCTGGCATTCTTAATGGTACTTTAACTCTCCCCCTAATGCCTGGAAATGTTCCTCACTGAATCAACATACTGGCCTTGAATAACTCCCCATGTTAGGGGCTTGAGGTATTGGCGAAAATACAATTATTCTTCACGTAGATCCCAGATATACGTTGAAGGGCCAATGATGTATGCCGGGGTGGTGATATCGGTATGCAACCGAATTACCGCAGATGGGAAATATTTGGTAGATTTCCGCGTATCAAAGATAGAGGGGAATAATATTATGCAGTTTGATCATGAGCGTGTAAAACCGCATGACTCCCCACGTAAAGTTGGTAAGTTGTAATTACAAAGCAAAGATAATGCAATGAGATTAACTCTTTGGATAAAGGATTCTACCAAACCATTTTGAGTCTAGACATATTGGACAAAGTGCTAAACTTCAATCCTAGGGCCATAGTGAAGGCACACAAGGAGAATTCTGCAAAATTGTCCATTCGATTTTGACTCAAATCGATGTTCAGGATGCCAATGGTTTCGTGTGGATAAAGCACACTTGAGACCATCGTGTAGATGAGTCATGTAATACCTCAATAGTCTAGTCAATGGTTGGGAAGTGCCACTTACCTCGACTTGATGCATTCAAGGAGTCTGAGTGGTTCAGCGTGGACTTTAAGGTGCGCGAGCCTTAAAATTAGCTTCCCTGCGTCACATGTAGTGCACATAAAATCCAAATATTGTTAGAATTTAGCATCATGATAATCATAAACCAATGGAATTGCTGATAGTTTCGATTTCAACCCAATATCTGGATGACCAAGGCGAGTATGCCAAGTTTGTCATGCAACAGACATTCTGGAAAATTATCTTGTACGCAACATATTAGACAGGTTTTTTAGTATGTGTAGTACAATCCTGATGATACATAGAGAATGTGCCATATCTGTTGCACATGGTAAAGAGAAGATATTCCTCTTTGTTGTCATCATAAGTTTCGCTATGGAAACTATTTTGATGGATATCTCTATAGTTTAGTAGGGTACGAGTTGACCCGGACATGATAAAGCATCCTTGATTCTACTCAAGTACCCATAGGGATAGTAATTATGACTCGAGTTGAGCCAACAATTACATCATCGCGTCTGGCGATAGTTAAAATATCTCCTTTTCTCTCAACGAGAGTGGAAACATTTCACTTCTCTAAGTATAGAGTTTGTGGTGCATATGTCCACAAGGCACATATCATCTTTCATCAGATTGACCCCCGTAGAAATCTATATATAGACTTGAAGATTCTCAATATGAAAATCACATATATAGAATACATACAAATGTATTTGTACCGAAGTGTTGATTCAATATATTGTGATATATGATACGCCTCCAACGTATCTATAATTTTTTATTGTTCCATGCTATTATATTATCTGTTTTGGATGTTTTATATGCATTAATATGCTATTTTATATTATTTTTGGGACCAACTTATTAACCTAGAGCCCAGTGCCAGATCTGATTTTTCCTTGTTTTTGAGTTTTACAGAAAAGGAATATCAAACGGAGTCCAAACGGAATAAAACTTTACGATGATTTTTCTTGGACCAGAAGACACACGTAGGACTTGGAGAGGAAGTCAGAAGAGTCCCGAGGGCTCCACAAGCCATCAGGGCGGGCCCTAGGGGGGGACGCGCCCCCTGGCTTGTGGGCCCCACGGGAGTCCTCCAACCCTAATCTTTGGCCTATAAATTCAGAAATATTCCCAAACGACCAGAAGCGTCCACAAAAATACTTTTCGCCGCCGTAACCTTCTATACCCGTGAGATCCCATCTTGGGGCCTTTTCTGGCATCCTGCCGGAGGGGGATTCGATCACGGAGGGCTTCTACATCAACTCTATTGCCCTTCCGATGAAGTGTGAGTAGTTTACCTCAGACCTATGGGTCCATAGCTAGTAGCTAGATGGCTTCTTCTCTCTCTTTGATTCTCAATACCATGTTCTCCTCGATGTTCTAGGAGATCTATCCGATGTAATATTCTTTTGCGGTGTGTTTGTCGAGATCTGATGAATTGTGGATTTATGATCAGATTATCTATGAATATTATTTGAATCTTCTCCGAATTCTTATATGCATGATTTGATATCTTTGTATTTCTCTTCGAATTATCGGTTTGGTTTGGCCAACTAGATTGGTTCTTCTTGCAATGGGAGAGGTGCTTAGTTTTGGGTTCAATCTTGCGGTGTCCTCATCCAGTGACAAAGTAGGGGTAGCGAGGCACGTATTTGTATTGTTGCCATCAAGGGTAAAAAGATGGGGTTTTCATCATATTGCTTGAGTTTATCCCTCTACATCATGTCATCTTACTTAAGGCGTTACTCCGTTCTTCATGAACTTAATACTCTAGATGCATGCTGGATAGCGGTCGATGTGTGGAGTAATAGTGGTAGATGCAGAATCGTTTCGGTCTACTTGACATGGACGTGATGCCTATATGCATAATCATTGCCTTGGATATCGTCATAACTTTGCGCTTTTCTATCAATTGCTCGACATAATTTGTTCACCCACCGTATTATTTGTCTTCAAGAGAGAAGCCTCTAGTGAAACCTATGGCCCCCGGGTCTATTTTCCATCATATATTTTCAGATCTATAAACCAAAAAACCCAAAAATACCTTGCTGCAATTTATTTACTTTTATTTTGTTTTACGTTTTAGTAATCTTTTATATCTATCTCTATCAGATCTCATCCTTGCAAGTGACCGTGAAGGGATTGACAACCCCTTTATCGCGTTGGGTGCAAGTGTTTAATTGTTTGTGCAGGTGCATAGATTGGGGACTTGCTTGTATCTCCTACTGGATTTGATACCTTGGTTCTTAACTGAGGGAAATACTTATCTCTACTTTGCTGCATCACCCTTTCCTCTTCAAGGGAAAAACCAACGCAAGCTCAAGAAGTAGCAGGAATAATTTCTGGCGCCGTTGCCGGGGAGATCTACACCAAGCCTACCAAGTAGCCACCATAAACTCTCATCTCTTGCATTACATTATTTGCCATTTGCCTCTCGTTTTCCTCTCCCCCACTTCTAAAACGATTTTCGGAAAAATACAAAAAGATTTGCATTTTTATTCGCCCTTTTTCCGTTCGTCTTTTCGTTTGCTTTTTGGTTGCTCGTTTGCTAGATTGCTTGTTTGCCCTTATGGCTCAACCCAAGAGCTTTGATCCTTACTATAGGAAGTTAGAAGAAATTGAAAAAAATGCTAAGAGCTTTATGTCTTTACAATTTGAGCATAACAGTTTCTTTAGGAATGAGATTAAAGAAGAGCAAAAAACTATGATGGAGTACATTAATAAAGAGCTTGATGATATGTCCAAAGAATTTTATGGTCTTAAATATCAATTTGCTCAACTTGAAAATTTAGTAGGCCAAATTTCCGATAAACAAACCACTTTGGTAAATAAGATGGCCGCTAAACCGGAATCTTGTGATAATAATGATGAAGATCTTAAAGTGATTGGTGTGACTCCTATTGAATCTTTGTTTTCTAATATAAATCTTGATAAAGATGGGACTGGAGATGAGTCAACTTTAGCTAGAAGGCGTCCCAATGATTCGGAATTTTTAGATCTTAATGCAAAAATTGATAAAAGTGGGATTGGAGAGGTCAAAACTTTAAGTAGCAATGAACCCACTCTTTTGGATTTCAAGGATTTTAATTATGATAATTTTTCTTTGATAGATTGTATTTCCTTGTTGCAATCCATGTTGAATTCTCCTCATGCTTATAATCAAAATAAAGCTTTTACTAAACATATCGTTGATGCTATGATGAAATCTTTTAAAGAAAAACTTGAGTTGGAAGTTTCTATCCCTATTAAGCTTTATGATGAGTGGGAACCTACTATTAGGATTAAAATTAAAGATTATGAGTGCCATGCTTTGTGTGATTTGGGTGCTAGCGTTTCCACGATTCCAAAAATTTATGTGATGTGCTAGGTTTTCGTGAATTTGATGATTGTTCTTTAAATTTGCATCTCGCGGATTCCACTATTAAGAAACCTATGGGAAGAATTAATGATTTTCTTATTGTTGCAAATAGGAATTATGTGCCCGTAGATTTCATTGTGCTTGATATAGATTGCAATCCTACATGTCCTATTATTCTTGTTAGACCTTTCCTTAGAACGATTGGTGCAATTATTGATATGAAAGAAGGAAACATTAGATTTCAATTTCCATTAAGGAAGGGCATGGAACACTTTCCAAGAAAGAAAATTAAGTTGCCATATAAATCTATTATGAGGGCTACTTATGGATTGCATACCAAAGATGACAATACCTAGATCTATGTTTTGTGCCTAGCTAGGGGCGTTAAACAATAGCGCTTGTTGGGAGGCAACCCAATTTTATTTTTATGTTTTTTGTTTTTTGTTCTGTTTTTCAATAAATACACATTATTACCTCTGTAGTAATTGTGTTTTGGTGTTTAATTAGTGTTTGAGCCAAGTAAGACCTTTGGGATGGCTTACGGTGATAGTTGATTTGATCTTGCTGAAAAACAGAAACTTTTGCGTCCAGTAACAGAATTGTTTAAATTCACTGGAGCGTGGAAAAACACTGAATGTTTTACACAGAATTTATATACAAATTTACTCTGTTGACCTAATTTTTCAGAATTTTTGGAGTTACAGAAGTATTAGAACAATTCAGATCTTTGCAGACTGTTCTGTTTTTGACATATTCTGTTTTCTATGTGTTTTTGCTTATTTTAATGAATCTATGGGTAGTATCGGGGGTTATGAACTATGGAGAAGTTGGAATACAGTAGATATTACACAATTATAAATAAAGAATGAGTTCACAACATGTAACACCCCAGTGGTTAGCCATAGTAATCCCCCTGTTGATAATGCCATGTCATCATGATCAACAGTGCTTAAACATCATTTGGATCCTATCTCTTTTCAATTCAAATTCAAATAGAAATTTAAACTTAAAGTAAAAATAAAAGTTGTTCAAATTTGAAATCTAAAATGTTCATTAAATAGCAAATAATCCAGGAGCATTTATAAAATTGTAATCAACAGTAATCAAATTTATTAAGTGACTCTAATAGCAAGAAACAGTAGCAAAACAGAATTATTTAATACCTTTTCATTTAAATAAAATCCAAATGAAAACATATGGGCTCTAAACCTTTTATAACGGTGTCAAATAATGCACTGTAATTATTTGGGCAAGTTTCATAATTTGCAAAAGTCATTTGAAATAAAGGTAAAGACAAAACAGAAACAAAAGAAAAGCAGAAATGAAAAACAAAAAAAAATAAAAAGAACCCCCCCCAGCTGGGCCACGGCCCAGCCGGCCCCCTGGCCTATTTAGGCCTCGCCTCCCCCGAACCCAAACCCTAACCCCCGATTCCCCCTCTCCCTCCCTCTCACCAGCGACGCCGGACGGCGCCGCCTCGCCCGACGCCGGCGCCGCCCGCCCCACCGTCGCCGCCCCGTCCTCGTTCCCCTCCCCGACGACCTCCCTCGTGCCCCGCCGCCCCGACTCCTCTCCCTCGCGCTCGGCCTTGTCGTCCTCCTCTGCCCTACCTCGCCCGTCGCCGTCTCGTCGTCGACCACCGCCGCCCCGCGCTCCGACGCCTCCCCGAGCTCGCTAGCACGTCTACAGGGCCCTGTGAGCCCTTTCCCCTTCCCCTCTCCCTCCCGGGCGGATCCGCCGCCGCACCCTCCCGCACGCGCCCCCTTTTCACACTCGTCGCACCCTCGCCGCGCCCACGGCTGCGCCTACGCGCGCGCCCGCGCCCCCACCGCAGCCGCCCCACTCCGGCGACGCCCGCACCCAGTGCACGCGCGCACGCCCGCGCACACCGTGCCCGCGCCCACGCCCGTCTCCTCCTGCTCCGCCCCGCACCGCGCGTGGCTCGCCCGCCACGTCCCGCTGCCCTTCCAGCCGTGCCCGCGCCGCGCCCGCCTCCCGCACGCGCTACTCCGCCTCGCCTCGCCGGCGCCGCTCGCTCGCCGAGCCTGGCCGCGACTGACCTGGGCGAGCGCCCGCATGCCCGCAGTGGCCTGTGGGCCACTGACGTATGGGCCCGGCCCCCTCTGGGCCACTAACTAACGGGCCCCACCCCAGAATGATTTAAAAAAAAGGAGAAAAGAAAAAGAAAATTTGATTAAAAATAAATAATAACTAAATAAAATAAATATTAAACAATTAATTAATTAATTAACTAATTAATTAATTAACTTAATTAATTATGTTTAAATAACTAATTAAGTTTAATTAACTTAATGATTTAATTAACCTAATTAACTACTGTTAATTAACTAAACAGACTGCTGATGTCATGCTGATGTCTTGATGACATCAGCATACACTGTTTCAGGTAGTTCGAATTTAAATAAATAAATAAATCCAGAAAATGATTAAAACTTTAGAAAATCATATAAATTAAACCGTAACTTCGATGAAAATAATTTATATATGAAAGTTGCTCAGAATTTCGATACGAAGCTGAATACGCCCTCCGTATTCCTGTCAGATGCCCCTAGCTAGATGAACATGGAACTCTTTGCCTGTTTTCGATAAATGAATAGTGCCTGACTTTTATAAAATAAATCCAAACAAATTCCTAAAAATAACTAAATGACTTAGACATGTCTTTAGGCAACCTTGCACTGCACGTTAGCGTAGCCTGCTCTGTGTTGCTCATGTTTACTGTGTATTTATACTGTTTCCTCCCCCTCTTCTCTCTCGTTAGACTCCAATGCAGTTCCCGGTACCGACGCAGCTCGGGAGCCCGACGACACCATTGACGACCTTGCCCTTGCCGCCGAGCAACCAGGCAAGCACCCCCCCTTGAGCATCCCGATATCGCCTATTCTTTCTCTCTCATGCTTGCATTAGAATTGCTGCTACTACTGCTTTACCTATTCTGATGCATAGCCTGTTTATTGTAACCTGCTGTTGATAATTACCTGCATATCCTAAACTGATTAGTATAGGCTGGGTAGAGACCTATCAGTGACCCCACTTGACCCGACTACCCCGCTGGATTATCAGAAGACCCGGTTAACGGGATTGAAGACAGGCCCCGGCACCGCACATCACCCCCTTGGTTGTACGACACTGCATCGTTACCATCGAGTGCCGAGGGTGATACCTCGTGTAGCACTTCAGATGTTAACTCTGCAGAGTAGCTATTTGGTCGTGGTCATCGAGGGTGATTCCTCCTTCTCCACTTCTGATACGACCCTGTCGTGCAACACATCAAGCGTGAACCCATCGAGGGTGATTCCTCCGAGTTCACCTTGATGGATACATCGAGTAGGAATCCAACGAGGGTGATACCTCGGATTCCCCTGATGTTATGGACACACGGATACTTGGACTTTACACTGTTACTTGGAAAGGCGGGTCGACCCTGAGGGGTACCCACGTGAGCCTAAGTGGCGAGTGTTGTGGAGACGGGTTGACCTGGAGGTTGCCCGAGATATGAATACGAGGCGCGGCCAGGCATTCTTGGCCCTTGCCGCAAGTCCTTGAGACGGGGCGACGGGGTCACATCGATCGTGAGTCTTTGCTCGTTACCACAAGCCCCTAGTCCACTAACGATTTGGATATTTGATCCGAGCAGGCCTCTGGCCTGATAGCACTAACCATCACGTGGGAAGAGTTATGGGCACTCTGCATCGTATGCATCAGCCGAAAGCTTTGTCAGACGTCCAGTTCAGCCTCGTGGCCGGGCCGGGCCAGTACCATCCAGGATTGAGGTGGTGCTCGTCCTGACCCTGCACACACCGACCCGGAGTGCACAGGGCGATGGCCCAAGACCCCTGAGCGCTTAGGATATAGACCGATAGGGACCTCTCTGCTGAGCTGTAGGTAGGGTTGCGGTGTATCGTTTGGCCGAGGCCGGGCATGACCCGGAAAAGTGTGTCCGGCCGGAGTTAAGCGAGCGTGGTGGGTAAGTTGGTGCACCCCTGCAGGGAAGAAAACATCTATCGATAGCCGGTCCTACGGTAAAGGACACTCGGAGTTGTATCCCGATCGACACAACTAGACCTTGAGATGATACCTGGATATATGGCTCTGGGATTGCTTCTCGCAGGGAGTCGAGAAGGGATCTCAGGACGAGGTTGATGACTGTATGGCTCTGGGATTGCTTTCTCGCAGGGAGTCGAGAAAGGATCTCTGGGTGAGGTTGAGACTTAATGATACTACTACTCCATACTGTACTACTGTACACTCTTCTAATGCTGCAATACCGTTGAAGATGCTAGTCTTCGATAGGACTAGGCCTTCCCTCTATTCTGGCATTTCTGCAGCCCAGTCCACATATACAGCCACTCTTTGATAATGTTGCATATGTAGTGTAGATCCTTGCTTGCTGAGTACTTCGGATGAGTACTCACGGTTGCTTTGATTTCTTTTTCCCCATATACCCCTTTTGATGCAACCAGATGATGGAGCCCCTGAGACAGCTGCCCCCGCCGACGATCGCCACTACTACCCCGAGGATGGATACTACTACGAGCTGGCCGACGACCAGGAGTAGGTTCGGAGGGTCCCAGGCAGGAGGCCTGCGCCTTTCGATCGTAGTGTTTTATTTTGCCCCGCCTTTCTAAAGGCCTTTCTGTTTCTCTTTTAATATCTGTACTCAGATATCTGATGCTTCCGCTGACGCTTGTATGCCATCGAGCTATGTATTCGAGCCCTCGAGGCCTTGGCTTGTAATATAAAGCTTGTATGACTTTATTTATGTTTTAGAGTTGTGTTGTGATATCTTCCCGTGAGTCCTTAGGCTCGATCGTGTGCATTTGCGTGTATGATTAGTGCACGATTGAGCCAGGGGCATCACACAACAGTACCAAAAAGTGGTGATTTATTTTCTTATACTAACGGATCTCATGAGTTTTCTGTTGAGTTTTGTGTTGTGAAGTTTCCAAGTTTTGGGTAAAGATTTGATGGACTATGGAATAAGGAGTGGCAAGAGCCTAAGATTGGGGATGCCCAAGGCACCCCAAGTTAATATTCAAGGACAACCAAGCATCTAAGCTTGGGGATGCATCCCCTCTTTCGTCTTCGTCTATCGGTAAATTTACTTGAGGCTATATTTTTATTCACCACATGATATGTGTTTTGCTTGGAGCGTCTTGTATGATTTGAGTCTTTGCTTTTTAGTTTGCCACAATTATCCTTGCTGTACACACCTTTTGAGAGGGACACGCATGAATCGTGAATTTATTAGAATACTCTATGTGCTTCACTTATATCTTTTGAGCTAGGCAATTTTGCTCTAGTGCTTCACTTATATCTTTTTAGAGCACATCGGTGGCTTTATTTTATAGAAATTGTTGAACTCTCTTGCTTCACTTATATTATTTTGAGAGTCTCTCTAAAAAGCATGGTAATTTGCAAAGGTTATGAATTTAGTCCTAATATGATGGGCATCCAAGAGGGATATAATAAAAACTTTCATATAAAGAGCATTGAATACTATGAGAAGTTTGATTCCTTATGATTATTTTGAGATATAAAGATGATGATATTAGAGTCATGCTAGTGAGTAATTGTGGATTGGTAGAAATACTTGTGTTAAAGTTTGTGATTCCAGTAGCATGCACGTATGGTGAACCGTTATGTGATGAAGTCGGAGCATGGTTTATTTATTGATTGTCTTCCTTATGAGTGGCGGTCGGGGACGAGCGATGGTCTTTTCCTACCAATCTATCCCCCTAGGAGCATGCATGTAGTACTTTGTTTTGATAGCTAATAGACTTTTGCAATAAGTATGTGAGTTCTTTATGACTAATGTTGAGTCCATGGATTATACGCACTCTCACCCTTCCACCATTGCTAGCCTCTCTAGTACCGCGCAACTTTCGCCGGTGCACTACACCCACCATATACCCTTCCTCAAAACAGCCACCATACCTACCTATTATGGCATTTCCATAGCCATTCCGAGATATATTGCCATGCAACTTCCATCGTTCCGTTTTATTATGACACGCTCCATCATTGTCATATTGCTTTGCATGATCATGTAGTTGACATAGTATTTGTGGCAAGGCCACCGTTCCTTTTTTTATACATGTCTCTCTTGATCATTGCACATCCCGGTACACCGCCGGAGGCATTCATATAGAGTCATATTTTTGTTCTAAGTATTGAGTTGTAATTCTTGAGTTGTAAGTAAATAAAAGTGTGATGATCATCATTATTAGAGCATTGTCCCATGTGAGGAAAGGATGATGGAAGCTATGATTCCCTCACAAGTTGGGATGAGTCTCCGGACTTTACAAAAAATAAAAGAGGCCAAAGAAGCCCAAACAAAAAAAGAGAAAAAAATGAGAGAAAAGAGAGAAGGGGCAATGCTACTATCCTTTTACCACACTTGTGCTTCAAAGTAGCACCATGATCTTCATGATAGAGAGTCTCCTATGTTGTCACTTTCATATACTAGTGGGAATTTTTCATTATAGAACTTGGCTTGTATATTCCAATGATGGGCTTCCTCAAATTGCCCTAGGTCTTCGTGAGCAAGCGAGTTGGATGCACACCCACTTAGTTTCTTTTTGAGCTTTTATAAACTTATAGCTCTAGTGCATCCGTTGCATGGCAATCCCTACTCACTCACATTGATATCTATTGATGGGCATCTCCATAGCCCGTTGATATGCCTAGTTGATGTGAGACTACCTCCTTCTTTTTGCCTTCTTCACAACCACCATATTCTATTCCACCTATAGTGCTATATCCATAGCTCACGCTCACGTATTGAGTGAAAGTTGAAAAAGTTTGAGAACATCAAAAGTATGAAACAATTGATTGGCTTGTCATCGGGGTTGTGCATGATTTAATACTTTGTGTGATGAAGATGGAGCATAGCCAGACTATATTATTTTGTAGAGATAACTTTCTTTGGCCATGTTATTTTGAGAAGACATGATTGCTTTAATAGTATGGTTGAAGTATTATTGTTTTTATGTCAATATTAAAATTTTGTTTTGAATCTTATGGATCTGAATATTCATGCCACAATAAAGAAAATTATATGGATAAATATGTTAGGAAGCATTCCACATCAAAAATTATGTTTTTATCATTTACCTACTCAAGGACGAGCAGGAATCAAGCTTGGGGATGCTTGATACGTCTCCAACATATCTATAATTTTTTATTGTTCCATGCTATTATATTATCTGTTTTGGATGTTTTATATGCATTAATATGCTATTTTATATTATTTTTGGGACTAACTTATTAACCTAGAGCCCAGTGCCAGTTTCTGTTTTTTCCTTGTTTTTGAGTTTTACAGAAAAGGAATATCAAACGAAGTGCAAACGGAATAAAACTTTACGATGATTTTTCTTGGACCAGAAGACACATGTAGGACTTGGAGAGGAAGTCAGAAGAGTCCCGAGGGATCCACAAGCCCTCAGTGCGCGCCCTAGGGGGGGCGCCCCTGGCTTGTGGGCCCCACAGGAGTCCTCCAACCCTAATCTTTGGCCTATAAATTCAGAAATATTCCCAAACGACCAGAAGTGTCCACCAAAATACTTTTCTGCCGCCGTAACCTTCTGTACCCGTGAGATCCCATCTTGGGGCCTTTTCCGGCATCCTGCTGGAGGGGGATTCGATGACGGAGGGCTTCTACATCAACTCTATTGCCCTTCCGATGAAGCGTGAGTAGTTTACCTCAGACCTACGGGTCCATAGCTAGATGGCTTCTTCTATCTCTTTGATTCTCAATACCATGTTCTCCTCGATGTTCTTGGAGATCTATCCGATGTAATATTCTTTGCGGTGTGTTTGTTGAGATCCGATGAATTTTGGATTTATGATCAGATTATCTATGAATATTATTTGAATCTTCTCTGAATTCTTATATGCATGATTTGATATCTTTCTATTTCTCTTCGAATTATCGGTTTGGTTTGGCTAACTAGATTGGTTCTTCCTGCAATGGGAGAGGTGCTTAGTTTTGGGTTCAATCTTGTGGTGTCCTTACCCAGTGACAAAGTAGGGGTAGCGAGGCACGTATTTGTATTGTTGCCATCAAGGGTAAAAATATGGAGTATTCATCATATTGCTTGAGTTTATCCCTCTACATTATGTCATCTTACTTAAGGCGTTACTCCGTTCTTTATGAACTTAATACTCTAGATGCATGCTGGATAGCGGTCGATGTGTGGAGTAATAGTAGTAGATGCAGAATCGTTTCGGTCTACTTAACATGGACGTGATGCCTATATGCATAATCATTGCCTTGGATATCGTCATAACTTCGCGCTTTTCTATCAATTGCTCGACAGTAATTTATTTACCCACCGTATTATTTGCCTTCAAGAGAGAAGCCTCTAGTGAAACCTATGGCCCCCGGGTCTATTTTCCATCATATATTTTCAGATCTATAAACCAAAAAACCCAAAAATACCTTGCTGCAATTTATTTACTTTTATTTTGTTTTACGTTTTAGTAATCTTTTATATCTATCTCTATCAGATCTCATCCTTGCAAGTGACCGTGAAGGGATTGACAACCCCTTTATCGCATTGGGTGCAAGTGTTTGATTGGTTGTGCAGGTGCATAGATTGAGGACTTGCTTGTATCTCCTACTGGATTTGATACCTTGGTTCTTAACTAAGAGAAATACTTATCTCTACTTTGCTGCATCATCCTTTCCTCTTCAAGGGAGAAACCAACGCAAGCTCAAGAAGTAGCAGGAAGAATTTCTGGCGCCTTTGCCGGGGAGATCTACATCAATCCTACCAAGTACCCACCATAAACTCTCATCTCTTGCATTACATTATTTGCCATTTGCCTCTCGTTTTCCTCTCCCCCACTTCTAAAATGATTTTCGGAAAAATACAAAAAGATCTGCCTTTTTATTCGCCCTTTTTTCCGTTCATCTTTTCGTTTGCTTTTTGGTTGCTCGTTTGCTAGATTGCTTGTTTGCCCTTATGGCTCAACCCAAGAGCTTTGATCCTTACTATAGGAAGTTGGAAGAAATTGAAAAAAATGCTAAGAGCTTTATGTCTTTACAATTTGAGCATAATAGTTTCTTTAGGAATGAGCTTAAAGAACAAAAAACTATGATGGAGTACATTAATAAAGAGCTTGATGATATGTCCAAAGAATTTTATGGTCTTAAATCTTAATTTGCTCAACTTGAAAATTTAGTAGGCCAAATTTTTGATAAACAAACCACTTTGGTAAATAAGATGGCCGCTAAACCAGAAAAGTAGATACGATGGAGACGTATCAACTCCCCCAAGCTTAAACCTTTGCTTGTCCTCAAGCAATTCAGTTGACAAATTGAAAGTGATAATGAAAAACTTTTACGAACTCTTTTGTTCTTGTTTACATAAATAAGCTTAAGTAGCACCCAGGTTTTCAGCAAAGATCATGACTAACCATGTCAACAATAACTCTTAGAAATTATATTAACTCATATCAATGGCATAATCAACTAGAGAGCAATAATAAAATATCTCAAATGACAACACTTTGTCAAAACAATCATGATATAATATGACAACAGTGGTATCTCGCTAGCCCTTTCTAAGACCGCAAAACATAAATGCAGAGCACCTCCAAAGTTCAAGCAGCGACTAAACATTGTAATTCATGGTAGAAAAGATCCAGTCATGATGCATCCAACATTAACTATACACAATGCATGAGGATGACAATAGTGCTCTCAGATCTGGCGCTTGTTTGAGAAGGTGATGACTCAACATAAAATTAAATAGATAGTCCCTTCACAGAGGGAAGTAGGGATTTGCAGAGGTGCCAGAGCTCAAAGCTTAAAACATATATAAATATAATTTTGGGAGGTACACCCTTCCTGTCAATGTTACGACTAAGAGTTATCAATATCTTCCATGCTAAACAAATTAGCGGCGGTTCCCAATCGATAAAAGTAAAGTTTACTCCCCTCCACCAACAAACACACTCCACGGCTAGCCGAATCCACGGGTACCGTCCATACCAACAACAGTCCTGGGGGAGTTTTGTTTAATTATTTGCAATTTTTTATTTCGGGACTGGGCATCCCTATTACCGCCCCTCTCGTGCAAGGATGAGTGAATAAACACCCATCATGAGAATAACCCGCTTAGCATGGAAGATACTGACCGCCCCCTGTTGCTCCATGAGCGGTCCAGGCACACAAAATAGATGTTCATTTGAATTTTTAGAGGTGGCACATGCAAATTTACTTGGAACGGCAGTGTAATACCGCATATAGGTAGATATGGTGGACTCATCTGGAATAACTTGGGTTCAAGGATTTTGATGCACAAGCAGTATTCCCGCTTAGTACAGGCGTAGGCTAGCAAATAGGTAGAGAAGCGGCCAGCTAGAGAGCGAAAATGATCATGAACATGCATTATGAATAATCAACATTGAATACTAGCATGAGTAGGATATGAACACCATGAACATAAATATCGTGGAGGCTATGTTGGTTTTGATTCAAGTACATGCGTGAACATGTGCCAAGTCAAGCCACTTGAAACATTCAGAGGAGTATACCATATCATCATACTACATCACAATCATTTTAATGCATGTTGACACCTAAGATAAATCATTATCCACTCCTAGCTACTTAAGCATGACATGAGAAACTATAATCTCTAATTGTCATTGCAAACATGTTTGATCATAATATGCTGAATCATGGATACTAGGTTAAACATATTTACAAAAACAAAAACAAGTTGAGTTCATACTCGCTTCCCTCTGCCACAGTTACTTCATCAAATATCGTCATTATTGCCTTTCATTTGCACGATCGAACGATATGAAAATAATAATAGTGCAAGAGTGCCATGGACTAAGCTGGAATCTGCAAACATTTTATTCAAAAGGAGAAGACAAGGTAATATGGGCTCTTTGTTAAATCAACAGTAATGCATATAAAAGCCACTCAACATTTTCATCGTGGTCTTCTCATTGGTACGACCCAATAAAAAGAAAACAAATTCAGAGAAACACACTGAAATATTTTTGGAGTTTTTAGTTTTTCTTGAAGAAAGCAAATTAAAGAAAAAAAAACAAAAACGAGAAAAACTATTGAAAGATCGAGGATGTCGCCTAGAGGGGGGGGGGGGTGAATAGGCGCTTTAAAATAATTACGGTTTAGGCTTGAACAAATGTGGAATAAAACTAGCGTTTAATATGTCAAGAACAAAACCTAAAACATTTAGGCTCAACTATGTGCACCAACAACTTATGCTAAGCAAGATAAACAACTAAGTGATAGCAAGATAAACAACATGTCATACTATGGCCATCACAAAGTAAAGTGCATAAGTAAAGGGCTCGGGTAAGAGATAACCGAGGCACGCGGAGACGACGATGTATCCCGAAGTTCACACCCTTGCGGATGCTAATCTCTGTTTGGAGTGGTGTGGATGCACACTGCTCCCCAAGAAGCCACTAGGGCCACCGTAATCTCCTCACGCCCTCGCACAATGCAAGATGCCGTGATTCCACTAAGGGACCCTTGAGGGCGGTCACCGAACCCGTACAAATGGCAACCCTTGGGGGCGGTCACCAACCCGTACACTTTGGCAACCCTTGGGGGCGGTCACCGGTACCCGTCAAATTGCTCGGGGCGATCTCCACAACCTAATTGGAGACCTCGATGCTTGCCCGGAGCTTTACACCACAATGATTGAGCTCCGACAACACCAACCGTCTAGGGCACCAAGGCACCCAAGAGGAACAAGCTCTAGGGTGCCCAAACACCCAAGAGTAACAAACTTCTCAACTTCACTTCCATGTATCACCGTGGAGAACTCAAACCGATGCACCAAATGCAATGGGAAGGGCTCACGAAGTGCCCAAGTCCTTCTCTCCCAAATCCCACCAAAGCAACTAATGCTAGGGAGGAAAATGAGAGGAAGAACGAAGAAGAGAACATGAAGAACTCCAAGATCTAGATCCAATGGGTTCCTCTCACATAGAGGAGAAAGTGATTGGTGGAAACGTAGATCTAGATCTCCTCTCTTTTCCCTCAAGAACTAGCAAGAATCATTGGAGGGATTGAGAGATAGCAAGCTCGAAGAAGGTCAACAATGGGGGAAGAACACGAGCTAGAAGGATGGATACCATTGGGGAAGAAGGCCCCCTTAAATAGGCCTCCCCAAATCCAACCGTTATGTGCACAGGTCATGCACAAGCGGTACTACCGCTGCCTAGAGCAGTACTACAGCTTATAAGCGGTACTACCGCTGCCCAGAGCGTACTACCTCTTATAAGCGGTACTACCACTTAAAAACTGACCTGCGAATGAAACTGCCATAACTTTTGCGTACGAGCTCCGAGATGAGCAAACTCAAGCTTGTTGGATAGAGGACGACAAGAGCTATCCAACAACTAGAAAAAAAAAAACATAGCAGAGACAATAGAAAAATGCCAATGATATAGTGGTGTGAAACCTCTATGAGTGAAGAACCGGCAAAAACTCCAACATCGAAAACATCATAGAAGATGCATAAGTGAACTCCATTTTCGATGAGCTCGAGCTTGTCATGAAGATGACCAAAAGCTCTAAAACTCGCAAAGAGAAACACCAAACAAGAACCAAGAAAGATGATGCAAGGATGCAATGGTTTGAGCTCTCTACGAACGATATGATCAAGCTACTAACTTGAGAGCCCCCCTTGATAGAACGACAATCGATCCTATAACCCGGTTTCCCAACTACCACCATGAGACCAGTAAAATAGAAAACCTATCAAGGGCAAACCTTTGCCTTGCACATAGTCCACTTGAGCTAGATGATGACGATCTTGACTCCCTCAAGTTGGACCACCTTTCTTGATTGTGTTGGCTCGATGAAGACTAGTAGATTGCTCCCCCATACTCCACTATGGGTGAGCCACTCTTCGGAACATCTTAACAAGTCCATTGTCACCCCAATGGACGGCAAGCTTCAAGCATGATCTCTTCGTGATGCTCCACTTGAACTTGCACACCGCAATCTTGATGACAATCACCACTTGATGTCATCCTTCATAGGTTGTATGAGATCTTCCTCTTGACATAAGCCCATGGAAACATATCTAACCCCACATAGAACTCTCACGTAGACCATGGGTTAGTACACAAAGCATAATGGACAATGCTTACCATACCATGAGACCACTTGATCCCACTCGGTACATCTTCTACACTTTGTGTGTTGATCAACTTGAATCACTCTTGTACTTAGTCTTGATCAACCTTGAATCTTTCCAACTCTCTTCATTAGGATGATGTCTTGAAGGTAAACATTAATGTTCACACAATCTTCTTCTTCAAGACATGCTTGCAATAGGCTCAACTCTCACATGGCCAACCCAATCTTTGGATAATTCCTTGAAAAGCACCTTGGCCAACTCATAAACTCCTTGAAACCAACACATGGACTTCAAGAAATGCCTATGGACAAATCCTTCAAATATAACTTAAGGTAACCATTAGTCCATAGAGAATGTCATCAATTACCAAAACCACACATGGGGGCACCACATGTTCTTTCAACTATTTACACGAGAAAACTCCCAACAAGCAAAAGAAGAATATGGAAATATTTTTGGGTTTTCTTTTAACACTACAACTAATTTAAGCTAGAAAGAAAAACCGAAAAGAAGCGAGAAATATTTTTGGGTTTTCTCAAAGTTTTTCAAACACACAAGAAGAAAGCGAGAAAATAAATCTAGCATGGATAATACAATGAAAAAGTGTGGACACCAACAACTGGAATGAAATGTGTGAACATGAATGTAATGTCGGTGGAAATATGTACTCCCCCAAGCTTAGGCTTTTGTCCTAGCTTGGTAATCACCATCCATAGTAGCCTTACGGTCCCATGTAGAAGTGTTGTGGCGGTGGCACCTGAGCGTCCCACTCCAGGGGCTCCTCCTCTGCAGCTGCCTGGTCGTTCCGGTAGGCAATAATGTCCTCTGGCATGACCCTATATCCGCCCCTGGCAATAGAATCAAACAAAGCAGGTGCAGGCAATGAAATAACATCACGGGAATCCACACTAAAAACCAGGTTGTAACGAATATTATGAAGAGAGTTAGCATCATCAGTAAGCTGGTGAGCCACCATCGCCTGGTGATCTAGATAAACTCGGGGCAAAGGATAATCATGTTGGCGTATCTGAACATTAAAGTGACTCGATAAGCGAGTGGCATAAATACCACCATGAATTTTGCCCTTGGTTTTGTTAAGATGCAGACGACGTGCAATAATAGCCCCTAGGCTAAAGGTGTGATCATTGTGTAGTGCGCGACGTAAAATAGCGAGGTCGGGGGCACTGAGTGCACCGACCTTCTCCCTGGCAGTTAAACACTTTGCGACGAACAAAGCAAAGTAATGTACAGGAGGAAACTGCAAACTAGTGGCAGTGGCGTCCGACACGCCTCTCTCATCCCCCACTGTCAAAGTGCGAAGAAAGTCCTCAAACTCTGCTGGTCTAGGCTCCCTTAATTCCCCATCAGAAGGGATCAAACATATATCACAAAAGTTAGTGAGCGGTATCTGACGGGTTTCAGCGTATAAGTTAAACTGCACCTCAGGAGGATTGTTCCTACTCAAAAAATGAAAATTTTGCACAAAGGAATTTGTAAGGAGGTGGTGTTGGTCACACTCAGCTGCGAGGAAGTCGGTCAGCCCAGCATTTGCAATGAATTGGGCGAACTCTTCATGGAACCCGGCCTCCTCCATGAAGGCATTATGCGGCCATTCGCACAGCCGAACCTCCGCCATTCTCAAAGTGTTGAGGTCATTGTCCGATGATTCCCCAATGACTCCCTTAGCATTCTTCTTGGAGGAAAACTTCCTACAGAAACTCATCTTATTCCTATAAATAAATTCTGAAAATTTTAGTTGACAAAATTTTTGTCAACAAAACTTCATAAGATTGATAGCAACTACTCATAAGGATGCATAGATGCTATATTAAGCATTCAAACTACTTAGAACTCTAAGAATTCAACATGCAAGCCCATCTACAACAGCACCAAGAGTAGCTAATTATTCAAAATATAAACCCCTAAAGAAAAAACTAATTGGAGCAATGGAGGAGTCACATACCAAGTAGCAATCCTCCAAAACAGTTTTGGAAACGGAGCTTCGAGCAAAGAGATCGAAATCCGCGGGGTTGAGAGCAAGAACACGAGAGAGAGAGAGAGAGAGAGAGAGAGAGAGAGAGAGAGAGAGAGAGAGCTATGGTGATTTTTTTCTAGAGGTAGGAGATGACATGGGATAAAGAGGCAAGTGAGGGGACCCACGTGGGGACCACAACCCACCAGGGCACGCCTGGGGTTGCTGGCGCGCCCTGGTGTCTTGTGGACACCAGGTGCACCCCCTTTGATGTTATTTGCACCAAAAATTCAGAAATATTCAGAAAAAATCGTATCAAATTTTCAAGGCATTCTGAGAACTTTTATTTTTGGGCCAATTCCATTTTCCCCCCTAATTTTGTCCCGAACTCATCTTTACCCCTAAATAAAAACAGTGCTCAACTTTGCCCCTCTTCCGTTAAGTACGCTTATAGAAATGCCCTTCCGTACATTTTCCGTCCAGTCAAAGGCCTTTGACCGTTAGATTTTTCTATACGCGCACTTAACGGTTAAAGACCTTTGACTGGACGAAAAATGTACGGAAGGGCATTTCTATAAGCACACTTAACGGAAGAGGGGCAAAGTTGAGCACTGTTTTTATTTAGGGGTAAAGATGAGGCCGGGACAAAATTAGGGGGGAAAATGTAAATCTCCCTTTATTTTTAGGTCATTTTTTATTGCACAAAAATCCAGAAAACAGGATAAACATGGCATTTTATTTTATTTAACTAAGAAAAACAGAAAACAAAAGGTAAGGACAGAAAGTTGTGCTCACTAAATTCATCGACTTCATACCTCTCAAAAATGGTCCATTAACAAGGTTGATCAAGTCTTATTAACAACCACTTTCGATTAGCATGAAACCGAAGAACTTATGTAAAACACTAAGTTACCTCAATGGGGATATGCATGTCCCCAACAATAAGTATTTTATATTTCTTTTTCGCAGTAGGTAGAGGTAGTTGAAAACTTCCAATAGTAATTGTCGGAGACTTTTCAATAACATTAATACCATTCACTTGGAATTGTTTCTTCGGAAAGTGCATCGTATGTTCATTACCATTGATATGAAAAGTGACCTTGCTTTTATTGCAATCAATAACAGCCCCTGCAGTATTCAAAAAGGGTCTACCAAGGATAATCAACATGTTGTCGTCCTCGGGCATCTCAAGTATAACAAAGTTTGTTAAGATAGTAACATTTGCAACAACAACGGGCACATCCTCACAAATACCGATAGGTATGGCAGTTGATTTATCAGCCATTTGCAAAGATATTTCAGTAGGTGTGAGTTTATTCAAATCAAGTCTTTTATATAAAGAGAAAGGCATAACACTAACACCAGCTCCTAGATCACACAAAGCAGTTTTGACATAATTTCTTTTGATGGAGCAAGGTATAGTTGGTATTCCTGGATCTCCAAGTTTTTTAGGTACTCCATCCTTAAAAGAGTAATTAGCAAGCATGGTGGAGATTTCAGCTTTAGGTATATTTGTCTTATTAGTGATGATGTCTTTCATGTATTTTGCATAGGGGGGCATCTTTAAAATATCAGTCAAGCGGGTGCGCAAAAAGACTGGCCTAAGCATTTCAGCAAAGCTTTCAAATTCTTCATCATCCTTTTTCTTAGTTGGTTTAGGTGGAATGGGCATGGGTTTCTGAACCCACGGTACTCTTTCTTTACCATGTTTTCTAGCAACAAAGTCTCTTTTATCATATCTTTTATTTTTAGGTTGTGGGTTATCAAGATCAACATCAGGTTCTATCTCAACATCATTATCTAGTTCTTTATCATTGTTTGCTTGAGCATCTTCATGAACATCATCTTTATCTTTTTCATTATCACTAGGTGAATGTTCATTACCAGATTGAGTTGCAGCATCTGAGATAGAGACATCATTGTTATTTTCAGGAGGTTTTTCAATTTCAGGTTCACTAGAGGTATGCAAAGTCCTATCATTTTTCTTTTTCTTCTTCCTTTTAGAGGGACTAGGTGCATCAGTGTTAATTCTTTGAGAGTCTTGTTCAATTCTTTTAGGGTGTCCCTCAGGATAAAGTGGTTCCTGAGTCATTTTGCCTCCTCTAGTTGCTACTCTAACAGCAAAATCATTCATATTATTATTCATTTCACTAAGCAATTCTCTTTGAGATTTAGCAACTTGTTCTAGCTGGGTTTGAACCATAGAGGCATGTTTTCCTACACCTCTAACATCATTAGTAATTCTAAATAACAAGTCACTCAAGCGAGCAATCATATTAGAGTTGTATTTCAATTGTTTCATAACATTCGCATTGAAGTGATCTTGCTTCCTAATGTAATTGTCAAACTCATATAAGCATTGACTAGGATGTTTATTATAAGGAATGTCACCTTCATCAAACTTTAATAAATAATTTACCTATACCACCTGTGGAGGTGGTGGTATGTCAAGTACATGTATTTCTTCAATAGGTGGTAAATTCTTAACATCTTCAGCTTTATTACCTTTTTCCTTCATACATTTCTTTGCCTCTTGCATATCTTCAGGACTGAGATATAAGATACCCCTCTTCTTCGGAGTGAGTTTAGGCGGTGGTTCAGGAAGAGTCCAATAATCATAATTTTTCAATATATTATTCAATAATTCCTGAGCTTGTTCAACAGTTCGTTCCCTGAAAACACAACTAGCACAACTATCTAGGAAGTCCCTAGAAGCATCGGTTAGTCCATTATAGAAGATATCAAGTATTTCATTTTTCTTAAGAGGATGATCAGGCAAAGCATTAAGCAATTGGACAAGCCTCCCCCAAACTTGTAGGAGACTCTCTTCTTCAATTTGCACAAAGTTAAATATTTCCTGTAAGGCATCTTGTTTCTTATGAGCAGGAAAATATTTTTCAGAGAAATAGTAGATCATATCCTGGGGATACGCACACAACCAGGAGCAAGAGTATTGTACCACATCTTTGCATCACCCTTTAATGAGAACAAAAATAATTTGAGAATATAGTAGTAGTGAATTTTCTCATCATGAGCAAAAAGGGTAGCTATATCATTTAATTTAGTAAGATGTGCCACTACAGTTTCAGTTTCATAGCCATGAAAAGGATTAGATTCAACCAAAGTAATTAACTCTGGGTCGACAGAGAATTCATAATCCTTATCGGTAACCAAGATAGGTGAGGTAGCAAACTTAGGATCACATTTCATTCTAGCATTCAAAGCTTTTTCTTTCAGTTTGCATAATAACTTCTTAAGATCATCTCTATCATTGCAAAAAAGAAAGTCTCTAGCTATCTCCTCATCCATAATATAACCTTCAGGTATCTTAGGCAATTCAAATCTAGGAGAGCTAGGTCTAATAGGTGTTTCAAGATTTTCAGTTTCAAGTACTTCATTAGTTTCAATAATTTCATCAGTTTCAGCATTCTCAATATCTTTAGCTCTAGCAATTTGTTCATCAAGAAATTCACCTACTGGCACGTTATCATCAAGCAAGGTAGTAGCATCATCATGAGTATCATTCATAGCAGGAGTAGCATCATCAATAACTTGCGACATATCAGGATTAATAGCATGTGGTGGTGTTGCAGGTTTACTCAAAATAGAAGGCGAATCAAGTGCAGAGCTAGATGGCAGTTCCTTACCTCCCCTCGTCTTAGAGGAAAAAATCTTGGTTTTGGTATCCTTCAGATTCTTCATAGTGATAAATAGATAATAATCCCAAGTGACTCAACAAATATAGCTATGCTCCCCGGCAACGGCACTAGAAAAAGGTCTTGATAACCCACAAGTATAGGGGATCGCAACCGTTTTCAAGCGTAGAGTATTCAACCCAAATTTATAGATTCGACACAAGGGGAGCCAAAGAATATTTGCAAGTATTAGCAGTTGAGTTGTCAATTCAACCACACCTGGAGATTAAATATCTACAGCACAGTGATCAGTAGCACAGTAATATGTGAAGGAAATATGCCCTAGAGGCAATAATAAAGTTGTTATTTTATATTTCCTTATTCATGATAAAGGTTTATTATTCATGCTAGAATTGTATTGATCGGAAACTTAAATACATGTGTGAATACATAAACAAATACTGTGTCCCTAGTAAGCCTCTACTAGACTAGCTTGTTGATCAAAGATGGTTAGGGTTTCCTAACCATGGACATGTGTTGTCATTTGATAACGGGATCACATCATTAGGAGAATGATGTGATGGACAAGACCCATCCGTTAGCTTAGCATTTTGATCGTTCAGTTTATTGCTATTGCTTTCTTCATGTCAAATACATATTCCTTCGACTATGAGATTATGCAACTCCCAGATACCGGGGGAATGCCTTGTGTGCTATCAAACATCACAACGTAACTGGGTGATTATAAAGATGCTCTACATGTATCTCCAAAGGTGTTTATTGAGTTGGCATAGATCGAGATTAGGATTTGTCACTCCGAGTATCGGAGAGGTATCTCTGGGCCCTCTCGGTAATACACATCATAAGCTTGCAAGCAAATGACTAAGGAGTTAGTCACGAGGTGATGTATTACGGAACAAGTAAAGAGACTTGCCGGTAACGAGATTGAACTAGGTATGAAGATTCCGATGATCGAATCTCGGGCAAGTAACATACCGATGGACAAAGGGAATTACGTATGTTGTCATAAGGTTCGACCGATAAAGATCTTCGTTGAATATGTAGGAGCCAATATGGGCATCCAGGTTCTGCTATTGGTTATTGACCGGAGAGGCGTCTCGGTCATGTCTACATAGTTCTCGAACCCGTAGGGTCCGCACGCTTAACGTTCGTTGACGATATAGTATTATATGAGTTATGTATGTTGGTGACCGAATGTTGTTCGGAGTCCCGGATGAGATCACGGACATGACGAGGAGCTCCGGAATGGTTCGGATGTAAAGATTGATATATGGGATAATAGTGTTTGGTCTTCGAAAGGGTTCCGGAATTCACCGGAAGGGGTTTCGGATGTTTCCCAAAATGTTTGGGTACGAGAACACTTTATTTGGGCCAAAGGGGAAAGCCCACGAGGGTTTTGGAAAGAGCAAAAGGAAGTTTTGCGAAGACCAGAGGCCAGACACCAGAGACCCTGGCGTCTGGGCCCAGATGCCGGGAACCCTGGCGTCTGGCCCTGGAGTCCGAGAAGGACTCTTGCCTTTCGGGCAAAACCGACTTTGAGTAGGCTTTTACTCCAAGTTTCGACCCCAGGGCTCAACATATAAATAGAGGGGCAGGGCTAGCACCCAAGACACATCAAGATTCATCAAGCCGTGTGCCGGCAACCCCGTCCCCTCTAGTTTATCCACCGTCTAGTTTCTGTAGTGCTTGGCAAAGCCCTGCGGAGATTGTTCTTCATCACCAACCGTCACCACACCGTCATGCTGCCGGAACTCAAGAAGGCAAGGACGTCATCGAGCTGAACGTGTGCTGAACGCGGAGGTGTCGTACGTTCGGTACTTGATCGGGACAGATCGTGAAGGTGTACGACTACATTAACCGCGTTGATAAACACTTCCGCTTAGCAATTTTCAAGGGTATGACGATGCTCTCCCCCTCTCGTAGCTATGCATCTCCATGGATAGATCTTGCGTGTGCGTAGAATTTTTTTTGTTTTCCATGCAACGTTCCCCAACAGTGGCATCCGAGCCAGGTCTATGCGTAGATGATATGCACAAGTAGAACACAAAGAGTTGTGGGCGGTGATAGTCATACTGCTTACCACCAACATCTTATTTTGATTCGGCAGTATTGTGGGATGAAGTGGCCAGGACCAACCTTACATGTCCACGCACATAAGACCAGTTCCACCGACAAACATGCAACTAGTTTTGCATAAAGGTGGCTGGCAGGTGTCTGTTTCTCCTACTTTAGTTGAATCAAATTTGACTGCGGCCGGCCCTTGAAGAAGGTTAAAACAGCAAACTTGATAAATCACCGTTGTGGTTTTTGCCGTAGGTAAGAACGGTTCTTGCTAGAAGCCCGTAGCAGCCACGTAAAACTTGCAACAACAAAGTAGAGGACGTCTAACTTGTTTTTGCAGGGCATGTTGTGATGTGATATGGTCAAGACATGATGTGATATACGTTATTGTATGAGATGATCATGTTTTGTAAATTTATCAGCAACTGGCAGGAGCCTTATGGTTGTCTCTTTATTGTATGAAATGCAATCGCCATGTAATTGCTTTACTTTATCGCTATGCGTTAGTAATAGTTGTAGAAGCAATAGTTGGCGAGACGACCACGACGCAACGATGGAGATCAAGGTGTCGAGCCGGTGACGATGGAGATCATGATGATGCTTTGGAGATGGAGATCAAAAGCACGAGATGATGATGGCCATATCATGTCACATATTTTGATTGCATGTGATGTTTATCTTTTATGCATCTTATTTTGCTTAGAACGATGGTAGCATTATAAGATGATCCCTTCACTAAATTTCAAGATATAAGTGTTCTCCCCGAGTATGCACCATTGCGAAAGTTCGTCGTTTCGAGACACCACGTGATGATCGGGTGTGATAGACTCTACGTTCACATACAACGGGTGTAAGACAGTTTTGCGCATGCAGAATACTTGGGTTAAACTTGACGAGCCTAGCATGTACAGACATGGTCTCGGAACACTGGAGACCGAAAGGTCAAACGTGAATCATATAGTAGATATGATCAACATAGAGATGTTCACCATTGATGACTACCCCATCTCACGTGATGATCGGACATGGGTTAGTTGATTTGGATCACGTATCACTTAGATGACTTGAGGGATGTCTATTTAAGTGGGAGTTCATTAGTAATTTGATTAATTCAACTTAATTTATCATGAACTTAGTCCTGATAGTATTAGCATATCTATGTTATAGATCAATAGCTCGCGATATAACTCTTCTATTTTTTATATGTTCCTAGAGAAAACTAAGTTGAAAGATGATGGTAGCAATAATGCGGTCTGGGTCCTTGATCTGAGGATTATCCTCATTGCTACACAGAAGAATTATGTCCTTGATGCACCGCTAGGTGACAGACCTATTGCAGGAGCAGATGCAGACATTATGAATGTTTGGCAAAGCTCGATATGATGACTACTTAATAGTTTAGTGCGCCATGCTTTATGGCTTAGAACCGGGACTTCAAAAACATTTTGAACGCCACATAACATATGAGATGTTCCAAGAGCTGAAATTGGTATTTCAGACTCATGCCCGTGTCGAGAGATATGAGACCTCTGAAAAGTACTTTGTCTACAAGATGGAGGAGAATAGCTCAGCCAGTGAGCATGTGCTCAGAATGTGTGGGTACTACAATCGCTTGAATCAAGTGGGAGTTAATCTTCCAGATAAGAGAGTGATTGACAGAGTTCTCTAGTCACTATCACCAAGCTATCAGAACTTCATGATGAACTATAATATGCAAGGGATGACGAAAACGATTCCCGAGCTTTTCGCGATGCTGAAATCGGCGAAGATAGAAATCAAGAAAGAGCATCAAGTGTTGATGGTTAATGAAACCACTAGTTTCAAGAAAAGGGCAAGGGAAAGAAAGGGAACTTCAAGAAGAATGGCAAGCAAGTTGCCACTCCCATGAAGAAGCCCAAAGCTGGACCTAAGCCTGAAACTGAGTGTTTCTACTGCAAAGGGAATGGTCACTAGAAGCGGAACTGCCCCAAATACTTGGCGGATAAGAAGGATGGCAAAGTGAACAAAGGTATATTTGATGTACATGTTATTGATGTGTACCTTACTAGTATTCGTAGTAGCCCTTGGGTATTTGATACTAGTTCAGTTGCTAAGATTAGTAACTCGAAACAGGAGTTGCAGAATAAACAGAGACTAGTTAAGGGCGAAGTGACGATGTGTGTTGGAAGTGATTCCAAGGTTGATACGATCACCATCGCACACTCCCTCTACCTTCGGGATTAGTGTTGAACCTAAATAAATGTTATTTGGTGTTAGCGTTGAGCATGAATATGATTTGATCATGTTTATTGCAATACGGTTATTCATTTAAGTCAAAGAATAATTGTTGTTCTGTTTACATGAATAAAACCTTCTATGGTCATACACCCAATATGAATGGTTTGTTGAATCTCGATCGTAGTGATACACATATTCATAATATTGATGCCAAAAGATGCAAAGTTGATAATGATAGTGCAACATACTTGTGGCACTGCCGTTTAGGTCATATTGGTGTAAAGCGCATGAAGAAACTCCATGCGGATGGACTTTTGGAATAACTTGATTATGAATCATTTGATACTTGCGAACCATGCCTCATGGGCAAGATGACTAAAACTCCGTTCTCCGGAACAATGGAGCGAGCTAATGACTTATTGGAAATTATACATACTGATGTATGCGGTCCGATGAGTGTTGAAGCACGCAGCTGGTATCGTTATTTTCTGACCTTCACAGATGATTTGAGTAGGTATGGGTATATCTACTTAATGAAACACAAGTCTGAAACATTTTAAAAGTTCAAAGAATTTCAGAGTGAAGTAGAGAATCATCATAACAAGAAAATAAAGTTTCTACTATCTGATCGCGGAGGCGAATATTTGAGTTACGAGTTTGGCCTTCATTTAAAACAATGTGGAATTGTTTCACAACTCATGCCACCTGGAACACCACAGCGTAATGGTGTGTCTGAACGTCGTAACCGTGCTTTATTAGATATGGTGCGTTCTATGATGTCTCTTACCGATTTACCACTATCGTTTTGGGGTTATGCATTAGAGACAGCTGCATTCATGTTAAATAGGGCACCGTCTAAATCCGTTGAGACGACACCATATGAACTATGGTTTGGCAAGAAACCTAAGCTGTCGTTTCTTAAAGTTTGGGGATGCGACGCTTATGTCAAAAGGCTTCAGCCTGATAAGCTCGAACCTAAATCGGAAAAGTGTGTCTTCATAGGATACCCTAAGGAAACTATTGGGTACACCTTCTACCACAGATCCGAAGGCAAGATCTTTGTTGCTAAGTTTGGATCCTTTCTAGAGAAGGAGTTTCTTTCGAAAGAAGTGAGTGGGAGGAAAGTAGAACTTTATGAGGTAGTTGTACATTCTCTCGAATTGGAAAGTAGTACATCACAGAAAACCGTTCCCGTGATGCCTACACCAAGTAGAGAGGAAGCTAATGATGATGATCATGTAACTTCAGATCAAGTTACTACTGAACCTCGTAGGTTGATACGTCTCCAACGTATCTATAATATTTTATTGTTCCATGCTATTATATTATCTGTTTTGGATGTTTTATATGCATTAATATGCTGTTTTATATTATTTTTGGGACTAACCTATTAACCTAGAGCCCAGTGCCAGTTTCTGTTTTTTCCTTGTTTTTTAGCTTCATGGAAAAGGAATACCAAACGGAGTCCAAACGGAATAAAATCTTCGCGATGATTTTTCTTGGACCAGAAGACGCCCAGGAGACTTGGAGAGGAAATCGGAGGAGCCACAAGGCGGCCACAAGGGTGGAGGGCGCGCACAGGGGGGTAGGGCGTGCCCCCCTGCCTTGTGGGCCCCTTGTGACCCTTGTGACCCAATTCTTTCGCCTATATATTCACATATGTTCCCAAACCACCAGAGGCATCCACGAAAACACTTTTCCACCGCCGCAACCTTCTGTACCCGTGAGATCCCATCTAGGGACCTTTTTCGGCACCCTGCCGGAGGGGGATTTGATCACGGAGGGCTTCTACATCAACTCTATTGCCCTTCCAATGAAGCGTGAGTAGTTTACCTCAGACCTACGGGTCCATAGCTAGTAGCTAGATGGCTTCTTCTCTCTCTTTGATTCTCAATACCATGTTCTCCTCGATGTTCTTGGAGATCTATTCGATGTAATACTTTTTTGCGGTGTGTTTGCCGAGATCCGATGAATTGTGGATTTATGATCAGATTATCTATGAATATTATTTGAATCTTCTCTGAATTATTTTATGCATGATTTGATATCTTTGTAATTCTCTTCGAACTATCGGTTTAGTTTGGCTAACTAGATTCGTTTTTCTTGCAATGGGAGAAGTGCTTAGCTTTGGGTTCAATCTTGCGGTTTCCTTTCCCAGTGACAGTAGGGGCAGCAAGGCACGTATTGTATTGTTGCCATCGAGGATAAAAAGATGGGGTTTACATCATATTGCTTGAGTTTGTTCCTCTACATCATGTCATCTTACTTAATGCGTTACTCTGTTCTTTGTGAACTTAATACTCTAGATGCAGGCAGGAGTCGATCGATGTGTGGAGTAATAGTAGTAGATGCAGAATCGTTTCGGTCTACTTGACACGGACGTGATGCCTATATTCATGATCATTGCCTTAGATATCGTCATAACTTTGCGCTTTTCTATCAATTGCTCAGCAGTAATTTGTTCACCCACCGTATTATTTGCTATCTTGAGAGAAGCCTCTAGTGAAACCTATGGCCCCCGGGTCTATTTTCCATCATATAATTTTCCAATCTACTATATTAGTTTCCGATCTACTATTTTGCAATCTTTTACTTTTTGATCTATAAACCAAAAATACCAAAAATATTTACTTTATCTTTTATTTAGTTTCATCTATATCTATCAGATCTCACTTTTGCAAGTAACCGTGAAGGGATTGACAACCCCTTTATCGCGTTGGTGCAAGTTGTTTGATTGTTTGTGCAGGTATTCGGTGATTTGTGCGTTGTCTCCTACTGGATTGATACCTTGGTTCTCAAACTGAGGGAAATACTTATCTCTACTTTGCTGCATCACCCTTTCCTCTTCAAGGGAAAAACCAACGCAAGCTCAAGAAGTAGCAGGAAGAATTTCTAGCGCCGTTGCCGGGGAGATCTACGCCAAGTCAAGACATACCAAGTACCCATCATAAAACTCTCATCTCTTGCATTACATTATTCGCCATTTGCCTCTCATTTTCCTCTCCCCCACTTCTAAAATGATTTTCGAAAAGATTTGCCTTTTTATTCGCCCTTCTTTCGTTCGTTTTTTTATTTGCTTTTTGTCTGCTCATGTGTTGGATTGCTTGCTTTGTCACGATGGCTCAAGAGAATACCAAATTGTGTGATTTTTCCAACACTAATAACAATGATTTTATTAGTACTCCGATTGCTCCCGCCACTAGTGCGGAATCTTATGAAATTAATGCCGCTTTGTTGAATCTTGTTATGAAAGATCAATTTTCTGGCCTTCCTAGTGAAGATGCCGCATCCCATCTAAACAATTTCATTGATTTGTGTGATATGCAAAAAAAAGATGTGGATAATGATATTATTAAATTGAAGCTATTTCCGTTCTCACTTCGAGATCGTGCTAAAACTTGGTTTTCATCTTTGCCTAAAAATAGTATTGATTCATGGAATAAGTGTAAAGATGCTTTTATTTCCAAGTATTTTCCTACCTCTAAGATCATCTCCCTTAGGAACGATATTATGAATTTTAAGCAACTTGATCATGAGCATGTTGCATAATCTTGGGAGAGGATGAAATTGATGATACGAAATTGCCCTACTCATGGTTTGAATTTGTGGATGATTATACAAAAAAATTATGCCGGATTGAATTTTGCTTCTAGAAATCTTTTAGATTCGGCCGCGGGAGGCACTTTTATGGAAATTACTTTAGGAGAAGCTACTAAACTCCTAGATAATATTATGGATAATTATTCTCAATGGCACACCGAAAGATCTTCCACTAGTAAAAAAGTGCATGCAATTGAACAGATTAATGTTTTGAGTGAAAAGATAGATGAACTTATGAAATTGTTTGCTAGCAAGAGTGCTTCTTTTGATCCTAATGATATGCCTTTGTCTACTTTGATTGAGAATAATAACGAATCTATGGATGTGAATTTTGTTGGTAGGAACAATTTTGGTAATAACGCGTATAGAGGTAATTTTAATCCTAGGCCGTTTCCTAGTAATTCCTCTAATAATTATGGTAATTCCTACAACAATTCTTATGTAAATTATAATAAGATTTCCTCTGATTTTGAGAATAGTGTTAAAGAATTTATGATTTCGCAAAAGAGTTTCAATGCTTTGATTGAAGAAAATTTTCTTAAGATTAATGATTTGGCTAGGAACGTGGATAGAATTTCTCTTGATGTTGATTCTTTGAAACTTAGATCTATTCCACCCAAGCATGATATTAATGAAACTCTAAAAGCTATGAGAACCTCCATTGATGAGTGCAAAGAAAGAACCGCTAAGATGCGTGCTAAACGAGATTGGTTTGTAAAAACATGTTCTTCTAGTTTCCGTGAAAATAATGATGAAGATCTTAAAGTGATTGATGTGACTCCTATTGAATCTTTGTTTTCCAATATAAATCTTTATAAATATGGGACTGGAGATGAGTCAACTTTAGTTAAAAGGCGTCCCAATGATTCGGTGTTTTTAGATCTTGATGCAAAAATTGATAAAAGTGGGATTGGAGAGGTCAAAACTTTAAGTAGCAATGAACCAACTTTTTTGGATTTCAAGGAATTTAATTATGATAATTGTTCTTTAATAGATTGTATTTCCTTGTTGCAATCCATGTTGAATTCTCCTCATGCTTATAATCAAAACAAAGCTTTTACTAAACATATCGTTGATGCTATGATGCAATATTTTGAAGAAAAGCTTGGATTGGAAGTTTCTATCCCTAGAAAACTTTATGATGAGTGGGAACCTACTATTAAGATTAAGATTAAAGATTATGAGTGCCATGCTTTGTGTGATTTGGGTGCTAGTGTTTCCATGATTCCAAAAACTTTATGTGATTTGTTGGGTTTCCGTGAATTTGATGATTGTTCTTTAAATTTGCATCTTGTGGATTCCACTATTAAGAAACCTATGGGAAGGATTAATGATGTTCTTATTGTTGCAAATAGGAATTATGTGCCTGTAGATTTCATTGTTCTTGACATAGATTGCAATCCTACATGTCCTATTATTCTTGGTAGACCTTTCCTTAGAACGATTGGTGCAATTATTGATATGAAAGAAGAAAACATTAGATTTCAATTTCCGTTAAGGAAGGGCATGGAACACTTTCCTAGAAAGAAAATTAAATTGCCAAATGAATCTATTATGAGAGCTACTTATGGACTGCATACCAAAGATGACAATACCTAGATCTATTCGTGTTTTTATGCCCAGCTAAGGGCGTTAAACAATAGCGCTTGTTGGGAGGCAACCCAATTTTATTTTTGTTTTTTGCTTTTTTGTTCCTGTTTTGATTTAAATAATTCATCTGGCCTCTGGTCAGATGTGGTTTTGTGTTTTAATTAGTGTTTGTGCCAAGTAAAACCTTTGGGATGGCTTACGGTGATAGTTGATTTGATCTTGCTAAAAAACAGAAACTTTTGCGTCAAGTCACAGAATTTTAATAATTCACTGGAACGTTTAAAAACCCTGAATATTTTATAAGAGATTTATATACAAATTGTCTCTGTCTTCCTAATTTTTAATAATTTTGTGAGTTACCTAAGTATTATAACAATTCGGATCTTCGCAGACTGTTCTGTTTTTTGACAGATTCTGTCTTCTTTGTGTTGTTTGCTTATTTTGATGAATCTATGGGTAGTATCGGGGGGTATGAACCATGGAAAAGTTGGAATACAGTATATATTACACCAATATAAATAAATAATGAGTTCACAACAGTACCAAAAGTGGTGATTTATTTTCTTATACTAACGGAGCTTATGAGATTTTCTGTTGAGTTTTGTGTTGTGAAGTTTTCAAGTTTTGGGTAAGGATTTGATGGACTATGGAATAAGGAGTGGCAAGAGCCTAAGCTTGGGGATGCCCAAGGCACCCCAAGGTAATATTCAAGGACAACCAAGCGCCTAAGCTTGGGGATGCCCCGGAAGGCATCCCCTCTTTCGTCTTCTTCTATCGGTAACTTTACTTGAGGCTATATTTTTATTCACCACATGATATGTGTTTTGCTTCGAGCGTCTTGTATGATTTGAGTCTTTGCTTTTTAGTTTGTCACAATCATCCTTACTGTACACACCTTTTGAGAGGGACACACATGAATCGTGATTTATTAGAATACTCTATGTGCTTCACTTATATCTTTTGAGCTAGGCAATTTTGCTCTAGTGCTTCACTTATATCTTTTTAGAGCACGGCGGTGGTTTTATTTTATATAAATTGTTGAACTCTCATGCTTCACTTATATTATTTTGAGAGTCTTTAAACAGCATGGTAATTTGCTTTGGTTATAAATTTAGTCCTAATAAGATAGGCATCCAAGAGGGATATAATAAAAACTTTCATATAAAGTGCATTGAATACTATGAGAAGTTTGATTCCTTATGATTGTTTTGAGATATAGAGATGGTAATATTAGAGTCATGCCAGTGAGTAATTGTGAATTTGAGAAATACTTGTGTTAAAGTTTGTGATTCCTGTAGCATGCACGTATGGTGAACCGTTATGTGATGAAGTCGGAGCATGATTTATTTATTGATTGTCTTCCTTATGAGTGGCGGTCGGAGACGAGCGATGGTCTTTTCCTACCAATCTATCCCCCTAGGACCATGCGCGTAGTACTTCGTTTCGATGACTAATAGATTTTTGCAATAAGTATGTGAGTTCTTTATGACTAATGTTGAGTCCATGGATTATACGCACTCTCACCCTTCCACCATTGCTAGACTCTCTAGTGCCGCGCAACTTTCGCCGGTACCATATACTTTCCTCAAAACAGCCACCATACCTACCTATTATGGCATTTCCATAGCCATTCCGAGATATATTGCCATGCAACTTTACACCGTTCCGTTTATTATGACACGCTTCATCATTGTCATATTGCTTTGCATGATCATGTAGTGGACATCGTATTTGTGGCAAAGCCACCATTCATAATTCTTTCATACATGTCACTCTTGATTCATTGCACATCCCGGTACACCGCCGGAGGCATTCATATAGAGTCATATTTTGTCCTAAGTATCGAGTTGTAATTTTTGAGTTGTAAGTAAATAAAAGTGTGATGATCTTCATTATTAGAGCATTGTCCCATGTGAGGAAAGGATGATCGAGACTATGATTCCCCCACAAGTCGGGATGAGACTCCGGACGAAAAAAAAGAGGCCAAAAAAAATGAGAAGGCCCAAATAAAAAAAATGAGAGAAAAGAGAGAAGGTACAATGTTACTATCCTTTTACCACACTTGTGCTTCAAAGTAGCACCATGATCTTCATGATAGAGAGTCTCCTATGTTGTCACTTTCATATACTAGTGGGTATTTTTCATTATAGAACTTGGCGTGTATATTCCAATGATGGGCTTCCTCAAATTGCCCTAGGTCTTCGTGAGCAAGCGAGTTGGATGCACACCCACTTAGTTTTCTTTTGAGCTTTCATAAACTTATAGCTCTAGTGCATCCGTTGCATGGCAATCCCTACTCACTCACATTAATATCTATTGATGGGCATCTCCATAGCCCGTTGATACGCCTAGTTGATGTGAGACTATCTCCTTCTTTTTGTCTCCTCCACAACCACCATATTCTATTCCACCTATAGTGCTATGTCCATGGCTCACGCTCATGTATTGCGTGAAAGTTGAAAAGGTTTGAGAACATCAAAAGTATGAAACAATTGTTTGGCTTGTCATCGGGGTTTTGCATGATTTGAATATTTTGTGTGATGAAGATGGAGCATAGCCAGACTATATGATTTTGTAGGGATAAGCTTTCTTTGGCCATGTTATTTTGAGAAGACATAATTGCCTTGTTAGTATGCTTGAAGTATTATTGTTTTTTATGTCAATACTAAACTTTTGTTTTGAATCTTATGGATCTGAACATTCATGCCACAATAAAGAAAATTACATGGATAAGTATGTTAGGTAGCATTCCACATCAAAAATTCTGTTTTTATCATTCACCTACTCGAGGACGAGCAGGAATTAAACTTGGGGATGCTTGATACGTCTCCAACATATCTATAATTTTTTATTGTTCCATGCTATTATATTATCTGTTTTGGATGTTTTATATGCATTAATATGTTGTTTTATATTATTTTTGGGACTAACCTATTAACCTAGAGCCCAGTGCCAGTTTCTGTTTTTTCCTTGTTTTTTAGCTTCGTGGAAAAGGAATACCAAACGGAGTCCAAACGGAATTAAATATTCGCGATGATTTTTCTTGGACCAGAAGACACCCAGGAGACTTGGAGATGAAGTCGGAGGAGCCATGAGGCGGCCACAAGGATGGAGGGCGCGCCCCCCTGCCTTGTGGGCCCCCCGTGACCCTCCTGACCTAATTCTTTCGCCTATATATTCACATATGTTCCCAAACCACCAGAGGCATCCACGAAAACACTTTTCCACCGCCACAATCTTCTGTACCCGTGAGATCCCATCTAGGGACCTTTTCCGGCACCCTGCCGGAGGGGGATTTGATCACGGAGGGCTTCTACATCAACTCTATTGCCCTTCCGATGAAGCGTGAGTAGTTTACCTCAGACCTACGGGTTCATAGCTAGTAGCTAGATGGCTTCTTCTCTCTCTTTGATTCTCAATACCATGTTCTCCTCGATGTTCTTGGAGATCTATTCGATGTAATACTTTTTTGCGGTGTGTTTACCGAGATCCGATGAATTGTGGATTTATGATCAGATTATCTATGAATATTATTTGAATCTTCTCTGAATTATTTTATGCATGATTTGATATCTTTGTAATTCTCTTCGAACTGTCGGTTTGGTTTGGCCAACTAGATTCGTTTTTCTTGCAATGGGAGAAGTGCTTAGCTTTGGGTTCAATCTTGCGGTGTCCTTTCCCAGTGACAGTAGGGGCAGCAAGGCATGTATTGTATTATTGCCATCAAGGATAAAAAGATGGGGTTTACATCATATTGCTTGAGTTTATTCCTCTACATCATGTCATCTTACTTAATGCTTTACTCTGTTCTTTATGAACTTAATACTCTAGATGCAGGCAGGAGTCGGTCGATGTGTGGAGTAATAGTAGTAGATGCAGAATCGTTTCGGTCTACTTGACACGGACGTGATGCCTATATTCATGATCATTGCCTTAGATATCGTCATAACTTTGCGCTTTTCTATCAATTGCTCGGCAGTAATTTGTTCACCCACCGTATTATTTGCTATCTTGAGAGAAGCCTCTAGTGAAACCTATGGCCCCCGAGTCTATTTTCCATCATATAAGTTTCCAATCTACTATATTAGTTTCCGATCTACTATTTTGCAATCTTTTACTTTCCGATCTATAAACCAAAAATATTTACTTTATCTTTTATTTAGTTTCATCTATATCTATCAGATCTCACTTTTGCAAGTAACTGTGAAGGGATTGACAACCCCTTTATCGCGTTGGGTGCAAGTTGTTTGATTGTTTGTGCAGGTATTCGGTGATTTGTGCGTTGTCTCCTACTAGATTGATACCTTGGTTCTCAAACTAAGGGAAATACTTATCTCTACTTTGCTGCATCACCCTTTCCTCTTCAAGGGAAAAACCAACGCAAGCTCAAGAAGTAGCATAGGTCGACCAGAGCACGATCCACACCAGAGTGGTACGGCAATCCTGTCCTGGAAGTCATGTTGTTGGACAACAGCGAACCTACGAACTATGAAGAAACTATGATGAGCCCAGATTCCGATAAATGGCTTGAGGCCATGAAATCTAAGATAGGATCCATGTATGAGAACAAAGTATGGACTTTGGTGGACTTGCCCGATGATCGGCAAGCCATTGAGAATAAATGGATCTTCAAGAATAAGACAGACGTTGATGGTAATGTCACTATCTACAAAGCTCGACTTGTCGCAAAAGGTTTTTGACAAATTCAAGGGGTTGACTACGATGAGACTTTCTCACCCGTAGCGATGCTTAAGTCGGTCCGAATCATGTTAGCAATTGCCGCATTTTATAATTATGAAATCTGGCAAATGGACGTCAAAATTGCATTCCTTAATGGATTTCTTAAAGAAGAGTTGTATATGATGCAACCAGAAGGTTTTGTCAATCCTAAAGGTGTTGACAAAGTGTGCAAGCTCCAGCGATCCATCTATGGACTAGTGCAAGCATCTCGGAGTTGGAATATATGCTTTGATAAGGTGATCAAAGCATATGGTTTTATACAGACTTACGGTGAAGCATGTATTTACAAGAAAGTGAGTGGGAGCTCTGTAGCATTTCTAATATTATATGTGGATGACATATTGCTGATTGGAAATGATATAGAATTTCTGGATAGCATAAAAGGTTACTTGAATAAGAATTTTTCAATGAAAGACCTCGGTGAAGCTGCTTACGTATTGAGCATCAAGATCTATAGGGATAGATCGAGACGCTTAATAGAACTTTCACAAAGCACATACCTTGACAAAATTTTGAAGAAGTTTAAAATAGATCAGTCAAAGAAAGGGTTCTTGCATGTGTTGCAAGGTGTGAAGTTGAGTAAAGACTCAAAACCCGACCACGGCAGAAGATAGAGAGAGAGAATGAAAAGTCATTCCCTATGCCTCAGTCATAGGTTCTATAAAGTATGCCATGTTGTGTACCACACCTGTTGTGTACCTTGCCATGAGTTTGGCAAGGGGGTACAATAGTGATCCAGGAGTAGATCACTGGACAACGGTCAAAATTATCCTTAGTTACCTAAGAGGACTAAGGAGATGTTTCTCGATTATGGAAGTGATAAAGAGTTCGTCGTAAAGGGTTACGTCGATGCAAGCTTTGACACCGATTCGGATGACTCTGAGTCTCGATCTGGATACATATTGAAAGTGGGAGCAATTAGCTAGAGTAGCTCCATACAGAGCTTTGTAGACATAGAAAATTGCAAAATACATACGGATTTGAATATGACAGACCCGTTGACTAAACTTCTCACACAAGCAAAACATGATCACACCTTAGTACTCTTTGGGTGTTAATCACATGGTGATGTGAACTAGATGATTGACTCTAGTAAACTCTTTGGGTATTGGTCACATGACGATGTGAACTATGGGTGTTAATCACATGGCAATGTGAACTAGATTACTGACTCTAGTGCAAGTGGGAGACTGAAGGAAATATGCCCTAGAGGCAATAATAAAGTTGTTATTTTATATTTCCTTATTCATGATAAAGTTTTATTATTCATGCTAGAATTGTATTGATCGGAAACTTAAATACATGTGTGAATACATAAACAAATATTATGTCCCTGGTAAGCCTCTATTAGACTAGCTTGTTGATCAAAGATGGTTAAGGTTTCCTAACCATGGACATGTGTTGTCATTTGATAACGGGATCACATCATTAGGAGAATGATGTGATGGACAAGACCCATCCGTTAGCTTAGCATTTTGATCGTTCAGTTTATTGCTATTGCTTTCTTCATGTCAAATACATATTCTTTTGACTATGAGATTATGCAACTCCCGGATACCGGAGGAATGCCTTGTGTGCTATCAAATGTCACAACGTAACTGGGTGATTATAAAGATGCTCTACAGGTATCTCCAAAGGTGTTTGTTGAGTTGGCATAGATAGAGATTAGGATTTGTCACTCTGAGTATCGGAGAGGTATCTCTGGGCCCTCTCGATAATACACATCATAAGCTTGCAAGCAAATGACTAAGGAGTTAGTCACGAGGTGATGTATTACGGAACGAGTAAAGAGACTTGCCAGTAACGAGATTGAACTAGGTATGAAGATACCGACGATCGAATCTCGGGCAAGTAACATACCGATGGACAAAGGGAATTACGTATGTTGTCATAAGGTTCGACCGATAAAGATCTTCGTAGAATATGTAGGAGCCAATATGGGCATCCAGGTTCCGCTAATGGTTTTTGACCGAAGAGGCGTATCGGTCATGTCTACATAGTTCTCGAACCCGTAGGGTCCGCACGCTTAACGTTCGTTGACGATATAGTATTATATGAGTTATGTATGTTGGTGACCGAATGTTGTTCGGAGTCCCGGATGAGATCACGAACATGACGAGGAGCTCCGGAATGGTCCGGAAGTAAAGATTGATATATGGGATAATAGTGTTTGGTCTTCGGAAGGGTTCCGGAATTCACCGGAAGGGGTTTCGGATGTTTCCCGAAATGTTTGGGTACGAGAACACTTTATTTGGGCCAAGGGGGAAATCCCACGAGGGTTTTGGAAAGAGCAAAAGGAAGTTTTGCGGAGACCAGAGGCTAGACACCAGAGACCCTGGCATCTGGGCCCAGACACCGGGAACCCTGGCGTCTGGCCCTGGAGTCCAAGAAGGACTCTTGCCTTTCGGGTAAAACCGACTTTGAGGAGGCTTTTACTCCAAGTTTCGACCCCAGGGCTCAACATATAAATAGAGGGGCAAGGCTAGCACCCAGGACACATCAAGATTCACCAAGCCATGTGCCGGCAACCCCGTCCCCTCTAGTTTATCCTCTGTCTAGTTTCTGTAGTGCTTGGCAAAGCCCTGCGGAGATTGTTCTTCATCACCAACCGTCACCACGCCGTCGTGCTGCCGAAACTCATCTACTACTTCGCCTCTCTTGCTGGATCAAGAAGGCGAGGATGTCATCGAGCTGAACATGTGCTGAACACGGAGGTGACGTACGTTCGGTACTTGATCGGGACGGATCGTGAAGGTGTACGACTACATCAACCGCGTTGATAAACGCTTTCGCTTAGCGATCTTCAAGGAGTGATTCTTGTTGGTACCTTCACTCTTTCTGGAATATTTTGCAGGATTGTAGGATTGTGTGACACCTTTATAGTTAGTAAATGAATCTGGCAGGTTATTTGCAATGTGTTGCAAATCTTCTGAACGCATGGTTCAGATCTTTGAGTATGTGGATTTGAGGCAGAAATGTGTTAAACATTCCACTAATTTCCTGGCATTCTTAATGGTACTTTAACTCTCCCCCTAATGCCTGGAAATGTTCCTCACTGAATCAACATACTGGCCTTGAATAACTCCCCATGTGAGGGGCTCGAGGTATTGGCGAAAATACAATTATTCTTCATGTAGATCCTAGATATACGTTCAAGGGCCAATGATGTATGCCGGGGTGGTGATATCGGTATGCAACCGAATTACCGCAGATGGGAAATACTTGGTAGATTTCCACGTATCAAAGATAGAGGGGAATAATATTATGCAGTTTGATCATGAGCGTGTAAAATTGCATGACTCCCCACGTAAAGTTGGTAAGTTGTAATTACAAAGCAAAGATAATGCAATGAGATTAGCTCTTTGGATAAAGGATTCTACCAAACCATTTTGAGTCTAGACATATTGGACAAAGTACTAAACTTCAATCCTAGGGCCATAGTGGAGGCACACAAGGAGAATTCTGCAAAATTGTCCATTCGATTTTGATTCAAATCGATGTTCAGGATGCCAATGGTTTCGTGTGGATAAAGCACACTTGAGACCATCGTGTAGATGAGTCATCTAATACCTCAATAGTCTAGTCAATGGTTGGGAAGAGCTACTTACCTCGACTTGATGCATTCAAGGAGTCTGAGTGGTTCAGCGTGGACTTTAAGGTGAGCGAGCCTTAAAATTAGCTTCCCCGCGTCACATGTAGTGCACATAAAATCCAAATATTGTTAGAATTTAGCATCATGATAATCATAAACCAATGGAATTGCTGATAGTTTTGATTTCAACCCAATGTCTGGATGACAAAGGCGAGTATGCCAAGTTTGTCATGCAGCAGACATTCTGGAAAATTATCTTGTACACAACATATTATACCGGTTTTGTAGTATGTGTAGTACAATCTTGATGATACATAGAGAATGTGCTTGCCATATCCGTTGCACATGGTAAAGAGTAGATATTCCTCTTTGTTGTCATCATAAGTTTCGCTATGGAAACTATTTTGATGGATACCTCTATAGTTTAGTAGGGTACGAGTTGATCCGGACATGATAAAGCATCCTTGATTGTACTCAAGTACCCATAGGGATAGTAAATATGACTCGAGTTGAGCCAACAATTAAATCATCGAGTCTAGCAATGGTTAAAATATCTCCTTTTCTCTCAGCGAGAGTGGAAACATTTCACTTCTCTAAGTATAGAGTTTGTGGTGCATATGTCCACAAGGCACATATCATCTGTCATCAGATTGACCCCCGTAGAAATCTATATATAGACTTGAAGATTCTCAATATGAAAATCACATATATAGAATACATACAAATGTATTTGTACCAAAGTGTTGATTCAATATATTGTGATATACAATATATAATGACAACAATACTTATGTTGTTATTACAACATCAGAAATGGACATAAATTATATTGATCACTCAGGAGATTGAGAGACTAGACCAAGTCTTCAAACATGTCGATTGAGGCATATTCAACCATCATGTTATCCATGCCCATAGGGTCCTGTCACCGCTGGTGATGTCGGGTTGAAGGTTGAAGTTGGATTCAAACATTTTCCCTTAAGGTCCTTTGCGTCCTAAGGATTGATAATACAGAATAACCAAATGTTGAGATCGATTTGGATCAATGTAATGCCTTATGATGTATAAGGCAACATATTTTTCTCTGTTAGCGGTGTGATTCCGATCAGAGGTGAATCCTATGTGTCTTGGATTGCACACATTATCCCACGAGACATAAGAGCGATCATGATGTCCATGGCCTAGGTAGGGCAGTGGTGACTATTGACGACGAATGTCTCAAATTATCTAGCCATCGGTTACCAGAGATAATTAATTTACGATCAGTAAATTAAAGACCATCATGGTTAGTGTTGTAATGAATTTTGCAAAACTAATGGATATTTCAAGAAGTTATCTTCAAACAATTAGTGTGAACTTCAAATTGTTAAGCATGACACCTTGCAGATACTCCCCAAAATAAATTTGAGTCCATCTCTCAACACTAGAGTATAATCTGATGATATCAGTAGATACTCATATTTCAAGTATCTTATGTCATGACTTAATAAAATGTATGGGAGAGCACATTGTTAAGCAATCATAATGTCAAATATGAAAAATGTAGGCTTAAATAGTAGTGGTGATAATCTACAAAGCAGTAGATCTACACACTACCTTGTGACCCCAAAACATCAATTCGAAGAAATTACTCTGAATTTTGCATCCATATTTGCAAGAAATTGAAAATATCAATTGCAAATAGACATAATTAATCTCGACAAGTGGCAAATATGGAAATATATTACATCATAGATAGATTCTGGAATACATATGGTACAACAGAAAAACACTACTAATATAATGAATAATAATAATGTTGCAAACTTGATGCTCAAGTGTAAAACTTGAATTGTATGGACCTCAAATTAAATGAGATGATCCTGTATCAAGTTGCAAGATAATTCGCGCGGGGTGAATTAATATTTTGCGAGAGAAAACTAATCTCAATCGCAATGAGATTGTTTTGCGAGAAAAATTAATATATTTCTCAATCGCAACTCAATATTGTTGTGCAAGAAAACTTAATCTCAATCGCAAAACAATGTCGTTGTACCAATAAAGAACATGTTATAGGAATTGCTATAGAGCAAATACATTGAACATGTCCAATTTCCACATGGAATATCTGGAATAATCATTTACATATTGTAAACGTGACATGGAGAAATCTGACGGTCTCCCATGTAATTTTTTGAGTGGAACCGTGAATCAGTAAAACCTCGACGGGAAAACTGAAAAACAACGAAGAGATAAGGCTCCATCAGCTTTCTCTATGTGGTTACGAATCAAAGATTCGTTTTGGCTTTGTACACCACTACACCGCCGTTGCGTGGGAACGCCGTCGAGTCGCCGGCAAGAGATGATGGGGGGCGAACCATGCTGCCGCTACGGGAGGGGCTCTTCGAGCCGGGTCATCCTCCGCCGCATCCAGCGCCATAAGCGGCATGCCTTGGGTGGCCGCGCCGTTGCCGAGAGCCGACGCTGCCTTGCCGTGCGATGGATGGCACAGTTGCATGCGCCGTCGGCCTGAGGTGGCCTCAGGCACCAGCTCACCGCCACGTCGCCGGGAGTCGTGCCGGAAGTCACCGCCGCAGGGCGCTGGAAGGCGCCATCACGGGTTGAGGCGATTCTACTTCTTGAGCCTGCGTTGGTTTTTCCCTTGAAGAGGAAAGGGTGATGCAGCAAAGTAGAGATAAGTATTTCCCTCAGTTTGAGAACCAAGGTATCAATCCAGTAGGAGGTACACGCAAGTCTCCAATCTATGCACATGCACAAACAATCAAACACTTGCACCCAACGCGATAAAGGGGTTGTCAATCCCTTCACGGTCACTTGCAAGGATGAGATCTGATAGAGATAGATATAAAAGATTACTAAAACGTAAAACAAAATAAAAGTAAAAAAATTACAGAAAGGTATTTTTGGGCTTTTTGGTTTATAGATGTGAAAATATATGATGGAAAATAGACCCCGGGCCCATAGGTTTCACTAGAGGCTTCTCTCTTGAAAGAAAGCATACGGTGGGTGAACAAATTACTGTCGAGCAATTGATAGAAAAGCGCAAAATTATGAAGATATCCAAGGCAATGATTATGAATATAGGCATCACGTCTGTGTCAAGTAGACCGAAAAGATTCTGCATCTACTACTATTACTCCACACATCGACCGACTCCTGCCTGCATCTAGAGTATTAAGTTCATAAGAACAGAGCAACGCTTTAAGTAAGATGACATGATGTAGAGGGATAAACTCAAGCAATATGATGAAAACCCCATCTTTTTACCCTTGATGGCAACAATACAATACATGCCTCGCTACCCCTACTATGTCACTGGGTGAGGACACCGCAAGATTGAACCCAAAACTAACCACCTCTCCCAATGCAAGAAGAACCAATCTAGTTGGCCAAACCAAACCAATAATTCAAAGAGAAATACAAAGATATCAAATCATGCACATAAGAATTTAGAAAAGACTCAAATAATATTCATAGATAATCTGATCATAAATCCACAATTCATCGGATCTCAACAAACACACCGCAAAAGAATATTACATCGGATAGATCTCCAAGAACATCGAGGAGAACATTGTATTGAAGATCAAAGAGAGAGAAGAAGCCATCTAGCTACTAGCTATGGACCCGTAGGTCTGTGGTAAACTACTCACGCTTCATCGGAAGGGCAATAGGGTTGATGTAGAAGCCCTCTGTGATCGAATCCCCCTTCGGCAAATTGCCAGAAAAGGCCCCAAGATGAGATCTCACGGGTACAGAAGGTTACGGTGGCAGAACAGTATTTTGGTGGACACTTCTGGTGGTTTGGGAATATTTCTGAATTTATAGGCCAAAGATTAGGGTTGGAGGACTCCCGGGGGGGCCCACAAGCCAGGGGGGCACCCCCTCCCTAGGGCGCGCCCTGAGGGCTTGTGGAGCCCTCGGGACTCTTCTGACTTCCTCTCCAAGTCCTACGGGTGTCTTCTGGTCCAAGAAAAATCATCGCGAAAGTTTTATTCCGTTTGGACTCCGTTTGATATTCCTTTTCTATAAAACTCAAAAACAAGGAAAAAAACAGAAACTGGCACTGGGCTCTAGGTTAATAAGTTAGTCCCAAAATAATATAAAATAGCATATTAATGTATATAAAACATCTAAAACAGATAATATAATAGCATGGAACAATAAAAAATTATAGATATGTTGGAGACGTATCAAGCATCCCCAAGCTTAATTCCTACTCGTCCTCGAGTAGGTAAATGATAAAAACAGAATTTTTGATGTGGAATGCTACCTATCATATTTATCCATGTAATCTTCTTTATTGTGGCATGAATATTCAGATCCATAAGATTCAAAACAAAAGTTTAATATTGACATAAAAACAATAATACTTCAAGCATACTAATAAAGCAATCATGTCTTCTCAAAATAACATGGCCAAAGAAAGTTATCCCTACAAAATCATATAGTCTGGCTATGCTCCATCTTCATCACACAATGTATTAAATCATGCACAACCCCGATGACAAGCCAAGCAATTGTTTCATACTTTTGATGTTCTCTAACTTTTTCAATTTTCACGCAATACATGAGCGTGAGCCATGGATATAGCACTATAGGTGGAATAGAATATGGTGGTTGTGGAGAAGACAAAAAGAAGAAGAAAGTCTCACATCAACTAGGCGTATTAACGGGCTATGGAGATGCCCATCAATAGATATCAATGTGAGTGAGTAGGGATTGCCATGCAACGGATGCACTAGAGCTATAAGTGTATGAAAGCTCAAAAAAAACTAAGTGGGTGTGCATCCAACTTGCTTGCTCACGAAGACCTAGGGCAATTTGAGGAAGCCCATCATTGGAATATACAAGCCAAGTTCTATAATGAAAAATTCCCACTAGTATATGAAAGTGATAAAATAGGAGACTCTCTATCATGAAGATCATGGTGCTACTTTGAAGCACAAGTGTGGTAAAAGGGTAGTAACATTGTCCCTTCTCTCTTTTCTATCATTTTTTTATTTTGGGCTCTTTGGCCTCTCTTTTTTCTTATTTTTTCTCTTTTTTTTATTTGGGCATCTTTGGCCTCTTTTATTTTTTGTAAGTCCGGAGACTCATCCCAACTTGTGAGGGAATCATAGCTTCCATCATCCTTTCCTCACATGGGACAATGCTCTAATAATGATGATCATCACACTTTTATTTATTTTACAACTCAAGAATCACAACTCGATACTAGAACAAAATATGACTCTATATGAATGCCTCGTGCATATGAGAACAATATGACAATGATGGTGCGTGTCATAATAAACGAAACGGTGGAAGTTGCATGGCAATATATCTCGGAATGGCTATGGAAATGTCATAATAGGTAGGTATGGTGGTTGTTTTGAGGAAGGGTATATGGTGGGTGTAATGCACCAGCGAGAGTTGCGCGGTACTAGAGAGGCTAGCAATGGTGGAAGGATGAGAGTGCGTATGATCCATGGACTCAACATTAGTCATAAAGAACTCACATACTTATTGCAAAAGTCTATTAGCTATCGAAACAAAGTACTACACGCATGCTCCTAGGGGGATAGATTGGTAGGAAAAGACCATCGCTCGTCCCTGACCGCCACTCATAAGGAAGACAATCAATAAATAAATCATGCTCCAACTTCATCATATAACAGTTCACCATACGTGCATGCTACGGGAATCACAAATTTTAACACAAGTATTTCTACCAATCCACAATTACTCACTAGCATGACTCTAATATCACCATATTTATATCTCAAAACAAATGCAAGGAATCAAACTTCTCATAGTATTCAACGCTCTTTATATGAAAGTTTTTATTATATCCCTCTTGGATGCCTATCATATTAGGACTAAATTCATAACCTAAGCAAATTATCATACTGTTTAAAGACTCTCAAAATAATATAAGTGAAGCATGAGAGTTCAACAATTTCTATAAAATAAAGCCACCGCCGTACTCTAAAAAGATATAAGTGAAGCACTAGAGCAAATTGCCTAGCTCAAAAGATATAAGTGAAGAACATAGAGTATTCTAATAAATCACGATTCATGTGTGTCCCTCTCAAAATGTGTGTACAACAAGGATAATTGTGGCAAACTAAAAAGTAAAGACTCATATCATACAAGACGCTCCAAGCAAAACACATATCATGTGGTGAATAAAAATATAGCCTCAAGTAAATTTACCGATGGATTGAAGACGAAAGAGGGGATGCCATCCGGGGCATCCCCAAGCTTAGATGCTTGGTTGTCCTTTAATATTACCTTGGGGTGCCTTGGGAATCCCCAAGCTTAGGCTCTTGCCACTCCTTATTCCATAGTCCATCAAATCTTTACCCAAAACTTGAAAACTTTACAACACAAAACTCAACAGAAAACTTATGAGATCCGTTAGTATAAGAAAAGCAAATCACCACTTTAGGTACTGTTGTGAACTAATTATAAATTTATATTGGTGTTATATCTATTGTATTCCAACTTCTCCATGCTTCATAGCCCCCGATACTACCCATAGATTCATCAAAATAAGCAAACAACACATAAAAACAGAATCTGTCAAAAACAGAACAGTCTGTGAAGATCTGAATTAAGCTCAAACTTCTGTAACTCTAAAATTTTTAAAAATTTAGGAAAACCTGGGAAATTTTTATATCAATCTTGTGTAAACAATTCAGAGTTTTTCCACGCTCCAGTGAATTTAAACAATTCTGTTACTGGACGCAAAAGTTTCTGTTTTTCAGCAAAATCAAATCAACAATCACCATAGACCATCCCAAAGGTCTTACTTGGCTCAAACACTAATTAAAACACCAAAACATAATTACTACAGAGGTAATAATGTGTATTCTTATAAAAACATAAAATAAAAAATATTGGGTTGTCTCCCAACAAGCGATTTTCTTTAAAGCCGTTTAGCTAGGCATTGATAATTTTAATGGTGCTCACATGAAAGATAGCAATTGAAACACGAAGAGAGCATCATGTAGCATGTGAGAAACAAATTTAAGTCTAACATACTTCCTATGCATAGGCATTTTATAAGCAAACAAATTATCGAGACAAGCAAAAACTAGCATATGCAAGGAAGAAGAAAAAAGCAATAGCAATCTCAACATAACGAGAGGTAATTTAGTGACATGAAAATTTCTACAACCATATTTTCCTCTCTCATAATAATTACAAGTGGGATCATATTCAAATTCAACAATATATCTATCACGTAACATATTTTCTACATGATCCACATGCATGCAAAGTTGACACTCTTCCAAAATAGTGGGATTAACATAAAATAAAGTCATTGCTTCTCCAAGCCCACTTTTATCAAAAATTTCATAAGATTGATCAATCTCCAAAGTAGTGGGATCATTATTTTCTAAAGTTGACACTCTTCCAAACCCACTTTCGATATTATTGCAAACATTATTGTCAATATCATATTCATCATGATGCTTAAATAAATTTTCAAGATCATAAGATGCATTATCACCCCAATCGTGGTCATTGCAATAAGTAGTGGACATAGCAAAATTAGCATCCCCAAGCTTGGGGTTTTGCATATTATTAGCACAATTGACATTAATAGAATTTATAATAACATCATTGCAATCATGATTTTCATTCAAGGAGCTATCGTGAATCACTTTATAAATTTCTTCTTTTAGCACTTCATCACAATTTTCAGATTCACGAATTTCAAGCAAAACTCCATAAAGATAATCTAATGCACTTAACTCACTAGCAATTGGTTCATCATAATTGGATCCTTTAAAAATATTAGCAAGTGGATGAGGATCCATAAACTTTTTGCTTCTATTTTCAATAAACACACAATTATACAAAGCGAACGAGCAAACAAGCCAAGTAAGACATAAAGGCAAACGAAAAGAAGGCAAATATTTTTTGTAGTTTTCTGAAAACGTTTTAGAAGTGGGGGAGAGAAAAACGAGAGGCAAATGGCAAATAATGTAAGTGCAAGAGATGAGAGTTTGTGATGGGTACTTGGTAGGCTTGATGTAGAACCTCCCCGGCAACGGCGACAGAAATTATTCCTGCTACTTCTTAAGTTTGCGTTGGTTTTTCACTTGAAGAGGAAAGGGTGATGCAGCAAAGTAGAGATAAGTATTTCCCTCAGTTTGAGAACCAAGGTATCAATCCAGTAGAAGGTACACGCAAGTCTCCAATCTATACACCTGCACAAACAATCAAACACTTGCACTCAACGCGATAAAGGGGTTGTCAATCCCTTCACGGTCACTTGCAATGATGAGATCTGATAGAGATAGATATAAAAGATTACTAAAACGTAAAACAAAATAAAAGTAAATAAATTGCAGCAAGGTATTTTTGGGTTTTTTGGTTTATAGATCTGAAAATATATTATGGAAAATAGACCCGGGGGCCATAGGTTTCACTAGAGGCTTCTCTCTTGAAAGAAAACATACGGTGGGTGAACAAATTACTGTCAAGCAATTGATAGAAAAGCGCAAAGTTATGAAGATAGCCAAGGCAATGATTATGAATATAGGCATCACATCCGTGTCAAGTAGACCGAAACGATTCTGCATCTACTACTATTACTTCACACATCGACCGACTACTGCCTGCATCTAGAGTATTAAGTTCATAAGAACATAGCAACCCTTTAAGTAAGATGACATGATGTAGAGGGATAAACTCAAGCAATATGATGAAAACCTCATCTTTTTACCCTTGATGGCAACAATACAATACGTGCCTCGCTACCCTTACTATGTCACTGGGTGAGGACACCGCAAGATTGAACCCAAAACTAAGCACCTCTCCCATTACAAGAAGAACCAATCTAGTTCGCCAAACCGAACCGATAATTCAAAGAGAAATACAAAGATATCAAATCATGCATATAAAAATTCAGAAAAGACTCAAATAAAATTCATAGATAATCTGATCATAAATCCATAATTCATCTGATCTCGACAAACACACCGCAAAAGAATATTACATCGGATAGATCTCCAAAAACATCGAGAAGAACATTGTATTGAAGATCAAAGAGAGAGAAGAAGTCATCTAGCTACTAGCTATGGACCCGTAGGTCTGTGGTAAACTACTCACGCTTCATTGGAAGGGCAAATAGGGTTGATGTAGAAGCCCTCCGTGATTGAATCCCTCTCCGGCAGATTGTCGGAAAAGGCCCCAAGATGGGATCTTACGGGTACAGAAGGTTACGGCGGCGGAAAAATATTTTGGTGGACGCTTCTGGTGGTTTGGGAATATTTCTGAATTTATAGGCCAAAGATTAGGGCTGGAGGACTCCCGGGGGGCCCACAAGCCAGGGGGCGCCTCCCCCCTAGGGCGCGCCCTGAGGGCTTGTGGAGCCCTCGGAACTCTTCTGACTTCCTCTCCAAGTCCTACGGGTGTTTTCTGGTCCAAGAAAAATCATCTCAAAAATTTTATTCCGTTTGGACTCCATTTGATATTTCTTTTCTGTAAAACTCAAAAACAAGAAAAAAAAACAAAAATTGACACTAGGCTCTAGGTTAATAAGTTAGTTTCAAAAATAATATAAAATAGCATATTAATGCATATAAAGCATGCAAAACAGATAATATAATAGCATGAAACAATAAAAAATTATAGATACGTTAGAGACGTATCACGACGCCGCCGACTGCGGGATAGCCGTGGGTGCAACAGCGTGCAGGCCACGTGCCGTGCGTCGAGCCGGAGCATGGGAGGGCGCTGCCCGCCATGGCTGGGGCGAGGCGCAACACCGCTGCCGCTGATGCGGCTCGTCGCCGGGAGAAGGAGAGATGGGGTTGAGGCCTATCGTGTGTGCTACGTCTGCGCCGGGTCCGGCTCTGTCTCGCGCTGGAGCGCATCGTGCGGCGGTCCGTCGTGCGGCATCGGCAGGAGGACGTGCGCGCATCTCTCACCACTCTGGTTGAGGCCGTAGGAGGCCGCCGTGGCCGTCATACCTTGCTGCCATGGACGATAGCCACGGACGCATTGTTCGTTCTCTTCTTGGTAACCGCTTGGGTGAAATCGATCCTGCACATGCATGTGCGTACAAGAGAAATCAATCGATTGCTTGATCATCAATTGATCACAAGAAGGCAAAAAGGGATTAAAAATCTGTTGATTAAGTCCCATCTATACGGCAGTTGCCGATCTGATCTCCATGGCTTTTGTGCCGAGAGCACCATAGAGAGGCATCTCCTCTGTTCCTTTGTAGGCCGAATCGCTCGATTGAATTTGCGCCACGCGCCGGAGGGCGTAGCCGACCGCTGGTTTCCGCGTTGCCGTGGGAAAACTCAATCGATGAGATTGCTCCGCCAGCGAGCGTGCTGATAACGTGTTTCGATCAGAGAACCAGAGACAAGGCACGGAAATGTAAAAGTGAACAATAGTCTTTATTGATGATTGATTACAAGTATATATAGCTTCGAAGGGATGCATCGAACAAACGCGATGGTCCGAAGAGACGCGAGCGGACAGTCGCATCTCTCGTGCATTGGCGGTTAGGGATAATGGAGATTCTTCTTAATTAACACATAAGTTAATTAAAACTCAACAGTATATCGTGCACCGGGGCAATTGGTACTACTGATGCACAGACCCCGTTGCACATTAAAAATATTCAAAAAAAATTAGCGCATTGATACAACACCAATGCATGTTTTCGCAAAAATTCAAATGAAAATTTGAAACATTGCTTGAGATTCAAAAATGACAAATTTGACATATATGTGCTAATGGGCCAAAACTGAAGCTCAACTTTTGTTATGTACTATTGAGTGTCAAATTTATCATTTTCATATCTCGAGCAATGCTTTGAATTTTTGTGAATAGTTTGTGTCAATACAATAATTTTTTCTCGGATTTTTCCAAACATTTTTAAATTTGTAACATGGGACCGGTGCACCGGTAGCACCAATTGCCCCGGTGCACCAGATACATCCCCTGCTATCATAATGACATACTACAACCTTTAGCAACTAAATTTGGATGGTGTGATAAGCAATCCAAACAATTAAAAAAAAAAAAACTTGGTTGGACCTGCTCGTCTCGATGGGCGAGTGGTGGCCAGCTCTCCTGGCCCAGTTTCCATACAAAACCGACCCAAAAAACTAACTGGCCCTGAAATTTTGCAATGTCCCAATAGGCAACATTGACCCATTCCCATCTTGAGATGCCCCTAATTCTTCATTTGCATTGAATGCTAAATCCACCTCCAGTTAGACATGATTTTCTATAGGGGGCGACCATTTTTCCTAGTATAGATTCAAAGTTAAGCCTAAGATCGATATTGCACACAGAGCGATTGGCGCCACCCTCTCGAGGCATGTCAGTCTTACTTCTCACCAACCATAAGTACCAAGTAGTATTCCGTTTCGAAAGAAAAAAAGTACCAAGGAGTAAAGCTACTACCTCTGTGTCCTGAAACCCCAACTGGTTGTACCGTGGCATTGCCTTCACTAGATGGGAACTCAACAACAGCCGGCCGGAACCTTCAACATACACATCTTCCACTTTGCGGAGTAATTTTCTACACACAAATAATATGCTCTTTGTTGATGACTCTTTCTATAGTGATGAATCTTATAATGCTCAAATCCTTGATGAAAACTCTCAAGAGTACTTTGATTCAAATTATCATTATTCATTACTTAGATAATCTCCCTGATAGCATTAATAATGATGAGCTAGAGACTGAAACCTTATATGCCTCCATTTGTTCCTTGCCATACCAATATAGTGCGAGTCCTATTAGAGATGGGTGAACCACCAGTTTCAAAAGAATATTATGAAGCGTTCACCGACAACAATAGTCATGGTAAGATTTTAAAGAAATTGTAACTCTCTAACCCTCTCGTTGCAGATATATGAGAAGACATGTTCACCATGCTCGGTGCATCATCTCTCACTTGAAAGTGAGTACTTATTACTTCAAAAGGTAAATAAAAATAACGTAACGATTGTCTCAATTTCGCTGCACACCTCCTTATATTCTTTTGCAAAAATACACTATCTAATTAACATGAGGAGGGAGGACAATTGTTTTCACCAAATCGTGTAGCTCCAGAAGGGAAGATGGGGTGCAGTACGACCGGGGCTCGTACCAGCTCCAGCCGCGAGAAGAAAACAGTTCCAGACGAGAAGATGGGGTGCAGTACTTTAGAAATCTAGGAATACCATGTTTCTGAAAACGGGTGCACTGCCAATTTGGAACCTTTTTTTTAGTGTATCACAAACTAACAAAATGCAAAATTTACCCATACATGCTCTCCTCAGTGAGCAAAATACTGACGTAAACAAAATATATGTTGAACTTTGATTGGTGAAGGAAGGTTTTGTGCTCTAGGAAACACCTTACCAGCAGGATGGCTGTTGCACGCCAAAGGGATAAAACTCCGTGATTGCGATGAGTTAAACAGAACTTAGACGAACTAACTACCTATCAAAATTATTGTTGTCTAAGTAGTTCATCAAACTTCAACATCCAGCTCAGATACCTACAATAAAGTGATGAAAAACTAAAGTAGGTCAGTACGAGAACATAATGCCAACAGATCTCATATGACGATTGAAGCATGAGATAACATATGCATTGCAAAATAGAAAGTAAAACTAATTACGTATGAAAGCAATTCGCCAATGGATTTCTGATAATATAAGTACAGAACTGATTTCTGGTGTGCATTTAAGAAGATTTTGCATAAATGCCATCAGCAATTCTCACAGGCTTCTGAGAATTCTAAATGTACATCAGTTCTGTCAGTATTAACAGCCTTTTCCTGATTCCACATGAAGTAATGGATACGGAAGGTCAAACAATATGCAATTGCATCTTGATCCTAAGTGTGTAATGTCTTAAATCCTCAAAATCACTCCCTCCGTCTCATAATATAAGATGTTATTACAACCGATAGTGATGTGGCTTTCAGGTTTTATTCACATGTTTATGCAAAGTGCAATAAAATTCTTCTCCTCAGCTTTTCAGGGTCTCACTACAGAAATACCACAAACAAACAGGCAACAAAGATGCAACTTTCAGTTAATATATAAACATATGAACAGCATCCTGAACAAACATTTAAATATATCCGATGAACACATCGCCATTTTATGTAAGCAAGCAGTTGCTATAAAACATACAAATAAAGTGATGTAATACATATATTAAGTTTGTTTGTTTATGGAAATGGTGGAGTCTTGCTATCTTTTCCAAGGAACGTTACATCTTTGATTGAATGATTCCATTTTAGAACTTGTCAGTGAAGAGGACTTGTGGTGGAAGTTGGTAAAAATGATAAACATCAGATTGGTTGAATTTTGTCAGTTCAAGGTAGTACGACCTTGATGGCTGTATCCATATCCAATACATAATACCCAGCACAAACACTCGTATACGTGGGTATGGGGTGAATAAAAAATTAAGACAAATATCATTGCCCGTGGGAAATTTGTGTACACATTGTAGACACATCCAGGTACAGCCCGGCCCAACATGAGGTGCGGGAGTTAACCTAATTGAGGCCACTGTCCTCCCCGTCCAATGGAGCAGACACTCGAGCGTGCTCCTCCATGTTGCAAAGCTAAAGAAGTACAAACAGCAAAGCCAAAACATGTGTTCTTCACATCCACCACTGGGAATGATTGTGTAAGTGCTGCTTCATCAAGCTTGAACACCGGAGGGCACCTAATTATTTTTATGACATATTAAGTATCATCCATTACCGAAAATAATTTTTAAAATGTATCTCATGCGTCTCTATCATGATGCATAGGCTGTACCTGGCTACATCTTGGCAGATGCAGAACCCTACTTCAGTACTACCTACATCACTTTCTTATGTGTAAGTACTTGATATATATGGAAAATCCATTTTAACACTACCTAGCAGTAGAGCAAAACACAGTCCAGAAAAAATAGGACAATACAAGTCACAACTACTGGGGTGTGGCGCTTAAGATTGGCCTTCCCCTACAGAACTCATTGGAGAAAAATTAGGCCCACAAAAAATAACATGAACCAATAATTATGCATGAGTAGCATCTGCATGAGATGCAATGCAAGCAGATAGGTGAAGAAAATGTATTCCAGTCATGCCCTTTCCAAGCAAAGGTAGTCAACTGAAATTCCTGCCAGTTCAAAACTAAAAGGGTACCCTAACTAAAAAGGATAGAATTCCATAGCAAAGTTATTACGAATGCATGCTTCGAAACTAACAGGAAGTCCTTTTAAAAGATTGGTTGTGAACGGGAAACATATGCACCCTACATGATGTTCCGATATTTTTTATTAGTTAAAATTAGATGGAAATTTGATTGGTGAGACGAATGTAATTTATAAGCAAGAAAATGCACTAACAATTAACAATTTCCCATATTCAGGAACTGTAACAGACTGTCACTACAATCGCAGCAGAAATAGTAAAGCATTTTCTGCATAAGGATACAGAAAAAGGATACAGCTGACGGTATTAACCCAGGTGCCTGTATTACACAGTATACTGCAAGATCATGTCAAACAGTTGTGTAAAATTAAGTGCCGAACAATAAAAAGAACCAAAAATATTGCAAATGAGTAAGCATACCTGAGATCAACGGGAAAATGTACTCTGTTCCTCAGTAATTCAGATCACGCTTTCTTATATGATGTTCACGGGGATGGGTCGCATCATGGTATGCTTCACGAGGATCCTCATCAGAATATCTGCTTTCGGGATCATATCTATCACTGAACTGGTCTTTGTTCCCAGGTATTGATCCATGTCTGCTCTGAGTAGTTCTGGTTATATCATTGCTTTTATCTCCTGGCATGCCGCCGTATTCTCTTTCCGAGGATTTTGGTGTTCGTGTGGACCATACTGAACGATCACTTGATTCAGAATGGTAATCTGGGATGTTCTTTTTATACTTATTACCATATTTCCTATGATCATTGGTGTTTCTTTTATGTGTGTAATCATGCTGGTCAGAATAGCCTCGATTCATTGCATTTCCTGATTCTCTGATCCCTCCTTTCTCATGCTCAGATAAACTTTGGTGATGGTGTCCACTATTTTCATATCTTATGTTCATATATGAATCCCTTGTGTCATGGCTCCTTGATGCAGTATGTGGTGAGTTCTCACGGCTAGGTAATCGAGAACCCAAAACAGCCTTATCACAAGAGCTTCCTTGGTAAGCGCCTCCATTAGAATTGGTCTCAAGTATATTTTGTGCAATGTCACCAGGAGCTTCCCCTAGACCTGCTTGTTTTATTTCCGCCATGTGCTCATCAATTATATCTCTTAATATCTTCAAGATATAGAAAAAAAATTGAAATGCGTCAAACATGAGACCTATATCTTGGTCCAGACAAGTTTCAGAAGTTAACTTAGCAAGAGGGTATGCAGCATGCACAAAGGTTTCATCAACAATATAAATGATGTAAGATTGATTAATCTTAAAAAATGAAACTGTATTAAAACAGAAAATTTAGGGAAAACAAAAAATTTAGACCTAATCAGATACAAATAGGACATTATACTGGGATGACATTCCCTGTCAGGCGTACCCAAACAGTGAATAATGTTGCACACAACAAAATTTCAATGTTAAATCTACTCCATGTTAGTCCCGCGCGTCGATAGATACAAAATTTCGCGACGCATAGCTTCGTGAAACACTTTATTTCTGAGCTCGACATTATCAATGTGTTGCCCCGCGCATCGACGAACAATTCACCTATACGCTTGGCTGGTCAGCCGAGCTGGAGCTTGGAGGTCAACCCCCATGGGGCAGATGAAAATCAATGTGGACGGTGGGCTTTCCGACACTAATGGGGTAGGAGCAGCGGCAGCAGTATGTAGAGATCATAACGGATTGTATCTGAGTTCTTCGGCATTGGTGGTTCCCGGAGTTACTGATCCGGCAGTCTTGGAGGCCATAACCTGTCGCGAGGCACTTACACTACCAGAAGATCTATCTCTTCAGAGCTTCATGGTGGCGTGTGATTGCAAGCCAGTAGTTGATGACATACATGATGGAAAGGGAGGAGCTCATTTGACAGTGATTAGAGAAATATTGCTCCGTAGATCGAATTTTAGTAGCTGTAGTTTTATTTATGAAAAGTAGAGCATTGAATGTTGATGCACACAACCTTGCCAAACACTCTTTGTTGCTTGATCAGGGTCGCCACTTGTGGCTTTTCTCCCCGCATGACCCAGCTTGTATCCCTCTTAATGTCCGAGTTAATCAATAAAGTGTTGGCACCCCTAAAAAAACATTCTTTTTGTTGTTGCTTGACGTTATAAAAAGAAAAGCAACAGGGGGAGAGGTGGTCTACTGTGATACAAGGTGGGATTGGTTTTTTCTGATTTATTTTTTAAGCAAACAAAGTATATATAAGCTAGTTAAATTATTTTTTGAAAAGTTATATAAAAGTTCTATTTTTCTATTGCGTATCGTTCTTTCTTTTATTTAGACTTTGTCATGTTACATGAGAGAACAGATGAGCAGGAGACAAGTCTAACCATGACGGCGAAGACCTCCAATGGCTCCTCAACCTACCCCAAAGTCCGCCCACCGTGCCCGAGTGTCGCGTCGAGCACCAGGAGCAGCCCCGGGAACACAATGACCGCCACCACTCCCCTTCCACCGTTGTCGCGCGACCACTACCGCCACAACCCGCCGAAGCATGATTTCCCACGCTTCACGGGCAACGTGCCACTGGTTCTACCTCCGTCGCACCTATTTCGACCTCTACCAATGCCACCGGAGCAGTGGGTGACCACCACCGTTTTGTGCATGGAAGGCCACGCCACGTTGTGGTGCCAAGCATACAAGCGTCTCCACCAACTCGACGACTTGCCACGTTCATCGCAGATGCACGCAGAGTTCGGCCAAGACGAGTTCGACGGCCTCCTCCACCGTCTGCACCACCTCAAGCAAACGAGCACCGTCACTGGCTACCACACGGCCTTCAAATCGTTTATGTACCTTCGCGGAGTTCGTCACGCTGGATCCAATCGTTTATGGGAAGCCCCTGTTCGACGACGCAATCCATGCCCTTGAGTCTTTGTACATGTTGTCGCGGGCACTGACAGGCACGATGCAGTATGTGCTTTGGTGGGTAACTAGGTCATGCTACTTCTCTCATCCACTTCGGCAACAACACCCACACGTTCGTCAACGTCGCCTTCGCCGAGCGCGCGGGGTGTACCGTGCAAGACGCCACCCCAGTGACCTTTGACAAGAACGGCGACACGCTGCAGTCCACACGTTCACCACCGACATGCGTCTTCCTCAGATGGGCGTCTACGATGCAGTTCTCGACGTGTACTAGCTAGCCCAGTTCAACCCGATGAACCATCACCGAAGCCTCAAGACCATGGAGTTCCGCCATGACAACAACATCAAACTACAAGGTGTGCCCACTCCTATAGTGCCCGCCCTCACGGAGATTCACGTCGAGCAGCTCTGCAAGTGGCTGCAAGGAAACGAGGTGTGGGCGCTTGCGGTCGTCGACTCGACTCACCTCGCCGACCAAGACGCATCACTACCACCGCCTTTGCAAGCTCTTTTGGACAACTACAGTGATTTCTTCCAAGAGTCCAAGACGCTGCCGCCACATCGCGTGTTTGATCACGCAATCCCGCTTGGGCCGGGGCTCCGCCACCCAACGCACACCTGTACCACTATTCACCACTCACGAAGGACGAGATCAAGTGTCAGCCCTTCGCTGCTTCGGTGCTCCTCTGCGTCGACTACCGCCGCCTCAACAACATTACCGTAAAGAACAAGTTTCTGATGCCGATCATCAACGAGCTCCTTAACGAATTGGCCGGTGAGCGCTATTTCTCCAAGGTCGACCTCTGTGCCGAGTATCATCAGGTACGCACGTGCCCAGGCGACGAGGCCGAGCCGGCGTTCAAGACCGACCATGGCCACTTCCAATTGCGGGTGATGTCGTTCAGCCTCACGAATGCGCCAGCAACCTTCCAGTGCCTCATGAACTCTGTCTTTGCTCTCGTGACACACAAATTAGTCATCGTCTTCCTGCATGATATCCTGACGTACAACGCCTCTTTCGACGAGCACTTGGGCCATCTTCGTCAGGTGATCAACACTGAGCCAACATCAGCTCTACGCCAAGTGCTCCAAATGCTCGTTCACATGGCTCTCCATCCACTACCTCGGCCACGCCATCTCGACTGTCGGCGTCGCCACTGACGCCACTGAACTGGAGAAATCAGCCATCCCCCGCTAGCCCCAACCATCCTTTCCGACAGAGCCGCGGGCCTTTCTCGACCTTACCGGTTATGATCACAAATTTGTGCACAATTACAGTGTGATCACCAAGCCCCTGGAATTGCTCCTCGGCAAAAATGATTTCAGTGGTCTGAAGCCACAATAACTTTCCAGCAACTGAAGCAGGCAGTGACTACTACCCCGGTGTTGGCCCTGCCAGATTTTTCGCTGCCATTCACTGTGAAGACAAACGCCTAAGACACTGGAATCAATGTTGTCTTGATGCAACAAGGCCATCAGCCGAGCGCTCGATGTGAACAACCGCAAGCTCTCAGTCAACAAGAATTTTTGGCGGTGATGATGGCGATGGATCATTGTCGACCGTACCTTCAACGCGTCCAATTCAACATGTTGACCGACGACAAGTCTATGCACACTCGGCGAGCAATAGCTGGGGTTCAATCTTGAGCGCAAAGCCATAGCAAACTAGGCAGCTTGCAGTTCAGCTTCAAGTACCAGCGCGGGGCGGAGAACACGGCGGTAGATTCTCTATTGCATGTGGGCCATCTATTCATCATAACAACGACCTCATCTTGCCAACCCTCGTGGATCCAGGAGGTATGCAACTCTTATGCAAGTGACGTGAAGGCCTCTGAGCACTGGCAGTTCGCAACCAAGATGACTAGGGCCATGAACTGGATCGCGGCGTGATAAGTACGGCGACAGGCTATCAATTGGCGACAATGTTGCGCTGGAGACGAAGCTCATCACCAAGCTCCACGCGTCCACCATGGGTGGCCATTCTGGCATTCGCGCCACTTACCTGTGCCTCAAGAATCTGTTCTTCTGGCCTGGCATGAAGGTCCACGTCGAGGAATTTGTCAAACAATGCGCCGTTTGCCAACAGACGAAGCACGAGCACGCCGGGCACACTACAACTGCCGCCGATTCCGGCACGCATCTGGGGCGAAGTTACCTTGGACTTCATTGAAGGATTGTCGCGCTCGGGCGGCGCCAACATCATCCTGATGGTCGTCACCCGGTTGTTCATCCTGCTGCATCATCCCTTCACTGCTCCACAAGTCATGTACGCCTCCTTGGACAACTTCATCAAGCTCCACGGCGTCCCAGAATCCATTCGAACAAGATCTTCACAGTTCCTTCTGGCGAGAGTTGTTCGCACCCATGGGCATTAAGCTGCTCTACACCACGGCTTACCATCCACAAGACAACCAGAGCGAGCACGTCAACCACTACGTCGAATACTACCTGAGTTGCGCCGTCCACGACACCCTCGCTGCTTGAGTTTTGGTACAACTCCGGCTACCATAGTATGACTGGTTGTATGCCATTCACTCTACGTTGTGGAGCCCAATTTAGCGCCCTGCCCAATCTCTTCCACGACAAGACGATGAGCTCTCTACAAGGTCTCGCGGGGAAGCACCGACAATTCACCGACATGTTCAAGTCCCATCTCCGCGCTCAACACTACATGAAGCATCAGGCGAACCGCAAGCGCACGAAGCACGAGTTCGCGATCGGGGAACAAGTTCTATTGAAGCTGCAGCCCTACGTTCTATCGTATGTCATCAGCAAGCCATCCCTGAATCACGCCTATAAGTTTTTCGGCCCATACAAGATCTTCCCTCGCTTCGGTTCTCTCGCCTACAAGCTCGACTTACCACCCGACAGCAAGATCCATCCGGTTTTCCATGTTTCGCAGCTCCAACCCTTTAAGCTGGATCACATTTCGGTCTTTCAGCAAACTACCTGCACCTCCCGACCTGTGACCTGCAGCCACAAGCAATCCTTGAGCGTCGTCTCATCAAGGAAGGTAACGCGGCTATTCCGCGGGTGCTCGTTCCCTGGGCCACTATGTCGTGGCGAGCACGACCTGGGAACTTTTCCCGGGAATGGACCTCGACGGCGGAGATCCATCCCAAGGAAGGGCAAATGTCATGCACTCCCAACTAGATGGTCTATTTACTGTGACAGGGTTGCTGTACAAGTGTTCACGTATGAAGAAAAGTCCCTCCCTCCCTCCCTCCCTCCCTCCCTCGCTCTCTCTCTCTCCTACTCCTCCTACCTCTCGATCTCACCCTCTTCTCACCTACCAATCCATTCCCTCATGTTCAATCCATAGCAGGGTCGCTACACACAGCGCCCAAATGCAACCTTCCCCGTCCCCGACCTCCCAACGGCCACCACTATCAACTATCCCCTCAAGAACTTATGCCGTGACAACTTTTAGGATGACTTAAGAGAAATGAAATTACTTGCAAATTTGAAATTTAAAATGTACCTCTGTTGGATTTCGCTTCATTTTCTTCCCACGGTAAGACATTCTTCTTCTCTTGTAATCCCGTTCTTCAGCTAGCAGCTCCTCCCTTGTCTTGGACCTACCAGATTCCTTTTCAAGTGATGAGAGAAGTAAATAATTAAATTCTAGTAAATTCGATAGTAGTGATAATTTATGAAATTTGATCATTTATCAAATTTGATCATTTATCACCACTCATTCATAATTTTTATGTAAAATATCTTTATATCCCTGTGTAAATATAATTTAGGCCCCATTGGGAACACAGGAATTCAAAAACGTAGGATGACTGCAGCAATTGAGATGTCATGTAACATCAATTCCTACAGGAATCCAAAGTATAGGAATACTTTAAAACTGCCATTTGGATACCACAAAGGAAAAATGCAGAAAATCTGGACACAAGGAGAACAAAACATGAGTCAAGACCTCGTGTTTGTTTTTCTCCAAACTTCATGTAAATTGCCCAATTTCATAGGGATTTCATAGGAATCTTTGTGAGCCATTCCTTTATTCCAAACAGCACCGTAGGAAGTTTTCCTATAGGAATTAAATCTCCAAATTCATACCATTTTCCTTTATTCCAATCATATTATGTTTTTCGATTACTCGGCAAAACCTTGATTTAATAAATATTAGTAAACAAAGAGAACAAGCATGGAAAAATAGTACTCCCTTCGATCCATGGGAATACATAGAGATCAAGGATCAGAAAAGAAAAAGAAAAATCCTAGCGCTGCTACAGCATGAACCAGCATAAATTGACAATTCCGCATACATTATGTTCGCAAAAAATTTGTCAATAGTAGGTTAGTGTAAATCAAGAGAACACTGGAACATGTAGAAATATCAGCATGGTATCTGGATTCTAGAGAAGTGCTTCTGACGAAGTACATGACTTTACCTGGTTATCCATTTGACGTGGTAGAATTCCATCATAATCCAGAACAGCTCTGTAGTTTGGTCGCTTTGAACGCTCATCACAGCCTTGCTTCAGTATTTGTGAATATTCAAGTAACCTGTCGAGAATCAAATGTATTGGTCATGGTTGAAATTTCTTACCAAACCAAACTAAACTAATTAACTAATCACAATCTGAGGAAATGCATTCCAATGATGATTACTCATCATCATCACAAATTACAATCTATGTGCGACACGCTCCTTGAGCAAGATCTGCATGAGCAGTGTCAGAGTTTGTTTTCAACTGAACAGTGTCATTGTTATTTATTAAGATCTGCATGAGCATATTCGCTTGATCTGCAATGCTGGATTAAGTAAGTAACAGTAAGGTTCAAGAAAGCATACAGCTGATATTTGGATGGGCGTGGTGCTTGCAGAGCCCTAATCTTCTTATCCAGGGACAACCTCTCATGTAAGGCTGCAATGGCAGCAGCAACCTGGGAGACAAAAATAGGGCATGTCCCAGTATCTCTCAACTCACATCCTTTTTCACTAGCGCCTCCAGCAACACCATCTCCAACACCGACAGCCAAACAAGACCCCAACCTAAGAATTGCCTCCTTCACCGCCGTAATCGCGAAGAACCAGCCATTGCCCTTCCCATACAAAACCTCGAGCTGCCTCGCCAACCACGAGACACCATCAACCAGCCTGGGGCACTCGAACCGCACAGCCCTCGGATCAAGACGAAACTCCTCGCTCTCCCCCTTGGGCAGGCGTTCCAGCGAGCACCCTGCCTCCGCCGCCGCCGCCTTCAGACACAGCCTGACCAGCAAAAACACATGGTCTCGACTGGCCGCATCAATCACGATACCATATCTCGGTGAGCTCGCGAGCAACCAGCGCCGCAGCTCGACTTCCCACTGCAGGGCGCCTAGCCGCAGTGCCTCCACCACGCGGGCCGCAGCGTAGGAGTACGCCCCGGGGGGATGGTGGCTACCCCAGGAGTCCACCTCCCGACGCAGGAGGCAGAGCTCGGACGGGAGGATGCGGGGAGGAGAGGAGAGGGTTGGGGCGGCAGTGGAGGAGGCGAAGTCTGCACACTCGGCGGCGAGGAAGGCGGGGAGGGAGGACGAGGCGGGCGGTTGGTTGGTGGTGCGGACGACGGCTGGGCAGTCGTGGTAGGGGGCGGGCGCAGCCGGGAGGGGGAGGGGGATTTCGGAAGTCGGTGAAGAGGGGAAAGATGGGAGCGGGGTGGTGGGCGCAGGTGCGGGGAGAGTGGAGGAGGTGGCGATCGTCGCCGTGGTGGTGGTGGAGCAGGGGAGGAATGGGGAAGGGAGGGAGGATAGAGCGGAAGAGGCGGCGGAGAGGAGGGACCGCAGGTGGGCGAGAACGGACGGCACCGCGGGTGGTGGAGGCGGCGTCTCCATGGGAGGCGAATGAGGAATCTGGTTCGGTCGGCGGAGGAAGAGATCCGCTATATTCTCGCCGGCCCGTAAAATTCCGGCGGTTTTATAGCAGACCACGTATAACGCGCGAAGCCGCATAATTCCAGCGAGTACACGAGCTCGGCCTAATTTTTTGACCAAAACAGAGTCCGTATATAAGTCCGGTCCGTAAATTTTTTTACAGTGGCCCGCAAACCGCACCCCGAAGCCGTATAACTACGGGTTTGCGGGGCAGATATGGGTCGAAACCCTATCCCCCCGTCGCCGCGTTTCCCCGCGATTCCCCACTCACTCCTTCGCATTTCTCGCCGTCGGTGAGCCACGTCCCGCCTCCAGCCGCCATGTGGGGCGGTATGTGGAGCTCCGGCGGGGGCGACGACCCCGAGCGCGAGCAGTGTGTCCGCACGGACGGCTCGAGGAAGCGCGCAACCCGGAAGTGGACCAACCAAGGTCTCCAGCCGCCGGCAAGGCTCCTCCGTCGCGAGACGGAGGGTCGCGACGGAGGAGTACAACCGCCGGCACGGGAGGACGCCCTCCTCGGTCGCGGGCTCCTCCTCTGCCGCGTGGCTCACCTCCGGCGCGGGGGGCCCTTCCAGCGCGGCGCTTCTCCCCATGAAGAGGGAGCCGGAGGAGGACGAGCTCGTCGTCGTCAAGCGGGAGTCGGAGGAGATCCCGCGCCGAGGCGTCATCGGTCCCGAAGATTTCGTCGGCGGCGATGTCGAGGCGGTCGCGGCCGCGATTGCCGCACGGAGCTTGTAAGAGGAGGAGGAGCGCCGCCGCCGCCACGACGAGGAGATCCAAGAGCTCATTTTCAAGCAGGCGGTCGCGGCCAACCTCGCCGCGAAGGAGAAGGACGATGAGTGGCGGCGCGTCCGCGAGGAGCAGAAGAAGATGTACATCGACCTCGTCAGCTCCGACGAGGAGGACTGACCGACGACTGAGCTCCTCCACCGCGTCGGCCTCGCCTCCGCGAGCTCGTCCATTTTGGTAGCCGCCGCGAGCCCGCAGATCCCCCCCTCTAGTAGTAGATCAATGTAGTATATGATGAACTATGATCAATGTAGTATGTAGATGAACTATGAATGATCAATGTCGTTGCAATTTCTCCCGCGAAAGCTTTTTTTTAAATTTTACAGTTTCATATACGGGGTCTATTCTGCAGCGCACGATTTCGCCCCACAAAACAGATGTTCCTCGAACTGTAAACGCGTTATGCGGGTCGGCATTATACGGGGTCTGCTAGAGATGCTCTAAGCTTCCTGAATCCTAAAAAGTGCAGTTGTTCGCGTTTGTTTTCTCGAGCACACACGTCTCTGTGCCGCCGTTGGATCCGCATCGGACACCAGGCGCCGCGTTGTGCCGTTGGATCCGCATCACGTGGACACCAGGCATCGCGCGGTCTGTGATACGTCTCTGTCGTATCTATAATTTTTGATTGTTTCATGCCAATATTCTAGAACTTTCATATACTTTTGGCAACTTTTTATACTATCTTTGGGACTAACATATTGATCCAGTGCCCAGTGTCAGTTCCTGTTTGTTGCATGTTTTTTGTTTCGCAGAATATCCATACCAAACGAAGTCCAAACGCGATAAAAACTTACGAAGATTTTTTTGGAATATATGTGATTTTTGGGAATTTGAATCAACGCGAGACAATGCTCGAGGGGCCCACAAGCCCTGGAGGCGCGCCCCCCTCCCCAGGGCGCGGCCAGGAGGCTTGTGGTCACCCCGTAAGGCGGTTGGTGCCCTTCTTCGACCACGAGAAAGCTAATATCCGGATAAAAACCGTGTTAAAATTTCAGCCCAATTGGAGTTACGGATCTCCGGGAATTTAAGAAACGGTGAAAGGTCAGAATCTGGAAACACAGAAACAGAAGGAAACAGAGAGAGATATCCAATCTTGGAGGGGATCCCGCCCCTCCACCGCCATGGAGGCCATGGACCAGAGGGGAAACCCTACTCCCATCTAGGGGGAGTTCAAGGAAGAAGAAGAAGGAGGGGGCTCTCTCCCCCTCTCTCCCGGTGGCGCCGGAACGCCGCTGGGGCCATCATCGTGATGGCGATCTACACCAACAACTTTGTCGCCGTCATCATCAACTCTCTCCCCCTCTATGCAGCGGTGTAACCTCTCTTTTACCCGTTGTAATCTCTACTTAAACATGGTGCTCAACGCTATATATTATTTTTCAATGATGTATGGCTATCCTATGATGTTTGAGTAGATATGTTTTGTCCTATGGGTTGATTGATGATCATGATTGGTTTGAGTTATATGTTTTATTATTGGTGCTGTCCTATGGTGCTTTCCGTATCACGCAAGCGTGAGGAATCCCCAATGTAGGGTTTGCAATATGTTCATGATTCGCTTATGGTAGGTGGCGTGAGTGACAGAACCACAGACCCGAGTAAGTAGGTTGTTTGTGTATGGGAGTAAAGAGGACTTGATACCTTATAATGCTATGGTTGGGTTTTATCTTAATGATCTTTAGTAGTTGCGGATACTTGCTAGAGTTACAATCATAAGTGCATATGATCCAAGTAGAGAAAGTATGTTAGCTTATGCCTCTCCATCATATAAAATTGCAATAATGATTACCGGTGTAGTTATCGATTGCCTAGGGACAAATAACTTTCTTGTGTGACAAAAAGCTCTCTACTAAAACTAACTTAGTTGTTTCTTTATCTAAACAGCCCCTATCTTTTATTTATGTATTCTTTATTATCTTGCAAACATATCCCTTTACACCTACAAAGTACTTCTAGTTTCATACTTGTTGTAGGTAAAGCGAACGTTAAGCGTGCGTAGAGTTGTATCGGTGGTCGATAGAAATTGAGGGAATATTTGTTCTACCTTTAGCTCCTCGTTGGGTTTGATACTCTTACTTATCGAGAAAGGCTACAATTGATCCCCTGTACTTGTGGGTTATCAAGACCTTTTTCTGGCGTGGGTGAATATTCTCGTGTGTGCTTGTTTGCTTTATCACTAAGTAGATTTTATTTGCTGTTCTAAGTTGTTCTCTATCTTTAGTTATGGATATGGAACACGAAATACCAAAAAAAGGTGTACTTGCTACTCATGGAGATGGGAACCTCCTAAAACCCTCGATGCTCGCTATGTGGAAAATATTAAACACTATTTTGATAATCCTGAGAAAACCCCATTCAACTTGATAATGGGAGACACGTTGGATCAACATGAATACTTTAGGGATTATCGCTTGACTCTGAAAGGGAAACTGTTATGGAATCAAATTCATATGTTGCATTGGTATGCTTGGAATTTATGCCGGATATATGATTATACTTGCTGCTCTAGTATGAAGTCTCCACACCTTCCCTTTTCATGTAAATTTAGTGATAATGAAACCTTGGCTTCTTATGCTAATGGTATATATGATTACTATGATGTGGAACAAATAGAAGAATTTGTTGCTTTTAAGGGTGCTTATGAAATTGAATCTTTGTTTGAAAAGTGTGAAAATTATGATGATGTTATTTACAGACCTGAAAATTTTGCTATACTTAAATATTGCTATGAGAATTATGAATATAATGCCGATATTAATGAGTTTATTGAGAAAGTCTCCGCTATCCAAGAAGAGACTAATATTTTGCAGGAATCTGTGGAAGAAGAAATTGATGACACTGTAAGCTCATTAGATGAAAAAGATGAGGAGGAGAGCGAAGAACAAAGGAAGGAAGAGCGGATTGATCACCCGTGCCCACCTTCTAATGAGAGTAACTCTTCAACTCATACATTGTTTAATTTACCTTCATGCTTACTGAAGGATGATAGCTATGATAATTGTTATGATCCCTTGGATTCCTTTAAAATTTCCCTTTTTGATGAAATTGATGCTTGCTATGCTTGTGGCCATGATGCCAATATGAATGATGCTTATGGAGATGAACTTGCTATAGTTCCTTATGTTAAGAATGAAATTGTTGCTATTGCACCCACGCATGATAGTCCTATTATCTTTTTGAATTCTTCTAACTGCACTATACCGGAGAAGTTTGCGCTTATTAAGGATTATATTGATGGGTTGCGTTTTACCGTTACACATGATGATTTTGATAGATATAATATGCATGTGCTTGATGCTCCTACTTGCAATTATTATGAGAGAGGAACTACATCTCCGCCTCTCTATGTTTCCAATACAATAAAATTGCAAGAAACTGTTTATGATATGTATTGGCCTTTACTTTGTGTGCATGAATTGTTCTTTTATGACATGTCGATGCATAGGAAGAGAGTTAGACTTCGTTGTTGCATGATATATGTTGCTTTGTGCTCAGTACTAAATTATAAATCATTGTTAATTAAAATTGGCTTTGATATACCTTGGGATCCGGGTGGATCCATTACTTGAGCACTATATGCCTAGCTTAATGGCTTTAAAGAAAGCGCTGCCAGGGAGACAACCCGGAAGTTTTAGAGAGTCATTTTATTCTGTTGAGTGCTTTTAAAAAGTTTTAAAACAAAAAAATAAAGTGGGGAACCTAAAACTTTTCAAAAAAGAAAAGTGAAAGTAAGAAGGATGAGCACCGTTGAAGTGGGGGAGCTCCTTGAACTTTGTTCATGCCCATGGAAACTTTGCAAATCTTGAATTATATAAACTTCTCAACAAAAATAATTATCCCCTTGTACAAATCCTTTGTATTATAAAAATAATGTGCCAAGATTTGCATTTAGGATGATTAGATTGCTTGTTTGGTATGTGGAGTGCAAAAACAGAAACTTCGGCTGTGGTGCATGAATTTACATTTTTTACTGGAACGTCAAAAGTTTCTGAAATTTTTACACAGTACTGCTATACAAATTTTTTTTGCCCTAATTTTTTCAGAATTTTTGGAGTTACAGAAGTATGGTTAATGTTCAGATTACTACAGACTGTTCTGTTTTTTATAGATTCTGTTTTTTATGCATTGTTTTGCGTGTTTTGATGAATCTATGGATTGTATCGGTGATATAAGCCGTGGTGAAGTTAGAGTACAGTAGCTATAATGCAAAAATAAAATATGAATGGGTTTGCAACAATACTTAAAGTAGTGATTTGCTTTATTATACTAACGGATTTCACGAGGGTTTTGTTAAGTTTTGTGTGATTGAAATTTTCAAGTTTTGGGTGAGACCACGATGGATGAAGGAATAAGGAGTGGCAAGAGCCTAAGCTTGGGGATGCCCGAGGCACCCCAAGGTAATATTCCTAGGAGCATGTGTATTAGTACTTTGTTTTGATAGCTAATAAACTTTTGCAATAAGTATGTGAGTTCTTTATGACTAATGTTGTGTCCATGGATTATATGCACTCTTACCCTTCGACCATTACTAGCCTCTTCGGTACCGTGCATTGCCCTTTCTCACCTCGAGAGTTGGTGCAAACTTCACCGGTGCATCCAAACCCCATGATATGATACGCTCTATCACACATAAACCTCCTTATATCTTCCTCAAAACAGCCACCATACCTACCTATTATGGCATTTCCATAGCCATTCCGAGATATATTGCCATGCAACTTCCATCATCATCATATACATGACTTGAGCATTCATTGTCATATTGCTTTGCATGATCGTAAGATAGCTAGCATGATATTTTCATGGCTTGTCCATTTTTTGATATCTTTGTTATGCTAGATCATTGCACACCCTGGTACACTGCCAGAGGCATTCATATAGAGTCATATTGTTCTAGATATCGAGTTGTAATATTGAGTTGTAAGTAAATAAAAGTGTGATGATCATCATTATTAGAGCATTGTCCCAGTGAGGAAAGGATGATGGAGACTATGATTCCCCCACAAGTTGGGATGAGACTCCGAACGAAAAATAAAATAAAATAAGAGGCCAAAAAAAGAAGAGCCCAAAAAAACAAAAAACAAAAAATGAGAGAAAAAGAAAGAAGGGGCAATGCTACTATCCTTTTACCACACTTGTGCTTCAGAGTAGCACCATGTTCTTCATATAGAGAGTCTCTTGAGTTATCACTTTCATATACTAGTGGGAATTTTCATTATAGAACTTGGCTTGTATATTCCGATGATGGGCTTCCTCAAATGCCCGAGGTCTTCATGAGCAAGCAAATTGGATGCACACCCACTTAGTTTTCAGTTTGAGCTTTCATACACTTATAGCTCTTAGTGCATCCGTTGCATGGCAATCCCTACTCCTTGCATTGACATCAATTGATGGGCATCTCCATAGCCCATTGATTAGCCGCGTCGATGTGAGACTTTCTTTCTTTTTGTCTTCTCCACACAACCTCCACCATCATATTCTATTCCACCTATAGTGCTATATCCATGGCTCACGCTCATGTATTGCATGAAAGTTGAAAAAGTTTGAGAACACCAAAAGTATGAAACAATTGCTTGGCTTGTCATCGGGGTTGTGCATGATGAAATACTTTGTGTGGTGAAGATGGAGCATAGCCAGATGATATGTCCATTTTGCATCATGCTTTTATGTTGATATTTATTGCATTATGGGCTGTTATTACACATTATGGCACAATACTTATGCCTTTTCTCTCTTATTTTACAAGGTTTACATGAAGAGGGAGAATGCCGGCAGCTGGAATTCTGGGCTGGAAAAGGAGCAAATATTAGAGACCTATTCTGCACAACTCCAAAAGTCCTGAAACTTCACGGAGAGTCATTTTGGAATTAATAAAAAATATTGGGTGAAGAAAGCACCAGAGGGGGGCCACCAGCCATCCACAAGGGTGGAGGGCGCGCCCTACCCCCCTGGGCACGCCCCCTGCCTTGTGGGCCACCTGGCAGGCCCCCGATGCCCATCTTCTGCTATATGGTGTGTTTTGACCTGGAAAAAATCAGAAGGAAGCTTTCGGGATGAAGCGCCGCCGTCTCGAGGCGAAACTTGGGCAGAACCAATCTAGGGCTCCGGCGGAGCTGTTCTGCCGGGGAAACTTCCCTCCGGGAGGGGGAGATCGAAGCCATCGTCATCACCAACGATCCTCTCATCGAGAGGGGGTCAATCTCCATCAACATCTTCACCAGCACCATCTCCTCTCAAACCCTAGTTCATCTCTTGTATCCGATCTTTGTCTCAAAACCTCAGATTGGTACCTGTGGGTTGCTAGTAGTGTTGATTACTCCTTGTAGTTGATGCTAGTTGGTTTATCCGGTGGAAGATCATATGTTCAGATCCTTAATGATAATTAATACTCCTCTGATTATGAACATGAATATGCTTTGTGAGTAGTTACGTTTGTTCCTGAGGACATGGGAGAAGTCTTGTTATAAGTAATCATGTGAATTTGGTATTCGTTCGATATTTTGATGAGATGTATGTTGTCTTTCCTCTAGTGGCGTTATGTGAACGTCGACTACATGACACTTCACCATGATTTGGGCCTAGGGGAAGGCATTGGGAAGTAATAAGTAGATGATGAGTTGCTAGAGTGACAGAAGCTTAAACCCTAGTTTATGCGTTGCTTCGTAAGGGGCTGATTTGGATCCATATGTTTCATGCTATGGTTAGATTTATCTTAATTCTTCTTTCGTAGTTGCGGATGCTTGCGAGAGGGGTTAATCATAAGTGGGAGGCTTGTCCAAGGAAGGGCAGCACCCATGCACCGGTCCACCCACATATCAAATTATCAAAGTAACGAACGCGAATCATATAAGCATGATGAAAACTAACTTGACAACAATTCCCATGTGTCCTCGGGAGCGCTTTGCTTTATATAAGAGTTCATCCAGGCTTGTCCTTTACTATAAAAAGGATTGGGCCACCTTGCTGCACCTTAGTTACTTTTGTTACTTGTTACTCGTTACGAATTATCTTATCATACAACTATCTGTTACCGATAATTTCAGTACTCGCAGAGAATACCTTGCTAAAAACCGCTTGTCATTTCCTTCTGCTCCTCGTTGGGTTCGACACTCTTACTTATCGAAAGGACTACGATAGATCCCCTATACTTATGGGTCATCAAGACTCTTTTCTGGTGCCGTTGCCGGGGAGTGAAGCGCCTTTGGTAAGTGGAATTTGGTAAGGAAACATTTATATAGTGTGCTGAAATTTACTGTCACTTGTCACTATGGAAAATAATCCTTTGAGGGGCTTGTTCAGGGTATCTTCACCTCGACCGGAAGAGCAAAGAGTTGCCCCTCAACCTACTGCTCCTACTGAAAATATTTATTATGAAATTCCTTCGGGTATGATAGAGAAACTGCTAGCTAATCCTTATACAGGAGATGGAACACTACATCCTAATATGCATCTAATCTATGTGGATGAAGTTTGTGGATTATTTAAGCTTGCAGGTTTGCCCGAGGATGAAGTCAAGAAGAAGGTCTTCCCTTTATCTTTGAAGGAGAAGGCATTGACATGGTATAGGCTATGCGATGATATTGGGACTTGGAACTACAATCGATTGAAATTTGAATTTCATCAGAAGTTTTATCCTATGCATCTGGTTCATCGTGATCGGAATTATATTTATAATTTTTGGCCTCATGAAGGAGAAAGTATCGCTCAAGCTTGGGGGAGGCTTAAGTCAATGTTATATTCATGCCCCAATCATGAGCTCTCAAGAGAAATTATTATTCAAAAAATTTATGCTCGGCTTTCTCATAATGATTGATCCATGCTCGATACTTCTTGTACTGGTTCTTTTATGAAGAAGGATATTGAATTCAAATGGGATTTATTGGAAAGAATTAAACGCAACTCTGAAGATTGGGAACTCGACGAAGGTAAGGAGTCAGGTATAAACCTTAAGTTTGATTGTGTTAAATCTTTTATGGATCCCGATGCTTTTCGTGATTTTAGCACTAAATTTGGACTTGACTCTGAGATAGTAGCTTCTTTCTGTGAATCATTTGCTACTCATGTTGATCTCCCTAAGGAGAAGTGGTTTAAATATCATCCTCCCATTGAAGCTAAAGTAGTTGAACCTATTAAAGTTGAAGAAGAAACTATTACTTATAATGTTGATCCTATTGTTCCTACTGCTTATATTGAGAAACCACCTTTTCCTGATAGAATAAAGGATCATGCTAAAGCTTCAACTGTGGTTTGTAAGAGTTATACTAGAACACCTACACCCCCTGAACAAATTAAAGTTGAATCTAGCATTGCAATGGTTAAAGATCTCTTGGTTGATAATATTGATGGGCATGTTATTTATTTCTGTGATGAAGCTGCTAGAATTGCTAAACCCGATATTAAAGATAAACATAGACCTATTGTTGGCATGCCTGTTGTTTCTGTTAAAATAGGAGATCATTGTTATCATGGCTCATGTGATGTGGGTGCTAGTGTGAGTGAAATTCCTTTTACTTTATATAAAGAAATTATGAATGATATTGCACCTGCTGAAATAGAAGATATTGATGTTACTATTAAGCTTGCCAATAGAGATACTATATCACCAATTGGGATTGTTAGAGATGTTGAAGTCTTGTGTGGGAAAATAAAATACCCTACTGATTTTCTTGTTCTTGCTTCCCCACAAGATGACTTTTGTCCCATTATATTTGGTAGACCTTTCTTGAATACCGTTAATGCTAAGATAGACTGTGAGAAAGATATTGTTACTGTTGGTTTAGGGGATATGTCTCATGATTTTAATTTCTCTAAATTTCGTAGACAACCCCATGATAAAGAATTACCTAGTAAGGATGAAATTATTGGTCTTGCTTCCATTGCCGTGCCTCCTACTGATCCCTTAGAACAATATTTGCTAGACCATGAAAATGATATGTTTATGAATGAAAGAAGGGAAATAGATGAAATATTCTTTAATCAAGGGCCTGTTTTGAAACACAACTTGCCTGTTGAAATCCTTGGGGATCCTCCTCCACCCAAGGGAGATCCCGTGTTTGAGCTTAAACAATTACCTGATACTTTAAAATATGCTTATCTTGATGAAAATAAGATATATCCTGTTATTATTAGTGCTAATCTTCCAGAGCATGAAGAAAAGAAATTATTGAAAACTCTGAAGAAGCACCGTGCCGCTATTGGATATACTCTTGATGATCTTAAGGGCATTAGTCCCACTCTATGTCAGCACAAAATTAATTTGGAGCATGATGCTAAACCAGTTGTTGATCACCAACGACGGTTAAATCCTAAGATGAAAGAAGTGGTAAGAAATGAAATACTAAAGCTTCTGGAGGCAGGTATAATTTATCCTATTGCTGATAGTAGATGGGTAAGTCCCATTCATTGTGTCCCTAAGAAGGGAGGTATTACTGTTGTTCCAAATGATAAGAATGAATTGATTCCACAAAGAATTGTTACAGGTTATAGAATGGTAATTGATTTTTGCAAATTAAATAAAGCTACTAGAAAAGATCATTACCCTCTACCTTTTATTGATCAAATGCTAGAAAGACTTTCCAAACATACACATTTTTGCTTTCTAGATGGTTATTCTGGTTTTTCTCAAATACCTGTGTCAAAAGATGATCAGGAAAAGACCACTTTTACTTGTCCTTTCAGTACCTTTGCTTATAGACATATGCCTTTTGGTTTATGCAATGCACCTACTACCTTTCAAAGATGTATGACTGCTATATTCTCTAATTTTTGTGAAAAGATTGTTGAGGTTTTCATGGATGATTTCTCCGTTTACGGAACTTCTTTTGATGATTGCTTAAGCAACCTTGATCGAGTTTTGCAGAGATGTGAAGAAACTAACCTTGTCTTGAATTGGGAGAAGCGCCACTTTATGGTTAATGAAGGTATTGTCTTGGGGCATAAAATTTCTGAAAGATGTATTGAAGTTGATAAAGCTAAACTAGATGCTATTGAAAAGATGTCGTGTTCTAAAGATATCAAAGGTATAAGAAGTTTCCTTGGTCATGCTGGTTTCTATAGGAGGTTTATTAAAGACTTCTCTAAAATTTCTAGGCCTCTCACCAATCTCTTGCAAAAAGATGTTCCTTTTGTTTTTGATGATGATTGTGTAGAAGCATTTGAAATACTTAAGAAAGCCTTGATTTCAGCACCTATTGTTCAACTGCCTGATTGGAATTTACCCTTTGAAATCATGTGTGATGCTAGTGATTATGCTGTTGGTGCTGTTCTAGGGCAAAGAGTTGATAAGAAATTGAATGTTATTCATTATGCTAGTAAAACTCTAGACAGTGCCCAGAGAAATTATGCTGCTACTGAAAAAGAATTTCTAGCAGTTGTCTTTGCTTGTGATAAGTTCAGATCTTATATTGTTGATTCCAAAGTAACTGTTCACACTGATCATGCTGTTATTAAATATCTTATGGAAAAGAAAGATGCTAAACCTAGACTTATTAGATGGGTTCTCTTGCTACAAGAATTTGATTTGCATATTATTGATAGAAAGGGAGCTGAGAACCCCGTTGCAGACAACTTGTCTAGGTTAGAAAATGTTCTTGATGACCCACTACCTATTGATGATAGCTTTCCTGATGAACAATTAGCTGTCATAAATGCTTCTCGTAATACTCCATGGTATGCTGATTATGCTAATTACATTATTGCTAAATTTATACCACCTAGTTTCACATACCAGCAAAAAAAAGTTTTTCTATGATTTAAGACATTACTTTTGGGATGACCCACACCTTTATAAAGAAGGAGTAGATGGTGTCATTAGACATTGTGTACCTGAGCATGAACAGGAACAGATCCTACGCAAGTGCCACTCCGAAGCTTACGGAGGACACCACGCTAGAGATAGAACTGCACACAAGGTATTGCAATCCGGTTTTTATTGGCCTACTCTTTTCAAGGATGCCCATAAGTTTGTCTTGTCTTGTGATGAATGCCAGAGAATTGGTAATATTAGTAGACGTCAGGAAATTCCTATGAATTATTCACTCGTTATTGAACCATTTGATGTTTGGGGCTTTGATTATATGGGACCTTTTCCTTTCTCTAATGGGTATACACATATTTTAGTTGCTGTTGATTATGTTACTAAATGGGTAGAAGCTATTCCAACTAGTAGTGCTGATCATAACACTTCTATTAAGATGCTTAAAGAAGTTATTTTTCCGAGGTTTGGAGTCCATAGATATTTAATGACTGATGGTGGTTCACATTTTATTCATGGTGCTTTCCGTAAAATGCTTACTAAGTATGATGTTAACCATAGAATTGCATCTCCATATCATCCTCAGTCTAGCGGTCAAGTAGAATTGAGCAATAGAGAGATTAAATTGATTTTGCAAAAGACTGTTAATAGATCTAGAAAGAATTGGTCTAAGAAACTTGATGATGCATTATGGGCTTATAGAACTGCTTATAAAAACCCAATGGGTATGTCTCCATATAAAATGGTTTATGGAAAGGCTTGTCACTTACCTCTTAAACTAGAACACAAGATTATTGGGCAATCAAAGAGCTCAACTATGATTTCAAACTTGCCAGTGAGAAGAGGTTATTTGACATAAGCTCGCTTGATGAATGGAGAACCCAAGCCTATGAGAATGCCAAGTTATTTAAAGAAAAAGTTAAAAGATGGCATGACAAAAGGATACAAAAGCGTGAGTTTAATGTAGGTGATCATGTTTTGCTATACAACTCTCGTTTGAGATTTTTTGTAGGAAAGCTTCTCTCTAAATGGGAAGGTCCTTACATTATCAAGGAGGTCTATCGTTCCGGTGCCATAAAAATCAGCAACGCCGAAGGCACAAATCCGAAGGTGGTAAACGGTCAAAGAATCAAACATTATATCTCAGGTAATCCCATAAATGTTGAGATCAATATAATTGACACCGTAACACTGGAGGAGTACATAAGGGACACCTTCCAGAACGTTTTAGACTCCGAAAAGGAATAGGTATGTGGTGCGGTAAGTAAACCGACTCCAAAACGTTTCCAATGATAATTTTTCTCTGTTTTGGAATATTTAAAAATTTAGGAAAATTAAAAGTAGTCCAAAAGTTGCACGAGGAGACCACAAGGGTGGAGGGCGCGCCCTACCCCCTGGGCGCGCCCCCTGCCTTGTGGCCACCTCGTGTGCCCTCCGGACTCCGTTTTCTTACACAATACTTCTTTTGGTCGGTAAAAATTCATTATATAATCTCCCGAAGGTTTTGACCACAGTACCATGTCAAAATCCCCTGTTTTCGTTTTGAGTTGTTTCTGTAGCAGATTTAGAGCAATATGTCGTCCCAAGATTCGGAGGGAGAGAGCCATATAGCTGATTACATTGCAGACCCCAAGGTCTACGGGGATTTGGAGCATTATGATTGGACCACGGAGGAGGAAGAAGATTATGATCCGAAAGGAAAGGAAGCGACAAGCTCCAATGAAGAGGACGTCCCACTACCCCAACCTGGGGACATGCACGTGGAGTTCAAAAAGTCAAGTCTTCCTAATAAAGCAAAGATACCTAAGATCGAGTTTATCCCTTTTCGTCTCTTACAGGAAAACAAACAGGAACTATGTAAAAAGATATTAAGGCTTGAGCAGGAGATCGATGACTTAAGGGAGGAAAATTCTATCCTCAAGCGCAAGCTGAGGAAGAAGGATACAACATCATCAACTCCATCATCACCACCTCCAAAGAAAGAGACATAAATACATGGGTATGGGCACTCCCCTTGGCAACTGCCAAGCTTGGGGGAGGTGCCCCGATATCGTATCACACTATCACACCTTTACTTCTATTGTTTTTCTTAGTTCAATCCTTTTGGTTATATCTTGATTTAGTAGAATAAAGTTTTAGTATGATCTAGCTTTGAGTTTTGTTTTGAGATCTATCTATGTAATCGAGTCCGTGAGTTATTTATAATAAAGAGTAGTTTTGAGTTGAGGGCTTTGCTTTCTTGCTATGATCTTGAGGGAATAAAAATAAGAGAAAGAAATAAAAGGAAATAAAGAGATCATATATTGATCTTATGGAGAGTAATGACTTCACATATAAAGAGTATGATGAATAAAATTTGTTGGGAGTTGACAAACATAGTTTTGGTCATTGTTGCAATTAATAGGAAGTAATAAAGAAAGAGAGGTTTCACATACAAATATACTATCTTGGACATCTTTTGTGATTGTGAGCACTCATTAAAATATGACATGCTAAAAGGTTGATGTTGGACAAGGAAGACAACATAATGAGTTATGTTTTCTTATATCCGAATAGAAGTTATATTGTCATGGATCCTTCAACATGTTGAGCTTGCTTTTCTCTCTTATGCTAGCCAAATCCTTTGCACCAAGTAGAGATACTACTTGTGCATCCAAACATCCCTAAACCCAGTTTTGCCATAAGAGTCCACCATACCTACCTATGGATTGAGTAAGATCCTTCAAGTAAGTTGTCATCGGTGCAAGCAATAAAAATTGCTCTCTAAATATGTATTATCTATTAGTGTGAAGAAAATAAGCTTTATACGAACTTGTGACATGGAAGAAATAAAAGCGACGGACTGCATAATAAAGTTCTTTATCACAAGCGGCAATATAAAGTGACGTTCTTTTGCATTAAGATTTTGTACATCCAACCAAAAAAGCGCATGACAACCTCTGCTTCCCTCTGCGAAGGGCCTATCTTTTACTTTTATCTTCTACCCTTATATAAGAGTCATGGTGATCTTCACCTTTCCTTTTTACACTTTTTCCTTTTGGCAAGCACTATATGTTGGAGAGATCCAGATATATATACCCACTCGGATATTGGTTATCATAAAGTATTATTGTTGACATTACCCTTGAGGTAAAAGGTTGGGAGGCAAAACTATAAGCCCCTATCTTTCTCTGTGTCCGACTAAAGCTTTGAACCCATACGTATCGCGTGAGTGTTAGCAATTGTGAAAGACTAGAAGATAGTTGAGTATGTGGACTTGCTGAAAAGCTCTTAAATTGACTCTTTCTGATGTTATGATAAATTGCAATTGCTTCAATGACTGAGATCATATTTTGTTATTTTTCAATGAAGTTCTTGATTCATACTTTACCTTGTGAATGAATTGTTACTTTGGCATAAGAAATTATATGACAATATATGTTGCTGTTCTAAAGATGATCATGATGCCCTCATGTCCGTATTTTATTTTATTGACACCTCTATCTCTAAACATGTGGACATATTTTTTGATTTCGGCTTTCGCATGAGGACAAGCGAGGTCTAAGCTTGGGGGAGTTGATACGTCCATTTTGCATCATGCTTTTATGTTGATATTTATTGCATTATGGGCTGTTATTACACATTATGGCACAATACTTATGCCTTTTCTCTCTTATTTTACAAGGTTTACATGAAGAGGGAGAATGCCGGCAGCTGGAATTCTGGGCTGGAAAAGGAGCAAATATTAGAGACCTATTCTGCACAACTCCAAAAGTCCTGAAACTTCACGGAGAGTCATTTTGGAATTAATAAAAAATATTGGGCGAAGAAAGCACCAGAGGGGGGCCACCAGCCATCCACAAGGGTGGAGGGCGCGCCCTACCCCCCTGGGCGCGCCCCCTGCCTTATGGGCCACCTGGCAGGCCCCTGATGCCCATCTTCTGCTATATGGTGTGTTTTGACCTGGAAAAAATCAGAAGGAAGCTTTCGGGGCAAAGCGCCGCCGTCTCGAGGCGGAACTTGTGCATAACCAATCTAGGGCTCCGGCGGAGCTGTTCTGCCGGGGACACTTCCCTCCGGGAGGGGGGAATCGAAGCCATCGTCATCACCAATGATCCTCTCATCGAGAGGGGGTCAATCTCCATCAACATCTTCACCAGCACCATCTCCTCTCAAACCCTAGTTCATCTCTTGTATCCGATCTTTGTCTCAAAACCTCAGATTGGTACCTGTGGGTTGCTAGTAGTGTTAATTACTCCTTGTAGTTGATGCTAGTTGGTTTATCCGGTGGAAGATCATATGTTCAGATCCTTAATGATAATTAATACTCCTCTGATTATGAACATGAATATGCTTTGTGAGTAGTTACGTTTGTTCCTGAGGACATGGGAGAAGTCTTGTTATAAGTAATCATGTGAATTTGGTATTCGTTCGATATTTTGATGAGATGTATGTTATCTTTCCTCTAGTGGTGTTATGTGAACGTTGACTACATGACACTTCACCATGATTTGGGCCTAGGGGAAGGCATTGGGAAGTAATAAATAGATGATGGGTTGCTAGAGTGACAGAAGCTTAAACCCTAGTTTATGCGCTACTTCGTAAGGGGCTGATTTGGATCCATATGTTTCATGCTATGGTTAGATTTATCTTAATTCTTCTTTCATAGTTGCGAATGCTTGCGAGAGGGGTTAATCATAAGTGGGAGGCTTGTCCAAGGAAGGGCAGCACCCATGCACCGGTCCACCCACATATCAAATTATCAAAGTAACGAACGCGAATCATATGAGCATGATGAAAACTAACTTGACAACAATTCCCATGTGTCCTCGGGAGCGCTTTGCTTTATATAAGAGTTCGTCCAGGCTTGTCCTTTGCTATAAAAAGGATTGGGCCACCTTGCAGCACCTTAGTTACTTTTGTTACTTGTTACTCGTTATGAATTATCTTATCATACAACTATCTGTTACCGATAATTTCAGTACTTGCAGAGAATACCTTGCTGAAAACCGCTTGTCATTTCCTTCTGCTCCTCATTGGGTTCGACACTCTTACTTATCGAAAGGACTACGATAGATCCCCTATACTTGTGGGTCATCACCAGACTATATGATTTTGTAGGGATAAATTTCTTTAGCCATGATATTTTGAGAAGACATGATTGCTTTATTAGTATGCTTGAAGTATTATTATCTTTATGTCAAATTATAGACTATTGCTTTGAATCACTCGTGTCTTAATATTCATGCCATGATTAGATTATATGATCAAGATTATGCTAGGTAGCATTCCACATCAAAAATTATCTTTTTTTATCATTTACCTACTCGAGGACGAGCAGGAATTAAGCTTGGGGATGCTGATACGTCTCCGTCGTATCTATAATTTTTGATTGTTTCATGCCAATATTCTACAACTTTCATATACTTTTGGCAACTTTTTATATTATCTTTGGGACTAACATATCGATCCAGTGCCCAGTGCCAGTTCCTGTTGGTTGCATGTTTTTTGTTTCATAGAATATCCATACCAAACGAAGTCCAAACACGATAAAAACTTACGAAGATTTTTTTGGAATATATGTGATTTTTGGGAATTGGAATCAACGTGAGACAATGCCCGAGGGGCCCACAAGCCCTGGAGGCGTGCCCCCCTCCCCAGGGCGCGGCCAGGAGGCTTGTGGCCACCTCGTTAGGCGGTTGGTGCCCTTCTTCGGTCGCAAGAAAGTTAATATCCGGATAAAAACCGTGTTAAAATTTCAGCCCAATCGGAGTTACGGATTTCTGGGAATTTAAGAAACGGTGAAAGGGCAGAATCTAGGAACGCAGAAACAGAAGGAAACAGAGAGAGAGATCCAATCTCGGAGGGGCTCCCGCCCCTCCGCCGCCATGGAGCCCATGGACCAGAGGGGAAACCCTCCTCCCATATAGGGGGGAGGTCAAGGAAGAAGAAGAAGGAGGGGGGCTCTCTCCCCCTCTCTGCCGGTGGCGCCGGAACGCCGCCGGGGCCATCATCATGATGGCGATCTACACCAACAACTTTGCCGCCGTCATCACCAACTCTCTCCCCCTCTATGAAGCGGTGTAACCTCTCTTTTACCCACTGTAATCTCTACTTAAACATGGTGCTCAACGCTATACATTATTTCCCAATGATGTATGGCTATCCTATGATGTTTGAGTAGATCCATTTTGTCCTATGGGTTGATTGATGATCATGATTGGTTTGAGTTGTATGTTTTATTATTGGTACTGTCCTATGGTGCTCTCCGTGTCGCGCAAGCATGAGGGATCCCCGCTGTAGGGTTTGCAATATGTTCATCATTCGCTTATGGTGGATGGCGTGAGTGACAGAAGCACAGACCCGAGTAAGTAGGTTGTTTGCGTATGGGAGTAAAGATGACTTGATACCTTATAATGCTATGGTTGGGTTTTATCTTAATGATCTTTAGTAGTTGCGGATGCTTGCTAGAGTTCCAATCATAAGTGCATATGAGCCAAGTAGAGAAAGTATGTTAGCTTATGCCTCTCCCTCATATAAAATTGCAATAATGATTACCTGTGTAGTTATCGATTGCCTAGGGACAAATAACTTTCTTGTGTGACAAAAAGCTCTCTACTAAAACTAACTTAGTTGTTTCTTTATCTAAACAGCCCCTATCTTTTATTTATGTGCTCTTTATTATCTTGCAAACATATCCCTTTACACCTACAAAGTACTTCTAGTTTCATACTTGTTCTAGGTAAAGCGAACGTTAAGTGTGCGTAGAGTTGTATCGGTGGTCGATAGAACTTGAGGGAATATTTGTTCTACCTTTAGCTCCACGTTGGGTTTGACACTCTTACTTATCGAGAAAGGCTACAATTGATCCCCTGTACTTGTGGGTTATCAAGACCTTTTTCTGGCGCCATTGCCGGGGAGCAATAGCGTGGGGTGAATATTCTCGTGTGTGCTTGTTTGCTTTATCACTAAGTAGATTTTATTTGCTGTTCTAAGTTGTTCTCTATCTTTAGTTATGGATATGGAACACCAAATACCAAAAAAAGGTGTACTTGCTACTCATGGAGATGGGGAACCTCCTAAAACCCTCGATGATCGCTATGTGGAAAATATTAAACACTATTTTGATAATCCTGAGAAAACCCCATTCAACTTGATAATGGGAGACACGTTGGATCAACGTGAATACTTTAGGGATTATCGCTTGACTCTGAAAGGGAAACTGTTATGGAATCAAATTCATATGTTGCATTGGTATGCTTGGAATTTATGCCGGAGATATGATTATACTTGCTGCTCTAGGATGAATTCTCCACACCTTCCCTTTTCATGTAAATTTAGTGATAATGAAACCTTGGCTTCTTATGATAATGGTATATATGATTACTATGATGTGGAACAAATAGAAGAATTTGTTGCTTTGAAGGGCGCCTGAAATTCTTCCTGCTACTTCTTGAGCTTGCGTTGGTTTTTCCCTTGAAGAGGAAAGAGTGATGCAGCAAAGTAGAGATAAGTATTTCCCTCAGTTAAGAACCAAGGTATCAAATCCAGTAGGAGATACAAGCAAGTCCCCAATCTGTGCACCTGCACAAACAATTAAACACTTGCACCCAACGCGATAAAGGGGTTGTCATTCCCTTCACGGTCACTTGCAAGGATGAGATCTGATAGAGATAGATATAAAAGATTACTAAAACGTAAAACAAAATAAAAGTAAATAAATTGCAGCAAGGTATTTTTGGGTTTTTTGGTTTATAGATCTGAAAATATATGATGGAAAATAGACCCGGGGGCCATAGGTTTCACTAGAGGCTTTTCTCTTGAAGGCAAGTAATACGGTGGGTGAACAAATTACTGTCGAGCAATTGATAGAAAAGCGCAAAGTTATGACGATATCCAAGGCAATGATTATGCATATTAGCATCACATCCGTGTCAAGTAGACCGAAACGATTCTGCATCTACTACTATTACTCCACACATCGACCGCTATCCAGCATGCATCTAGAGTATTAAGTGCATAAAGAACGGAGTAACGCCTTAAGTAAGATGACATGATGTAGAGGAATAAACTCAAGCAATATGATGAAAATCCCATCTTTTTACCCTTGATGGCAACAATACAAATACGTGCCTCGCTACCCCTACTTTGTCACTGGGTGAGGACACCGCAAGATTGAACCCAAAACTAAGCACCTCTCCCATTGCAAGAAGAACCAATCTAGTTGGCCAAACCAAACCGATAATTCGAAGAGAAATACAAAGATATCAAATCATGCATATAAGAATTCAGAGAAGATTCAAATAATATTCATAGATAATCTGATCATAAATCCACAATTCATCAGATCTCGACAAACACACCGCAAAAGAACATTACATCGGATAGATCTCCAAGAACATCGAGGAGAACATGGTATTGAGAATCAAAGAGAGAGAAGAAGCCATCTAACTACTAGCTATGGACCCATAGGTCTGAGGTAAACTAGTCACGCTTCATCGGAATGGCAATAGAGTTGATGTAGAAGCCCTCCGTGATCGAATCCCCCTCCGGCAGGATGCCGTAAAAGGCCCCAAGATGGGATCTCACGCGTACAGAAGGTTACGGCGGCGGAAAAGTATTTTGGTGGACGCTTCTGGTCGTTTGGGAATATTTTTGAATTTATAGGCCAAAGATTAGGGTTGGAGGACTCCCGTGGGGCCCACAAGCTAGGGGCGCCCCACCTAGGGCGCGCCCTGAGGGCTTGTGGAGCCCTTGGGACTCTTCTGACTTCCTCTCCATGTCCTACGTGTGTCTTCTGGTCCAAGAAAAATCATCGTAAAGTTTTATTTCGTTTGGACTCCGTTTGATATTCCTTTTCTGTAAAACTCAAAAACAAGGAAAAAACAGAAACTAGCACTGGGCTCTAGGTTAATAAGTTAGTCCCAAAAATAATATAAAATAGCATATTAATGCATATAAAATATCCAAAACAGATAATATAATAGCATGGAACAATAAAAAATTATAGATACGTTGGAGACGTATCAAGCATCCCCAAGCTTAATTCCTGCTCGTCCTCGAGTAGGTAAATGATAAAAACAGAATTTTTGATGTGGAATGCTACCTAACATATTTATCCATGTAATTTTCTTTATTGTGGCATGAATATTCAGTTCCATAAGATTCAAAAGAAAAGTTTAATATTGACATAAAAACAATAATACTTCAAGCATACTAATAAAGCAATCATGTCTTCTCAAAATAACATGGCCAAAAAAAGTTATCCCTACAAAATCATATAGTCTGGCTATGCTCCATCTTCATCACACAAAGTATTAAATCATGCACAACCCCGATGACAAGCCAAGCAATTGTTTCATACTTTTGATGTTCTCAAACTTTTTCAACTTTCACGCAATACATGAGCGTGAGCCATGGATATAGCACTATAGGTGGAATAGAATATGTTGGTTGTGGAGACGACAAAAAGAAGGAGATAGTCTCACATCAACTAGGCGTATCAACGGGCTATGGAGATGCCCATCAATAGATATCAATGTGAGTGAGTAGGGATTGCCATGCAACGGATGCACTAGAGCTATAAGTTTATGAAAGCTCAAAAAGAAACTAAGTGGGTGTGCATCCAACTAGCTTGCTCACGAAGACCTAGGGCAATTTGAGGAAGCCCATCATTGGAATATACAAGCCAAGTTCTATAATGAAAAATTCCCACTAGTATATGAAAGTGACAACATAGGAGACTCTCTATCATGAAAATCATGGTGCTACTTTGAAGCACAAGTGTGGTAAAAGGATAGTAGCATTGCCCCTTCTCTCTTTTCTCTCATTTTTTTCTCTTTTTTTTGTTTGGGCTTCTTTGGCCTCTTTTATTTTTTGTAAAGTCCGGAGACTCATCCCAACTTGTGAGGGAATCATAGCTTCCATCATCCTTTCCTCACATGGGACAATGCTCTGATAATGATGATCATCACACTTTTATTTACTTACAACTCAAGAATTACAACTAGATACTTAGAACAAAAATATGACTCTATATGAATGCCTCCGGCGGTGTACCGGGATGTGCAATGATCAAGAGAGACATGTATAAAAAAAATATGAACGGTGGCCTTGCCATAAATACTATGTCAACTACATGACCATGCAAAGCAATATGACAATGATGGAGCGTGTCATAATAAAACAGAACGGTGGAAGTTGCATGGCAATATATCTCGGAATGGCTATGGAAATGCCATAATAGGTAGGTATGGTGGCTGTTTTGAGGAAGGGTATATGGTGGGTTGATGACCCACAAGTATAGGGGATCTATCGTAGTCCTTTCGATAAGTAAGAGTGTCGAACCCAACGAGGAGCAGAAGGAGATGACAGGCGGTTTTCAGCAAGGTATTCTCTGCAAGCACTGAAATTATCGGTAACAGATAGTTGTGTGATAAGATAATTTGTAACGGGTAACAAGTAACAAAAGTAACTAAGGTGCAGCAAGGTGGCCCAATCCTTTTTGTAACATAAACTAGGGTTTAAGCTTCTGTCACTCTAGCAACCCATCATCTACTTATTAATTCCCAATGCCTTCCCCTAGGCCCAAATCATGGTGAAGTGTCATGTAGTCGATGTTCACATAACACCACTAGAGGAAAGACAACATACATCTCATCAAAATATCGAACGAATACCAAATTCACATGATTACTTATAACAAGACTTCTCCCATGTCCTCAGGAACAAACGTAACTACTCACAAAGCATATTCATGTTCATAATCAGAGGGGTATTGAATAGCATTAAGGATCTGAACATATGATCTTCCACCGAATAAACCAACTAGCATCAGCTACAAGGAGTAATCAACACTACTAGAAACCCACAGGTACCAATCTGAGGTTTTGAGACAAAAATCGGATACAAGAGATAAACTAGGGTTTGAGAGGAGATGGTGCTGGTGAAGATGTTGATGGAGATTGACCCCCTCTCGATGAGAGGATGGTTGGTGATGACGATGGCTTCGATTTCCCCCTCCCGGAGGGAAGTTTCTCCGGCAGAATAGCTCCGCCGGAGCCCTAGATTGGTTCTGCCCAGGTTCTGCCTCGAGATGGCGGCGCTGCGTCCCGAAAGTTTCCTTATGATTTTTTCCAGGTCAAAACACATCATATAGCAGAAGATGGGCATCGGGGGCCTGCCAGGTGGCCCACAAGGCAGGGAGGCGCGCCTAGGGGGGTAGGGCGCGCCCCCACCCTTGTGGCTGCCTGGTGGTCCCCTCAGGTGCTTTCTTCGCCCAATATTTTTTATATATTCCAAAATAATTCTTCGTGAAGTTTCCAGACTTTTGGAGTTGTGCAGAATAGGTCTCTCAGATTTGCTCCTTTTCCAGCCCAGAATTCCAGCTACTGGCATTCTCCCTCTTCATATAAACCTTGTAAAATAAGAGAGAAAAGGCATAAGTATTGTGCTAGAATGTGTAATAACAGCCCATAATGCAATAAATATCAATATAAAAGCATGATGCAAAATGGACGTATCAACTCCCCCAAGCTTAGACCTCGTTTGTCCTCAAGCGAAAGCCGAAATCGAAAAATATGTCCACGTGTTTAGAGATAGAGGTGTCGATAACATAAAATACGGACATGAGGGCATCATGATCATCTTTAGAACAACAACAAATATTGTCATATAATTTCTTATGCTAAAGTAACAATTCGTTCACAAGGTAAAGCATGAATCAGAAATTTCATTGAAAACTAACAAACTATGATCTTAGTCATTGAAGTAATTGCAATTTATCATAACATCAGAAAGAGTCAATTCAAGAGCTTTTCAGCAAGTCCACATACTCAACTATCATTTAATCTTTCACAATTGCTAACACTCACGCGATACTTATGGGTTCGAAGCCTCAGTCGGACACAGAGAAAGATAGGGGCTTATAGTTTCGCCTCCCAACCTTTTACCTCAAGGGTAATGTCAAGAATAATACTTTATGATAACCTACATCCGAGTGGATATATATATCTGGATCCTTCTCCAACACATAGTGCTTGCCAAAAGAAAAACTTTAAACAGAAAGGTGAAGATCACCATGACTCTTGTATAAGGGTAGAAGATAAAAGTAAAAGATAGGCCCTTCGCAGAGGGAAGCAGAGGTTGTCATGCGCTTTTATTGTTGGATGTACAAAATCTTAATGCAAAAGAACATCACTTTATATTGCCACTTGTGATAAAGAACTTTATTATGCAGTCCGTCGCTTTTATTTCTTCCATATCACAAGTTCGTATAAAGCTTATTTTCTTCACACTAATAGATCATACATATTTAGAGAGCAATTTTTATTGCTTGCACCGATGACAACTTACTTGAAGGATCTTACTCAATCCATAGGTAGGTATGGTGGACTCTCATGGCAAAACTGGTTTAAGGAATGTTTGGATGCACAAGTAGTATCTCTACTTGGTGCAAAGAATTTGGCTAGCATAAGAAGGAAAAGCAAGCTCAACATGTTGGAGGATCCAAGACACTATAACTTCTATTCGGATATAAGAAAACATAACCCATTATGTTGTCTTCCTTGTCCAACATCAACTTTTTAGCATGTCATATTTTAATGAGTGCTCACAATTACAAAAGATGTCCAAGATAGTATATTTATATGTGAAACCTCTCTTTCTTTATTACTTCCTATTAATTGCAACAATGACCAAAACTATGTTTGTCAACTCTCAACAACTTTTATTCATCATACTCTTTATATGTGAAGTCATTACTCTCCATAAGATCATTATACGATCTTTTTATTTATTTTTATTCTTTCTTTTATTTATTCCCTCAAGATCATAGCAAGAAAGCAAAGCCCTCAACTCAAAACTACTCTTTATTATATAACTCACGGACTCGATTACATAGAGGGAACATAAAGCAAAACTCAAAGCTAGATCATACTAAAACTTTATTCTACTAGATCAAAATATAACCAAAAGGATCAAACTAAGAAAAATAGTAAAAGTAAAGATGTGATGGTGATACGATACCGGGGCGCCTCCCCCAAGCTTGGCAGTTGCCAAGGGGAGTGCCCATACCCATGTATTTAGATCTCTTTCTTCGGAGGTGGTGATGATGGAGTTGTTGATGATGAAATTTATCCTTTTTCCTCAACTTACGCTTGAGGATTAGATTTCCCCCCCTCAGGTCAGAGATCTCCTGTTCTAATGTTAATATCTTTTTGCATAATTCTTGCTTGTTCTCCTGCAAAAGACGGAAAGGGATAAACTCGATCTTAGGTTTCTTTGTCTTATTAGGGAGACTTGACTTTTTGAACTCCACGTGCATGTCCCCAAGTTGGGATAATGGAGCTTCATCTTCATCTGAGCTTGTCTCCTCCTTTCCCTTTGGATCATAATCTTCTTCTTCTTCTCCTGTAGTCGAACCATAATGCTCCACATCCCCATAAACCTTTGGGTTTGTGATATAATCAGCTACATAGCTCTCTCCCTCCGAATCTTGGGACGACATATTGCTCTAATTCTGTTGCAGAAACAACTCAAAACGAAAACATGGGATTTTGCCGTGGTACGGTGGTCAAAACCTTCAGGAGATTATATAATGAATTTTTACCGACCAAAAGAAGTATTGTGCAAGAAAACGGAGTCCGGAGGGCACACAAGGTGGCAGCAAGGGTGGGGGCGCGCCTCCCTACCTTGTCGCTTCCTCATGCACTTTTCGGACTACTTTTAATTTTCCTAATTTTTTAAATATTCCAAAACACAGAAAATTTGCCATTAGAACAGTTTTGGAGTCGGTTTACTTACCGTACCACATACCTATTCCTTTTCGGAGTCTGAAACATTCTGGAAAGTGTCCTAATACGTCTCCAACATATCTATAATTTTTTATTGTTCCATGTTGTTATATTATCATTCTTGGATGTTTTACAATCATTTTATAGCAACTTTATATCATTTTTTGGGACTAACCTATTGATATAGTGCCCAGTGCCAGTTGCTGTTTTTTGCTTGTTTTTTACTTCGCAGGAAATCAATACCAAACAGAGTCCAAACTCAGCAAAACTTTTTGGTGATTTTTTCTGGACCAGAAGACACAAGTTGGACCAAGAAAGTACTTGAGGGGGGCTCCGAGGGGAGCACAACCCACCAGGGCGCACCTGGCTGGGTTGTGCCCACCTCGGCCACCTCCCACACCGCCTCTTTGCTCTATAAATACCCCAATGTTCCAGAAACCCTAGGGGAGTCGACGAAAATCAATTCCAGTCGTCGCAAGTTCCAGAAACCACAGATCCAATCTAGACACCATCACGGAGGGGTTCATCATCCTCATTGGTGCCTCTCCGATGATGCGTGAGTAGTTCATTGTAGACCTACGGGTCCGTAGTTAGTAGCTAGATGGCTTTCTCTCTCTTTTGATTCTCAATACAATGGTCTCTTGGAGATCTATTTGATGTAACACTTTTTGCGGTGTGTTTGTTGGGATCCGATGAACTTTGAGTTTATGATCAGATCTATGTTTTTATCCATGAAAGTTATTTGAGTCTTTTGATCTCTTATATGCATGATTACTTATAGCCTCGTATTTCTTCTTCGAATCTTTGGTTTAGTTAGGCCAACTAGATCGATTTTTCTTGCCATGGGAAGAGGTGCCTTGTGATGGGTTCGATCTTATGGTGCTTGATCCCAGTGACAGAAGGGGAACCGACATGTATGTATCGTTGCTATTAAGGATAACAAGATGGGGTCTATTTCTACATAAATAGATCTTGTCTACATTATGTCATCGTTCTTATTGCATTACTCCATTTTTTCATGAACTTAATACACTAGATGCATGCTGGATAGCGGTCGATGTGTGGAGTAATAGTAGTGCTGTTTACGTAGTGTTGCTTGGTTCTCCTACTGGTTCGATAACTTTGGTCTCATCACTGAGGGAAATACCTACCATTGTTGTGCTGCATCATCCCTTCCTCTTTGGGGAAATACAGACGTAGTTCAAGCCAACATCATGTCCCTTATGTACTCCTCCGGTGTTACGGTATTGATAATATTCGTCTCGACATTTATGGGAGTACCTGAAATATAATGTTTGATTCTTTGACCGTTTACCACCTTCGGGTTGGTGCCTTCGGCATTGTTGATCTTAATGGCACCGGAATGATAGACCTCTTCAATAATGTAAGGACCTTCCCATTTAGAGAGAAGCTTTCCTGCAAAAAATCTTAAACGAGAGTTGTATAGCAAAACATGATCACCTACATTAAACTCACGCTTTTGTATCCTTTTGTCATGCCATCTTTTAACTTTTTCTTTAAACAACTTGGCATTCTCATAAGCTTGGGTTCTCCATTCATCAAGTGAGCTAATGTCAAATAACCTCTTCTCACCAGCAAGTTTGAAATCATAGTTGAGCTCTTTAATAGCCCAATACGCTTTATGTTCTAGTTCAAGAGGTAAGTGACAAGCTTTTCCATAAACCATTTTATACGAAGACATACCCATAGGGTTTTTATAAGCAGTTCTATAGGCCCATAATGCATCATCAAGTTTCTTAGACCAATTCTTTCTAGATCTATTAACAGTCTTTTGCAAAATTAATTTAATCTCTCTATTGCTCAATTATACTTGACCACTAGACTGAGGGTGATATGGAGATGCAATTCTATGGCTGACATCATATTTAGCAAGCATTTTACGGAAAGCACCATGAATAAAATGTGAACCACCATCAATCATTAAATATCTAGGGACTCCAAACCTCGGAAAAATAACTTCTTTAAGCATGTTAATAGAAGTGTTATGATCAGCACTACTAGTTGGAATAGCTTCTACCCACTTAGTAACGTAATCAACAGCAACTAAAATATGTGTATACCCATTAGAGGAAGGAAAAGGTCCCATATAATCAAAACCCCAAACATCAAATGGTTCAATAACAAGTGAATAATTCATAGGCATTTCCTGACTTCTACTAATATCGCCAATTCTCTAGCATTCATCACAAGACAAGACAAACTTACGGGCATCCTTGAAGAGAGTAGGTCAATAAAAACCAGATTGCAATACCTTGTGTGCAGTTCTATCTCCAGCATGGTGTCCTCCGTAAGCTTCGGAGTGGCACTTGCGTAGGATCTGTTCCTGTTCATGCTCAGGTACACAACATCTAATAACACCATCTACTCCTTCTTTATAAAGGTGTGGGTCATCCCAAAAGTAATGTCTTAAATCATAGAAAAACTTTTTCTTTTGCTGGTATGTGAAACTAGGTGGTATAAATTTAGCAACAATGTAATTAGCATAATCAGCATACCATGGAGTATTACGAGAAGCATTTATGACAGCTAATTGCTCATCAGGAAAGCTATCATCAATAGGTAGTGGGTCATCAAGAACATTTTCTAACCTAGACAAGTTGTCTGCAACGGGGTTCTCAGCTCCCTTTCTATCAATAATATGCAAATCAAATTCTTGCAGTAAGAGAACCCATCTAATAAGTCAAGGTTTAGCATCTTTCTTTTCCATAAGATATTTAATAGCAACATGATCAGTGTGAACAGTTACTTTGGAATCAACAATATAAGATCTGAACTTATCACAGGAAAAAACAACAGCTAAAAATTCTTTTTGAGTAGTAGCATAATTTCTCTGGGCACTGTCTAGAGTTTTACTAGCATAATGAATAACATTCAATTTTTTATCAACTCTTTGTCCTAGAACAGCACCAATAGCATAATCACTAGCATCACACATAATTTCAAAGGGTAGATTCCAATCAGGTGGTTGAACAATAGGGCAGTAATCAAGGCTTTCTTAAGTATTCCAAATGCTTCCACACAATCATCATCAAAAACAAATGGAACATCTTTTTGCAAGAGATTAGTGAGAGGCCTAGAAATTTTAGAGAAGTCTTTAATAAACCTCCTATAGAAACCAGCATGACCAAGGAAACTTCTTATACCTTTGATATCTTTAGGACACGGCATCTTTTCAATAGCATCTACTTTAGCTTTATCAACTTCAATACCTCTTTCAGAAATTTTATGCCCCAAGACAATACCTTCATTAACCATAAAGTGGCACTTCTCCCAATTCAAGACAAGATTAGTTTCTTTACATCTCTGCAAAACTCGATCAAGGTTGCTTAAGCAATCATCAAAAGAAGTTCCGTAAACGGAGAAATCATCCATGAAAACCTCAACAATCTTTTCACAAAAGTCAAAGAATATAGCAGTCATACATCTTTGAAAGGTAGCAGGTGCATTGCATAAGCCAAAAGGCATACGTCTATAAGCAAAGGTACCGAAAGGGCAACTAAAAGTGGTCTTTTCTTGGTCCTCTTTTGACACAGGTATTTGAGAAAAACCAGAATAACCATCTAGAAAGCAAAAATGTGTATGTTTGGATAATCTTTCTAGCATTTGATCAATAAAAGGTAGAGGGTAATGATCTTTTCTAGTAGCTTTGTTTAATTTGCGAAAATTAATTACCATTCTATAACCTGTAACAATTCTTTGTGGAATCAATTCATTCTTATCATTAGGAACAACAGTAATACCTCCCTTCTTAGGGACACAATGAACAGGACTTACCCATCTACTATCAGCAATAGGATAAATTATACCTGCCTCCAGAAGTTTTAGTATTTCATTTCTTACCACTTCCTTCATCTTAGGATTTAACCATCGTTGGTGATCAACAACTGGTTTAGCATCAGGCTCCATATTAATTTTGTGCTGACATAGAGTGGGACTAATGCCCTTAAGATCATCAAGAGTATATCCAATAGCGGCACGGTGCTTCCTCAGAGTTTGCAATAATTTCTTTTCTTCATGCTCTGAAAGGTTAGCACTAATAATAACAGGATACATCTTCTTTTCATTAAGATAAGCATATTTCAAAGTATCAGGTAATTGTTTAAGCTCAAACATGGGATCACCCTTGGGTGGAGGAGGATCTCCAAGGATTTCAACAGGCAAATTGTGTTTCAAAACAGGCATTTGGTTAAAGAATATTTCATCTAACTCCTTTCTTTCATTCATAAACATATCATTTTCATGATCTAGCAAATATTGTTCTAAAGGATCGGTAGGAGGCACGGCCATAGAAGCAAGACCAATGATTTCATCCTTACTAGGCAATTCCTTAACATGGGGTTGTCTACGAAATTTAGAGAAATTAAAATCATGAGACACATCCCCAAAGCTTACAGTAACAATTTCTTTCTCACAGTCTATCCTAGCATTAACAGTATTCAAGAAAGGTCTACCAAATATAATGGGACAAAAATCATCTTGTGGGGAACTAAGAACAAGAAAATCAGTAGGGTATTTTATTTTCCCACACAAGACTTCAACATCTCTAACAATCCCAATTGGTGATATAGTATCTCTATTGGCAAGTTTAATAGTAACATCAATATCTTCTATCTCAGCAGGTGCAATATCATTCATAATTTCTTGATATAAGGTATAAGGAATTGCACTCACACTAGCACCCACATCACATAAACCATGATAACAATGATCTCCTATTTTAACAGAAATAACAGGCATGCCAACAACAGGTCTATGTTTATCTTTAATATCAGGTTTAGCAATTCTAGCAGCTTCACCATAGAAATAAATAACATGCTCATCAATATTATCGACCAAGAGATCTTTAACCATAGCAATACTAGGTTCAACTTTAATTTGTTCAGGGGGTGTAGGTGTTCTAATATTACTCTTACGAACCACAGTTGAAGCTTTAGCATGACCCTTTATTCTAACAGGAAAAGGTGGTTTCTCAATATAAGCAATAGGAGCAATAGGATCAACATTATAAGTAATAGTTTCTTCTTCAACTTTAATAGGTTCTACTACTTTTAGTTCAATGGGGGGATGATATTTAAACCACTTCTCCTTAGGGAGATCAACATGAACAGCAAATGATTCACAAAAGGATGCTACTATCTTAGAGTCAAGTCCATATTTAGTGCTAAAGTCACGAAAAGCAGCGGTATCCATGAAAGATTTAACACAATCAAACTTAAGGTTTATACCTGACCCATTACCTTCATCGAGTTCCCAATCTTCAGAGTTGAGTTTAATTCTTTCCAATAAATCCCATTTGAATTCAATAGTCTTCTTAATAAAAGAACCAGTGCAAGAAGTATCGAGCATGGATTGATCATTACGAGAAAGCCGAGCATAAAAATTCTGAATAATAATTTCCCTTGAGAGCTCATGATTGGGGCATGAATATAACATTGACTTAAGCCTCCCCCAAGCTTGAGCGATACTTTCTCCTTCACGAGGCCAAAAATTATAAATATAATTCCGATCACGATGAACCAGATGCATAGGATAAAACTTCTGATGAAATTCCAATTTCAATCAGTTGTAGTTCCGTGATCCAATATCATCACATAGCCTATACCATGTCAATGCCTTCTCCTTCAAAGATAAAGGGAAGACCTTCTTCTTGACCTCATCCTCGGGTAAACCTGCAAGCTTAAATAATCCACAAACTTCATCCACATAGATTAGGTGCATATCAGGATGTAATGTTCCATCTCCTACATAAGGATTAGCTAGCAGTTTCTCTATCATACCCAAAGGAATTTCATAATAAATATTTTCAGTAGGTTCAGTAGGTTGAGGGGCAACTCTTTGCTCTTCCGGTCGGGGTGAAGATACCCCGAACAAGCCCCTCAAAGGATTATTTGTAACGGGTAACAAGTAACAAAAGTAACTAAGGTGCAGCAAGGTGGCCCAATCCTTTTTGTAACAAAGGACAAGGCTGGACAAACTCTTATATAAAGCAAAGTGCTCCCGAGGACACATGGGAATTACTGTCAAGCTAGTTTTCATCATGCTCATATGATTCGCGTTCGTTACTTTGATAATTTGATATGTGGGTGGACCGGTGCTTGGGTGCTGCCCTTACTTGGACAAGCCTCCCACTTATGATTAACCCCTCTCGCAAGTGTCCGCAACTACGAAAGAAGAATTAAGATAAATCTAACCATAGCATGAAACATATGGATCCAAATCAGCCCCTTACGAAGCAATGCATAAACTAGGGTTTAAGCTTCTGTCACTCTAGCAACCCATCATCTACTTATTACTTCCCAATGCCTTCCCCTAGGCCCAAATCATGGTGAAGTGTCATGTAGTCGACGTTCACATAACACCACTAGAGGAAAGACAACATACATCTCATCAAAATATCGAACGAATACCAAATTCACATGATTACTTATAACAAGACTTCTCCCATGTCCTCAGGAACAAACGTAACTACTCACAAAGCATATTCATGTTCATAATCAGAGGGGTATTGAATAGCATTAAGGATCTGAACATATGATCTTCCATCGAATAAACCAACTAGCATCAGCTACAAGGAGTAATCAACACTACTAGCAACCCACAGGTACCAATCTGAGGTTTTGAGACAAAGATCGGATACGAGAGATGAACTAGGGTTTGAGAGGAGATGGTGCTGGTGAATATGTTGATGGAGATTGACCCTCTCTCGATGAGAGGATCGTTGGTGATGACGATGGCTTCGATTTCCCCCTCCCGGAGGGAAGTTTCTCCGGCAGAACAGCTCCACCGGAGCCCTAGATTGGTTCTGCCCAGGTCCCGCCTCAACATGGCGGCGCTTCATCCCGAAAGCTTCCTTATGATTTTTCCAGGTCAAAACACATCATATAGCAGAAGATGGGCATTGGGGGCCTGCCAGGTGGCCCACAAGGCAGGGAGGCGCGCCCAGGGGGTAGGGCGCGCCCCCACCCTTGTGGCTGCCTGGTGGGTCCCCTCAGGTGCTTTCTTCGCCCAATATTTGTTATATATTCCAAAATAATTCTCCGTGAAGTTTCAGAACTTTTGGAGTTGTGCAGAATAGGTCTATGAGATTTGCTCCTTTTCCAGCCCAGAATTCCAGCTGCCGGCATTCTCCCTCTTCATATAAACCTTGTAAAATAAGAGAGAAAAGGCATAAGTATTGTGCTAGAATGTGTAATAACAGCCCATAATGCAATAAATATCTATATAAAAGCATGATGCAAAATGGACATATCATGGGTGTAATGCATTGGCGAAAGTTGCGCGGTACTAGAGAGGCTAGCAATGGTGGAAGGGTGAGAGTGCGTATAATCCATGGACTCAACATTAGTCATAAAGAACTCACATACTTATTGCAAAAGTCTATTAGCTATTGAAACAAAAGTACTACATGCATGCTCCTAGGGGGATAGATTGGTAGGAAAAGACCATCGCTCGTCCCCGACCGCCACTCATAAGGAAGAAAATCAATAAATAAATCATGCTCTGACTTCATCACATAACGGTTCACCATACGTGCATGCTACGTGAATCACAAACTTTAACACAAGTTTTTCTACCAATCCACAATTACTCACTAGCATGACTCTAATATCACCATATTTATATCTCAAAACAATCATAAGGAATCAAACTTCTCATAGTATTCAATGCTCTTTATATGAAAGTTTTTATTATATCCCTCTTGGATGCCCATCATATTAGGACTAAATTCATAACCTATGAAAATTACCATGCTGTTTAGAGAGACTCTCAAAATAATATAAGTGAAGCAAGAGAGTTCAACAATTTCTATAAAATAAAGCCACCGCCGTGCTCTAAAAAGATATAAGTAAAGCACTAGAGCAAAATTGCCTAGCTCAAAAGATATAAGTGAAGTACCTAGAGTATTCTAATAAATTCATGATTCATGCGTGTCCCTCTCAAAAGGTGTGTACAGCAAGGATGATTGTGGCAAACTAAAAAGCAAGGACTCTAATCATACAAGATGCTCCAAGCAAAACACATATCATGTGGTGAATAAAAATATAGCCTCAAGTAAATTTAGCGACAGACGAAGACGAAAGAGGGGATGCCATCCGGGGCATCCCCAAGCTTAGATGCTTGGTTGTACTTGAATATTACCTTGGGGTGCCTTATGCATCCCCGAGCTTAGGCTCTTGCCACTCCTTATTCCATAGTCCATCAAATCTTTACCCAAAACTTGAAAACTTCACAACACAAAACTCAACAGAAAACTCATGAGATCCGTTAGCATAAGAAAATAAATCACCACTTTTTGGTACTGTTGTGAACTCATTATTTATTTATATTGGTGTAATATCTACTGTATTCCAACTTCTCCATGGTTCATACCCCCCGATACTACCCATAGATTCATTAAAATAAGCTAACAACACATAGAAAATAGAATCTGTCAAAAACAGAATAGTCTGCGAAGATATGAATTGTTATAATACTTCTGTAACTCAAAAAATTCTGAAAAATTATGAAAACATAGGAAATTTGTATATTAATCTTGTGTAAAAATTTAGGGTTTTTCCACGGTCCAGTGAATTTAAACAATTCTGTTACTGGACGCAAAAGTTTCTGTTTTTCAGCAAGATCAAATCAACTATCACCCTAAGCCATCCCAAAGGTCTTACTTGGCTCAAACACTAATTAAAACACCAAAACACAATTACTATAGAGGTAATAATGTGTATTCCCATAAAAATAGAAAAAAAATTGGGTTGTCTCCCAATAAGCGCTTTTCTTTAAAGCCTTTTAGCTAGGCGTTGATAATTTTGATGATGCTCACATGAAAGACAAAAAATTAAAGAACAAAGACAACATCATATAGCATGAGAAAAACAAGTTTAAGTCTAACATACTTCCTATTCATAGGCATTCTATAGGGAAAAGATTTATCAAGACAAGCAAAAACTAGCATATACAAGGAAGAAGCAAGAAACAATTGCAATCTCAACATAACGAGAGGTAATTTAGTAACATGAAAATTTCTACAACCATATTTCCCTCTCTCATAATAATTACATGTGGGATCATATTCAAATTCAACAATATAGCTATCACATACCATATTCTCTACATGATCCACATGCATGCAAAGTTGACACTCTTCCAAAATAGTGGGATTAACATAGAATAAAGTCGTTACTTCTCCAAGCCCACTTTTATCAAAAATTTCATAAGATTGATCAAACTCCAAAGTAGTGGGATTATTATTTCCTAAAGTTGACACTCTTCCGAACCCACTTTCAATATTATTGCAAACATTATTATCATGAGGCTTAAATAAATTTTCAAGATCATAAGAAGCATTATCACCCCAATCATGATCATTGCAATAGGTAGTGGACATATCAAAATTAGCATCCCCAAGCTTGGGGTTTTGCATATTATTAGCATAATTGACATTAATAGGATTTACAATAGCATCATTGCAATCATGCTTTTTATTCAAGGAGCTATCGTGAATCACTTCATAAACATCATCACAATTTTCAGATTCACGAATTTCAAGCAAAACTTCGTAAAGATAATCTAGTGCACGCAACTCACTAGCAATTGGTTCATCATAATTGGATCTCTTAAAAAGATTAGCAAGTGGATGAGGATCCATAAACTTTTTGCTTTCTGATTTTCAATAAATACACAGTTATTCCAAGCGAACAAGCATACAAACCAAGTAAGACATAAAAGGCAAACGAAAAGAAGGCAAATAAAAAGGCAAATATTTTTGTGTTTTTCTGAAATCGTTTTAGAAGTGGAGGAGAGGAAAATGACAGGCAAATAACAAATAATGTAATGCAAGAGATGAGAGTTTATGGTGGGTACTTGGTAGGCTTGATGTAGATCTCCCCGGCAATGGCGCCTGAAATTCTTCCTGCTACTTCTTGAGCTTGCGTTAGTTTTTCCCTTGAAGAGGAAAAGGTGATGCAGCAAAGTAGAGATAAGTATTTCCCTCAGTTAAGAACCAAGGTATCAAATCTAGTAGGAGATACAAGCAAGTCCCCAATCTATGCACCTGCACAAACAATCAAACACTTGCACCCAACACGATAAAGGGGTTGTTAATCCCTTCACGGTCACTTGCAAGGATGAGATCTGATAGAGATAGATATAAAAGATTACTAAAACATAAAACAAAATAAAAGTAAATAAATTGTAGCAAGGTATTTTTGGGTTTTTTAGTTTATAGATCTGAAAATATATGATGGAAAATAGAGCCGGGGGCCATAGGTTTCACTAGAGGCTTCTCTCTTGAAGGCAAGTAATATGGTGGGTGAACAAATTACTGTCGAGCAATTGATAGAAAAGCGCAAAGTTATGACGATATCCAAGGCAATGATTATGCATATAGGCATCACGTCCATGTCAAGTAGACCAAAACAATTCTGCATCTACTACTATTACTCCACACATCGACCGCTATCCAGCATGCATCTAGAGTATTAAGTGCATAAAGAACGGAGTAACGCCTTAAGTAAGATGACATGATGTAGAGGGATAAACTCAAGCAATATGATGAAAACCCCATCTTTTTACCCTTGATGGCAACAATACAAATACGTGCCTCGCTACACTACTTTGTCATTGGGTGAGGACACCGCAAGATTGAACCCAAAACTAAGCATCTCTCCCATTGCAAGAAGAACCAATCTAGTTGGCCAAACCAAACCGATAATTCGAAGAGAAATACAAAGATATCAAATCATGCATATAATAATTCAGAGAAGATTCAAATAATATTCATAGATAATCTGATCATAAACCCACAATTCATCGGATCTCGACAAACACACCGCAAAAGAATATTACATCGGATAGATCTCCAAGAACATCGAGGAGAACATGGTATTGAGAATCAAAGAGAGAGAAGAAGCCATCTAGCTACTAGCTATGGACCCGTAGGTCTGAGGTAAACTACTCACGCTTCATCGAAAGGGCAATAGAGTTGATGTAGAAGCCCTCCGTGATAGAATCCCCCTCCGGCAGGATGCCGGAAAAGGCCCCAAGATGGGATCTCACGGGTACAGAAGGTTACGGCGGCGGAAAAGTATTTTGGTGGACACTTCTGGTCATTTGGGAATATTTCTGAATTTATAGGCCAAAGATTAGGGTTGGAGGACTCCCGTGGGGCCCACAAGCCAGGGGGCGCCCCCCCTGATATGTCCATTTTGCATCATGTTTTCCTACTGTTATTTATGATATTTTTATGCATAATAATGCTTTTTGGAGTAATTCTAATGCCTTTTCTCTCATAATATGCAAGGTTCACATAAAGAGGGAGAATTCCGGCAGCTGGAAATCTGGACCTGAAAAAGCTACGTCAGGATACCTATTCTGCACAACTCCAAATGAGCTGAAATTTCACGAGGAATTTTCATAGAATAAATAAGAATTATTGGAGCAAATAACTACCAGAGGGGGCCCACTAGGTGGGCACAACCCACCTGGGCGCGCCAGGGAGCCCAGGCGCGCCCTGGTGGGTTGTGCCCTCCTCGGCCCACCTCCGGTGCCCCTCTTCTGGTATATAAGTCATTTTGACCTAGAAAAAAGAAGGAGAGGACTTTCGGGACGAAGCGCTGCCGTCTCGAGGCGGAACTTGGGCAGGAGCACTTTTGCCCTCCGGCGGAGCGATTCTGCCGAGGGAACTTCCCTCCCGGAGGGGAAAATCATCGTCATCATCATCACCAACAACTCTCCCATCTTGGGGAGGGTAATATCCATCAACATCTTCAACAGCACCATCTCCTCTCAAACCCTAGTTCATCTCTTGTGTTCAATCTTTGTATCGGAACTATAGATTGGTACTTGTGGGTGACTAGTAGTGTTGATTACATCTTGTAGTTGATTACTATATGGTTTATTTGGTGGAAGATTATATGTTCAGATCCATTATGCTATTTAATACCCCTCTGATCTTGAGCATGATTATCATTAGTGAGTAGTTACTTTTGTTCTTGAGCTCACGGGAGAAATCTTGTTGCAAGTAATCATGTGAACTTGATATGTGTTTGATATTTTGATGATATGTATGTTGTGATTCCCTTAGTGGTGTCATGTGAACGTCGACTACATGGCACTTCACCATATTTTGGGCCTAAGGGAATGCATTGTGGAATAGTTATTAGATGATGGGTTGCGAGAGTGACAGAAGCTTAAACCCTAGTTTATGCGCTATTCCGTAAGGGACTGATTTGGATCCAAAAGTTTAATGCTATGGTTAGATTTATTCTTAATACTTTTCTCGTAGTTGCGGATGCTTGCGAGGGGATTAATCATAAGTAGGAGGTTTGTTCAAGTAAGAATAACACCTAAGCACCAGTCCACCCACATATCAAATTATCAAAGTAGCGAACACAAATCAAACCAACATGATGAAAGTGACTAGATGAAATTCCCGTGTACCATCAAGAACGCTTTGCTTATCATAAGAGATCATTTTTGCCTGTCCTTTGCCTCAAAAGGATTGGGCTACCTTGCTGCATTTTTGTTACCATTACCGTTACTTTCTCGTTACAAATTATCTTGCTACCAAACTACTTGTTACTTATAATTTCAGTGCTTGCAGACATTACCTTGCTGAAAACCGCTTGTCATTTCCTTCTGCTCCTCGTTGGGTTCGACACCCTTACTTATCAAAAGGACTAAGATTGATCCCCTATACTTGTGGGTCATCAAGGCTCTTTTCTGGCACCGTTTCCGGGGAGTGAAGCGCTCTTGGTAAGTGGAAATCGCTAAGGAAAAATTATTACTACGTGCTGAAATTTATTGTCACTTGTTACTATGGAGAACAATCCTTTGAGGAGTTTGTTCGGGGTATCTTCACCTCGACCGGAACCACAATTAGTTACCCCTCAACCTACTGCACCTACTGAAAATATTGGTTATGAAATTCCTTCGGGTATGATAGAACAACTGCTAGCTAATCCTTATGCAGGAGATGGAACTGAACATCCTGATATGCACTTGATATATGTGGATGAAATTTGTGGATTATTTAAGCTTGCAGGTTTACCCGGAGATGAAGCTAAGAAGAAGGTTTTCCCTTTATCTTTGAAGGGAAAAGCATTGGCATGGTATAGGCTATGCGATGATATTGGATCTTGGAATTGGAATCGATTGAAATTGGAATTTCACCCAAAAAAATTATCCTATGCATCTAGTTCATCGTGATCGGAATTATATATATAATTTTTGGCATCATGAAGGAGAAAGTATCGCTCTAGCTTGGGGGAGGCTTAAGTCAATGTTATATTCATGCCCCAATCATGAGCTCTCAAGATAAATTATTATTTAGAATTTTTATGCTCGGCTTTCTCATGATGATCGATCCATGCTTGATACTTCTTATACTGGTTCCTTTATGAAGAAGACTATTGACTTTCGGTGGGATCTTTTAGAAAGAATTAAACACAACTCTGAAGATTGGGAACTCGATGAAGGTAAAGAGTCAGGTATTAAGCTCAAGTATCATTGTGTTAAATCTTTTATGAATATCGATGCTTTTCAAAAGTTTAGCACTAAATATGGACTTGACTCTGAGATAGTAGCCTCCTTTTGTGAATCATTTGCTACTCATGTTGACCTCCCTAAGGAGAAGTGGTTTAAATATCACCCACCTATCAAAGAAGAAATTAAAGAACCAGTAATAGCTAAAGATGAAACTATTATTTACAATGTTGATCCAGTTGTGCCTACTGCTTATATTGAAAAACCACCTTTCCCTGTTAGGATAAAGGAACATGCTAAAGTCTCAACTGTGGTCAACAAAAGTTATATTAGAACCTCCAAACCTGCTGAACAAATCAAAGTAGAACCTAGTGTTGCTATGGTTAAAGATCTCTTGGTTGAAAATATAGATGGACATGTTATTTACTTCTGTGATGAAGCTGCTAGAATTGCCAAACCCGATGAAAAAGATAAACATAGACCCGTTGTTGGCATGCCTGTTGTCTCAGTTAAAATAGGAGATCACTGTTATCATGGTTTATGTGACATAGGTTCTAGCGTGAGTGCCATTCCTTTTACCTTATATCAAGAAATTATGAATGATATAGCACCCGCTGAAATAGAAGACATAGATGTTACTATTAAACTTGCTAATAGGGACACCATCACACCGCTTGGGATTGCTAGAGATGTTGAAGTCTTGTGTGGGAAAATAAAATACCCTACTGATTTTCTTATTCTTGGTTCCCCACAAGATGACTTTTGTCCCATTATCTTTGGTAGACCTTTCTTGAACACCATCAATGCTAAAATAGATTGTGAGAAACAAATCGTCGGTGTTAGTTTTGGTGATGAGTCTCATGAGTTTAATTTTTCTAAGTTCAGTAGAAAACATCATAAGGAAGAATTGCCTAATAATGATGAAATAATTGGTCTTGCTTCTATTGCTGTGCCTCCTACCGATCCATTAGAACAATATTTGCTAGACCACGAAAATGATATGCATCTGCATGAAAGAAATGAAATAGATAAGATTTTCTTTGAACAACGTCCTCTGCTTAAACACAATTTACCTATTGAAACTCTAGGAGGTCCTCCTCCACCTAAAGGTGATCCTGTGTTTGAAATAAAACAATTGCCAGACGCTTTGAAATATGCTTATCTTGATGAGAAAAAGATTTATCCTGTTATTATTAGTGCTAACCTTTCAGAACATGAAGAAGAAAGATTATTGAAGGTTCTGAAGAAGCACCGAGCTGCCATTGGATATACTCTTGATGATTTAAAAGGCATTAGTCCCACTCTCTGTCAGCATAAAATTAATATGGAGCCTGATGCTAAACCCGTTGTTGATCACCAACGACGTTTAAATCCTAAAATGAAAGAAGTGGCAAGAACAGAAATACTGAAGCTTCTGGAAGCAGGTATAATCTATCCCATAGCTAATAGTAGATGGGTAAGTCCCGTTCATTGTGTCCCTAAAAAGGGAGGTATTACCGTTGTTCCTAATGATAAGAATGAACTTATTCCACAAAGAATTGTCACTGGCTACAGAATGGTAATTGATTTTAGAAAACTAAATAAAGCTACTAGAAAAGATCATTACCCTCTGCCTTTTATTGATCAAATGTTAGAAATACTATCAAAGCACACACATTTTTGCTTTCTTGATGGATATTTCGAGTTTTCTCAAATACCTGTCTCACAACCTGATCAAGAGAAAACCACCTTTACTTGCCCTTTTGGAACTTATGCTTATAGACGTATGCCTTTTGGTTTATGCAATGCACCTACTACCTTTCAAAGATGTATGACTGCTATATTCTCTGACTTTTGTGAAAAGATTGTTGAGGTTTTCATGGATGATTTTTCCGTTTACAGAACTTCTTTTGATGATTGCTTGAGCAACCTTGATCGAGTTTTGCAGAGATGTGAGCAAACTAATCTCGTCTTGAATTGGGAGAAGTGCCACTTTATGGTTAATGAAGGTATTGTCTTGGGACATAAAATTTCTGAATGAGGTATTGAGGTGGATAAAGCTAAAGTTGATGCAATTGAGAAAATGCCATGCCCTAAAGATATCAAAGGTATTCGTAGTTTCCTCGGTCATGCTGGTTTCTATAGGAGGTTTATTAAAGACTTCTCAAAAATTTCTAGGCCTCTTACAAATCTTTTACAAAAGGATGTTCCATTTGTTTTTGATGATGATTGTGTAGAAGCGTTTAAAACACTTAAGAAAGCCTTGATTTCTGCACCTATTGTTCAACCACCTGATTGGAACTTGCCTTTTGAAATTATGTGTGATGCTAGTGATTATGATGTTGGTGCTGTTCTAGGACAAAGAGTCGATAAAAGATTAAATGTTATTCATTATGCTAGTAAAACTCTAGACAGTGCTCAACGAAATTATGCTACTACTGAAAAAGAATTTTTAGCAGTTGTGTTTGCTTATGATAAATTTAGATCTTACATTGTTGATTCTAAAGTGACTGTTCACACCGATCATGCTGCTATAAAATATCTTATGGAAAAGAAGGATGCTAAACCTAGACTCATTAGGTGGGTTCTTTTGCTACAAGAATTTGATTTACATATCACTGATAGAAAGGGAGCTAAGAACCCCGTGGCTGATAACTTGTCTAGGTTAGAAAATATTCTTGATGACCCACAACCTATTAATGATAGCTTTCCTGATGAACAATTAGCTGCAATAAATGTTTCTCATAACACTCCTTGGTATGCTGACTATGCCAATTATATTGTTGCTAAATATATACCACCTAGCTTCACATACCAACAAAAGAAAAAAATTCTTCTATGATTTAAGACATTACTTTTGGGATGACCCACATCTTTATGAAGAAGGATTAGATGGTATTATTAGACGTTGTGTACCTGAGCATGAACAGGGACAAATCCTACGGAAATGTCACTCCGAAGCTTATGGAGGACATCATGCGGGAGATAGAACTGCTCACAAGGTATTGCAATCTAGTTTTATTGGCCTGTCGGGGACGAATCCGCGATCACCTATGGGACCCAGGGAAGGACCCCTTTACGTTCGGCAGGGAGAGACGGTCGCACGAAGAGCAAATCTAGCGAAGAACACGACAGTGCACGAGAGAGATTTACCCAGGTTCGGGCCGCACAGATGCGTAAAACCCTACTCCTGCTTTTTAGTTTATTATCTGTATGATTGTTCTAGCTCCAGGAGCGCTACAATACAGAGTAGCTGCGTGCAATACTGGAGTTCTCCATCTCCCAGTTCCCCTTTTTCCTCCACGTTGCCTATGGGCCTCCTTTTATACGCACAAAGGGGTCACCAACAGGTGGCAAACAGTAAAGGTAGAGGTGGAAAGTTGCTACAGTAAGGCCATTATTACCAGGATGACATGTCCTACCTACCACTGACGGCAGGGGACAAGGGCATTAAATGCCCATGCCCTAGCTGTCCAGATACATGTACCCGGAACGTCTTGGACGTGGGAAAAGCCTATCCCACCTGCTCCTGCACCGCTAGCTACAGTGTACCACCATCTACACAGTGCCCTGCCACACACGCTTGGAAGGACCCAGAGCGCCACGCTGGCAGAGGCACCGGAGCAGCACAGTAGCACAGTGGTACAGTAACGCTTGCCGTGGCAAGACCTTGCCGCACCTGACAGCTTGCCGCAACCCATAGCTTGCCGCGCAAGGTAACTTGCCGGGGCAAGTACCTTGCCGCAGCTGCTATCTTGCCGCAGCCAATACCTTGCCGCAGCCAATGACTTGCCGGGGCAAGTACCTTGTCGCGGCAAGTACTCTGCTACAGCAAACCTCAGGCTGGGCCTCAACTGTCCCTCCCGGCAAGCTCCTCTTGCCGGGGCCTTAACTCTTGCTTTGTATACTTTGTTCTTGAATGTCTTAATAATCTTGAGCTTCTCTCTGGCTGTCCTCCCGCAAGCCTGGCCGCGGGATGCTACTACTGCCCGTGCACAAGTACGGGGTACTAGGGTACCCCTATTCTAGTACACCGACAGGAGCCCCCGGGCCTGGGCCACACACGGTGCCGGGCGTTGTTGGGCCAGGCCCAAACAGTGCACGGGCACGCGTGGCTGGGATAAGCCGAAACGTCTCTATGCTGTTTAATTGCATGCTCTCCCACGCGTCGCGCGTTGAATGCGGAGCGTGGGAAGCGTGCGCAGTTATCTCGAATGACGAAGGGGCGGATGGTTCCGCATCTTTCCCCATAAAAGGAGGGACCTGCAGAAGCATTCACACACCCCTCTCACCATTCTCGATCTCCAAATCTCCGCCCTCTTCTTCCTCCGCTCCAAAACAAAGCGGTTTCCCAATCCTCCGCCACCGCGCGTGTCCGCATCTCCCTCGGTCCTCAGCTCCGCCTTCACCATGCCTCCCAAAGGAGAAAAGGGGAAGACGGGGAAGTCCTCAAGGACGGAGACCCAGGCGCAGTTGAAGAGGCAGAAGTACGCGCTCTTCGCTCCGACGCTCACGGGGGCGGATCTGAAGGCCAAGTTCCAAGGCATGTGGGCCGTGAGGACCAAGGCACATCCGGCCACCCGCGTTCGCCCAGCCACCGACGAGAGCGAAGTGAGCAAGTACCCCTTCTTCGCTTGCTACTTTTGGTGCGGGCTCTGCCCACCGTACTCGGATTTCTTCAGCGACGTCATGTACACCTTCAATCTCCGTCTGCTGGATCTCACACCGAATGCCGTGTCCACCATGGCAATATTTGCGCATCTGTGCGAGAACTTCGTCGGCGTCGTACCCAACACCGCGCTGTTCAGGCATTACTTCACTCCCCGTGCTGAAAAGGGGGAGCCTCTCACTGTTGGCATCTCGTTCGTTTCAAGATTGGGCGCCAAGGAGCATTATCTGAAGGGGGATCTCCGCCCAAGATGGGGAGAAATCCGGTCTGAATGGTGTTGGATCATTGACGACGAGCCGCCACCATACTGTGAGCTTCGCAAGACCCCAGCAGCGCGTGGCACGGACTGGAGCGATCTGGATCCCCAGGACAAAAAGCTGGAGATTGCCGCTACCAGGATCATACGGCTCAGGGAGGCCGGGCTCACCATAGGGATGGTTGGCGCAGACTTCCTCCGCCGCCGCATTGCTCCTCTGCAGCAGAGAGGAAGGCCGGCCTCTGATTGGAAGAACCCAGCCGATATCATGCGGCTGCGCCCTGGACTGATCAACAACTTCACAGTTCTGCAGCACGACTTCTTCATGCGAGAACTGTTCAAGCAAGAGACAGATCCAGAGAAGCGCGACAAGGCATTCACGCTGCCGAAGCACATCGTGCCCCTTTGCAACAACTCCGCATTGAGTGCAATCATCGCTATGATGCCGCTCTGCAATGCGCACAGCGTTGAAGCAACTTGGGACGTGCCGCTCGAAGAAGACGTGCGGCGATTCTTTGACTCCACGGTCGAAAAGCAGGTCCGGGTGGAGGAGTGGCTCGTCCGCAACACCACTGAGCAAGAAATAGAATTCATTGCTCGAAGAGTGGAGGAGGACAGGCTCGCCAGGGAAGCTGGCGATTTTGGTTATACTTTGGCGGAGCTCGACGAGGCACAAAAGGAGAGCCTTGCCGAGCAGGGGATGCTTGCCGGGAAGGGCGAGCTCGCCGCACCCGGCAAGGATGTCGGGCCAAGCCAGCCTGCCGACGAGTCAGGCAGCTCGGAGGATGAGGGCTCCTCTTCCAAGGAGGGCACCGAAAGCCCACCGCAGTCAGAGTCCTCAGCCCCTCTGAGGAGGAAACGCCTTCGCAGGCTTGGCAAAGTGGCTGAGCGGTAAGAAGTTCAACAACCGCCGGAGCGCCGTTCGACGCGCTCGACCGCGGCAAGGGCTGGTGCTGCGGGAGCGTCTCACGCGGCCCCGGCAACTGGAGCAGGGTCATCAAAGACCGCTGCTACTACCCCCGCCAAGCGGCCAAGGAGCCCAGCTCCCCCTCCTCCCCCTCCTCACACGGAGGCGGACTTTGATTTTTCCGCTCTCAGCAAAGAGGACGACGAGGAAGAGTAAGTTCCCTTGCCGCGACCCTCAATCTTTGTAAGATTTTGTTTCTGTCCTCACTTGTCGCGCTCCGGCCCTGCTTCCGCAGGGAGGAAACCTTGGCGGAGAGGATAAGGAAGAGAGCTAAGGTCTCGACGAGCAAGACCGTGGTGGTCGTCGAAGATGAGCCCACGGCAACCACCGGGGGAGCGTCTGAGACCATCCCGACCAGCTCGGAGCCCAGCCCTCGTCGCAGCCCCCAGCGCAGCCCCCAGCGTAAGTATTTCAACTACCTTTCGCTGGCGGTCGCTGAGGAACAAGCATTTGTCACTGACATCTTTGGGCGTGTAGGAGAGGAGCAGCAAGTGGAGCCATCTGAAGGTGCTCCAGAAGTACCACCCCCCTTGACCACACCGCCAAGGAGAAGATCTCCGGTAAGGGCTCCCACTAGCGAGCCGAGCCACGAAGAGGAGCCGGCAAGCGCCGAAGCGCCAAGCACCAGCGCTGGCGACCCCACCCCAATGACAAACATTGACGGGGGAGGGGAGCCCACCGCTCCTGAGCTCAACACGGGTAAACCCACTTGCCGCAAAACTCTTTCTGCTTTCTTTCTTTTGGCTTCTTGAATTTCTTCCTAAAGCTCTTTTTGCTTTACTTCTCGGGTTGGCAGAGCCCTCCTCGGTGGAGCCAATGAACATTGACTCTTCTGCCGAGGAGAACACCGCAGGGGCCGTCGACAACGAGGCCGCCAAGGCCGCCGCTGCCAAGGCCGACAAGCTTGCCGACGAAGAAGCTGCCAGGGCTGCCGAAGAGGCCGGCAAGGCCGCCGAGGATAATACCGCCAAGGCGCCCACCGATGAAGCCGCCAAGGCTGCTGAAGCTGAGGCCGCCCAGAAGGCTGCTGAGGAGGCCGGCGAGGGAGCCGGTGGTCGTACTGACGGCCCTGAGGCCACAGGAGCGCCAGGCGCTACTCCGACCACGGGTCCCTCAACCACTGACGAGGCGGCAGCGCCCAACTTGCCTCCGCCAAGCAAATACATCCGGGTCGGCGAGAACGTCTACGTCAGCCTCCCCTGGACGGTGGGCTCCAGAGCGTCAACCGAGGAGGATGTTGTGGACGAGGAGATCCTTGCTGCTGCCGGGCTCCAGCTTGTGGATGCGCCAGGCGCCAGCAGCAGCAGCACGTCTGAAGAGGAGCAACTGCTCCAAAAGCTGCTGAATCTTCATCGCGCCTGACGGGAGAAGCTAGCTTACAGGGAGGCGCTCATCGAGAAGGCCGAAGCTGACATGTTGAGGCACGCAGAGATCTTGGCGGACGTCCGCGCGCGATCTCTTAATGCGTTAGAGGTCAAGCGGGCACAGCTGGCCGAAGAACGGCAGGCCCTCCTCCTGATGAAGCAAGACATTGAACAAAAACAGGAGGAGACCGCCAAGGAGTTGTCTACTCAGGCCGGTGATTTGAACCAGCGGAAAGTGGACCTTGATGCCCACGAAGAGGAACTTGCCGAGCGCAAGAAGAAACTTGCCGAAACCCTCCAGCAGAAAGACGAGGAGGTGGCAAGACTTGTCGCAGAGCGGACCCAGGGGCAGGCACAAAAACACCAGAAGGAAATTGAAGCCTTGGCCCAAGAGTACGCCAGCAAGTTGGTGGAGGCCACCAACACTGTCGCTGCTGCAGAAGTGAACAGGAAGGAAACGAAGGAGAAAGTGGTAAGACTAGAGGCCGCCCTCAAGGCAAACGGTGACAAGCTCTCAACGCTTGAAAGTGAGAGGGCAAAGGTGACCCACACTTTGGCGGAGATGCAAGTTACCATAGCCAAGAAGAACAATCTGCTTGCCGCCGCCAACGACTCCAGAGCAGACCTGAAGCTGAAGCTGACCACGCTGAAGGAGACGCTTGACACCACCAGAAAGCGCGAAGGGCTTCTAATGACAGAGCTCCAGAAGGAAAAGGGTCTGCTTCAAGACGCTATTGCAACCCACAAGAAGTTCAGGGATAACGTGGGGATCTTCACAGACAGGCTTGCCAGCGCCGCCGAGGACATCGACAAGGAGCTGACTGCCCTGAAGGTGCCGGACTTCGGGTACTCCACCGACAAGAACACGCAAACTAGCGTCAAGCTAGCCGAGTTCTTCGACGGAGTAGTAGAAGCACTCCAACAGCTCCAAGTCAATCACAAGGCTCAACTGGCCGACGAGTCACGCAGGCTTTGCCGGGGAGTTCTCCGGAGGTTGTTGGTGAAGATAGCATACAGCAACCCGGGCGTCGACTTCAGCAACATCTTCAAAAGCTTGCCGAAGGGATACGACCCCGCGCCACTAGAGGCCCTTGTCGCGCCCATCGTGGAGAGGGTGGACCAAATCCAGAGAGTCGAAGGCGAGCACCGCAATTAGAGAGCCCATTCTTCTCCCTCCTTGCCACCACGGGGAGGCTGTACTGCACAGTATGTCAGATAATGATGCAAAATAAAAGTAAACATGAAATCGTCAAAAACTGCGAAATACAAAAGCTTTATTTATGCACAGGGTCTGCGCCTGGCTTTGTACAAAGGATTACATGCAACAGCGGCAAGACTTGTACAAAAGGTGGTTGCCGGGGAAGGGCCCGGCAACCGCGCCTTATGGAAAAAACTTACGAAGATGCTCAATGTTCCAGGAATTGATCACTAGAATGCCATCCCCGGTCTCCAGGCGGACAGCGCCGGGCCTGGTGACTCGTTTCACCCGATAAGGGCCTTCCCACTTCGGCGTCAACTTGTTTGAATTCTTGGCCGACTGAACGCGCAGAAGAACAAGGTCGCCTTCCTCGAGACTTCTGGCATTAACTTTGCGGCTATGGTAGCGACGCAAAGCTTGCTGGTAGCGAGCAACTCTCACAGCAGCCTAAAGACGATCCTCCTCGAGGAGCACAGCGTCATCTTGCCGCAGTTGCTCTTGCTCAAGCTCATCGTAAGCGAGCACTCGAGGTGACCCATATACGAGTTCCGTGGGGAGAACTGCCTCTGCTCCATAAACTAGAGCAAAAGGCGTCTGGCCAGTAGCTCGATTTGGCGTCGTCCTGATCGACCAAAGAACCACTGGCAGCTCCTCGATCCAGTTCTTGCCGCACTTGCGCAGCCTGTCGAAAGTTCTCGTCTTGAGCCCACGCAGCACTTCAGCATTTGCCCTTTCAGCTTGTCCGTTGCTTCGCGGGTGAGCAACAGAAGCGAAACAGACCTTGGCGCCAAGGTCTTCGACATACTGCATGAAGGCGTGGCTCGTGAACTGGGTACCGTTGTCGGTGATGATCCTGTTAGGAACACCAAAGCGACAAACAATTCCCTTGAAGAACTTGATGGCTGATTGTGCTGTCACCTTCCTCACTGCTTCCACTTCCGGCCACTTCGTAAACTTGTCGATGGCCACATACAAGTACTCGAAGCCCCCGGTGGCACGGGGAAAGGGGCCGAGGATGTCAAGCCCCCAGACCGAAAATGGCCAGGAGAGAGGGATTGTCTGGAGAGCTTGAGCTGGCTGATGAATCTGCTTGGAATGAAACTGGCACGCTTCACACTTGGTTACTAGTGCAGTTGCATCCTGGAGGGCGGTGGGCCAAAAGAAACCTTGCCGGAAAGCCTTTCCAGCAAGGGCTCTTGACCCTATGTGGTGACCACATATGCCTCCATGAATCTCTGCCAACAGCTCCTGTCCTTCTTCCCGGGGAATACACTTCAATTTCACATCGTTTGGTCTTTTTCTGCACAGCATGTCATCGACAAATTGATACATATTGGACCGCCGGGCTACTTTCTCCGCTTCTTCCTGCTCTTCGGGAAGTTCTCCTGTCTGGAGGAAACAGACGATCTGCTGCACCCACGCTGGAGCCTGTGGCTCGACAACGAGGACTAAAGGCATTTCTTCTGCTGCGGGAACATCAGGTCCTACGGCAAGAGCTTGTCGCTCTACGAGAGCCGGCCGTTCCCCGACGAGCTTGGCGGGAACAGCCGCAGCGTGCTGTCCTTCAACAAGCTCGTCGGGAGCAGTTGCTTCAACGACGGAAGCCCAAGGCCTCATCGGAGCATTTTGCTCCTCAGTGCTTCGATCAGGAGCGCCTGCTTCAGCGACAAGGACCCGAAGTCTTGTCGGAGCAAGTTGCCCCTTTGCCTCTTGCCTAGGAGCACCCGCTTCAACGACAAGAGCGTGAGGCCTTGTCGGAGCAAGTTGCCCCTCTGCATCTTTGGCGCTGGCTTTGGCAGCCTTCTTGCCGGTGGCTTCGGGGAGCTCTGCCGGGAAGTAGTCGCCAGAAGCCAACTTCCTCTTCTTGCCTTGCCCTACTGATGGCGTCACGGATGGCTGAGTTAGTTGGAGCACAAAAGTGCCTGGTTCCACAGGCAATTTGAGTGCGGCGCGCTTTGACAAACCATCGGCAATGTCATTCTCAGCACGTGGGACGTGCTCCATTTGTAGGCCGTCAAAGCGTTCCTCCAACTTCCTCACCTCATCTACATAAGCTTCCATCAATGGGCATTGGTAGTTCTTGTTCACTTGCCTGACGACAAGCTGCGAATCTCCCCTGACAATAAGCTTCTTAATCCCAAGGTCTGCCGCGATCCTGAGACCGGCAAGCAACCCCTCATATTCTGCAGTATTGTTCGTCGCCTGTTCCTTGGGAAAGTGCATTTGGACCATGTACTTGAGGTGCTCTCCGGTGGGTGCGACAAGCAGTACACCAGCACCGGCGCCTTGCAGCGAAAAGGCACCATCAAAGTACATGAGCCACTCTTTGCTTGTCTCCTTGCCGGGGAGAGTCGTCTCTGGGATTTCTTTCTTCTGGCGTTGGTGTCCATTCTGCGACAAACTCTGCCAAAACTCGGCTCTGTATGGTTGATGTACTCTCAAACTTGAGACCAAAGCTCGACAACTCCAACGCCCACTCGACAATCCTGCCTGTCGCTTCTGGATTTTGCAAAATCCTTTTCAGCGGGAAGCGAGTGACGATGGTAACTTCATGTGCTTGAAAGTAATGGCGCAGCTTTCTCGAGGCCATGAGAAGGCCGAAAAGCAGCTTCTGCACACCAGAATACCTTGACCTAGCTCCCTGCAGAAGAGAGCTCACAAAGTAGACCGGGCGCTGCACCATTTTCTTCTTTTGTATTACTTCGCCTGACTGTGCAGACGAATCCTTGTCGGCAGCAAAACTTGTCGGGGGAGCCCCCAGCTTGTCGCTGGACGTGCTTGCCGCAGTTACTGCCTCCTCATCCACCTCTCTCTCCGCTACCAGCGCAGCACTAACCACTTGATTTGTTGCCGCTAGATACAGCAACAACTTCTCTTGTGGTTTAGGTGCGACAAGTATTGGAGGAGAGGAGAGGTATCTCTTCAAGTCTTGCAGCGCTGCCTCCGCCTCCGGAGTCCATTTCAATGGACCTGCCTTTTTCAAGATTTTGAAAAATGGCAGGGCGCGCTCAGCTGACTTGGAGATAAACCTACTGAGAGCAGCAACACAGCCGGCAAGTCGTCGTACATCCTTGACGCGCTTCGGTGCTTCAATTTGTTCAATGGCTTTGATCTTGTCAGGATTGGCTTCAATTCCACGTTGAGACACAAAGAACCCGAGAAGCTTGCCGGAGGGAACTCCAAACACGCACTTCTCGGGGTTGAGCTTCAGGTTGATCTTGCGCAGATTTACAAAAGTTTCTTCTAGATCTTGAACCAAAGTAGCCCTGTCTTTGCTTTTGACCACTATATCATCCATATAGGCTTCCACATTTCTGTGCAACTAAGGCTCAAAAGCAATCTGGACGGCTCTTGCAAATGTCGAACCAGCATTTTTCAAACCAAATGGCATACGTACGAAACAGTATGTGCCACAGGGTGTGATAAATGCGGTCTTTTCCTCATCTTCCTCAGCCATGAAGATTTGATGATACCCTGAATATGCGTCAAGAAATGAAAGCAAATCACATCCTGCCGTGGAGTCAACAATCTAGTCTATGCGGGGCAAAGGAAATGGGTCTTTGGGACAAGCTTTATTGACATCAGTGAAATCAATACAAAGCCTCCATTTTCCATTCGCTTTGCGCACGACAACAGGATTGGCCAACCACGTAGGATGGAGCACTCCTCTGACGAGGCCTGCTGCTTCCAACTTCTTGATTTCTTCCACAATAAACTCTTGCCGCTCCACAGCTTGCTTTCTGGCTTTCTGCTTGACGGGCCTCGCGTGGGGACAAACGGCAAGGTGGTGCTCAATTACTTTCCTGGGAACACCGGGGATGTCGGACGGTTGCCATGCAAACACGTCGACATTCGCCCGCAGGAAAGCAACGAGCGCGCTTTCCTATTTGTTGTCAAGTGTGGCACTGATGGTGAAGGAACCACCAGTGCCGTCCTCCTTGGCGGGCACCTTCTTTGTCGCCGGCGGAGCGGCTTTGTTCTTCTTGCACTTGCCGGTGGAGCTCTCTGGTGCGTCCTCGACGGCAGCGCAGCACTCCGAAGAGGTGCGCTTGCCGGAGTGGGCACAGGAGCTCTTGCCAGACTTCCTCTTGTTCTCCCCCCCAAGAGCTTCAGCGGCAAGTGCCTTGGTGGCAGTTGCGGCAGCTGCTTCCCGGTAGATCTTGTCGGCGCAAATAAGCGCATCCTTCTTGTCGCAGGGAACTGTGATAACACTTACTGGGCCTGGCATCTTCAACACGTTGTAGGCATAATGAGAGGCTGCCATGAACTTGGCGAGCGCTGGACGGCCAAGTATCCCATTATAAGGCAATGGAATATCGGCAACATCAAAGGTGACCTTCTCGGTCCGGTAGTTCAGCTCGCCGCCAAATGTCACTGGCAGCGCGATCTTCCCTTTCGGCTTGCTCCTTCCTGGATTGACTCCTTGGAAAGTACCAGTTTCCTCAAGCTCGCCGTCAGAGATTTGAAGTTTCCGGAGCACAGCGGGCGAAATCAGATTCAAGCCGGCCCCACCGTCAACTAACATCTTCATGACCTTGAGGTTGCGGATCGTTGGTGAAACCAACATCGGCAAGCACCCGACCGCCGTTGTGCGGTCAGGGTGGTCCTCAATGTCAAAGACGATAGGCGTGTCGGACCACTTCAGAAGCTTTCTGGCGTCAACAGATGGTTCCGCCGCATTGATCTCTCGCGCCCACTGTTTAAGTTGGCGGTGAGAAGAATGCAACGAAGCACCCCCGTCAACACACAAGACTTCTGCGGCTTTCTGAAATTCGTGCTCACTGGATTCTTCATCATCTAGATCATCATCATCATCATCTTTGTCGCGGCCACGAGGAGGCCTGTCTCTCTGCTGCTGCTTGGCCTTGCCGCGACGCCCTCCTCGGGCAGTGCGCTTCTTGCCGGACCCGCCAGCACCTTCTGGGGCCTTCTCCTTGTCGCGCCTCTCATACTCAGCTTTCTGCTGTTCGACAAGCTGCTCGACTCGTCGGTAGTTCTGGAGATCGTGTCCCTTGGTGCGGTGGATCTTGCAATATTGCTTGTCGGAGCCGTCCTGCTTGTCGGCAGCCGCCAAGGCCTGACAGTTGGTGCACGCGGCAATCTCCTTGCCGGAGCCCTCGACTTTGGCCTTGTCGGCGCTGCCGTTGCCGCTGGACTGCTCGACGGCAAGCACAGCTTTCCCCTTTTTCTTCCTGTTGTTCCGCCGCCGACCCTTCTTTGCCGGGGCGGTACCTTCACTGTCAGAGCTCCCCCCTGGGCCAACACCTTCACCGGGAAGTTTCCTTCCCTCTTCAGCACGCGCACACTTGTCGGCGAGAGCATATAGCTGGCCAATGTCTCTGACCTTGGTCATCGCCATTTCCTCCCGCATCTTGCGGTTACGCACGTTCTGATGGAACGCGCTAATAACCGCAGCGGGGTGAACATCTGGGATGTTGTACTGTACGCGGCTGAACCTTTGAATGTATTTGCGCAGGGGCTCTCCTTCCTTCTGGGGGATGAGATGAAGATCACTCTCCTGGCCATGAGGTTGATGACCGCCAGTAAAGGCACCAACAAACTGATGGCACAGGTCCGCCCATGAAGAAATGGAGTTCTCCGGCAAGTGCATGAGCCATGAGACGATGTTGCGCTTTAACACGAGCGGGAAGTAGTTAGCAAGAATCTTGTCGTCTCGTCCCCCGGCAGCTTGCACCGCAATGGTGTAAATGCTGAGGAACTCCGACGGGTGTGTCTTGCCATCATACTTCTCCGGCACGTCAGGCTTGAAAGCCTTGCGATTGGGCCACTGGACCTGCCGCAGCTCACGGGTGAACGCTGGACAACTTACCGCGTACGGCAAGTCACCAGGATCCCCTGGCGCATGCATGTCAACAGCGGGCCCTGCGCGTCTGTCGGACTGACGATGCGCTTCTCTCCTTCGCTAGATAGTGGTACGAGCGTCTTCTCCTCTGCGTTCCTGAAGAACGAGGCGCTGGTCACAACGAGCTCGCGGGTCAGACGACGCCATGGAACCATCGCCACGGGCGTCGTTTCGACGTGTCGGCGACCGAGGCCGTCTGGGCGGTGAGTGTACGGTTGTTGCCCCCTCGCCGTTCTTGTTGGTGACAGCATTGTCACCAGTTCTCTTGTCGGCCGCGCGCACCGGGTCGGCATCAGCGAAGCTGAGAAGGCTCTGAATGGTTGCCCTCCACTCGTCAAGCTTATCTGCTGGTGGAGGGAAGTTCAGGAGCAGCTGCGCACGCGCCAACGCTTCTGCTGGTGAGGGAGGTATCGAGTGGCGTGAGGACTGTGGGATGCTCTTACTCCTAACAGTGTTAGAAGGAGCATCTCCACGCCCAGGCGACCGTACCTCGACCCCGCCAGCGTGTTGTTGCGTATGGTGACCCCGCGCATCTCGAGATCGATGCGCAAGTTCATTATCCAGGGAGCGCCTGGCACCTGGGGCGTCAGGACGCTGCCTGTCACGGGCTTCTTGCGAAGGCCGCGGCGTCTGAACCGGCGCAGGCGTTCCAGAACGCGCAGCACCGTTTCTGGAGCTTGCAGGGCCAGCAGCAGCGAGCAGCGCTGCGTTCCCAGACCCAGCAGCGCCAAGATTTGCGTTGCTGGCCCGGTTTTGGACAGGTGGAGGTAATAGGAGCTCTCGCTCTCCAGTCCCCCCAGCAGCCGCAATCACGTCGGCACCCTCCTGCATGGGAGCAGGCGGGTTGGACGTAGACGCACCAATGGCCGAAGTCTTCTTTTTTGGAGCCATAAGGCGGAGGATGGCCCAAAAACTAGCGCGCAAATCGCTAGATTAGGTTCACACAACCTCCTTCCCCCTACCTGGCGCGCCAAAGATGTCGGGGACGAATCCGCGATCACCTATGGGACCCAGGGAAGGACCCCTTTACGTTCGGCAGGGAGAGACGGTCGCACGAAGAGCAAATCTAGCGAAGAACACGACAGTGCACGAGAGAGATTTACCCAGGTTCAGGCCGCACGGATGCGTAAAACCCTACTCCTGCTTTTTGGTTTATTATCTGTATGATTGTTCTAGCTCCAGGAGCGCTACAGTACAGAGTAGCTGCGTGCAATACTGGAGTTCTCCATCTCCCAGTTCCCCTTTTTCCTCCACGTTGCCTATGGGCCTCCTTTTATACGCACAAAGGGGTCACCAACAGGTGGCAAACAGTAAAGGTAGAGGTGGAAAGTTGCTACAGTAAGGCCATTATTACCAGGATGACATGTCCTACCTACCACTGACGGCAGGGGACAAGGGCATTAAATGCCCATGCCCTAGCTGTCCAGATACATGTACCCGGACGTCTTGGACGTGGGAAAAGCCTATCCCACCTGCTCCTGCACCGCTAGCTACAGTGTACCGCCGTCTACACAGTGCCCTGCCACACATGCTTGGAATGACCCAGAGCGCCACGCTGGCAGAGGCACCGGAGCAGCACAGTAGCACAGTGGTACAGTAACGCTTGCCGCGGCAAGACCTTGCCGCACCTGACAGCTTGCCGCAACCCATAGCTTGCCGCGCAAGGTAACTTGCCGGGGCAAGTACCTTGCCGCAGCTGCTATCTTGCTGCAGCCAATACCTTGCCGCAGCCAATGACTTGCCGGGGCAAGTACCTTGTCGCGGCAAGTACTCTGCTACAGCAAACCTCAGGCTGGGCCTCAGCTGTCCCTCCCGGCAAGCTCCTCTTGCCGGGGCCTTAACTCTTGCTTTGTATACTTTGTTCTTGAATGGCTTAATAATCTTGAGCTTCTCTCTGGCTGTCCTCCCGCAAGCATGGCCGCGGGATGCTACTACTGCCCGTGCACAAGTACGGGGTACTAGGGTACCCCTATTCTAGTACACCGACATGGCCTACTCTCTTAAAGGATGCCCGTAAGTTTGTTTTATCTTGTGATGAATGTGACGCCCCCGACTCCATCGTGCACTAATCATACACGCAAACATGCACGATCAAGCACAGGGACTCACGGGAAGATATCACAACACAACTCTAACACAAATAAACGGAGATCCACAATATTACAGACCAGGGATCACGAAGATCCGATTACATAAGTCAGTCATACAAATATTATCTGAGTACAGACATAGTTAGACAAGTTTTGCCTTAAGAAGGCTAGCACAAACAACGACTCTAGATCGAAAGGCGAAGGCCTCCTGCCTGGGAGCCTCCGATCCTACTCCTGGTCGGCTGGCTCGATCCAGTAGTACGTGCCGTCTGGACCCTCCTGGTAGTAAGCTCCTGTGGTGGCATCTGGCTCCGGGGCTCCATCGTCTGGTGTATCATCAAAGTGGAAAATATGGGGAAAAAGAAGTAACAAAGCAACCGTGAGTACTCATCCGAAGTACTCAGCAAGCAAGGATCTACACTACATATGCAACATTATCAATGGAGAAAGGCTGTATATGTGGACTGGGCTGTAGAAATGCCAGAATAGAGAGAAGGCCTAGTCCTATCGAAGACTAGCATCTTCAAGCATCTTCACGAAACCACCATCTTGTAGCAATAGAAGAGAGTAGAATAGCATTTTATTAAGCAAACATGTTGAAACAAGCCTAGAGATCCTTCCTCGACTCCCAGCGAGAAAGCGATCCCGAAGCTTCAATTAAGTAATAAGTATCCAGTTCAAGTAGTAGATCGGGATATACAAAATGAGCGTCCTTTACCGTAGGACCGGCTATCGATAGATTATTCTTCCCTGCAGGGGTGCACTACTATTACCCAACACGCTTGATCAACTCTGGCCGGACACACTTGTTGGGTAATGCCCGGCCTCGGTAGATCAACACGAAGCAACGCCCTACCTAGGCTCAGCAGAGAGGTCAGCACGCCGGACTAACCTATGCACCCAGAGGTCTTGGGCCATCGCCCTGGGTACCCTGCACGTTGCGAGACTGGCCGGGGTGCAGGTGCGACACTGAACTCGTCAGTGAAGTATCCAGCCCAATCCCGACAATCAGCCCGCACGGTGAACCGTGACGTCTGAAGAGCTTTCGGGAGAAACGTACGACGTAGAGGGCCCACAAACCATAATCCCGCGTGGTGGTAGTGCGTATAGGGCACGTCGACCCACTCAGATCAAACACCCAAATCCGATAGGCTGATTTAGTAACACGCGGAGACAATCAGAGTTTCTGAAGCTCCGCCACAATATCACACTCGAGTGCCCTTCCGGCACACCCGACAACATAGATCCCTGCGGGTACCCATCAGGGTCAACCCGCCTGTAACAAAGGTCAAAGTAACCGTGTGGTCATAACATCAAGGGGGGAAACCCGATGAATCACCCTCGAAGGATTCCACCTGATGAAATCATCAAGGTGAACGTATGAGGCATCACCCTCGAGGTTCACACTGAGGGATTGCACGACAGAGTCGTATCGGAAGTGGAGAAGGAGGAATCACCCTCGATGACCATGGTCGAACAGCTACACTGCAGAGTATTCATCAGGAGTGCGTTACGAGGTATCACCCTCGACACTCGATAGTAACTATGCAGAGTCGTACAACTAAGGGGGTGAAGTGATGTGTCGGTCTCTGGTCGACGATCACATTGATCGAGTCATCGATGATCAAGCAGGGGCAACAAGGGTAAGGTGGTGGGGGTCACTGATGGCTCACTACCAACCTATACTAAGCAGTTTAACATAGGCAGGTAAGGTAACAATAAATAGGTTACAAAAGAAGGCTATGCATCAGAATAGGAGCAGACATTAACAGTAGCAAAATCTAATGCAAGCAGGAGAAATGGAATGGGCGATATCTGGATGCTCAAGGGGGGGGGCTTGCCTGGTTGCTCTGGCAAGAGAGAGGGATCGTCAACGGGCTGCTCGTCTGGAGCGTAGTCGTACCCGGCTGCAACGTCGTCGGTCTCGGCGTCTATCAAGAGAGAAGGAGGGGGAGAGAAACAATAAATTCACGGCAAAAATGCAAACAATATGCATGACATGACTAAATGATAAGCCGGGATGTTCTACTGCCTAACTAAATGATTTAGTTAATTTAGGAATTTATCCGGATTTATTTAATTAAAGTTGGGCACTATTCATTTATCGAAATCGGTCTAAAAGTTCAACGTTTATCTAGCTACGGGCATCTGACAGGAATACGGAGGACGTATTCGGGTTCGTACCGAAATTCTGAGCAACTTTCATATATAAATTATTTTCATCGGAGTTACGGATTATTTTATATGATTTTCTAAAGTTTTAATTGATTTTCTGAATTTAATTATTTATTTAATCCAACATTATCCAGAACAGTGTATGCTGACGTCATCATGACATCAGCATGACGTCAGCAGTCAACAGGGCGTTGACTGGGTCAAACTGACATGTGGGTCCCACCTGTCAGTGTCTGTTTAGGTTAATTAGGGATTAACTAATCTAATTACAGTTTAATTAAACTAACTAATTAATTAGATTAACTTAATCAGAGTTAATTAACTTAATTAATTGACTAATTAATTAATTAATTCTATTAATTCATTTTCTTTTTCTTTTTCTCTTCTTTTTTAAACCGTTCTGTAGGTGGGCCCCGGCTGTCATTGACCCATAGGCCATCCGGGGCGGTTCGTTAGCGGGTGTGGTCATCGCCTGAGCGGGCGTGGGTAGCGGAGCGGCCACCGAACGGGCGCTCGCCCGCAGGGACGGCGAGGCCATGGCCGGCGGGAGGAGGCAAGGCTAGGGACGCCGCGGGGCGGAGCCAGGGGCGACGCAGAGTGGCGAGCGACAGCGAGGCGGGGCCACATCAGGGTGCTGCGACGGGGAGAGCGACAACGCCAGGCAGCGGGGCAGCAGCAGCCGAAGGCCACAGCGGGCTGGCGGCGCGGCGCGGTCGCGGCGGCCGCGGGCGCGAGCAAAGGCAGGGACCGGTGCGCGCGGGGAGGCAGGCGGGGCGTGGCGCGGCAGCATGCGGTAGCAGCAGCAGGGGCGAGCGGGAGGAGCGGCCGAGCGGCGCAGCGCATCGGGGACGGGCGCCGCAGCGTAGTGGTAGGCAAGCAGCAGCGGTGGCCATCGAGGCCACAGGCGAGCGCGGAGGCGCGCGGGTGCGGGACGGCGGGCACGGTGACGTCCGACACGGGGGAAGGGGAGTGCGAAGAGAGGGGGGTGCTCACGGCGGGGCCGTAGGGAAAAGGCAGCGGGCTCGGGGCGGAGGACGGGGACGACGGCGGCGTTGAGGTGGCGACGACGTAGGCGAGCGGCTTGGGGAGGAGACGAGGAGGCCACGGCGGATGGTGAAGGACGTCGGGGAGCGACGGGATCAGGGTCGATCCCGATCCAGATCAGGGGTGGAGGAGAGAGCGAGTGGGGGGGGGGGGGGGGGAATGGGGTGTCGTTGCGGCTAGGGTTCGGTCGCCCAGGGGATAAAGGGGAGTGGGGTGGGCCGGTTGGGCCGTTTGGCCCAGTAGGCTAGGGAGTCTTTTTCTTCTTATTTCTATTTTTGTTTTGCCTTTTCCTTATTTTCTTTTCATTTATTTTCTGTTTTGCAAAAAGTTAGGCCACCAAATGGCTTTAGCAAAATAGGTGATTTGTACCATTAAATGTTATGCATTATATGCTACTGCCAAAAATTGGTTTGGAGACAAATGGAGTTCACACAAATTTTATGTTAATTAAAATGTATTAATCCTTGCTGTTTTGGTAATGTTAGAGCCACCTAATTAATTTATTAATTGTTGGTTACAATTTTAGAATGGTCCCTAGAATATTTGTCACCTAATGAACATTTTAGTTTTTGTGTTTGAACAACTTTTATTTTCCACTTTAATTTAATTTGAATTTGAGTTAGGAGTTGAAATGCAATATGATGCAAATGATGATTAGGCACTGTTAATCATGCTGACTTGTCATTATCAAAAGTGATTATTGTGGCTAATGACATGGGGTGTTACAATGAATGTCAAAGAATTGGTAATATTGGTAAGCGCCAGGAAATGCCTATGAATTATTCTCTTGCTGTTGAACCATTTGATGTTTGGGGATTTGATTACATGGGGCCTTTTCCTTCCTCTAATGGGTATACACATATTTTGGTTGCTGTTGATTATGTTACTAAGTGGGTAGAAGCTATTCCAACTAGTAGTGCTGATCACAACACCTCTATTAAAATGCTTAAGGAAGTCATTTTCCCAAGGTTTGTAGTCCCTAGATATTTAATGACTAATGGTGGTTCACATTTTATTCATGGTGCTTTCCGTAAAATGCTTGCTATATATGATGTTAACCATAGAATTGCATCACCTTATCATCCTCAGTCTAGTGGTCAAGTTGAACTTAGCAATAGAGAAATAAAATTAATATTACAAAAAACTGTCAATAGGTCCCGAAAGAATTGGTCTAAGAAGTTAGATGATGCACTTTGGGCTTATAGAATAGCATATAAAAATCCTATGGGTATGTCTCCGTATAAAATGGTTTATGGAAAAGCTTGTCATTTTCCTCTTGAGTTAGAACATAAAGCATATTGGGCAATTAAAGAACTCAACTATGATTTCAAACTTGCCGGTGAAAAGAGGTTATTTGATATTAGCTCGCTAGATGAATGGAGAACCCAAGCCTATGAAAATGCCAAGTTATTTAAAGAAAAAGTTAAAAGATGGCATGACAAAAGAATACAAAAGCGTGAGTTCAAAGTTAGAGAATATGTTCTTTTGTACAACTCTCGTTTCAGATTTTTTTGCAGGAAAAGTCCTCTCCAAATGGGAAGGACCTTATGTTATCGAGGAGGTTTATCGATCTGGAGCCATCAAGATAAATAATGCCGAAGGTACTAACCCGAAGGTTGTTAATGGGCAACGAATAAAACATTATATCTCAGGTACGCCCATTAATGTTGAAAGCAATATTATCCAAGCTATGACACCGGAAGAACACATAAAGGAAACCTTCCGGAACACTCCAGAATAACTGAAAAAGAGGAGGTACGTGATACGGTAAGTAAACGGACTTCGAAAAATCCGCAAAAATATTTTTTGTCAGTTTTGGAATATTTAAGGAAAATAAGAAACTACCAGGAAGGTGATCCTGGTGGGCACAAGACACCAGGGCGCGCCTGGCAAGCCAGGCGCGCCCTGGTGTCTTGTGCCCACCTCGGGTACCTTCCGGACTCCGTTTTTCTTCCGTTTGCTTGTTTCCCAAGATAAAAAGATCTTTATATACCCCCCGAACCTATTGACCACCGTATCGCGGAGAAATCTTCTGTTTTCTTTTCTTGCTATTTTTGGTTAGATCTGTTAAGCCAGGCATCATGTCTTCTTCCTCCTCCAACAACGTGGAAGAGGATGCTTGGTTAATGAAGATCGAGTTGAAGAGAGAAGAGCCTGAAGAAGTCATCAAAGGGGACAAGAGCAAGGAGGCCACCAGAGATCAAGTGCCGGTGGTCGAGCAAGCTTTGCCTGCCGAGGAGGAAGAAGAAGATATCCTTAAACCTTACTATGATCATCTTACCCCCACTGAGATTAAAGCCTTTTGGATCATCAAAATGCTTCATGTGCAAAATAAATATCTCACCCGTGAAAATATTCTATTACAAGAGCACATAATTGCCCTCCGGAGCATCATCCGTAGATTGGAGAAGCTGTTGGAGAGGGCCACTACTTCATCACCACCACCTCTTTCTTCATCACCAAAGGAAAATTGAGTATCGGGTATGGGCACTCCCCTTGGCTTGTGCCAAGCTTGGGGGAGGTGCCCCGGTATCGTATCACCTCCACTATCTTTTGCCTTTACTTATCTTAGTTTGATCCATAGTTATCTTTTGATTTAGATGAATAAAAGTTTAGTTTGATCCTTTCTTTTCGAGTGTTTGCTTAGTGATCTATCTTTGTAATCGTGTGCAAGATATATATATAATAAAGTTTAGTTTGAGTTTTGTTTTCTTTACTTTCATGTTCAATAAAAAGAAAGGAAATAAATGAAATAGATCATATGCTAATTTTATGGTAAGTAATGACATCACATAAGGAAGAGTATAAGTAGAAAGTTTTATTGGAGATTGACAAACATAGAATTGGTTAATGATGCAATTCATGAAAGAATTAATAAGGGAAGAGAAGATTCACATGCAAATACACTATCCTGGACATCTTTTGTGATTGTGAGCCCCCATCAAAATATTATATTCCAAAATTGTTGACGTTGGACAAGGAAGACAACGTAATGATTTATGTTTGTTCATATTCACATAGAAGTTATATTGTCATAGATCCTTTAACATGTGGTGCTTGCCCCCATCTTTGCTAGCCAAAAATTCTGCACTAAGTAGAGATACTACTTGTGCATCCAAAAACCTTTAAACCCAAATCTTATTTTGAGAGTCCACCATACCTACCTATGGATTGAGTAAGATCCTTCAAGTAAGTTGTCATCGGTGCAAATAGGGCAATAAAAATTGCTTCTAAAAGTGTTGGATCATTTAGTGTAAGAGAAAATTGAGCGTTGTACGAACTTGTGATGGCAAAGAATAAAAGCGACAGACTGCATAATAAAGGTTGCTATCACAAGGGGCAATATAACGTGATGTTCTTTTGCACTAAGAGATTGAGCATACAAACAAATAAGCGCATGGCAACCTCTGCTTCCCTCTGCGAAGGGCCTATCTTTTACTTTTATGTATTTACTTTTATGCAAGAGTCAAAGTTCTTCTCTCTATTCCTTTTTATTTTCTCTTTTGGCAAGCATCATGTGGTGAGGAAAGATCTAGGCACATATATCCAGTTGGATATGAGTAGCATGAGTTATTATTGTGGACATCACCCTCGAGGTGAGTATGTTGGGAGGCGAAACTTTAAGCCCCTATCTTTCTATGTGTCCGGTTGAAACGTTTTGCTCATGTGTATGTGGTGAGTGTTAGCAATCATAGAAGACTATATGATGGTTGAGTATGTGGACTTGCCAAAAAGGCTCCGATACGTGACCCTTCCTGAAAAGATGATGAATTGTAGTTGCAAAGTTGACTGAGAACATAGTTTGTTGGTTTTCAATAGAGTTTATGCTTTATACTTCGATGTTGTGATGAATTGTTACTTGTTCATGAGAAGTTATATGATATAAGTTCTATGATAAAGTTTTATATTAAAGTTGGTTGCTGCTATAATAATATGCATGATGCTTCTATGTCCGTATTTTGTTTTTATCGACACCTCTCTCTCTAAGCATGTGGACATGTTTTTCGATTTCAGTTTTCGCTTGAGGACAAGCGAGGTCTAAGCTTGGGGGAGTTGATACGTCCATTTTGCATCATGTTTTCCTACTATTATTTATGATGTTTTTATGCATAATAATGCTTTTTGGAGTAATTCTAATGCCTTTTCTCTCATAATATGCAAGGTTCACACAAAGAGGGAGAATTCCGGCAGCTGGAAATCTGGACCTAAAAAAGCTACGTCAGGCTACCTACTTTGCACAACTCCAAATGAGCTGAAACTTCACGAGGAATTTTTATGGAATAAATAAGAATTATTGGAGCAAATAACTACCAGAGGGGGCCCACCAGGTGGGCACAACCCACCTGGGCGCGCCAGGGAGCCCAGGCGCGCCCTGGTGGGTTGTGCCCTCCTCGGCCCACCTCCGGTGCCCCTCTTCTGGTATATAAGTCATTTTGACCTAGAAAAAAGAAGGAGAGGACTTTCGGGATGAAGCGCCACCGTCTCGAGGCGGAACTTGGGCAGGAGCACTTTTGCCCTCCGGCGGAGCGATTCTGCCAGGGGAACTTCCCTCCCGGAGGGGGAAATCATCGTCATCATCACCACCAACAACTCTCCCATCTTGGGGAGGGCAATCTCCATCAACATATTCAATAGCACCATCTCCTCTCAAACCCTATTTCATCTCTTGTGTTCAATCTTTGTATCAGAACTATAGATTGGTACTTGTGGGTGACTAGTATTGTTGATTACATCTTGTAGTTGATTACTATATGGTTTATTTGGTGGAAGATTATATGTTCAGATCCATTATGCTATTTAATACCCCTTTGATCTTGAGCATGATTATCATTAGTGAGTAGTTACTTTTGTTCTTGAGCTCACGGGAGAAATCTTGTTGCAAGTAATCATGTGAACTTGATATGTGTTCGATATTTTGATGATATGTATGTTGTGATTCCCTTAGTGGTGTCATGTGAACATCGACTACATGGCACTTCACCATATTTTGGGCCTAAGGGAATGCATTGTGGAGTAGTTATTAGATGATGGGTTGCGAGAGTGACAGAAGCTTAAACCCTAGTTTATGCGCTATTCCGTAAGGGACTGATTTGGATCCAAAAGTTTAATGCTATGGTTAGATTTATTCTTAATACTTTTCTCGTAGTTGCAGATGCTTGCGAGGGGGTTAATCATAAGTAGGAGGTTTTTTCAAGTAAGAACAACACCTAAGCACCGGTCCACCCACATATCAAATTATCAAAGTAGCGAACACAAATCAAACCAACATGATGAAAGTGACTAGATGAAATTCCCATGTACCCTCAAGAATGCTTTGCTTATCATAAGAGATCGTTTTGGCCTGTCCTTTGCCTCAAAAGGATTGGGCTACCTTGCTGCACTTTTGTTACCATTACCGTTACTTGCTCGTTATAAATTATCTTGCTACCAAACTACTTGTTACTTATAATTTCAGTGCTTGCAGACATTACCTTGCTGAAAACCGCTTGTCATTTCCTTCTGCTCCTCGTTGGGTTCGACACTCTTACTTATCGAAAGGACTACGATCGATCCCCTATACTTGTGGGTCATCACCCCCCTAGGGCGCGCCCTGAGGGCTTGTGGAGCCCTCAGAACTCTTCTGACTTCCTCTCCAAGTCCTACGTGTGTCTTCTGGTCCAAGAAAAATCATCGTAAAGTTTTATTCCGTTTGGACTCCGTTTGATATTCCTTTTCTGTAAAACTCAAAAACAAGGAAAAAACAGAAACTGGCACAGGGCTCTAGGTTAATAAGTTAGTCCCAAAAATAATACTCCCTCCGTTCCTTTATGTAAGGTGTATTATTTTTGGCACGGTGACCAAGGAGCATAATTATAGACGTGTTAGGACAAAATTACCGTTGGCAAATTTGTTGGTTAGTGGCATGTAAATCAGTGAGTCGAGGAAAGTAAGAGATACATGTGTAAGTGCATCTAGTGCCCCTTAGTGATTTTGGTGTATTGAAGACTTATAGGTTAAGGGACTAATGCGTTTGTGAGTGTACACAAGTTCTATAAGTCTATGAGGAGTTTGATATTTACGATGAAAGTCGACCCCTAAAAATGAATGTCTTCAACTGAAGACTTTGGTTTTCTTGAAGACTTTGAAAGTGAAGAAATTGGTGTGACCCTGAAGACTTGATATTCATGCGAGGATTATGAAGCATGAAGACTTTTGTTTTCGTAGTTTCATTTTCTTCTTCTTGAGTCATAGGAAACACTGTACTATTAAAGGGGGTCGAGGTAAAACTAAGGAAAAGTTTCCAAGTGTTGCTCATCTCAAAATCCTACACCTACCCAATCCTTTCGAGTGAAGCCATTGGAATCTCATTCAGTTCAGTCAATTTCTTCAGTGACAGAGACGAAGTTCTTCTGTTCTCTGAGGAATTTGTTCTGACTGAGGAGTTAGGAATTCGCCAGTGCGGATTGCCTACAAGTGAGGAACATGATAGCCCTGAGGAATTTGATACTCAAATTTCCGACCGTTGCTGTGCTACACGCCAGCTGTCCAAATATCCTTCCCACCTAACGGTCATATCATTGAAGGGCATTTATGTCTTATCATGTTGGGCTGCTCCCTAGGCTATAAATAGCCGCCCCCTACAACCACTAGCTGGTTGGCTGCTCCGAGAGATAGATTGACACTTGTCATTTAGAGCATCCCATCCTCCGAGGACTTTAAGCGAAAATCATCAAGTGAGGAAAAACCCAAAAACCTAAACACCTACAAACCCAAAGTGATTGAGCATCACTGAAGAAATTGTTCCTGTGTGGAACCGACGCTTCTTACCTTTGAGGACTGTGCATCCTCCAGACGGTTATGCGTCATGGTCTAGAGCATCCAAGAGGAAATTGTGGATCGCCGAGTGACCGAGTCTGTGAAGGTTTGGAAGTCACCTGAAGACTTACCACGAGTGATTGGGCGAGGTCTATGTGACCTTAGCTCAAGGAGAATACGGTGAGGACTGTGTGTCCTCAGGTTTAAATACCTAGCCGCTCCAACCAGACGTACAACTGTCACAGCAGTTGGAACTGGTCTACCAAATCATCGTCTTCCCCGAGCTACTGGTTCTATTTCCTCAACCCTTTCATTTCCTCATTCATGTGTTAATGTACTTGATCGTTACTATGTGAAGACTTTGACTGAAGACTTTCTCAATTTCCTCAATCCTATTTCTTCAGTCACATAGTCTTCGGCCTGCTTATCCTGTGTATCACGCTACCTGTACTCTGTGCCTATTTCATTTCATCATGATGACTGTGCTTATGACATGTTATGTTTGCATCTGAGTACTTATTCCGCTGCTAAGTAGTTCGTTACTTAGGAATTTCCTCACCGTGAAATTCCTCAGAGACGAATTTGTAAAAATCGCCTATTCACCCCCCCTCTAGTCGATATAATGCACTTTCAATTGGTATCAGAGCAAGGTACTCCCTTGTTCTGTGTGATTTTGGTTTAACCACCTGGAGTTTTAGTTATGTCGACTGCAGGCATGATCAAGGTCTTGGCTGGGTGTCCTACCTTTGATGGGATGGACTACCCCTACTGGAAGAATAAGATGCGCATGCATCTTGAGGCAATTGACAATGATCTCTGGTACGTTGTGGAAAATGGCGTTCCCGCTGTCACTCCTTCCGTGAATGCTGCTGATGTGAAGAGATTCAAGCAACTCGACTCTCAAGCGAAGAATATCATATGTGGCCATCTGAGCAAAGGACAGTACGGTAGAGTGAGTGCTTTGGAGTCTGCAAAGCTTATCTGGGGCAGGCTGTCCAAGGTCAACGAAGGAATCTCGACTCAACGTGATTCTCGAGTTGACGTTCTTCGCAATCTCTTCAACTGCTTCAAAAGACTCGACAATGAGAATGTCCAGCAAACCTTTGATCGCCTCACTGACATTTCAAATGAGCTTCAAGCACTGGGTGCCACTGGCATCACCGACCATGAAGTGGTGAAGAAATTGCTGAGGTCACTCGATTCTTCATTCGATACACTGGCACTGATGATTCAAGAACGTGGAGACTACAAGTCACTTGATCCTGCTGATATCCTCGAGAGGCTAAATACTCATGAGTTCCAACTTGCTGAGAAGAGAGATCTCTACGGACCGAGCTATGGCAGATCTCGTGCACTGAAGGCCAAGGCAGTCTCTGAATCTGAAGATGAAGATTCTGGTAGCAGCCTTGGTGATCCTGAAGAACCGAGTCAGGAGCTAGCAATGCTCGTGAGGAAATTCCAGAAGTTCTCTAGACGTGGCCGATTTGGAAAATCCTCAAGAGGTGATGACATGAAATTAGATTCCTCATCCCGTGATTACAAGAAGAGAACTTGCCACAAATGCAAGAAACCTGGTCACTACATAACTGATTGTCCTCAGTGGGAGAAGGAATCAAAGAAGAAGAAATACAAGGATGATAGTTCAGATGACTCTAAGAAGAAGAAGAAATCTTCAAAGTCCTCATCGTCAAAATCTTCAAAGTCTTCATCTCACAAGAAGAGCAGCTCCAAGAAAGCTCGGGCATTCATTGGCAAGGAAATGGACTCTGATGCTGAATCTGAGGAACATGAGGAAGAGGAGGCATCTGAGGAGTCAGACTCTGGTGTGGCGAGCCTAGCCCTCGCTACTACTTACGTCAGCAAGTCCATCTTCAACACTGAGGAAAATGGCTTCCCCAACACTGCTGATGACGGCAATGATGACTATGCTCCCACCTATTGCTTCATGGCAAAAGGTGCCAAGGTATTCAAATATCCCTCCTCTGAATCAAGTGAGGATGAATCTGATGATAACCTCAAACCCAGCTATTCCAAACTTGCTAATATTGCTGTTAAACAACAAAAGGCTTTGGAAAAGGTTCAAAATATGCTAGACAAAAGCGATGATCTGTTAGGTGAGGAAATGGATCAAACTCAAACACTGACTGATAATCTTCAGCAACTACAGTCTAAGTTTGACAACCTTCAAGGTCATCATGAAACTCTCTTAGCCGATCATGAGAAGCTTTCTTGTGAATTTCTTCAAAGAAAGCAAGATCTTGAGAAGCTAAGGGTGAGTCATGAAGATCTTCAGAAGGAAAATGATTCTTTGCTTGCTCAACAGATCAGTTCCGCTCAGGAAGAATTTATTCCACCATGCTTGAAATGCATTGAACGTGAAACTGCTAATTCTTCACCTGAATGTTCAAATGCTTCTATTGCTGCAAATTCTTCAACTATCTCTGTGGTCACAAATTCCTCATCTGAGGATACCACTAGTATCACTGACGAAAATGCAGGGTTGAAGGAATTGTATGTGACAGGCATGTACAAAAGCCTCAAAGGGCATCAGACTCTTTGTGATGTGCTCAAAAAGCAGATCTTGAACAGGAACCCTAGGAAAGAGGGTATTGCATTTGAGAGGAAACTCAATGCTGATGGAACCTACTGGAAACCTGAGCAGTATCCCAAAACCTCATGGGTTGCTGTGAAGGGAGCTCCCGTAGATCCATCCACTTTATCTGGTTTTACTTGTGAATCCTCATATTCATCTGATGAGTCATTTGACTCCAACTATAAACTGTTCAAAAATCAGAATGGTGAAGTATTTGCCAGATATGTTGGAACTAACTGCAGGAATGGTCCCCCTATGAAGAAAATCTGGGTTCCCAAAAGGTGCCTTGAAAGTCTTCCGGTGAATGTCCTCATGACACCACCTGTGAAAAATAGGAACCCCAGATCAAATTCTTCATATGGACCAAAGTCTTCATATGGATCCAAGTCCACTTATGGATCAAATTCCTCACGTGGATCCTTGTCCTCATATGATCATCATGCTAATGCTTCTGTTTCGCAGGGAAAATCTAAGAGTTCTGATTATGTGCATTATTCTTCAAATCATTATGTTCATAAGTCCTCGAAGAATTTATCTGCTTACTCATATGCCTATACTAATCCCTCTCCTGTGAAACAAAGCGCTTTGGCTTCAATGCCACCTTTCTCTTATGGAGCTCGCAGAATGATGAACTCTTTGCCACCCCTCCAGATGTGGGTGGTGAAGAAAAAGAACTAACCTCCTATGCAGGGTCAGGTCTCTAGATGAACTAAATCGTCTGAAGAATTTTCTGGAGACCTGAAATGCTTGAAAGGACGCAAGCTAATCATGAAGAAATGAATCATTCATTTCTCACGTCCTTATACTGCTATATATACATATGTTGCATTAACTGATGAATTTCTGTCTGATGAAATTGATGTCATATTCTTCACTCTGAAGATATGTGTTCATAAGATGCACTAATTCATCTGCAGGATGACTTACCCAAAGCTACTGAGTGGGTCCTCGACAGTGGATGTACTAATCACATGACTGGTGACAAGAGCTTACTGATGAACACTCCTTTATCTCCATCACATTTGAAGCATATCACCTACGCAGACAAAAGCAAAAGCAAGGTATTGGGTCTAGGTAGGGTTGCAATCTCAAAGGATCGACACATGGACAAAGTCATGCTTGTCGAGTCCCTCGGATTCAACCTCATGTCTGTCTCAATGCTTTGTGATCTTGATATGGTTGTTGTCTTTGGAAAATATCGCTGCTTAGTGCTCATGGAATCTGACAATTCCAAAGTCTTCGAAGGCTTTAGGAGAGGAGACTTGTATATTGTTGATTTCTCTGCAGGACCACAGCCTGCCACTTGTCTACTTGCGAAAGCTTCAGAAGGCTGGCTATGGCATCGACGACTGGGTCATGCTGGCATGAGGAACTTACACACGCTCGTGAAGAAGAAGCACGTCATTGGCATTGAGGGTGTCAAATTCCTCAAAGATCATCTTTGTGGGGCTTGTGAGGCTGGAAAGATGACCAGAGCTAAGCACCCCTCGAAGACTATCATGACTACCTCTCGTCCTTTTGAATTGCTTCATATGGATCTCTTTGGTCCTACTCATTATGCCACACTAACAAATGCAGCATCTCTATATGGCTTTGTCATTGTTGATGATTATTCTCGTTACACATGGGTGCATGTCATTTCTTACAAAACTGAAGTGCAGGAAGTCTTCAGACGATTTTTTTCGAGGGCTTCGACGAATTTCTGTGTGAAGATCAAGCATATACGTAGTGACAATGGGACTGAGTTCAAGAATACTGGTCTTGATGACTATCTTGATGAACTCGGTATTACTCATGAGTTATCTGCCCCATACACTCCTCAGCAGAATGGCGTCGTGGAGCGCAAGAACAGGACTCTTGTTGAGATGGCTCGCACTATGCTTGATGAATACAAGACACCTCGTCACTTCTGGCCTGAAGCAATTGATACTGCATGCCACATTATCAACGGGGTATATCTTCACAAATTCTTCAAGAAGACCTCATATGAACTCCTCACTGACAAGAAACCCAATGTGAGTTATTTCAAAGTCTTCGGTGCTAAATGTTGGATTAGAGATCCCCATCACATTTCTAAATTTGCACCAAAAGCACATGAAGGTTTTATGCTTGGTTACGGAAAGGACTCGCACACCTACAGGGTCTTCAACACCTATCACAACAAGGTTGTTGAAACTGTAGATGTGCGGTTCGATGAAACTAATGGCTCGCAAAGAGAGCACCTACCTCCTGTGCTAGATGAAATGTCTCCTGAGGAATCCATCAAGCTAAAGGCTACTGAGGATGTTATTCCTACCGAAGAATCTGCTGAAGAAGTCATTCCAGATCATGAAGAAAATCAGGCTGGTGCATCTAAAGAAAATGGCTCTGAAGAAAATGCTGAGCCAAATCAAAGTAATCAACCTGCTCATCCTCGCGTTGCAAATGAAGTACAGATTGAGAGAATCATCAACAACATCAACGCACCAGGTCCTCTCACTCGCTCAAAAGCTTCACATTTGTCTAACTTTTGTGGGCATTTTGCTTTCGTCTCTATCACAGAGCCCACCAAAGTAGATGAGGCATTTCTGGAGCCTGAATGTCAAGCGATGCAAGAGGAATTACATCAATTCGAGCTAAATAATGTGTGGGAGCTTGTCAAGCGACCAGACCCTCGCAAGCACAATATCATCGGCACCAAATGGATCTACCGCAACAAGCCAGATGAAAATGGCCTTGTGGTAAGGAATAAGGCTCGTCTTGTAGCTCAAGGCTACACACAGGTTGAAGGAATTGATTTCGATGAAACTTTTGCACCTGTTGCTAGACTTGAGGCTATTCGCATATTGATTGCCTATGCTAACCATCATAATATCATCTTATATCAAATGGATGTGAAAAGTGCATTCCTCAATGGTAAGCTTGAGGAAGAAGTATATGTTGCTCAACCCCTAGGTTTTGAAGATCCTAAGCATCCTGATCAAGTCTTCAGACTCAATAAGGCCCTCTATGGCCTCAAGCAGGCCCCTCGGGCGTGGTATGATACTCTGAAGGAATTCCTCATGAAGAAAGGCTTCAAACCCGGTTCACTCAACCCAACTCTTTTCACCAAAACATATGATGATGAATTATTCGTGTGCCAAATATATGTTGATGATATTATCTTTGGCTGTACTAACCAACGTTATACTGACAAATTTGCTTATATGATGAGTGAGGAATATCAAATGTCCATGATGGGCGAATTGAAATTCTTCTTAGGTCTTTGTCGGGGCACGACACCTATGGGATCCCGAGAGACCCCTTTTACGATTCAGCGGGGGGAGAGGTACACGCAAAGAGCAGAACTGGTGGCCGACGCGTGAGGTTTTTACCCAGGTTCGGGCCGCTGATCAGCGTAAAACCCTACTCCTGCTTTCTGTTCTTATTGATGTTCTTGAGCCCAGCCTTCAGGAGCGCTCGTAATGAACAGTACGTTCAAAGAGCAGCTACGCATGCAGAATGGGCCAGAAGTTCTCCTCCTCTGTAGCAGTTGCCTTGGGCCTCCTTTTATATGCTCAAAGGGGTCTCCACAGTGGCAAAATGTACATACATTGAGGTGTAAAGTAGCTACAGGGTATCATACCTAACCCCTGACGGATTAGGACAAGCGCATTTAATGCACCGTGAGGTGTCCGTTTAGGTGTCCTCACTTTCTTGGGGATGGAAAAAGGGGCCATCCCATCAGCACCGCTTAAGCTCTCCTCCACTGGCGCGCCGCCACGCATCCATGGAAGGAGCCAGAATGTCAGACTCGTCACTGTGCCGAAGCGGTGGCACAGTGGCAGAACCTCGCCAGGCGCCGAAACTTGCTGGGCGCCAAGCCTTGCTGGGCTCCGATCCTTGCCGGGCGCCGATCCTTGCCGGGCTCCTCAGGCCACCCCGGCAAGGATCTTGCCGGGGAGGCTGGTCTTTGATTTCCAGCTTTGCTTATTTGCTGATTCTCAGATCTCTGACTTGATGATTTCCTTGATGACTTAAATCGACCTCGAGCTGGTCCCGGCAAGCCTTGCCGCGAGGACGGCTACAACTGCCCGTGCACAAGTAAGGGGTACTAGTGGCCCAATACTTAGTACACCGACAGGAGCCCCCGGGCCTGGGCCATACACGAGTGCGAGGCGTCGTTGGGCCAGGCCCAAACAGTGCACGGGCACGCGTGGCAGGGAATTAACTGCTCGTAAAAGATCTTGTTTTACTGTGCCTCCCACTACGCGTACGGAGCGCGCGATGTGAGAAGCGTGCCAAAAAGGCTGCAAACTGTTTTGCGTCCACAGAGGCGCATTCATATTGGGGGATAAACAAGGTGGCCCCTCTCCTTCCCCATAAAAAGGAGAAGTCGTGGAGGCGCAAACCCATTCACCCCCCTCTTCTTCCCAATCTGGCCATCGCCATCGCCTTCCTCTGCTCGAGCTCAGAGCGAAACCTTCCTTCTCTTCTGCTCGCCGCTCCCGCGCTCGTTTCGTCCTCCTGCTTCCATCTCCACAGCCGCCATGCCGGCCAAGACCAGCAAGGGCAAGGGCACGGACAAGGAGGCGAAAGCCGAAGTTCCGGAAAGCGAGCTGGTGAAGATGCGGAAGAGGCTCGTCGTCTTCCCTCCGACGCTTGACGCTGAAACCTTGAAGGGACGATACCAATGCATGTGGGCGAAGGGAACACAAGCCCACCCCGCCACACGCGTCATCCCAGGTGCCAATTCCAAAGGCGGATCGGACAGATACCCCTTCTTCACCGCGTACTTTTATTGCGGGCTCTGTCCACCTTTTTCTGATTTCTTCAACGACATTATGTACACATACGGCTTCCGCCTTCTTGACTTTACGCCGAATGCCGTATTTTGCATGTCGGTCTTTGCCCATCTTTGTGAAAATTTTGCCGGCGTGATCCCCAATTCTGCTCTTTTCCGCCACTATTTCTATCCTCGAATCCAAAAAGGAGAGGCTCTCTCTGGGTCTATTGCTTGGATTCCAAGGGCCTGGAACAAAGAGATATACCCAGATGGAGTTTACCGCGAAAAATGGGACGAGTGGCGGGCCGAATGGTGCTGGATCCAGGAAGCAGACCCTCATCCTTTTTGCCATCCCCGGCGACAGAAGGTGGTCCACGGCAAGGATTGGGGCGATCTCGCCGCAGAAGACGAGAAGCTCACAATCGCCACTACCAGAATCCTCCGCTTGAAGGCTGCCGGGCTGACAATGGAGATGATCGGCTTCGACTTCCTCCGCCGCCGCATCGCCCCTCTGCAGAATAGGGGAAGGCCAGCCTGGGAGTATAAGAACGCAGCAGATGTCATGAGGCTGCGCCCCGGGCTGAACAACAACTTGACTGTTATGCAGCTTGGCGCTCTACGCCAGAAGTTATTCCAGCGCGAAGACAAGCACCGGCTGCCGGCAAGGATCGTCCCCTTGTGCAACAACTCTGCGCTGGGGTCGATCATTGCTTTCTTGCCGATGTTCAACGCCCACGGCCTTGACCCGACCTGGGTCGAGCCAAGCGAGGAAAAAGCGCAGAAATTCTTCGACAATCTGACGGAAAAGCCCGTCCGGCAAGAGCCAGATCTTATTCGCGCCACCACGGATCAGGAGGTAGCATACATTGCTACCAGAGTGGAGGAAGCGAATCTTGCCGCGGAGGCCGGCAGCGTTGGCTTCACAGAGTGGGAAGCCAGCGAGGCAGAGGTGGTAGTGGAGGCGAAGCCTGCCGGGGAGGAGAGCGGCGCAGCCGCTGAAATCTCATCCGGCGAGGACTCAGTCGAAGAAGAAGAGACGCGAGAAGAGCCCCCTCCCCCGAAGAAGAAGGCGAAGCGTGTTCTTCGGAAGGCTGCGTCTGACATCCCGGCAAGCCAGCCCTCTTCGAGCGGCGAAGCCCCCGGCAAGAAAGTGGCCGACAAGACCGGACCGCGGCAGGGGGCCCGTCAACAGCCTGCACGGCGTGCAAGGCCCGCACCAGCGGCCACTGCTGGGGCGGCAGGGGGGTCTCGCACCACCGCACCGGAAGCTGCCGCTGGAACTCCCGGAGGGAAGAAGAAGACCGGCAGGAACCTTGGCGCGAACTCCAGCAAGCGCGCCTCCTCGGAGTGCTGCGCTTCCGTCGAGGACGTACCAGAGAGTTCCACTGGCAAGAACAAGAAGTCCAAGGCTGCCCCGCTGGAAACTAAGAAGGTGCCTGTCAGGGAGGACGGAACGGGGGGAACTTTCACCATAAGTTCCACCCTAGATGACAAATAGGAAAGCGCGCTCGTTGCTTTCCTGCGGGCGAATGTCGACGTGTTTGCATGTCACTGGTGAGGCGGCCACTGAAGACCAGCCATCAACATCCGACGAGCCCTCATCCAGCAAGTATCTCAAAGTTGGCGAAAACCTATTCATCAACTTGCCAGGGACGGCAAGCACCGAGGCACCAGCCGAAGGAGAAATTTTTGAGGAAATCATTGCCGCTGCCGGGCTTGAAGTTGTTAACGATCCCAGTGCTAGCAGTGGCAAGTCTGAAGAGGATCGGCTCCTTCAGTCCATGGGCGAAAACTTCCGCAAACTCCAGGCTCTCCATCGTGCCCGAAAAGAGAAGGCGGACTCCAGAATGGCAGTTGTCGAGGCAGCCGAAGCGGATTTTCAAAGGCGCGTTGCACAAATGCAAATCTGGCATGCCGAGGCCCTTCAAGAGCTGGTTGCTGGTCGAGAGCAGGTGAGCCAGCAGTGGAATGAGATCCTCCTGAAGCAATCAGACATGGAGAAGGCGCATGATGAAGCTGTTCAAAGGATTGCTGCCGAAGATGCCCTCCTGACGGGGCACCGCGTTGCTCTTGATGCTCATGAGGAAGATCTCACTACTCGTGAGCAGGCGCTCGCCGCCAAGCTTCGCAGCAAGGATGAAGACATTGAAAATCTTGTCGCGTGGCGGACCCAGGAGTTGGAGCAGAAGCACATGGAGGCGCTCGAAGCTCTAACTGCAAGTCATGCCGGCACGCTCAAGGAGGCCGTCGATGCTGCCGAAGCTGCAGAGGCCGCCAAGAACGAGCTGAGCGACAAAGTGAAGAGGCTGGAGACGGATCTCGACGAGCATGGCAAGGAGCTCTCGACGCTCAAGGGGGACAGGTAAAAAACCCTCCACTCCTTGGCGGAGATGCAAGTTGCCCTGTCCGACAAGACCAAGCAGCTCTCCTCTGCGGCTGATAATATTGCGGTTCTGGAGCTGAAGCTGACCACGCTGCAGAAATCCCTCGAGGCCGGCAGGGCCCGTGAGAAGGCTCTACTCAAGGATCTCCAAGGAGAGAGGAACCTGCTTAAGAGCGCCGCCGCTGCCCAGAACGAGTACGAGAAGGGAGTGGAGATCTGGACTGGCCGTCTCATCGCCACCGCGGAGAAGCTTACCGCAGAACTGTCAACCATGGGCTTGTCGAACTTCAGATATTCTTCCGAGGAAAGAATATCTCCAAGCGCCAGGTTGACGATGTTCTTTGAAAGCATCATCAACGCGTTGAGGGCGCTCCAGTCCAGCCGGGCGACCCAACTGGCGAGCGAGACTCGCCGGCTTTGCCGGGCCGTCCTTCGCAAGGTGCTCCTCAAGGTGGTGCACAGCAATCCCGGCGTCGACCTCTCCAGCGCACTCGGCCACCTGCCAAAGGATGCAAATGTTGAGGCGCTTGAGAAGTGCATCGCGCCGATCCTTGAGAAGGTGGACTCCATCAAAAGGATCGAAGGCCAGCGCAGGGATTGAGTGCTTCCCTTTTATTCTTGCCGCCATCATCTCATGTAAAGGACAGTTAAGTCTCGAGTTAGGACTGCGGCAACTCATGGATGTAATATAATTTAACTATGTTTAGGCTCATGCTAGATACTTTCCTTGTCTGATTCCTTTATGTATGGAGTTCATCCTACGCTTACTGAAAAACTTGCCGGCGCGCAACCTGCCGCGAGCGCTGGGTGCGGGACTTCAGCAGCCTGCTGGAGGCGCAGCGGCCGGCAAGACTCCTTGGCGCTCTCAGTGCAGCCACTTAAATCGTTGAGCGGACTCGAAACAAAATAAGGGCGCAACTGATTACAACAAGGGTTCCTTCGCGTGCAGATTTTCCATACAAGGGTCGGAATCGTCCAAGGAACTAACTTGGTACTAAAAAGAAAAACTTGCTCTGAATTTTTAGGACTTAGCTTTCTGTCTTTGTCCTTCCTCCGGCAAGCATACGATTCCGAACGTCACCAACTGGTATTCATGTCTCCCTTCCTCCCCTGGCAAATGTGCGCGCGAGGAATCCTTCTGTCTTTAAGAAAAAGAAAGAAGAGAAAATAAAGAGATGAAACCTTGGCGGTTCGTTAGAACTTACCGGGATCAGGTGTTATACAACATCTTAGAAAAACATGCATATATGAATGTGAACATGAGAATCAATAAGGAAATGTATAACACTTAAATTTATTCATCTGTGCTCAGGGTCTGCGCCTGGCTTTGTACAAAGGATCACATGCCTTGCCGGCAAGACTTGTACAAAAAGGTGGTTGCCGGGAGCCCCCGGCAACCGCGCCTTATGGATAGAACTTGCGAAGATGTTCGATATTCCAGGAATTACTCACTGGAACGCCATCCTCGGTCTCCAGGCGGACAGCGCCAGGCCTGGTGACTCGCACTACCCGATAAGGGCCTTCCCACTTTGGCGTCAACTTGTTTGAATTCTTGGCGGACTGAATCCGTCGAAGAACAAGGTCGCCTTCCTCAAGGCTTCGGGCATGAACCTTGCGGCTATGATAGCGGCGCAAAGCTTGCTGGTAGCGTGCAGCTCGCACAGCAGCCTGAAGACGATTCTCCTCAAGGAGCACAGCGTCATCTTGGCGCAGTTGCTCTTGCTCAAGCTCATCATAAGCGAGCACTCGAGGAGATCCGTACATGAGTTCCGTGGGGAGAACTGCTTCCGCTCCATACACTAGAGCGAAGGGCGTCTGGCCGGTGGCTCGATTTGGTGTCATTCTGATTGACCAAAGAACCGCCGGCAACTCATCAATCCAGCGTCTTCCGCACTTTTTCAGCCTGTCAAAAGTTCTGGTCCTGAGACCGCGCAGCACTTCAGCATTGGCCCTCTCCGCTTGGCCGTTGCTTCTCGGGTGAGCAACAGAGGCAAAACAAATCTTGCCGCCAAGGTCTTGGACGTACTGCATGAAGGTGCGACTTGTGAACTGCGTGCCGTTGTCGGTGATGATCCTGTTAGGCACACCGAAACGGCAAACAATTCCTTTGAAGAACTTGACAGCCGACTGCGCTGTCACCTTCCTCACTGCTTCCACCTCCGGCCACTTTGTGAACTTGTCGATAGCAACATACAAGTACTCAAAGCCCCCGGCAGCACGGGGGAAGGGGCCCAGTATGTCGAGCCCCCAGACCGAAAATGGCCAGGAGAGAGGGATTGTTTGAAGAGCTTGAGCTGGCTGATGTAATTTATTCGAATGAAACTGGCACGCTTCACACCTGGTTACTAGTGCAGTCGCATCCTGGAGGGCGGTGGGCCAAAAGAAACCTTGCCGGAATGCTTTCCCGGCAAGCGCTCTTGACCCTATGTGAGAGCCACACATGCCCCATGTATCTCTGCCAACAACTCTAGTCCATCTTCCCGAGGAATGCACTTCAATTTCACACCGTTTGGTCTCTTTCTGTACAGGACGTCATCGACGAATTTGTACATAACAGACCGACGGGCTACTCTCTCCGCTTCTTCTTGTTCCTCAGGGAGTTCACCTGTCTGAAGGAAATGGACAATGTGCTGCGCCCATGCTGGAGCCTGAGGCTCGACGGCTAGGACTAAAGGCATCTCCTCCGCTGGGGGGACGTTTGTCTCGACAGCAAGGGCCTGAGGCCCTGCCGGAGCCTGTTGTTCCTCAGCAGGCGTGTCGATCCCGGCAACTTCCTTGCCGACGGCTCCAAGGAGCTCTGCCGGGAAGTACTGGCCAGAGTTCAACTTTCTTCTCTTTTCTTGCCGCGTCGATGGCGCCACGGATGGTTGAGTCAATTGGAGCACAAAAGTTCCTGGTTCCACAGGCAACTTGAGGGCAGCACGCTTTGACAGGTCGTCAGCAACGCTGTTCTCGGCACGAGGAACGTGCTCCATTTGCAGACCGTCAAAGCGCTCTTCCAATTTCCTCACTTCATCTACGTAGGCTTGCATCAATGGACTTTGATAGTTCTTGTTGACCTGCCTGACGACAAGCTGTGAATCACCTTTGATAATGAGCTTTCTGATACCAAGGTCTGCTGCGATCCTGAGACCGGCAAGCAAACCTTCGTACTCTGCAGTGTTATTGGTCGAACTCTCTCGGGGAAAATGCATTTGGACTACATACTTGAGGTGCTCTCCGGTGGGTGCGACAAGCAGCACACCAGCACCGGCGCCTTGCAGTGAAAAAGCCCTGTCAAAGTACATAACCCATTGCTGATCGGTTTCCTTGCCGGGGAGACTTGTTTCTTGAACTTCTTCGTCTGGCGTCGGGGTCCATTCTGCAATGAACTCCGCCAAGGCCCTGCTCTGAATCGTCGAAGTACTTTCAAAATTAAGACCAAAGCTGGACAGCTCCAACGCCCACTCCACGATCCTGCCGGTTGCTTCCGGATTTTGCAAAATCCGTTGCAACGGAAAGCGAGTGACGACGGTGATCTCATGTGCTTGAAAATAATGGCGCAGCTTTCTTGAGGCCATAAGGAGGCCGAAAAGCAACTTCTGCACACCAGAATATCTTGATCTAGCCCCTTGTAAGAGGGAGCTAACAAAATAAACTGGGCATTGCACCACCTTTTTCTTCTGCACGGGCTCTTCTGTCTGCGCAGATCCTGTCTTGCTGGGATCAACCCTTGCCGGGGAAGATCTTGCCGCGTCACTTGGCGGTCCTGCCGCTGATGTTGCCTCCTCATCAGCTTCCCTCTGCGCCACCAGCGCAGCACTAACCACTTGATTTGTTGCCGCCAGATACAGCAGCAACGGCTCTTGTGGTTTAGGTGCGACTAGCGTCGGCAGAGAAGAAAGGTATTTCTTCAAATCTTGCAGCGCTGCCTCCGCTTCCGGAGTCCATTTCATTGGGCCTGCTTTCTTCAAAATTTTGAAGAAGGGCAGGGCGCGCTCAGCAGACTTGGAGATAAACCTGCTTAGAGCAGCAACACAGCCGGCAAGACGGCGCACATCCTTGACGCGTCTCGGCGCTTCAATTTGCTCAATGGCTTTGATCTTGTCGGGGTTCGCTTCGATTCCCCGGCAAGATACAAAGAACCCGAGGAGCTTGCCGGACGGAACACCGAACACGCACTTCTCAGGATTGAGCTTCAAGTTGATCTTGCACAAGTTTGCGAATGTTTCTTCTAAATCTTGAATGAGCATTGCTTTATCCTTAGTTTTGACCACTATGTCGTCCATATATGCCTCCATATTTCTATGGAGTTGTGGCTCAAAACCAATCTGGATTGCTCTGGCGAATGTTGAACCAACAGTTTTCAACCCGAAAGGCATTCGTATAAAACAATACGTACCGCATGGGGTGATAAAGGCGGTCTTCTCTTCATCTTCCTTTGCCATAAAAATCTGATGATACCCTGAATAGGCATCAAGGAAGGACAGGAGATCACAACCAGTGGTGGCATCCACAATCTGGTCGATGCGCGGCAAGGGAAAGGGATCTTTTGGACAAGCTTTATTGATATCTGTATAATCGATACAAAGCCTCCATTTCCCGTTCGCTTTCTGCACTACAACCGGATTAGCCAGCCAGGTTGGATGAAGCACTCCTTTGACCAGTCCTGCCGCCTCCAGCTTCTTAATTTCTTCGGCAATGAATTCTTGCCGCTCCAAGGCCTGTTTCCTCACCCTTTGCTTGACGGGCCGCGCATGGGGACAGACAACAAGGTGGTGCTCAATTACTTTCCTGGGAACGCCGGGGATGTCAGACGGTTGCCATGCAAACACGTCGACATTCGCCCGCAGGAAAGCAACGAGCGCGCTTTCCTATTTGTCATCTAGGGTGGAACTTATGGTGAAAGTTCCCCCCGTTCCGTCCTCCCTGGCAGGCACCTTCTTAGTTTCCAGCGGGGCAGCCTTGGACTTCTTGTTCTTGCCGGTGGAACTCTCTGGTACGTCCTCGACGGAAGCGCAGCACTCCGAGGAGGCGCGCTTGCTGGAGTTCGCGCCAAGGTTCCTACCGGTCTTCTTCTTCCCTCCGGGAGTTCCAGCGGCAGCTTCCGGTGCGGTGGTGCGAGACCCCCCTGCCGCCCCAGCAGTGGCCGCTGGTGCGGGCCTTGCACGCCGTGCAGGCTGTTGACGGGCCCCCTGCCGTGGTCCGGTCTTGTCGGCCACTTTCTTGCCGGGGGCTTCGCCGCTCGAAGAGGGCTGGCTTGCCGGGATGTCAGACGCAGCCTTCCGAAGAACACGCTTCGCCTTCTTCTTCGGGGAGGGGGCTCTTCTCGCGTCTCTTCTTCTTCGACTGAGTCCTCGCCGGACGAGATTTCAGCGGCTGCGCCGCTCTCCTCCCCGGCAACCTCGTCCTACCCGGCAGGCTTCGCCTCCACTACCACCTCAACCAACAATGGCAAACACCCGACCGCAGTTGTGCGATCAGGGTGATCCTCGGCGTCAAAGATGATAGGCGTGCTGGACCACTTCAGAGGCCTACAAGCATCGGGGGATGGCTCTGCCGCATTAACCTCCCGCACCCACTGTTTAAGTTGGCAGTGGGAAGAATGCAGCGAGGCACCCCCATCAATGCACATAGCCTCCGTAGCCTTCTGGAATTCCTGCTCACTGGATTCATCATCTTCCTCATCATCATCTCCTTCTTTATCTCGGCCCCGAGCGGGCCGATCCTTCTGCTGCTTGGCCTTGCCGCGGCGACCCCCTCAGCCACCGCGTTTCTTGCCGGACCCCTCAGCACCATCTTGGGCCTTCTCCTTGTCTCGCCTCTCGTATTCGGCCTTCTGCTTCTCGGCAAGCTGCTCAACTTGCCGGCAGTCCTGGAGATCGTGGCCCTTGGTGTGATGGATCTTGCAATATTGCTTGTCGGAGTTCTCCGACTTGTCGGCAGCCGCCAAGGCCTGACAGGAAGGGCACCCGGCAAGATCCTTGCCGGGGGCGCTAACCTTGGCCTTCTTGGCGGCGCCAGGTTTGCCGGATTCCTCAACGGCAAGCACGGCCTTGCCTCCGCGCTTCCTATTCCGCCGCCGGCCTTTCCTTGACGGAGCCGCGGCATCTTCTTCTTCTGAGTCGCCTGCCGCACCAACAGCTTCACCGGGGAGTTTTCTCCCCTCTTCAGCTCGAGCACACTTGTCGGCCAAAGTGTAAAGCTCGGCAATACTCCTGATTTTGTTCATTGCCAGCTCTTCCCGCATCCTGCGGTTACGCACGTTCTGATGAAACGCGCTAATGACAGCGGCAGGATGAACATCAGGAATATTGTACTGCACCCGGCTGAATCTCTGCATAAACTTGCGCAAGGACTCGCCCTCCTTCTGAGGGATGATGTGCAAATCACTTTCTTGGCCAGGAGCTTGGTGGCCTCCAACAAAGGCGCCAACAAACTGATGGCACAGATCTGACCAGCAAGAAATAGAATCCTCCGGCAGATGCATCAACCACGACCTGACGTTGGGTTTGAGCACCAACGGGAAGTAGTTGGCGAGTATCTTGTCATCTCGACCCCCAGCAGCTTGCACCGCAATGGTGTAAATGCTCAGGAACTCCGAGGGATGGGTCTTGCCGTCATATTTCTCCGGGACCTCTGGCTTGAAGGTTCGGAGATTGGGCCACTGGACCTGCCGCAGCTCACGGGTAAACGCTGGAGGTCCCACCTCGTAAGGCAGGTCTCCTACGTTCCCTGGCGCGGGCTCATCGACAACTGGCCCCGCGCGCTTATCAGACTGATAGCACGCTTCCCGTCGCCGCTCGATGGTTGTTCGAGTGTCCTCCTTGCCTCGTTCCTGGAGAACCAGACGCTAATCACGGCGCATCCGCGGATCGGACGACACCGTGGAAACTTCTTCATGGCGGTCGACTTGCTGAGCCGTCGGCCGCCGCTGATGTCGCGGAGGAGAGTGCACTGTAGTCGTGCCACCTCCGGTTTTCTCTCCACCGGCTCGTATCGGATCGACAGGCTTCCACTGAGAGGGCCCTGCCTCTTGTGGTCCGTCCTTATTAGCGAAGCCGATAAGGCTCTGGATAGTAGCTCGCCACTCCTCCATCTTCTCCGGGGCGGGAGGAAAATCGAGGAGCAGCTGTGCACGTGCCAAGGCTTCCGCTGGCGTAGGTGGCGGCGACAGGTGCGAAGTATGTGAGGTGCTCTGACTCCTAACCAAGTTAGAAGGAGCACCACCACGGTCACGCGACCGCGCGCCACCCTCGCCGGCAGCTCGGTGTGCATGCTGGTCCCGCGCATCTTGGGATCTATGCGCAGAAACCTTTTCGTAGGGATGCCCCGAACCACCAGCGCCATGATGTCGCTCGTCTCGCACAACCTAGGCAGGTTGCGAGGCTCGCGGCGGCGTGGGAGTTCCGGCAGGCGCTCTTTGATCCCTAGAGTTTGTCGTGCCACCCGTAGGCAACACAACGCCATCTCTAGATCCAGCGGCGCGCAAGTTACCACTGCCACTGCGAACGATACCGCTCGCTTGGCTTGGATCACCAGAACGCCGCGGGGGTTCCAGTCCTCTTCCTTCTGCACCCACACCATCGCCTGTCTGCGAAGGCGCGGGAAAAACAGACCCGGACGGTTGTGCTGTCGCGATGTTCTTCTTCTTGGGCGGCATAATGAAGGAACTAGGGCTTCGACCACCAGATCAGGTTCACGCAACCTTCAATCCCCCTACCTGGCGCGCCAAAGATGTCGGGGCACGACACCTATGGGATCCCGAGAGACCCCTTTTACGATTCGGCGGGGGGAGAGGTACACGCAAAGAGCAGAACTGGTGGCCGACGCGTGAGGTTTTTACCCAGGTTCGGGCCGCTGATCAGCGTAAAACCCTACTCCTGCTTTGTGTTCTTATTGATGTTCTTGAGCCCAGCCTTCAGGAGCGCTCGCAATGAACAGTACGTTCAAAGAGCAGCTACGCATGCAGAATGGGCCAGAAGTTCTCCTCCTCTGTAGCAGTTGCCTTGGGCCTCCTTTTATATGCTCAAAGGGGTCTCCACAGTGGCAAAATGTACATACATTGAGGTGTAAAGTAGCTACAGGGTATCATACCTAACCCCTGACGGATTAGGACAAGCGCATTTAATGCACCGTGAGGTGTCCGTTTAGGTGTCCTCACTTTCTTGGGGATGGAAAAAGGGGCCATCCCATCAGCACCGCTTAAGCTCTCCTCCACTGGCGCGCCGCCACGCATCCATGGAAGGAGCCAGAATGTCAGACTCGTCACTGTGCCGAAGCGGTGGCACAGTGGCAGAACCTCGCCAGGCGCCGAAACTTGCTGGGCGCCAAGCCTTGCCGGGCGCCGATCCTTGCCGGGCTCCTCAGGCCACCCCGGCAAGGATCTTGCCGGGGAGGCTGGTCTTCGATTTCCAGCTTTGCTTATTTGTTGATTCTCAGATCTCTGACTTGATGATTTCCTTGATGACTTAAATCGACCTCGAGCTGGTCCCGGCAAGCCTTGCCGCGAGGACGGCTACAACTGCCCGTGCACAAGTAAGGGGTACTAGTGGCCCAATACTTAGTACACCGACAGTCTTCAAATTCGTCAACAACGCAATGGCATCTTCATGTCTCAAGAGAAATACCTCAAGGACGTTCTGAGGAAATTCGGTATGCAAGAATGCAAAGGCGTCAAAATCCCTATGCCCACAAATGGCCATCTATGCACCGATGAAAATGGTATAGACTTCGATCAAAAGCGTTCCTCGAAGAAAAGTTGCACACTTCCTCAGAAACATCCATTGTTCAAAATCCTCAAGTGAAGAAAATGGCTGATGGTAAAAGATCTCAGAAGGGAGGAAAGAGGCCAGAAACAAATACTGCTTTTGAGATCCCTGAAGACATCTATGATGAATATTGTACTCCTGATGAAGCAACTCATGGCAAGGAGAACAAAAAACAGCGCAAAGTGCGCATTCAGAAGATTAAGAGAAGATGGGCAAGAGAATGGAGAGAGTATCGATATGTGACTGCAAAGTACATGAAGAAATTCGCTATTAACCCTCCATGCCCAAGACCTCCATTGGCTCCAGGCCAAGAAGCTGATCCCACAAGCATCAGAAGAGGTGAGGAATTTCCTCAGGAGTGGGCTAAGCGTCAAGCCAAGCTGGCCAAAGTGGCTAAAGAGGCAGTGAAGAAATTCAACGAAGAGTCTGCTGCTGCCACTGCTGAGGCCTCTGCTAGCAAGCCTAAGAAGGCTATGACAAAGAAACCAGCTGTCAAGACAAGTTCCTCAGCTGCAATGCCCTCACGGCCAAGCTCTTCAAAGCCCTCACTGCCTGATCCTCAAGCAACTTCTTCAAAAGCAGCTCCAACTCCCTCAGTTGCAAAGTCCTCAGCTGCTCCTGCAAAGTCCTTAGCACCTGTGCATCTTGCCACGTGCCAAAGGACTACTGGAATCTCAATTGCTTCTGGAGCCTCTGCAGGTTCCTCAGCTCCACCTCCGTCTTCAACAGCTCCGACCTTGCTGAAGAAAAAGGCCACTGCTGGACGAGGCACAAGGCCAAGTCCTCACAAAAAGCAGGTCGCCTTTCAGGTTCCGTCAAGTGAAGACGAAGCTGATGATGAAGAATTGGCTGAGATCATCAGAGATCGACAACAAAGGGCCGCTAGTGCCAAAGGCAATGTTGTGCCCCTCATGCTGGATCCAAGGAAGATCCTTGATTTCATCGATCTATGGCACAAGGATCCAAATACACCTTTGCCTGAATTAAACCTCACTCCTGGTCAAATTCATATGTTGACGGCCTTCATTACTGAAGAGAAATGGAAATTTGAAAAGGCCAGGCGGGTGAAGAAGGCTCAGTACAAGAAGGAGCGTTTTCTGAAGAACAATGTTGTGAAAATGTCTCCTGAAGAACTTGTGACTATGCAGGCTAAGATCAAAGCACTCAGTGATGAATTTCACGCATACCGTGCAGATTGGCTTGGTGCCAAAGTCAGATTCGTCAGAATGGCAAAGGGATTCACTCCAAATGTTGCAGTTTCATCGCAATCCAAATTTCCTCAGACTGACACATCTGCTCAGCCTGTTGAAGAAAATGAAAGCACCAGGGCTGATGAAGAAATTCCAGTCTCTGAAGAAAATGCCAGGGCAACCACCAATGTTGCGCCTGAAGAGCAAACCAGGCCAGTTGATACATCTGCTACTGCGCCTGAGGAATATGAACAAGCCAGGGCAACTGCATCAGTTGTGCCTGAAGAAATTCAACCAATTTCATCTGCTCCTCCTGCAAGTCATCACGGATGAAAAATGTCCTTCCTTCTGCATCAGAAGCGAAGAAGACCAAAGCCGCAGAGAAGGCTGCGGTGAAGAAAAGGAAAGCATCTGCCTCCTCAGAGTCTTCAGCTCCCAAGAAAGTGAAGACTTTGACGAGCTCAACTGAAAACCCAATTGATGCTGTTCCAATATCAAGCATGCCATCAAAGGAGATTATTCCCTTTGGTGAGGAATATGCAATTCGACATGAATCTGATGAAGAAGATACTTCTGCTGCTTCGACAGAGCAGTTGGATGAAGACAATGAAGTGGACAATATCACTTCAACTCCGTTGGTATCATCGCCCATGCCTCAGTTCACAGCTGAAGAGGCAGGCATTGAGGAATTTGATGATAAAGATGAGGATGTGTATATTGGGTCTACAACTCCTATTCTGAATGATGACTTTTGGGAAAGTCATCACCCCAATTCACCTCTGACAACACCACTACATCATGTTCCTCAGTCCCCTGTGCCAACTGAAGAAATTCATACGGGCTCTGATGGACCTCAATCTTCACTTCAATCTATTCCTGAAGAAGTTCCAGCCGCTAGTGCTGAAGAAATGGAGGCCAAGGCTGCTGCTGATACAGCTACTGAAATTCCTTAGCCTGTGCCTCCAGTGGCTATACCTCAAGAGGCTGTGAAGACTTCAACTATAAATCTTCAGCCCAAGCCACAGAACCCTCACTCCAAGAAGCAGAAGTTCAATGCTGAAGATTTCTTCAATGAGCACATATTCTTCAGTGACTACAATCCCTATGACTCTGCTCGACTTCGTCGCAAGCGCTTCTGGACTGCTAGCCAGATGAACTTCTATTCCTCACTGTTGTTTGATAAGGACAAGATCTTTGAACATGAGCAAATTCCTCATGTGGATATGGAATCGCTGCCCTGCTTCACCCCAGTCCTCAGTGTTCTTCATGACGTTGGGTTACTCAACTTCTGCACCGACATCTGCGATTGGAATGAAGAACTCATTCTTCAATTCTTTGCCACGCTGCATATCACTGGAAATGTTGAGGATGTCAATTCATGGGTATTGGACTGGATGACTGAAAATACTCATTTCAAAGCACCGGCCTCTGAATTGCTTCATGCCGTCCCAGTCAGTCCTCCCACTGAAGGTGCAAGGCTTCTCTATGTTGAACCTGAACTATCCGATCATCTGATGCAAGTGCTGATGAAGCCTTTGAAGCCAGGCCAAGCTCCAAGGACCAAATTCCTCGTCAAGGAATTGCTCTATGTGCCAAGGACAGTTTATCGCATTTTGACCAAAACCCTCAGTCCAATCAAGGGCCACAACTCTGATGATGAAGAGGTTGTTGGCATTATGAAGAATCTGCTGTTCAATATCATTCATGGTATTCCTATCAACTACCACAATTTCTTCATGAGGACTTTGGCCAATGCTGCTCTGTCACCTTTTGAGTTGAAGCCTTATGCTCCCTGGATCATGAAGTTCATCAGATCAAGGTCTTCAATTCATTATAAGGCTGACTTTCAAAATCATCTCAGCTTTTTGCCCCCTATTGAAGTCCTCAAACGGACTATTTCCTCAATTGACGAGAAGGGCAAGGCTGCAGTTATTGATGAAGGTACTCGTCCATTGGATGGACAATTTCGCAAAGCTACTTCATATTCCACCAATGATGACTCTACAACACAAGATTCTGCCGCCAAAGCTTCAGAACATAATCCTCAAGCCACAGCTCCGCGTGTGATGACTGATCATGAACTTCTCCTTAGTCTTCATCAGAAAGTTGATCGAAATCACAAGTGGGTCAAGCGTCAGTTTGGTGCAATTCTTCAGAACATGGCAGTCACTCAAAATACTGTGAAGAAGAATCACTACTACTTGCATGAAGTCTTTGACCGCACTTGGGCTATTCTGTCTAATCTTTATGGGATGATTGTATTCATACCCTTAGTTGTGCCCCCCTCAATCGAATTGCCCCTAATTTTTGGAAACACGTGGTCTTGCCCAACCCACTTTGTCGTCTTGTGCTTTTGCCCTTTGACCTTTTGACCGTCACTTTGAAAACTTCATAACTAATTCATACTAAATCAGAAAAATGCAAATAAGATACCAAAATGTTTGGAAAAACATCACCTGTATGTCAATGTCACTTGCATTCATGACAAAAGTGTTGGTAAGTGCCCATCTGAGTTTTAGCTCTTATCATACCACCATGAATAGGAAAATCTAAAAAAATTCAAGAAAAATTTGGTGGCAAAGAATTGCAAATGTTTTAAGTGCTTGTCAAGTTTCATGAGGGAATGACATTCATGGAAGTCGTGGCAAAAAAAAAACAATGAACACTCGAAAATAGATTGTTTTTTTTGCCACGACTTCCACGAATGTCATTCCCTCATGAAACTTGGCAAGCACTTAAAACATTTGCAATTCTTTGCCACCAAATTTTTCTTGAATTTTTTGAATTTTTTTAGATTTTACTGTTCATGGTGGTATGATAAGAGCTAAAACTTGGATGGGCACTTACCAACACTTTTGTCATGAATGCAAGTGACATTGACATACAGGTGATGTTTTTCCAAACATTTTGGTATCTTATTTGCATTTTTCTGATTTAGTATGAATTAGTTATGAAGTTTTCAAAGTGACGGTCAAATGGTCAAAGGGCAAAAGCAAAAGATGACAAAGTGGGTTGGGCAAGACCACGTGTTTTAAAAAACAAGGGGCAATTCGGTTGAGGGGGACACAACTAAGGGTATGAATACAATTATCCCAATCTTTATAGTGCTGAAGATCTCAAGGAGATGGGATTCCAACAGGACTTTGACTGGTCTCAGCCACCTTCGAAGAAATTCAAGAAGGTCAAAGTTCCTCAGCTCGTCGCCAGTTCATATTCTTCATCGCGCAAGACGGATGAAGCTGAAGACTTGAACGACACCGCGGCAGGCCCTACTCCAACTGACGACCCCAACAACGCTGGCGCTCCTCCATCGACATCATGATATTCTTCAGGGGCGTTAGTCCTCATTTTTCGTCCCTTTTGGTCATTCGATGACAAAGGGGGAGAAATTTGAGTTAGTCTTCAAGCGGGTCTCTATATATGGGCATTTTTTTGCTAAGTTACAACTCTCGTTCTTCTGAAGTATTTGTTGGATCGAGTTGTAAACTTAAGTCCTATGGTGGTCTGATACTTTTGCTCTATTTTTCTGCATGCTATTTCCTCACACGCATGCTGAATTACATCAGTCACCATATTTCATCATGCATTTCAAATTCTTCACATCATATGTTAAATGCGTGTATGAATTACAAGATATAGGGGGAGATCTCCATGATATTACTCTACAATGTGCATTTGCAATCCAAAGCAAAATCCTCAATATGCACATCTTCAGGGGGAGTTCTTCTATATCTTGCAATCAAATTCCTCATTATCAGTATTTACACTACATATGTTTATCCCCGTTGAAAACTTAACCTATATTGTCATCAATCACCAAAAAGGGGGAGATTGTAAGTGCATCTAGTGCCCCTTAGTGATTTTGGTGTATTGAAGACTTATAGGTTAAGGGACTAATGCGTTTGTGAGTGTACACATGTTCTATAAGTCTATGAGGAGTTTGATATTTACGATGAAAGTCGACCCCTAAAAATGAATGTCTTCAACTGAAGACTTTGGTTTTCTTGAAGACTTTGAAAGTGAAGAAATTGGTGTGACCCTGAAGACTTGATATTCATGCGAGGATTATGAAGCGTGAAGACTTTTGTTTTTGTAGTTTCATTTTCTTCTTCTTGAGTCATAGGAAACACCGTACTGTTAAAGGGGGTCGAGGTAAAACTAAGGAAAAGTTTCCAAGTGATGCTCATCTCAAAATCCTACACCTACCCAATCCTTTCGAGTGAAGCCATTGGAAATCTCATTCAGTTCAGTCAATTTCTTCAGTGACAGAGACGAAGTTCTTCTGTTCTCTGAGGAATTTGTTCTGACTGAGGAGTTAGGAATTCGCCAGTGCGGATTGCCTACAAGTGAGGAACATGATAGCCCTGAGGAATTTGATACTCAAATTTCCGACCGTTGCTGTGCTACGTGCCAGCTGTCCAAATATCCTTCCCACCTAACGGTCATGTCATTGAAGGGCATTTATGTCTTATCATGTCGGGCTGCTCCCTAGGCTATAAATAGCCGCCCCCTACAACCACTAGCTGGTTGGCTGCTCCGAGAGATAGATTGACACTTGTCATTTAGAGCATCCCATCCTTCGAGGACTTTGAGCGAAAATCATTAAGTGAGGAAAAACCCAAAAACCTAAACACCTACAAACCCAAAGTGATTGAGAATCACTAAAGAAATTGTTCCTGTGTGGAACCGACGCTGGTTACCTTTGAGGACTGTGCATCCTCCAGATGGTTAGGCGTCATGGTCTAGAGCATCCAAGAGGAAATTGTGGATCGCCGAGTGACCGAGTCTGTGAAGGTTTGGAAGTCACCTGAAGACTTACCACGAGTGATTGGGTGAGGTCTGTGTGACCTTAGCTCAAGGAGAATACGATGAGGACTGTGTGTCCTCAGGTTTAAATACCTAGCCGCTCCAACCAGACGTACAACTGTCACAACAGTTGGAACTGGTCTACCAAATCATCGTCTTCACCGAGCTACTGGTTCTATTTCCTCAACCCTTTCATTTCCTCATTCATGTGTTAATGTACTTGATCGTTACTGTGTGAAGACTTTGACTGAAGACTTTCTTAATTTCCTCAATCCTATTTCTTCAGTCACATAGTCTTCAGCCTGCTTATCCTGTGTATCACGCTACCTGTACTCTGTGCCTATTTCATTTCATCATGATGACTGTGCTTATGCCATGTTATGTTTGCATCTGAGTACTTATTCCGCTGCTAAGTAGTTCGTTACTTAGGAATTTCCTCACCGTGAAATTCCTCAGAGACAAATTTGTAAAAATCGCCTATTCACCCCCCCTCTAGTCGATATAACGCACTTTCAACATGCAATCAAGAGAGAAATAGTTTCCTTCTTTTGATACAAGGAGAGATACAAGAAATCAGGAGAGAGATACTTTCCTCTTTCTAGAGGGATAAAAAGGGAATTATGAGGATTTACAAGAAATGCACCTTACATTGTGGAATTTTGTCAAAAAACAAATACACCTTATATAAAGGAACGGAGGGAGTATAAAATAGCATATTAATGCATATAAAACATCCAAAACAGATAATATAATAGCATGGAACAATAAAAAATTGTAGATACATTGAAGACGTATCAGCCGGCGGCCACCTTGGGCCTTTCCCTAGCCGCGCCCCCCTTGCCTTTCTTAGGCGCGCGGGGAAAGGCAGGGGAGGGTGGCGCCCCCCCTTCCTTTCTCCCATGAGGAGGGGAAGGCGGGAGGGGCTAGCCCTCCCCCTTTCCTTCCCTGGGGCCGACGGCCAGGGAGAGGGCGCGGCAGCCCCTTGTGGGCTGATGTGTGTCTCCCCTTGGCCATTAGGCCCATATAATCCATGTAGGTCTCCCGGAACCCCTTCTGGTGACCCGATGAATACCCGGTACATCCCGAAACCTTTCCGGTGACCAAATAGCATCGTCCTATATATCAATCTTTACCTCCGGACCATTCCGGAGCTCCTCGTCATGTCCGTGATCTCATCCGGGACTCCGAACAACATTTGGTCACCAAATCACATAACCCATATTATACTATATCATCAACGAACGTTAAGCGTGCGGACCCTACGGGTTCGAGAATGATGTAGACATGACCGAGATGACTCTCCGGTCAATAACCAATAGCGGGACCTGGATGCCCATATTGGTTCCTACATATTCTACGAAGATCTTTATCGGTCAAACCTTATGACAACATACGTAATTCTTGTTGTCTGTCGGTATGTTACTTGCCCGAGATTCGATCGTCGGTATCTTCATACCTAGTTCAATCTCGTTTCTCGCAAGTCTCTTTACTCATTCCATAATACATTATCTTGTAACTAACTCCTTAGTCACTTTGCTTGCAAGCTTCTTGTGATGCTGTATTACCGAGAGGGCCCAGAGATACCTCACCGATATACAGAGTGACAAATCCCAATCTTGATTGACGCCAACTCAACAGACACCTTCGGAGATACCTGTAGAGCATCTTTATGATCACCCAGTTACGTTGTGATGTTTGATAGCACACAAGGTATTCCTCCAGTATCCGGGAGTTGCATGATCTCATGGTCGAAGAAACATGTATTTGACATTAAGAAAGCAGTAGCAATAAACTGAACGATCATATGCTATGCTAACGGTTGGGTCTTGTCCATCACATCATTCTCCTAATGATGTGATCCCATTGTAAAATGACAGCTCATGTCTATGGTTAGGAAACTTTAACCATCTTTGATCAACGAGCTAGTCTAGTAGAGGCTCACTAGGGACACGATATTTGTTTATGTATTCACACGTGTATTTAAGTTTTCGATCAATACAATTCTAGCATGAATAATAAACCTTTATCATGAATAAGGAAATATAATAATAACAACTTTATTATTGCCTCTAGGGCATATTTCCATCAGTCTCCCACTTGCACTAGAGTCAATAATCTAGTTCACATCGCCATGTGATTAACACCCATAGTTCACATCGCCATGTGACTAACACCCAAAGAGTTTACTAGAGTCAATAATCTAGTTCACATAGCCATGTGATTAATACCCAAAGAGTACTAAGGTGTGATCATGTTTTGCTTGTGAGAGAGGTTTAGTCAACGGGTCTGCCATATTCAGATCCGTATGTATTTTGCAAATTTCTATGTCTACAATGCTCTGCATGGAGCTACTCTAGCTAATTTCTCCCACTTTTAATACGTATCCAGATTGAGACTCAGAGTCATCCGAATCAGTGTCAAAGCTTGCATCAACGTAAACCTTTACGATGAACTCTTTATCACCTCCATAACCGAGAAACATTTCCTTAGTCTTCTTAGGTAACTAAGGATAATTTTGACCGTTGTCCAGTGATCCACTCCTGGATTACTTTGGTACCTCCCTGCCAAAATTATGGCAAGGCACACATCAGGTCTGGTACATAGCATGGCATACATAATGGAGCCTATGGCTGAGGCATAGGTAATGACTTTCATTTTCTCTCTATCTTCTGCTGTGGTCGGGTTTTGAGTCTTACTCAACTTCACACCTTGCAACACAGGCAAGAACCCTTTCTTTGACTGATCCATTTTGAACTTCTTCAAAACTTTGCCAAGGTATGTGCTTTGTGAAAGTCCTATTAAGCGTCTCAATCTATCCCTATAGATCTTGATGCTTAATATGTAAGTAGCTTCACCGAGGTCTTTCATTGAAAAATTCTTATTCAAGTATCCTTTTATGCTATCCAAAAATTCTATATCATTTCCAATCAACAATATGTCATCCACATATAATATCAGAAATGCTACAGAGCTCCCACTCACTTTCTTGTAAATATAGGCTTCACCATAAGTCTGTATCAAACCATATGCCTTGATCACATCATCAAAGCGTATATTCCAACTCCTAGATGCATGCACTAGTCCATAAATGGATCGCTGGAGCTTGCACACTTTGTTAGCACCTTTAAGATCGACAAAACCTTCTGGTTGTATCATATACAACTCTTCTTTAAGAAATCCGTTAAGGAATGCAGTTTTTTACGTCCATTTGCCAAATTTCATAATAATAAAATGCGGCAATTGCTAACATGATTCGGACAGAGTTAAGCATCGCTACGGGTGAGAAAGTCTCATCGTAGTCAACCCCTTGAACTTGTCAAAAACCTTTCGCGACAAGTCGAGCTTTATAGACAGTGATATTACCATCAGCGTCCGTCTTCCTCTTGAAGATCCACTTATTCTCAATGGCTTGCCGATCATCGGGCAAGTCCACCAAAGTCCACACTTTGTTCTCATACATGGATCCTATCTCAGATTTCATGGCCTCAAGACATTTATCGGAATCTGGGCTCATCATAGCTTCTTCATAGTTCGTAGGTTCGCCGTTGTCTAACAACATGACTTCCAGGACAGGATTACCATACCACTCTGGTGCGGAACGTGTTCTGGTTGACCTACGAGGTTCAGTAGTAACTTGATCCCAAGTTTCATTATCATCATCATTAGCTTCCTCTCTAGTTGGTGTAGGCATCACGGGAACGGTTTTCTCTGATGTGCTACTTTCCAATTCGAGAGAAGGTACAATTACCTAATCAAGTTCTACTTTCCTCCCACTCACTTCTTTCGAGAGAAACTCCTTCTCTAGAAAGGACCCATTCTTGGTAACAAAGATCTTGTCTTTGGATCTGTGGTAGAAGGTGTACCCAATAGTTTCCTTAGGGTATCCTATGAAGACGCACTTCTTCGATTTGGGTTTGAGCTTATCAGGCTGAAGCCTTTTGACATAAGCGTCGCATCCCCAAACTTTAAGAAACGACATCTTAGGTTTCTTGCCAAACCATAGTTCATACGGTGTCGTGTCAACGGATTTAGACGGTGCCCTATTTAACGTGAATGCGGTTGTCTCTAATGCATAACCCCAAAATGATAAAGGAAAATCGGTAAGAGACATCATAGAACGCACCATATCTAATAAAGTATGGTTACGACGTTCGGACACACCATTACGCTGTGGTGTTCCAGGTGGCGTGAGTTGTGAAACAATTCCACATTGTCTTAAATGAAGGCCAAACACGTAACTCAAATATTCGCCTCCGCGATCAGATCGTAGAAACTTTATTTTCTTGTTACGATGATTCTCCACTTCACTCTGAAATTCTTTGAACTTTTCAGACTTGTGTTTCATTAAGTAGATATATCCATACCTACTCAAATCATCTGTGAAGGTCAGAAAATAACGATACCCGCCGCGTGCCTCAACACTCACTAGACCGCATACATCGTTATGTATTATTTCCAATAAGTCATTAGCTCGCTCCATTGTTCCAGAGAACGGAGTTTCAGTCATCTTACCCATGAGGCATGGTTCGCAAGTATCAAATGATTCATAATCAAGTGATTCCAAAAGTCCATCCGCATGGAGTTTCTTCATGCGCTTTACACCAATATGACCTAAACGGCAGTGCCACAAGTATGTTGCACTATCATTATCAACTTTGCATCTTTTGGCATTAATATTATGAATATGTGTATCACTACGACCGAGATTCAATAAACCATTCACATTGGGTGTATGACCATAGAAGGTTTTATTCATGTAAACAGAACAACTCTCTGGCTAAGATGAATAACCATATTGCAATAAACACGATCTAATCATGTTCATGCTCAACGCAAACACCAAATAACATTTATTTAGGCTCAACACTAATCCCGAAGGTAGAGGGAGTGTGCTATGGTGATCATATCAATCTTGGAAACACTTCCAACACACATCGTCACCTCGCCCTTAACTAGTCTCCGTTTATTCTGCAACTCCTGTTTCGAGTTACTAATCTTAGCAACTGAACCGGTATCAAGTACCCTGGGGCTACTACGAGCATTAGTAAGGAACACATCAATAACATGTATATCAAATATACCTTTGTTCACTTTGCCATCCTTCTTATCTGCCAAGTATTTGGGCAGTTCCGCTTCCAGTGACCATTTCCTTGGCAGTAAAAGCACCCAGTTTCAGGCTTGGGTCCAGCTTTGGGCTTATTCACGGGAGCAACAACTTGCTTGCCATTCTTCTTGAAGTTTCCTTTCTTTCCCTTGCCTTTTTTCTTGAAACTAATGGTCTTGTTAACCATCAACACTTGATGCTCCTTCTTGATTTCTACCTCCGCAGCCTTAAGCATTGTGAAGAGCTCGAGAATCGTTTTCGTCATCCCTTGCATATTGTAGTTCATCACAAAGCCTTTGTAGCTTGGTGGCAGTGACTGAAGAACTCTGTCAATAACACTCTCAACTGGAAGATCAATTCCCAGCTGAGTCAAGTGGTTATGATACCCAGACATTTTGAGTATGTGTTCACTGACAGAACTGTTCTCATCCATCTTACAGCTATAGAACTTGTTGGAGACTTCATATCTCTCAACCCGGGCATTAGCTTGAAATATCAACTTCAACTCTTGGAACATCTCATATGCTTCATGACATTCAAAACGTCTTTGAAGTCCCGGTTCTAGGCCGTAAAGCATGGCACACTGAACTACTGAGTAGTCATCAGATCGAGCCTGCCAGATGTTCATAACATCTGCAGTAGCTCCTGCAGCAGGTCTGTCACCTAGTGGTGCATCAAGGACATAATTCTTCTATGCAGCAATGAGGATAATCCTCAAGTTACGGACCCAGTCCGTGTAGTTTCTACCATCATCTTTCAACTTAGCTTTCTCTAGGAACGCATTAAAATTCAGGGGAACGGTAGCACGGGCCATTGATCTACAACATAGATATGCAAAAACTATTAAGACTAAGTTCAATTAATCAAATTACTAATGAACTCCCACTTAAATCAACATCCCTCAAGTTGTCTAAGTGTTCCGAGACCATGTCTGTACATGCTAGGCTCGTCAAGTTTTACCCAAGTATTCCGCGTGTGTAAATCTGGCTTACACCCGTTGTATGTGAACGTAGAGTCTATCACACCTGATCATCACGAGGTGCTTCGAAACGACGAACTTTAGGAACGGTGCATACTCAGGGAGAACACTTTTATCTTGAAATTAAGTGAAGGGATCATCTTATAATGCTACCATCGTTCTAAGCAAAATAAGATGCATAAAGGATAAACATCACATGCAATCAAAATATGTGACATGATATGGCCATCATCATCTTGTGCTTTTCATCTCCATCTCTAAAGCATCATCATGATCTCCATCATCACCGGCTCGACACCTTGATCTCCATCGATGCGTCGGGGTCATCTCGCCAGCTATTGCTTCTACAACTATTGCTAACGCATAGCGATAAAGTAAAACAATTACATGGCGCTTGCATTTCATACAATAATTAAGAGACAACCCTAAGGCTCCTGCCGGTTGTCGATATTACAAAACATGATCATCTCATACAACAACGTATATCACATCACGTCTTGACCATATCACATCACAACATACCCTGCAAAAACAAGTTAGACGTCCTCTACTTTGTTGTTGCAAGTTTTACGTGGCTGCTACGGGCAACTAGCAAGAACTGTTCTTAACTACGCAAAACCACAACGGTGATTTATCAAGTTTGCTGTTTTATCCTTCTTCAAGGACCGGCCGTAGTCAAATTCGATTCAACTAAAGTAGGAGAAACAGACACCCGCCAGCCACCTTTATGCAAAACAAGTTGCATGTCAGTCGGTGGAACCGGTCTCATGTGCGTGGACATGTAAGGTTGGTCTGGGCCGCTTCATCCCATAATGCCGCCGAATCAAAATAAGACGTTGGTGGTAAGCAGTATGACCATCACCGCCCACAACTTCTTTATGTTCTACTCGTGCATATCATCTACGCATAGACCTGGCTCATGATGCAGCTACTTCTTGAGCTTGCGTTGGTTTTTCCCTTGAAGAGGAAAGGGTGATGCAGCAAAGTAGAGATAAGTATTTCCCTCAGTTTGAGAACCAAGGTATCAATCCAGTAGGAGGTACAAGCAAGTCTCCAATCTATGCACCTGCACAAACAATCAAACACTTGCACCCAACGCGATAAAGGGGTTGTCAATCCCTTCACGATCACTTGCAAGGATGAGATCTGATAGAGATAGATATAAAAGATTACTAAAACATAAAATAAAGTAAAAACAAATAAATTGCAGCAAGGTATTTTTGGGTTTTTTGGTTTATAGATCTGAAAATATATGATGGAAAATAGACCCGGGGGCCATAGGTATCACTAGAGGCTTCTCTCTTGAAAGAAAATAATACGATGAGTGAACAAATTACTGTCGAGCAATTGATATAAAAGCGCAAAGTTATGACGATATCCAAGGCAATGATTATGAATATAGGCATCACGTCCGTGTCAAGTAGACCGACTCCTGCCTGCATCTACTACTATTACTCCACACATCGACCGCTATCCAACATGCATCTAGAGCATTAAGTTCAAAAGAAAGAAGTAACTCCTTAAGTAAGATGACATGATGTAGAGGGATAAACTCAAGCAATATGATGAAAACCCCATCTTTTAACACCGTAAGATTGAACCCAAAACTAAGCACCTCTCCCATTGCAAGAAGAACCAATCTAGTTGGCCAAACCAAACCGATAATTCAAAGAGAAATACAAAGATATCAAATCATGCATATAAGAATTCAGAGAAGATTCAAATAATATTCATAGATAATCTGATCATAAATCCACAATTCATCCGATCTCGACAAACACACCGCAAAAGAATATTACATCGGATAGATCTCCAAGAACATCGAGGAGAACATTGTATTGAAGATCAAAGAGAGAGAAGAAGCCATCTAGCTACTAGCTATGGACCTGTAGATCTGTGGTAAACTACTCATGTTTCATTGGAAGGGCAATAGAGTTTATGTAGAAGCCCTCCGTGATCGAATCCCCCTCCGGTTGGATGCTGGAAAAGCCCCCAAGGTGGGATCTCATGGGTACAGAAGGTTGCGTCGGCGGAAAAGTATTTTGGTGGACGCTTCTGGTCATTTGGGAATATTTCTAAATTTATAGGCCAAGAATTAGGGTTGGAGGAGCTCCGAGGGGCCCACAAGCCCTCAGGGCGCCCCCCTAGGGCGCGCCCCTGAGGCTTGTGGCCTCCTCGGGACTCCTCTGACTTCATCTCCAAGTCCTACGTGTGTCTTCTGGTCCAAGAAAAATCATCGCAAAAGTTTTATTCCATTTGGACTCCGTTTGGTATTCCTTTTCTGTAAAACTCAAAAACAAGGAAAAAACAGGAACTCACACTGGGCTCTAGGTTAATAAGCTAGTACCAAAAATAATATAAAATAGCATATTAATGCATATAAAACATCCAAAATGGATCATATAATAGCATGGAACAATCAAAAATTATATATACATTGGAGACGTATCAAGCATCCCCAAGCTTAATTCCTGCTCGTCCTCGAGTAGGTAAATGATAAAAACAGAATTTTTGATGTGGAATGCTACCTAACATATTTATCCATGTAATTTTCTTTATTGTGGCATGAATATTCAGATCCATAAGATTCAAAACAAAAGTTTAATATTAACATAAAAACAATAATACTTCAAGCATACTAATAAAGCAATCGTGTCTTCTCAAAATAACATGGCCAAAGAAAGTTATCCTTACAAAATCATATAGTCTGGCTATGCTCCATATTCATCACACAAAGTATTAAATCATGCACAACCCCGATGACAAGCCAAGCAATTGTTTCATACTTTTGATGTTCTCAAACTTTTTCAACTTTCACGCAACACATGAGCATGAGCCATGGATATAGCACTATAGGTGGAATAGAATATGGTGGTTGTGGAGAAGACAAAAAGAAGGAGACAGTATCACATCAACCAGGCGTATCAACGGGCTATGGAGATGCCCGTCAATAGATATCAATGTGAGTGAGTAGGGATTGCCATGCAACGGATGCACTAGAGCTATAAGTGTATGAAAGCTCAAAAAGAAACTAAGTGGATGTGCATCCAACTTGCTTGCTCACGAAGACCTAGGGCAATTTGAGGAAGCCCATCATTGGAATATACAAGCCAAGTTCTTATAATGAAAAATTCCCACTAGCATATGAAGGTGACAACATAGGAGACTCTCTATAATTAAGATCATGGTGCTACTTTGAAGCACAAGTGTGGTAAAAGGATAGTAGCATTGCCCCTTCTCTCTTTTCTCTCATTTTCTGTGGGCTCTTTGGACTTTTTTTATTTAGGCTTCTTTTGGCCTCTTTTATTTTTTTCAAAGTCCGGAGACTCATCCCAAATTGTGAGGGAATCATAGCTCCCATCGTCCTTTCCTCACATGGGACAATGCTCAAATAATGATGATCATCACACTTTTATTTACTTACAACTCAAGAATTACAACTCGATTCTAAAACAAAATATGACTCTATATGAATGCCTCCAACGGTGTACCGGGATGTGCAATGATCAAGAGAGACATGTATAAAAAATATGAACGGTGGCCTTGCTACAAATACTATGTCAACTACATGATCATGCAAAGCAATATGACAATGATGAAGCGTGTCATAATAAACGGAATGGTGGAAGTTGCATGGAAATATATCCCGGAATGGCTATGGAAATGCCATAATAGGTAGGTATGGTGGCTGTTTTGAGGAAGGTATATGGTGGGTTTAATGCATCGGCGAAAGTTGCGCGGTACTAGAGAGGCTAGCAAAGGTGGAAGGGTGAGAGTGCGTATAATCCATGGACTCAACATTAGTCATAAAGAACTGACATACTTATTGCAAAAGTCTATTAGCAATCGAAACAAAGTACAACACGCATGCTCCTAGGGGGATAGATTGGTAGGAAAATACCATCGCTTGTCCCCGACCGCCACTCATAAGGAAGACAATCAATAAATAAATCATGCTCCGACTTCATCACATAACGGTTCACCATACGTGCATGCTACGGGAATCACAAACTTTAACACAAGTATTTCTACCAATCCACAATTACTCACTAGCATGACTCTAATATCACCATCTTTATATCTCAAAACAAATGCAAGGAATCAAACTTCTCATAGTATTCAACGCTCTTTATATGAAAGTTTTTATTATATCCCTCTTGGATGCCTATCATATTATGACTAAATTAATAACCTAGGCAAATTACCATGCTGTTTAAAGACTCTCAAAATAATATAAGTGAAGCATGAGAGTTCAACAATTTCTATAAAATAAAGCCACCGCCGTGCTAAAAAAAGATATAAGTGAAGCACTAGAGCAAATTGCCTAGCTCAAAAGATATAAGTGAAGCACAAAGAGTATTCTAATAAATTCACGATTCATGCGTGTCCCTCTCAAAAGGTGTGTATAGCAAGGATTATTGTGGCAAACTAAAAAGCAAAGACTCATATCATACAAGATGCTCCAAGCAAAACACATATCATGTGGTGAATAAAAATATAGCCTTAAGTAAATTTACCGATGGATTGAAGACGAAAGAGGGGATGCCATCCGGGGCATCCCCAAGCTTAGATGCTTGGTTGTCCTTGAATATTACCTTGGGGTGCCTTGGTCATCCCCAAGCTTAGGCTCTTGCCACTCCTTTTTCCATAGTCCATCAAATCTCTACCTAAAACTTGAAAACTTCACAACACAAAACTCAACTGAAAACTCATGAGATCCGTTAGTATAAGAAAATAAATTACCACTTTTTGGTACTGTTGTGAACTCATTATTTGTTTATATTTGTGTAATATCTACTGTATTCCAACAAGATCAAATGAAAAATAGAATCTGTCAAAAACAGAACAGTCTGTGAAGATCTGAATTGTTCTCATACTTATGTAACTCCAAAAATTCTGAAAAATTAGGAAAACATAGGTAATTTGTATGTCAATTTTATGGAAACAAAACAGGGTTTTTACGTGCTCCAGTGAATTTAAACAATTATGTTACTGGACGCAAAAGTTTCTGTTTTTCAGCAAGATCAAATCAACTATCACCGTAAGCCATCCCAAAGGTCTTACTTGGCTCAAACACTAATTAAAACACCAAAACAAAATTACTACAGAGGTAATAATGTGTATTTATTGAAAAACAGAACCAAAAACAAAAAAACATAAAAATAAAATTGGGTTGCCTCCCAACAAGCGTTGTTGTTTAACGCCCCTAGCTAGGCATAAAACATAGATTTAGGTATTGTCATCTTTGGTATGCAATCCATAAGTAGCCCTCATAAGAGATTCATATGGCAACTTAATTTTCTTTCTTGGAAAGTGTTCCATGCCCTTCCTTAACAAAAATTGAAATCTAATGTTTTCTTCTTTCATATCAATAATTGCACCAATCGTTCTAATGAAAGGTCTACCAAGAATAATAGGACATATAGGATTGCAATCTATATCAAGCACAATGAAATCTACGGGCACATAATTCCTATTTGAAACAATAAGAACATCATTGATCCTTCCCATAGGTTTCTTAATAGTGGAATCCGCGAGATGCAAATTTAAAGAACAATCATCAAATTCACGGAAACCTAGCACATCACATAAAGTTTTTGGAATCGTGGAAACGCTAGCACCCAAATCACACAAAGCATGGCACTCATAATCTTTAATTTTAATCTTAATAGTAGGTTCCCACTCATCATAAAGCTTTCTAGGGATTGAAACTTCCAACTCAAGTTTTTCTTCAAAAGATTTCATCATAGCATCAACGATATGTTTAGTAAAAGCTTTATTTTGATTATAAGCATGAGGAGAATTCAACATGGATTACAACAAGGAAATACAATCTATCAAAGAGCAATTATCATAATTAAAGTCCTTGAAATCCAAAAGAGTGGGTTCATCGCTACGTAAAGTTTTGACCTCTCCAATCCCACTTTTATCAATTTTTGCATTAAGATCTAAAAACTCCGAATCATTGGGACGCCTTCTAGCTAAAGTTGACTCATCTCCAGTCCCATCTTTATCAAGATTTATATTAGAAAACAAAGATTCAATAGGAGTCACACCAATCACTTTAAGATCTTCATCATTATTTAAAGACTCCGGTTTAGCGGCCATCTTATTCACCAAAGTAGTTTGTTTATCAGAAATTTAGCCTACTAAATTTTCAAGATGAGCAAATTGAGATTTAAGACCATAAAATTCCTTAGTAACATCATCAAGCTCTTTATTAATATATTCCATCATAGTTTTTTGTTCTTTAAGCTCGTTCCTAAAGAAACTATTATGCTCAAATTGTAAAGACATGAAGCTTTGAGCATTATTTTCAATCTCTTCCAACTTCCTAAAATAAGGATCAAAAGTCTTGGGTTGAGCCATACGTTCAAACAAGCAATCTAACACACAAGCAACCAAAAAGCACACGAAAAGACGAACAAAAGAAGGGCGAATAAAAAGGCAAATCTTTTTGTGTTTTTCTGAAATCGTTTTAGAAGTGGGGGAGAGGAAAACAAGAGGCAAATGACAAATAATGTAATGCAAGAGATGAGAGTTTATGGTGGGTACTTGGTAGGCTTGATGTAGAACCTCCCCGGCAACGGCGCCAGAAATTCTTCCCCGGCAACGGCGCCAGAAATTCTTCCTGCTACTTCTTGAGCTTGCGTTGGTTTTTCCCATGAAGAGGAAAGGGTGATGCAGCAAATTAGAGATAAGTATTTCCCTCAGTTTGAAAACCAAGGTATCAATCCAGTAGGAGGTACAAGCAAGTCTGTAGAGACCCGACCCGAATGGATCAGAGTCTCTGTGCTTAAGTGTCATCCCTGGATCAGTATGCTGACACACACAATACTCGAGGATTTATAACAGAGTTCACTCACATGTATAAAGTAATGTAAATACTATTACCTCAATCCATATAGCTGAAGTAACAACAAAGTTGTGGAGTCCCAACAACACCAACGGTAAAGTTGAGTGTAGACACCGTAACCCTAACGTATCACTTACTCGTCGTATGATTCCTGCAACATGACACGTTGCAGCCGTGTAGGTCAGTACATTGAATGTACTGACAATTTCGCACCATAGAATAAAAGTGAAAATGTCTAACTCTATATGCATATTTGGCTGGTGGAGGCTCTAAGTTTAATTTTGCATAAAACTAATTTTTTCCTACAACAAAGGAATACATTTTTATTACTACAAAGTTCATGCCATTATTGAGATGGTTCCTCCAACTCAATCCCAAAATTCACAAAATATTAATAACCCAATTCATTAATTAAATAAAGTAATGAGATCAACCAATAATTCACTTCTAGATACTCAAATTGTTTATAACCGGGGACACGGCTAATCGATTAGTTTTACACTCTGCAGAGGTTTGTGTACTTTTCCCCACAAGACTCGATCTCCTCTGTTGAATTCCTCTCACCGCTTGATGTTTAAGAACCGGATGATCGAGACATAGTCTTTCCGAAGAGGTCCCCTTAACCGATAGATAGGCCGGTACACCTACAATTCCCCTACATCTGCTAACCTATCATGGAAAGGTTTCCCACAACTTACTCAACTATGCCAGAGCCCATAATGGCTTGTGGCTGCACACGGAAGTTTCTAGGCATGAAATATCGTATGATCCCTTTGACCCTGGGTGGCATTCCATAGGGTGATCACACGGGTCCTCCGGGATCCCCTAGGGCAAGCGCTGGTTTCTCCAGGTGCCCGGGCAAGGCACTGGTTTCTCCAGGGTGCCCCTACCATTCCACCCAGAGTTGTGTTAATGTTGCCACCTTAAGGTTAACCCAAAATTATTATTTTTCTCACAACTTGCATGAATCACACATACCAATCCCCGTCTACGAGCATGGCTAAGCAATATATAAGCATAACGAAATTTTCCCGGGGTGATCAAAGGTCATAGGTTCCTACTCATGAACTACATAGCAATGCCCCAATTCCCAATCCTACTCATGCAAATTTGTAAGGGTGAAACTAATGCATAGTAAAAACTAGGTATAGAAAAGTACGATCAAAGTGTGAACTTGCCTTGTACTGTTGATGGAGATTCTTCGCACTTATAATTCCTGATAGTTCTAATCGTCACACTCCGATCAATCTATCGTAAGCAAGCAATTATAGCCACACTTAAACAATCACTCACATATCCAAAAGAAAAGGCAAATAAAGATTGCAAAAACTCTAAAAGAACCAAATCAAATTATTTTGCAAGATCAGATCCCAATTTCATTGAAAAAGTGTGGTGATGGCTCAAGATGATAGATTACGTCTAGGGATTAAATTTGCAAAAGGAATTAATTGAAAATACACTACAGTTTACAAGATATGATCAAATAAAGGTTCAAATTCAAATTTGAATCGCTTAAATTTGAAAGGTTCAAAAAGTTGAAACTAATGATGCTACTGGATGTATGAAGTCAATAGGAACATGTAGGAAAAATAATTACTTGATTGAAATTAACGGATCAAAAGATACAAATAATTCAACATGGCATTGAATCTGCTTAGAAAGCTGTGTGACAACTCTTTTGTGGACTAGTAGAGTAACCTGACTATTATCAAAATTATATGTTGAAAAGATAACACTAATTGTACAAACGGAAAGATTTATTCGACACGAATACGACACAATTGGATTCATCGGAAATGGAGTTACAGATAAAAGAAGTTTGAATATGAATCTAAAAAAAAATCAAAATTTCAAAATTTCAAAAAGTTGATGTGATAGGTTCACTACATAGGTGGAATTAAGACGAAACTGTAGGCGCTGATTTCATCTAATTTGGATAAACTAGTAAAAAGTTATGGCTATTTGAAAAATCAGGGCCAAGTTGATTTACGGAAAAAATAGCTACGGCTAAAAGAATTATAGGTCTAATATATAAATACAGAGACTAATTGATAAGTTAATTATTCTACCGTATACTAGTCTAGAAATAATATGCAGTAATACGCTACGGGATATAAAGAAAAATATGAACGACGAAGAGACAATTTCAGAGAGGAGACGACTTCCAGAATTCCCGCCGGAGAAAAGAATAGTATTTATTTTTAGAAAGCTAGTCAAATCAAAATATTGATTTAACCTTAGTCGGATGATTTTTGGATGCTCATTGGGTCTATATTTATAGGTGCAAAGGGATTTGAAGGTCAAAGGCTAGGCAATGTGGGACTAAACATAAACGAAAAAGAGAAATAGAAAAGAGGTGCACCTCATGGGCCTAAAGGCCTTCGGCCGGCCGCAGGTACACTACGCGCGTCGCAGTTTTTTTATTGATTTTCTTTCAAAAAACACATTTAAAAAAATGATCATAATATTTTTCCGAAATATAGAAAATTATGTATTGGGTCGGCCTCCTGGCTATGTTGCGCACAAGGGTGAAAAATAGTTATTGAACGCACATATGAACAATGTGCGTGTAGTTTTATTTATTTATTTTTAAATAAAAACAGAAAAGAAAAAATGGAATAAGAAAAATAAAATAAATTTTTTACATAGGCATATTATATATCAAAATTCTAAGAATTTTACAAGGAAATAAATGAACTATTTCTCAGAGATAAATAAATTATTTGAATTTTTTTTAATAACTTCAAATTGGATTTAATTTCCAAATCTTTTGCAAATAGTTTTCTGTTTTGTTTTTTTTCAAATTATTTTCAAATGTTCTCTGAATTTTGAAGGGTCATGTTTCCTTCACTCAAATATTTTCTATTCAGAGAATTTTGAGATGATTTGAAATTCCAACATAAGAGAGAAAAACTCTAAATAAGTTTTGAAAGCGGTACTCATTAATCCCCACTCTATTTCATAAATTTTGAAGAAGTCCTATTATCTTCTCTCATTGGAAATCCTTGAGTGGCATAAAGCTTCTGACTGGAATTATTTCAAATGGAATTCCATGGAAACCAAATGCAAGAATGAAAGTTTGGGAAAGTCCTTTTATTCCCTCTCGTTTAACATTTCAAAAAGTTTCAAGTTTCACTCAATTTCACGCAACAAGTTACACAAGCAATCATTAATACTTAATTAATATAACATTCTAAAATTTAGAATTTTGGGTTGTTACAAACCTACCATCCTTAAAATGAATCTCGCCCTCGAGATTCGAAGAGGCTAGAAAGAAATAGGTTAGGTTCGGGGGTCTCCTCAAAATCCCTCGATCGTTACGAAGGTCTGGGGTGCTACCACCTTTAGAAGCATGATTATGGTTCCATCAGAACTCATATACTCCATCCTTATTGTTGACAGTGTCGGTCTTCTCATATTCTCGGGAAAATTCCTATTCTGGGCTCTTCCGGTAGTGGCATAACCTTTTCCTCAATTATTGTGTCCTTTCATCTTGGTAAGGTTCTTCCGAGACTGGGTCTTCTTAGCTGACAAGTCTGTTGCCAATACAAAAGTAACTATCGATATTCTCATGGTGGTCTCAAACAATTTGACTAGGTCCCTGCAGAAAACGGGTCTGGGCTTCATTCTCACCGTATGACCTACGGTTGGCAACAACTGCCTTCTACAAGGGAAAATCGGCATACCATTCTAAGGTTTAAACAAGGTTTTGATATCGTCGTCTCTCTTCTATGGGTAAGTCACTCAGATTTACCATCACATATAGCAAGGCGAATAATAAGAGTAAGTTGGTATGGTGATCAATCCATTCCATACCCAGATCATTACCCTGTATAAGGTTTAGCGAATCTCGCATTCTAACACTCGGTCATCCTCACAAGCATTGCAGAATTTCTCTTGTCGGCGAACTAAGTTCGGACAAATCCATTGGTTCTGCAGGCCAAACAAAACATCTATCGTTTCTTCACAACTCTAGGTTTTGCGTAAACTCCTATAAGATCATCTGTTGATAAAGTCGTATCTTCTTCCAGGGTTTTTCCTTCAGCAAGAGTGTGCTTGTTTCTTGTCAGGTCCTGGAGCCTGTGGGTTGTGGCCCATCTCATCACTTGTAAACCTTGAACCCATCATCGGGTTGCCACAGATCATTATTCCAACCTCCAGCTTCCTTAGCATTCTTAAATCCATCCAATTGTACTTTATCCCTTCTTTCTGTTGGTACAAAACTAAGATGTAATTACTCAGACTCATCATTGAGTGGTCCATTCCAACGTCTGACGTAGCTAACCACTAGCTCTTGTATTCGGGTAACAGTGCTGGGTTCTACCACCCTTGAAATGAAAAACACTAGTTTTCTTCAAAATTTTATTCCACGTATCATGATTTCACTCATTGCTTCATAAAAAAAAATCCAAATAAACTAATGACGCCAACTTTATTGGTTCTCAAATTATTACAACCTCTGCTTTTCCATTACATGCCTCGACTCAACACCTTACTATAAAAATGTCCCCACTACAACTACTACATTTCTTTTTCAACTCAACTATTTAGCACAAGCCTCCTTCTCATTGGGACAATCTCTGGCAAAGTGCCCTACCTCCTTACAGCGGAAACATATTACTTCTGGCAAATCTCGAGGTTTCTTTGTGATTACATAGCCTCCTTGGGTCCTCGGCTTCCTTTTTGGGCATTCACTGGAGTAGTGCCCTGGATCTTTGCACTTGAAACATGTGATATGGCTCAGGTCCTTCTTTGTAGAAATTGGGTTGTTCTCGGGATACATTCTGTTTCTCTTCCTAGACTTTTCTGTACCAATCAGGGCTTCTATTTCCTATGGGTCATACTCTACTTCCACTGTCGGGAATTCTACTAGATACTCCTTTGGAAAATACTGGGAGATGTGTTCTTCTTCTCCACATGAATAACATGACTTGGTGTAAATTTTAATTGGGTCTTCGTCGTGTGTGCCCTCAACATCTCCCTTCATCACAGGTTCTTCTAAAATTCCCACGAGGGCTTCTTTCATTGCTTCTTTCTTCTACTGGATAGTTCATTGTACCATGGGGTAAATGTGACACTGAGCAGGGTAGTGGGTAGTCCCTTCACAAAAGAAACAAGTAATCTGCCTAGTTGGGCATTCTTCAGCTGGGTGGCTTTCTTCACAATGAGGGCATTCATCCTTGTGTTCTTTATGGTTGTGTCCTATCTCTCCACAAAGTTTGCATGAACAAGTTTTCTTCATTTTATGGTCATACGACTTATGGATGAGATGAGAACTTAATAGAGTTATCCTGAATTCCTCCCAAGTAGTTACTTGTTGCCATCCATTGATAACTTGGTACATCCTTCACCAAGTAGCAGCACCTTTTTCAAAGTATTGAAGAACATGCTGGGCAATATCCTTTCCGGCTATAGTGTTATTCTTCATGTGATCTTCCATGTTCAGAATCCATTGGTCCGTCTCCAATTGAGTCATTGATCCAGAAAATATGAGTTCATCTCCATTCATCATCTATTGGGTCCAAGGGTTTTGGGTGAGGAAGAGATAAGATTGGAGAGAGAAGGAGAGAGAAAGATACACATACAATCAAATGGCACAACAGCTAAAATATGGAATAACTCCACACATTCATTCAGTTCAATCAATCCTATAGTACCGCCACCCACATAAGTTGGTATGGTCGGATACTCTAATCGCAAAAGCGTTTATCTTTATTCACTCATGGTGGGCTACAGCTAAACTAGCTTCTTCAAGTCTTGTTCATGTCTCCGATGGGCTTCTTCTGAACGTGCTTGATCTTCTCAAGTTCTTCTGCCAGGTCATCCCTATTGACGCGAAGTCTCTTGTAACGTCCTTGAATATCCTGGAGTTGCATTCGTAGTTTCTGGATTTCAACATCCTTGGCATGAGCCATGGTCCTACTATCCTTCAGTTCCTGACGAATCTTCAGTATCTCTAGGTTTTGCTCCTCCAGCTTGGCTACTTTCAGCTTCTGGGTCCTTAGTTATTCACGAAGTGCTTCCTTGACAAATAAGGCTTCCAAAGGGTCCATCCAAAGATTCTTGATGTAATACTCCAGATCCTGGGGATACACCAACAGACATGAAAACTTCATCTTTTGCCCGTTCGTCAAGGCGATAAGTGCTCCATCAGCCTTCTGCCATCCAATGCTTCCAAAGAAGTGCCTGCTTAACTTAGCACGGTGATGATGGCACAAGCGTGTGGCAACATCATGGACAGCCGTGTTTATGCCTATGTCTCTGCCATAAGTTATCATTCCATAGTTGATATCTCTTGTCTTGGGGTTTTCTTGACGACCAAAAACTTGAGTCTTGACGCTCCATGTTCCGGTCTTTCTCTGACACACCTTGATCTCAGGATTCGGCAGCTTCAATAGCCTGACAAGTTCCATAAGGGTTGGACCATAGGGAAAGTCTTCGTAGTGTTGTCTTTGGTTCAGGGTGATGCTCTTCATCTAAAATTTTGAAGCCAGGGGTTTTCAGCAAAGAATTTCATAAGGGTACGCGAATAACTTATGTGGATCTTATCAAAGTCTTCCTAAGTCTTATCAATCTGGGAATTCTTCAGAGCCTTCAAATTCTTAGAGTCTTCGGGGTCTTCAACCGTTGTAGTTTCAATTATTCAGATGCATGGTAAAATCCTCTTTATACTGAAGTGGTCTCAGTTGTCCGATATCTTGTCCTTCTTGGAATGGTCTCATTAGTTGAATCTCCGTGTGGTAAATAGGGAAAGGGGTATAGTCTAACAGTTTGAGGTAAGAGGAAAATTTGGTAAAGCTCGGAAAAGATGAGAGTTAAAGGATCTTTTTGAAAATAAAGTTTTAGAGAAATCATTTCCTAAGGGCTTGCCAGTTTCTAGGGGTCACATCCTACAATCAACATGTGCTCTGATACCATCTTGTAGCGACCCGACCCGAATGGATCGGAGTCTCTGTGCTTAAGTGTCATCCCTGGATCGGTATGCTGACACACACAGTACTCGAGGATTTATAACAGAGTTCAGTCACATGTATAAAGTAATGCAAATACTATTACCTCAATCCATATAGCTGAAGTAATAACAAAGTTGTGGAGTCCCAACAACACCAACGGTAAAGTTGAGTGTAGACATCGTAACCCTAACGTATCACTTACTCGTTGTATGATTCCTGCAACATAAGACGTTGCAGCCGTGTAGGTCAGTACATTGAATGTACTGACAATTTTGCACCATAGAATAAAAGTGAAAATGTCTATCTCTATATGCATATTTGGCTGGTGGAGGCCCTAAGTTTAATTTTGCATAAAGCTAAATTTTTCCTACAACAAAGGAATAAATTTTTATTACTACAAAGTTCATGCCATTATTGAGATGGTTCCTCCAACTCAATCCCAAAATTCCCAAAATATTAATAACCCAATTCATTAATTAAATAAAGTAATGAGATCAACTAATAATTCACTTCTAGATACTCAAATTGTCCATAACCGGGGACACGGCTAATCGATTAGTTTTACACTCTGCAGAGGTTTGTGCACTTTTCCCCGCAAGACTCGATCTCCTCCGTTGAATTCCTCACACTGCTTGATGTTTGAGAACCGGATGATCGAGACATAGTCTTTCCGAAGAGGTCCCCTTAACCGATAGATAGGCCGGTACACCTACAATTCCCCTACATCTGCTAGCCTATCATGGAAAGGTTTCCCACAACTTACTCAACTATGCCAGAGCCCATAATGGCTTGTGACTGCACACGGAAGTTTCTAGGCATGAAATATCGTATGATCCCTTTGACCCTGGGTGGCATTCCATAGGGTGATCACACGGGTCCTCCGGGATCCCCTAGGGCAAGCACTGGTTCCTCCAGGTGCCCGGGCAAGCCACTGGTTTCTCCAGGGTGCCCCTACCATTCCACCCAGAGTTGTGTTAATGTTGCCACCTTAAGGTTAACCCAAAATTATTATTTTTCTCACAACTTGCATGAATCACACATACCAATCCCCGTCTACGAGCATGGCTAAGCAATATATAAGCATAACAAAATTTTCCCGGGGTGATCAAAGGTCATAGGTTCCTACTCATGAACTACATAGCAATGCCCCAATTTCCAATCCTACTCATGCAAATTTGTAAGGGTGAAACTAATGCATAGTAAAAACTAGGTATAGAAAAGTATGATCAAAGTGTGAACTTGCCTTGTAATGTTGATGGAGATTCTTCGCACTCATAATTCCTGATAGTTCTACTCGTCACACTCCGATCAATCTATCGTAAGCAAGCAATTATAGCCACACTTAAACAATCACTCACAGATCCAAAAGAAAAGGCAAATAAAGATTGCAAAAACTCCAAATGAACCAAATCAAATTATTTTGCAAGATCAGATCCTAATTTCGTTGAAAAAGTGTGGTGATGGCTCAAGATGATAGATTACATCTAGGGATTAAATTTGCAAATGGAATTAATTGAAAATGCGCTACAATTTACAAGATATGATCAAATGAAGGTTCAAATTCAAATTTGAATCGCTCAAATTTGAAAGGTTCAAAAAGTTGAAACTAATGATGCTACTGGATGTAGGAAGTCAATAGGAACATGTAGGAATAAGAATTACTTGATTGAAATTAACGGATCAAAAGATACAAATAATTCAACATGACATTGAATCTGCTTAGAAAGCTGTGTGACAACTCTTTTGTGGACTAGTAGAGTAATCTGACTATGATCAAAATTATATGTTGAAAAGATACTAATTGTACAGACGGAAAGATTTATTCGACACAAATACGACACAATTGTATTCATCGGAAACGGAGTTACGGATAAAAGAAGTTTGAATATGAATCTAAAAAAATCAAAATTTCAAAAATTTAAAAAGTTGATGTGATAGGTTCAATACATAGGTGGAATTAAGATGAAACTGTAGGCGCTGGTTTCATCTAATTTGGATAAACTAGTAAAAAGTTATGGCTATTTGAAAAATCAGGGCCAAGTTGTTTTACAGAAAAAAATAGTTACGACTAAAAGAATTCTAGGTCTAATGTATAAATATAGAGACTAATTGATAATCTAATTATTCTACCGTATACTAGTCTAGAAATAATACGCTATGGGATATAAAGAAAAATACGAACGACGAGAATACCTTCAAAACATAGAGAAGAGACAATTTCAGAGAGGAGACGACTTCCAGAATTCCCGCCGGAGAAAAGAATAGTATTTATTTTTAGGAAGCTAGTCAAATCAAAATATTGATTTAACCTTAGTCGGATGATTTTTGGATGCTCATTGGGTCTATATTTATAGGTGCACAAGGGGTTTGAAAGTCAAAGGCTAGGCAATGTGGGACTAAACATAGACAAAAAAGAGAAATAGAAAAGAGGTGCGCCTCATGGGCCTAAAGGCCTTCGGCCGGCGCAGGTACACTACGCGCGCTGCAGTTTTTTTATTGATTTTCTTTTAAAAAAACATTTTTTTCAAAAAAAAAAATCATAATATTTTTCTGAAATATAGAAAATTATGTATTGGGTCGGCCTCCTGGCTATGTTGTGCACAAGGGCGAAAAATAGTTATTGAACGCACATATGAACAGTGTGTGCTTAGTTTTATTTATTTATTTTTAAATAAAAAGAGAAAAGAAAAATGGAATAAGGAAAATAAAATAAATTTTTTACATAGGCATATTATATATCAAAATTCTCAGAAATTTACAAGGAAATAGATGAACTATTTTTCAGAGATAAATAAATTATTTGAAAAAAGTATTTATTTTTGTAATAACTTCAAATTGGATTTGATTTCCAAATCTTTTACAAATAGTTTTCTATTTTTTAAAAATTATTTTCAAATCTTCTCTGAATTTTGAAGGGTCATGTTTCCTTCACTCAAATATTTTCTATTCAAAGAATTTTGAGATGATTTGAAATTCCAACATAAGAGAGAAAAACTCTAAATAAGTTTTGAAAGCGGTACTCATTACTCCCCACTCTATTTCATAAATTTTGAAGAAGTCCTATTATCTTCTCTCATTGAAAATCCTTGAGTGGCGTAAAGCTTCCGAGTGGAATTATTTAAAATGGAATTCCATGGAAACCAAATGCAAGAATGAAAGTTTGGGAAAGTCCTTTTATTCCCTCTCGTTTAACATTTCAAAAAGTTTGAAGTTCCACTCAATTTCACACAACAAGTCACACAAGTAATCATTAATACTTAATTAATATAACATTCCATAATTTAGAATTTTGGGTTGTTACAAAGTCTCCAATCTATGCACCTGCACAAACAATCAAACACTTGCACCCAATGCGATAAAGGGGTTGTCAATCCTTTCACGGTCACTTGCAAGGATGAGATCTGATAGAGATAGATATAAAAGATTACTAAAACGTAAAACAAAGTAAAAACAAATGAATTGCAGCAAGGTATTTTTGGGGGTTTTGGTTTATAGATCTAAAAATATATGATGGAAAATAGACCCGGGGGCCATAGGTTTCACTAGAGGCTTCTCTCTTGAAAGAAAATAATATGATGGGTGAACAAATTACTGTCGAGCAATTGATAGAAAAGCGCAAAGTTATGTCGATATCCGAGGCAATGATTATGAATATAGGCATCACGTCCGTGTCAAGTAGACCGACTCCTGCCTGCATCTACTACTATTACTCCACACATCGACCGCTATCCAGCATGCATCTAGAGTATTAAGTTCTAAAGAATGGAGTAACGCCTTAAGTAAGATGACATGATGTAGAGGGATAAACTCAAGCAATATGATGAAAATCCCATCTTTTTACCCTTGATGGCAACAATACAATACATGCCTCGCTACCCCTACTTTGTCATTTGGTGAGGACACCGCAAGATTGAACCCAAAACTAAGCACCTCTCCCATTGCAAGAAGAACCAATCTAGTTGGCCAAACCAAACAGATAATTCGAAGAGAAATACAAAGATATCAAATCATGCATATAAGAATTCAGCGAAGATTCAAATAATATTCATAGATAATCTGATCATAAATCCACAATTCATCCGATCTCGACAAACACACCGCAAAAGAATATTACATCGGATAGATCTCCAAGAACATCGAGGAGAACATTGTATTGAAGATCAAAGAGAGAGAAGAAGCCATCTAGCTACTAGCTATGGACCCGTAGGTGTGTGGTAAACTACTCACGCTTCATCAGAAGGGCAATAGAGTTGATGTAGAAGCCCTCCGTGATCGAATCCCCCTCTGGTAGGATGCCGGAAAAGGCCCCAAGGTGGGATCTCACGGGTACAGAAGGTTGCAGCGGCGAAAAAGTATTTTGGTTGGAGGAGCTCTGAGGGGCCCACAAGCCCTCAGGGCGCGCCCCCCTAGGGCGCGTCCCTGAGGCTTGTGGCCTCCTCGGGACTCCTCTGACTTCATCTCCAAGTCCTACGTGTGTCTTCTGATCCCAGAAAAATCATCGCGAAAGTTTTATTCCGTTTGGTATTCCTTTTCTGTAAAACTCAAAAACAAAGAAAAAACAGAAACTGGAACTGGGCTCTAGGTTGATAAGTTAGTCCCAAAAATAATATAAAATAGCATATTAATGCATATAAAACATCCAAAATAGATAATATAATAGCATGGAACAATAAAAAATTATAGATACGTTGGAGATGTATCAGATGCCACTGTTGGGAAACATTGCATGGAAAACAAAAAAATTCTACACACTCGCAAGATCTATCCATGGAGATGCATAGCTATGAGAGGGGAGAGCATTTATCAACGTGGTTGATGTAGTCGTACACCTTCACGATCCGCCCGATCAAGTACCGAACGTACGGCACCTCCGCGTTCAGCACACGTTGAGCTCGATGACGTCCTCGCCTTCTTGATCCAGCAAGATGGGTGAAGTAGTAGATGAGTTCCGGCAGCACGACGGCATGGTGACGGTGATGATGGAACTATCTCCGCAGGGCTTCGCCGAGCACTACGAAAATATGACCGATGATGAACTAGAAGGAGAGGGGCGCCGCACACGGCTTGGGGACATGGTGTGTGTTGCCCCTCTCCCTCCACACATATATATATATAGGTGGGGGGAGGAGGGGAGGCAGCCTAGGGTTTCCCCAAGTGGTCGGCGGCCACCTTGGGCCTTGCCCTAGCCGCGCCTCCCTTGCCTTTCTTAGGCGCGCGGGGAAAGGCAGGGGAGGGTGGCGCCCCCCCTTTCCTTTCTCCCTTGAGGAGGGGAAGGCAGGAGGGGCTAGCCCTCCTCCCTTTCCTTCCCTAGGGCCGGCGGCCAGGGAGAGGGTGCGCCAGCCCCTTGTGGGCTGGTGTGTGCCTCCCCTTGGCCCATTAGGCCCATATAATCCCCGTAGGTCTCCCGGAACCCCTTCTGGTGACCCGATGAATACGCGGTACATCCCGAAACCTTTTCGGTGACCAAATATCATCGTCCTATATATCAATCTTTACCTCTGGACCATTTCGGAGCTCCTCGTCATGTCCGTGATCTCATCCGGGACTCCGAACAACATTCGGTCACCAAATCACATAACTCATATTATACTATATCGTCAACGAATGTTAAGCGTGCAGATCCTACGGGTTCGATAATGATGTAGACATGACCGAGACGACTCTCCGATCAATAACCAATAGCGGGACCTGGATGCCCATATTGGTTCCTACATATTATACGAAGATCTTTATCGGTCGAACCTTATGACAACATACGTAATTCCCTTTGTCTGTCGGTATGTTACTTGCCCGAGATTCGATCGTTGGTATCTTTATACCTAGTTCAATCTCATTACTGGCAAGTCTCTTTACTCGTTTCGTAATACATCATCTCGTAACTAACTCCTTAGTCACTTTGCTTGCAAGCTTCTTGTGATGCTGTATTACCGAGAGGGCCCAGAGATACCTCTCCGATATACGGAGTGACAAATCCCAATCTTGATTCACGCCACTCAATAGACACCTTCGGAGATACCTGTAGAGCATCTTTATGATCACCCAGTTACGTTGTGACATTTGATAGCACACAAGGTATTCGTCCGGTATCTGGGAGTTGCATGATCTCATGGTCGAAGAAACATGTATTTGACATTAAGAAAGCAGTAGCAATAAACTGAACGATCATATGCTATGCTAACGGTTGGGTCTTGTCCATCACATCATTCTCCTAATGATGTGATCCCGTTGTCAAATGACAACTCATGTCTATGGTTAGGAAACTTTAGCCATCTTTGATCAACGAGCTAGTCTAGTAGAGGCTCACTAGGGACACTGTATTTGTTTATGTATTCACACATGTATTTAAGTTTCTGGTCAATACAATTCTAGCATGAATAATAAACCTTTATCATGAATAAGGAAATATAATAATAACAACTTTATTATTACCTCTAGGGCATATTTCCATCAGTCCACCCCTCACCACTACCGTCTCCCATTTCAAAACTGCTCAGCGATTTCATCGCTCCAGCAACTACCCAGCGAGTTCATCCCATCCCAAATCCCCCAAATCAAGCGAGGCGATGACCTTGGCGATGATTCCGCGGCCGATTTTTCACTGGAGTTAGAGTGATTGACCGCGTGCAGCGGCAAGAGGGTTGTATGGCGACCAGGGGCGTGTGGCGACGAGGGGCATGCGACCACCGCGGGATACCAGGGGCCATGTGGTAGGAGCAGGTCACGTCGGAAGGAGCAGCAGCAGTGGAGACACGACAAAGGAGGAACAGCCGCCGTGTTGTTGGCGCAGAGGGGCAGAGTCGCGGCGAGCAATCCTTGGTAAGCTCATCGGTCACGATTTTGTGCTTCTCCCCGTTTGGCCAAATCGGCGAGTACATGATGGGAATGGATGAAGCACTCGTTAATTTTGGGATGGATGACGATATGGGGCATTTAGTGTGTAATGGTTTTTAGGCTACTAGTGAGCTAGGGTTTGAAGGCAAGCCTTCCTATTGTAGTTTTAAGGTGTGGGGTGTGTTGGGGTTAGGATGCTCACGATAGTTGTAGATCAGGCGAGGTGGGTGTTGTAGATTTGAGTTTTCAGATTCATGATTTGTTTTTGCTCTAGTTTTGTGATTAACTTGCCCAGCATGGGCTCAGTTGTTGCCTACACATAATGTGAGTGCTTGATTTTGTTTGAGTTTAGGATAGTACTATTTGAACAATGCAAATCTACACATAATGTGCGTGTGTGTGTGATGTAGGAAGTAATTCACTAGAGGGAGGGGAATAGTTTCAGTTTTTGATGGACAATCGATTTTTATGAAGTCATTCAGCGATATATTTAGGTGCTTGATGTGTTTCAGATTTTTGTGCCCGTAGTTGCCTGATTTTGTTCATTTTTTTGCTCTTTTGTATGTTGCTCTGCTACTTAAGTCCTTTTAATGTTGCAACAGAGTGAAATTCGGTTAATGGACAATCCTTTTGTTTTATCCAACACTTTGACACTTAGTTGCCTGAGATGGTACTGCTTTTTGCCTAGTTTTGTTAATGTTTCTTGCTTGTTCTATTGTTGTGTGAGTTTGTTACAGGACTTGGCAAGAGATACAACCAGAACTGAAAACTGATTTCATGATGATGTCATTTCTCTTTGTATGCAGCAAAAAACAAATGGCTGGGACAAGCAAAAAGGGCATTCAGGATGACCCTCCTGCATCTAGTCATGATGACCATCCATCTCATGCCACCGAAGAGCATCAAACACAGGTGTGCAAAGTGTAGCTGTGGATCAACCTCAAAATCCAAAGCGCCAGAAGACCGGAGTAAGGTATTTGCATAGTTGCCTCACCTTGTCAAAACAGTTACCCAACAATGTTGTCTAAGTTGCCTATCCAATAGTATAAACATTCTTGCTAATTTTTCTTTTGGCAATTTGTTTTGCCATAGGGTCGTAGAAACAGGGCGTCCCTTCAAGGCTGTTCAAATTGAACAAAGACTTGGCCTATGCTAAAAAAGGAGTCATCATTGCAAAAGAGTTTGGCGGCCTGCTAGACCTTGCAGCAAATAGCATGCCTGGGGATCTTAGCCGATGGATAATGAAGAATTATGATCCCGATATTTTACAGATAGTTATTCCAGAAAGGGGGGAAGATTCCAGTAGATGTTTCAAGCGCTCGTAGGATATGGGGTTTGCCAAATAGGGGGAGGAAGGTGTGCTTTGATAATTGACCTGACATCACAAAGGCAATGTACAACATTTACAATATCACCTCCAAGAATTCACCAATTCTCACATCATGGTGCAAGATGATTAAAGACATGAATGGATCTCATGATGACGACTTCCTCGATGCCTGGCTAGCTCTTGTTTTTTCCTCCTTCCTTGCCCCAACAACAAGTTTGAGCATTTCCCCAAAAAGCTTCCCGGCGGTGATGGATGTCAATGGAATAACAGAAACTAGCATATGACAGTTTGTTGTTGATCAACTAAAGATAGCATTCACATCGGGTCGTGGCAACAAGAAGGCTATTTGTTGCTGCGTTTTCCACCTCGTCGTAAGTGCATCTAAAGATGAATCAACTTTTTTTATCACTCTTCTTATGTGTTTTGCAATCGCTGGGTAACTTAAACTTGTGTTTTATTTTTTTCCTCATGCAACTGTTGTATCTGGACTCATTGGATGTTGATGAGCCAATCCCTAGATTGATACCAAGGGTGTTAATTTGGAATTCAAATTTAATCGCTAAAGTTATCAAGAAGAACAGGAAGGCCCCGAGGGAATACGGCAACCTGCGGGTAACCTCATTTCCCTTTTCTTTTTTTCATGTGAAAATATGCCCTTTTTGTTTGGAAAGACATATGGTTAGGCAACTCTATTGTGCTAGAGGAGGCAATTGAATTCAAAGTCCAGGCAAGTTGATATAATTTTTTGGGCAATTGTTTTACATATATTTTATGTAGTTTTCAGTCTTTGGGACCCTGTTAACTGTCCCAAAATGTTCATGCACATACCCAAATAATATGAGAGGAAATATTTGGGGCAGTAATGGTAGATATTGTAGAATATTAAAAAAAGAGTAGGCAAGTCATGCATTTAACCCCTAGCAAGCTATATGCTGAACAGTAGCAAGTTTTTTCTGCAACTCTAGCAAGTTATGTACTGAAAACTAGCAAGCTACATACTGAACCCTAACTTTCCATTATAGTAATACTAGGCAACAAGCAAGCACATAGTGGTTGCAAACCATACATGTTTTTGTAAAATATCAAGTTCATTTTTTCTGTTGTGCCAAAAACAATGCAGGCAAATTCAGACAGTGAATGATATGTCTCCAACGTATAATTTTTTATTGTTCCATGCTATTATATTATTAGTCTTGGATACTTTATATGCTTTAATATGCAATTTTATATCATTTGTGGAACTAACCTATTAACCCAGTGTCTAGTGCCAGTTGCTATTTTTTTCCTATTTTTGGTTTTCCAGAAAATCAGTACCAAACGGAGTCCGAACGCTACGAAACTTTTTGACAATTTTTTTTGGACAAAAGAGACCCTAGAAGCTTCAGGAGGAGACCAGACGGCAAATGAGGAGACAACAAGGTAACAGGGCGCTTAACAAAGCTCATGGAACATCAAGATCATGCCAAATCAAGAACATGAGAGAGAGAGATAAAACACATAGCTACTAGTACATACCCTCAGCCCCGAGGGTGAAATACTCCCTCCTCGTCATGGAGACTGCTGGGATGATGAAGATGGCCTCCGATGATGATTTCCCCCTCTAGCACGATGCCGGAACAGGCCTACAGATGAGATCACTTTGGTACAGAGGCTTGCGGCAGCAGAGCGGAAGTTCTCGGTTTATTTCTGGGGTTTTTGGTATTTATAGGAATTTTTGGCGTTGGTTTCACATCAAGGGGGGCCACGAGGGAGCGACAAGCCTGCTTCGTGTGCCCTGGGGGGAGGGCGCGCCCCCCAGGCTTGTCGCTTCCTCCTGTGGCTTCTGGTCCTTCCTCGAAGCTTCGGGGGCCTCTTTTGGTCCATAAAAAATCACCGTAAATTTTTAGCCCATTTCAAGAACTTTTATTTCTGCACAAAAAACAACACCAAGGTAGTTCTGCTGAAAACAACGTGAGTCCGGGTTAGTTCCATTCAAATCATACCAAAACCATATAAAATTGTTGTAAACATGGCATGAGTACTTCATAAATTATAGATAAGTTGGAGACGTATCAGTAACCCCAAGCTTAATTCCTGCTCGTCCTCGAGTAGGTAAATGATAAAAGAAATAATTTATGAAGTGTGAATGCTAGCATAGTGCATAAGTTTGATCAATGATAATTCCAATAACTTTTTCTAGCATCATAACAACAACTTTTTCTCATAAAACTCATCATGATAAAGTAGTAATAAATTCACATGTCATGGTTCAAACAATGCATTCTCTTGAAACTTAACAACCTATGTTCTTAGTCACCAAACAATTGCAATTCAACTTGTTTTCAACAAAGTCTAAGTAAGAGCTCAACATACTCAACTATCATATAATCTTCTATGATTGCTAATACTCAACGCATATTTTTAGAACAAACAACATCCATCAAACATAGAGAAAGATAGGGGCTTTAATGTTTCGCCTCCCAACTTATTTATCATAGAGATAATTGTCAAAAATAATAAATCATGATCAAATATATTTGAATGGCCATATGTGCCTGGATCTTTCCCCACCACATGATGCTTGCCAACTAAAGAACAGATTGGAATAAGAAGAAATACTATTGACTCTTGCATGAAAGTAAAAAACTGAAAAGTAAAACATGGGCCCTTCACAGAGGGAAGCATGGATTTGCAGAGGTGCCAGAGCTAATTGCTTAAAATAGAGATGGATATAATTTTGAGAGGCATGCCTTTCCTGTGAACGTCACGACCGAGAGTTCTCAATATCTTCCATGCTAAACACATTATAAGTGGTTCTCAAGTAGAAAGGTAAAGTTTACTCCCCCAACCATTCAAACACAAGCCATGGCTAGCCGAATCCTCGGGTGCCCTCTATACAATCAACTTTCCGGGGGATTTTGTTTCATTATTTTTTGTATTGATCGTGGGACTGGGCAACCCAATTACCAGCCTCTCTCATGCAATGACAAGTGAATAAACACCCATCTTGAGAATAACCCGCTTAGCATGGAAGATACTGACCACCCCTGCCCCTCCATGAGTGGTACGGGCACACAAAACAAATGCTTATTTGAAGATTTAGATATGGCACATGCAAATTTACTTGGAACGGCGGGGTAATACCGTATATAGGTAGATATGGTGGACACTCATGGAAGAAACTTGGCTCAAGGATTTGGATGCAAAAGCAGTATTCCCACTTAGTACAAAGATTTTGTCTAGCAAAAGATTCTAAACAAGCACCACATGTTGGAGGATCCATAACAATATAACTTCGATGCAAATATACCCAAACATAACTCATTACGTTGTCTTCCTTGTCCAACTTGAACTAATTTGCTCACGTGAAAATAATTAATGGGTATTCACAATCATAAAAGATGTCCAAGATAATATATTTATATGTGAAAGTTCTCTTCCTTATACTAATTATTCATGAATTGCTTGTATGACCAATATGGTGATTGTCAAACCTTAATAGATTTTACTTTCTAAACCAAATGTGAAACTACTACTATGCATTTGAAGCATATATAATTTCAGATTTATGATATTCAATTCATTCAACAATTTACTCTTAGGATATAAGTGAAGCACAAGAGTAAATGACAAACTACTCCAAAAGATATAAGTGAAGATCAACGAGTAGTTGAATAATTAAGTAGCTATGTGAGGACTCTCTCTCATTAAAAACTTTCAGATCTAAGTATTTTATTCAAACAACAAACAAATATAAAAGGGCACTCCAAGAATAGCACATATCATGTGAACAAGTAAAAACTTAGGCTCAACCAAAACTAACCGATAGTTGTTGAAGATGAAAGGTGGGATGCCTACTGGGGCATCCCCAAGCTTAGATGCTTGAGACTTCTTGGAATATTAACTTGAGATTCCTTGGGCATCCCCAATCTTGAGCTCTTGTGTCTCCTCAATTCCACTCATAACACGGTTTATCTAAATCTCAAAAACTTCATCCACATAAAACTCAACAAAACTCGTGAGATAAGTTAGTATAAATCAATGCAAAACCTTATCATTCTCTACTATAGCAAATCACTAAAATTATAATTTGACATTGAATACTAAATTCTTCTGCATATTTGATGACCCATAAGTATATGGGATCAATAGTAGCCTTTTCGATAAGAGTGTCGAACCCAACGAGGAGCAGAAGGAAATGACAAGCGGTTTTCAGCAAGGTAATGTCTGCAAGTACTGAAATTGTAAGGAGCAAAGAAGTTTGATAGCCAGATAATTTGTAACGAGCAAGTAACAATAGTAGTAACAAAAGTGCAGCAATGTAGCCTAATCCTTTTGAGGCAAAGGACAGGCCAAAACGGTCTCTTATAATAAGCAAAGCGTTCTTGAGGGTACACGGGAATTTCATCTAGTCACTTTCATCATGTTGGTTTGATTCGTGTTCACTACTTTGATAATTTGATATGTGGGTGGACCGGTGCTTAGGTGCTGTTCTTACTTGAAAAAACCTCCTACTTATGATTAACCCCCTCGCAAGCATCCGCAACTACGAGAAAAGTATTAAGAATAAATTCTAACCATAGCATTAAACTTTTGGATCCAATCGGCCCCTTACGGAATAGCGCATAAACTAGGGTTTAAGCTTCTGTCACTCTCGCAACCCATCATCTAATAACTACTCCACAATGCATTCCCTTAGGCCCAAATATGGTGAAGTGTCATGTAGTCGACGTTCACATGACACCACTAAGGGAATCACAACACACATACTATCAAAATATCGAACACATATCTAGTTCACATGATTACTTGCAACATGATTTCTCCCGTGACCTCAGGAACAAAAGTAACTACTCACAAATGATAATCATGCTCAAGATCAGAGGGGTATTAAATAGCATGTTGGATCTGAACATATAATCTTCCACCAAATAAACCATATAGTAATCAACTACAAGATGTAATCAACACTACTAGTCACCCACAAGCACCAATCTATAGTTCCGGTACAAAGATTGAACACAAGAGATGAACTAGGGTTTGAGAGGAGATGGTGCTGTTGAAGATGTTGATGGAGATTTCTCTCCCCAAGATGGGAGAGTTGTTGGTGATGATGATGACGATGATTTCCCCCTCCGGGAGGGAAGTTCCCCTCGCGGAATCGCTCCGCCGGAGGGCAAAAGTGCTCCTGCCCAAGTTTCGCCTCAAGACGGCGGCACTCCATCCCGAAAGTACTCTCCTTATTATTTCTAGGTCAAAATGACTTATATACCAGAAGATGGGCACCGGAGGTGGGCCCAGGGGAGCACAACCCACCAGGGCGCGCCTGGGCTCCCTAGCGCGCCCAGGTGGGTTGTGCCCACCTGGTGGGCCCCCTCTGGTACTTATTGGCTCCAATATTTCTCATTTATTCCATAAAAAATCCCTGTAAAGTTTCAGCTCATTTGGAGTTGTGCAGAATAGGTAGCCTGACATAGCTTTTTCAGGTCCAGATTTCCAGCTGCCGGAATTCTCCCTCTTTGTGTGTACCTTGCATATTATGAGAGAAAAGGCATTAGAATTACTCCAAAAAGCATTATTATGCATAAAAACATCATAAATAACAGTAGGAAAACATGATGCAAAATGGACGTATCAACTCCCTCAAGCTTAGACCTCGCTTGTCCTCAAGCGAAAACCGAAATCGAAAAACATGTCCACATGCTTAGAGAGAGAGGTGTCGATAAAAACAAAATACGAACATAGAAGCATCATATAGTTAAATTATAATAGCAACAAACTTTAACATAAAACTTTTATCATAGAACTTTTATCATAGAATTCTCATGAATAAGTAACAATTCATCACACAATCGAAGTATAAAGCATAAACTCTATTAGAAACCAACAAACTATGTTCTCAGTCAACTTTGCAACTACAATTCATCATCTTTTCAGGATGGGTCACATATCGCAGCCTTTAGGCAAGTCCACATACTCAACCATCATATAGTCTTCTATGATTGCTAACACTCACCGCATACACATGAGCAAAATGTTTCAACCGGACACATAGAAAGATAGGGGCTTATAGTTTCGCCTCCCAACGTATTCACCTCAAGGGTGATGTCAACAATAATAACTCATGCTGCCCATATTCAACTGGACATATGTGCCTAGATCTTTCCTCACCACATGATGCTTGCCAAAGGAGAAAAATAAAAGGAAAAGAGAGAAGAACTTTGACTCTTGCATAAAAGTAAATACATAGATGTAAAAGATAGGCCCTTCGCAGAGGGAAGCAGAGGTTGCCATGCGCTTATTTGTTTGTATGCTCAACCCCTTAATGCAAAAGAACATCATGTTATATTGCCCCTTGTGATGGCAACCTTTATTATGCAGTCTGTCACTTTTATTCTTCACCATCACAAGTTTGTACAACGCTCAATTTTCTCTTACACTAAATGATCTCACACTTTTAGAAGCAATTTTTATTGCCTTATTGCACTGATGACAACTTACTTGAAGGATCTTACTCAATCCATAGGTAGATTTGGTGGACTCTCGAAAATAAGATTTGGGTTTAAGGTTTTTTTGGATGCACAAGTAGTATCTCTACTTAGTGCGGAATTTTTGGTTAGCAAAGATGGGGGCAAGAACCACATGTTGAAGGATCTATGACAATATAACTTCTATGTGAATATGAACAAACATAAATCATTAAGTTGTCTTCCTTGTCCAACGTCCACAATTTTGGCATATAATATTTTGATGGGGGCTCACAATCACAAAAGATTTCCATGATAGTGTATTTATATGTGAATCTTCTCTTCCCTTATTAATTCTTTCATGAGTTGCATCATTGACTAATGCTATGTTTGTCAATCTCTAATAAAATTTTCTACTTATACTTTTCCTTATGTGGTGTTATCACCTACCATAGGATTAGCATATGATCTTTTCATTTATTTCCTTTCTCTTTATTGAAACATGAAAGTAAAGAAAGCAAAAACTCAAGCTAAACTTTATTATATATCTCGCACACAATTACAAGGATGGATTACTGAGCAAGCTCTCAAAAAGAAAGGATCGAACTAAACTTTTATTCATCTAAAGCAAAAGATAACCATGGATTGAACTAAGAAAAGTAAAGGCAAAAGATAGTGGGGGTGATACGATACCGGGGCACCTCCCCCAAGCTTGGCGGAAGCCAAGGGGAGTGCCCATACCCGATACTCAATTTTCTTTTGGTGATGAAGAAGGAGGTGGTGGTGATGAAGTAGAAGGATTGTCTTTCCTCCTTAGCTTACGCTTGAGGATGGAATTCTCATCCTTCAATTCACCGATCTCCTGCTCAAGCTCCAATACCTTTTTGCATAAATCTTGCTTATTTTCCTGCAAGAGACTAAAGGGAATAAACTGAATCTTAGGCTTCTTTACTTTGTTGGGGAGACTTGACTTCTTAAATTCAATATGCATGTCCCCGGGTTGAGGCAATGGGGCTTCATGTTCTTCTGAGCTCGTCTCCTCCTTCCTTTTAGGATCATAGTCTTCTTCTTCCTTCGTAGTCCAGCCATTGTGCTCCACATCCCCATAAACCTTAGGGTTTGCTATATAATCAGCAACATAGCTCTCACCCTCCGAGTCTTGGGACGACATATTTTCAGATCTGTCAGGAAAACAGCAAGAAGAGAAAGCAGAAGATTTCTCCGCGGTACGGAGGTCAATAGGTTTGGGGGGTATATAAAGATTTTTTTATCTTGGGAAACAAGCAAACGGAAGAAAAACGGAGTCTGGAAGGTACCCGAGGTGGGCACAACCCACCTGGGCGCGCCTGGTAAGCCAGGCGCGCCCTGGTGTCTTGTGCCCACCAGGGGTGCCTTCCTGGTTGCTTCTTATTTTCCTAATTTTCTAAATATTCCAAAACTGACAAAAATATTTTTGCGGATTTTTTGGAGTCCGTTTACTTACCGTATCACGTACCTCCTCTTTTTCACGATTCTGGAGTGTTCTAGAAGGACTCTTTTATGTGTTCTTCCGGTGTCATAGTTTGGATAATATTACTTTCAACATTAATGGGCGTACCTGAGATATAATGTTTTATTCGTTGCCCATTAACAACCTTTGGGTTAGTACCTTCGGCATTATTTATTTTGATAGCTCCAGACCGATAAACCTCCTCGATAACATAGGGTCCTTCCCATTTGGAGAGGAGTTTTCCTGCAAAGAATCTGAAACGAGAGTTGTACAAAAGAACATATTCTCCAACTTTGAACTCACGCTTTTGGATTCTTTTATCATGCCATCTTTTAACTTTTTCTTTAAATAACTTGGCATTTTCATAAGCTTGGGTTCTCCATTCATCTAATGAGCTAATATCAAATAACCTCTTTTCACCGGCAAGTTTGAAATCATAGTTGAGTTCTTTAATTGCCCAATATGCTTTATGTTCTAACTCAAAAGGCAAATGATAAGCTTTTCCATAAACCATTTTATAAGGAGACATACCCATAGGATTTTTATATGCTGTTCTATAAGCCCAAAGTGCATCATCTAATTTATTAGACCAATTCTTCCGGGACCTATTGACAGTCTTTTGCAAAATTAATTTTATTTCTCTATTGCTAAGTTCAACTTGACCACTAGACTGAGGATGATAGGGTGATGCAATTCTATGGTTAACATCATACTTGGCAAGCAGTTTACGGAAAGCACCATGAATAAAGTGTGAACCACCATCAGTCATTAAATATCTAGGGACTCCAAACCTTGGGAAAATAACTTCCTTAAGCATTTTAATAGAGGTGTTGTGATCAGCACTACTGGTTGGAATAGCTTCTACCCACTTAGTAACATAATCAACAGCAACCAAAATATGAGTATACCCATTAGAGGAAGGAAAAGGTCCCATGAAATCAAATCCCCAAACATCAAATGGTTCAACAGCAAGAGAATAATTCATAGGCATTTCTTGACGCTTACCGATATTACCTATTCTTTGACATTCATCACAAGATAAGATGAACTTACGAGCATCCTTGAAGAGAGTAGGCCAATAAAAACCAGATTGCAATACCTTATGAGCAGTTCTGTCTCCCGCATGATGTCCTCCATAAGCTTCGGAGTGACATTTCTGTAGGATTTGTCCCTGTTCATGCTCAGGTACACAACATCTAATAATACCATCTACTCCTTCTTTATAAAGATGTGGGCCATCCCAGAAGTAATGTCTTAAATCATAGAAGAATTTTTTCTTTTGTTGGTATGTAAAGCTAGGTGGTAAATATTTAGCAACAATGTAATTAGCATAATCAGCATACCAAGGAGTGTTATTAGAAACATTTATTGCAGCTAACTGCTCATCAGGAAAGCTATCATCAATAGGTAGTGGGTCATCAAGGACATTTTCAAGCCTAGACAAGTTATCAGCTACGGGATTCTCTGCTCCTTTTCTATGAGTAATATGCAAATCAAATTCTTGTAGCAAGAGAACCCACCTAATGAGTCTAGGTTTAGCATCTTTCTTTTCCATAAGATATTTTATAGCAGCATGATCGGTGTGAACAGTCACTTTAGAATCAACAATGTAGGATCTAAATTTATCACAAGCAAACACAACTGCTAAGAATTCTTTTTCAGTAGTAGCATAATTTCATTGGGCACTGTCTAGAGTTTTACTAGCATAATGGATAACATTTAGTTTCTTATCAACTCTTTGTCCTAGAACAACACCAACAGCATAATCTCTAGCATCACACATAATTTCAAAAGGCAAGTTCCAATCAGGTGGTTGAACAATAGGTGCAGCAATTAAGGCTTTCTTGAGTGTTTCGAAGGCTTCTAAACAATCATCATCAAAAACGAAAGGAGTGTCCTTTTGCAAAAGATTTGTAAGAGGCCTAGAAATTTTAGAAAAGTCTTTGATAAATCTCCTATAGAAACCAGAATGACCAAGGAAACTACGAATACCTTTGATATCTTTAGGACATGGCATTTTCTCAATTGCATCAACCTTAGCTTTGTCCACCTCAATACCTCTTTCAGAAATTTTATGGCCCAAAACAATACCTTCATTAACCATAAAGTGGCACTTCTCCCAATTCAAGACAAGATTTGTTTGCTCACATCTCTGCAAAACTTGATCAAGATTGCTTAAACAATCATCAAAAGACTTCCCATAAACAGAAAAGTCATCCATGAAAACCTCAACAATCTTTTCACAAAAGTCAGAGAATATAGCAGTCATACATCTTTGAAAGGTAGCAGGTGCATTGCATAAACCAAAAGGCATACGTCTATAAGCATAAGTTCCAAAGGGACAAGTGAAAGTGGTCTTTTCTTGATCAGGTTGAGAAACAAGTATTTGTGAAAAACCAGAATATCCATCAAGGAAACAAAAATGTGTGTGCTTTGACAATCTTTCTAGCATTTGATCAATAAAAGGCAAAGGGTAATGATCTTTTCTAGTTGCTTTGTTTAATTTTCTAAAATCAATTACCATTCTATGGCCTGTAACAATTCTTTGTGGGATGAGATCATTTTTATCATTAGGAACAACAGTAATTCCTCCCTTCTTAGGGACACAATGAACATGACTTACCCACCTACTATCAGCTATAGGATAGATTATACCTGCTTCTAGAAGTTTTAATATTTCCGTTCTTACCACTTCTTTCATCTTCGGATTTAACAGACGTTGGTGATCAACAACGGGTTTAGCATCAGGTTCCATATTAATTTTGTGCTGACATAGAGTGGGACTAATGCCCTTAAGATCATCAAGAGTATATCCAATAGCAGCTCGGTGCTTCCTTAGAACTTTCAATAGTCTTTCTTCTTCATGTTCTGAAAGGTTAGCACTAATAATAACAGGATATATCTTTTTCTCATCAAGATAAGCTTATTTCAAAGTGTCTGGCAATTGTTTTAATTCAAACACAGGATCACCTTTAGGTGGAGGAGGACCTCCTAGAGTTTCAATAGGCAAATTGTGTTTAAGCAGAGGACGTTGTTCAAAGAAAATCTTATCTATTTCATTTCTTTCATGCATATGTAAATCATTTTCATGGTCTAGCAAATATTGTTCTAAAGGATCAGTAGGAGGCACAACAATAGAAGCAACACCAATTATTTCATCCTCACTAGGCAATTCTTTTTTATGAGGTTTTCTACTAAACTTGGAAAAGTTAAACTCATGAGACTCATCACCAAAACTGACACCGACAGTTTGTTTCTTACAATCTATTTTAGCATTAACGGTGTTCAATAAAGGTCTACCGAAGATAATGGGACAAAAATCATCTTGTGGGGAACCAAGAACAAGAAAATCAGTAGGGTATTTTATTTTCCCACACAAGACTTCAACATCTCTAACAATCCCAATTGGTGATATGGTGTCTCTATTAGCAAGTTTAATAGTAATATCTATGTCTTCTATCTCAGCGGGTGCTATGTCATTCATAATTTCTTGATATAAGGTAAATGGAATAGCACTCACGCTAGCACCTATGTCGCATAAACCATGATAACAGTGCTCTCCTATTTTAACTGAGACAGCGGGCATGCCAACAACGGGTCTACGAATATCTGACTTATCAGGTTTGACAATTCTAGTAGCTTCATTACAGAAGTAAATAACATGCCCATCTATGTTTTCTTCCAGGAGATCCTTAACCATAGCAACACTAGGTTCTACTTTGATTTGTTCATCAGGTTTATGTGTTCTAATATAACTTTTGTTGACCACAGTTGAAACTTTAGCATGTTCCTTTATCCTAACAGGGAAAGGTGGTTTCTCAATATAAGCAGTAGGAACAACTGGATCAACATTATAAATAATAGTTTCCTCTTTAGCTGGTACCGGTTCTTTAATTTCCTTTTTAATAGGTGGGTGATATTTAAACCACTTCTCCTTGGGGAGATCAACATGAGTAGCAAATGATTCACAAAAGGAGGCTACTATCTCAGAGTCAAGTCCATATTTAGTGCTAAACTTTTGAAAAGCATCGGTATTCATAAAAGATTTAACACAATCATACTTAAGCTTAATACCTGACTCTTTACCTTCATCGAGTTCCCAATCTTCAGAGTTGCGTTTAATTCTTTCCAAAAGATCCCACCGGAATTCAATGGTCTTCTTCATAAAGGAACCAGTACAAGAAGTATCAAGCATGGATTGATCATCACGAGAAAGCCGAGCATAAAAATTCTGAATAATAATTTCTCTTGAGAGCTCATGATTGGGGCATGAATATAACATTGACTTAAGCCTCCCCCAAGCTAGAGCGATACTTTCTCCTTCACGAGGCCAAAAATTATATATGTAATTCCAGTCACGATGAACTAGATGCATAGGATATTTTTTTTGGTGAAACTCCAATTTCAATCGATTCCAATTCCTAGATCCAATATCATCGCATAGCCTATACCATTCCAATGCCTTTCCCTTCAAAGATAAAGGGAAAACCTTCTTCTTAACTTCATCCCCGGGTAAACCTGCAAGCTTAAACAATCCACAAATTTCTTCCACATATATCAAGTGCATATCAGGATGTTCGGTTCCATCTCCTGCATAAGGATTAGCTAGCAGTTGTTCGATCATACCTGAAGGAACTTCATATTCAATATTTTCAGTAGGTGCAGTAGGTTGAGGGGTAACTAATTGTGGTTCCGGTCGCCGAACAAACCCCTCAAAGGATTGTTTTCCATAGTAACAAGTGACAATAAATTTCAGCACGTAGTAATAATTTTTCCTTACCAATTTCCACTTACCTAAAGCGCTTCACTCCCCGGCAACGGCGCCAGAAAATAGCCTTGATGACCCACATGTATATGGGATCAATTGTAGCCTTTTTGATAAGTAAGAGTGTCAAACCCAACGAGGAGCAGAAGGAAATGACAAGCCGTTTTCAGCAAGGTAATGTCTGCGAGTACTGAAATTGTAAGTAGCAGAGTAGTTTGATAGCCAGATAATTTGTAACGAGCAAGTAACAATAGTAGTAAAAAAAGTGCAGCAAGGTAGCCCAATCCTTTTGAGGCAAAGGACAGGCCAAAACGGTCTCTTATAATAAGCAAAGCGTTCTTGAGGGTACACGGGAATTTCATCTAGTCACTTTCATCATGTTGGTTTGATTCGTGTTCGCTACTTTGATAATTTGATATGTGGGTGGACCGATGCTTAGGTGCTGTTCTTACTTGAACAAAACTCCTACTTATGATTAACTCCCTCGCAAGCATCCGCAACTACGAGAAAAGTATTAAGAATAAATTCTAACCATAGCATTAAACTTTTGGATCCAATCGGTCCCTTACGGAATAGCGCATGAACTAGGGTTTAAGCTTCTGTCACTCTCGCAACCCATCATCTAATAACTACTCCACAATGCATTCCCTTAGGCCCAAATATGGTGAAGTGTCATGTAGTCGACGTTCACATGACACCACAAGGGAATCACAACACACATACTATCAAAATATCGAACACATATCAAGTTCACATGATTACTTGCAACATGATTTCTCCCGTGACCTCAAGAACAAAAGTAACTACTCACAAATGATAATCATGCTCAAGATCAGAGGGGTATTAAATAGAATGTTGGATCTGAACATATAATCTTCCACCAAATAAACCATATAGTAATCAACTACAAGATGTAATCAACACTACTAGTCACCCACAAGCACCAATCTATAGTTCCGGTACAAAGATTGAGCACAAGAGATGAACTAGGGTTTGAGAGGAGATGGTGCTGTTGAAGATGTTGATGGAGATTTCCCTCCCCAAGATGGGAGAGTTGTTGGTGATGATGATGGCGATGATTTCCCCCTCCGGGAGGGAAGTTCCGCCGGCGGAATCGCTCTGCCGGAGGGCAAAAGTGCTCCTGCCCAAGTTCTGCCTCGAGATGGCGGCGCTCCATCCCGAAAGTCCTCTCCTTATTTTTTCTAGGTCAAAATGACTTATATACCAGAAGATGGGCACCGGAGGTGGGCCGAGGGGAGCACAACCCACCAGGGCGCGCCTGGGCTCCCTGGCGCACCTAGGTGGGTTGTGCCCACCTGGTGGGCCCCCTCTGGTACTTATTGGCTCCAATATTTCTCATTTATTCCGTAAAAAATCCCCGTAAAGTTTCAGCTCATTTGGAGTTATGCAGAATAGGTAGCCTGACATAGCTTTTTCAGGTCCAGATTTCCATCTGCCGGAATTCTCCCTCTTTGTGTGTACCTTGCATATTATGAGAGAAAAGGCATTAGAATTACTCCAAAAAGCATTATTATGCATAAAAACATCATAAATAATAGTAGGAAAACATGATGCAAAATGTACGTATCAATATTTAATACTCCTATCCTTAAATAGAATCATTAAACAAGCAAACATATGCAAACAGTGCAAACATAACAGCAATCTATCTAAACAGGACAGTTTATAAAGGATGAAGAAAGATTCATACTTATTTAAATCAAAAAATTCTGAAAAATTACCATGCCATAGAAAATTTACCATATCTTATTGTGTAAAAATTTCAAGATTTTGTCACGTTCTGACTTTCTTGAAGAATTCAGACAACGATAGAAAACTTTCTGTTTTCAATCAGCAACATATATACTTGCAAAATAAGCATGGTGAAGGGTATCCTTGACAATTTTATTGAAATAAAAGATGCAAAACATTATTCTAAGCAATAGCAAGCAAATCCTAATAAAATAACATGACGCTCCTAGAAAACACATATCATGTGATGAATAAAAATGTAGCTCCAAGTGAGGTTACCGACAATGTTGAAGACGAAAGAGGGGATGTCTTCCTTGAATATTACCATGCGGTGACTTGGGCATCTCCAAGCTTAGGGTCTTGCCACTCCTTATTCTCCTCATATCCATATCTCACCCAAAACTTGAAAACTTCAATCACACAAAACTTAACGGAATTTAATTAGATAGGTTAGTATGATAAAGAGCAAATCATTCACTTTGGTACTCTGAAGACAAGATTCATAATTGTTCTCACACAATGCCTACTGTACCCTACAATTTCTACAATTTATATTGACCAACATAAGCCATAGAAACTATAAAACAAGCAAACTATGCATTGAAAACAGAATCTGTCAAAAACAGAATAGTCTGTAATGATCTGAACAATGACCATACTTATGTAAATACAAAAATTCTTAAAAATTAGGAAAACGTAGTAAATTTGTATATAAATAATGTGTAAAAAAATCAGAATTATTCTACGCTCCAGTGATTTTAAACAATTATGTTACTGGGCGGAAAAGTTTTTGTTTTTGCATAGAATCAAGTCAACTATCATCCACACTATCCCAAAGGCTTTACTTGGCACTTTATTGAAACAAAAGCTATAAAACATGATTACAACAGTAGCTTAATCATGTGAACACACAAAAATAGTAGGGGTAAATGTTTGGTTGTATCCCAACAAGCGCTTTTCTTTAATGCCTTTTTAGCTAGGCATGATAATTTCAATGATGCTCACATAAAATATAAGATTTGAAACATAAAGAGAGCATCATGAATCACATGGTAAGCATATTTAAGCCTAACCCACTTCCTATGTGTAGGAATTTTGTGAGCAAACAATTTGTGGGAGCAAGAATCAATTAGCATAGGAAGGAAAACAAAGCACGACTTCAAAACTTTCAACACATAGAGAGGAAACTTGATATTATTGAGATATGTAGAAGCATATATTCCTCTCTCATAATAATTTTTAGTAGCATCATGAATGAAATCAACAATATAACTATCACATAAAGCATTCTTTTCATGATCCACAAGCATAGAAATTTTATTACTCTCCACATAAGGAAATTTATTCTCATCAATAATAGTGGGAGCAAATTCAATGAAATAAATATCATATGACACTTGATTCACATAATCAATTTGAGCAGTAAAATCATGATGACAAGTTTCATGGATATCATTACTCTTTATAGCATACATATCATCACCAATAATCATCATAGATAGCAACTTTTTTTATCATAGTCAATTGAAACCTCTTCCAAAATAGTGGATTCATCATTAAATAAAGTCATGACCTCTCCAAATCCACTTTTATCATAATAAGATTCAACACCCTCCAAAATAGTGGGATCATTACTTCCTAGAGTTGACATTCTTCCAAAACCACTTTCATAAATATTGCAATCATCATAACAAATTTGCACATCAAAACTTGGGGGACTAAAAATATCATCTTCATCAAACATAGCATCCCCAAGCTTATGGCCTTGCATATCACTAGCATCATGGATATTCAAAGAATTCATACTAGCAACATTGCAATCACGCTCATCATTCAAAGATTTTATGCCAAACATTTTATTGAATTCTTCTTCTATCAATTGAGCACAATTTTTCGATCCATCATTTCAAGAAAGACATGATAAAGACGAAGAATATGAGGAAACCTCACTTCCATTTTTTTAGTTTTCTTTTGTAAACCAAACTAGTGATACAACAAGAAACTAAAAGATTCAATTGCAAGATCTAAAGATATACCTTCAAGCACTCACCTCCCCAGCAACGGTGCCAGAAAAGAGCTTGATGTCTACTACACAACTTATTCTTGTAGACTCGTGTTGGGCCTCCAAGCGTAGAGTTTTGTAGGGCAGTAGCAATTTTCCCTCAAGTGGATGACCTAAGGTTTATCAATCTGTGGGAGGCGTAAGATGAAGATGGTCTCTCTCAAACAACCCTGCAATCAAATACAAGACATCTCTTGTGTCCCCAACACACCCAATACAATGGCCAATTGTATAGGTGTACTAATTTGGCGAAGAGATGGTGATACAAGTGTAGTATGGACAGTAGATATGGGTTTTTGTAATCTGAAAATATAAAAACAGCAAGGTAGCAAGTGATAAAACGGAGCACAAATGGTATTTCAATGCTTAGAAATAAGGCCTATGGTTCATACTTTCACTAGTGCAATCTCTCAACAGTGCTAACATAATTGAATCATATAACAATCCCTCAACGTGCGACAAAGAGTCACTCCAAAGTTCTTATCTAGCGGAGAACATAAGATGAAATTGTTTGTAGGGTACGAAACCACCTCAAAGTTATCCTTTCCGATCAATCTATTGAGCTATTCCTATAAGTGTCACAAACAGCCCTAGAGGTCGTACTAAAATAACACCATATGATACGCATCTACCAACTCTAATGTCACCTAGATACTCCAATGTCACAACAAGTATCTGTGAGTTTATTATTCGATGTGCATCAAACAACTTCAGATTCATAATATTCAATCCAACACAAAGAACTTCAAAGAGTGCCTACAGATTTCTATCGGAGAAAGTAGGACGAAAACATGCATCAACCCCTATGCATAGATTACCCCAATGTCACCTCGGGAATCCGCAAGTTGAGTGCCAAAACATACATCAAGTGAATCAATATAATACCCCATTGTCATCACAGGTATTCATATGCAAGACATACGTTAAGTGTTCTCAAATCCATAAAAGTATTCAATCTGATAATAGTGAAAGATCAAAGGTAAAAACTCAATTAATCACAACAAGATAGAGAGGGAGAAACACCATATGATCCAACTATATTAACAAAGCTTGCGATACATCAAGATCGTGCCAAATCAAGAACATGAGAGAGATAGAGAGATCAAACGCATAGCTACTGGTACATACCCTCAGCCCCGAGGGTGAACTACTCCCTCCTCGTCATGGAGACCGCTGGGATGATGAAGATGGCCTTCGGTGGTGATTTCCCCCTCCGACAGGGTGCCGAAACAGGGCTACAGATGAGATCGCTTCGGTACAGATGCTTGCGGTGGGTGAGCGGAAGTTCTCATTTATTTCTAGGGGTTTTGGTATTTATAGGAATTTTTGGCGTTGGTTTCATGTCAAAGGGGCCCACGAGGGAGCGACAAGCCTACTCCGCGCGCCTTGGGGGGGGGGGGGAGGGCGCGCTCCCCAGGCTTGTGGCTTCCTGGTGAGGCTTCTGGTCCTTCCTCGAAGCTTCGGGGGTCTCTTTTGGTCCATAAAAAAATCATCGTAAATTTTCAGCCCATTCCGAGAACTTTTATTTCTGCACAAAAAACAACACCAAGGTAGTTCTACTGAGAACAACGTCAGTCCGGGTTAGTTCCATTCAAATCATACCAAAACCATATAATTTTTTTGTAAACATGGCATGAATACTTCATAAATTATAGATACGTTGGATATGTATCACCCTTCTTCCAGTGAGATACAACATTGCGGTACACCAGAGATGCTCTTCTTGTAAAGTTGATCTCCTCGGACAGTATAGGCTTTTGATCAACGGACGATCTAATGGGCTTCAACTTCATCCTCTGGGATTTCTTGCCTCAACAAATACATGATGTAGGGCACCGTCCACTCGAGAGTTGCTACTTGAGAGCTGCGCTGGGATTTTCCCCGAAGAGGCAGGATGAAGCAATATAGTAGCGGATAGTATTTCCCTCAGTAGAGAGCCAAGGTTATCGAACCAATAGGAGACTCATGCAAACAACCTTTAGCAGTACCTACACACACAAGAGAAAATACTTGCACCCAATGCGGGCAAGAGGGTTGTCAATCCCCTTGTACTCGTTAATTGCAAGGATTAAATCTGATAGTACTAAGTAGTATATAGATAAATTGCAAAGTAAAATAAAAGTAATGAAATTGCAGCAAGGTATTTTTGTTTTTATAATATGATTAAAATAGACACGAGGGGGCATAGTTTTCACTAGAGGCTTCTCTCTCTCATAAAAACAACATATGGTGGGTAGACAAATTACTGTTGGGCAATTGATAGAAAAGCGCATAGTTATGACGTTATTCGTGGCATGATCATGTATATAGGCATTGTGTCCATGACAAGTAGACCGACTCCTGCCTGCATCTACTACTATTACTCCACTTCGAGGGTGCTTCTATGCTTGCATCTCTATGTATTAAGTTCAACACAAACAGAGTAATGCATGAAGTATGATGACATAATGTAGACAGAATAAAACCAAGCAATATGATTAAACCCCGTCATTTTCTCCTTAGTAGCAACAATACAATACGTGCCTCGCTACCCCTGCTGCCACTGGGTGAGGACACCGCAATATTCAACCTACTACTATGCACCACTTCCAGTGAAGATTTACAAATCAACTTGGCTAAAGAAAACCCATAGATCAGAAAGCATTGCATAGCTATAATAATCATACATAATAAAGTTAAGAAAAGACTCAATTACTTTCAATGAATAATCCAATCATAAACCCACAATTCATTGGGTCCCAACAAACACACCGCAAAAGAAGATTACATCGGATAGAACTCCGAGGAGAACATTGTATTGAAGATCAAAGAGAGAGAAGAAGCCATCTAGCTAATCACTATGGACCGGTAGATCTGTGGTAAACTACTCACACATCATCAGAGGTGCAGCAAGGTTGATGTAGAGGCCCTCCGTGATCGATTCCCCCTCTAGCAGCGTACCGAAAAAGGCCTCCAGATGGGATCATGGAAGAACAGAAGCTAGCGGTGGCGGAATAATTGTTTCGGGGCTCTCTATGGTGGTTTTGGGATTTATAGGAACTTATAGAAGTGGTATTAGGTCAAACAGAGTTACGTGGGGCCTATAATCTCAGGTGACGCCCCCTAGGGGCGCGTCGTGTGATCTTGTGGCTCTCTCGTACATCTTTGGGCCTCCTCTCGAAGCTTCTAGGGTCCCTTCTGGTCCTGAAAATAACATCGTAAAGTTTCATCGCATTTGGACTTTGTTTGGTACTATTTTTCTGTGAAACAATTAAATTGGCAAAACAAGAATTGGCACTGGGCATTGAGTTAATAGGTTAGTTCCCAAAAATGATATAAAACTGCATATAAAGTATCTAAGATTGATAATATAATAGCATGAAACAAAAAAAATTATAGATACATTGGAGATGTATCAGCATCCCCAAGCTTAATTCCTCCTCATCCTCGAGTAGGTAAATGATAAAAATAGAATTTTTGATGATGAATGCTACCTAGCATGTTTATCGTGTAATCTTTTATGGTATGAATATTGAGAAACAATGAAGTAATTGATATAAACATAATAATATCCATGAATACTTGAACATAATCATTACTATTAAAATATACGATCTTAACGAATGTTATCCCTACTCATTGAATTATGTACTGCATGGCATGACTCCGCCTTCAACGCATAAATATATATCATGAGCACCCCGGTGTCAAACTAGGCAATTATATCATACTTTTTCATGCGCTTCAGCATTTTCAACTTTACTCAATACATAAGCGTGAGTCATGGACTTAACACTATGGTGGAATAGAACATGTTAGTAGGATATAAGGGAAGTCAAAAAGGAAGAAAGTCTTGCATCAACTCGGTGGATCGATAGGCAATGGAGAGGTCATTCAATCAACATCAATGCAAGGAGTAGGGATTGCCATGTAACTGATGCACTAGAGCTATAATCATATATTTTGCATAAGGGGCCATCTTTAAAATATCAGTCAAGCGGGTGCGCAAAAAGACTGGCCTAAGCATTTCAGCAAAGCATTCAAATTCTTCATCATCTTTTTTCTTAGTTGATTTAGGTGGAAAGGGCATGGGTTTTTGGTTCTCTTTCTTTTCCATGTTTTCTAGCAACAAAGTCTCTTTTATCATATCTTTTATTTTTAGGTTGTGGGTTATCAAGATCAACAGCTGGTTCTATTTCAACATCATTATCTGGTTGAGTGTCTTCATGAACATCATCATTATCTTTTTCATTATCACTAGATGAATGTTTATTACCAGATTGAGTTTCAACATCAGAAATAGAAACATCATTATTATTTTCAGGAGGTTTTTCTATTCCAGGTTCACTAGAGGTATGCAAAGTCCTATCATTTTTCTTTTTCTTCTTCCTTTTAGAAGGACTAGGTGCATCAGTGTTAACTCTGTGAGAACCTTGTTCAATTCTTTTAGGGTGTCCCTCAGGATAAAGTGGTTCCTGAGTCATTTTACCTCCTCTAGTTGCTACTCTAACAACAAAGTCATTTATATTATTATTCATTTCACTAAGCATCTCTCTTTGAGATTTAGCAACTTGTTCTAATTGAGTTTGAACCATAGAAGCATGTTTTCCTACACCTCTTACATCATTAGTAATTCTAAATAATAAGTCACTCAAGCGAGCAATCATATTAGAATTATATTTCAATTGTTTCATAACATTTTCATTGAAGTGATCTTGTTTTCTAATGTAATTGTCAAACTCATAAAGGCATTGACTAGGATGTTTATTGTAAGGGATGTCACTTTCATCAAATTTCATTAAAGAGTTTACCTCTACCACCTTTGGTGGTGGTGTGTCAAGTCCATGTATTTCTTCAATAGGAGGTAAAATTTTAACATCCTCTGCTTTAATACCTTTTTTCTTCATACTTTTCTTTGCCTCCTGCATATCTTCAGGACTGAGATATAAGATACCCCTCTTCTTTGCAGTGGGTTTAGGCCGTGATTCAGGAAGAGTCCAATCATCATAATTTTTCAATATATTATTCAATAATTCCTCAGCTTGTTCAACAGTTTGTTCCCTGAAAACATAACCAGCACAACTATCTAGGAAGTCCCTAGAAGCATCGGTTAGTCCATTATAGAAGATATCAAGTATTACATTTTTCTTAAGAGGATGATCAGGCAAAGCATTAAGCAATTGGAGAAGCCTCCCCCAAGCTTGTGGGACACTCTCTTCTTCAATTTGCACAAAATTAAATATTTCCTGTAAGGCAACTTGTTTCTTATGAGCAGGAAAATATTTTTCAGAGAAGTAATAAATCATATCCTGGGGACTACGCACACAACCAAGAGCAAGAGTATTGTACCATATCTTAGCATCACCCTTTAATGAGAATGGAAATAGTTTGAGAATATAATAGTAGCGAATCTTCTCATCATGAGCAAATAGGGTGGCTATATCATTTAATTTAGTAAGATGTGCCACAACAATTTCAGTTTCATAGCCATGGAAAGGATCAGATTCAACCTGAGTAATTAACTCTAGGTCGACAGAGAATTCATAATCCTTATCATCAACAAAGATATGTGAAGTAGCAAACTTAGGATCACATTTCATTCTAGCATTCAAAGATTTTTCTTTCAGTTTGCATAGTAATTTCTTAAGATCATCTTTATCATTGCAAGTAAGAAAATCTATAGCTGTCTCCTCATCCATAACATAACCTTCAGGTATTTTACGCAATTCATATCTAGGAGAGCTAGGCCTAATAGGTGTTTCAAGATTTCCAGTTTCAAGTACTTCATCAGTTTCAATAATTTCATCAGATTCAACATTCTCAATATCTTTAGCTCTAGCAATTTGTTCATCAAGAAATTCACCTAGTGGCATATTATCATCAAGCAAGGTACTAGCATCATCATGAGTAGCATTCATAGAAGAAGTAGCATCATCAATAACTTGCGACATATTAGGATTAATAACATGTGGTGTTGTTGCAAGTCTACTCAAAACAGAAGGTGAATCAAATGCAGAGTGTGATGGCAGTTCCTTACCTCGCCTCGTCCTAGAGGGAACGATCTTGGTTTTTGTATCCTTCAGATTCTTCATAGTGATAAATAGATAATAATCCCAAGTGACTCAACAAATATAGCTATGCTCCCCGGCAACAGTGCCCGAAAAAGGTCTTGATAACCCACAAGTATAGGGGATAGCAATAGTTTTCAAGGGTAGAGTATTCAACCCAAATTTATAGATTCGACACAAGGGGAGCCAAAGAATATTTGTAAGTATTAGCAGTTGAGTTGTCAATTCAACCACACCCGGAGATTAAATATCTGCAGCAAAGTGATCAGTAGCACAGTAATATGATAGTTTTGATAGCAATGATAATAGTAGTAGCAGCAGTAGTAACTTAACAGGAGCAATATGTGGGAAATTTGTAGGCATTGGATCGGTGAATTCGTTGGATGATATTCATCATATAACAGTCATAACCTAGGGCGATACAAAACTAGCTCCAGTTCATAAATATAATGTAGGCATGTATTCCGTAAATAGTCATACGTGCTTATGGAAAGAACTTGCATGACATCTTTTGTCCTACCCTCCCGTGGTAGCGGGGTCCATAAGGAAACTAAGGGATATTAAGGCCTCCTTTTAATAGATAACCATAACAAAGCATTAACACATAGTGAATACATGAACTCCTCAAACTACGGTCATCACCGGAAAGTATCCCGATTATTGTCACCCCGGGGTTTACGGATCATAACACGTAATAGGTGAATATGACTTGCAAGATCGGATTTAGAACATAGATATAATGGTGAAAACATAAATGGTTCAGATCTGAAATCATGGCACTCGGGCCCTAGTGACAAGCATTAAGCATGGCAAAGTCATAACAACATCAATCTCAGAACATAGTGGATACTAGGGATCAAGCCCTAACAAAACTTACTTGATTACATGATGAATCTCATCCAACTCCTCACCGACCAGCGAGCCTACGAAGGAATTACTCACTCCCGGTGGGGAGCATCATGGAATTGGTGATGAAGGAGGGTTGGTGATGACGAAGACCGACGATTCCCCTCTCTGGAGCCCCAAATGGGCTCCAAATCTGGCCTCCCGATGAAGAACAAGAGGTGGCGGCAGCTTCGTATCGTGAAACGCGATGAAACTTTCTCCTTGATTTTTTCTCCAAAAATAGGATTTTATAGCGTCAGAATTAGGGTCTGCGGGGCCACCAGGTGGGCACAACCCACCTGGGCGCGCCTGGAGTTGAGGGGGGGGGGGCGTCCTAGTGGGTTGTGCTCAACCAGGCCCCCCCTCCGGTGGTTCTTGGCTCCAATATTTTTTTATATATTCTAAAATAATTCTCCAAAAAGTTTTGTTCCATTCCAAGAACTTTTATTTCTGCACAAAAACAACACCATGGTAGTTCTGCTGAAAACAGCGTCAGTCCGGGTTAGTTTCATTCAAATCATGCAAATTAGAGTCCAAAACAAGAGAAAAAGCGTTAGGAAAAGTAGATACGACGGAGACGTATCAAGACCTCGGGCATTTGAGGAAGCCCGTCGTCATAATATACAAGCCAAATTCTATAATGAAAAATTCCCACTAGTATATGAAAGTGACAAATTAGGAGACTCTCTATATGAAGAACATGGTGCTACTTTGAAGCACAAGTGTGGTAAAAGGATATTAGCATTGCCCCTTCTGTATTTTTCTCTCATTTTTTCTTTTCTATTTTTTAAGAACAATATCATGAACCTCATCCCCACATTTTGGAGGACGCATCAGTCTCCATCATTCTTTACCTCACTGGGACAACGCTCTAATAATCATGACCATCACACTTTTATTTACTTACAACTCGATAAGCTAAAACTAATATGAATCTATATGAATGCCTCTGGCAGTCTACCAGGATGTGCAATGATCTAGCATAACATGTATTACAATGATGAATGGTGGCTTTGCCACAATTATCATGTCAACTCTATATGATCATGCAAAGCAATATGATGATGAACACACATGTCAAAATACGAAACGGTGGAAGTTGCATGGCAATATATCTCGGAATGGCTATGGAAATGCCATGATAGGTAGGTATGGTGCCTGTTTTGAGTAAGGATATAAGGAGGCTTATGTGTGATAGAGCGTATCATATCACGGGGTTTGGACGCACCGACGAAGTTTGCACCGACTCTCGAGGTGAGAAAGGGCAATGCACGGTACGTGAGAGGCTAGCACTATGTGGATATGTTGGAGTGATGTATTAATCAAGGAACTCACATTAGTCATAAAGGAATCATATGCTTATTGTGAAAGTTTTATTAGCCCTCGAAGCAAAGTATTACTCGCATGCCCCTAGGGAGGAGGTTGGTAGGAGTTAACCATCACGCGCCCCCGATTCAAACAACACAAAGGATTTCAATCAGACATAAAAATGCTCAAACCTCCCCACCATGCCATGATGGACACTTAAATGAGTAATACATAACAAGCTTTAATATTGATATTTTTACTAACCAATGATCATGAACCAATAACCTTTCATATTACTGCATCAATATAATTAAATCACACATTTCATATTCGGTAATATACATGAAAGTTTTTATTATATCACTCTTATATACTTATCATTTTCAGACTAGTCTTATAACCCATGCACATTACCACTTCCTATTTAAGAGACTCTCAAAAATATTTAAGTGAAGCATGAGAGTGCAATTTATTTCTTGAAAATATGACCACCGCCGAGCTCTAAGAATATAAGTGAAGCACAAGAGCAACTTCATAGCTCAAAAGATATAAGTGAAGCACATAGAGTATTATAACAAATCATGATGAATGTGTGTCTCTCTCAAAAGGTGTATCCAGCAAACAATGATTGTGGCAAACTAAAAAACTATGGCACAAGATGCTCCAAGCAAAACTCATATCATGTGATGAATAAAAATATAGCTCCAAGTAACATACCGATGAATTGTGGACGAAAGAGGGGATGCCATCTGGGGAATCCCCAAGCTTAGTCACTTGGGTATTCCTTGAATATTACCCTGGGGTTCCTTGGGTATCCCCAAGCTTAGGGTCTTGTCGCTCCTTATTCCTTCATCCATCGTGATCTTACCCAAAACTTGAAAACTTCAACACACAAAACTCAACAGAAACTTCGTGAAATCCGTTAGTATAATCGGCAAATCATAGACCTTAGGTACTATTGTAAACTAATTAATAATTATTCTTGCATAGTACCTACTGTATTCTAACTTATCCATGACTTATACCAACCGATATAATCCATAACATCATTGAAATAAGCACAATATGCAAGAAAAAGCAGAATCTGTCTAAAAGAGAACCATCTGTAATGATCTGAAAAAAAACCATACTTCTATAAATCCAAAAATTCTGCAATATTAGGAAAATGTGGGAAGTTCTTATGTCAAACATGTGTAAAAATTTCAGACCAAGATCACTTTCCAGTAAAAAATGTAAATTCATGCACTGGGCGCAAAAGTTTCTATTTTTGCACAGAATCAAGTCAACTATCATCCAAATCATTCCAAAGTCTTTATTTCGCACAAACACTAATTAAAATATAAAAACAAAATCATTAAAGTAGAAATAATCATTTCATCACACCAAAATAGAAATAGAAAGCAAAAAATTAAGATAACTATTGGGTTGCCTCCCAACAAGCGCTATTTTTTTATGCCCCTAGCTAGGCATAATGCATAGTTTCAAGTTTTATCATCTTTCAAATTAATTCCATAGGTTTCTCTCATAATAGATTCATATGGTGGTTGAATTATCTTCCTTGGGAAGTGTTCCATCCATTTCTTTAATGGAAATTGGAACCTTATATTTCCTTCTTTCATGTCAATAATCACACCTATGGTTCGTAGGAAATGCCCAGCAAGTATTATAGGACAAGACGGATTGCATTCAATATAAAGCACAATGAAATCCATGGGTACATAATTTCTACTAGCAAGTATGATAACATCATTAATCCTACCCAATGGTTTCTTAATAGTTGAATCCGCTAAATGCAAGTTGCGGGAACATTCACCCATATCGATGAGACCTCGAACGTCACATAAAGATTTTGGTATAGTAGAGAAGCTAGAACCTAGATCACACAAAGCATTACATTAATAATATTTAATCTTAATTTAATAATAGGTTACCATTCATCATGTAATTTACTTGGTATAGATACTTCCAATTATAGCTTATCTTCAGCTTTAATCATTGCTTCTACAAAATGTTTAGTAAAAGCTTTATTTTGTTCGTAAGCATTAGGTGAATTTATCATGGATTGCAACAAGGAAATACATTCAATAAAAGAGCAATGATCATAATTAAATTCCTTGTAATCCAAAGTAGTGGGCATATCACTATCTGAAGTCTTGACCTCTTCAAACCCACTTTTGTTGTTTTTATCAATAAGATCATCACCCTCCGAACAATTGGGACGCCTTCTAGATAAAGTTGAATCATCTCCAGTCCATTTTTCATCAAGTTTTACATTACTAAACTATTTTTAATAGGTTTCACACCAATCATTTTAATATCTTCACCATTATTATGATAAAAACCGGGTGCGAGCGCTTTTTCTAGGAATTCATGCTTAGCTCTTATCCTTTCAATTCTTTTCCTACTTTAATCCATAGTGACTTGGATAGACTTTAGAGATTCAGTAACATCATTCTTATGTGGCAAAATTTTAATTTTGAGAGTATCCACATCATGAGCAATTCTATTCATGTTTCTAGCCATATCATCAACTTTGTGTAGTTTTTCTTCTACCATAGCATTAAAAATCTTTTGAGAATAATATTCTTTAATGTTGTTCTCAAGTTCAGTAGGTATCTATTATTATTATATGAATTACCATAATTATTTAAGGGATTACCGGGATATGGTCTAGGATTGAAATTCCCTCTATAAGCATTTGTCGGTGTACTAAGACATGAGTGCTTTAGTACCCTGACTTGTGCACAGGCAGTGGCAGCCTTCCCGACGGCAGGGCTTGCTGGAGGACTACCCACGAACAAGACTCAATACTTGGTGTACAAGACCACAAAGGAGACCTCAAGAAAGGTCATTGAGAAGTACTAGTTTAGTACTGAAAATGAAGACTTCCGTTGCCGGCGAGCTACTTGGCGGCAAGCGAAGACCCGGCAAGCTCTGAGCCCACAAGCTCCTACTGCTCTGCCACTGCTCCACCTCAGCGACCAGCCCGTCGCTTGCCAATTAGGTGTCGAGCGGGCAGGCAGTTAGGTGAAGCTTGTCTGGTCACGTGTCAGCGCACCGCCGAAGATACAACTTTAATGACACCCATGCTGAAGGCGTGTCAAGATAATAAGACGTAGCTAGGCGAATGGCACAGAAGAAGAGACAACCCTTGCCGGAACACCTCTCTAACGTGACACCTCATGGCGCATTTAATGCATTTGTCCTTGTGTAAAGACTGTTTGGCACTGTAGCCACTATTTACCTTGTGTAAAGACTGTTTTGCCACTGTGGTGACCCCTTCATCTATGAAAAGAGGCCCATGGCTACCTTTACAAGGGTTGACACTTTGCTTATTTGCATGCGTAGCTGCACTTTCCGTGCACCTTGCCGGCAAGTTGCGCTCCATGTACTTGAGCTCAATACATCCAATACAATCAAAGTAGGAGTAGGGTTTTAATCTTCACAGCAGCCCGAACCTGGGTAAAACCTCATGTGTTCTGCTAGATCTGTTCTTTGTGCTTGTTGATCTCCCTAGTTGAACCGCAAAGGGGCCTTTTTCGGTCCCATAGATCATCGTACGCACGACATCTTTGGCACACCAGGTAGGAGGATCGCTTGTGCGAACCTGATTTAGTAGTCCGCGCGTCAGCTTCTTCATCATCTTCATCGCCATGGCTCCCAAGAAGAAGGGCGCCACGGCGGGCGTCCCATCTACGTCCAAGCTACCGATGTAAGCACTACAAAAAAAAGACACATCCGTGACATTTTGGTTCGAACGAAAAGTTTTTCTATCATGCTTATGACACTTCTATGACGATAATTGTGACAAAACCACGTATCATCATAGATGTGGTGGGCTCCTACTTCTATGACAAAAAATCATGACAGAAAATGGGCTTTTCGTCCTGGGCAGGCCGGGGACGCACCTGCATGATATTCTTTGGGCCGTCCATGACATAAAAAATCATGGTAGAAATGAGGGCGAGGAAATTTTCGCGGAGTTCCCGGTTACGATGGGTGGTCGGGCCGAGCGATGTAGTGTTGTTTGCGCATTTCTCTCTCATACGCGCGCATGGTGTGCGAGCCGTGTTCACTTATAACTGAACCCGAGTGAGGCATTCGCTTACTGAACTCGAGCGATCGATCGATCCCACTAGCTATATAGCTACGTACTGAAGCCGATCGATCGATCCCTTCGCTGCTAACTAAACCCGAGCGATTCCTTGGCTGCATGGTGCTACTAACTAAACCCAAGCGATTACTGAAGCCGATCGAGCCCCCGTGCGAGACGTAGCCACCCGGTGTGTTGGGTTGCCTCTGGATGAACAGAGCCCGTTGCTGCCGTGCGCGCGATACATAGAACGAGTCGAGACATGGCGAGTCAACCTAGCTGGTTGGTTGGCTGTGGATGAACAGTTCCCGGTGGGGGTTGGATATGAACAGGACCCTAGCCGTGTGCATGTAGGCGGTTGCCGTTGGATGAATAGGACCCCGTGGTAGTAGGCGGTTGCCGTTGGATGAACAGGACCCCGAGGAGGCCGCCACACCCCAGCCGGTTGGGGGTGGATGAACAGGACCCCGTGGAGGCTCTATGAACAGTAGCCTATGGAGTCTGGAGGATGATGGTGGATGAACAGTAGCCCGTGGAGTCCCGTTTTGTGGTACGTTGCACCCCTCCCGATGAACAGGACCCTGTTTTGACCCTAGGCACTCCAACACAAGTGTGTTTCCTCCGTTTTGCGGTATGCCAGACCCCTCCCGATGAACAGGATCCCGTTTCGACCGTGGCCAGTCGAACAAAAGGCCGTTTCCTCCGTTCCGTGGTACGCCAGACCCCGTTTCGGCTGTTCCGTCCAAGCAGGTTGGCTCCTGTTGAACAGGACACATTCCGACCCAGCCTATTGCTTCCTGATGAATAGGACGCTGTTTCTCCATTCTGACCCAGCCGGTTGGCTACCCGATGAACAGGACGCCGTGGCTGCCGTCTGTTGCCTCTCCATGTACACGAGCCCTGGCCATTCGTATGCGTGAGTACGCATTCGAGACCCCGCCCGTATGTATGTACGTGGCCGTATTTTTGCCCTGTGGCTGTACGTATGTGTACAGGATTTAGACGGGACAGCGTGAACTGCTACATCGGGTGCTCTACTACGACATGCGTGCTACTTACTCGGCCACAGCTCATACTTGTAGAGAGACCAATCGACCAGTACGTACGTACATGTTCGAGACTAGACAGACAACACTATGTATGCTTAGACCGGATGGGTCCCAGCTGTCAGGGAGGATAAGGACGCACTTCCTTGCATGCGAAGATATAATTGCTGGGTCCCAGCTGTCCTCTTCCGATGACTGTCGTTCGTTGACCTTGTTGACCATGCCACGCCAAGAGCATCAAGGCGGTGGACGACGGCGAGGCCTAGGAAGGGAACGACGTGGAGCCAGGGAAGACGAGGCAGGTGGATGCCCACGCGGAGGGGAGTACGAGGGTTCACTGGTTCGGCTGCGGTGTAAGGCTGCCGTCGCCGGAGAATAACAGGGGGTGTGGGTGAGTAGAGGGAAGGCCTGGCCAGCGGTGGGAGTAGGGTGGGGCAGTGAGGCCTGCGCTGCAGCACAGCTGGCCATCGGAGGCAGGAGCAGGCGGTACGGCTTGTGCTGGTTTGGGCGGCTAGAGCAAGAAGATCAGAGGTTGAAGAAGCAGCCTGGCCGTTGGATTAACATCCAACGGTCACTGCTGCTAGAATCGTTTGTTGACTAAGTTGACAAAGCCATGCATACGAGTCACCTTAGTAGGGCCCCAAGTCAGCCACCTTACATGGTGGGACCCAGCTAGCAACAGGAGGAATCATTTTTCTTGTGCATAATAAAGAGGCACTTCCTTGTGTGCAAAGATGTAGCTAGTGGGTCTCAGCTGTCAGGTGGAGGAAAAAAATCTCGGATAATAAGGAGGCACTTCCTTGCCTACGAAGATGTAGCTGGTGGGTCCCAGCTGTCAGGGGAGCAATCATTTTAGTTCGCGTAATAAGGAGGCACTTGCTAGCCTGTGGCCATGGGCCATGCGGGTCCCTACTGTCAGCCTCTCCACTTACATCCCTCTTTCGATGGCTGTCATTTGTTGACCACATTGACCACGCTGCGCTGAGAGATCAACGCGGTGGACGACGGCGAGGCCCAGGAAGGGAATGACCCGGAGCCGGCGAAGCCACAACAGTGGATGCCCACACTGAGGGGAGTATGAGGGTTGTGACTGATTCAGCTGCGGGTTGAGGCTGGCGTCGCCGGAAAATAACATGAGGTGCAGCTGGGTAGAGGGATGGCCTGGCCAGCGGTGGGAGTAGGGTCGGCCGATGAGGCCTGCGCGGCAGCATAGCCGACCATGGGAGGAAGGAGCAGGCTGTCCCGCTGGCGCTGGTTTGGGCGGGCTGGAGCAGGAAGATCAGACATTGAAGAAGCACGGCGGCTGTTCGATGGACATCCAACAGTCACTGCTCTCGTGTGTTGACTAAGTTGACACAGCCTTGCATACACGTCAACCTTTTTTTAGGAAAGCGTATGCGTCAACCTAGTAGGCCCACAAGCCAGCCTCAAATCTGTGGAAAACAACATACAACCCATCTGCCATTATTTCTAATAATTTACAGCCCATTTGCTAATTCTTAAGGATTTTTTTGGAGCCCATATTCTTTTTGTTAGCATTACATCCCATATTGTGGCCACGGTTAAAAAACTCAAGGAAATTTTGCATATTTTGGTGCAGTCCGAACAGTTTTTAATCCCGAAATTTTGAGTCACATCAAACTAATTTGAAAAATAAATTTATATCAATTTAAAATCCAAATAATTTTCCCCGCATAAAAATCAATGAAATATAAAATGTAGAAATGCAAAAAAAAAAAGAAATTTGAAACTAATTGCCGGTTTGCCGTGTCTTAAAAATGTACAACCCATTTCTCATTACTGATAGCCCACTTTCTGGGCAAGCCGAATGCATCCCTTGCAGCCCAGCAGGGCTGACAAAAGCAAGTAGGCCTCGGTTGGGTATTTTGCAAAAAACAAAAAAAACCAGGCTAGCCATTTTCAGAAAGAAAAAAACAACAACTGGGCTGGTCTTGTGGTAAACATAAAATAAAAGGCTAGCTAGACTGGCAAGAGTGCCCCGCACAACCCAGTTGATACCCTGCTCCGTCTAAAAAACAAAAAGAACTGGGCGAGCTGCTGGGTCCCTGGTGTCAGCCACTCGTTGTGCAATTATCTCGTTTATTGACTACGTTGACAATGGCACGGGACCCAGATGTCAGGAATCCATTAGGAGGAACCATTTTTTGGCTTGAAATAAGGAGGCACTTGCCTGCGTACTTCCATGACCCTGGTGGGTCCCTGTTGTCATCCTCTCCTGATTGTATACGCGTCAACCTAGTAGGTCCACAAGTCAACCTCTAAATCCGTGGCGGACAAATACAACCCATTCCACACACTCACACGGAAAGTTCAACATTCAGAGCAAAGTAACAGGTCTGATCCAGAGATAGAGTATTGAACTTCCACGTTGACTACCATCATAGCCAACTTAACTATCTACTCCCACTAATACTCTAGTGTACAAGTACTAACTTACTCTTAGCTAACTAGACGATGTCGGCCGCCATCTGTGGTACATGCTAAACACCGGCATCGATGTCCTCATCCTCACCTCAGACTTGCCAGAGGTGTGATAGGGCGCGTTGCTCGCGCGCGTTGGCCCTTTCCATGCCAGCGTGGTCCACCGAAGCTTCGGCTTCTAAGCGAGCTGGTAGTAAAATTCGGCGTCGCGAACATGTGCGTGCCCGACAGCCTCTAGGGCTATTTGTCGGGCGCCGGCCTCCACGTAGTCGGCCCAGTTGCGGGCACTCTGCTCGCGACTCAGAGCGTCGGTGTGCTGCTGCTCCATGCCCCGCTGGCGGCGCAAATCGGCGATACGCTGCTCCTCCGCCAGGCGGTTGCGCTCCAACAAGTCCTCATACTCCGCATTGCCATCTAAAGACCGATAGAATGCCTCCTCCCTCCGTCTGCCTTTCGTTGAAAAACCGAACAATAGTTCCGGCAGTGAGCGCCTCCGGCGTCACCTATTGCGGATGGGCGGGGGCATGACGGACGTGGAAAGAGCGAGGGAAAGTGGAGAGAGCGAGGGCAAGTGGCGAGCGACGTCGGGCCGGTGGGGGCTTATGAGGATAGGGCGAGTTGGGTGATGGTACCAACGGAGAACGCTGAGAACCAGTAATTATAGGTGGAAGGTAGGTGAACCAACATGTCACAGGAAACGCGACGGTCATCGCGGTCATCGGAATTCAATGCATAAGCCGGCATGGCTTAGTGCATCAGCTTGCCGTGGAAAACAAGAAAAACTGAAATTATGACTATGCCGTCCCGTCCCATCCGGCCAGTGGTGCGTCCCGTCCGTGCTGGGTCGCACATCGGCATGATGGTCAAATGAGTGCACCCGATTCATCCAGATGATGTACGTGCATGACCAGCTGGTTATTCGCGTAGGATCGAGTCGGTCGGATAGTGTACATGTAGGATCACAATAGCTGATGAACGTTCGCTGGGAGATAAGGCATTTGCGAACGTTTTTGCTGGCAGTTTCTTCAGATTCACATGGCATTTTCTTCAGAACAGCATGTCAGTTTCTTTAGAGGTAGGCATTTTATTCAAAAAACTGCCACCTTTGGATCTTGCATCGCAACTAAAACTGCCAGAAGCACATTAGTAGGCTAGCTAGTGATCGATCAGTAACTTGTAAACACTGAGCGAAGAGAAAATAAGGAGCTGCTAGTAAATTGTAAACAATGAGCATAGAGAAATAAGGATCATGCTGTGCACAGTAGTAAGCGCCAATCTGTTCGAAATGTTCACACGAGACTCACAGGCCTGGCATTGTAATATGTTCACATTAGTAGCTGAAATTCACAACCAATTAGTATGATTCCCATACATAAGATCAACATGTTAATGCATCTCAATGATTCACAGATCATATACAATATGTAGCTCCTAAAGCAAAGATCAAGAAAAAACATCTGTTCTTGCTACTAACATGGATGCTTCTCTGGGCCAACATTCAGTACAGAGTGAAGACAAATTTGTTTGTGAAGTCTACATTTCCTATTGCAAACGTAAGTGGTTTCACCAATAGATGAAACCATGAGAATGAACCACACATGATGGAGGAACATCCACTGAAATATGAATTGGTCATCTGTCGATCATATGGCGAGACTATTTTCGGAATACAACTTTAACTTCGGCAAAATGATGCCCATTGGATAATCAGACCAAAGCAATGAAGCACCTAGTGTTGGCCAATAAATAGTACAATACGTACTACTTTTGTGCAGTCCATGAAGTGACTATCCAATCTTTCTGTGTCTATTTTCATATGGCACTACATGCAGTGACTACTATTCTCTTATGCAGTTCCACAAAAATTTAGGTCACTTTGTTTGCAGTGATGGAAGAGGTGAAATCGATACAACCGAAATTGAGCATCCAATCATTGAATCATGTCCCACACCACCAACATAGGTCCACCCTGCCAATAAATTTACATGCAAACCACTAATATTACTATCTAATGACAATACAAAACCAGTAGAAGATTGTAGCAAACCTACCTTGGTAGTGAACAACTCATAATGCCACCAATTGGATATAACTATTTGAAAGAAAAAATACTCATAATGTTGAACCATTTGGACTTTTTGTGCAGTTCCACTAAAATCGAGCATTCCTGTTTGCACAGATATTGAAAGTGTGATTACTATAAAAGTGGCACTAGATGAAGCATAAACTCACAAATATAAGCATTCCAATTTCTTAATGGGAAAAGGTAACAAGACTATTTCTAACCACCTGTTTGAAGGAATAAATAAGGCAACAGCGGCCGATGTCAGGAAGGCATACATCGTATTTTCTGAAAGATTGAACCATTCCTGACCTTTCCTCTTCTTTTAAGCATTTTTTGTGCAGTTCAACTAAAATAAAATGCCATCTCCGCCTTGATAATTTGGTGACACTGTAAAAAAATGACTTACCATTACATCATGATGTCAGGTATGTAATCGACATGCAATAGAGATAAACATGCAGACCTCCTCCGATAACATAATGAACATTAATTTTAACAAAGGTGTGACTAGCTTTGCCGGCGTAATTTGAATGAACTCTACACCCTATGTTCCTTAATATAAGACGTTTTCGCAGTTCAATTTAAAGTACCCAAACATCTAGTATTTAGAAAAGTAGGTTGTAGTTTTCTTGAGCACATATCTGGGAAAGCTTGCCACACCTTATATATGTCCATACGCTAATGCAACACCATTCGAATATTACAAATATACACTAATCCAATGGCTAGTGCAACAGTAGAGTGGTTTTTGTTATTATGGGGTAAAATACAATGGTTTTACTGAACATATTTCCATAAGCTAGCACTGGTAATGAACAAAATCTAAAGGTAACAAGTTTCAGCATTGGTATACTGGCTGGGCAACAGCATTAGACCAAATACAAAAGTCTGAAGGTAACTAACATTATTAATTAATGACAGTATAAAAAAATTGCAAACCATGTACCTTGAAGGTAAATATCATTTTGAACTCGAGGGGACCTAAAAAATTGCTATCCCAATCTTGATAATCGATCAAACATAAAAACTTGATCAAACGAATCAAGAAAACAATAGGAGGAGGAGGTGCCCACTCCCGACCTTTCCTCTTCTCTTCATAGTTTTTTATGCAGAAATAAAATGCCATCACTGCCTTGGCATTTTGGTGACACTGTACAAAAAAAATTGACTTATCAGAACATCATGAAGTGAGATATGTAATCTATAAGCATTAACAGTGCAAAAATCTGAAGGTAGTAACAAGTTTCATCATTGGTATACTGGTTGTACAACAGCATTAGAATGCCTTAGCTCAAAAATCTTTAATACATCCACAATCAACAGCTAACCCTGAAATAATCAAGTGACATTAAATGGCATTTCTTAAATTTATTGGTGGCATTATACTGACTGCGGCATTAGTTAAATGTGGCATCACTTTAGCGGTAGCATTGCTTGATTTTACTAGTGGCGTTATACTAACAGCAAAAAAGTGGCAATAAGAGCATTGGGGGTTGGGGGCATTCGGACAGTGGGCGCACTAGTACGATGTGCCTCCATGGACGCATAGAGTGGTGAGGGAGGGATGGTTGCCCAGAGCAACACATATCCAGGCAGCATATGTGGATTACGTCCCATTTTTGTTCTCTTTAGCTACCTTTTTCCTATGTGAGGACAACAAACCGATCGACCTGGTCATTCTCTATTGCATTGTCATACCTTTCTACCCTTTTTCAACCAAGAGACAAGAGACTCGCTCCTTAGCTACTGATTTCCCCCTTTTCAACTAAGATGCAGGTTCGATAGCTAGTCTCTTCGATAGTACTTTCTCCCTTTCTTTCCTTATTCAAACCAGACATGGATTAGTATGCATGAAGTAGGGTTTCCTTTAATAGTGCAAATTAAGGTTTTCGTTTGCGTGACCAGCAGAGTAGAGGATAGTAAATTGGGGCGATGGGGGAGTGGAAAAAGATCCACATGCAGCGACGTGGCAGATGGGGCAATAGAACAAGGGTATGGTTCGAAAAGAGGTAGCATACCCGAGGGTCGGCGGGAAGTGGCTTCGCTCGTGGTCGTCGTCCTCCGCACACACTAAGGCAGCGAGCTTGTGGACGGAGGCCATCCCGCGCCGGCGCTAGGTCTGAGAGGACGGCCTTGTCGTCAGTGTGTGACCTCGCTCGCCGCCGCCGACGAGTGCGTGAACGCTGCACGTGCTTTTCTTCCCCGCCGGACGGGATCCTGGCGAATCTGTGACCATCGGTGAGGAGGGAGAGAAAGGGGCCACCGCCATCTTTTTTAGATCTGGAGAGAGTGGGCAACCCTTAGCATAGTGTGAGAAGCAAGTGGGCAGCCCTTAGCAAGCAAGCACCGAAGCTCCAGCCTATATACTAGTACTAGTGGTAGAGTAGTTTATATTTTCTCTGCATACAGTACCTATTAGTTGTGCTTCAAAACTGAACCACACACAATTAAAAAATAAAGTCGAGAAATAATGCGGCACCTCAGGCCAACGCGGCCAGATCGCATTTTGCACGAGAAATGACGCACCATATTTCGTTGACATGTGGTCCCGTTCCAACATGTCAGTGAGACGACGGCGAGTCCTTTTGTATAATTTCTGAACGGACATCTATGTAGGCCGGGGCGCCTCTTTCTATACCGTGGTGACCGTCCACTCCCCACTAGCCTCTTCTTGTACCGTGGCAACCGTCCACCGCCTCTTCTCCTTTCCCTCTCGATTTGGAACTGCTGTCGCACGCTCTTCCTCCCTCCATTTGCCTTGACTCTTCCTTCTTCCATTGTTTGTCTTCTCGATGGAGGGAACAGGCAGGAAACGATCCCGTTATTCTTGCCCCGATCTAAAAGATGACATGGTGGAGGAACTCACTGATCGTTGTGACGTCATCACCACGGTTAGCATGGCAGGTTTGTTCAAGACCATTCTCGACTCAACAAATAACATCATTACAAAGAACCCAAGGGTTCAGGAGCGGTTTGATCTCCCCTATCTTCTTCACCATGACCCTGCTCGCTGGCGTGGGGACGACGGAAGCCTCGCCTTGTGCAAGTTGATGCCACTTGATAATGATACGTGTGATGTTAAGATGCCATCGCTTAAGGGTAAGGCCTGGGCAGGCGCAAATGGAGATTGGGTTGTTTATATTGGGTACAACTGCGAGTGGGAACTTGTGAATGTGTACACTCGTCACCGGGTTCCACTTCCAAAAATCTCAGACGGCCCTGAGGTTGAGCACACCCATGATCTACGTACGTTCAAATACGATCATGGTGACTGTCTTATACAGAAGATAGCAATTTGTCGAGTTCCCAGTCGCTCTTGGGATTACAGGAATGCTTGTGTTGTCGCTATCTTTGACAAGCTTTTTGCCGTCCTTAGTCCTTCGACTCGATGGATATTGCTCAAAAATCAGTTTTTGTACATGGATGTGTACTGTGATGCAATTCAATACGAGGGTCTTGTTTTTTGCTGCCACCACTTCTGGCACTATTTTCGCATGGGATCCTTATTGTTTCGGTACGTTTGTCTACCACTGTAATTATAATTGTTACACTCACCATGCATGTGAGTTAGTATCCCTGTACTAATTTACCTTCTCTGTTTCCAAGGTCCTGTCAACATTCCCCCACCGATACTTGGAAAATCTTCTAACCAAGGGGGAGATGATGATGGTGATGATCACAAGCATGAAGACGAGTGGGACCTACATATTCAGTGGCGCCTAGCAACTTATTCCGATGGATCACCTCTTCTTGTCTGTATACAGGGCACTGCTGATGTTACTAAGGAAGCAGGTGTTGTCTCCCATGGTCGCACTCTCCGGACCTATTCCAACATCTGTTGCAGGGTATTTGGAATGGATACTAGTGTGCTAGCGCTAGCACCTTCTGCCTGGTTCAGTATTGATAGTCTTGGAGAAAACTCGCTCTTCCTTGGACTAAACTATCCACTCATGGTGAAAGGTGATCCAACTGCTATTGGCACAACGTTACTACCATTTATGAGAAGCAACTGTATCTATACCTCGGACATTGCTATGGTTCCCTACCCTGGCTATCACAATATGCGTCCTGATATAGGCCACTTCAGCCTGGATGATGAGTCTTGCGTTGGTCTCGAGATTGACAATAGCTGGCCCTACCCAGAGAATCACTTATGGTTCAAAGCAAGCATTTCCAACACCAAGGATTGGTTGGCCTGAAGTTTATTTCATCGCTTTGTTATTTGTTGTGTGAGAAAAACTTTAGTATTTATAATGTATCCTCGTTGTCATTGTGCGTTGATGACCTGTTGTATGTAATGCTAAATGATATGCCTGTGATAAACTTACTAAATTTATGAATGGCTTTCGAGTCGCTTCTCATTGTGGGTGCTGCGACGAGGCAAAAAAATAATCCCGAATACATAATTGTACGTGCATTGCAACAGGTTATCGGATGAGTCCAATCAACAATAGTACTACTAGTTATATTATTAGCTTCACATGCTTCGTGCGTCGGGCGGGTGTTTTTACTATAGCTATGAATCCCATCATCCTAGGTCATCGGATGAGTCCAATCAACGGTAGAAATTGCATTCTGATGTTTGGGTTCAAACTTTCAAAACTGTCGCACTATCTCTATGTCTACGTATACGTAATACAACAAGTTTTAAACTTGAGACCAGCCATCCACCCTCACAAAGAACACTTTTTAGCCTAGAACAAACTCCAGGAAATTTGGCCACAGCGTGAGATGGGCCATATGTTAATGTGTTCGCTGTACGTAACCAACACCTCGAATCCTTGATATATAGTAGGGTGGCAAGGGCCAGAACAAGCATTCATGTCCAGGAGTACGGCACACGCCACCAGCACGACTTCCATCTGACACCATATTTCTTGGAGTCCATGCTACATCTATCTCTTCTCCCTCCTTGTTTCTCTAACCCATCCATCATGCGGCGGGCGAGGTAGGGGTTTGCCGATAGTCAGTTTCCTCAACTGCGGTCCCACTTGTAAGTGAAGATGCGAGACAGCACACGTTCCCCCCTTGAGCGGCATGCCGGACCAACCGTGTGGGGGTGCGACATGAACAAGAGGCTTTTCCTTTTGAACTTGTACTAGTACTAGTAAGTTGTAACACTTGGTTCTGCTTCTGGCGCGACCGATAGATAGAAATAATGATTTTCCCTCAAAAATAGAAATGACGATTCAAAACGCTAGCGATGGGCTTTTCCCGCGTGATAAACGAGGGAGTTTTGCCAATTTCGGCCATCATCGCTTTCCTTACATGCGGTCCCACATGTAAGTGATATGCATAGCCACTGTGCATTGAGGGGCGGGCCGGAACGAGTGGAATGACCGTCTAGGGTGATCCTGCGTAGCGGTCTGCTCGCACGCGTCCGGTCTACTCGAAGACTCCATCCTGATTTGTTGGCCCTTTCGTATTTTGTGTCAAATTTTGACCATAGATTTAATTGACAAATTTTTAATGCATGCTATAAACATTTATATGGTTGGATTCGTATTTGAACATAGTTTCCAATGATACTATTTTTTGTGACATGCGTTACCATTTTGTAAATTGAATTCGTAGTCAAAATTTGGCACAAAACACTAAGTGGAACAATAAACCAGGACGGATGTAGTACCACCCGCATGGCGCCTCCGAGTAGCCAATTAATAGAGGGACGTGTGGTAGCACTTAAATGGTTAGTAGAACGCCCACGGTTTCAATACTACTTCTGTTTCCGATTGTAACGTGGCAACTCTTTGTTCAAAAATGACTTTGTTTTGGTTGTTTATGTGTGCGCCTTCGCAAATTGAACCACCACGCCCAGAAGTTTGAAATCCATTCCGATTTCTTGCATGGGTCCTAAACATTCCCATTACATGTCAATATTAATATATAAGAAGTTTGGTTGTGGCGCGGTTCATGCATGGTATGTACGTAAGTTATGAAGTTGGTGCAAAAGGTAAGAAAATTACAATATACATGGAATTGACACAAAAATATAGGGGTCACCAACCGATGGGTGAGGAGCAGCGACGTTGGCGGCGAGCTCAACGTGCTTCTGAACAATGACGTCCAAGGTTGCCATGCAGTCCAAGAAGGCCAGCGTCCTATTGTCCTCCTCTGGCACGTAGTAGTCCTTGTGGATGATTTGCTTGTAGACATGGGTGATTATGTCGATGGTGTCTTGCTGAGCCAGCTGCTACACGGCGAGCGCGACCTTGAGGTGGACATTCTCCGGTGCGACGGCAGGCAGTCGCAGGGCCACCAATGCGTCGAAGAGGTTGTCACCATAGAGGCCGTTGAGGGTGGCGGGCATCGCAGAGCCTGGGCGCGTGGGCTAGAGGCGTACGTCAAGGTCGTCCGCGAGCTTCTTGACAACGGTGAACTTGTCGAGGAAGCCGATGATGTCTACTACGCAACCTTCTTCTTGTAGACTCGTGTTGGGCCTCCAAGCGCAGAGTTTTGTAGGACAGTAGCAATTTTCCCTCAAGTGGATGACCTAAGGTTTATCAATCCGTGGGAGGCGTAGGATGAAGATGGTCTCTCTCAAACAACCTGCAACCAAATAACAAAGAGTCTCTTGTGTTCCCAACACACCCAATAAATTGGTAAATTGTATAGGTGCACTAGTTCGGCGAAGAGATGGTGATACAAGTGTAATATGGATGGTACATATAGGTTTTTGTAATCTGAAAATATAAAAACAGCAAGGTAGCAAGTAACAAAAGTGAGCAAAAACGGTATTGCAATGCTTGAAAACAAGGCCTAGTGTTCATACTTTCACTAGTGCAAAGTCTCTCAACAATGATAACATAATTGGATCATATAACAATCCCTCAACATGCAAGAAAGAATCACTCCAAAGTTTCTATCAGAGAACGTAGAACAAAAACGTGCATCAACCCCTATGCATAGATTACCCCAATGTCACCTCGGGAATCCGCAAGTTGAGTACCACAACATACATCAAGTGAATCAACAGAACATCCCATTGTCACCACAGATATCCCATCGCAAGACATACATCAAGTGTTCTCAAATCCAATACTCAATCCAACATAACGAAACCTCAAAGAGCAAGACTCAATTCATCACAAGAAGATAGAGGGGGAGAAACACCATATGATCCAATTATAGTAACAAAGCTCGCGGTACATCAAGATCGTGCCAAATCAAGAACACGAGAGAGAGAGAGATCAAACACATAGCTACTGGTACATACCCTCGGCCCCGAGGGTGAGCTACTCCCTCCTCGTCATGGAGACCGCCAGGATGATGAAGATGGCCTCCGGTGATGGTTTCCCCCTCCGGCAGGGTGCCGGAACGGGCTCCCGATTGGTTTTTCATGGCTCAAGAGGCTTACGGCGGTGGAACTTCCGATCTAGGGTTCTTTTCGGAGGTTTCTATATTTATAGGATTTTTTGGTGTCGGTCTCACGTCAAGGAGGTGCCCGAGGGGCCCACAAGCCCTCAAGGTGCGCCGGGGGGGGGGGGTAGGGCGCGCCCCCCTAGCTAGTGGACTCCTCGGGACTCTTCTGGTCCAGCTTTGGTGCTTCGGGGGTCTCTTTTGGTCCATAAAAAATCACCGTAAATTTTCAGCCCATTCCAAGAACTTTTATTTCTACACAAAAAAACGACACCACGGTAGTTCTGCTGAAAACAGTGTCAGTCCGGGTTAGTTCTAATAAAATCATACCAAAACCATATAAAATTGTTGCAAACATGGCATGAATACTTCATAAATTATAGATACGTTGGAGGCGTATCCGCATCCCCAAGCTTAATTCCTGCTCGTCCTCGAGTAGGTAAATGATAAAAGAAAGAATTTATGAAGTGTGAATGCTACCTAACATATTTATTAATGTAATCTTCTTCATTGTGGCATGAATGTTCAGATCCATAAGATTCAAAACAAAAGTTTAATATTGACATAAAAACAATAATACTACAAGCATACTAATAAAGCAATCATGTCTTTCTCAAAATAACATGGCCAAAGAAAGTTATCCCTACAAAATCATATAGTCTGGCTATGCTCTATCTTCATCACACAAAATATTTCATCATGCACAACCCCGATGACAAGCCAAGCAATTGTTTCATACTTTTAATGTTCTCAAGCTTTTTCAACTTTCACGCAATACATGAGCGTGAGCCATGGATATAGCACTATAAGTGGAATAGAGTATGGTGGAGGTTGTGAGGAGAAGAAAAAAAGGAGAAAGTCTAACATCAACTAGGCAAATTAATGGGCTATGGAGATGCCCATCAATTGATATCGATGCAAGTGAGTAGGTATTGCCATGCAACGGATGCACTAGAGCTATAAGTGTACGAAAGCTCAAAATGAAAACTAAGTGGGTGTGCATCCAACTTGCTTGCTCACGAAGACCTAGGGAAATTTGAGGAAGCCCATCATTGGAATATACAAGCCAAGTTCTATAATGAAGAATTCCCACTAGTATATGAAAGTGACAAAATAGGAGACTCTCTATCATGAAGACCATAGTGCTACTTTGAAGCACAAGTGTGGAAAAGGATAGTAACATTGTCCCTTCTCTCTTTTTCTCTCATTTTTTATTATTATTATTTTCTCTTTTTTTTGTTTGGGCTCTTTGGCCTCTTTTTTATTTTGGGCTCTTTGGCCTCTTTTTTTTAAGTCCAGAGCCTCATCTCTACTTGTGGGAGAATCATAGCCTCCATCATCCTTTCCTCACATGGGACAATGCTCTAATAATGATGATCATCACACTTTTATTTACTTACAACTCAAGAATTACAACTCTATACTAGAACAAGTATGACCCTATATGAATGCCTCCGGCGGTGTACCGGCATGTGCAATGATCAAGAGTGACATGTATAAAAAATATGAACGGTGGCCTTACCACAAATACTATGCCAACTACATGATCATGCAAAGCAATATGACAATGATGGTGCGTGTCATAATAAAACGGAATGGTGGAAGTTGCATGGCAATATATCTCGGAATGGCTATGGAAATGCCATAATAGGTAGGTATGGTGGCTGTTTTGAGGAAGGGTATATGGTGGGTTTAATGCACCGGCGAAAGTTGCGTGGTACTAGAGAGGCTAGCAATGGTGGAAGGGTGAGAGTGCGTATAATCCATGGACTCAACATTAGTCACAAAGAACTCACATACTTTTTGCAAAAAATTATTAGCCATCAAAGCAAAGTACTACACGCATGCTCCTAGGGGGATACATTGGTAGGGAAAGACCATTGCTCATCCCCGACCGCCACTCATAAGGAAGACAATCAAAAAATAAATCTTGCTCCGACTTCATCACATAACGGTTCACCATACGTGCATGCTTCGGGAATCACAAACCTTAACACAAGTATTTCTACCAATCCAGAATTACTCACTAGCATGACTCTAATATCACCATCTTTATATCTCAAAAGAATTGAAAGGAATCAAACTTCTCATATATTCAATGCTCTTCATGAAAGTTTTTATTATATCCCTCTTGAATACCCAACATATTAGGACTAAATTCATAACCTAAGAAAATTGCCATACTATTTATAAGGCTCTCAAAATAATATAAGTGAAGCATGAGAGTTCATCAATTTCTACAAAATAAAACCACCGCCATGCTCTAAAAAGATATAAGTGAAGCACCAGAGCAACTGACAAACTACTCCAAAAAGATATAAGTGAAGATCAATGAGTAGTCAAATAATTAAGTAGCTATGTGAAGATTCTCTCTCATTTAATAATTTCAGATCTAAGTATTTATGGCGGCGGAACTTCCGATCTAGGGTCTTTTCGGAGGTTTCTATATTTATAGGGATTTTTGGCGTTGGCCTCACATCAAGGAGGTGCCCGAGGGGCCCACAAGCCCTCAAGGCGCGCTCAGAGGATAGGGCATGCCCCCTGGCTTGTGGACTCCTCGGGACTCTTCATGGTCCAGCTCCGGTGCTTCGGGGGTCTCTTTTGGTCCATGAAAATCACCGTAAATTTTCAGCCCATTCCGAGAACTTTTATTTTTGCACAAAAAATGACACCACGGTAGTTCTGCTGAAAACAGCGTCAGTCCGGGTTAGTTCTAATAAAATCATATCAAAACCATATAAAATTGTTGCAAACATTGCATGAATATTTCATAAATTATAGATACGTTGGAGACGTATCAGCCGACGAGGGCCTCATCGAACAAGGAGATGAAGCTGTCGTCCAAGAGGCCTCTCGCCCTGGCAGCCTCAAGCACGACCAGGAGACGTTCCTCGGTGCCGGGCCATAGGCCGGTGTCGTGGATCATCTGGCATAGCCAGCTCGCGCTCATCGCCTCCATGGGTCTAGCTTTTGGTCAACTGATCTTGCGATTGGAGTGATCACTCTTGCAGGGTGCGTAGGATTCGTAGATGGATTGGACTGGTGGGGAGCCTTTATATGAGAAGTGCAGACTTCGTTGCATTCACGTGTGCGTTGGCCATCTACTCCTTAGCCCTTACTCCCTCCGTACCGGTGCACTATAGTCATCTCATCGAGACCAAGTTGAGGAAAAATGAGAGAACTTGATGTTTATTTGGTAATTAATGTCATTGCAGGTAGAGATTTCAGATTGATGAGATTTCAGATTTGAGCCATCTACCGGAAGGGAGAGTGTATAATATCATCGGAAACTACATTCAAAACCGAATAAAACAATACTCCATGTATTTATTTACAAAGGGAGTAGTATTTTTTTTTGACATGCATTACTAGATATTGCTAGTCAAATACTAAATCCAGACGGTGGTGTTAGTACTAGTAGTACTACCAATATAGTAGTATTGTACTACCCGTTGGTCAAATTATTACGTGCTGCTCCTCACAGTGAAGTGACAAGACCCTGCGCCGGAGATGACACCTGAGTGTAGGCGGCGTGTTCGGGATACCAAAGTCAGCCTCACCGTGTGCAGTCACTATCATCATGGCTGTAGAGCTAGCCTGCTTACAACTAGCCGTGTTCGACATAATTTCCAGTGCGTTGCCACTAGTAATGATAAGTATTATACTGGAGTAATGGGTATATTGTTGCCGCACCTATGCACGTGAACATTTATCGTAACATAGTGCCTCGTGCTGGATAGTCGTAATATTACAAGTTTCAAACTGATATTACAAAAGCTAGGAGTAATGCTGCACCTACGCAGAGGGAATTATTAGGAAGTTTACATAAGAAATTTTGTTACTTCAGGTGCATGCGGCATTATCGTACAAACTAAAACCCGCCACCCTGACATGTCACTAATGGGCAAATAAAATTTTCAGTCTCTTGCGACTTGATGTTTCAAAAACAAATTCAGCTTCTGCGGAGGCTTTGTCATTTAGGCTTAGACGCTTGCGGTGATCAGCACGCCATTCATCGTTGTGCCAGAGAACGCCAAACCTCATTACCTTGAGCACACTTGACTCCAGAACAAAGAACCTGGCCAATTTAATCTCAGATGTGGTGCCTCGGTAGTCGATCAAATCAATTTCTGTCAGATGGAGATCAAGGCATTCGATGAGATTGTTATGTTGCAGCACATTTTTCACTTTTGGGTCTTTTTTTGTCTGCAAAAGAAAAGAACATATTAAAGCAGCTGGCTGTGTAAGATTGCCATGTCATCAAGAGCTACCAATATCATTCGCTCATATGATAGGGTTGGCTCTAAGGCAAGTGATAATTTTTCACTCTCTTTCTCTTTCCTCTCATTTACCTAGGAGCACGTGAAGAGCTTGGGCATTTGTTGCCTTCCACTATGTGGCCGATGCCATACTTCTCAAAAGTATGCCACATAATACGCATTGATGTCAAATCAAAAGATTTTGACACCACTCTAGCAATGTGAGAGAGTTGGCACTATGCACACAGACCCACATGTATAAACAAATCAATCAAGCCAACTACACCAGCCTCTCCCTCTCCCAAACAAGTGTTTTTTTATTGCCTTAGTCCTCTCCCTCTCCCACGCAAGTGTTTTTTCATTGTGTGAGTTAATTTGGCATCGGAGCAAAGTAGGTGATCCAGATTGGGGCACCGGGTTAGCAATGGAGGGCATCAATGCATTATGCATCAAAAGTGAATTTGGCATGTGTTTTGGCCTACATATTGGAGGGCCGTTATATCCCACTTTTGTACTACCTTGTATTTAGTGTAAAATTTTGACCATAGATTTACCGAAGAAAATACCAATGCATGACACCAAAAAATATACCATTTGAAATTATGTTCAAATACGAATCCAACGATATAATTTGTAGTGACATGCATTAACATTTTGTCAGTTAAATCTATGGTCAAAATTTGAAACTACAAAATACGAAGAGTAAACCAGGACGGAGGTAGTACTTGCTCTTAGGCTAACCATAGAGTTACTACTAGTCTAAGTTACTTGCCACTATGACTAGCCTAGGCTCCTTAGTACAACAAAAAACGATGCTGGTGATCACGTGAGAAAAAAAATACTAAAATCATTTCTTTTGGTGCAGTGCGTAGATGCAGTTTTGAACACTACACTTGTCATCGTAATTTGGGGAAAATACAAAAAAATTGAGCTCCGTTGTGATTACCATTTACTAATAGGAAAGAAGTTTCACCTTGATGAGTAGCTTCTCCATGCACGGAAAACATCTAAGGAATCCAACAACTTGATCCAGATTGGGGCAGATAGATTTTATTGCCAAGATCTTCACTGTGCGCACAGACTGGGTCAAGCTTGTGGGAATCATTTTCTGGATGACAGTCGTAAATACATCAAGAAGAAATTTAAAAATGTGAATTTCAAGAAGACGGAGAAGAAGATGAGTGTTGTACTTGAACGATTATGGATCCAATAACGAGTTCGAAGAATTTGGCAGACGAGTAGACCAACGCTGTCAATTTCGGCGCATCAATGACCCTGATTTTTGTTGGACCTTCTAGATCAGATACAAGCAATCTCTCTAGGAAAGGTCCATTCTAAATGACCATAACGTGGAATAGCTCAAGTGATCTCTTCCCAAGTAATGTCTTGTTGCGGGGCCAGCAAGACACATAAATCCATCGGAGATTCGTCGAGGCGATGTGGAGGCTAATGAACCCATGGATCTGCCGAAGACGAAGGTACTCGAGCGCAGTACAGCTGCGGAGCAGGTGCTCCATATCCTTCTTCGAGATTCCAATGTCGAAGAGGTCGAGCTGCTTGAGTTGAGGGAGAAGAACGGCGAGTGCGACATTAATCTAGGGAAAATAGCAGGAGCTGAACCTGGTGCGGCGCAGCGCTGGCGCGAGGCAGAGTGCGGACGTCGGCAGAGAGTGACATCGTCCAGCTTCAAACCTGAGCTCCTCGAGCTAATCTAGGGTGGGGGATAAGAACCACTCGTCTAATTTGGCTTGGACCTTGCAGTTGGTACTAAACATGCGGATGTCAAGTCGACTAGCTGGCCCAGGGTGTGATGCAAGTATCTTGGAGACTGCGGCCATGCGTTTGCAATCCCCGTCGCAGAGGCAGCTGTCAATGGTGAGGTTGAGGGCGACGCAGCGCCAGAGGGGGCACCACCGCCGGGAGAGCAGGGTGGTCCGCACGGCAGATTTGGTGGGGAGGAGGGCAATGATGACGAGCATCATGTCGTCGGGGAGGCTGCTGATGAAGTCCAGGCTCGCCAGATGCGGTTTTGGCTCGAGCCGCCTCCGCTTGTTGACTGCCTCGCTGTCCATCTCAGCCGGCGGTGACTCCGGTGTACACGTGTTCTGGTGTGTATTGTGTGCTGGGTGTGCGCGAGTGCGTCCTTGTGTGCATGCCGCTGCGTAGTGGTGTAGCATGTGGGGTGCTACCGGGAGTGGTTTCAACTTTGTTTACTTCACCGTGTTAGATGGGCCTCTAGTTTATATATTTTCACCCACTGCCACATGGGCTAGCACACCAAGATAGAGAACACGAGCTGACAAGGCAGCATGTGGATTGGTTGACCCGTCAACTAAACAATATACAGAGCTATACGCTGACACAGTGACTGTATAATCCCTCAGTAAAGAGAGATCGAGTGAGAGGGAAGGCCCGTGAGAGATACTTAGTAGACAGAGAGAAAGAGATACTCCTTCCGTTCGATAATGTAGTGCCTATAATTTTTTGAAAAGTCAAACTTTTGAAACTTTGACCAAGTTTATAAAGAAATTACTTATATCTACAATACCAAAGATATATGATGTGAACTTAGTACATCTTGTGATGAATCTATTGATCGTTCCAGATGTAAATGTTTTTCTCCACATATACCTGGTGAAACTTTTGTGAGGTTTTGACTTTTCAAAACATCCATAAGTTATGGACCTGAGAGACTACCTAACTATAGAGAGAGAGAGAGAGAGAGAGAGAGAGAGTGTGTGTGTGTGTGTGAAAGAGACATGGACAACACACGATAAAGTAGAGAAAAAGTGTGTGAGTCTTATGTAAACATACCATGCATGCATCTTCGAGGGCGGAAGCGAGGTGAGGAGATAGTGTGTGGTTGTTTGCAACAGAGAGAGAAAGTCTGGCAAACAAGGGAGAGAGGTCGAGATAGAATTATGGAGAAATTGCAGGCATGGGGAGGGAGAGAGTGTGTTTGTGATAAAGAGACCCCCTTGAGATCGTGATGGGACTACATGGGTGGGACATCGAGTGTGACAAGGTGTGTGCGCGATAGAAGTGCCCGATAGAAGATATCCCGAGAGGGATCGTGATTGACCTAGGGATGGTAGGAGACAATACATGTGTTGATGATGGATAGTGAGAGGTAGTCATACCTAGGAGGGAGTGCATGTGCCTATGATGGAGTGAGAGATTATGGTACATAGGGGGGTGCGTGTCAGATAGAGAGAGAACGAGAGGAGGAGTCTTAGATTGGTCTATGCAGTGCGAGTGAGATATGTGTATGTGTGACCTAGGGAGATATAAAGTTTCAGAGAGAGAGAGAGGAGCCCCGATACAGCTGAGTGGTGCGTGAGAGAGCTGAGAGAGAGAAAGAGAGATACTCCCTCCGTTCGATAATGTAGTGCACATAATTTTTTTTAAAGTCAACCTTCGAAAACTTTGACCAAGTTTACAGGGAAGATTATTTATATCTACAATACCAAAGATACATCATATGAAACTATATCTTCTGATGAATCTAACGACATGTGTTTATCGTTCTAGATGGAAATGTTTTTCTCCACATACCTGGTCAAACTTTGTGAGGTTTGACTTTTCAAAAAATCTATATGCTATGCACCGAAGAGAGTACCTAAGTAGAGAGAGATCAAGTGTGTGTGAAGGAGAAAGAGTGAGTGTCCAAACAAGAGTGTGTGTGTGGAAGAGAAAGGGACATCACATGATAAAATAGAGAGAAAGTGTGTGTGTCTTATGCAAAAATATCACGCATGCTTCCCCGAGATAGAAAAGCGAGGTGAGGAGATACACCGAGATAGCTAGTGTGTGATTATTTGCAACGAAGAGAGAGACCCCCATAGCACCTGTCCAGCAGAGGTTTGGCCAACAAGGGACAGAAGTCGAGAGGGACTTATGGAGACGAAGATGGAGGCATGGGGGGAGAAAGGGCTTGTTTGTGATAGAGAGACCCCCTCAAGATTGCGATGGGACTATATGGGTGGGAGATCGAGAGATGAGGTGTGTGCACGCTAGAAAGATGCTCTGAGTGATATTGAGATAGACCAAGTCAGGGAAAGAGCCAAAGCGCATGTTTGTGATGGAGACTGAGTAATAGTCATATACCTAGGGGGGATGCGTGTGCCTACAATGGAGTGAGAGATAGGCGTACTTAGCTAGGCGGGAGATTGTGTGTGTGTGCGTGTGAGATGGAGAAAGAATAAGGGAGAGAGTGAGAGAGTTTTAGATGGGTCTATCCAGTGCGAGTGAGATATGCATGTGTTTGTGTCACCTAGGAAGATAGAGAGTTCAAGAGAGAGAGGTAAGAGCCCCGAGACGGCGGAGTGGTGCGTGGGAGAGTTACGGACGATGAGATAGGGAATTCGTGCGTGTACGATGAGTGCACCCTACATATTTAGCTTAGACTAGAGAGTCATACATTGTGTGCGAGAGAGACCTATACATGGAGTGTGCATGCAAACCAGAGAGAGAGAGACGGGGAGGGACCGACAAGGATTGTGTTTGTATGCGCGCGATAGAAACCAAGATTGTCGGATAGAGAGAGAACGGAAGTCCGGGAGAGGGAAGAGGTCGCGTTTATGCATCGAAGACTGATATAAACCATGTTTCGGTATAAATTTGCATTCAAAACTTTGAATTGGTGAACATGGTTTTTGCAATCCACACATGAACGGAGATATGCGTATCAAACAAGTTCATTAGTTTGACTTTCAGCATGTTCGTGGAGTACTATAATACAACATGCTACTCAATTGAGGTGTTCAATTTTGGATTTAGTCCACAATTTTGACCGGGTGAACGAGCTATTTCACTGAATCGAGATATTTCATTTTGGGTTTGATTCCCGTTTTTGAGTGGGTCAACTATTTGTCAAATAGTAAGTCGGTAGCAACGAGCATGTAAAAACACATTAGTCCCGAGCATCATCTCACCATCTAAAAAAGAAGTGGCATGCTAATATTTCAAAATTTGATTCGAATCGACTTGGTAAGGTAGACGTGGATGCTCGTTGTCCCAAAATTTGAACGAACCGCTAAACACCCTGTGCTCGGTGGAATTTGCCCGAGCAAATAAATGGGAGACACGAAATTACCGGCCTATGTGGGACACGCATCAATTGGCCTGTCGTACATCGAGGGTAGGTTTGTAACTTCATCCAAGCACGCCCTCTCCTCGGCCAAAATGACAGGTGCCAAATAATTCATAAACCATGGGCGGCAAAACACCCTCTCCTCGGCCGAAATCGCTCGCGCCCACTATTTCAAAACATGCCCTCCTCGCCCGAAATCGCTGGCACCCACTATTTTGGAGAAGCAAAGTTACCCTACTATCCCCGACCCTCAAGACACAGACCCAAGCCCAGAAGCCAAAAGGCAGGGGTAGAACTGTAACTTCCCCCACATTTCAGCCAAATGCGTCCGTAAGACATGGTTTCCCCTCCCGATTCCCCATTCATACAACATGGGTGCCAAATCACCTTCTCCCCAGCCGCGGAACCTCAGCCCCTCCTCCATGGCGCACCCCACCGCACCAAATTCACCGCCGCCTGATACGTCTCTGTCGTATCTATAATTTTTTATTGTTTCATGCCAATATTATACAACTTTCACATATTTTGGGCAACTTTTTATATGATTTGTTGGACTAACCTATTGATCCAGTGCCCAGTGCCAGTTCCTGTTTGTTGCATGTTTTTCGTTTCGCAGAAAATCCATATCAAACGAAGTCCAAATGCAATAAAATTTTACGGAGAATTATTTTGGAATATTTGTGATTTTTGGGGGTTGGAATCATTAGAAGAGGGGGCCCACAGTGACCACAACCCACCAGGGCACGCCTGGGGGCCCAGGCGCGTCCAGGTGTCTTGTGCCCACCTCGTACATCGGTTGGAGCTCTACTTCGGGCGCAAGGAAGCTTATATCCGGAAAAAAATCGTGTTAAAATTTCAGCGCAATCGGAGTTACGGATCTACGGGAATATAATAATCGGTTTTCGGCCAGATCTGGGGAACGCGAAACAGAAGAGAACAGAGAGGGAGATCCAATCTCGGAGGGGCTCCTGCCCCTCCGCCGCCATGGAGGCCATGGACCAGAGGGGGAACTCTCCTCCCATCTAGGGGGGAGGCCAAGGAAGAAGAAGAAGGAGGGGGGCTCTCTCCCCCTCTCTCCCGGGGCCGCCGGAGTGCCGCCGGGGCAGGGATCATGATGGCGATCTACATCAACAATCTTGCTACCGTCAACACCAACTTTCTCCCCCTCTATGCAGCGGTGTAACACCTCTTCTCCCTGCTATAATCTCTACTTAAACATGGTGCTCAACTCCATATATTATTTCCCAATGATATTTGGCTATCCTATGATGTTTGTGTAGATCCATTTTGTCCTGTGGGTTAATCGTGATCTTGGTTGGTATGATTGTATATTTTATTTATGGTGCTGTCCTACGGTGCCCTCCGTCTTGCGCAAACATGAGGGACCCCCGCTGTAGGGTGTTGCAATATGTTCATGATTCGCTTATGGTGGGTTGCGAGAGTGACAGAAGCTTAAACCCGAGTAAGTGGGTTGTTGCGTATGGGATAAAGAGGACTTGATACTTAATGCTATGGTTGGGTTTCACGACCTTAATGATCTTTAGTAGTTGCGGATGCTTGCTAGGGGTCCAATCATAAGTGCATATGATCCAAGTAGAGAAAGTATGTTAGCTCATGCCACTCCCTCATATAAAATTACAAGAATGATTACCGGTACTTGTTATCGATTGCCTAGGGACAAATGACTTTCTTGTTGACAAAAGCTATCCACTTTTATTACCTTGCAATTTATTCGTAGTTTTATTCTCGCAAAGTACTCGTAGTTTTATTCTTGCAAAATAGTTTCATACTTGTTCTAGGTAAAGCAAACATCAAGTGTGCGTAGAGTTGTATCGGTGGTCGATAGAACTTATATTTGTTCTGCCTTTAGCTCCTTGTTGGGTTCGACACTCTTATTTATCGAAGAAGGCTACAAACGATCCCCTATACTTGTGGGTTATCACCGCCCTCCTCCCCAATGCCGGAGCCGCAGTCCGTTTGTCGTCGTGCACTGGGCCGTGTGCCTCCTACTCCGTGCTACCAGAGCTGCCTCGATGACAACCGCGTGAACCGTACCGGAGCCGATTCACCCGCGCCGTTGTGCACGGCACCGGAGTGGCTTCAACTTCGGACGCGTTCAGGGCCCCGGCGCAGCTTCCCCGTAGCCGTCGACCGTCGCGACATATCTGCTTTCCTGCCGCTGGGAGCCACCGCAATCGCGCCAGCCTCACCGACTCGGCAGCTGGAGCTGCCTACTTCACCGGGCTACAAGGTAGGTCGTACACTCATCTTAAATCACTTTATTTAGGCATCAGTTGCCTGAATTTTTATTCTGGGCCAGTCGATTCCCAATGGGAAGCAGCACCCCTCGAGGCGGCGGAGCTCCTAGGCTGCCGGTTGGCTGGGGCAGCAGTGCCTTGGTGTCTATCATAGGGGTGCGGGGGCGCAAGTTCGCCACGGAAGCAATGCTTAGGTGGCTATCGTAGAGTTGCATGGGTTGAAGGTACTGCCACCGCCGGATCTGGATGACGGCGAGTCTTTGTGGTTTGGCCTGGGGCGGCGTAACCACGGCAGTGCGGTGGGGCGGGGGCGGGGTTTTGGTCGGAGCTCTCGCGGCCAGGGACGCTGGAGGCAGGCTGCTCTGCCGGTGATCGCTGGCTCTTCGGGGAAGATTTTGAACAGTGTCAGCCGGGAGGCACAAGACGGCCATCCAGCCATCCGGCATAGATCGGACAGTACCAAAAAAATAAAGATCATGTGACCCCAATTTAGTTTTCAGTCATCAGACGTGTCATCAGTCTCATACCTTATTGTTGATCTCTTAGGGTATTTCTTCAGATCAGAGATATGTGTCATTCTTAACATTATGTGTTTTCTGCATCTTCAGCCACACCGTCTACCTTCTCACCACAGCTGATCCAACAAGGGAAGCATACACCAGAAGGGAGCTATAGTCCCCACTCAACAGTTCCCTGCCTCGAATGTGCGTGCCCGACATGGACAACCACAACAACCGCAGGGCCATCGACAAGTCAGCAGATGATGCTCACTCCTATGGATGGCGGCCAGATAGGTTGTACCCTCATCTTACTTGTGTGCAACATTTATGGCTTCGTTATTCATCTAAGCAAGGAAAATAGATTATCACATGTCACTGTATATTCATGCTGATCTCTTAAGAGTCTTGTTCAGGAGTTAACGTTGTTCCATAGTTCAGATAAGAGACTTGTTCAGGTGTTAACACTGTTCCATACTTATCATCCATCAGCGAATGCTATCCCACAGGCTGGTGATTATAACACTTCTAATATTACCTATGTTGTTGTTCTTTAATACTTTTGTGTGCCATCTAGTTAATCTCGAGTACAAACAATACATATTCTGTAGCTTTCATCTGTGTTCTCCCTTTAGTTTTTGAGACTTGTTGCTGCTAGTTAAGTCCAGTACTACTATTTATGTCGTCTCCTACAGGCACTCATTACATAATCTAACTACTAGTTGTCTTCCATGCATGTCAGATATAATTGCACACACTGATATATCCACAAGAACCTCGCGGAGCAATGTAACGGCCAACAAACTTGACGTTAATGATACCCAATATGATGGAACAGTTAAAGGCAGTTCTTCAGAAGACTTGCAGAAAGATGATGAATCCTATTCACCCCACAAGGTCCTTGCTCTAACTTGGCCCGTGATATGGGTACATCATGCATATAATGTCCTAGAGTGCATCTACTCTGTTGCAATGCCATGTGCTTAGCCTGCTGATCATGCATGTAAATATGTCATGCCTTCCTGTTTTTCAGTACCTATTCCATTCATGATAACATGTTTTCAAATTCAAGTACTGTCATTCTACTCTATCGCAATGCCATCTGCTTAGTCTGGACATCATGCTTTTAATATCTTATGCATTGTTATTCATCAGTATGTGCTCCATCCGTGTACCATACCATGTTTTTTTACATTGAAGTGTTCTTCTACTGGTCTGTTGCAATGCTATCTTAGTTCCCCAATCATACACGCATATGTTGCCTTCATGTTTTTCTGTACCTATTCAGCTATCATACAGTTTTACATTCAACTAGTGTTTTTTTACTCTGTTGTCCTGTCGTATCACTAGCTCTTACATCATACTCCCTCCATTCGGATTACATGTCGCAGAAATGGATAAAAATGGATGTATCTAGAACTGAAATATGCCTAGACACATCCATTTATTTCCGGATGGAGGGAATACATGTCAATATGTCAAGCCTTTCTATTCTTCAGTACCTATTCCATCTCTCTGTCGTAGTATGTTTTATAATTGAAGCACCATTCTTCTATATAAGGCATTCAAGGGGAAGACGGCTATGTTAGAATCTGAAGGGCTACAAATAAGGTCTTTGCAAAAGATCCAAACGCCAGGAGGTAATAAACCAACTCCAATGTTCATAGATACTGCTCCAGCACAGAGAAACCCAACTCCTCCTGATTATCAGCAGATTCCAGTGGCCAGAGAACTAGTCCTCTCCAGGCCGGCAAAAATATGTCAACTCCATTCTAAGAAGCGTGTGCATATACTCGCATCATGAAATTTTATAGCATTCAGATCATATTTTATACATGTTTCTTACCCATCTCTCTTTTAGAAAACTAGCTTAAAGGATAGAAGACTTGCTATACTGGGATTGTGTTTTAGGAAAGTATCTTGCGGGAATTCTCTATGCTCCAATGCTGATGTAAGTACCTGTTGTATATCACTATATTTTTACATCAACATGTATTTTGTTAATCGGCATGAATCCAACCTTTATCTGATCTAAATTTACTTGTAGCAAAATGTATAATTAAAGGCAACAATGTTGATTTTTGTAAGGAAAAATGCCTGGTAGTTTTTCATACTGAGCTGCATGAGTGTACTATCTCATATCATGCACATTACTAAATTGTAGTGCTGTGGTCTGGTTGCCCAATCATTCATGGTGTCAATGTTGCTTTCCTATTATCTTACCTGGCTGATGATAGTCGTGCATATTGTGTTAATTTGGTGTAGCCTGGTGTTGTTTGGTTGCCCAAATGTTCATTGTGTCAATGTTGCTTTCCTATTATGTGACCTGGCCAATGATAGCAATGCTAGTGTGTTAATTTGGGGCAGGCTGCTGAAGATAAGAAGACAAACTTTGAAAACAGCAAGGCAGCCCCATTGTTTCTTTCCAATAAATCTAGGGCAGGTAATATGGCAATAACTCTTGATTAATCTGTTCGGTTCCCCTCCTAATTTATGTTATGATGCAGTGGTCGAGACACTCTCCACTATCAATAATACAAGCCTGCCAAAATCGCCATCTGAATCTGTTCAGTTTCCTCTGTCTCGAATCCAACAAAAAAATGTATGCTTGTGAACCAATTACCGGCTGAAGCAATGATGGAAATCATGGAGGAATCAGAGGTACACATTCTTGCGCAACAACAACTGATCAATGTTTTCAGAGACAGCGTAGCAAAGAAGGAAGAACTTGCTCACATGCTTATGGGCGTCATCCGCGCCGAGGTTGCAGATTGTGAGTTTGTAGATCGTTAAGTTCTGTTCATTTATTTGCACTGGCATCAATCTTTGATTGCCCAGTGGATGTAATTTCCTGTAATATATGCTGGATGTGCTACGTTTCCCCACTAAGCCGTACATTTCCTTAGCGCGCCTCGCATTCCAGCTAACTGGTAAGCCAAAAAAGCCGTGAAATTAATAGCTAGCACGAACCGTCCTGGGCCCTTTGTGAAACATAGCGACTCACTGCCTTAATGAGGCCCCTAATGGGCTCAAATGGGCCAAAATTCTCTTCGGGCTTTGATTTATCGGTTTTTGTCCTGTTCATAAATGCTCGTAATGGGCTCAAATTATAATTGGGCCTCCAAACAGGTTTGAACTTTAGTGGGCCCAATAAGTTGATGGTCCGTAATAAGGCCGAAAGCTCTATTGGGCCGCTATAATTGAAACGAGCCAACAATTAATGCTTGGCCCAGTATCTCTCGGGTCGTTAACAGGCCGGAATCGAAGCAGGCAATACGTGGGCCCATTCGATTTCACGGGCCGTTAACAGGCCGATAATAAGGTCGAGCTGTATATGGCCCAACTATATTGTGGACCTTTAGCAGGCCGGAAGAGACAGCGGGCTGGTATTGGACCATGAAGAGCATGGGCCTCTAAGAGACCAAAAGTCAGGATAGACTGTATAAGGCCCAACTGTGTTGTGGGCCTTTAGCAGGCCGAAAGCGAAACATGGTTGTTATTGGACCATCAAGAGCATGGGCCGTCAAGGGGCCAAAACTCATGTCGGACTGCATATGGCCCAACTCCTTTATGGGCCGTTAACAGGCTGAAAGACACACCGGGCTGGAAATTGGCCCAACACTTAAATGGGTCGCTAAAAGGCCGAAAGACGTACATCCTGAAAATTGGCCCATCCCTTGGATGGGCTGTTAACAGGCCGAAAGCTCTATTGGGCCGTTATAATTGAAACGAGCCAGCAGTTAATGCTTGGCCGAGTTACCTATCGGGTCGTTAACAGGCTGAAATCGAAGAGGACCATAAGTGGGCCCATTTAATTTCACGGGTCGTTAACATGCCGATACTAAGGTCAGGCTGTATATGGCCCAACTGTGTTGTGGGCCTTTAGCACGCTGAAAGAGACAACGGGCTGGTATTGGACCATGAAGAGCATGGGTCACTAAGAGGCCAAAAGTCAAGTCGGACTGTATATGGCCCAGCTGTGTTGTTGGCCTTTAGCAGGCCGAAAGAGAAACCGGGCTGGTATTGGACCATGAAGAGCATGGGCCATTAAGAGGCCAAAACTCAGGTCTGACTATAAATGGCCCAACTCATGTATGGGCCGTTAACATGCTGAATGACACACCGGGCTGGAAATTAGCCCAACACTTGAATGGTTCGCTAAAAGGCCAAAAGACGTACATCCTTAAAATTGGACCATCCCTGGAATGGGCTATTAACAGGTCAAAATTACGTCAGTCCGATATTGAGCCCAAATATATAGCGGGCTGTTAACGGGCTCGAATTGACGATGGGCTGCAATGGTGTCAAATAGTTAACGGGCCATTGACGGCCCGTATTGGCACATATCGTATGGGCCGTGGGCCTAAATGGACCAGACAGAAGTAGGCCTATATGGGCCGGCCTGCTAATTTTGACTGGGCCAGGCTCTTTTACCTAAATGGGCCACTGTTGGGCCTTGCCACGTGTCAACGTATCATAGGCGCCTCCCTTGCAATAAGTGGATGACATCTGTCCCAACGTTGAGCCGACACGTGGATCCTCCGGCAAATGAGAATTTTACAGGTGGAAAATCCCCATTGGTCCTGGCTGTTAACGGGTTATTGGATCCAAACCGGAACCCGATAGCTTAACGGCGACCCGTTACGGTGGGTGCCACGTGTCGGTTGCCCTTGACGAAAGCACTTCCATGATGCACGATTTATCGTCATGGAAGTGGACACTTCCGTGATGATAATTTCAGTATTGTCATGGAACACTTCTACGACAGCGCAGGTATGACTATCTTGATTCTGTCATAAAATTGTCATGGATGTACATACATTACAGAAAACGTGAACTACTGTGACAAACACGTATCATCACGGAAGTGTATTTTTTTTGTAGTGAAGCCTATGAATACGGGCGGAGGCGGGAGCGCAGAACAATACCCACGATGCTCTGGCGACCCAAGCCAGACGAATGGCATCATACAGAGCACAAGGAGCAAGGATCCAGTTGATGCTACGTCTAAGGATGGAGCTGCGAAGCCCATGGGCGGTGCGACGACCTCCAAAGACACCCCAGCGGCATCCAAGACTCCCACATCGACGCACACGCCGCGCCCATCTCAGGTCATGCGTGACGAGCAACGCCAAGACATCGGTGGCTCTAGACACCGTCCTCACGGCAAGACCACTGTGCATCATTCCCAGGATGTGCAGGGCTAACATGCACGCCAGCATGCCACGACAGCAGGACCGAGATGGAGCTCCTTCTAACTCTGTTAGGAGTAAGAACACCTCTCGCTCTTCGCACTGTTCCATGCCAGCTACATCGGGAGAAGCCCTGGCATGAGCATAGTTGCTCTTAGACTTTCTTCCTGCCGCGGAGAAGATTGAGGAGTGGAGAGCTGCTATCCAGAGTGCCATCGGCTTTGCCAACAGCGACAAGCCGCAGCAGGCGGGGCCCTTAGAGCGGCAGCCCACTGCTCCGGTGCGTGCTGCTGGCGAGCGGACTGGAGGTGGTGCACCCATGGTGCAATCCCCTCCATGACAACAACAACAACTGTGGCAGAGCCAGTGGGTTGATGCCTTTGACGACATGTCCATGGCATCGTCCGATCTGCGAGCTCACCGCGATCAGCACCAAGTTCTAAAGGAACGGCGCATTGAAGATGCTCGAACCACCATCGAGCGGCGCCGGGAAGCACGCTGTCAGTCTGACGTGCGTGCAAAACTAGTTGTTGATGAGCCTGTGCTGGGGTATCCTGGGTGCTTGCCTTACGAGGTAGGTTGCCCAGCATTTGCCCGCGTGCTGCGGCAAGTCCAATGGCCCTCTTCCCGGAGCTTCAAACCAGAAGTGCTAGAGAAGTATGATGGCAAGATACACCCGTCGGAGTTCCTAGGCATCTACACCATCATGGTGCAAGCTATTGGGGGGTGTGATGACAAGATCCTCACCAACTACTTTCCGTTGGTGCTCAAGTCCAATGTCAGATCGTGGTTGTTGAACTTGCCGGAGAACTCCATCTCTTCTTGGTCGGAGTTGTGCCATATGTTCGTTGGTGCTTTCACTGGGGGCCACAAGGTTCCCAGTCAGCCCAGCGATCTACATGTGCTACCGCAGAGAGATGGCGAGTCTCTTCGCAAGTATATTCAGAGATTTAGTCATGTGCAATGCAATATCCCCGACATCCATCCTGCTGTTGTGATTGGTGCATTTCACATAAATGTGCGCAATCACAAAATATGGGAGGAGATGGCCATGAACAAGGTGAGGGACATCGCCGAGCTTTACACTCTGGCCGACAAGTGTGCACACGCCAAAGAAGGGAGGAGAATCCCTGGGGAAGATCACTACAAAAAAAGACACATCTGTGACATTATGGCCCAAACGATTTTTTTCCTGTCATGGTTATGACACCTCTATGATGATAATTGTGACAAAAACATGTATCATCATAGATGTGGTGGGCTTCTACTTCTATGACAAAAAATCATGACAGAAAATGGGCTTTTCGTCCTGGGCAGGCCGGGGACGCACCTGCATGACATTCTTTGGGCCGTCCATGACATAAAAAAATGTGGTAGAAGTGAGGGCGAGGAAATTTTCGCGGAGTTCCCGGTTACGGTGGGTGGTCGGGGCCGAGCGATGCAGTGTGGTTTGCATGTTTCTCTCGTATGCGCGTGTGCGAGGCTTGCTCGCTAACTAAAACCGAGTGAGGCATTCGCTTACTGAACCCGAGCGATCGCAGTGCTACATACTCAAGCCGAGCGATCGATCCCTTCTTCGCTGCTAACTGAACCCGATTGATTCCTTCGCTGCTAACTGAACCCGATCGATTCCTACGCTGGTGCTGCTAACTGAACCCAAGCGATTGATCACTGCAGCTGCTTGCTAAAGCCAATCGAGCCCCCGTGCAAGACGTAGCCAGCCAGTGTTGGGTTGCCTCTCGATGAACAGTGACTGTTGCTGCTGCGCGCGCGATACATAGAACGGTCGGGACGTGGTGACCTAGCGGCCGGTTGGTTGGCTGTGGATGAATAGTTCCTATTGGTTCTGCTGCCCACTCGTATGTATGCCCTACACCCCTGCCAGTAGGGGTTGGATGAACAGGACCCTTGGTAGTTGGTGGTTGCCGCTGGATGAACATGACCCCGATCGAGGAGGCCACCACACCCCAGCCGGTTGGGGTGGATGAAGAGGACCCCGTGGAGGTGATTGCTTGTATCTGCGTTGGTATTTCCCCGAAGAGGAGAGGATGATGTAGCACAACAACGGTAAGTATTTCCCTCAGTTATGAAACCAAGGTTATCAATCCAGTAGGAGAACCAAGCAACACTATGTAAACGGCACCTGCACACAAAGAACAAATACTTGCTACCCAACGCGTAAGAGGGGTTGTCAATCCCTCCACGGTAAAAAGATAGATAAAAGTGTATGAGATTGGATAAATAGATCTAGCAAAAACACGAAATAAAATAAGTAAAGGAAAAGTGCAGCAAGGTATTTTTGGGTTTTTGGAATAATAGATCTGAAAACAATATGATAAAAGATAGACCCGGGGGCCGTAGATTTCACTAGTGGCTTCTCTCGAGAAAATAACATACGGTGGGTAAACAAATTACTGTTGGGCAATTGATAGAAGAGCAAATAATTATGACAATATTCAAGGCAATGATCATGTATATAGGCATCACGTCCAAGATTAGTAGACCGACTCCTGCATGCATCTACTACTATTACTCCACACATCGATCGCTATCCAACATGCATCTAGTGTATTAAGTTCATGGAGAAACGGAGTAATGCAATAAGAACGATGACATGATGTAGACAAGATCTATTCATGTAGGAATAGACCCCATCCTTTTATCCTTAATAGCAACAATACATGCGTGACTCGCTACCCCTTCTGTCACTGGGTGAGAACACCGCAAGATCGAACCCATCACGAAGCACCTCTTGCCATTGCAAGAAAAATCAATCTAGTTGGCCAAACCAAACCAAAGTTTCGGAGAAGAAATATGAGGCTATAACAATCATGCATATAAGAGATCAAAGAAAAATCAAATAATATTCATAGATAGATCTGATCATAAACTCGCACTTCATCGGATCCCAACAAACACACCACAAAAAGTCATTACATCAAATAGATCTCCAAGAACAACAAGGAGAACATTGTATTGAGAATCAAAAAGAGAGAAGAAGCCATCTAGCTATTGCCTACAGACCCGTAGGTCTATGGTGAACTACTCACGCATCATCGGAGGAGCACCAATGAGGATGATGAACCCCTCCGTGATCGTGTTCCCCTCCGGCAAGGTGCCGGAATAGGGCTCTAGATTGGATCTCGTGGTTCTGGAACTTGCGACAGCTCGAATTGTGTTTCGACGACTCCCCTAGGGTTTTTGGAATATTTGGGTATTTATAGAGCTGAGAGGTGGTGGAAAGGACCTCCGTGGGCTCCACCACCCATCAGGGTGCCCCAGGAGCCTCTGGCGTGCCCAGGTGGGTGGTGGGCCCACGGGCCTTCCCTCATGCAATTCCTTGGCTCCCAAGTTGTCTTCTGGGCTGAAAAAAATCTCCAAAAAGTTTTGCTGTGTTTGGACTCTGTTTGATATGGATATTCCGCGAAGTAAAAAACAAGGAAAAAACAGCAACTGGCACCCGACACTATGTCAATAGGTTAGTCCCAAAAAATGATATAAAGTTGCTATAAAATGAATATAAAACATCCAAGAACAATAATATAACAGCATGGAGCAATCAAAAAATTATAGATACGTTGGAGACGTATCAGCATCCCCAAGCTTAATTCCTGCTCGTCCTCGAGTAGGTAAATTAAAAAAAAGAATTTTTGATGTGGAATGCTGCCTAACATGTTCATCACATATTCTTTTCGTTTGTAGCATGGACATTTGGAATTTTAGATGGTTCAAAGTAATAGTCTATAATTGACATGAAGACCTCAATACTCAAGCATATCAACAAGCAACCATGTCTTTCAAAATATCAACACTAAAGAAAGTTATCCCTAACCCCTCATGCTCAATCATTGATCCATTCATGAAACACACTCGAATATTAGCTACATCCAATGCACAAGTATGATCATAGTGCTCCCTAGTTGGTGCTTTATAAGAGAAGATGGAGGCTCAAATAAAAATAATAATTGCATAAATTAAATAGATAGGCCCTTCACAGAGGGAAGCAGAGATTTGTAGAGGTGCCAGAGCTCAAAGCTTAAATTGAGAGATAAAATATTTTGAGAGGCATGCTTTTCCCGTCAACGAAAACGACCGAGTAATTCCCAATACTATCCATGCTAGATACATCATAGGCGGTTCCCAAACATAAAATAAAGTTTATTCCTTTTTCCACCATTCTTTCACAATCCATGGCTAGCCGTATCCATGGGTGCCTTCCATACCAACATATTCCTAGGAATTTATTATTTGACAACATAAAGTAAATTTCTTTTTCATTTCGAGACTAGGCATCCCTATTACCACCACACTCTCGTGCAATGACAAGTGAATAAACACTCATCTTGAGAATAACACATCTAGCATGGAAAAATATTGGCCACCCCCTGCCGCTTCATGAGCGGTACGACCACACAGAAAGGAAATTCATTTTGAAAATTAGAGTTGGCACATACAAATTTACTTAGAACGGCACGGAAATACCGCATATAGGTAGGTATGGTGGACTCATATGGCATAACTTGGTTTAAGTATTTTGGATGCACAAGTAGTATTCCCACTTAGTACAAGGAAAGGCTAGCAAATAGATTGTGAAGCAACCAACCAAGAAACAAAAATTCTCATAAACGAACATTAAGCATAATTAACACCAAATAATGCACCACAAGTAGGATGTAATTTCATTGCAAAATTATTGACTTTCGTTCTTGCATAGGGAATCACAAACCTTAACACCAATATTCTTACTAAAGCATAATTACTCACCAACATGGCTTACATATTACTATCATCATATCTCAAAACTATTACAAAGAATTAAGTTTATTTTATCCAATGATCTTCATGAAAGTTTTTATTATATCCCTCTTGAATATCTATCACTTTGGGACTAATTTCATATATTACCATTGCTTTTAACAAGCTCTCAAATAAATTTAAGTGAAGAACATGAGCATAAAAAATTTTGTCTCTCAAAATAATATAAGTGAAGCATGAGAACATATTTCTTCAAAATATAAAGCACCATCGTGCTCAAAAAGATATAAGTGAAGCACTAGAGCAATTCCATAGCTCAAAAAATTTAAGTGAAGCACATAGAGCAATTCTAACAAATCATAGCATAATTATGGCTCTCTCAAATAGGTGTGTCCAGCAAGGATGATTGCGACAAACTAAAAAGCAAAACAAGCAAAGACTCATATAATACAAGACGCTCCAAGCAAAACTCATGATATGTGACGAATAAAAATATAGCTCCAAGTAAAATTACCGTTGGTTGTTAGAAGAAAGAGGGGATGACTTCCGGGGCATCCCCAAGCTTAGTTCCTTGGTTCTCCTTGAATATTATCTTGGGGTGACATGGTCATCCCCAAGCTTAGGCTCTTTTCACTCCTTATTCCTTCATCCATCGAGATCTCACCCAAAACTTGAAAACTTCAATCACACAAAACTTAACAAAACCTTTGTGAGATCCGTTAGTATAAGAAAACCAATCTTTGCTTTAAGTACTATTGAAAACCCATTCATATTTTGTTATTGCATTATACCTACTGTATTCCAACTTTAGCATGGCTTATACCCCCCCCCCCCGATACAGTCCATAGATTCATCAAAATAAGCACACAATGCAACGAAAACAGAATCTGTAAAAAATAGAACAGTCTGTAAAGACTTGAATTTTACTCATAGTTCTGTAACTCCAAAATTCTGAAAAATTAGGACAACATAGGAAATTTGTATATCAATCTTGTGTAAAATATTCAGAATTTTTTGTTGCTTCTATGAATTTTAACAATTCTGTTACTGGACGCAAAAGTTTCTGTTTTTCAACAAGATCAAATCAACTATCACCCAAAGCTATCCTAAAGGCTTAACTTGAAACAAACACTAATTAAAACATAAAAAACAAAATCATAACAGTAGCATAATTGTTTGAACACAAATAAAAAGAAAAAAGAAAAAATAAATTTTATTCATTGGGTTGCCTCCCAACAAGCGCTATCGTTTTATGCCCCTAGCTAGGCATTGATAATTTTGATGATGCTCGCATGAAAGACAAGAATTGAAACACAAAGAGAGCATCATAATACATGTGACAAACACATTTAAGTCTAACATACTTCTAATGCATAGGGATTTTATAATCAAACAAATTATCAAGACAAAAAATATATAGCATATGCAAGCAAGAAGAAAGAAACAATAGCAATCTCAACATAACGAGAGGTAAATTAGTAACATGATAATTTCTACAACCATATTTTCCTCTCTCATAATAATTACATGTAGGATCATAATCAAATTCAACAATATAGCTATCATATAAAATTTTCTCTTCATGATCCACATGCATAAAAGTTCTATAATCTTCCAAGATAGTGGGATTAACATCAACTAAAGTCATGACCTCTCCAAACCCACTTTCATAAAAAAATTCATAAGATTGAACACTCTCCAAATATGTGGGATTAATTTTACGACAAGTTGATGCTCTTCCAAACCCACTTTCAATATTATTGCAAACATATTCATCATGAGGCTTAAATAAATTTTCAAGATCATAAGAAGAATCACCCCAATCATGATCATTGCAATAAGTAGTGGACATATCAAAATTAGCATCCCCAAACTTGGGGTTTTGCATATTATTAGCACAATTGACATTAATAGAATTTATAATAACATCATTGCAATCATGCTTTTCATTCATGGAGCTATCATGAATCACTTCATAAATTTCTTCATCACAATTTTCAGATTCATGAATCTCAAGCAAAACTTCATAAAGATAATCTAGTGCACTCAACTCACTAGCAATTGGTTCATTATGATTGGATCTTAGCAAGTGGATGGGGATCCATATCAATAGAGTTTTAGCAAGCAAAGATGCAAGCATATAGAAGGCACATGGCAACACAAGCAAAGATAGCAAACAAGATCGCAAGCAAACAAAAGATCGAACGAGAAAAAGGCAAAAAAAGAAGGCAAATATTTTTGGTGCTTTTGCAAAATCGTTTTAGAAGTGGGGGAGATGAAAATGAGAGGCAAATGGCAAATAATATAAATTGCAAGGAGATGAGGTTTGTGATTAGGAACCCGATAGATGTTGATGATGTCTCCCCGGCAACGGCGCCAGAGATTCTTCCTGATTGCTTGTATCTGCGTTGGTATTTCCCCAAAGAGGAGAGGATGATACAGCACAACAATGGTAAGTATTTCCCTCAGTTATGAAACCAAGGTTATCAATCCAGTAGGAGAACCAAGCAACACTATGTAAACGGTACCTGCACACAAAGAAAAACTTGCAACCCAACGCGTAAGAGGGGTTGTCAATCCCTCCATGGTAAAAAGATAGATAAAATTGTATGAGATTGGATAAATAGATCTAGCAAAAACACGAAATAAAATAAGTAAAGAAAAAGTGCAGCAAGGTATTTTTGGGTTTTTGAAATAATAGATCTGAAAACAATATTATAAAAGATAGACCCGGGGGCCGTAGATTTCACTAGTGGCTTCTCTCGAGAAAATAGCATACGGTGGGTAAAAAAATTACTGTTGGGCAATTGATAGAAGAGAAAATAATTATGACGATATCCAAGGCAATGATCATGTATATAGGCATCATGTCCAAGATTAGTAGACCGACTCCTGCTTCATCTACTCCTATTACTCCACACATCGACCGCTATCGAGCATGCATCTAGTGTATTAAGTTCATGGAGAAACGGAGCAATGCAATAAGAACGATGACACGATGTAGACAAGATCTATTCATGTAGGAATAGACCCCATCTTTTCATCCTTAATAGCAATGATACATGCATGCCTCGCTACCCCTTCTTTCACTGGGTGAGAACACCGCAAGATCGAACCCTACACAAAGCACCTCTTCCCATTGCAAGAAAAATCAATCTAGTTGTCCAAACCAAACCAAAGTTCGGGCGAAGAAATACAAGGCTATAAAAATCATGCATATAAGAGATCAAAGAAAACTCAAATAATATTCATAGATAGATCTGATCATAAACTCGCACTTCATCGGATCCCAACAAACACACCGCAAAAAGTCATTACATCAAATAGATCTCCAAGAACAACGAGGAGAACATTGTATTGAGAATCAAAAAGAGACAAGAAGCCGTCTAGCTACTACCTACAGACCCATAGGTCTATGGTGAACTACTTACGCATCATCGGAGGAGCACCAATGAGGATGATGAACCCCTCCGTGATCATGTTCCCCTCCGGCAAGGTGCCGGAATAGGGCTCTAGATTGGATCTCGTGGTTCTGGAACTTGCGGCGGCTGGAATTGTGTTTCGACGACTCCCCTAGGGTTTCTAGAATATTTGGATATTTATAGAGCTGAGAGGCGGTGGAAAGGACCTCCATGGGCCCCACCACCCATCAGGGCGCCAGGAGCCTCTGGCGCACCCAGGCGGGTGGTGGGCCCCACGAGCCTTCCCTCTTGCACTTCTTTGGCTCCCAAGTTGTCTTCTGGGCTGGAAAAAATCTCTAAAAAGTTTCGTTGCGTTTGGACTTTGTTTGATATGGATATTCTGCGAAGTAAAAAAAAGGAAAAAACAGCAACTAGCACTGGGCACTATGTCAATAGGTTAGTCCCAAAAAATGATATGAAGTTGCTATAAAATGAATATAAAACATCCAAGAATGATAATATAACAGCATGGAACAATAAAAAATTATAGATACGTTGGAGACGTATCAGGAAGCTGGATGAAAAGTAGCCGGTGGAGGCTGGAGGAAGTCGACGGTGGATGAACAGTAGCCTGTGGAGGCTGGAGCGAGGCAGTAGACGGTGGATGAACAGTAGCCCGTGGAGTCTCGTTTTGCGGTACGCCACACCCTTCCCGATGAACAGGACCCTGTTTTGACCGTGGGCACTCGAACAGAAGTCCATTTCCTCCGTTTTGCGGTACGCCAGACCCCTCCTGATCAATAGGACCCTATGTCGACCGTAGGCACTCGAACAGAAGTCTGTTTCCTCCGTTTTGCGGTATGTCAGACTCCTTTCGATGAATAGGACCCTGTTTTGACCGCAGGCGATTGGCGACAAGTTTGTTTCCTCCGTTTTGCAATATGCCAGATCCTGTTTCGGTTGTTCCGTCCAAGCCGATTGGCTCCCGATGAACAGGACGCATTCCGTTGCCTCCCGATGAACACGATGTTGTTTCTCCGTTCCGACCCAGCCGGTTGGCTACCGATGAATAGGACGATGTTGTTGTCGTCCGTTGCCTCTCCATGTACACGAGCACTGGCCTTACGTATGCGCAAATACGCGTTCGAGACCCTGGCCGTACGTACGTACGTGCCCGTATTTTTATAGCGTGGATGTACATACGTGTACTCGATTTAGACGGGACTGCATGGACTGCTACGTAGGGGACTGTACTATGACACGTGCCGCTGCTTACTCGGCCACGGTTCATCCTTGCAAAGACACCGATCAACCAGTATGTACGTACATGTTCACGACCAGACAGACAATGCTACGTATGCTTCGACCGGGTGGGTCCCCGTCGTCAGGGAGGGTAAGGAGGCACTTCTTTGCTGGTGGGTCCCAGCTGTGGGGGGAGGAATCATTTTTTTTCATGTAATATGGAGGCACTTCCTTGTGTCCGAAGATGTAGCTGGTGGGTCCAGCTGTCAGCGTCACCGCTATAGTCCTCTTCCGATGGTTGTTATTCGTTGACCACGTTGACCACGCCGCACCGAGAGCACCAAGGTGATGGACAATGACGAGGCCTAGGAAGGGAATGACCTGGAGCTGGGGAAGACTCGGTAGTGGTTGCCCACATGGAGGGGAGTATGAGGGTTGACTGGTTCAGCTACAGTGTGAGGTTGCCATCGCTGGAAAATAACAGGGGGTATGGGTGAGTAAAGTGAAGGCCTGGCCAGCGGTGGGAGTAGGTGGGGCGGTGAGGCCGCGCGGCAACACAGCCGGCCATAGGAGGCAGGAGCAGGCGGTACGGCTAGCGCTTGTTTGGGCCGCTGGAGCAAGAAGATCAGAGGTTAAAGAAGCAGCATGGCCGTTAGATTAACATCCAATGCTCGGTGCTGTTAGAATCGTTTGTTGACTAAGTTGACAAAGCCCTGCGTATGCGTCACCTTAGTAGGCCCACAAGTCAGCCACCAAATCTGGTGGGTCCCAGCTAGCAGCGGGAGGAATCATTTTTCTTGCGCGTAATAAAGAGGCATTTCCTTGCGTGTGAAGATGTAGCTGGTGGGTCTCAGCTGTCAGGTGGAGGAAACTTTTTTCCCGCATAATAAGGAGGCACTTCCTTGCGTGTGAAGATGTATTTGGTGGGTCCCAACTGCCAGGAGGAGCAATCATTTTTGTTCGTGTAATATGGAGGCACTTGCTTGTGTGCGTCCATGGACCATGTGGGTCCCTACTGTCAGCCTATCCACTTACATCCCTCTGCCGATGGTTGTCGTTTTTTGACCACGTTGACCACGCCGCACCGAGAGCATCAATGCGGTGGACGACGACAGGGCTCAGGAAGGGAATGACCCGGAGCCAGCGAAGCCACAATAGTGGATGCCCACGCTGAGGGGAGTACGAGGGTTGTGACTGGTTCGGCTGCGGGGTGAGGTTGGCATCGCTGAAAAATAATAGGAGGTGCAGGTGGGTAGAGGGATGGCCTAGCCAGCGGTGGGAGTAGGGTGGACCGGTGAGGCCTGCGCGGCAGCACAGCCGGCCACGGGAGGAGGGAGTAGGCATTTCCGCCGACGCTGGTTTGGGCAGCTGGAGCAGGAAGATCAGAGATTGAAGAAGCGGGATGGCCGTTGGATGGACATCCAATAGTCAATGCTCTCGTGTGTTGACTAAGTTGACACAGCCTTGCATACACATCAACCTTTTTTTAGGAAAGCATACGCGTCAACCTAGTAGGCCCACAAATCAGCCTCAAAGATGTGGAAAACAACATACAACCCATCTGCCATTATTTCTAATAATTTACAGCCCATTTGCTAATTCTTAAGGATTTTTTTGGAGCCCATATTCTTTTTGTTAGCATTATAGCCCACATTGTGGCCACGGTTAAAAACTTCAACAATTTTTTTCATATTTCGGTGCGGTCCGAATTGTTTTTAATCCCAAAATTTTGAGGCACATTCAAACGGATTTGGAAAATAAATTTATATAAATTTAAAATCCAAACAATTTCCCCCGCATAAAAATCAATGAAATTTAAAATCTTAAAATGCAAAAAAAAATTGAAACTAATTGCTGGTTTGCTGTGTTGTAAATATGTATAGCTCATTTCTGATTACTGTTAGCTCATTTTCTGGGCAAACCAAATGCATCCCTCCTCGTCTGAACGATTTGCATCCCAGTAGGGATGACAAAAGCAAGTAGGCCTCAATTGGGTATTCTGCAAAACAAAACAAACTAGGCTAGCCATTTTCAGAAAGAAAAAAAAACCGGCCTGGTCTTGTGGTAAACATAAAATTAAAGGCTGGCTAGACTGGCCAGAGTGCCCCGCACAACCCAGTTGATACCCTGCTCCATCTAAAAAACAAAAGGAGTTGGGCGAGCTGCTGGGTCCCTGCTGTCAGCCATTCTTTGTGCAATTCTCTTGTTTATTGACTATGTTGACAATGGCGTGGCACCCAGATGTCAGGAATCCATTAGGAGGAACCATTATTTTTGGCTGGAAATAAGGAGGCACTCGCTTGCATACTGCCATGACACTGGTGGGTCCTTGCTATCATCCTCCACGTACAATCATCTCCTGATTCCTCTCGGTTTTTGACCATGTTGACAATGCCAGAAGGTGGCGCCGCGGCAAGCTAACTAAGGTGAAGGACGATGGCGAGGCCTTGGACGGGAATGAAAAGGAGTAGTGGAAGATGTAGCAGCGTGGTCGGAAGTGGAGGGGAGTACGAGTGTTGGTGCGGGGTGGTGATGCCGTCACCGGAGAATAACAGGAAGTGGGTGGGGGTGTAGAGGGATGGCCTAGCACCAGTTAGGGTATGGTGGGACATCGATGCGTGTGCGGCTGCGCTGTAAGCCGCGGAAGGCAGGAGCCAACGATCCCACTGGCGCGGGTTTGGTTTGAGCGGATGGAGCTTGTAGGAAGAAGATAAGAGATTGAAAAAGCACGATAGCCATTGGATTGACATCCAATGGCTTATGCTGCCAGAATCGTTTATTGACTAGGTTTTTTTTTGCGGGAAAGTTTGTCGACTAAGTTGATGAAGCCTTGTGTATGCGTCAACCTAGTAGGCCCACAAGTCAGCCTCTAAATCTATGGCAGACAAATACAACCCATTCCAAACGTTCACACGGAAAGTTCAACATTCAGAGCAAAGTAACGGGTCTGATCCAGAGATAGAGTGCTGAACTTCCACGTTGAGGACCATCATAGCCAACTTAACTATCTACTCCCACTAATACTCTAGTGTATAAGTACTAACTTACTCTTAGCTAACTAGACGATGTCAGCCGCAATCTGCGGTACACGCTAAACGCCAGCACCGACGTCCTCCTCCTCGCCTCGGACTTGCTAGAGGTGAGATAGGGCGCTCTGCTCGCGATTCAGAGCGGCGGTCCGTTGCCCCTCCATGCCCCACTGGCGGTGCATATCGGTGATATGTTGCTCCTCCGCCAGGCGTTCACACTCCAACAAGTCCTCATACTCCGCATTGCCATCTAAAGACTGATAGAATACCTCCTCCCTCCGCCTGCCTTCCCGTGAAAAACCGAACACTCGCTCCAGCGGTGAGCGCCTCTGGCATTGCCTATTGTGGACAGGTGGGGGCATGATAGACATGGAGAGAGTGATGGCAAGTGGCGAGCGACGTCGGGCCGGTGGGGGCTTGTGAGGATAGGGCGAGTTGGGTGATGGTGCCACCAGAGAACGCCGGGAACCAGTAATTATAGGCAGAAGGTAGGTGAACCAGCATGTCACAGGAAATGCGACGGTCATCGATATTCAACGCATAAGCAGGCATGGCTTAGCATGCCAGCTTGGCGTGGAAAACTGAAATTAGGGTTGTGTCGTCCCGTCCTGTCTCGTTAGTGGTGCGTCCCATCCGTGCTGGGTCACACATCGGCATGACGGTCAAACGAGTGCACTCGATTCATCCAGATGAGGTACGTGTGTGATCCGCTGGTTATTCGTGTAGGATCGAGTCGGTCAGATAGTGTACGTGTAGGATCGCAATAGCTGATGAACATTCGCTGGGAGATAGGCATTTGCGAATGTTTTTGCTGGCAGTTTCTTGAGATTCGCATGGCATTTTCTTCAGAACAGCATGTCAGTTTCTTCAGAGGTAGGCATTTTTATTCAAAAAACTGCCATCTTTGGATCTAGCGTCCCAACTAAAACTACCAGGAGCGTATTAGTAGGCTATCTAGTGATCGATCGGTAACATGTAAACACTGAGCGAAGAGAAATAAGGAACTGCTAGAACTTGTAAACACTAAGCACACAGAAATAAGGACCATGCTGTGCACAGTAGTAAGAGCCGATCTGTTTGAAATGTTCACATGAGACTCACAGGCCTGGCTTTGTAATATGTTCACATTAATAGCCCAAATTCACAACCAACTAGTACGATTCCCATACATAATATCAACATGTCAATGCATCTCAATGATTCACAGATCATATACAATATGTAGCTCCTAAAGAAAAGATCAAGAAAAACATATGTTCTTGCTACTAACATGGATGCTTCTCTGGGCCAACATTCAGTACAAAGTGAAAGAAAAAATTTGTTTGTGAAGTCCACATTTCCTCTTGCAAATGTAAGAGGTTTCACCAACAGATGGAACCATGAGAATCAACCACACATGATGGAGGAACATCCACTGAAATATGAGTTGGTCATCTGTCGATCACACGACGAGACTACATTCAGAATACAACTTTAACTTTGGCAAAATGATGCCCATTGGATAATTAGACCAAAGAAATGAAGCACCTAGTGTTGGCCAATAAATAGTACAATCCTACTTTTGTGCAGTCCATGAAGTGACTATCCAATCTTTCTGTGTCTATTTTCAAATGGCACTACATGCAGTTACTATACTATTCTCTTGTGCAGTTCCACAAAAATTGAGGTCCCTTTGTTTGTTTGCCAAATAGCAACGGGCAGACATCTATTTGCACAAACATCGAGTAGCTAGTTAACATATACCCCACCTTGTATTTTCGGTTTACACACGTCTCTGCTAGTCGTTTCTGCTTAGCATCTGTCATGTTTTGCACTAGACAATTTGATACTGTCATGTTTTGCACTGGACAATTTGTTACTAAATTGATTTGCTGGTATAGAGTAGAAATATAGCACCTATTCTTCATCAGACCAAGCATATCCATGTTTGTAGTGATGGAAGACATGAAATTGATACAACCAAAATTGAGCATCCAATCATTGAATCATGTCCTGCACCACCAATGTAGGTCCACCCTACCAATAAATTTACATGAAACCACTAATATTACTATCTAATGATAGTAGAAAAATAGTAGCAAGATATTAGCAAACCATGTACCTTCGTAAGGAACAACTCATAGTGCCACCAATTGGATATAACTGTTTGGAACAAAAAATGCTCATAATGTTGAATCATTTCCACTTTTTGTGCAGTTCCACTAAAATCGAGCATTCGTGTTTGCACAGGTATTGAAAATGTGTTTACTATAAAAGTGGCACTAGTTGAAGCATAGACTCACAAATATAAGCATTCCAATTTCTTAATGGGAAAAGGTAGCAAGACTATTTCTAACCACCTATTTGAAGGAATAAATAAGGCAACATCAGCTGATGTCAGGAAGGCATACATAGTATTTTGTGAAAGATTGAACCATTCCTGACCTTTCTTCTTCTTTTAAGCATTTTTTTGTGCAGTTCAACTAAAATAAAAATCCATCACCGCCTTGACAATTCGGTGACACTGTACAAAAAAATGACTTACCATTACATCATGATGTCAGGTATGTAATCGACAGGCAATAGAGACAAACATGCAGACCTCCTTCGATAACATAATGAACATTAATTTTAACAAAGGTGTGACTAGCTTTGCCGCATAGTTTGAATGAATTCTACACCCTTTGTTCCTTAATATAAGATGTTTTCGCAGTTCAATTTAAAGTACCCAAACATCTAGTATTTAGAAAGCAGGTAGTAGTTTTCTTGAGCACATATATGGGAAAGCTTGCCACACCTTATATATGTCCATACGCTAATGCAACATCATTCAAATAGTACAAATATACACTAATCCAGTGGCTAGTGCAATAGTAGAGTAGTTTTTTATTACGGGGTACAGTACAATGGTTTTACTGAATAGATTTCCATAAGCTAGCACTGGAAGATTTCTATAAACATTAACTATACAAAACCTAACAAGTTTCAGCATTGGTATACTGGTTGTGCAACAACATTAGACCAAATACAAAAGTTTGAAGTTAACTAGCATTATTAACTAATGACAGTATAAAAAATTGCAAACCATGTACCTTCAACGTAAATGTCATTTCGAACTCGAGGGGACCTGAAAAATTGCTATCCCAATCTTGACAATCTATCAAACATAAAAACTTGATCAAACGAATCAAGGAAACAGCAGGAGGAGGAGGAGCCCACTCCTGACCTTTCCTCTTCTCCTCATAATTTTGTGTGCAGTTTAACGAAAATAAAGTGCCATCGTCGCCTTGACATTTTGGTGACACTGTACAAAAAAATTGACTTATCATTACATCATGAAGTGAGGTATGTAATCTATAAGCATTAACAATGCAAAAATCTAAAGGTAGTAACAAGTAAAAATCGTTGGTATACTGGCTGTGCAACAACATTAGAATGCCTTAGCTCAAATTTTTTAATACATCCACAATCAACAGCTAACCCTGAAATAAACCAGTGAAATTACTTGGCATTGCTTCAATTTATCGGTGGCATTAGATTGACTGCGGCATTAGTTAAATGTGGCATCACTTTAGCAGTAGCATTGCTTGATTTTACCAGCAGTGTTATACTAATATAAAAAAAGTGGCAATAAGAGCATGGGGAGGCCCATTTGGATAGTGGGCACACTAGTACGATGTACCTCCACAGACACATAGAGTGGTGAGGGAGGGATGGTTGCCCAGAGCAACAAATATCTAGGTAGCATATGTGGATTACGTCCCATTTTTGTTCTCTTTAGCCACCTTTTTCCTATGTGAGGACAACAAACCTATCGACCTGGTCATTCTCTATTGCGTTGTCCTGCCTTTCTACCCTTTTTCAACCAAGAGACAAGAGACTCATTCCTTAGCTACTGCTTTTCCCCTTTTCAACCAAGATGTAGGTTCGATACCTAGTCTCGTCAACACTACTTTCCCCCTTTCTTTCCTTATTCAACCCAGACATGGATTAGTCTGCATGAAGTAGGGTTTCCTTTAATAGTGAAAATTAAGGTTTTCGTCTTCGTGACCAGCAGAGCAGAGGATAGTAAATTGGGGATATGGGGGAGTGGAAAAAGATCCACATGCAGCGATTTGGCAATAGAACAACGGTATGGTTCGAAAAGAGGTAACATACCCGATGGTCGGCAGGAAGTGGCTTCGCTCATGGTCGTCGTCCTCCGCACACACTATGGCAGCGATCTTGGGGATGGAGGCCATCCCACACCCATGCTAGGTCTGAGAGGACGGCCTTGTCATTAGTGTGTGACCTCGCTCGCCGACGACGAGTGCGTTAACGCTGCACGTCCTTTTATTCCCCGGCGGATGGGATCCTGGCGGATCTTTGACCACCGGTGAGGAGGGAAAGAGAGGGGCCACCGCCATATTTTTAGATCTGGTGAGAGGGTCATAGTGTGAGAAGCAAGTGGGCAGCCCTTAGCAAGCAAGCGCTGAAGCTCCAGCCTATATATCTTACTAGTACTAGTACTAGATGTAGAGTAGTGGTAGACTAGCTTATATTTTCTCTGCATACAGTACCAAATACTTGTGCTTCAAAACTGAACGTCTTGCCATTAAAAAAATAAAGTCAAGAAATAATGCGACACCTTGGGCCAACGCGGCCAGATCGCATTTTGCACGAGAAATGACACACCATGTTTCGTTGACATGTGGTCCCATTCCAACATGTAAGTGAGACGACCTCGAGTCCTTTTGTATAATTTCTGAATGGACGTCTATGTAGGCCGGGGCGCCTCTTTCTATACCATGGCAACCACCCGCTCCCCACTAGCCTCTTCCTGTTCCATGCAACCATCCACCGCCTCTTCGCCTTTCCCTCTCGATTTGGAACTGATGTCACACGCTCTTCCTCCCTCCATTTGCCTTGACTCTTCCTTCTGCCACTGTTTGTCTTCTCGATGGAGGGAACAGGCAAGAAACGACCCCGTTATTCTTGCCCTAATCTGAAAGATAATGTCGTGGAGGAACTCATTGATCGGTGCGACGTCATCACCACGGCTAGCATGGCAGGTTCGCTCAAGACCATTCTTGACTCAACAAAGAACATCATTACAAAGAACCCAAGGGTTCAGGAGCGGTTTGATCTCCCCTATCTTCTTCGCCATGGCCCTGCTCACTGGTGCGGGGACGATGGAAGCCTCACCTTGTGCAAGTTGATGCCGCTTGATAATGATATGTGTGATGTTAAGATGCCATCTCTTAAGCGTAAGTCCTGGGCAGGGGCAAATGAAGATTGGGTTGTTTATATTGGGTACAACTATGAGTGGGAACTTGTGAATGTGTACACTCGTCACTAGATTCCACTTCTGAAAATATCAAACTGCCCTGAGGTTGAGCACACCGATGATCTACGTACGTTCAAATATGATCATGGTGACTATCGTCTACAGAAGATAGCAATTTGTTGAGTACCCAGTCGCTCTTGGGATTATAGGAACGCTTGTGTTGTCACTATCTTCGACAAGCTTGTTGTCATTCTTAGTCCTTCGACTCGATGGAAGTTACTCAAAAATCAGTTTCTGTACACGGGTTTGTACTATGATGCAATTCAATACGAGGGTCTTGTGTTTGCTGCCACCACTTCTGGCACTATTTTCGCATGGGATCCTTATTGTTTCGATGCGTTTGTCTTTCACTATAAGTATAATTGTTTCATTCACCATGCATGTGAGTTAGTATCCCCGTACTAATTAACCTTCTTGTGTTTCCAAGGTCCTGTCAACATTCCCCCACCGATAGTTGGAAATTTTTATAACCAAGTGGGAGATGACGATGGTGATGATCACGAGCAGGACCACATACTCAGTGGTGCCTAGCAACTTATTCCGATGGATCACCTCTTCTTGTCTGTATACAGGGCATTGCTGATGTTACAGAGGAAGCAGGTGTTGTCTCCCATGGTCGCACTCTCAGGACCTATTCCAACATCTGTTGCAGGGTATTTGGAATGGATACTAGTGTGCTAGCCCCAGCACCTTCTCCCTGGTTCAATATTGATAGTCTTGGAGAAAACTCGCTCTTCCTTGGACTAAACTATCCAATGATGGTGAAAGACGATCCAGCTGTCATTGGCACAACTTTACTATCATTTACGAGAAGCAATTGTATCTATACCTCGGACATTGCTATGGTTCCCTTCCCTGGCTATCACAATATGCATCCTGATATAGGCCGCTTCAGCCTGGATGATGAGTCTTGCGTTGGTCTCGATATTGACAATAGTTGACCCTGCCCAGAGGATCACTTATGGTTCGAAGCAAGCATTTCCAACGCCAAGGATTAGTTGACCTGAAGTTTATTTCATTGCTTTTTTATTTGTTATGTGATAAAAACTTCAGTATTTAGAATGTATCATCGTTGTCGTTGTGCGTTGATGACTTGTTGTATGTAATACTAAATGATATGCCTATGATAAACTTACTAAATTTATGAATGGCTTTTGAGTCGCTTCTCAGAGTGGGTGCTGCGATGCGGCAATTTTTTCCCGAATACATAATTGTCCGTGCATTGCAATAGGCTATCGAATGAGTCCAATCAACAATAGTACTACCAGTTAGCTTCACGTGCTTTGCGCGGCGGGCGGGTGTTTTTACTGTAGCTGCAAATCCCATCGTTCTAGGTCGTTGAATGAGTCCAATCAATGGTAGAAATTGCATTCTGATGTTTGGATTCAAACTTTCAAAGCTATTGCACTATCTCTACGTCTACGTATACGTAATACAACAAGTTTTAAACTTGAGACCTGCCATCCACCCTCAGATAGAACACTTTTTAGCCTAGCACGGACTCCAGGAAATTTGGCCACAGTGTGAGGTGGGCCATATGTTAACGTGTTCACTGTACATAACCAGCACCTCGAATCCTCGGTATAGTAGGGTGGCATGGGCCAGAACAAGCATCCACGTCCAGGAGTACGGCACACACCACCAGCACGGCTCCCATCTGACACCATATTTCTTGGAGTCCGTGCTACAACTATCTCTTCTCCCTCCTCGTTTCTCTAACTCAGCCATCGTGCGGCGGGTGGAGTGGGGGTTTGCCGATAGTCGGTTTCCTCAACTGCGGTCCCACTTCTAAGTGAAGATGCGAGACAGCACGCGTTCCCCCCTTGAGCAGCGTGCCGGACCAACCGTCTGGGGGTGCGACATGCACACAACAGGCTTTTCTTTTTGAACTTGTACTACTAGTAAGTTGTAACACTTGGTTCTGCTCCTGTCATGACTGATAGATAGAAATAACGATTTTCCCTAAGAAAATAGAAATAACGATTCAAAACACTAGCGCTGGGCTTTTCCCGCGTGATAAGCGGGGGAGTTTTGCCAATTTCGGCCATCATCGCTTTCCTTACATGCGGTCCCACATGTAAGTGATATGCCTAGCTACTGTGCATTGAGGGGCGGGCCGAAACGACCGTCTGGGGTGAGCCTGCGCGGCGGTCTGCTCACACGCCTCCCGTCTACTCAAAGACTGTGTCCTGATTTATTGGTCCTTTCGTATTTTGTGTCAAATTTTGACCACAGATTTAATTGATAAAATTTTAATGCATGTTATAAAAATTTATATGGTTGGATTCGTATTTGAACATAGTTTCCAATGATACTATTTTTTGTGACATGCATTAAAATTATATTAATTGAATTCATAGTCAAAATTTGGCAAAAAACACTAAGGGAACAATAAACCAGGACGGAGGTAGTACCCCGCACGGCGCCTCCTAGTAGCCAATTAAATGAGGGACACCTTTCAAAAAAAAGGAGGGACGTGTGGCAGCACTTAAATGGTCAGTAGAACGCCCACGGTTTCAATAATATTTCTGTTTCCGATTCTAACATGGTAGCTCTTTGTTCCGAAATGATTTTGTTGGTTGTTTATGTGTGCGCCTTCGCAAATTGAACCACCACGCCCAGAAGTTTGAAATCCATTCCCATTTCTTGCATGGGACCTAAAAATTCCCATTACACGTCAATATTAATAAGAAGTTTGGTTGTGGCGCGGTTCATGCATGGTACGGATGAAAGTTATGAAGTTGATGCAAAAGGTAAGAAAATTACAGTATACATGGAATTGACACAAAAATAAAGATGCATATGGATCCATCAACGACATCCTCTCGCCCTAGTGCGCCGGGTTACCAACCAACGGGTGAGGAGCAGCGGCGTTGGCGGCGAGGTCAACGTGCTTCTGAACAATGCCGTCCAAGGTTGCCCTGCGGTCCAAGAAGGCCAGCGTCCTATCATCCTCCTCTAGCACGTAGTAGTCCTTGTGGATGATTTGCTCGTAGACGTGGGTGATTATGTCGATGGTGTCTTGCTGCGCGAGGCGCTACGCGGCGAGCGCGACCTCGAGGTGGACATTCTCCAGCATGACGGCGAGCAGTCGCAGGGCCACCAGTGCGTCGAAGAGGTTGTCACCATAGAGGCCGGCGAGGGTAGCGGGCATCGCAGAGCCTGGGCACGTGGGCTGGAGGCGTACGTCAAGGTTGTCCGCGAGCTTCTTAACAACTATGAACTTGTCGAGGAAGCCGACAAGGGCCTTGTCGAACAAGGAGATGAAGCTGTCGTCCAAGAGGCCTCTCACCCTAGCGGCCTCAAGCACGACCTGGAGATGTTCCTCGGTGCTGGGCCGCAGGCCGGTCTCATGGACCATCTGGCACAGCCGGCTCATGCTCGCGCTCATCGCCTCCATGGGTCTAGCTTCTGGTCAATTGATCTTGCGATTTAAGTGATCACTCTTGCCCTTGGTTAGGGTGCGTAGGTGCGTAGGATTTCGTAGATGGATTGGACTGGTGGGGAGCCTTTATATGAGAAGTGCAAACTACGTTGCATTCACGCGTGTGTTGGCCATCTACTCCTCGGTCCTTACTCCCTCCGTACCGGTGCATTATAGTCATCTCACCAAGACCAAGTTGGGAAAAACCATAGAACTTGATGTTTATTTGGCGACTAATGCCATTCCATGCAGAGAATTGACAACTAATGTTGTGCTAAGTAGTCTCAAGTCATTGAATGCATACACTCCCCACGTCTCCAGCTGGCTGATTTCTTTTTTCGTGGCAAAAAATAGGGAACGAGGTGGCTAGTTAATGCACCGCACCTAAAAGTTTTGGGATTATTTGGTTTTCGTAACATGACTAATGCACCAGTACAGAGGGAGTACAATAGTAGTCTGATTGATGAGATTTCATATTTGAGCCATCTACCGGAAGGGAGAGTGTATAATATCATCGGAAAGTACATTCAAACCCGAATAAAACAATACTCCATGTATTTATTTACGGAGGGAGTAGTATATTTTTTGTGACATGCATTACTAGATATTGCTAGTCAAATACTAAATCTAGACGGAGGTGGTAGTACTACTAAATCCATACGGTGGTAGTATTAGTAGTACTACCAATGTAGTAGTACTGTACTACCCGTTGGTCAAATTATTACGTGCCGATCCTCATAGTGATGTGACAAGACCCTACGCCGGAGATGACACCTGAGTGTAGGCAGCATGTTCGACATACCAAAGTCAGCCTCACTGTGTGCAGTCACTATCATGATGGTTGTAGAGCTACCCTGCTTACAACTAGCCGTGTTCTAGATAATTTCCCGTGCGTTGCCACGAGTAATAATAAATATTGTACTCGAGTAATGGGTATATCGTTGCCGCACCTATGCACGTGAACATTTATCGTAACATAGTACCTCGTGCTGGATAGTCGTAATATTACAAGGTTCAAACTGATATTAAAAATGCTAGGAGTAATGCTGCACCTACGAAGAGGGAATTATTAGGAAGTTTACGTAAGAACTTTCGTTACTTTAGGTGGATGCAGAATTATTTGTACAAACTAAAATCAACCGCCCTGACAAGTCACTAATGGGCAAATAAAATTTTGAGTCTCTTGCGACTTGATGTTTCAAAAACAAATTCAGCTTCTGCGGAGCCTTTGTCATTTAGGCTTAGACGCTTGCGATGATCAGCACGCTATTGTTTGTTTCGCCAGAGAACGCTAAACCTCATTACCTTGAGCACACTTGCCTCCAGAACAAAGAACCTAGCCAATTTAATCTCAGATGTGGTGCCTCGATAGTCGATCAAATCAATTTCTGTAAGATGGAGATCAAGGCATTCGATGAGATTGTTATATTGCAGCACATTTTTTCACTTCCGGGTATTTTTTTATCTACAAAAGAAGAGAACATATTAGATCAGATGTCTATATAAATTGTTGTGTCATCAAGAGCTACCAATATCATTTGCTCATACAATAGGGTTGGCTCTAAGGCTAGTGATAATTTTTCACTCTCTCTCTCTCTCTCTTTCTCTTAATTTCCTCTCATTTACTCATTTTACCTAGGAGCACGTGAAGAGGTTGGTCACACTGTGAGCATTTGTTGCCAGTATAATAAGCCATAGGATAGGAGTACTATAGTACTAACACTTCATTTTATTCAGTTGTGGGTCCAACTTTAAAACTATATTAGAGGCAGCACATTGCGAAGCTTTCATATAAGCTTAGAGGCAGGTCAGTGGGTCCCAGGTTAGAGGCAAACTTACCTGTGGATGCTCTTACAACCCACTTCCCACTATGACTAGCCTTGGCTACAAAAACAACAAAAGGACTTATAGCCAACTATTTTACTACCTCCGTCTTAGTTTATAGGTCCCCTTCGTATTTAGTGTAAAATTTTAACCATAGATTTACGTAAGAAAATGTCAATGCATGTCACCACAAATTATACCATTGGAAATTATGTTCAAATATGAATCCAACGATATAATTTTTACTGACATGCATTAACATTTTGTTAGTTAAATCTATTGTCAAAATTTGATACTACAAAATACCAAGGGGACTAGTAAACCAGGACGGAGGTAGTACTTAGGGCATCCACAGTGGTTGGAGGTAGCATTGCCTCTAAGCTGGGGTCCACATTGCTGCCGCTAAGGTTAGTCAAATATGCTGCAAGGTATGTGATGACCCACAAGTATAGGGGATCTATCGCAGTCCTTTCGATAAGTAAGAGTGTCGAACCCAACGAGGAGCACAAGGAAATGACAAGCGGTTTTCAGCAAGGTGTTTTCTGCAAGCACTAAAATTATCGGTAACAGATAGTTTTGTGATAAGATAATTCACAAAGGGTAGCAAGTAACAAGTGTAACAAAGGTACAACAAGGTGGCCCAATCCTTTTTATAGCAAAGGATAATCCTAGAGGAACTCTTATATAAAGCAAAGCGCTCCCGAGGACACATGGGAATTATTGTCAAGTTAGTTTTCATCATGCTCATATGATTCGCATTCGTTACTTTGATAATTTGATATGTGGGTGGACCGGTGCTGGAGTGCTGTCCTTACTTGGACAAGCCTCCCACTTATGATTAACCCCTCTTGCAAGCATCCGCAACTATGAAAGAAGAATTAAGATAAATCTAACCATAGCATGAAACATGTGGATCCAAATCAACCCCTTATGAAGCAACGCATAAACTAGGGTTTAAGCTTTTGTCACTCTAGCAACCCATCATCTACTTATTACTTACCAATGCCTTCCCCTAGGCCAAAATCTTGGTGAAGTGTCATGTAGTCGACGTTCACATAACACCACTAGAGGAAAGACAACATGCATCTCATCAAAATATAAAACGAATACCAAATTCACATGATTACTTATAACAAGACTTCTCCCATGTCCTCAGGAACAAACGTAACTACTCACAAAGCATGCTCATGTTCAAGATCAGAGGGGTATTAATTATCATTAAGGATCTGAACATATGATCTTCCACCAAATAAACCAACTAGCATCAACTACAACGAGTAATCAACACTACTAGCAACCCACAGGTACCAATCTGAGGTTTTGGGACAAAGATTGAATACAAGAGATGAACTAGGGGTTGAGAGGAGATGGTGCTGGTGAAGATATTGATGGAGATTGACCCTCCCTCGATGAGAGGATCATTGGTGATGACGATGGCTTCGATTTCCCCCTCCCGGAGGGAAGTTTCCCCGGTAGAATAGCTCCGCCGGAGCCCTAGATTGCTTCTACCCAGGTTCCGCCTCGAGACGGAGATGCTTCGCCCCGAAAGCTTCTCTCCAATTTTTGTAGGTCAAAACCTTTCATATAGCATAAGATGGGCACCGGAGATCTGCCAGGGGGCCCACAAGCCTTGGGGGCACGCCCTGGGGGGTAGGGCGTGCCCCCCAGGCTTGTGGCCACCTGGTGGGTCCCCTTTGGTAGTTTCTTCGCCCAATAATTTTTATATATTCCAAAATAATTCTCCGTAAATTTTCAGGACTTTTGGAGTTGTGCAGAATAGGTCTCTCAGATTTTCTCCTTTCCGGTCCAGAATTCCAGCTGCCGGCATTCTCCCTCTTCATGTAAATCTTGTAAAATAAGAGAGAAAAGGCATAAGTATTGTACCATAATGTATAATAACATCCCATAATGCAATAAATATTAACATAAAAGCATGATGCAAAATGGACGTATGAACTCCCCCAAGCTTAGACCTCGGTTGTCCTCAAGCGAAAGCCGAAATCGATAATCATGACCACATGTTTAGAGATAGAGGTGTCGACAAAATAAAATACGGGCATGAGGGAATCATGATCATTTTTAGAACAGCAACATATATTGTCATATAATTTCTTATGCTAAAGTAACAATTCATTCACAAGGTAAAGTATGAATCAAAAACTTTATTGAAAACCAACAAAATATGATCTTGGTCATTGAAACAATTGCAATTTATCATAACATCGGAAAGAGTCAATGTAAGAGCTTTTATTTGGCAAGTTAACATACTCAACCATCATTTAATCTTTCATAATTGCTACCACTCACGCGATGCTTATGAGATCAAAGTTTCAATCAAATACATAGGAAGATAGGGGCTTATAGTTTCGCCTCCCAACCATTTACCTCAAGGGTAACATCAACAATAATAGTTTGTGCACACCTACATTCGAGTGGATATATATATCTGGATCTTCCCCAACATATAATGCTTGCCAAAAATAAAAAGTATAAAAAGGAGAGGTGAAGGTCACCATGACTCTTGCATAAAGGTAGAAGGTAAAAGTGAAAGATAGGCCCTTCGTAGAGGGAAGCAGAGGTTGTCATGCGCTTTTATGGTTGGATGCACAAAATCTTAATTCAAAAGAATGTCACTTTATATTGACGCTTGTGATAAAGAACTTTATTATGCAGTCCATCCCTTTTATTTCTTCCATATCACAAGTTTGTATAAACCTTATTTTCCTCACACTAAAAGATCATACATATTTAGAGAGCAATTTTTATTGCTTGCACCGATGACAACTTACTTGAAGGATCTTACTCAATCCATAGGTAGGTATGGTGGACTCTCATGGCAAAACTGGATTAAGGGATTTTGGATGCACAAGTAGTATCTCTACTTGGTGCAGAAGATTTGGCTAGCATAGGATGAGAAGCAAGCTCAACATGTTGGAGGATCCATGACAATATAACTTCTATTCGGATATAAGGAAACATAACCCATTATGTTGTCTTCCTTGTCCAACATCAACCTTTTAGCATATAATATTTTAATGAGTGCTCACAATCACAAAAGATGTCCAAGATAGTGTATTTATATGTGAGACCTCTCTTTCTTTATTATTTCCTATTAATTGCAACAATGACCAAAACTATGTTTGTCAACTCCCAACAAATTTTATGCGACATACTTCTTATATGTGAAGTCATCACTTCGCATAAGACTATTATATATTTTTTTATTTCTTTTATCTTTATTTTTTCTCAAGATTATAGCAAGAAAGCAAAGCCCTCAACTCAAAACTAATCTTTATTATATACCTCTCAGACTCGATTACATAGAGAAATCACAAGGCAAAACTCAAAGGCTAGATCACACTAAAACCAAAAACTTTATTCTACTAAACCAAGATATAACCAAAAGGATCGAACTAAAGAAAACGATAAAGGTAAAGATGTGATGGTGATACGATACCGGGGCACCTCCCCCATGCTTGGCACAAGACAAGGGGAGTGCCCATACCCATGTAATCAAGTCTCTTTCTTCGGAGGTAGTGGTGCAATGTTCTTCGCAATAATGCCCTTCAGAATGCGATTCTCCTCTTCAAGCTTTTGATTTTGTTGCTTGAGGTCCATATTTTCCTTACGGAGTTTGCCTGTGCATCCATGGATGCATCTTGGCTGCGGGGGGGAAAGCAACACTCTTTTTCATGTTATTATAAGAGATAAACTTAGCACCGGGTGGTTTGACTGAATCAGGCAGGACTGAGCTTGTGAATTCCTCATGCCAGCCATCATGTCGGGGAGGAGAAGTAACTTCTTGATCCTCCTCCATAGCGTCCACTCTTTTCAAGTCGACTTCCAACTCTTCCTCTGTTGACCACCCAAAGGGTTCAGCTTCGCTATATGCTCTTGGGTCCGGTGTCGGGTGAGAGACATGACTCTCCCCAACCGACTCTTGCGAAGACATCTTGCTCTAAATCTGCTGCAGAAATAGCTCGAAACAAGAACATAGGATATTGCTATGGTACAGTGGTCAAATCCTTCGGGAGATTATATAATGATTTTTTACCGTGCAAAAGAAGTATTCTGGGAGAAAACAGAGTCCGGGAGGCACACGAGATGGCCACAAGCCAGGGAGGCACGCCCAGGGGGGTAGGGCGCGCCCCCACGACTTGTCGCCTCCTCGTGCACTTTACGGACTACTTTTTATTTTCCTAATTTTTTAGATATTCCAAAACAGAGTAAAATTGCTATTGGGAAAGTTTTGGAGTCGATTTACTTACCGTATCACATACCTATCCCTTTTCGGGGGTCTGGAGCGTTCTGGTAGGTCTCCCTTATGTACTCCTCCGGTGTTATGGTATTAATAATATTGGTTTCTACATTTATGGGAGTACCTGAGATATAATGTTTGATTCTTTGTCCGTTTACCACCTTCTGGTTATTGCCCTCGGCGTTGTTGATCTTGATGGCAGCAGATCGATAAACTTCTTCGATAATGTAAGGCCCTTCCCATTTAGAGAGAAGTTTTCCTGCAAAAAATCATAAACAAGAATTGTATAGCAAGACATGGTCACCTACATTAAATTCGCGCTTTTGTATCCTTTTGTCATGCCATATTTTAACCTTTTCTTTAAACAATTTGGCATTCTCATAGGCTTGGGTTCTCCATTCATCAAGTCAACTAATGTCAAATAACCTCTTCCCACCGGCAAGTTTGGAATCATAGTCGAGCTCTTTAATTGCCGAATAAGCTTTATGTTCTAGTTCAAGAGGTAAGTGACATGCTTTTCCATAAACCATTTTATATGGAGACATACCCATAGGATTCTCATAAGCAGTTCTATAAGCCCATAATGCATCATCAAGTTTCTTAGACAATTCTTTCTAGATCTATTGACAGTCTTTTGCAAGATCAATTTTATTTTTATATTACTTAATTCTACTTGACCACTAGACTGAGGATGATAAGGAGATGCAATTTTATGGTTAACATCATACTTAGCAAGCAATTTACGGAAGGCACCATGAATAAAGTGTGAACCAGCATCAGTCATTAAATATCTAGGGACTCCAAACCTCGGGAAAATAACTTCTTTAAACATGTTAATGGAGGTGTTATGATCAGCGCTACTAGTTGGAATAGCTTCTACCCACTTAGTAACATAATCAACAGCAACCAAAATATGTGTATACCCATTGGAGGAAGGAAAAGGTCCCATATAATCAAATCCCCAAAAATCAAATGGTCCAATAACAAGCGAATAATTCATAGGCATTTTCTGACGTCTACTAATATTACCAATTCTTTGACATTCATCACAAGACAAGACAAACTTACGAGCATCCTTGAAAAGAGTAGGCCAATAAAAACCAGATTGTAATACCTTATGTGCAGTTCTATCTCCAGCATGGTGTCCTCCGTAGGCCTCGGAGTGACACTTGCGTAGGATCTGTTCCTGTTCATGCTCAGGTACACAACATCTAATAACACCATCTACTCCTTCTTTATAAAGGTGTGGGTCATCCCGAAAGCAATGTCTTAAATCATAGAAAAACTTTTTCTTTTGTTGGTATGTGAAACTAGGTGGTATAAATTTATCAACAATATAATTAGCATAGTCTGCATACCATGGAGTACTATAAGAAGCATTTATAACAGCTAACTGTTCATCTGGAAAGCTATCATCTATAGGTAGTGGGTCATCAAGAATATTTTCTAACCTACACAAGTTGTCTGCTACGGGGTTCTCGGCTCCCTTTCTATCAATAATATGTAAATCAAATTCTTGTAGCAGGAGAATCCACCTAATAAGTCTAGGTTTAGCATCTTTCTTTTCCATAAGATATTTAATAGCAGCATGATCAGTGTGAACAGTTACCTTAGAATCAACAATATAAGATCTGAACTTGTCACAAGGAAATACAACTGCTAAAAATTCTTTTTTAGTGGTAGCATAATTTCTTTGAGCATTGTCTAGAGTTTTACTAGCATAATGGATAACATTTATTTCTTATCAACTCTTTGTCCTAGAACAACACCAACATCATAATCGCTAGCAGCACACATAATTTCAAAGGGTAGGTTCCAATCAGGTGGTTGAACAATAGGTGCAGAAATTAAGGCTTTCTTAAGGATTTCAAATGCTTCTACACAATCATCATAAAAAACAAATGGGACATCTTTTTGCAAGATATTAGTAAGAGGCCTAGAAATTTTAGAGAAGTATTTAATAAATCTCCTATAGAAACCAGCATGACCAAGGAAACTTCTTATACCTTTGATATCTTTAGGACACGGCATTTTTTCAATAGCATCAACTTTAGCTTTATCAACTTCAATACCTCTTTCGGAGATTTTACGCCCCAAGACAATACCTTCATCAACCATAAAGTGACACTTCCCCCAATTCAAGACAAGATTAGTTTCTTCACATCTCTGCAAAACTCGATCAATGTTGCTTAAGCAATGATCAAAAGAAGTTCTGTATATGGAGAAATCATCCATGAAAACCTCAACAATCTTTTCACAAAAGTCAGAGAATATAGCAGTCATACATCTTTGAAAAGTAGCAGGTGCATTACATAAACCAAAAGGCATACGTCTATAAACAAAGGTACCAAAAGGGCATGTAAAAGTAGTTTTTTCTTGATCCTCTTGTGACACAGGTATTTGAGAAAAACCAGAATAACCATCTAGAAAGCAGAAATGTGTATGTTTTGATAGTCTTTCTAGCAATTGATCAATGAGAGGTAAAGGATAATGATCTTTCCTAGTAGCTTTATTTAATTTTCTAAAATCAACTACCATTCTATAGCCTGTAACAATTCTTTGTGGAATCAATTCATTTTTATCATTAGGAACAACAGTAATACCTCCCTTCTTAGGGACACAATGAACAGGACTTACCCATCTACTATCAGCAATAGGATAAATTATACCTACTTCTAGAAGCTTTAATATTTCATTTCTTACCACTTCTTTCATCTTAGGATTCAACCATCGCTGGTGATCAACGACTGGTTTAGCATCAGGTTCCATATTAATTTTATGCTGGCATAGAGTGGGACTAATGCCCTTAAGAGCATGGGCCGCTAAGAGGCCGAAAGTCAGGTCAGACTGTATACGGCCCAACTGTGTCGTGGGCCTTTAGCTGGCCGAAAGTGAAATAGGGTTGTTATTGGACCATGAAGAGCATGGGACATTAAGGGGCCAAAACTCAGGTCGGACTGCATATGGCCCAACTCCTTTATGGGCCGTTAACAGGCTGAAAGACACACCGGGCTGGAAATTGGCCCAACACTTAAATGGGTCACTAAAAGGCCGACAGACATACATCCTGAAAATTGACCCATCCCTTGGATGGGCTATTAACAGGCCAAAAGCTCTATTGGGCCGTTATAATTGAAACAAGCCAACAGTTAATGCTTGGCCGAGTTACCTGTCAGGTTGTTAACAGGCTGAAATCGAAGAGGACCATAAGTGGGCCCATTCAATTTCACGGGTCGTTAACAGGCCGATACTAAGGTCGGGTTGTATATGGCCCAACTGTGTTGTGGGCCTTTAGCATGCCGAAAGAGACAGCGGGCTGGTATTGGACCAAGAAGAGCATGGGTCACTAAGAGGCCAAAAGTCAGGTCGGACTGTATATGGCCCAACTGTGTTGTGGGCCTTTAGCAGGTCGAAAGAGAAACCGGGCTGGTATTGGACCATGAAGAGCATGGGCCGCTAAGAGGCCAAAACTCAGGTCCGACTGTAAATGGCCCAACTCCTGTATGGGCCGTTAACATGCTGAATGACACACCGGGCTGGAAATTGGTCCAAGACTTGAATGGGTCGCTAAAAGGCTAAAAGACGTACATCCTGAAAATTGGCCCATCCCTGGAATGGGCTTTTAATAGCTCGAAATTATGCCAGGCCGATATTGAGCCCAAATATATAGCGGGCTGTTAATGGGCTCGAACTGACGATGGGCTGCAATGGTGTCAAATAGTTAACGGGCCGTTGACGGGCTGAATTGGCACAACTCGTATGGGCCGTGGCCCTAAATGGACCAGACACAAGTAGGCCCTAAATGGGCCGGCCTGCTAATTTTGACTGAGCCGGCCTTTTTCACCTAAATAGGCCACTGTTGGGTTGTACCACGTGTCAACGTATCATAGGCACCTTCCATCCATTGAGTGGATGACATCTGTCCCAATGCTGAGCTGACACATGGTTCTTCTGGCCATTGAGAATTTTACACGTGGAAAATCTCCATTGGTCTGGGCTATTAACGGGTTATCGGATCCAAACCGGAACCCGATAGCTTAACGGCAACCCGTTATGGTGGATGCCACGTGTCGGTTACCCTTGACGAAAACACTTCCATGATGCGCCATTTATCGTCATGGAAGTGGACACTTCCGTGATGATAATTTAATTATTGTCATGGAACGCTTCTACGACAGCACAGGTATGACTATCTTGATTCCGTCATAAAATCGTCATGGATGTACATGTATGACAGAAAACGTGACCTAGTGTGACAAGCACGTATCATCACGGAAGTGTTTTTCTGTAGTGGATGCTGGCGTCGAAGTCGATTCTGAAGACGATGCCGTGTTGACCCCAAAGAAGAAAGGCCATAAGCGCAACAGGAAGCGCATGCAAGGCTGTAATGGCAGTCGATGGTTTCGGCGACTCCAACGCCGCCAAGAAGCCGAAGACCGAGAGCTCTAGCAAGGAGGTTGCCGAATGCACTGGTTGTCAGGAGGCTATGGCAGGTGATAAGACGGAGGGCTCCGGCAAGCAATACTGCAAGATCCACCACACCAAGGGCCACGACCTCCAGGATTGTCTGCAAGTTGAGCAGCTTGCCGAGAAGCAAAAAAGCTGAGTATGAGAAGCACGACAAGGTGAAGGGCCAAGATGGTGCTGGAGGGTCAAGAAGGGTCATGGTGGCCGTGGAGGTCGCCGTGGCAAGGCCAAATGGCAGAAGGAGAAGCCTGCTCGAGGCCGTGACAAGAAAGACGGGGAAGAAGAAGATGATGATGAGGACGAAGAGGAGTCCAGTGAACAGGAGATCCAGAAATCAACCAAAGCCATGTGCATTGACGGAGGCGCATCTTTGCACTCCTCTCACTGCCAGCTCAAGCAGTGGGCACGTGAGATCAATACAGCGGACCTGGCAGTAGAAGCTCAGAAGCCACTCAAGTGGTCCAACACGCCCATCATCTTTGATGCCGAGGACCACCCTGATCGCACAACTGCGGTCGGGTGTTTGCCATTGTTGGTTTCACCAACAATTCACAACCTCAAGGTCGCAAAAATGTTGGTTGACGGTGGGGCCAGCTTGAACTTGATCTCGCCCAACGTGATCAAGAGGCTGCAAATTTCCGATGAAGATCTCAAGAAAATCGGCACATTTCAAGGGATCAATCCAGGAAGGAGCCAACCAAAGGGGAAGATTACTCTGTCGGTGACATTTGGCAGTGAGCTGAACTACAGAACGGAGAAGATTGTTTTCAACATCGTCAAGATTCTGTTGCCTTACAATGGGATTCTTGGTCGTCCAGCCCTGTCCAAGTTCATGGCGGCATCCCACTATGCCTACAACACACTCAAGATGCCAGGGTCGATGAGCGTCATCACCATCCGCTCCAACAAGAAAGATGTAGTCATCTGCACAGATCAACTCTACCAGGAGGCAGTTCCAGTGTCTGCCACCAAGGCAAATGCTCCTGCAGGCAAAGCTCCCGGGGGAAGAAGAAGAAGTCCGGCAAGACCTCTGACAAGGACTCCGGGAAGCTCAAAGTGCGTTATATCGACTAGAGGGGGGTGAATAGGCGATTTTTACAAATTCGTCACTGAGGAAATACTACTTGAGGAATTTGCTAAGTGAAGAAATACAAGCAGCGGATAATGTACTCAAGTGCATGCATAACAAAGCAGTAGCATAGTCATCATGATGAAATGAAACATACACAGAGCACAAGTAGCGAGTAAACAGGATAATCAGGTAGAAGATAAAGTGACTGAAGAAATAGGATTGAGGAAATTGAGAAAGTCTTCAGTCAAAGACTTCAAACACTAATGATCAAGTTCATCAAGTAAACGAGGAAATGAAAGGGTTGAGGAAATAGAACCAGTAGCTCGATGAAGACAGTGATTTGGTAGACCAGTTCCAACTGCTGTGACAGTTGTACATCTAGTTGGAGCGGCTTGGTATTTAAACCAAAAGACACATAGTCCCAGGACACACAGTCCTTACCGTATTCTCCTTGAGTTAAGGTCACACACACCTCGCCCAATCACTCGTGGTAAGTCTTCAAGGTGACTTCCAAACCTTCACAGACTTGGTCACTCAGCGATCCACAATTCCTCTTGGATGCTCTAGACCATGACGCCTAACCGTCCGGAAGATGCACAATCTTCAAAGGTAACAAGCGTCGGTTCCACACAGGAACAATCTCTTAAGTGATGCTCAATCAATTTGGGTTTTAGGTGTTGGGGTTTTGGGTTTTTCCTCACTGATGATTTTCTCTCAAAGTCCTCGGAGGATGGGATGCTCTAAATGACAAGTGTCAGTTTCTCTCGGAGCAGCCAACCAGCTAGTGGTTGAAGGGGGCGACTATTTATAGCCAGGGAGCAGCCCGACATGATAAGACATAAATGCCCCTAATGATATGACCGTTATGTGGATAAGATATTTGGGACAGCTGGCGCGAAGCACAGCAACGGTTAGAATTTTGAGCTCTCAAATTCCTCAGGGCTATCATGTTCCTCACTATAGGCAATCTGCACTGGCGAATTCCTAACTCCTGAGTCAAAACAAATTCCTCAGAGAACGGAAGATCTTCGTCTCTGTCACTGAAGAAATTGACTGAACTGTATGAGATTTCCAAAGGCTTCACTCGAAGGATTGGGTATGTGTAGGCTTTGAGATGAGCATCACTTGGAAACTTTTCCTTAGTTTTACCTCGACCCCCTTTAACAGTACAGTGTTTCCTATGACTCAAGAAAGGAAAATGAAACTACGAAAACAAAAGTCTTCACGCTTCATAATCCTCGCATCAATATCAATATCTTCAAGGTCACACCAATTTCCTCATTTTCAAAGTCTTCAAGAAAACCAAAGTCTTCAGTTGAAGAGAATCATTTTTAGGGGTCGACATTCATCGGATTTATCAAACTCCTCAGAGACTTATTAGACCTGTGTACACTCACAAACACATTAGTCCCTTAACCTATAAGTCTTCAATACACCAAAATCACTAAGGGGCACTAGATGCACTTATAGAAGCTCACCTCTTCAGAGTGTTGCGCACCCGTTGAGGACGTGTCGGAGAGCTCTGCCAGCAAGAGCAAGAAATCCAAGGCAGCTCCACCAGCAACAAAGAAGGTGTCCGCAAAGGAAGATGGCACAAGCGACACTTTCACCATAAGTGCCAACCTTGACAGCAAATAGGAAAGCGCACTTGTTGCTTTCCTGCGGGCGAATGTCGATGTGTTTGGATGGCAACCATCTGACATCCCCAGTGTTCCCAGGGAGGTAATTGAGCACCACCTTGCCGTTTGTCCTCACGCAAGGCCCGTCAAGCAGAAAATCAGGAAGCAAGCCTTGGAGCGGCAAGAACTTATTGCCAAAGAGATTAAGAAGCTAGAAGTAGTAGGTCTGGTCAGAGGAGTAATGCATCCAACATGGTTGGCCAATCCAGAGGTTGTACGCAAAGCAAATGGGAAGTGGAGGCTTTGGATCGATTATACAGATATCAATAAAGCTTGTCCAAAGGAAGCATTTTCCTTTGCCTAACATTGACCAGATTGTGGACTCCACTGCCGGCTGTGACTTACTATCTTTCCTTAGCTCCTATTCTGGTTATCATCAGATCTTCATGGCCAAGGAATATGAGGAGAAAACTGCATTCATTACTCCATGTGGCACATACTACTTCGTGCGTATGCCTTTCGGATTGAAGAGTGCTGGTTCAACATTCGCAAGAGCAGTCTAGATTGGTTCTGAGCCTCAGCTACACAGAAATGTGGAATCCTATATGGATGATATAGTGGTCAAAACCAAGGACTAATCAACCCTCATTCAAGATTTAGAAGAAACATTTGCAAATCTGTGCAAGATCAACTTGAAGCTCAACACTGAGAAGTGTGTGTTTGGCGTTCCATCCGGCAAGCTTCCCGGGTTCTTTGTGTCTCAACATGGAATAGAAGCAAATCCCGACAATATCAAAGCAATTCAGTAGATAGAAGCACCCAAGCACGTCAAGGATGTGCGATGTCATGCTGGGTGCGTGGCTGCATTAAGCAGGTTCATCTCCAAGTCTGTTGAGTGCGCCTTGCCGTTTTTCAAAATTTTGAAAAAGGCAGGTCCAATGAAATGGACTCCGAAAGCGGAAGCCGCACTGCAAGATTTGAAGAAGTACATCTCCTCTCCGCCAGTACTAGTTGCGCCTAAGCCACAAGAGTCGTTGTTGCTATACATGGCGGCAATAAATAAAGTGGTTAGTGATGCGCTAGTGGCAGAGAGAGAAGCTGACGAAGAAGAAGCAGCAGCTGAGGGAGTCCTGGATTAGGGGGTCCTCGGGTGTCCGGACTATTCGATATGGGCCGGGCTGATGGGCCGTGAAGATAAAGCAGAAGACTATCCCCCGTGTCCGGGCAGGACTCCCATATGCGTGGGTGGCAAGTTTTGTGTCCAGTTGTGTTATTTCCTTCCTCTGTTAACCGACTCTGTACAACCCTAGGCCCCTCTGGTGTGTATATAAACCGGGGGGTTTAGTCTGTAGAGGCTATTAGAATAATCATAGGCTAGACAGCTAGGGTTTAGCCATTACGATCTCGAGGTAGATCAACTCTTGTAACCCCTATACTCATCGAATACAATCAAGCAGGACGTAGCGTTTTACCTCCATTAAGAGGGCCCGAACCTGGGTAAACATCATGTCCCCATTGTCCATTGTTACCATCGATCCTTAGACACACAGCTTGGGACCCCTACCCGAGATCTGCCAGTTTTGACACCGACATTGGTGCTCTCGTTGAGAGTTCCATTGTGTTGTTGACAGAAGGATCGATGGCTCGCCTTGTCATCGACGACGACGCTGTTTCCGGGGAGACTTTTCTCCCTGGTCAACTCTTTGTGTTTGGCGGCTTCGTACTATGTGCCAACTCGACCGGTCACCTTGAGCAGGTCGACAGCTATGCCCCTGGTCACCAGATCAGGTTTGGAAGTTTGAACTACATCGCCGATATCCGAGGAGATCTAATCTTTGAGGGGTTCACGGCCTCGGCCGCCGCTCCCCACCCATACAAAGAAGGCCTTTCGGATCCGCTATCAGATCCCGTCCAGGGATCGACTATCATGCCCACCCTGGCCTTAGATCTGGAGCGGAACACTTCGTCCGAAGATGGGGGGGTGAACCCCGCCGAACTTTCTCCCATTACGGAGCTTCTAGCCGGAGACCCAGATGCTACCGTGCCGTCGGCAGACCCGGAGTCAAACGGGACTCTCTCCATCATTGGGAAGCCGGATTCACCTCTGGACGTCAACTCCGAACTCTCGAGGTCTGCGTCTATCGGGCTCGGTCAAGTGGTTATTACCGAACTAGCTCCGCAGATCCTCAGACGCCTGTCCAGCTTTCACTCTTAAACGAAACACTGGACCTAATGCAATCTCTCGCCATCACGGAAGTATCACCTCCGAACTACGCCCAGCTTGAACTGGGGGCTGAGAGTAGGGAATTTTGCATCCCACCCACCACCCACTTAATAGCCATTGTCGAGGATTTAACCGACATGCTAGATTACGCTTCCGAAGACATCGATGGCATGGACGACGATGTCGGAGTTGAACCAGGCCAAAACCCGCCTATCACTAGGCGTTGGACGGCCACTTCTACTTATGATGTATACATGGTGGACACGCCTGAAAAGAAGGACAACGATGGCACTCAAGATCCAGATGAGGAGAAGCCCGTCGACAAACCACCAAAACGACGGCGTCAGCGGCGCCGCTCACGATCGCGTCGGGCAAGGGAAAGCAATACCGGCATCGGAGATAATGACACTCCGGACAACGCCGAAGACTCCGACCACCCCGCTGAGCCTGCGTTCGAGCAGGATGAGAGGGAAGAGGGTCAAGTCAACCCCGACGAACTTGCCGATCATGGGGATTCGGAAGATAGTAACTACTTACCTGTCTCCGAAGAGGATATTAGCCTCGGTGACAAAGATTTCATCGTCCCAGAGGAACCCCTCAAACAAGAACGCTTCAAGCGACGGCTGATCGCCACTGCACGGAGCCTGAAAAGGAAACAGCAGCAGATTCAAGCCGAACAGGATACGCTCAATGACAGATGGACTAAGGTCCTGGCCGCCGAAGAGGGATCCGACTTTGAGCGCCAAACAAAGAGCTATCCTAAGCGCAGGCTACTGCCACAATTTGACGAGGAGGCCTTGGAGCCAATACCGTCAAAATACAATCATGTCGATCAACCGGACCGACCACCACGTGGACGGGACAAAACGGCCAATTATGCCGAACATCAGCCCGCGCCCCCTCGCCGTAGAGGCAAGGAGACAGCGGCTCCGGGCTACACGTACGACCTACGTCAGGACCTGACCAATAGAGCCGACCAGAACAGATCAATCTATGGATCAAGAGGACGTGCTCCAGCACGAGATAATGGCCACCAGGCCTGGAACGACAAACATAACCAAATTCGGGGTCACCCCGAATACAGATGTCATCCGAACTCCGTCGCGATGTCGCCCGGTATAGAGGTGCCGCGCACCCCATGTGCTTTACCGATGAGGTAATGCAGCACCAGTTTCCGGAAGGGTTTAAACCCGTAAACATTGAGCCATACAATGGAATGACAGATCCCGCTGTATGGATTGAAGATTTTCTTCTCCACATTCACATGGCTCACGGAGACGATCTCCATGCCATTAAATACCTCCCTCTAAAGCTGAAAGGACCAGCACGGCACTGGTTGAACAGCCTCCCAGAGAACTCCATTGGAAGCTGGGAAGACTTAGAGGATGCTTTTCGGGACAACATTCAGGGCACTTATGTCCGGCCACCGGATGCTGATGACCTGAGTCACATAATTCAGCAACCCGGAGAGTCCGCTCGCAAACTTTGGAATCGGTTCTTAATTAAAAAGAACCAAATCGTGGACTGTCCGGACGCCGAGGCCTTAGCGGCATTTAAGCACAGCGTCCATGATGAATGGCTCACCCGACACCTCGGTCAGGAAAAGCCGAAGACCATGGCAGCTCTTACTGCACTCATGACCCACTTTTGTGCGGGCGAAGATAGCTAGTTGGCTCGTAGAAGCAACAGTACCAGCGACCCCGGCACTTCTGAGGCCCGGGACGGCAATGGAAGGCCACGACGCAGCAAAAACAAGTGCCGGAACAACAACAAAGAAACAGAGGATACAGCGATAAACGTCGGAATCAGTGGCTCTAAACCCGGTCAGCGGAAGAAGCCATTCAAAGGTACTAGGGATGGTCCATCCAACTTGGACAAGATACTGGATCGACCCTGCCAGATTCATGGCACCCCTGACAAGTCTGCCAACCACACCAACAGAAACTGTTGGGTTTTCAAACAGGCCGGTAAATTAAACACCGAACATAAGGGGAAAGGACCTCCAAGCGAGGACGATGATGAGCCTCGCCCACCGCACACCGGGGGACAGAAACAGTTTCCCCCCGAGGTAAAAATGGTGAACATGATCTACGTCACCCACATCCCCAAGAGGGAGCATAAATGCGCGTTAAGGGACGTCTACGCCGTAGAGCCCGTCGCCCCAAAATTCAACCCATGGTCGGCTTGTCCGATCACCTTTGATCGCAGGGACCACCCAACCAGTATCCATCACAGAGGTTCGGCGGCCCTGGTGCTTGATCCTATCATTGACGGATACCATCTTACTAGAGTCCTTATGGACGGCGACAGCAGCCTCAACTTGCTCTACCGGGATACTGTCCGTAAGATGGGTATCGACCCGTCAAGAATCAAACCTAGCAACACTACCTTTAAAGGAGTGATACCTGGCGTGGAGGCCTGCTGCACGGGCTCCTTAACACTGGAAGTCGTATTTGGCTCTCCAGATAACTTCCGAAGCAAAGACTTGATCTTCGACATCGTCCCTTTTCGCAGTGGTTATCATGCACTGCTCGGACGAACGGCCTTCGCCCGCTTTAATGCGGTCCCGCACTATGCTTATCTGAAGCTCAAAATGCCTGGACCTCGTGGCGTCATCACAGTAAATGGGAATATGGAGCGCTCCCTCCATACTGAGGAGCATACTGTGGCCCTAGCAGCCGAAGTACAGGGCGGCCTCATCAAGCCGGACAACCAATCGGTCATCAAGACCCACGACTCTGCTAAGCGAGTCTGATCCGCACTATAATGCGATAGCCCGATGGAGCCAGAGCTTAAATATCAGTTTAGCCTCCGCCGACCGCCCCATAAGGTTGCGGCATACATACCGCGCGTACACAACTACGCACTTAAAATACCTTGGGCAGCGCGAGAGGCACACTGCGGAAAAGGTCCATAGTACGGTTTGACCCTATTCAGACCTCAACTATTTTTTCCACTATAGGTTCGTTAAAAAACCTACCTGATCTACGGAGGCTCTTTTCCAGGCCCCTCTTTCTTACAGATGACCATCACCTCCTCCTCTTAAAGGATTTCCCACCAAGGAGAAATGGCGCAGACGTGTGGCAGGGCACCATTGGGATCTTCAAACCACTACTTTTAGGCCATGTGTAAACCTTTTCCTTGTGTAAACTTTTGGCATGTAAAATAGCCTCGATATTTATGGCATTATCTGTAATAACACGGCTCGACGTACCCATCAGGGTATAAAGGAAGCAGTTGATCGCCACTTTTGTTTGGCACTCATTTATTTTTGTCATCTGTATGCCCTCCCCACTTCAGACTACCACACGTGCTTTAGTCCGGCCTTAACACCGGGGGCTGCATTCGGTCCTGCACATTTCAAAGTCCGAACACCTATAGGGTACTCTTCGGCGTCCTGGATATTGCATTATATGCATCGGCTCCGAATCATGTCTTTGGTCTATAGTTGGGTTGCCCGGCTCCTGTGCTTACCACCTTACGTTCCGCTCGTTCGGCTGAGGTAGTAAAGGGAGAACTACTGCGATTGTATTTCTGGTTCGTCCGGTCAAGTACCTCAGTAGAGAAAGTCGAAAACTGACTGTCATGATAAGCGCGAGCTGGTCGGCGATTCGGCGACTTAGTATTATACTACAAATCGTTAGCGATTCACTCCGTGTTATACGAGGGGCTGGTCTTCGTCCAGCCGCATGGAAAAGGCACCGTAGTCCGGATAGCCGCACACGCACCAGGGGCTAGTACTTAGCTCCACAGTCAAACTCCTATGGCTAAGTGAAAGTAATAAAGCCGCATAGTCTGATTGCCTGGTTCACCACGCTGACACCTCCTTTACGGACCAAGACGTTGGATAAAGTGTGGTCACGCGTTACGCCGAACACCCCTGTAGCATCTACATGGGGGCTGAAGCCGACGACTGGCAACTTTCAGAAATAAAATAATAAACGGCCGCACAGGAGGAAAAATCGCTTGAAACAAAAGGCGCAAACATAGATATATAAACAGCATGGGTTCATCGCATTGTTTGTAAACCCGAACACACTCAATCAAATATTACGTCCTTAGAGCATTGACCCTCGATCACTCGGGCTCCTTCTAGGACATCATCGAAGTACCTCTCCGGCTTCCGGTGATCTTTGCCTTCGGGCGGGCCTGCGGTTGCCACTTCGGTGGCCTTCATCTTTGCCCATTGCATCTTGACACAGGCGAAGGCCATCCGGGCACCCTCTATGCAGGCCGAGTGCTTCAATGCATCAATCCGAGGCCGCGCATCGACAAGCCGCTTCACCAAACCGAAGTAGCTACTAGGGATTGGCTCGGCCAGCCACAGCTGGACTATCAGGTCCTTCATGGCCAAACCTGCCACCCTATGCAGCTCTGTCAGTTGCTTCAGCTGGTTGTTCAGAGGCGTCGGGTGTTCTGACGCGAGAAATTGCGACCAGAACAACTTCTCGGTCGAGTTCCCCTCCTGGGCTCGGAAGAACTGTGCGGCATCGGCGGCACTCCTCGGAAGATCCGCAAACGCGCCTGGAGAACTCCATACTCGGGTGAGCAAAGCAAACCTCTTACCTCCAAAGATACTCTGCAAAAGAAAGGCCTTACCAGCCGCTATCTGCCTCGCCTGATGGATCTCTTCACGAGCACTCCAGGACTCGATCCGCGCCTCTTTGGCATCATGGAGAGCCTTGGCGAGCTTGGTCGACTGGTCCGAAGTCTTCTGCTCCAAAGTTTCGCATTTGCTGATGGCATCCTTCAGCTCCTGCTCTACTTCGGCCACCCGAGCTTCGTGTTGGCGGCGGGCATCTTGCTCGGTCTTCAGTTCGGCAGCCACCTTGTCAACGGCTGCCTTATTCGCCTCCGCCTCTTTTTTGGCCTGGGCAAGGGCGCCTTTGAGGGTCTCGACCTCGGCTGCGCCAGCTGTGATTATAATCAAGGCATTCCATGAGTTAATCTCTAAATATACATATCACTTCTGATATCAAAATAAACTTTTAACATTATACGCATACCTTGTGTCTCATCGAACCGCTTATTAATGCGGTCAATTTCCTCATTGGCCAGCTGAAGCTTCCGATTGAGTTTGGAAACTTCTGCGGCCTGGGCGGTTGCCGCCAACAGGAAAGCCTGTTGCAATAACAGCACCGCAGGTTAACTCTCCCAAATACTATATGGATCCTCTGTCCGGTTTCTTTTAACCGAACAGAGCCTCAGGGGCTACTGTCTGTACACAGGTATATTCCTCTATATGAAAAGTTTTTAGAACATTACGTCGCATACCTCAAAGCCTGTCAGTAGGCTGGTGAAGTCTTTGTTTAGTCCGCTCTTAGCAGACTGAACCTTCTCCACCACCGCACCCATCGGGGTGCAGTGCTCCGCCGCAATGGAAGCACGCTGCAGTGCTTCCTCCAGAGTGTTGGGCGCCTCCGGATTAGTGGAGGTCGCCGATGGAGCTGATGCTCCTCCCCCCTCTTTCAAAGGGGGTTGCTTATCCAATCCCAGAGCCGTGTTGGTCTCCGAAATAGTGTCCTGCTGGGGCCTGGATTGTTGGGGGTCCCCACCGTCGGTTGTCATAGGGGTCGCCTCCCCTAGGTCTTCGGCGACCGAGGTATTAACCTCGGGCGCTTTCTCGACGGCCTCGTTCGCCCTCCCTCTGCCAAGACAGGTCCTTCGGGATGACACCTCGGTGTCCTCCATGGTGATAGGCGAGGGGGCTCGCGACGGCATGTCACTCTCTGCCATTTCGGGTGGCAGAGGGTTCCCCTCCGATAATGGGGTTTGCGGAAGCTCACGGGGAGGGCTAAAAGGCGAATAACAAAAATAACTTATACAATAACAACAAGTAGACCGAAGATAAATGAGTAAGTTTCTGAATACTTATGATTCGGCCAGGGGCTTCACCCTGGGAGGTCTCTTGGGGACTAGTTCGAACTCTGAGTCCGAACTGTCCGGGAGGGTCACCTTCCCTCTCTTGGGCGCCTTGCCCTCCGGGTCTTCGGAGGCCGCCCTCTTCTTCTTTTTCTTCCCCTTATGAGGGGAGTCACTTTCCACCTCCTCCTCCTCTTCTTACTCGTCTTCTTCGTGGGAAGAGAGGGCTTCGATCTCTCCGGACACTGCGTCTGAAGGACCTTTGTGGCGGGGGCCGCTCTTGGTCTCCTTGCCCTTCTTCTTCTTGGCCTTCTTCTCTGGCGCCTGATAGGGCACCGGGACCAGCATCTCCATTAGCTGGGGTGTGGCCGGGTTCTCAGGCAGCGGTGCCGGACAATTGATCCACTCTGCCTTTGTCGTCCAGCCCTGTACGGAAGGCAGGCAAGGTAATCTACATTATATCTGAAGTATTGACCGGATAAGTCTTCGAAAAAGTTATGCTCACCTCTGAGGCCGGGTTCTCGATGTCGAGTCCGATGTCCCCCGTCTTCTTCGGCCATGTTTTCTGGGCCTTGAAGAGCTACTTCCATATGTCTTCGTGCGTGGTGCCGAAGAAGCGCTTCAGGGTCTGTGGCTCCTCCGGATTGAACTCCCACATGGGGAAGGCCCGGAGTTGGCAGGGAAGAGTGCGGCGGAAGAGCATCACCTGAATCATGTTTGTGAGACCGGTGTTTGCACCTAACATGTTGGAGATGCGCTTTTGTAGCATCTGCACCTCCGGTTTGGACCCCCAATCAAGGCCCTTGGCGGTCCATGAGGTGAGTCTCGTGGGGGGTCCAGATCCGAAGTCAGGCGTGGCCGCCCAGTTGGCGTCACGGGGTTTGGTGATGTAGAACCACTCCTGTTGCCACACCTTGACTATCTCCACAAATGCCCCTTTGGGCCAGACGGCGTTGGGGAGCTTGCTTACCATGGCCCCGCCACAGTCCGCATGCTGTCCGTCAACCACCTTCGGCTTCAGATTAAAGACCTTGAGCCACAGGCCGAAGTGTGGGGGGATGCGGAGAAGAGCCTCGCACACGACGATGAACGCTGATATGTGGAGGAAGGAATTTGGGGCTAGATCATGGAAATCTAACCCGTAGTAGAACATGAGGCCTCGGACGAAGGGGTGGAGGGGAAACCCTAGCCCTCAGAGGAAATGGGGGATGAACACGACCCTCTCACCAGGCTCCAGAGGAGGGATAACCTGATCTTTGTCAGGGAGCCTATGCGCGATATCCGCGAACAGATAGCCCGCGCTCTGGAGATCCTTGATGTCCTTCTCGGTGACGGAGGAGGCTTCCCACTTGCCCTTGGAACCGGACCCGGCCATTGCTGGGGAGGGTGGCAGCGGTGGGAAAGATCGAAGTTGTGGGTGCTAGAGCTTGGAGGTTGGAAGACAGGAGCTAGAAGAAGGTGTGGGGAAAAAGGAGGGATCTTTATCCTCTTATAGACAGTGAAAATACCAAACGTCCCCTTCTCAAGCCATAAACCTCGCCTGTTTCCAATGAGATCATGCGTAAGGCGCGGTTGGGTTACCCAAACCACATTGATGAGAATCCCGTAATGGACGGGCATGATCTCTGTTTTGACGGGACGTGCCAATGAGGGCTAGGCCTCGAAACGCGAAATGGGAGATGTGGAAACAGTTCGAAATGTTAAAGAGTCAAGTGTGACGCTTCGCCGAAAAAGTTGTCAGTAAAAGACACTGTTCCTATTTTAACATCTTGCCTTCATGGCTAAGGGTTGTATTAATTGTGCAGAGACGGATACAGTTCCTCTATGCAGGAAGCTGACTTAAAGTATTCAGGAGAAGGAACCCGCCTTGCAATGCCGAAGATAATCCGCGTGCCGAACACATCGTCATCGAAGACTGGTTCAGGGGCTACTGAGGGAGTCCTAGATTAGGGGGTCCTCGGGTGTCCAGACTATTCGATATGGGCCAGACTGATGGGCCGTGAAGATAAATCAGAAGACTATCCCTCGTGTCCGGGCAGGACTCCCATATGCGTGGGTGGCAAGTTTTGTGTCCAGTTGTGTTATTTCCTTCCTCTGCGAACCGACTCTGTACAACCCTAGGCCCCTCTGGTGTGTATATAAACCGGGGGGTTTAGTCTATAGAGGCTATCAGAATAATCATAGGCTAGACAGCTAGGGTTTAGCCATTACGATCTCGAGGTAGATCAACTCTTGTAACCCCTATACTCATCGAATACAATCAAGCAGGACATAGGGTTTTACCTCCATTAAGAGGGCCCGAACCTGGGTAAACATCGTGTCCCCATTGTCCATTGTTACCATCGATCCTTAGACACACAGCTTGGGACCACCTACCCAAGATCTGCCGGTTTTGACACCGACAGCAGCCGTTAAGCGACAAGCCAGAATCTTCTCCGGCAAGGTCTAGTGCCGGCAAGTCAGAATCAGCGCAGACAGATGAAGCAGAGAAACAAGTGGTGCAGAAGAAGAAGGTAGTGCAGCGCCCAGTTTACTCTGTCAAATCCCTTCTGCAAGGGGCTAGGTCAAGGTATTCTAGTGTGCAGAAATTGCTTTTTGGCCTTCTCATGGCCTCGAGGAAGCTGCGTCACTACTTCCAAGCACATCAGATCACTGTCTTCACTCGCTTTCCATTGCAACATATCTTGAGAAATCCATAGCGCTGGCAGGATAGTGGAGTGGGCGTTGGAGCTGTCAAGCTTTGGATTCAAGTCTGAAAGTACATCAACTGTTCAGAGCAGGGCCTTGGCGGAGTTCATTGCAGAGTGGACACCAATGCAAGATGAAGAATTTCAAGAGACCTATCTCCCTGACAAGGAAACAATGCAAGACTGGATTATGTACTTTAACGGTGCCTTTTCGCTGCAAGGTGCCGGTGCTGGCATGCTTCTTGTCGTACCCGCCGGAGAGCACCTCAAGTATGTAATTCAGATGCACTTTCCCAAGGAGAAAGCTACCAACAACACTGTTGAGTACAAAGGGCTGCTTGCCTGTCTCAGGATTGCAGTGGACTTTGGAATCAGAAAGCTCATTATCAAAGGTGACTCGCAGCTTGTTGTGAAGCAGGTCAACAAAGATTATCAGAGCCCATTGATGGAAGCTTATGTCCATGAAGTGAGAAAATTGGAAGAGCACTTTAACGGATTGCAAACAGAGCACATTCCTCGTGCGGAAAACAACATTGCTGATGATCTGTCAAAGCCTGCCGCCCAGAACCTACCTATGGAACCGGGAACTTTTGTGCTCCATTTGACTCAGCCATCTGTTACACCATCAACGCGGTAGAACAAGAGAAGAAAGTTGAATTATGGCGACTACTTTCTGGTAGAGCTCCCAGTAGCCGCCGGCAAGGAAGCTGCCAGAGACAACACCAAGCTTGCCGGTGAGCGTAGGCTCCGGCAGGGCCTCAAGTCCTTGCCGTCGAGACAAGCGCTCCACAGTAGAGGAAATGCCTTCAGTCCTTGTTGTAGAGCCACAGGCTCCGATATGGGCGCAACAGATCGTCCATTTCCTTCACACAGGAGAACTTCCCGAAGAGCAAGAAGAAACTGAGAAAGTAGCCCGTCAGTCAACTATGTACCAGTTTGTTGACAACATTCCGCAAAGAAAGAGGCCAAATGGGGTGAAATTGAAGTGCATTTGTCGAGAAGATGGACATAAGCTGTTGGCAGAGATACATGGAGGCATATATGGCTCTCACATAGGATCAAGAGCCCTTATCGGAAAAGCTTTTCGGCAAGGCTTCTATTGGCCCACTGCTCTCTAGGATGCAATTGTACTAGTAACCAAGTGTGAAGCATGCCAGTTTCATTCCAAGAATACACATCAGCCAGCTCAAGCTCTTCAGACAATCCCTCTCTCCAGGCCCTTCTCGGTTTGGGGGCTCGACATCTTAGGCCCCTTTCCCCTGCAAATAGGGGCTTTGAGTTCTTGTACGTCGCAATCGACAAGTTCACAAAGTGGCTTGAGGTAGAACCAATGAGGAAGGTGACAACATAGTCAGGCGTCAAGTTTTTCAAAGGACTTGTTTGCCGATTTGCAGTACCTAACAGGATCATCACCGACAACAGCACATAGTTCACGAGCCACACCTTCTTGCAGTACTGCCAGGACCTTGGAAGCAAGATCTTTTTGCGTCTGTTGCTCACCCGAGAAGCAACGGCCAAGCGAAAGGGCAAATGCTGAAGTGCTACGTGGCCTCAAAACGAGAACTTTTGACAAGCTGCACAAGTGCGAAAGGAATTGGATTGATGAGTTGCCGGTAGTTCTTTGGTCACTCAGGACAACACCAAATCGAGCCACCGGCCAGACACCCTTCTCCCTAGTCTATGGTGCAGAGTGTTGGAAATATGCCCTAGAGGCAATAATAAAGTGGTTATTATTATATTTCCTTAATCATGATAAAGGTTTATTATTCATGCTAGAATTGTATTGATTGGAAACTTAAATACATGTGTGAATAGATAAGCAAATACCAAGTCTCTAGTATGCCTCTACTAGACTAGCTCGTTGATCAAAAGATGGTTAAGGTTTCCTGACCATAGACATGAGTTGTCATTTGATAACGGAATCACATCATTAGGAGAATGATGTGATGGATAAGACCCATTCATTAGCTTAGCATATGATCGTTCAATTTATTGCTACTGCTTTCTTAAATGTCAAATACATATTCCTTCGACCATGAGATCATGCAACTCCCGGATACCGGAGGAATACCTTGTGTGCTATCAAACTTCACAACGTAACTGGGTGATCATAAAGATACTCTACAGGTATCTTCGAAAGTGTTTGTTGAGTTGGCGTGAATCAAGATTGGGATTTGTCACTCCGTATGACGGAGAGGTATCTCTGGGCCATCTCGGTAATACAGCATCACAAGAAGCTTGTAAGCAAAGTGACTAAGGAGTTAGTTACAAGATGATGTATTACGGAACAAGTAAAGAGACTTACCGGTAATGAGATTGAACTAGGTATGAAGATACCAACGATCAAATCTCGGGCAAGTAACATGCCGACGGAAAAAGGGAACTACGTATTTGTCATAAAGGCTCGATCGATAAAGATCTTCGTAGAATATGTAGGAACCAATATGGTCATCCAGGTCCCGCTATTGGTTATTGACCGGATGAGCGTCTCGGTCATGTCTACATCATTCTCGAACCCGTAGGGTCCGCACGCTTAACATTCGTTGACGATATAGTATTATATGAGTTATGTATGTTGGTGACCGAATGTTGTTCGGAGTCCTGGATGAGATCACGGACATGATGAGGAGCTCCGGAACGGTCCGGAGGTAAAGATTGATATATAGGATGATATGGTTGGGCCAAGGGGTAAGGCCCACGGGGCTTTAGGTCGGTGCAAGAGGAAGTTTTACGGAGGTCAGGGAGCGTCTCGGTCATGTCTACATCATTCTCGAACCCGTAGGGTCCGCACGCTTAACATTCGTTGACGATATAGTATTATATGAGTTATGTATGTTGGTGACCGAATGTTGTTCGGAGTCCCGGATGAGATCATGGACATGATGAGGAGCTCCGGAACGGTCCGGAGGTAAAGATTGATATATAGGATGATATGGTTGGGCCAAGGGGTAAGGCCCACGGGGCTTTAGGTCGGTGCAAGAGGAAGTTTTACGGAGGTCAGGGACCAGACGCCAGGGACCCTGGTGTCTGGCCCTGGGCTAGACTGCGAGGCCCATGGCGTCTGGGCCAGACGCCGAGGACCGTGGCGTCTGGTACTGGAAACAGAGAAGGACTCTTCCTTGCGTTCCAACCCGACTTTGAGGAGGCTCTTTCTCCAAGAAATGACCCCAGGGCTCAACATATAAATAGAGGAGCAGGGCTAGCCCTTGGGAGACCATGATTCACCAAGCCGTGTGCCAGCGCCCCTTCTCTCTCTAGTTCGTCCTCCGTCCTAAATCAGTTGTGCTTGGCGAAGCCCTACGGAAATAGTTTGACCACCACCGTCACCGCACCGTCGTGCTGCTAGAACTCATCTACTACTTTGCCTCTCTTTCTGGATCGAGAAGGCGAGGACATCATCGAGCTGAATGTGTGCTGAATGCGGAGGTACCGTACGTTCGGTACTTGATCGGGACGGATCGTGAAGGTGTACGACTACATCAACCGCGTTGATAAACGCTTTCGCTTAGCGATCTACAAGTGTATGTAGATGCTCTCCCCCTCTCGTAGCTATACATCTCCACGGATAGATCTTGCATGTGCTTAGATTTTTTTTTGTTTTCCATGCAATGTTCCCCAACAGTGGTATCAGAGCTAGGTCTATGCGTAGATGATATGCACGAGTAGAACACAAAGGAGTTGTGGGCGGTGATGTTCATATTGCTTACCACCAATGACTTATTTTGATTCGGCGGTATTGTGGGATGAAGCGGCTTGGACCAACCTTACATGTTCACATACATGAGACCATTTCCACCGACTAACATGCAACTTGTTTTGCATAAAGGTGGCTGGCGGGTGTCTGTTTCTCCCACTTTAGTTGAATGTAATTTGACTATGGCGGTCCTTGCAGAAGGTTAAAAGGCAACTTGATAATCATCGTTGTGGTTTTGCGTAGGTAAGAATGGTTCTTGCTAGTTGCCCGTAGCAGCCATGTAAAACTTGCAACAACAAAGTAGAGGACGTCTAACTTGTTTTTGCCGGGTATGTTGTGATGTGATATGGTCAAGACGTGATTTGATATATGTTGATGTATGAGATGATCATGTTTTGTAATAAGTTCACGACTTGCATGTCGATGAGTACGACAACCGGCAGGAGCCTTAGGGTTGTGTTTAATTATTGTATGACCCGCGTGTCAATCACTAAGCGCCATGTAATTGCTTTACTTTAGCGCTATATGTTAGCAATAGTTGTAGAAGCAATAGTTGGCGAGACGACCCCGACGCAACAATGGGATCAAGGTGTCACGCCGGTGATGATGGAGATCATGCCGATGCTTTGGAGATGGAGATCAAAAGCAGAAGATGATGATGGCCATATCATGTCACATATTTTGATTGCATGTGATGTTTATCCTTTATGCATCTTATTTTGCTTAGAATGACGGTAGCATTATAAGATGCTCCCTTCACTTAATTTCAAGATAAAAGTGTTCTCCCCGAGTATGCACCGTTGCTAAAGTTCATCGTTTCGAAGCACCTCATGATGATCGGGTGTGATATACTTTGCGTTCACATACAACATGTGTATGCCAGTTTTGCACATGCAGAATACTTGGGTTAAACTTGACGAGCCTAGCATGTACAGACATGGTCTCGGAACACTGGAGACCGAAAGGTCGAACGTGAGTCATATAGTAGATATGATCAACATAGAGATGTTCACAATTGAAGGCTACCCCATCTCACGTGATGATCGGACATGGGTTAGTTGATTTGGATCATGTATCACTTAGACAACTTGAGGGATGTTGATTTAAGTGGGAGTTCATTAGTAATTTGATTATTTGAACTAAAATTTATCATGAACTTAGTCTTAATAGTTTTTGCATATCTATGTTGTAGATCAATGGCCCGTGTTTCTGTTCCCTTGAATTTTAATGCGTTCCTAGATAAAGCTAAGTTGAAAGATGATGGTAGCAACTACACGGACTGGGTCCGTAACTTGAGGATTATCCTCATTGCTGCACAGAAGAATTATGTCCTTGATGCACCGCTAGGTGACAGACCTGCTGCAGGAGCTGATGCAGATGTTATGAACGTCTGGCAGGCTCGATCTGATGACTACTCGATAGTTCAGTGTGCCATGCTTTATGGCTTAGAACCGGGACTTCAAAGACGTTTTGAACGCCACGGAGCATATGAGATGTTCCAAGAGATGAAGTTGATATTTCAAGCTAATGCCCGGGTTGAGAGATATGAAGTCTCCAACAAGTTCTATAGTTGTAAGATGGAGGAGAACAGTTCTATCAGTGAACACATACTCAAAATGTCTGGGTATCATAACCACTTGACTCAGCTGGGAATTGATCTTCCAGTTGAGAGTGTTATTGACAGAGTTCTTCAGTCACTGCCACCAAGCTATAAAGGCTTTGTGATGAACTATAATATGCAAGGGATGAAGAAAACGATTCCCGAGCTCTTCGCAAGGCTGAAATCGGCGGAGGTAGAAATCAAGAAGGAGCATCAAGTGTTGATTGTTAACAAGACCACTAGTTTCAAGAAAAAGGGCAAGGGAAAGAAATTGAACTTCAAGAAGAATGGCAAGCAAGTTGTCGCTCATGTGAAGAAGCCCAAAGCTGGACCCAAGCCTGAAACTGAGTGCTTCTACTGCAAAGGAAATGGTCACTGGAAGCGGAACTACCCCAAGTACTTGGCAGATAAGAAGGATGGCAAAGTGAACAAAGGTATATTTGATATACATGTTATTGATGTGTTCCTTACTAATGCTCGTAGTAGCGCCTGGGTATTTGATACTGGTTCGGTTGCTCATATTTGTAACTTGAAACAGGAGTTGCGGAATAAACGAAGATTGGCTAAGGATGAGGTGACGATGCGCGTCGGGAATGGTTCCAAGGTTGATGTGATCGTCGTCGGCACGCTAACTCTACATCTACCTTCGGTATTAATTTTAGACCTCAATAATTGTTATTTGGTGCCAGCATTGAGCATGAACATTATATCTGGATCTTGTTTATTGCGAGACGGTTATTCATTTAAGTTAGAGAATAATGGTTATTCTATTTATATGAGTAATATCTTTTATGGTCATGCACCTTTGATGAATGGTCTATTCTTGTTGAATCTCGATCATAGTAATACACATATTCATAATATTGATGCCAAAAGATGCAAAGTTGATAATGATAGTGCAACATACTTGTGGCACTGCCGTTTAGGTCATATTGGTGTAAAGCGCATGAAGAAACTCCATGCGGATGGACTTTTGGAATCACTTGATTATGAATCATTTTTTTAAAGGAACGCGGTAGGGGAAGCCCCCCACAGCGAGTTTTTTTTAAAATAATAAGAACCCAAATTCGTGCCCGTGAGGACTTGAACCTGGGTGGCTGGGTTGTACATCCACTCCACTAGCCAAGTGAGCTAGGCTCACTTCCTGATTATGAATCATTTGATACTTGTGAACCATGCCTCATGGGTAAGATGACTAAAACTCCGTTCTCCGGAACAATGGAGCGAGCTAATGACTTATTGGAAATAATACATATCGATGTATGCGGTCCGATGAGTATTGAGGCACGCAGCGGGTATCATTATTTTCTAACCTTCACATATGATTTGAATAGGTATGGGTACATCTACTTGATGAAACACAAGTCTGAAACATTTGAAAAGTTCAAAGAATTTCAGAGTGAAGTGGAGAATCATCATAACAAGAAAATAAAGTTTCTACGATCTGATCGCGGAGGCGAATATTTGAGTTATGAGTTTGGCCTTCATTTAAGACAATGTGGAATTGTTTCACAACTCATGCCACCTAGAACACCACAGCGTAATGGTGTGTCCCAACGTCGTAACCTTACTTTATTAGATATGGTGTGTTCTATGATGTCTCTTACCGATTTGTCCTTATCATTTTGGGGTTATGCACTAGAGATAACCACATTCACGTTAAATAGGGCACCGTCTAAATCCGTTGAGATGACACTGTATGAACTATGGTTTGGCAATAAACCTAAGTTGTTGTTTCTTAAAGTTTGTGGATGTGACCTTATGTCAAAAGGCTTCAGCCTGATAAGCTCGAACCCAAAGCGAAGAAGTGTGTCTTCATAGGATACCCTAAAGAAACTATTGGGTATACCTTCTACCACAGATCCGAAGGCAAGATCTTTGTTGCCAAGAATGGGTCCTTTCTAGAGAAGGAGTTTCTCTCGAAAGAAGTGAGTGGGAGGAAAGTAGAACTTGATGAGGTAGTTGTACCTTCTCTCGATTTGGAAAATAACACATCAGAGAAAAATGTTCCCGTGATGCCTACACCAACCGAAGAGGAAGCTAATGATAATGATCATGAAACTTCGGATCAAGTTACTACTGAACCTCGTAGGTCGACCAGAGCACGTACCACACCAGAGTGGTACGGTAATCCTGTCCTGGAAGTCATGTTATTAGACAGCGGCGAACCTACAAACTATGAAGAAGCTATGATGAGCCCAGATTCCGACAAATGGCTAGAGGCCATGAAATCTGAGATAGGATCCATGTATGAGAACAAAGTGTGGACATTGGTGGACTTGCCCGATGATCGGCAAGCCATTGAGAATAAATGGATCTTCAAGAGGAAGACAGACGCTGATGGTAATATCATTGTCTACAAAGCTTGACTTGTCACGGAAGGTTTTCGACAAGTTCAAGGGGTTGACTATGATGAGACTTTCTCACCCGTAGCGATGCTTAAGTCTGTCAGAATCATATTAGCAATTGCCGCATTTTATGATTAGGAAATCTGGCAAATGGATGACAAAACTACATTCCTTAACGGGTTTCTTAAAGAAGAGTTGTATATGATGCAACCAGAAGGTTTTGTCGATCCTAAGGGTGCTAACAAAGTGTGCAAGCTCCAGCGATCCATCTATGGACTGGTGCAAGCATCTCAAAGTTGGAATATACGCTTTGATGAGGTGATCAAAGCATATGGTTTTATACAGACATATGGTGAAGCATGTATTTACAAGAAAGTGAGTGGGAGCTCTATAGCATTTCTGATATTATATGTGGATGACATATTGCTAATTGGAAATGATATAGAATTTCTGGATAGCATAAAAGGATATTTGAATAAGAATTTTTTGGTACTCTGCCGGAGGGGGCTTTGATCACGGAGAGCTTCTACATCAATCTTGCTGCCCTTCCGATGATGTGTGAGTAGTTTATCACAGACCTATGGGTCCATAGCAAGTAGCTAGATGGCTTCTTCTCTCTCTTTGATCTTCAATACCATGTTCTTCTCGATGTTCTTGGAGTTCTATCCGATGTGATCTTCTTTTGCGATGCGTTTGTCGAGATCCGATGAATTGCGGATTTATGATCAGATTATCTATGAATATTATTTGAGTCTTCTCTGAACTCTTTTATGCATGATTAAGATATCTTTGTATTTCTCTTCGAACTATCGGTTTGGTTTGGCCAACTACATTGGTTTTTCTTGCAATGGGAGAGGTGCTTAGTTTTGGGTTCAATCTTGCGGTGTCCTCACCAAGTGACAGAAGGGGTAGCGAGGCACGTATTGTATTGTTGCCATCAAGGATAAAAATATGGGGTTTATGTCATATTGCTTGAGTTTATCTCTCTACATCATGTCATCTTACTTAAAGCGTTGCTTCGTTCTTATGAACTTAATACTCTAGATGCAGGCAGGAGTCGGTTGATGTGTGGAGTAATAGTAGTAGATGCATAATCGTTTCAGTCTACTTGTCACGGGCGTGATGCCTATATTCATGATCATTTCCTTAGATGTCTTCATAATTATGCGCTTTTCTATCAATTGCTCAACAGTAATTTGTTTACCCACCATATGTTTTCTTCAAGAGAGAAGCCTCTAGTGAAACCTATGGCCCCGGGTCTATTTTCCATCATATATTTTCAGATCTATAAACCAAAAACCCTAAAAATACCTTGCTGCAATTTATTTATATTTACTTTAGTTTGATGTTTTATTTATCTTTTATACCTATCTCTATTAGATCTCACTCTTGTTCGTGACCGTGAAGGGATTGACAACCCCTTTTTCGCGTTGTGTGCAAGTGTTTGTTAGTTTGTGCAGGTGCATATATTGGAGACTTGCTTGTGCCACCTACTGGATTGATACCTTGGTTCTTAACTGAGGGAAATAATTATCTCTACTTTGCTACATCACCCTTTCCTCTTCAAGGAAAAAATCAACGCAAGCTCAAGAAGTAGCAGGAAGAATTTTTGGCGCCATTGCCGGGGAGGTTCTACATCAACCCTACCAAGTACCCATCATAAACTCTCATCTCTTGCACTTACATTATTTGCCATTTGCCTCTCGTTTTCCTCTCCCCCACTTCTAAAACGTTTTCAAAAAAATACAAAAATATTTGCCTTTTTATTTGCCTTTATGCCTTACTTGGTTTGTTTGCTTGTTCGCTTGGCATAATTGTGTGTTTACTGGAAATAAAGAACAAAAAGCGTATGGATCTTCATCCACTTGCTAATATTTCTAAAAGATCCAACTATGATGAACCAATTGCTAGTGAGTTGAGTGCACTAGACTATCTTTATGAAGTTTTGCTTGAAATTCGTGAATCTGAAAATTATGATGAAATTTATGAAGTGATTAATGATAGCTCCTTGAATGAAAAGCATGATTGCAATTATGTTACTATAAATTCTATTAATGTTAATTGTGCTACTAATATGCAAAACCCCAAGCTTGGGGATGCTAGTTTTGCTATGTCCACTACTTATTGCAATGATCATGATTGGGGTGATAATGCTTCTTATGATCTTGAAAATTTGTTTAAGCCTCATGATGAATATGATATTGATAATAATGCTTGCAAAAATATTGAAAGTGGGTTTGGAAGAGTGTCAACTTTAGGAAATAATGATCCCACTACTTTGGAGATTGATCAATCTTACGATTTTTTTTATAAAAGTGGGCTTGGAGAGGTCATGACTTTATTTGATAATAATCCCACTATTTTGGAAGAGTGTCAACTTTGCATGCATGTGGATCATGTAGAGAAAATTTTATATGATAGCTATATTGTATAATTTGAATATGATCCCACATGTAATTATTATGAGAGAGGAAAATGTGGTTGTAGAAATTTCATGTCACTAAATTACCTCCTGTTATGTTGAGATTGCTAATGTTTCTTTCTTCTTCCTTGCATACGCTAGTTTTTGCTTGTCTTGATAATTTGTTTGATTATAAAATGCCTATGCATAGGAAGCATGTTAGACATAAACTTGTTTTTCACATGCTACATGATGCTCTCTTCATGTTTCAATTGCTATCTTTCGTGTGAGCATCATTAAAATTATCAACGCCTAGCTAAAAGGCTTTAAAGAAAAGCGCTTGTTGGGAGACAACCCAATATTTTTATTTTATATTTTTATGAAAATACACATTATTACCTCCGTAGTAATTGTGTTTTGGTATTTTAATTAGTGTTTGAGCCAAGTAAGACCTTTGGGATGGTCTATGGTGATAGTTGATTTGATCTTGCTGAAAAACAGAAACTTTTGCGCTCATTTCCAGAAATTTAGAAAATCACAGGAACATGCTTTTCATCTGAATTTTTTTACACAAGATTGATATACAAATTTCCTAATTTTTCAGAATTTTTGGAGTTACAGAAGTATACGAAATTTCCAGATTACTACAGACTGTTCTGTTTTTGACAGATTCTGTTTTCTATGTGTTGTTTGCTTATTTTGATGAATCTATGGGTAGTATTAGGGGGTATGAACCATGGAGAAGTTGGAATACAGTAGATATAACACAAATATAAATTTAGAATGAGTTCACAACAGTACCCAAAGTGGTGATTTATTTTATTATACTAACGGATCTTACGAGTTTTCTGTTGAGTTTTGTGTTGTGAAGTTTTCAAGTCTTGGGTAAAGATTTGATGGACTATGGAATAAGGAGTGGCGAGAGACTAAGCTTGGGGATGCCCAAGGCAACCCAAGGTAATATTCAAGGACAACCAAGCATCTAAGCTTGGGGATGCCCCGGATGGCATCCCCTCTTTCGTCTTTAATCCATTGGTAAATTTACTTCAGGCTATATTTTTATTCACCACATGATATGTGTTTTGCTTGGAGCGTCTTGAATGATATGAGTCTTTGCTTTTTAGTTTGCCACAATCATCCTTGTTGTACACACCTTTTGAGAGGGACATGCTTTAATCGTGAATTTATTAGAATACTCTTTGTGCTTCACTTATATCTTTTGAGCTAGGCAGTTTGCTCTAGTGCTTCACTTATATCTTTTTAGAGCACGGCGGTGGTTTTATTTTATAGAAATTGTTGAACTCTCATGCTTCACTTATATTATTTTGAGAGTCTTAAACAGCATGGTAATTTTCTTAGGTTATGAATTTAGTCCTAATATGATGGGCATCCAAGAGGGATATAATAAAAACTTTCATATAAAGAGCATTGAATATATGAGAAGTTTGATTCCTTGCATTTGTTTTGAGATATAAAGATGGTGATATTAGAGTCATGCTAGTGAGTAATTGTGTATTGGTAGAAATACTTGTGTTAAAGTTTGTGATTCCCGTAGCATGCATGTATGGTGAACCGTTATGTGATGAAGTCGGAGCATGATTTATTCTTTGATTGTCTTCCTTATGAGTGGCGGTCGGGGACGAGCGATGGTCTTTTCCTACCAATCTATCCCCCTAGGAGCATGCATATTAGTACTTTGTTTCGATGTCTAATAGACTTTTGCAATAAGTATGTGAGTTCTTTATGACTAATGTTGAGTCCATGGATTATACGCACTCTCACCCTTCCACCATTGCTAGCCTCTCTAGTACCGCCAAACTTTCGCCGGTGTATTAAACCCGCCATATACCCTTCCTCAAAACAGCCACCATACCTACCTATTATGGCATTTCCATAGCCATTCCGAGATATATTTCCATGCAACTTCCACCATTCCGTTTTATTATGACGCATACCATCATTGTCATATTGTTCTCATATGCATGAGGCATTCATATAGAGTCATATTTTGTTCTAGTATCAAGTTGTAATTCTTGAGTTGTAAGTAAATAAAAGTGTGATGATCATCATTATTAGAGCATTGCCCCACGTGAGGAAAGGATGATGGAACCTATGATTCCCTCACAAGTTGGGATGAGTCTCCGGACTTTAAAAAAAATAAAAGAGGCCAAAGAAGCCCAAATAAAAAATAAAGGAGGCCAAAGAAGCCCAAACAAAAAAATGAGAGAAAAAGAGAGAAGGGACAATGTTACTCTCCTTTTCCACACTTGTGCTTTGAAATAGCACCATGTTCTTCATGATAGAGAGTCTCCTATTTTGTCACTTTCATATACTAGTGGGAATTTTTCATTATAGAACTTGGCTTGTATATTCCAATGATGGGCTTCCTCAAATTGCCCTAGGTCTTCATGAGCAGGCAAGTTGGATGCACACCCACTTAATTTCTTTTGAGCTTTCATATACTTATAGCTCTAGTGCATCTGTTGCATGGCAATTCCTACTCACTTGCATCAATATCAATTGATGGGCATCTCCATAGCCCATTAATTTGCCTAGTTGATGTGAGACTTTCTCCTTCCTTTTTGTCTTCTCCACAACCACCATATTCTATTCCACCTATAGTGCTATATCCATGGCTCACGCTCATGTATTGCGTGAAAGTTGAAAAGGTTTGAGAACACCAAAAGTATGAAACAATTGCTTGGCTTGTCATCGGGGTTGTGCATGATGAAAAACTTTGTGTCATGAAGATGGAGCATAGCTAGACTATATGATTTTGTAGGGATAACTTCCTTTGGCCATGATATTTTGAGAAGACATGATTGCTTTATTAGTATGCTTGAAGTATTATTGTTTTTATGTCAATATTAAACTTTTGTTTTGAATCTTATGGATCTGAATATTCTTGCCACAATAAATAAAATTGCATTGATAAATATGTTAGGTAGCATTTCACATCAAAAATTCTGTTTTTATCATTTACCTACTAGAGGACGAGCAGGAATTAAGCTTGGGGATGCTTGATACGTCTCCAATGTATTTATAATTTTTTATTGTTCCATGCTATTATATTATCTGTTTTGGATGTTTTATATGCATTAATATGCTATTTTATATTATTTTTGGGACTAACTTATTAACCTAGAGCCCAGTGCCAGTTTCTTTTTTTCCTTGTTTTTGACTTTTACAGAAAAGGAATATCAAACAGAGTCCAAACGGAATAAAACTTTACGATGATTTTTCTTGACCCAAAAGACACTCAGGAGACTTGGGGAGAGGGCCAGAGGAGTCCCGAGGAGGCGACAAGCCTCTAGGGCGCGCCCCAGGGGGCGCCCCTTGGCTTGTGGGCCCCTCGAGGTTTCCCTAACCCTAATTCCAGCTCTATATATTCTCAAATATTCCCCGAACATCAGAAGCGTCCACAAAAATACTTTTCCACCGTCGCAAGCCTCTGTTCCCGTGATATCCCATCTTGGGGCCTTTTCCGGCACTCCGCCGGAGGGGGATTCGATCATGGAGGGCCTCTACATCAACCTTGCTGCCCTTCCGATGAAGCGTGAGTAGTTTACCACAGACCTAATGGTCCATAGCTAGTAGCTAGATGGCTTCTTCCCTCTCTTTGATCTTCAATACCATGTTCTCCTCGATGTTCTTGGAGTTCTATCCAATGTAATCTTCTTTTGCGGTGCATTTGTTGAGATCCGATGAATTGTGGATTTATGATCAGATTATGCATGAATATTATTTGAGTCTTCTCTGAACTCTTTTATGCATGATTAAGATATCTTTGTATTTCTCTTCGAACTATCGGTTTGGTTTGGCCAACTAGATTGGTTTTTCTTGTAATGGGAGAGGTGCTTAGTTTTGGGTTCAATCTTGCGGTGTCCTCACCCAGTGACAGAAGGGGTAGCGAGGCATGTATTGTATTGTTGCCATCAAGGATAAAAAGATGGGGTTTATGTCATATTGCTTGAGTTTATCTCTCTACATCATGTCATCTTACTTAAAGCATTGCTCTGTTCTTATGAACTTAATACTCTAGATGCAGGCAGGAGTCGGTCGATGTGTGGAGTAATAGTAATAGATGCAGAATCATTTTGGTCTACTTGTCACAAACATGATGCCTATATTCATGATCATTGCCCTAGATGTCTTCATAATTATGCGCTTTTCTATCAATTGCTCCACAGTAATTTGTTTACCCACTATATGTTTTCTTCAAGAGAGAAGCCTCTAGTGAAACCTATGGCCCCCGGGTCTATTTTCCATCATATATTTTCAGATCTATAAACCAAAAAACTCAAAAATACCTTGCTGCAATTTATTTATATTTACTGTAGTTTGCTCTTTTATTTATCTTTTATACCTATCTCTATTAGATCTCACTCTTGTTCGTGACCGTGAAGGGATTGACAACCCCTTTTTCGCATTGTGTGCAAGTGTTTGTTAGTTTGTGCAGATGCACATATTGGAGACTTGCTTGTGCCTCCTACTGGATTGATACCTTGGTTCTTAACTGAGGGAAATACTTATCTCTACTTTGTTGCATCACCCTTTCCTCTTCAAGGAAAAAATCAACACAAGCTCAAGAAGTAGCAAGGTACCAAAGTAATCCAGGGTTGGATCACTAGACAGTGGTCAAGAATATCCTAAAGTACCTAAAAAGGACCAAGGATATGCTCCTCGTTTATGGAGGTAACGAAGAGCTCGTCGTAAAGGGTTACGTTGATGCTAGCTTCGACACAGATCTAGATGACTCTAAGTCACAAACCGGATACGTATTTATATTGAATGGTGGAGCTGTCAGTTGGTGCAGTTCTAAGCAAAGCATCGTGGCGGGATCTACATGTGAAGTGGCGTACATAGCTGCTTCGGAAGCAGCACATGAAGGAGTCTGGATGAAGGAGTTCATATCCGATCTGGGTGTAATACCCAGTGCATCGGGTCCAATGACAATCCTTTGTGACAACACTGGAGCAATTACCTTAGCGAAGGAATCCAGGTTTCACAAGAGAACTAAACACATCAATAGACGCTTCAACTCTATTCGTGAAAAGGTCAAGGATGGAGACATAGAAATTTGCAAAGTACATATAGATCTGAATGTGGCAGACCCATTGACTAAACCTCTTCCACGGGCAAAACATGATCAGCACCAAGACTCCATGGGTGTTAGATTCATTACAATGTAATCTAGATTATTGACTCTAGTGCAAGTGGGAGACTATTGGAAATTTGCCCTAGAGGCAATAATAAAGTGGTTATTATTATATTTCCTTAATCATGATAAAGGTTTATTATTCATGCTAGAATTGTATTGATTGGAAACTTAAATACATGTGTGAATACATAAGCAAATACCAAGTCCCTGGTATACCTCTACTAGACTAGCTCGTTGATCAAAAGATGGTTAAGGTTTCCGGACAATAGACATGAGTTGTCATTTGATAACAGGATCACATCATTAGGAGAATGATGTGATGGACAAGACCCATCTGTTAGCTTGGTATATGATTGTTCATTTTATTGCTACTGCTTTCTTAAATGTCAAATACATATTCCTTCAACCATGAGATCATGCAACTCCCGGATACCGGACGAATACCTTGTGTGCTATCAAACATCACAACATAACTGGGTGATCATAAAGATGCTCTACAGGTATCTCCGAAGGTGACTGTTGAGTTGGCGTGAATCAAGATTGGGATTTGTCACTCCGTATGACGGAGAGGTATCTCTGGGCCTTCTCGGTAATACAGCATCACAAGAAGCTTGCAAGCAAAGTGACTAAGGAGTTAGTTACAAGATGATGTATTACGGAACAAGTAAAGAGACTTACCGGTAACAAGAATGAACAAGGTATGAAGATACCGACGATCGAATCACGGGCAAGTAACATACCGACGGACAAAGGGAACTACGTATTTGTCATAAAGGTTCGACCGATAAAGATCTTCATAGAATATGTATGAACCAATATTGGCATCCAGGTCCCGCTATTGGTTATTGACCGGAGAAGCATCTCGGTCATGTCTACATCATTCTCGAACCCGTAGGGTCCGCACGCTTAACGTTCGTTGACGATATAGTATTATATGAGTTATGTATGTTGGTGACCGAATGTTGTTCGGAGTCCCGGATGAGATCACGGACATGACGAGGAGCTCTGGAATGGTCCGTAGGTAATGATTGATATATAGGATGATATGGTTGGGCCAATGGGTAAGGCCCGCGGGGCTTTAGGTCGGTGCAAAAGGAAGTGTTGCGGAGGTCAGGGACCAGACGCCAGGGACCCAGGCGTCTGGCCCTGGGCCAAACGCCGAGGCCCATGGCATCTGGGCCAGACACCGAGGACCGTGGCGTCTGGTACTGGAAACAGAGAAGGACTCTTCCTTGCGTTCCAACCCGACTTTGAGGAGGCTCTTTCTCCAAGAAACGACCCCAGGGCTCAACATATAAATAGAGGAGCAGGGCTATCCCGTGGGAGACCACAATTCTCCAAGCCGTGTGCTCGCGCCCCCTTTCCCTCTAGCTCGTCCTCCGTCCTAAGTCAGTTGTGCTTGGTGAAGCCCTGCGGAAATAGTTTCACCACCACCATCACCACGCCGTCGTGCTGCCGGAACTCATCTACTACTTCGCCTCTCTTGCTGGATCGAGAAGGCGAGGACGTCATAGAACTGAACGTGTGCTGAACGCGGTGGTGCCGTATGTTCGGTACTTGATCGGGACGGATCATGAAGGTGTACGACTACATCAACCGCGTTGATAAACGCTTCCGCTTAGTGATCTACAAGGGTATGTAGATGCTCTCCCCCTCTTGTAGCTATACATCTCCATGGATAGATCTTGCGTGTGCGTAGAAAAGTTTTGTTTTCCATGCAACGTTCCCCAACACAGAGGCGGTGCTCCCTGCTACTTGTGAGCTGCGTTGGGATTTCCTAAGAGGAGAGGATGATGCAGTTCAGTAGAGATAAGTATTTCCCTCTGTTAAGAACCAAGGTTATCAATCCACTAGAAGAACCACGCGAAACCTTGTTAACAGTACCTACACACATAAAAGCAAATACTTGCACCCAACACGATCAAGGGGGTTGTCAATCCCCTTGGCGGTTATTTGCAAGGATCAAATCTCGTAGTGGTAGATAGATAAAATAAAATAACGGTACTAAAATTGTAGCAATGTATTTTTGGATTTTTTATATGATAAAAGTAGACCCGGGGGCCATAGTTTTCACTAGAGGCTTCTCTCTCGAACAAAAAGAATACGGTGGCTGAACAAATTACTGTTGGGCAATTGATAGAACAGCGCATAGTTATGATGATATTCAAGGCAATGGTCATGTATATAGGTATCACGTCCGAGACAAGTAGACCGACTCCTGCCTGCATCTACTACTATTACTCCACCCATCGACCGCTATCCAGCATGCATCTAGGGTATTAAGTTAATAAAAACGGAGTAATGCCTTAAGCAAGATGACATGATGTAGACAAAGTAAATCCAACCAATATGAATAAACCTCATCGTTTTCCCCTTAATGGCAACAATACAAATACATGTCTTGTCCCCTACTTTGTCAGTGGGATATAGAGCACCGCAAGATTGAACCCATTACAAAGCACCTCTCCCATTGCAATATAAATCAATCTAGTTGGCCAAACCAAATGGATAGATGACACCATGCTCCTTGAGGAAGATCGTCTTCGGGCTGCTGTACGTGTTGCACGATACCAGCAAGCTTTGCGCCACTACCATAGCCGCAAAGTTCATGCTCGGAGACTTGAGGAAGGCGAGTCGTCGGATCAAGTCTGTGAAGGGATCAAACAAGTCGACGCCAAAGTGGGAATGCCCTTATCGGGTAGTGTGAGTCACTAGACCCGGTGCAGTCCATCTGGAGACCGACGATGGCACTCCGGTGAAGAACTCATGGAACATTGAGCATCTTCACAAGTTCTATCCATGAGGCGTAGTTGTCGGGCCTCCTGGCAACCTCTTTTGTACAAGTTTGTTGGCAAGACATGTAATCCTTTGTACAAAGCCAGGTGCAGACACTGTGCATAATGAAATAAAGCTAAGTGTTTCACAACTCTTATCAATTTACATGTTAAATTGTGCATGCCGACATGTGATGTTGTGATTCATTTTGCCCTGTATGAAATGATTAACGAGCCATCAAGGTCTCCAGCCTCCTCTTTTCTCTTCTTTCTTTTTCCCAAAGGACAGAACGGTTCCACGTGTGCAAGTTTCCCGAGGGGAGTGATGGTTTGGATACCACCAAGTGATGTTCAAGTTATCATTTTATGACAAGAAGTACAACAAAGAAAAAGCTAAGTTGAAAAAAACTTTGAAACAAATTCTTTGTTGTACTTGCAATTTCTCCTTGAACAATTTTGGCCTTTGTATGAAAAACTTGCACGCTAAGGAACGTTGTCGCAATCAGTCACGCTCTTACTTTGTTTCAAGTCCACTCAACAACTTAAGTAGCTGCACTGTGACCGTCAAGCGTAACCTTGCCGGCAACGGCACTTTCGGCAGGCTGCTAAGGACCCGTCCTCATGCGCTCGTGGCAAGAGTGTGCGCACCGGCAAATTCCCGGCAAGCGTAGGGTGCAAACTAATGCAAAGACAGAATAAGACAAGGAAGATAGCACACATACATTCATCAGCACAAGTTATATATTATGTCAGAAGCCAAATGCAGTTCTAACTTAAGATAAACTTGTCTTTTACATGGACTACATTGGCGGAGAGATGATACAAGGGCTACCTCTGCTGGCCCTCAGTTCTAGGGATTTGGCTAACCCTATCGATGATGGGCGTGATGAGCTTTTCGGCGATCTTGGTGTCGGCTCCCTTCGGCAAGCTGGCAAAAACTTTGGTGAGATCGATGCCGGGGTTTCGGTACACCACTTTGACGAGCACCATGAAGAGAACATCCCGGCAAAGCCTGCGGGATTCGCTGGCAAGATATGCGCCTCAATTTTGGTGGTGCTTCTCCAATGCCTTGACAAGACTTTAAAAGAATAAAGTGAGTATGGCACTGGTGGCATCCCTTTCATTGGTAGAGAAGTGGTATTCAGACAAGCCCATGGCGGATAGCTGTGTAGTGAGGTTCTCCACAATTGACACAAGATGGCCAGTCCAAAGCTTGTAGGTGCCTTTGAGCTTGTTGAAGGTGTTTGGAGCACTCTCAAGCAAAGCCTTCTCATTCTGGAGGTCCTTCGTCAAGATCTTCTCCCGCTCTTTGGCACCCTCAAGAGGCTTTTCCGAGAAAGTCAGCCTTAATTTGAGATCATCAATTACGCCCTTAGCCTTGGTGAGTTCTTGGTTCTTGGCGGATATTGAGGTTTGCAACTCCGCCAAGGTGCGAGCCATCTTTTCTCTGTCTGCTTTGAGCGCCAAAACTTCCTTATTGCTGACGGCAAAGTCTTCCTCAAGCTTTTTCACCTTGCCCTCTAGTTCATTTTTGGTGGTCTCTGCAACTTCAACAGCATTGTCGGCCTCTTGAATCTTGCCAGCATGATCCACAACTTGAGCTTCGATTGCCTCTTTGTGCTTTCGCTCGAATTCTTGGGATTGCTGCGCAAGGAGGGCTTGGACCTCTTCATCCTTGCTGTGAAGTTTGGCGGCAAGCGCCTCTTCACGAGTGGCAAGCTCTTCTTCATGAGCATTGAGGCTTATCTTGCGCTCGTTCAACTTGGCATCAGTTGCTACTATCCTTTGTGCGGCCTCTTCTTGTGCCTTGTCGGCTTCGTCCTTCTCCAAGACAAGTTTCTCCCACTCGATGGCGAGCTCCCTTTGGCGGTCCTTCAAATCTTGGAGGCACTCTGCATACCAGATCTGCGTCTCTTCTACACGCTTTTGGAACTCCTCCTCTGACTTGCTGATAATAGCCGTCCTGGAGTCCAAGCTCTCCGTTCGGGTGTGGTAATGTGCTTGGAGTTTCTTGAAGTTATCGCCCATGGCCTTGAGGAGTTGCTCTTCTTTGGATCCACTGCTGTTGGCGCGTGGCTCATCAACAAATTCAAGCCCAACAGTAGTGATGACCTCGTCATAAAAAACTTCTCCTTCAGTGGGCGCGTCAAGGCTTGACGTCCCAGGGATGCTGACAAACAGGTTGTCGCCAATCTTCAGATACCTACTTGACGGAGGCACTTCAGATGTCGAAGGTTGGTCGTCGACGACTGCTTTGCCAGTAGTAACCATCCTCATGGCTGAGTCAGCGCTTGGCACTCCTGGGTCAGGAATGCTGTCGGTGGCCTCGACACTCTTGTGGTTGCCCTCCTCAGTGGTATCTTTGGCGGTCTCTTCGTCGGTAACCTTGGCGGCTTTGTCGGCTGCAATCTGGTTGGACTCGTCAGCAGCGTAATTTGCGATCTCCTCAATTGTGATGTCAATATCCATATCATTAGTTGGAGGTGGATCTAAAGGAATGGGGGAAGAACGATCAAGTTCAGTTCAAGCTCAAGAAGACAAGAAATGTTAAGGAAGGCGGCTGCTTGATGGAAAAAGGCTTACCGGATTGTGTCTATTGAGGAGGAACAATTTCTTCTCCGAAAATCTTGGTTGTTGTTTCCTGATTGCCGATAATTCCACTTGCCGACATGTCATCACTGCGGACGGGCTTGTCTGTGGAGATTCTTGTCAGAGAGTTGATTTCCACCACGGTAGTTGATGGAGGCGTCAGGACGGGGTCTGCCTCCGGGCGTTCTTCTTCCTCATGACGCTCTTCTCCTGCTCCTTTGTCGATGTCATAGATGACAATTTCAACACCAACACTTGCCAAAGGAAAGTGAGTAATAGCCTCACGCTGGGGGGTTGCGCTGGGGCTGATGATCACCACATCTGCGTCAGGTGCAAAGCTTGTTGTCGGCTCATCTTCCATTGTGGTCCTCGCCTTCTTCGCTACCATTTCTGCCAAGGTTTGCTCATCACTGTCAGATCAGATCAAGACGGAGCAAATCAAATCAATAAAAACAAGAAATCAAAAATTGACGGAGGTAGACAAGGATAATTACTCTTCTTTCTCCTCGGGGTCACTGAGAACAAAGAGATCATATTCGCCTCCAAGTCCAGTACCAGAGGTGGGAGGTGGAGTGGGAGTCCTTGCGTGTTTGTTTGCCATGGGAGAAGCAGGTCGAGGCGACCCAACTACTTCAATCGCTGGCGCAGTCGCTCACCTTGATGAGGTGCGGCGCATCTGTTGCTGTTGAGAAGTTTGGCGCCGCACTCCTTGCCGTTGTGCAGCCTTGCCGGTCGCCCCCTTGTCGACAACCTCGTCACCTGAAGACGGAGGATGAACTAGCTCTCCGGAGACAGCTTTCCGGAGGACGCGAGGCTACCTTACCAGGACAGGAGGAACAGGGGGCTCCCTATGCACTTGCTCCTCAGCAGTTTCTTCGCCCTGTTCCCTGGCAGGTTCTTCCTGTTCTCCAACGTCGTCTTCTAGCGGTTCGTCCACTGGTTCATCCTTGACTCCTTCATCAACATTAGTTGTCACAGATCCAGATCCACTAGCGCCTTCAGCCATTCTCGCTTCTGCCGCCCTGCTGACAATATGTGCCAGCTCTTCGTCGGTGGTCTCGCGGATGAGGTCCTTCTCCTCTCTGACGGACCTCTCCACCAGAGTATCAAACCATGTTCTCACCGCATCTTCAGGTGGTTCTTGCCAAGATCCCTCAATGCCATGGGCATTGCAGGCAGGCATCATCGCAATGATAGCATCTTTGGCAGAACTTTTGCACAAAGGCACTACCTTTGTCGGCAGCTTGAACTTGCCAGTGGGACGGAAGAGCTGGTGATAGAGGACTGTGTGCTGCATCACTATCAGATTGGCGCCAAGTCCAGCGCTCACCCGCATGATGTCAGCCATGTTCTTGTAGTCCCAGGCTGGTCTTCCCTTGTTCTGAAGGGGAGCAATGCGACGGCGGAGAAAATCTGCGCCTACCATCTCGATTGTGAGGCTAGCAGTCTTGAGGCGAAGAATGTGAGTAGTTGTGATTGTGAGCATCTTGTCGTTCGCGTCAAGAGAGCTCCAATCCTACCCGCACTCCACCTTTTTCATCCTCGGCCTGCAGAAATCCGGGAATTCGGCATCCTTAATCCAACACCATTCTGCTCGCCACTCATTACACTTCAAGTGCAATGGCCTGTCGAGGTAGATATCCTCGGCGCTGGTCCTAGGGATGCAGGCGACGCCTCCGGAGAGAGCATCTGCTTCGATGAGTGGGATGAAGTAATGGTGGAAGAGAGCAACGTTGGGCACTACTCCAACAAAAATTTCACACATATGCGCAAAGACAGACATGCAGGTCATGGCGTTTCATGTGAAGTTGAGAAGGCGGAACCCATACGTATACATGATCTCAGAGAAGAAATCAGAGAAAGGAGGGGCAAGTCCGCAATAAAAGTATGCGGTGAAGAAGTGATACTTGTCCTCGCTATATTTGACGAAGCCGGGAAGAACCATGTGGTGCGGGATGAGCCGTCATCTCTTTCCCCCACATGATTGTGTACCGCTCCACCAAATCGTCCTGCTTCAGCACCGGCGCGAAGACGATGTTTTTCCTCCGTAGCGCTGCCATCTCCTCTTTCCTCGCCTCTGCGTCTGGATCAACAAGCTTCTTAGCCTTGTCTTGGCCCCTCTTGGGTGCCATAGTGGCTTTCGGAGAAGTGGATTTGGTGGGAGGCAATGGCACGGCGCGGCATCCTGGAAGGAGCGGTATGCTATGTTCTTGCGCGAGGTTGAAGACAAAGGAGGCGGCTTGCTAGATTGGAAAGAAGGGGGTAAATGAGCAGCGCCCCTCGCATGTTCCTTTTTGTGGGGAAGGAGTGGGGGCTGGCTCTTTACTGTCCGACGTGGATGCGCTTTTTCAGGCGCCTTACCTCTGCGGCCATTTCAATCCACATCTCCCATGTTCCGCATTTTATGCACATCATGGGGGTGGTAAAAGAGAAAATTATAGTAGTTATCCTCTGCCACGCATGCCTGTGCACTGTTTGGGCCTAGCCCAATGATGCCTCGCATGCGTGTGTGGCCCAGGCCCGGGGGCTCCTGTCGGTGTACTAAGACATGGGTGCTCTAGTACCCTGATTTGTGCATAGGCAGTGGCAGCCTTCCCGACGGCAGGGCTTACCGGAGGACTACCACGAACAAGACTCAAGACTTGGTGTACAAGACCACAAAGGAGACCTCAAGACAGGTCATTGAGAAGTACTAGTTTAGTACTGAAGATGAAGACTTTGGTTGCCGACGAGCTACTTGGCGGCAAGCGAAGACCCGGCAAGCTTTGTGCCGGCAAGCTCCTACTGCTCTGCCACTATTCCACCTCAGCGACCAGCCCGTCGCTTGTCAATTAGGTGTCGAGCACGCAGGCAGTTAGGTGAAGCTTGTCTGATCATGTATCAGCTCACCGCTGAAGATACAACTTTAATGAGACCCGTCCTGAAGGTGTGTCAAGATAATAAGAGGTAGCTAGGCGAATGACACAGAAGGAGAGACAACCCTTGCCAGAACGCCTCTCCAGTGTGACACCTCACGGCGCATTTAATGCATTTGTCCTAACCCGCCAGAGTTAGGTATTTGGCACTGTAGCCACTATTTACCTTGTGTAAAGACTGTTTTGCCACTGTGGTGACCCCTTCATCTATAAAAGGAGGCCCATGGCAACCTTTACAAGGGTCGACACTTTGCTTATTTGCACACGTAGCTGCACTTCCTGCGCACCTTGCCAGCAAGCTGTGCTCCTTGTACTTGAGCTCAATACATCCAATACAATCAAAGTAGGAGTAGGGTTTTACGCTTCATAGTGGCCCGAACATGGGTAAAACCTCGTGCGTTCTGCTAGATCTGCTCTTTGTGCTTGTTGATCTCCCCAGTTGAACCACAAAGGGGCCTTTGTCGGTCTCATATATAGTCGTACGCACGACAACATTGTTGTTGAAATTATTACTAGCGACAAAATTCACATCAATAGGATCATTAATTTGCTAAATCAAAGTAGATAATGGAACATCATTTGGATCAACATGAGCATTTTTACTAGTAATCATATTCATAAGAACATCCATTTTATCTCTCAAAGTAGAAACTTCTTCGACAGAGTTTACCTTCTTACCAGTTGGAGCTCGTTCGGTGTGCCATTGAGAATAATTTGTCATCATATTATTGAGAAGATTCGTGGCTTCTCCTAATGTAATTCCATAAAGGTACCACCTGCAGCAGAGTCTACAAGATTTCTCAACACAAAGTTTAGTCCAGCACATTAATACGTCTCCAATGTATCTATAATTTTTTATTGTTCCATGCTATTATATTATCAATCTTGGATGTTTTATATGCATTATTATGCTATTTTATATCATTTTTTGGGACTAACCTATTAACCTAGTGCCCAGTGCCAGTTGTTGTTTTTTCCTTGTTTTTGTCTTTACAGAAAATCAATACCAAACAGAGTCCAAACGGAATGGAACTTTTTGACAATTTTTCTTGGACCACAAGACACCCTGGAAGCTTTGGGAGTAGGCCAGAAGAGCCACGAGATGGCCACAAGCTCAGGGGGTGCGCCCCCCAAGCTTGTGGGCCCCTCGTGGCACTTCCAACCCTAATTTTTCTTCTATAAATACCCAAATATTCCCCATAGACCAAAGGGCACACCAAAAATACATTTGCGCCACCGCAAGTTTCTGTCTTCATGAGATCCCATCTGGGGACCTTTTCCGGTACTCTGCCGGAGGGGGCTTCAATCACGGAGAGCTTCTACATCAATCTTGTTGCCCTTCCGATGATGTGTGAGTAGTTTACCACAGACCTACGGGTCCATAGCAAGTAGCTATATGGCTTCTTCTCTCTCTTTGATCTTCAATACAATGTTCTCCTCGATGTTCTTGGAGATCTATTCAGTGTAATCTTCTTTTGCGGTGCGTTTGTTGAGATTCGATGAATTGTGGGTTTATGATTAGATTATCTATGAATATTATTTGAGTCTTATCTGAACTCTTTTATGCATGATTTATATAGCTTTGTATTTCTCTCCGATCTATTGATTTGGTTTGGCCAACTAGATTGATTTTTCTTGCAATGGGAGAGGTGCTTTGTAATGGGTTCAATCTTGCGGTGCTCAATCCCAGTGACAGAAAGGGACATGACACGTATTTGTATTGTTGCCATTAAGGATAAAAAGGTGGGGTTTGTTCATTGATTGGATCTATCCCTCTACATCATGTCATCTTGCTTAAGGCGTTACTCCGTTCTTGTTAACTTAATACACTAGATGCATGCTGGATAGTGGTCGATGTGTGGAGTAATAGTAGTAGATGCAGGCAGGAGTCGGTCTACTTGTCACGAACGTGATGCCTATATAAATGATCATTTCCTTAGATATCGTCATAACTATGCGCTTTTCTATCAATTGTTCAACAGTAATTTGTTTACCCACCGTATGCTTTATTTAAAGAGAGAAGCCTCTAGTGAAAACTATGGCCCCTGGGTCTATATTTTATCATATTATTTTCAGATCTATAAAAACAAAAACACAAAAATACCTTGCTGCAATTTATTTACTTTTATTTTATTTAGCACTTTTACTTATCTTTTATATCTATCACTATCAGATCTCACCCTTGCAAGTAACCGTGAAGGGATTGACAACCCCTTTATCGCGTTGGGTGCAAGTATTTGTTTGTTTGTGTAGGTGCAATTATTGGAGACTTGTGTGTTCCTCCTACTAGATTTATACCTTGGTTCTCAACTGAGGGAAATATTTATCTCTACTTTGCTACATCACCCTTTCCTCTTCAAGGGAAAAACCAACGCAAGCTCAAGAAGTAGCAGGAAGAATTTCTGGTGCCGTTGCCGGGGAGGATCTACATCAAGCCTACCAATTACCCATCTCAAACTCTCATCTCTTGCATTTACATTATTCACCATTTGCCTCTCTTTTTCCTCTCCCCCACTTCTAAAACATTTTCAGAAAAATACAAAAATATTTTCCCTTTCTATTTGCCTTCTTTCCGTTCTCTTTTTCGTTTGCTTTTTGTTTGCTTGTGTGCTAGATTGCTTGCTTTGTCATCATGTCTGAATCTGAGAAAGTTATCGTTGAAAATACTAGTAAAAATCTTGAGGAAAATTTTGATGATTTTGTTGATGATGATCCTCATGAGAAAGAAACTACTATCATGCACACTAAAAAACTCCGTGTAGGTAGCGGTAATATTATTGGAAAAGGTGTTGTTCAAGATTTCTTTACTTGCGCCGGTATGTTACCTATGCTAGGAGGGTCGATCCTTAATAAAACTTCTAGTCTTGCGGATGCAATATCTTTGCTTATAGTTGAACTTAAAAGACAATTTGTTCACATGCATCCTTCCATACAAAGGATCCTTCTAGAATTCTCTAATATTCATGATCCTTCCGTTAAGCGTGTTACCACTATATTTCTAGCTTATGAATTTGGGCATATTATGAAAGAAGCACATGAAATATTTGCTCATTACAATATAAATTGTGGTTGCCCTCTTATAGAGGAGATCATTTTTAATTAAGAAGAGATAAGGAGATTACAATCTCTAGATTATGCTGCTTACAATGAAAATCTAAGGAAAAAGGTTCCCCCATTTGTTTTGATTGATAAAATTTCCGAACACAATGATAACTTTGCTATACAAAATAATGGGCTAGGACATGTTCTTAAAGAAAGGCTTAGAGATCATAATCAAAGGAACATTTATAATGAAGAGATAGCAATCACATATAAAGGGCCAAGGGAAGAACCTCCTCCTCCCAAACTTGATCTTATAGATTCGTACCCAATTAAATTTAGCCCTTTTGATTATTTTTGCTTGCCACAAAGGAAACTTGCTGCTGAAAGGAGAGAGTATGAGATGAGCATTGATGATCTCCCTCACTTTTATTATAATACCTAGATCTATGCAATATGCTTAGCTAGGGGCGTAAAACAATAGTGCTAGTTGGGAGGCAACCCAGTATTATTTTATGTTTTTGTTTTTCTTCTGTTTTTCAATAAATATGCAATTATGCTTCTGTTATGATTGTGTTTTAGTGTTTTAATTAGTGTTTGTGCCAAGTAAGACCTTTGGGATGATTTGGAACATCGTTGATTTGATTCCGAGAAAAAATAGAAACTTTTGCATCAAGTAGCAGAATTGTTAAAAAAAATTGGAACATAGAAAAAATCTGTTTTTTTACAAAAGATTTATGTACAGATTTCCTATTTATTCCTAATTTTTTAGAATTTTTTGAGTTACATAAGTATGAGCTTAATTCAGGTTTCTACAGACTGTTCTGTTTTTGACAGATTCTGTTTTCATTGTGTTGTTCGCTTTTTTTGATGAATCTATGGGTTGTATCGGGGGTATGAACCATGGTGAAGTTAGAATACAGTAGATATAATGCAAATATAAAATTGTAATGAGTTTACTAAAAGTGGTGATTTGCTTTATTATACTAATGGACCTCATGAGTTTTCTGTTGAGTTTTCTGTTGTGAAGTTTTCAAGTTTTGAGTGAAGTTTCGATGGGCTAAGGAATAAGGAGTGGCAAGAGCCTAAGCTTGGCGATGCCCATGGCACCCCAAGGTAATGTTCAAGGACAACCAAGCGTCTAAGCTTGGGGATGCCCCGGATGGCATCCCCTCTTTTGTCTACAATCCATCGGTAAATTACTTGAGGCTATATTTTTATTCACTACATGATATGTGTTTTGCTTGGAGCGTCTTGTATTATATGAGTCTTTGCTTTATTTGTTTTTTAGTTTGCCACAATCATCCTTGCTGGACACACGTTTTTGAGAGGGACACACATCATTCATGAATTTATTAGAATACTCTTTGAGCTTCACTTATATCTTTTGGGCTAAGCAGTTGCTCTAGTGCTTCACTTATATCTTTTAGAGCACGGCGGTGGTTATTTTAGAGAAATAGTTGAACTCTCATGCTTCACTTATACTATTTTTAGAGTCTTATAGATAGTATGGTAATTTTTTTTGGGTTATGAATTTAGTCCTAATATGATGGGTATTCAAGAGGGATATAATAAAAACTTTCATGTAGATCACTGAATATGATAAGTTTGATTCCTTGCAATAGTTTTGCGATACAAAAATAGTAATATGCGGGTTATGCTAGTGAGTAATTGTGGTTTAGTAAGAATATTGGTGTTAAGGTTTGTGATTCCCAAAGCATGCATGTATGGTCTCTTGTTATGCTATGAAATTGGAGCATGATTTATTATTGATTGTCTTCCTTATGAGTGGCGGTCGAGGACGAGCGATGGTCTTTTCCTACCAATCTATCCCCCTAGGAGCATGTGTCCTTTGCTTCGAGGGCTAATAAACTTTTGCAATAAGTATGTAAGTTCTTTATGACTAATGTGAGTCCATGGATTATACGCACTCTTACCTTCCCGCATTTTGCTAGCCTCTTCAGTACGTGCATTGCCCCTTCTCACCTTGAGTTGTGGTGCAAACTTCGCCGGTGCATCCAAACCCCGTGATATGATACGCTCTTTCACACATAAACCCCCTTATATCTTCCTCAAAATAGCCACCATACCTACCTATTATGGCATTTCCATAGTCATTCCGAGATATATTTCCATGCAACTTCCACCGTTCCGTTTAATTATGACACATATCATCATTGTCATATTGCTTTGCATGATCATATAGTTGACATAGTATTCGTGGCTTGGCCACCGTTCATATTTTTTATACATTTCACGCTAGATCATTGCACATCCTGGTACATCGTCAGAGGCATTCATATAGAGTCATATTTTTTCTAGTATTGAGTTGTAATTCTTGAGTTGTAAGTAAATAAAACTATGTTGATCATCATTATTAGAGCATTGTCCCATGTGAGGAAAGGATGATGGAAACTATGATTCCCCCACAAGTCGGGATGAGACTCCGGACAAAAAAAATAAAAAAGAGAGAAAAAAAGAGGCCAAAAGAGCCCAACAACAAAAAAAAGGGGGGAGAGAAAAAAAGAAAAAAATGAGAGAAAAAGAGAGAAGGGACAATGTTACTATCCTTTTCCACACTTGTGCTTCAAAGTAGGACAATGTTCTTCATGATAGAGAGTCTCCTATTTTGTCACTTTCATATATTGCTAGTGGGATTTTTTCATTATAGAACTTGGCTTGTATATTCGAATGATGGGCTTCCTCAAATGACCGAGGTCTTCATGAGCAAGCAAGTTGGATGCACACCCACTTAGTTTTCTTTTGAGCTTTCATACACTTATAGCTCTAGTGCATCCGTTGCATGGCAATCCCTACTCCTTGCATTGATATCAATTGATGGGCATCTCCATAGCCCATTGATTAGCCTTGTCAATGTGAGACTTTCTTCCTTTTTGTCTTCTCCACACAACCTCCAACATCATACTCTATTCCACCCATAGTGCTATATCCATGGCTCGCGCTCATATATTGCATGAGAGTTGAAAAAGCTGAAGCGTGTTAAAAAGTATGAACCAATTGCTTGGCTTGTCATTGGGGTTGTGCATGATAATTACTTTGTGTTAAGAAGATGGAGCATGACAAGACTATATGATTTTGTAGGGATAACTTTCTTTAGCCATGATATTTTGAAAACACATGATTGCTTTTTAGTATGCTAGAAGTATTGTTGTTTTTATCGCAATATTAAACTTTTGTTTTGAATCTTGCAGATTTGAATATTCATGCCACATAAAGAAAGATTACATCATAAACATGTTAGGTACCATTCCACATCAAAAATTCTATTTTTATCATTTACCTACTCGAGGACGAGCAGGAATTAAGCTTGGGGATGCTTGATACGTCTCCAACGTATCTATAATTTTTTATTGTTCCATGCTATTACATTATCAATCTTGGATGTTTTATATGCATTATTATGCTATTTTATATCATTTTTTGGGACTAACCTACTAACCTAGTGCCCAGTGCTAGTTGCTGCTTTTTTCCTTGTTTTTGTCTTTACAGAAAATCAATACCAAACGGAGTCCAAATGGAACGGAACTTTTTGACAATTTTTCTTGGACCACAAGACACTCTGGAAGCTTCAGGAGGAGGCCATAAGAGCCACGAGATGGCCACAAGCTTAGGGGGGCGTCCTAGGGGGGCGCCCCCCAAGCTTGTGGGCCCCCGTGGCACTTCCAACTCTAATTTTTCTTCTATAAATACCCAAATATTCCTCGTAGACCAGAGGGCACACCAAAAACACTTTTCCGCTGCCGCAAGTTTCTGTCTTCGTGAGATCCCATCTGGGGACCTTTTTCGGTACTCTGCCGGAGGGGGATTCGATCACGGAGAGCTTCTACATCAACTTTGCTGCCCTTCCGATGATGTGTGAGTAGTTTACCACAGACCTACGGGTCCATAGCAAGTAGCTAGATGGCTTCTTCTCTCTCTTTGATCTTCAATACAATGTTCTCCTCGATGTTCTTGGAGATCTATTCGATGTAATCTTCTTTTGCGGTGCGTTTGTTGAGATCCGATGAATTGTGGGTTTATGATCAGATTATCTATGAATATTATTTGAGTCTTCTCTGAACTCTTTTATGCATGATTTATATAGCTTTGTATTTCTCTCCGATCTATTGATTTGGTTTGGCCAACTAGATTGATTTTTCTTGCAATGGGAGAGGTGCTTTGTAATGGGTTCAATCTTGCGGTGCTCAATCCCAGTGACAGAAAGGGACATGACACATATTTGTATTGTTGCCATTAAGTATAAAAAGATGGGGTTTGTTCATATTGATTGGATCTATCCCTCTACATCATGTCATCTTGCTTAAGGCGTTACTCTGTTCTTGTTAACTTAATACACTAGATGCATGATGGATAGCGGTCGATGTGTGGAGTAATAGTAGTAGATGCAGGCAGGAGTTGATCTACTTGTCACGGACGTGATGCCTATATACATGATCATTGCCTTAGATATCGTCATAACTATGCAATTTTCTATCAATTGCTTAACAGTAATTTGTTTACCCACCGTATGCTTTCTTTCAAGAGAGAAGCCTCTAGTGAAAACTATGGCCCCCGGGTCTATCTTTTATCATATTATTTTCAGATCTATAAAATCAAAAACACAAAAATACCTTGCTGCAATTTATATACTTTTATTTTATTTAGCACTTTTACTTATCTTTTATATCTATCACTATCAGATCTCATCCTTGCAAGTAACCGTGAAGGGATTGACAACCCCTTTATCGCGTTGGGTGCAAGTATTTGTTTGTTTGTGTAGGTGCAATTATTGGAGACTTGTTTATTCCTCCTACTGGATTGATACCTTGGTTCTCAACTGAGGGAAATACTTATCTCTACTTTGCTGCATCACCCTTTCCTCTTCAAGGGAAAAACCAACGCAAGCTCAAGAAGTAGCACACATCCATAAGCTTTATCATGACTAGGACAATTTTTAATCATTAATTTCATTCTTCCCAAGATTGTGCAACATGTTCTTGCTCAAGTTGCTTACACTTTATGATTCTATTTCTAAGAGATATAATCTTAGCGGGAGGAAAATACTTAGCAATAAAAGCACCCTTACATTTATCCCAAGAATCAATACTATTGCAAGGTAAGGATGAAAACCAAGTTTTAGCACGGTCCCTTAGTGAGAAGGGAAATAATTTCAACTTAACAATATCATTATCCACATCTTTTTTCTTTTGCATATCACACAATTCAACGAAAGTATTAAGATGGGATGCAACATCTTCATTAGGATTTCCAGCAAATTCTTCTTTCATGATAAGATTTAGCAATGCAACAGTAATATCATATGACTTCGCACTAGTGACGGGAGGAGCAATTGGAGTACTAATAAATTTATTATTAGTAGTATTCGAGAAGTCACACAACTTAGTGTTTTCTTGAGACAAAGTGGCAAATCAAGCAAGATAGTAAACAAGCAAAATAAAATATTTTTGTGTTTTAGATTTTTTTTTTTTTTGAGAAGTGAAAGGAGATGAAAAAGAGAAGGAAAATAAAAGAAAATAAAAATAGAACAAGTAAATGATAATGTGTATGAAGGAACCTGTAGTTGTTTGATAAATCTCCCCGGCAACGGCGTCGGGAATTCTTTCTGCTACTTGTGAGCTGCATTGGGATTTTCCCTGAAGAGGAAGGGTGAAGCAATATAGTAGCGGATAATACTTCCCTCAGTAGATAACTGTGACGCCCCCGACTCAATCGTACACTAATCATACACGCAAACGTGTATGATCAAGCACAGGGACTCACGAGAAGATATCACAACACAACTCTAACACAATTTAAACAGAGATCCACAATATTACAGACCAGGGATCCGAAGATCCGAATACATAAGTCAGTCATACAAATATTATTTGAGTACAGACATAGTTAGACAAGTTTTGCCTTAAGAAGGCTAGCACAAACAGCGACACTAGATCGAAAGGCGTTGGCCTCCTGCCTGGGAGCCTCCGATCCTACTCCTGGTCGGCTGGCTCGATCCAGTAGTAAGTGCCCTCTGGACCCTCCTGGTAGTAAGCTCCTGAGGTGACATCTGGCTCCTGGACTCCATCGTCTGATGTATCATCAAGGTGGGGTATGGGGAAAAGAGAAAGTAAAGCAACCGTGAGTACTCATCCGAAGTACTCAGCAAGCAAGGATCTAAACTACATATGCAACATTATCAATGGAGAAAGGCTGTATAAGTGGACTGGGCTGCAGAAATGCCAGAATAGAGAGAAGGTCTAGTCCTATCGAAGACTAGCATCTTCAAACATCTTCACGAAGCCATCATCTTGCGGCAGTAGAAGAGAGTAGAATAGCATTTTATTTAGCAAACATGTTGAAGTACAACTTAAAGATCCTTCCTCGACTCCCAAGCGAGAAAGCGATCCCGAAGCTTCAATTAAGTAACAAGTATCCAGTTCAAGTAGTAGATCGGGATACACAAACTGAGCATCCTTTACCGTAGGACCGGCTATCGATAGATGATTCATCCCTGCAAGGGTGCACTACTGTTACCCAACATGCTCGATCAACTCTGGCCGGACATACTTGCTGGGTAATGCCCGTCCTCGGAAGATCAACACGAAGCAGCGCCCTACCTAGGCTCGGCAGAGAGGTCAGCACGCCGGACTAACCTATGCACCCAGAGGTCTTGGGCCTTCGCCCTGGGCACCCTACGCATTGCGAGACTGGCCGGGGTGCAGGCGCGACACTGAACTCGTCAGTGAAGTATCCAGCCCAATCCCGACAATCAGCCCGCACGGTGAATCGTGACGTCAGACGAGCTTTCGGGAGAAACGTACATCGCAGAGGGTCCCATAACCATTATCATGCGTGGTGGTAGTGCAAATAGGGCACGTCGACCCACTCAGATCACACACCCAAATCCAATAGGCTCAATTAGTATCACGCGGAGACAATCAGAGTCTCTGATGCTCCGCCACAATATCACACTCGAGTGCCCTTCCGGCACACCCGACATCATAGATCCCCAGCGGGTACCCACCAGGGTGGACCCGCCTGTAACAAAGGTCAAGTAATCGTGTGGTCATAACATCAAGGGGGAAACCCGAGGAATCACCCTCGGCAGATTCCACTCGATGAAATCATCAGGGTGAACATATGAGGCATCACCCTCGAGGTTCACACTGAGGGGTTGCACGACAGAGTCGTATCGAAAATGGAGAAGGAGGAACCACCCTCGATGACCACGACCGAACAGCTACACTACAGAGTATTCATCGGGAGTGCGTTACGAGGTATCACCCTCGGCACTCGATAGTTACTACGCAGAGTCGTACAACTAAGGGGGTGTGAAGTGAGGTGTCGGTCTCTGGTCGACGATCACGTTGATCAAGTCGTCGATGATCAAGCAGGGGCAACAAGGATAAGGTGGTGGGGTCACTGATGGTTCACTACCAACCTATACTAAACAGTTTATCATAGGCAGGTAAGGTAGCAATGAACAGGTTACAACAGCAGGCTATGCATCAGAATAGGAGCATACATTAATAGTAGCAAAATCTAATGCAAGCAGGAGAATAGAATGGGCGATATCTGGATGCTCAAGGGGGGGCTTGCCTGGTTGCTCTGGCAAGAGAGAGAGATCGCCAACGGGCTGCTCGTCGGTAGTGTAGTCGTATCCAGGTGCAGCGTCGTCGGTCTCAGCGTCTATCGAAGGAGAAGGGGGGAGAGAAACAATAAATTCACGGCAATAATGCAAACAATATGTATGACATGCCTAAATGATATGCCGGGGTGTTCTACTGTCTAACTAAATGATTTAGTTAATTTAGGAATTTATTTGGATTTATTTAATTAAAGTTGGGCACTATTCATTTATCAAAACCGGTCTAAAAGTTCAATGTTCTTATAGCTAGAGGCATCTGACAGGAATACGGAGGGTGTATTCGGGTTCGTATCGAAATTCTGAGCAAGTTTCATATATAAATTATTTTCATCGGAGTTACGGTTTATTTAATATGATTTTCTAAAGTTTAAAACATTTTTTGAATTTATTTATTACTTTACATTCGAATTATCCAGAATAGTGAATGATGATGTCAGCATGAGGTCAGGGTGACATCAGCAGGTCAACTCTGGCTGACCAGAGTCAAACCTGACAGGTGGGACCCACATGTCATACACTGTGACATTAACTGAGGGGTTAAATTAATTAATTGGATTAACTAATGGGTGGGGCCCAGCAGTCAGTGACTGATTAGGATTTTAATTACTTTTATTTATCTAATTAGTTAATTAGGCACCTGACAGGGGGGGCCCATATGTCATAGACACAGGGAAGGGGGGCCCCACCAGTCAGTGACTGGGCAGCGCCCAGTCAGCCAGTTTACCAAGTCAACTGGTCAACTGGGGCCGGCTTGGCCCACCAGCAGTGGCACTGGGGGTGGCCCGAGGCCAGCCACATTGGCGGCGGCGCCGGCCGGCCACCGGAGTTGCTCCGGCGAGCACCAGGGATGGCGGCGCGGCTCGGAAATGGCACACCGGGCACCATTGCGAGCGCGGTCGGGCTCTTTCGAATGGGCAGACGACGGCGGAGCGATCTAGGGTGACGGCGGGGGCTGCGGTGGTCGGTAGCGTCGACGGCGAGCAACGCGGCGGACGCCGGAGTTCGGCCACCGTCGGGATCGGGGCTGCGGCATGCAAAAAGGGCAGGGCGAGGTGGCTACGGTGTCTACTCGTTGCGGGGAGTGCAACGGTGGCACGCATGGGACCAAATGGTCGCCGTGGCCACGCCGGCGACGAGGTCAGGCGGCGGCGCGTTCGGGCATCTCGATTGCGACCACTACGGCGACGATATCGAGCCGGAAAGAGAGGGGGAGGACGGCGACGGCTCACCAGGCCCTGTAGGTGTGCAATAGCGGGCTCGAGGAGGGCTCGACGAAGGCGAATCGACGACGAAGTGCGGCGGTGATCCGAGGAAGAAGAAGATGGCGCGGGGTCGATGCAGGGCTCCCGGGACTCGAGCTTGTGGTCGAGGAGGACGGGCTCGACGCGGCGGAGCTCGTGGACACGTCGGCGGGGCAAATGGGGCATGGTGGCCGTGGTTATGCCGGAGCCATGGCGGCGGTGGCGCTCGGCTGCGATGGGGGAGCGAGGGAGAGGACGAGGGGAGTGGCTAGGGTTCGCCAGGGGGGTGCAGGGTTGCTCTTAACCCAGCGCGCGCGCGGGTGCGCTGTCGAGCGGCGAGCGAGGGGGCCTGGGGGGCGCGCTCGTGCGCGTTCGACAGCGGGGCGGCGGTGAGTAGTGAGAGGAGGGAGGAGGCGCGGGGTGGGCTGGGCCACGGCTGTAGCGAGCAGGCAAAGTGCACAGTAGTTCCTTTAGGCCTTTTTTTTTCTTTTCTCTTTTTCTGTTTCTTTCTTTTCTGTTTTGTTAATTATTTGGGCCCCAAATGGATTTTATAAAAAGTGTGAGCTAGTCCTTAAATATCAGTGCACTATACCCTAACACCAAAAACTAGTTTGGGCAAAACATCATTTCCAGCCACTGTTAAAAGAGGTATGGGTCACATAATTAATTTATTAAACGTTGGTTACAATTTTAGAATGGTCTCTGTAATATTTATTATTGAATGAACATTTTAGTTCCTATGCTGAACAACTTTTATTTTCCACTTTCATTTAAATTTGAATTTGAGTTAGGAGTTGAAATGCAATATGATGCTAATGATGATTATGCTCTGTTAAACATGCTGACTTGTCATTATCAAAAGTGATTACTGTGGCTAATGACATGGGGTGTTACAATAACCAAGGTAATCGAACCAATAGGAGACTCACGCAAACAACCTTTAGCAGTACCTACACACATAAGAGCAAATACTTGCACCAACGCGGGCAAGAGGGTTGTCAATCCCCTTGTACTCGTTAATTGCAAGGATTAAATCTAATAGTAGTAGATAGATAAATTGCAAGGTAAAATAAAAGTAATAAAATTGTAGCAAGGTATTTTTGGTTTTTATAATATGATTAAAATAGACCCGGGGGCCATACTTTTCACTAGAAGCTTCTCTCTCATAAAAATAGCATACGATGGGTAGACAAATTGCTGTTGGGCAATAGATAGAAAAGCGCATAGTTATGACGTTATTCATGGAATGATCATGTACATCGGCATTATGTATGTGACAAGTAGACTGACTCCTGCCTGCATCTACTACTATCAGTCCACTTCGAGAGCGCTTCTATGCTTGTCTCTCTATGTATTAAGTTCATAACAAACAGAGTAATACATCAAGCATGATGACATAATGTAGACAGAATAAAACCAAGCAATATGATTAAACCCCGTCGTTTTCTCCTTAGTAGCAACAATACAATATGTGTCTCGCTACCCCTGCTGTCATTGGGTGAGGAGGCTGCAAGATTGAACATACTACTATGCACCACTTCCACTGAAGATCTACAAATCAACTTGGCCAAAGAAAACCCATGGATCGGAAAGCATTACATAGCTATTACAATCATACATGATAAAATTAAGAAAAGACTCAATTACTTTCAATGAATAATCCAATCATAAACCCACAATTGCAAAAACACACGAATGGAGTGATGAAGGCTATTTTTATTTCATGAGGGTCGTACATTTGGATCTGGTGGTACCCGGAGTACACATCCAGGAAACGAAGGCGCTCGCAACCAGCACTGGAGTCCACTATTTGGTCAATGTGAGGAAGAGGAAAATGATCCTTGGGACATACCCTACTGATGTGCTTAAAATCTATACACATTCTAAGAGAGTTATTTTTCTTTGGCAGCATGACTACGTTGGCGAGCCACTCAAAGTGGTACACTTCGCGGATGAATTCAGCAGCCAGCAGTAGTGCAATCTCCTCGCTAGTCGCTTTATGCTTCTCTATCGAGTAACATCGTAGGAGCTCTGTAACTAGTTTTGTCTTGGAATCAACATGGAGTCGGTGCTCAGCCAACTTCCTAGGAACACCCGGCATGTCAGAAGGATTCAATGCAAAGATATCCCAGTTCTCACAGAGAAATTGGATGACCTCGCCTTCCTATTTGTTGTCCAGTGTGGTGGAAATGTTGGTGGGTTGAGCACTCGGATCTTCCAGGCGAACATGTACTTGCTTGGTCTCGCCAGCCAACTGAAGTACGCATTCGACTGCTGGCTTCTTGGACTTCAACAACTCATTCAGAACTACTGACTTTTTGTACTCTTCCAGCTCGGCCACTTCCATCTGCGCATCAGCAATAATGGAACCTTGTTGTAAAAATTCCTAGGCCCTCTACCTTTCTCCGGAGACAGTGATCACGCCATTCGGTCCAGGCAGTTTCAACTTGAGATATGCGTAACATGGTTGGGCAATGAAACGTGCATAGGTGGGCCTACCCAAGATAACGTGATAGGCAGTCCAAAAATCTACCACCTCAAAGACCAGATTTTCTTTTCTGAAATTCTTTTCACCACCGAACACGACATCTAAGGAGATCTGTCCAAGTAACCTTGCCTTCTTGCCGAGGATGACCCCATGGAACTGCATGGTACTTTTTCTCAGCTTGGACATCGAAATGCCCATTTCCTTCAATGTATCTGCATAAAGGATATTCAGGCCACTTCCACCGTCCATGGGGATTTTGCGCAGTCGGATGCCACTAACCAAGGGATCAACCACCAGCGCCTACCGCCCAAGGGTCGAAATGTAGGCGGGGTGGTTTGACTGATCAAAAGTGATGGGCATCTTAGTGCCGGCGTACGACAATCTATGGGTCCAAAGACCCTTCTACGTTCGGCGAGGGCACACAGCACACGAAGAGGAGCAACAACCGCAGAGCACTCGAGTGTTTTTACCTAGGTGTGGGCCGCTGTGAAGCGTAAAACCCTACACCTGCTTTGGTGGATTGATGGAATGTATGAACCCTGCGTTTACAAGAGCACAACATTGCTGGCAAGTGCTCGGGAGGTACAGCTAGCTACTGTAAATGGACAGGGTATCAACCCCTGTAAAGGTAGCCATGGGCCTCCTTTTATAGATGAAAGGGGCTACCATGTGGTAAAATGGTAATTACAGAGGCTAAATAGTGGCTACATGGCTATCATACCTAACCCTGACGGTATAGGACAAAAGCATTAAATACGTCGTTAGGTGTCACACTAGGGTGAATGCCAGCAAGGGAGCACTGCTCCACCTGTACCGTCAGCCCAGCTACCTTTTATTATCTTGACACGCCTTCTGGATGGGTGTCAATAAAGTTGAACTTCAGGCGAGCTGCCACGTTCCTGGACAAGCTTCACCTAACTACTTGCACGCTTGCTTCTGACAAGCCGCTAAGCTGGAGTGGTGGAGGGAGCTTGCCGGTCCGAACCTTGCTGGCTTGGATCTTGTCGGCTTTCCAGTACATCCTTTGTACTTCTCGATGACCTGCCTAGAGGTCTTCTTCATGGTTTTTATCTACCAAGTCTTGAGTGATTGGAATAAGTTCGTCTTCCGCCAAGTCCTTCCCGGGAGGAGGCTACAACTGTCTGTGCATAGTCAGGGGTATGAACACCCATGTTCAATACACCGACGGGAGTCCCTGGGCCTGGGCCGGACACTCGTGCAAAGCATCATTTGGGCTACGCCCATTATCATGTACAGACACACGCATGGCAGAAGATAACTGTCGTCATGATTACTTTTACTGCGCACCCATGATGGTGCATTAAATGCAGCATGTAGGAGTGGTGGAGCGAAACGGCAACTTGAGGTCGTGCGCCTGAAAAAGCGCAGCCATGTCGAGCGGTAAAGAGCCAGCCCCCACGCCTTCCCCATAAAAAGGCATCTGCGGGAGCGTTGCTTGATTTACTACTTCCTTCGCCTCCAATCCACCCTGCCACATCCGTCTTCTTCTTCCTCACGCAAGAATAGAGCTCTGCTCCGCCGCACCGTTCCGCCCTTGCTGCATTCATCTTTGTTCTCCTCGCGCCGCTGCAATCATGCACACATAGTTTCCCCTTTCCTCTGCCAAATCCATCAATCTAATCGCCATGGCCCCCAAGAAAGGAGTGAAGAAGCCGGTGGACAAAGAGGCGGAGAAAAGGAAGGCCGGCGTGGCGAAGATGCGAAGGGAGAGTGTCACCTTCCCTACCAAGCTGAATGCTGCGGATCTCACCAAAATGTATTCATACATGTGGGGGAGAAAAACCAAGGTCATGAAGGCGTTGAATTTTTGCCAGGGACCGCTGCCACCCCTGACAATAAGTTCCGTTCTTCACAGATTATTTTTGGCTGCGGATTATTTCCCCCCTTCTCTGATTTCTTTGATGAGGTGATGCGGACATATGGGTTTCGGCTTTTGGACTTTGCTCCAAATGTTGTCACATGTATGTCCATTTTTGCCCATCTGTGTGAGAATTTTGTGGGGATAGTACCAAATGTACCTAACGGTGTAGACATCAATGACGTTCAAGTTATCATCAAATACAAGAACTACAACAAAGAAAGCTAAGTTGCAAAATGTACCTAACTGTGTTGTGCAGTGTGGTCCATCTTTGGATATACTCTCTCAGGGTCTCGTTACTCGTCTAGACACAGTGTTGTAACTCAGCAAAACCTCCTGGCCGCTTGTAAGTGCCCTCAAAAGTCTTGACCAACACTCGGGAGAGATCCTCCCAACTAAAAATGTTGTTGGGCGGCAACTGGTTGAGCTAGGCTCTAGCGGACCCCTCAAGCATCAAGGGAAGGTGCTTCATTGCCACATCATCATTGCCACCCCCAATCTGGACGGCCACTCGGTAATCTTCTAGCCACGTCTCAGTCTTGGATTCACCGGTGAATTTGCTTATTCCAGTTGCCAACATGAAGTTAGGAGGAATCACTGACAAGTAGATGTATGCGCTAAAATACACTAGTCCTGAGGAGGTAGATCCCCTCGGATAATCCTTGTCATAGTTTTCTCCATACGCTCGGCCTCGGTCGACCGGGTTCTGGGCAAGAACTGATCTTACATTGAACTATGGGTCATGGTACCCCCATACCATCTTGGTCTCGCAGACGATAACCACCCGGCTGTCGTGGGGGACTAAGCCCCCGATCATCTTCATATCGACATCTGTCATTGTACTACCAGGGCGCGTACGTGACGTCCTATGGAGGGGTCGCCTAGTTACGACAACGAACTAACGATCATCACATTGTCGAGGGGGTGTGATCTGATCACGGTTCCAATCACCATATTGCTCATGCCGCCAAGTGTGAGCTACATCTCTTGTGGGAGGTGACTCTCTGCGTCTCCCATGCACAATCGGGCTATGAGCCGACTGAGTCGTATCTGCCCGCACCGATATTCTGTGAATATGATCTTGTGACTGAGACACTGCGGACTTTTGTGCCATGGTTGTCTTCAAAAGTACTTGTATTTGTCTGAGTCCCTCGGCTGCTGAACCGGAGGGTTGAATGGAATCTGTGATCCGAGTCGTTGCCACCAAGTTATGCAATGGAGTGTGCAGCACTCGGTAACTTTGGTTTTCATTGTTCGAAAACAACTGCCTTCTGTTCCTTCTGGAACTAGGCTGCTTACGAAGCCGATCCTCGAGCGTTTTCTCCAGCTGCTCAAGGCACGTGCATTCAGCAAAGGTGGCCAAATGTGCTGACTCCAAGGCAAGAGCCACGGGGGTCATCGTTGTGATAGGTGTGTGTAGGGCTTGGTTGGTCCTTCGGTTTAGTTCATCGATCTGCTCCCGAGTGAGAGGTGGAGGCATCAATACTTCGACTTGGGGGCCTTCTCCTTGGCTGTCATCAACGTGCTCACGTGACCCGTGGCCAAGACCATCTTGGTTATTTGGGAAACCATGTGGGCCATTATCTAAACTAGCCATCGGAACTTTTGCTCTGTACTCAACACTCTCGCAATCGACTTCGTCTTCTGGCCCCTCATGGAGAGAGGCGAACAGATCATGGAACAATCCGTCAGGCTTGAGTGCAGCTACCTGCTTGGCCGCGGTCTGAAGAGCCATGGCATGCTTGATCCACCGTTGGAGCCGTGATCAGCGGGAGTGCTTGAGAGGGCGTCCAGCGGGGAGCCGTCCGGTATGGGACTGACGGTTGCCGGAGAAGAACTTTGTACGAGCTTGTGCGGAAGTGCACTGCACCATGGATGGGCGGCGACTCCGCATCCAATGGTACTTCCTGAAGGCACGCCGAATCATTGATACATCTCTGTCGTATCTATAATTTTTTATTGTTTCATGCCAATATTCTACAACTTTCATATAATTTTGGCAACATTTTATATTATTTTTGGGACTAACATATTGATCCAGTGCCCAGTGCCAGTTCCTGTTTGTTGCATGTTTTTTGTTTCGCAGAATATCCATACCAAACAAAGTCCAAACGCAATAAAAATTTACTGAGATTTATTTTGGAATATATGTGATTTTTGGGAAAAAGAATCAATGCGAGACGATGCCCGAGGGGCCCACAAGCCTGAGGGGTGCACCCCCCTACCCTGGGCATGCCTGGTAGGCTTGTGGCCACCCCGTAAGGCGGTTGGTGCCCTTCTTCGTCTGCAAGAAAGATAATATCCGGATAAAAATTGTGTTAAAATTTCAGACCAATCGGAGTTACGGATCTCCGAGAATTTAAGAAACGATGAAAGGCCAGAAAACAGAAACGCGAAACAGAAGAGAGACAGAGAGAGGGAGATCCAATCTCGGAGGGGCTCCCACCCCTCCGCCGCCATGGAGGCCATGGACCAAAGGGGAAACCCTCCTCCCATCTAGGGGGGAGGTCAAGGAAGAAGAAGAAGGAGGGGGGCTCTCTCCCCCTCTCTCCCGGTGGCGCCGGAACGCCGCCGGGGCCATCATCGTGACGGCGATCTACACCAACAACTTCGCCACTGTCATCACCAACTCTCTCCCCCTCTATGCAGTGGTGTAACCTCTCTTTTACCCGCTGTAATCTCTACTTAAACATGGTGCTCAACGCTATATATTATTTCCCAATGATGTATGGCTATCCTATGATGTTTGAGTAGATCCGTTTTGTCCTATGGGTTGATTGATGATCGTGATTGGTTTGAGTTGTATGTTTTAGTATTGGCGTTGTCCTACGGTGCTCTCCGTGTCGTGCAAGCATGAGGGATCCCTGCTGTGGGGTTTGCAATATGTTCATGATTCGCTTATGGTGGGTGGCGTGAGTGACAGAAGCACAGACCCGAGTAAGTAGGTTGTTTGCGTATGGGAGTAAAGAGGACTTGATACTTTAATGCTATGGTTGGGTTTTACCTTAATGATCTTTAGTAGTTGCGGATGCTTGCTAGAGTTCCAATCATAAGTGCATATGATCCAATTAGAGAAAGTATGTTAGCTCATGCCTCTCTCTCATATAAAATTACAATAATGATTACAGGTCTAGTTATCGATTGCCTAGGGACAAATAACTTTCTCGTGACAAAAAGCTCTCTACTAAAACTAACTTAATTGTTTCGTTATTTAAACAGCCCCTAGCTTTTATTTACGTGTTCTTTATTTTCTTGCAGACCTATTCCTTGACGCCTACAAAGTACTTCTAGTTTCATAGTTGTTCTAGGTAAAGCGAACGTTAAGCGCGCGTAGAGTTGTATCGGTGGTCGATAGAACTTGAAGGGAATATAAATTCTACCTTTAGCTCCTCATTGGGTTTGATGCTCTTACTTATCGAGAAGGGCTACAATTGATCCCCTACACTTGTGGGTTATCAATCATCGGCAATGAAGTAGAGGGCATGGAAATAGATCTTGCCGAGAACCATCTCGCCACCGGAAACCATGCTGGATGGAGAAAATTCCACCTGTGCCGTATAACACTAGATGCACAACCCCAAGGTGGGTGCCAACTGTTGTGGGAATAATTCTTACAGTGGGTACTAGGGTACGAACAAGGGCTGATCCTAGCTACCGCGAAGATGTGACACAAGGGTTTGCAAGTTTAGGCCCCTCACGTTGCAGGTAAAGACCCTACATATCGAGATCTGAAGTTGTTTGTTTTCCTTGCGTACGGATGATTACAGAGGATGCAAACCCCTGTCTAGGTGCTATGGGATGGCTTATATAGAGTAGGCCGGCCCCTTTTCTAGCTATGTTACAGTGGGAATTGATGAGCCAAGTTTATTACAAGCGTTACTACTAATAATTGTAGCATTGACTATTAGTAGCACCTAAAGACGTGCGCTCCTGGATGTTTTCGATTCCATGTTGGCCGTTCGCCTCCCTTGTCCGAGTGCTGGTGGGGTAGCTGAGTGGATGCAGCATGGCCAAGTGGATGGACAGGTTTCCAAGTGGATCACCAGCGTCCGAGTGCACAACTTGTTTTCGAGTGGATAAATGACATCCGAATGGAATAAGTCTTGAAAATCATTTGAATGCCTTTGTGGCCCAGAGGCCTTAATGCTTGTTGATGTGTGATCCGTCTCCATCGTATCTATAATTTTTTATTGTTCCATGTCAATATCCTACTATTTCCACATACTTTTGGCAACAACTTATATGATTTTCTTGGACTAACATATTGATCCAGTGCCTAGTGCCAATTCCTGTTTTTTGCATGTTTTTGTATTTCGCAGAAAATCCATATCAAATGAAGTCCAAATGCGATCAAATTTCACGGAGATTTTTTTGGAATATATGGGATTTTTTGGAGCAAGAATCAATGCAAATGAAGGCCACGGGCTCCACAACGTAGGGGAGCGCCCACCCCCCTGGGCACGGCATGGCCCCTTGTGGCCATCTCATAAGTCGGTTGGGGTGTCCTTCTGCCGCGAGGAAGATAATATTCGGAGAAAAATCCCCGCAAAATTCAGCCCAATCGGAGCTACGGATCTCCGGATATTACGGTTTTTGGCCAGAAACAGAGACGTGAAACAGAAAAGAAACACACACACACACACACACACACACACATAGCGAGAGAGAGAGAGAGATCCCGGAGGGGCTCCTGCCCTCCGGGAGCCATGGAGGCCAAGGGCCAGAGGGGAAACCCTCGTCCCATCTAGGGGGGAGGCCAAGGAAGAAGGAGGGGGGCTCTCTCCCGGCGGCGCCGGAGTGCCGTCGAGGGAATCATCGTGACGGCAATCTACACCAACAACTTCACCGCCGTCATCACCAACTCTCTCCCTCTCCTTACAGCGGTGCAACCTCTCGTTTCCCGTTGTAATCTCTGATTAAAACATGGTGCTTTATGCCACACATTATTTTTCCAATGATTTGTTGTCATCCTATGATGTTTGAGTAGATCCCTTTTGTCCTACGGGTTAATTGTGGTATGGTGTGATTGATATAATTTGTATGTTGATATGGTTCTGTCCTATGGTGCCCTCGGTGCCACGCACATGTGTGGAAATTCCTGCTATAGGGTGTTGCAATACATTCATGGTCCGCTTATAGTGGGTTGCGAGAGTGGCCGAAGCTTAAACCCGAGTAAGGGGGTTGTTGTGTATGGGAGTAAAGAGGACTTGTTACTTAATGCTATGGTTGGGTTTTACCTTAATGATCTTTAGTAGTTGTGGATGCTTTCTAGAGTTCCAATCATAAGTGCATATGATCCAAGTAAGGAAAGTATGTCAGCGTATGACTCTCCCTCATTGCATATGATAAGTATATCGTGTTATATTCAATTGCCTATGGACAATATTTCTCATTGTTCTACAAAAATCTCTCTACTAAACAAATTAACTTTATTAATATCGCAAAGTACTTCTAGTTTCATTCTTGCAAATTAGTTTTATACTTGTTCTAGGTAAAGCAAACGTTGGTGTGCGTAGAGTTGTATCGGTGGTCGATAGAACTTGAGAGAATATTAATTCTACCTTTAGCTCCTTGTTGGGTTGGACACTCTTACTTATGGAAAAAGGCTACAAACGATCCCCTATACTTGTGGGTTATCAGGACTTTTTTTCTGGCACCGTTGCCGGGGAGCAATAGCTGGGGTGAATATTCTCGTGTGCGCTTGTTGGCTTTATCTCTAAGTAGTTTTATTTTGTGTTCTTGTTTTCTATCTTTAGTTATGGGTAGGAAACGTAAAATACCAACAAAAAATAGTTGTACTTGCTAATCAAATGGTCGAGGAACCACCCAAAATCATCACTATTGCTGAAGCTTTCTACTTGGATCATCTTCGATCCATTTGTGCTCGTGCTGAAAACCCAACTAGCTTAGTTGAGGGAAAATCATTAGATGAGCATGCTAATTTTGTGTGTTACCACTTATCTCAAAAGGGGAAATACTTGTGGGATCAAATACCTCGGTTAAAATGTTATGCTTTGAATTTATGCGAAATATATTAATTTACTTGCTGCTCTAGAAAGGACCCTAAGAAACACCTTCCCTATGAATGCGAGTTATTGATAATGAAGTCTTATATTCTTATATCAAGGGTGTTTATAGTTATTACGATATTGAACAAATTGAAGAATTTGTCGCTTTTTAAGGGTACCTACGAAATTGCTTCTTTGATTGAAAAGGATGATGTAGCTCTTTACAAATTTGAAATTTTTGCCATACTTAAATATTGCTATGAAAACTATGCTTCTAATGCTCGTATTAATGAATTTATTGCGAGAATGCCTGCTGCCCTAGAAGAGAATAATATTTTGCAGGCTCCTATGGAAGAAGAAATTGTTGAAACTGTGAGCTCATTAGATAAAAAAGATGAGGAGGAGAGCGAAGAACAGAAGGAGGAAGAGCGGATTGATCACCCCCACCTTCTGATGAGAGTAACTCTTTATCTCATACATTGTTTACTTTTCCTTCATGCTTACCGAAGGATGAATGCTATGATAATTGCTATGATCCCTTGGATTCGTTTGAAATATCCCTCTCTAAACTTGATGCTTGCTATGCTTGTGGCCATGATGCTAATACAAATTATGCTTATGGAGATGAACTTGCTATAGTTCCTTATGTTAAAAATGAAATTGTTGCTATTGCACCCACACATGATAGTCCTATTATCTTTTTGAATTCCCCCAACTACACTATATTGGAGAAGTTTGCACTTATTAAGGATTGTATTGATGGGTTGCGTTTTAGCGTTGCACATGATTATTTTAATGGATATAGTATGCATGTTCTTGCTTCTCCTACTTGTAATTATTATGAGAGGAACCGAATCTCCACCTCTCTATGTTTCCAATACAATAAAATTGCAAGAAACTACTTGCGCTATGCATGGGCCTTTATTATGTGTGCATGAATTGTTCTTTTATGGCATGTCGATGCATAGGAAGAGAATTAGACTCTGTTGTTACATGATATATGTTGCTTTGTGCTCACTACTAAATTACAAATCATTGTTAATTAAAATTGGCTTTTGATATACCTTGGGATCTGGGTAGATCAATTACTTGAGCACTGTATGCCTAGCTTAATGGCTTTAAAGAAAGGGCTGCCTGGGAGACAATCCGGAAGTTTTAGAGAGTCATTTTATTATGTTGTGTGCTTTTAAAAAGTTTAAAAACAAAAAAAATAACAACCGGAGTGCTACCTGCATCGACACGTAGCACTGTCTTTTCTGAAAACCGTGTTTTTACTCCATTAGATACTGTCATCACCCGCTCCAGTTCAAATGGTTGACAAACACGAAAAGTAATTGAATGTATAGACATTGTATGATAGACAAATGCAATAGATAGTGGGGGGAAAGAGGGCCTGAAATAAAATAATTCACATATATTTTGTCTAACTAAGTAGGATAGTGCTTACTCCCACAGGAATTGTTGAGATTCCCCCAAGAGAAGGGTGAAGCAGCAAGCAACAAATATTTCCCTCGATTAGAGAACCAAGATTATCAATCCAGTAGGAGCTTCCAAGCTAGACAAGTCAACAACACATACACACATGGCACAAACAAACTTGTCCCCAACACAGCAAGAGGGTTGTCAAGCCCCTTGTCTTGCTAGTTACAAGCTACACAAGTGATAGAGGAAAATAGTAGCGAGGCGAGAACGACAGATAGTAAATAGCAATTATGTAGAAGAATTCAGTAATAAAGAATAGACCTAGGGACCATAGGTTCACTAGTGACATCTCTCTCGAAAACAACAAGTAGCGTGGTAAATAAATTACAGTTGGACAACTGACCGAACTGCAATATTTTATGACTATGATCATTCATGGTATAATCTCATATAGGCATTACGTTCGTTATAAGTGGACCGTTAATCCAACTACATCTACTACTAATACTCCACCCCAAAACCGCTATCTCAAGGTATTAAGTTTGCAAGAAACTAAGTATCGCAATAAGCAAGATGACATAATGTAGACAAGAAGAAGCCAATCAATATGACAAAACCTCATCGTTTTACCCTTGGTGACAATAATGCAATATGTGTCTTGGCCCTTATTGTCATCGGGTTAGAGCGCCGCAAGATTGAACCCACCAGAAAGCATCACTCCCTCTGAAAAAAAACATCGAAGTTGGCCAAAGAAGATAGATAGATTGGAGAGCATGCAAAGCTGTTTAATTATACAGCAAATAAAACCTCAAAAGATTCAATTGATTTCAATGAACAATCTGATTATAAGGTGAAAACTCATCGTGTCCCAACAAACACACCACTGATTACATCGAATTGATCCCGATCATGTGAGAAGCTCACGGGAACATGGTATTGAAGATCCAAAAAAGAGTCATCTAGCTACTACTATGGACCCTAAGGTCCTGATGGGACTACTCACATATCATCATGGAGGCAGCAAGTTTGATGAAGAAGAATCCGGCAATGGCTTCCCCCTCCGACAAAACTCCGAAATAGGCCTCTAGATGGGATCTTCGCGAAATAGAAACTTGAGGCAGCCATAAAATTCTTCTGAAGATATGGCAGAGGGTTTCAGTATTTATAGGAATTTATGACTGTGGAATCGACATATGGCGGTGCAGGTGGGCCCCAAATGCCCAGGTGCGCGCGGCCTATCCCTGTGGCCGCACGGGGTGGCCGTGTGGGCCCCCTTCTGGTCGTCTCGATCTCTCCTAATGATTCCAGGGTTACTTGTTGCCCAAAAAATCATATTAAATCGGCAAGTGATTCTGACCTCCGTAGATATTGATTTCCCGCGAAACCAAAAGCAAGCAGAAAACAGGAACTGACAGTAGGCACTAAATTAATAGGGTAGTTCACAAAATAATATAAATTACTAAAAATATTTTTAGAAGTGATAATATAATAGCATGAAACAATAAAATTATATATATATGTTTGATATGTATCAGATAGCAGGCATAATTTCACATATATGATGTATAACTAAAGAGAATATCATGACATAATTCATATATATGATGTCTAACTAAACAGAACGGCATGGCATAAACATATGATGTCTTACTAAACAGCGTGGCATGACATAATTCACATACATGTTGTCTAGGTAAACATGATGACATGATATAATTCATATATATGATTTATATACTAAGCAAATGGCATTCGCATATATGATGTCTAAACTAAGCAGATGAAACTGAAATATGTGTATATGATGTCTAAACTAAGCAATACAAGACACCACATGCATGATATGAGCAGTATAACCCTGCCAAAGTTAGGGCATACATCTTCTTTTGCATGGCAATACGTGTCTCATTTATCTCATAAGGATCACAGTATAAGTTACATACATACCGACCTGGCAAAACTGAACAAATAGCAAAGACCGAAGAAACCTCTGAGCTTGACACCAACGCCCGTCACTTGCCTCTGGCATCACCACAGCAACCACCAAAAAAATGAAGGATCACCTCCACACTCGAGTTGGACACGGCTCCATGGCTGATATGCAGCTTTGCGGACCTCCAAGGTGGCTCGCCAAAGATGAAACCATTACCGTTAAACGAATCAGACCGGGGTAACACCCCAGACACGCCATCGAACTCCAGATCTGGCACCCCACATGACTAAGATGTCGGAGGAGGAAACCATATCTGTCATCCACGTACCACGAACCCATCACACGATCCACCATCTTCTAGAAGCCGTCGATGCAGAGCACACTCTGCATCTGCTCCTAGACTACCTCCCAAGCTTCGCGCCGGCGCTGGAGCAAACGTTATCGCAACGGCGGAGCCCGAGAACACAGGTCCATCGTCATGATGTCGCCGCCATACCATCCTTGCTTGAACAGACTGAAATCCAAATCCATCCCCAACCATAGGACCAACCGCCTCATCGGAGTAGGATGTGAAGAAATTTATTCGGCACCACCATCGCCGCTGCCGAAGCCAAGATGATGAACAGCCTAAAAACCAAGCTACTTTATTCTAAAACTATCCACATGCGTGGATCCGGAGACCCCCTCCCCCCTCACCATCTTGGGAGGAGGGAATAGGACTGGTCATCTGTCTGTGAATACTACTCTAATGAGCTATATGTAACCGGCCAAACATCTGCTTCGACAGGTATCACTGTCTGCTCTAAAGACCTTCTTTTTACTCCAGATTTTTCCATCGCACACTCAAATGGTTGATGCAGAGGAAGAGTAATTGAATGTACAAAATTGTCATCAAATGAATATGTAATGGAAAAAAAAGGATGACACGATATAATTCACATATATAATGCCTGACTAAACAGGATGACATTGCCTAATTCATATATATGATGTGTGGCTAAACAAGATGACATTGTATAATTCACATATTACTCCTATAAAGGATGTATAAACAGATCAGGCCGTCTGCCCCCGGACGCAGACTATCCGGTCAGTCTTGCTAAGACTTTGTTAAATCTGAGTCGATGTTATATCCTTGGGATATCCGTTTAAAAAATCATTTTTTTTTCTTTTTCTCTCTTGCATGTAACCTTAGCCACACCGGAGATTCGAAACTGTCTGGTCGGCCGCTGGAGCTCCCAGAAAATACTCTACTTTGGTGCGGTAGCACTTGATGCACACAGTTTCGGGGCTGCAGCCATGTAGCCCATGCCCTTTTGTTCCTAGACTATATTTCGTGCACCTCTCGCTTTTTGGGGTTATGATTGGAGATCAAGGCCTCCTCTAGGATTCAAGACTTCCATCTCTAATAATTTGGAGAAGACTACCTCTCTAGATCTCCTCTCTCTAGGATTCAAGACTTCCTTTAGTGTTGGTTCTTGATTTCTCCAAATCATCTGACAACAGGAATACACTTTTGACAGACTACAGAGGCAGCCAGAAATACAGTAACTGTAAATGAAAGCACCTAATACAAAGGCATGGAGAGCCGCGCAAGGCACCTAATCCCGAGGCAGGCTGGGGTACCGGCTAGCCATCGTCTATCTTTAAAAAAAAATAGCAAGCCAACGTCTGCGCAAAGAATCCGTGATCGAAATTGTTTTGCTTCCATGATCAAGGGTTTTCGGGTTAACAGCCTTTGCAACTGCAGGAACCAGACAAATCAAACATGCCTGGAAGGCAAAACTGGCAGCAAATCAACATATGGAGACGCGAGATCAAAATTTCACTGAACAGATGAAAATACTGCAAGGTAGAACAACACATAATAGAATCTGGATAGCTTTAGATCACAACCAAAACAGGCAAAACATTCTGAGTTCAACCTAGGACTCGAACCGTTTACAGAAAATGGTGTTCAGTATGTCTGCAAACATGACATGGACGCAACAACTAAGAAAATCCAACGAGTAACATGCAGCAGCTCTTCCGCCTAAGCTGTGGCACCCTTGCCCTTCTTCTTCTGGAGCTTCCTCATGTAGAACTCCAGCTCCTTGCCCTCCAGGATGTACCTGTAGTTTCAAGACACAAAGTATTAACACCATAGATAACAAGAAATTGTAGCGTACTGTTTTATGCTCTTCCAGAATTTAATATACAAAGGGTGATGAACAGATGAACTGTGATGCTTACCCATCAGCTCTGCCACACTGTCCAGGGCGAGACGAAATGCAGGCCAGCAGCCTTCCACCGCTGAACTGCTCCTCAATGTGTGAGTCAAGTGTACGTCCCTGCTGGCGCTTCTCAAGCTTCCTCTGGACATTGTTGCTCTTCTTTGCTTCCTCTGTGGCAGCAGCAACTACCTCAGCCTCTTGTCCCTGTGCATTAGAAAATCACACAATCAAGAAAACATAACTGGCAAAATGCAACCATTAAAATAAGAGTTGTTGTTCAAAACATAAAATTTTGTATCTACAAAGAGCAATAAGGTATTTATTGGTGAATGAAATACAATGAATTCCAAAGAACAATTTAAGGAATTTACTGGTGAATGAAATACAATGAGTTACAAAGAACAATTTAAGGAATTTATTCATGAATGAAATACAATGTGCAAGGAGGCTGGATAAACAAGCTGGAACTAACAGTAAAGAATGAAGGATACTAATGCATGCAATCAGAATAAAAAAGAATTGGTACTTGTGTTACAACTACGAAACTGAATATCATTTCAACAAAGTAGCCCATCCTAAACAAGCTATCCAGTAATTACCAACCTCAGTATACAGAATTGAAATACAGATAACAAGAATAATACCTCAGCAGCATCCTTCTTGGCAGCGGCAGCAGCTTTCTTCTTCCTACCGATTTCAACTCCATAATGAGTCAGGTACCACTGCTTGAAAGGGGCAGCATCCACTTGCACAATGGCATTCTTCACAAGGGTCTGAGTTCTCACAAGCTCATTGTTTGACGAATTGTAAACCACATCCAGGAGACGGGTCTTGCGGGTCACAGCCTCACTACCCCATGAGAAGTTACCAGTGTCCAGACGGAGAGCCCTCCACTTCACGTTACCTCCGCGAACACGTACCCTCCTCACTGTCTTGTTGCTCGAAAGCTTAGTGTTGGCAGGCTGGCGGCCGAGCTCATACCTGATAAATGACAAGGACAAAGTAAGATTCATAACAATGTCTAAGTTCTTGCAAGGCTGAACATGCCTAAAATATTATTTTTAAAACAAGTGATCAATAAAGTTGTATACATAATTCAAAATAAAATGAAACTAATTGCACAGGACAAATCAGGAAATGGCTAAGACTCACAGAACACAAAAAAGAAACCACGTTTACGTTGAGAACCATCAAAGACTGAACACAGCATACAACAAGTAGGGACGCTTTGGACATTCCTAAGCAGAGATGTTAAGCAAGAATACTGCATCTCAAAACTTTGTACTTCGAAACAACTACCGAAAGAGCAGTATCAGTACAAAAACAAAACTTCACTACCCCAGTTATATTGCCAACATAAGTTAATGATGAACGCGACGCTAGTTACCTGGATCCTAACCAACAAATTAACATAAACACATCCTAACTTCACATGTAGCCAAACCATAGACGTGTGTAAACGAATGAAGATATCAAGCACCTAGATAGCGGCACAACCGCGCTACTGGCGTAATTAAACGCCGACATCATATACGAGATCTAAAAATTGCTACTATCATACTAGAGTACAGACACATCAGATAAATGAATAATCCCAGACATCCGCCGCAGCAACGACAATTTATGAACGACTGATCTAAGTAAACACGGATCTAACATACATAGAACCTCCACACATCTTCACGAACCGTAAGGGAAGGGGGGGGGGGGGGGGGGGGGGGGGGGGGGATTCGCTCTTACTTTCGCTTCTTTCTCCATGCCTTCTGCTTCCCACCGGTGGCCCGGCGCTTGTGCATGGAGTCACGCGAGATACCTGCACAGACACCATCGCGGCGATAAGCATCGTGCAAACCAGGCAGCCTCTGAGGGAACAACGAATAGTAGATCGGCGGAGCTTACCCATGGTGGCGTCGGTGGCTTGGCTCCGCTGCTGCTTCGCCTCCTATGCGCGCGCCGCCGCAGCTTTGGTTTGGTCTCGGAGGAGGAAGGAGGGGAACCCTAAGGGGGGTCGGGATTAAATAGGAAGGCATCCGGGCTTAGGGTTTACTCACAGGTGGGCCGCGAATGGTCCAATGGTGCACCATGGGCTAAAGCACGCGGTCTAGTCGGCCTTCGTCACCAAGCCCAAATGAGCAGACAGGACGCAACTTCTAATAATAAAAAGGTGTAGAGGACGCTACGTAGTTGGCCCATGTCAGTAAAACAGGCCGAAGTATGAAAAGAATACGTAGAAGAAAATATATTTTTCATTGAGACAGAGCGTCCGCTCGCTTCCTTAGTACGTTCCTGGATTTTGTTTTTTTCTTTTTTATTTAATTTTTATATTTTCAGAAAAACTATAATACATGTATTACAAATAAATACTTAATTTTGAAAAAAAATGTTTGTGCAGTGTTAAAAATATGTTGGTGCAACTATTAGAAAATTTTGAGAGCATTTAAAAAATGTCTCAAGACGTATTAAAAAAATTAACACATATTCGAACAACAATGTTCAAAAACATGTGTTTGAAAAAAATGTTAATCATGCATTTGAAAAATGCTAAACGTATATAAAAAATATTCCCAATGTATATATGTATAACGTGTATGAAAAATCAAAACATACATATGAAAAAATGTTAATTATGTATTTACAAAATGTTAAACATGTATAAAAAATGTTTGTGATGTATAAAATGTACAAGGTGTATGAAAACAAGTAGACATCAAGTATATACAGTAATTTAAAAAATATTAATTATGCATTTGCTTGCGGGAATTTGAGAGCTTTATTCAACAGAAAGAGTTCCTGCGATAGTCACCTAATAAGTTGCTGATCACGAAAGGTGGTTATGAGTCAAGCCAACCCTTGGTGATCATCAACGCGTAGGCTCGCTTGGCGTAAAGATGAACCGGAAGATTGGCTGGCGTGTTTACAAGTTGAATTAGAAAAAGAAAAAGAAAAAGCTAAAACAAGTTCTCCAATTTGTAAAAGAATCGGTGCCACGACCAAATGAGAATCGCGGCGAGTGTCGAAGGTTAACTACCTCCACGCAATCGATCTCCACTGCGACATGTGTGAATCCCCTGACCTTCGTGAGGATGACTCCACCCTTTACATCAAGCATCTTTGCAATCATCGGATCAGTTACTCCATTATGGGGTTTGCACTATGCGCCAACCAGGGTTGTTGGTGATCTAGCAACAGCACCAGCACCCGCTTTGTTTTGCTCGGAATCAATAGCAACATCAATATTAGTATTAATCCACTCCATCCCCAGCGACCACCATCCATACCCTGGCAAAACAATCAGTGACGTTGGAATATTAGTGATAGAAAGATCTTCTTTAGCACGCTTCACAAAGTAGCGGTGCTTCTCCTCATGTGTCCAATTGTTTCTGGAGTTCCAAATGGCCAACGTCGCTGAAATTATCTTGGCTCTCTCTTGATCCGTAAAAACGTCCTCATAAAGGATGTCGCGAGACCATGTGCCAAGATTGTCGGAGCTAAATACGGCTGCTCTCAGGAAGGGGGTCCCGAGCAGGTGGTCTCGGCTAGACGGTAACATGAAGAAAGGGGACACGGGATTTACCCAGGTTCGAGCCCTCTAGAAGAGGTAATACCCTACTCCTGCTCCTGTTTATATTTTGTGGATGGAGTACAAAGTACAGTTGATCTACCTCGAGATCATATGAATCGGTCTAATTATCTTGCCTCTACAGACTAAACCCCTCGGCTCATATAGGGGCCGGGGGTACCTAGGGTTACACATGGTCGATTGCATCTAGAGATAAACATGCCGAATATTTGAATATGCCTTGAAATGTATGTCAAGTCTTCGGAAGATCCTATCTTGAGTGAGCCGAGGGTCATGCCAAACATGGCCAATTCTTTAGTTGCGGGTGGGTCGCTGATACGTCTCCGACATATCTATATTTATTTATTGTTTTATTCAATTATATTATCAATCTTGGATGCTTTATATGCAATTTTATGTCATTTTTTGGGAACTGGCCTATTAACTCAGTGCCCAGTGACAGTTGCTATTTTTTGCTTGTTTTTGGCTTTTTAGAAAATCATTACTAAACGAAGTCCAAACACGATGAAACTTTACGATGATTTTTTCTGGACGAGAAGAGACCCTAGAACGTTTGGGAGGAGGCTAGAAGATCTACGGGAGAGTCACGAGCTCACATGGCGCACCCCCAGGGGGCTCGCCACCTGAGCTCATGGGTCCCACACAGCTTCGTTTGACCTAATTCCAATGCTATAAATTCCCATCAATCCTCAAACCGACAGGGAGACACCCGAAACAATTTTTCGCCTCCGCAAGCTTCTGTTCTTCCGTGATCTCATCTAGAGACCTTTTGCGGTACTCTGTCGGAGGGGAAATCGATTACGGAGGGCTTCTACATCATCCTTGATGCCCTTCCGATGACGTGTGAGTAGTTCACCACAGACCTCCGTGTCCATAGCTATTAGCTGGATGGCTTCTTCTCTCTCTTTGATCTTCAATGCAATGCTCTCCTTGATCTCCATGGAGTTCTATTCGATGTAATATTTTTTTACGTGTATTTGGTGGGATCCGATGAATTGTGGGTTTATGATCAGACTATTCATTGAAAGTAATTGAGTCTTTTTCTGAACTTTATTATGCATGATTATTATAGTTTTGTATTTCTCTCCGATATATCCGTTTGATTTGGCCAACTAGATTGACTTATCTTCAGTGGTAGAGGTGATTTGTAATGGGTTCAATCTTGCGGTGTCCTCGCCTCGTGACAGAAGGGGTAGAGAGGCATGTATTCTATTGTTGCCAATAAGGGTAAAACAACGAGGTTTAATCATATTGCTTAATTTTATTCTATCTACGTCATGTCATCTTTCTTAAAGTGTTACTCTATTTGTCATGAACTTAATACCATAGATGCAGGTAGGCATCGGTCGATTGGTGGAGTAATAGTAGTAGATGCAGGCAGGAGTCGGTCTACTTGTCACGGTGCCTATATACATGATCATTGCCATGAATAACATAATAACTATGCGCTTTTCTATCAATTACCCAATAGTAATTTGTCTACCCATCGTGTGTTATGTTTCGAGAGAGAAGCCTCTAGTGAAAACTATGGCCCCTACTTTGATCATATTGCTAAAACCAAAATACCTTGCTGCATTTTTACTCTTTTTTATTTTACTTTTCAATTTATCTATCTGTCACTACCAGATTTAATCCTTGCAAGTAACGAGTTCAAGGGGATAGACAACCCTCTTGCCTACGTTGGGTGCAAGTATTTGCTCTTGTGTGTACTGCTTACTAGGAGTTCGCGTGGTTCGATAACCTTGGTTCTCACCGAGGGAAATACTATCAACTACTATATTGCTTCACCCTTCGTCTTCGAGAAAAATCCCAACGCAACTCACAAGTAGTAGAAAGAATTTCTGGCGCCGTTGCCGGGGAGACATCATCAAATACCTACAGGTTCCTTTACACAATTTATTAATTACTTGCTCTACTTTTTATTTGCATCTCTTTTTCATCTCCGTCCACTTCTCTAAAAATTGAAAAACACAAAAAAAATTGCTTGAAGTTGCTATCATGTCTGAGTTTGAGAAAGTTATTGTTGAAAGTGCTAGTGAAGATAGTACTAGTGAGTCTCATGAGGAAAAAACTAAATTATTTGATCTTAATAATGATCCTCCTGAGAATGAAGTCCCTCATGATGAAACACATGGTTTTTAAAACTAACACTTATCACGTGGGTAGCAGGAATATTATTGGGAAGAATATTATTCAAGAATTCTTTAATTGCACGAGAGTCATGCCACTAATTAAAGGACCTATTATTGATAAAACAAATTGCTATGTGGATGCTATTGCTATGTTGGTGGTTAAATTAGAAAGAAAATTCTTGCATATTCATCCTGTCTTATAAAAGATGTTCTTTGAACTTCCCAATATCCATAATCCAAAGGCTAAAAAGATTGCTACTATCATCCTTATGCATGAATTTGATTATATAATCCGAGAAGCTAGGGATATCTTTGCCTTTTATAAAACAGATTTTGAGCATCCTCCCATAGAAGAAATTATGCATGTTAAGGACACTACACGTAGGTTGGAATATAATGATTATTTTTCTTATGGTGAAAATATTAGGACGAAGGTTCCTTATGCAGAATTAATTAAAACTTTGTACCACAACACTTGTGATAAATTTGAATGAATTACTATGGGAATTGACGAGGGGTTTAGTCAAGAATAGTTTGAAAATGCTGCTAGAGATCCTACTGGTGATGAAATCCATGTTTTATATGAGGATCTCTATGGTGATGATTCGGAGTTTGAAGTAATGAACATTAAAATTACCAAAGAAATTCCCTTCAACTATTTAAGTTCCCCTACCAGAAAAGTAGAATATGAAAGTAGAGAATTAATGAGAAAGGTTTTTGAAGATTTTATTCAAAAGGATTTAGAAACGAAGGATGACAATATTTGAAACAATGAATTATGCCTAGCTAGGGGCGTAAAACGATAGCGGTTGAGAGGCAACCCAATAGTTATCTTAATTTTTTTTCCGTTTTGTGTGATGACATGAATATTGCTACTGTAATGATTGTGTTTTTATCTTTTAATTAATGTTTGTGCCAAGTAAAGCCTTTGGGATGATAGTTGACTTGATTCCTTGAAAAAATGGAAAGTTTTGCTCCCAGTCCAGGAATTACTATAATTCGCTGGAACGTGATTTTGATCTGAATTTTTTACACATGATTGATATGCAAATTGCCCATGTTTTCCTTATTTTTTAGATTTTTTGGAGTTACAAAAGTATGATTTTTGTTCAGATCATTACAGACTATTCTATTTTAGACATATCGCATAGTGTGCTTGTATTGATGATGCTATGGATTATATCGAGGGGTGTAAGTCATGCAGAAGTTAGAATATAGTAGGTGTTATGCAAGATTAATTATGAATGAGTTTACAACAGTACCTAAAGTTTATGATTTGTCTATTATACTAACGGATCTCATGAGGTTTCTGTTGAGTTTTGTGTGCTGAAGTTTTCAAGTTTTGGGTGAGATCACGATGGATGAACAAATAAGGAGCGGCAAGACCCTAAGCTTGGGGATGCTCAAGGCACCCCAAGGTAATATTCAAGGAAGACCCAAGCGTCTAAGCTTGGGGATGCCCCGGATGGCATGCCCTCTTCCGTCTACAATCCATCGGTATATTACTTGGAACTATATTTTTATTCATCACACGATGTGAGTTTTGCTTGGAGCGTCTTATGCCATAGTTTTTGCTTTGTTTGCTTTTTAGTTTGCCATAATCATTGTTTGTTGGACACACCTTTTGAGAGAGACACACATTTATCATAACTTGTTAGAATACTCTATGAGCTTCACTTATATCTTTTGAGCTAGGCAGTTGCTCTGTGCTTCACTTGTACTTGTTAGAGCACGGCGGTGGTTATATTTTATAGAAATGATTGCACTCTCATGCTCCAGTTAAAACTTTCTGAGAGTCTTTTAAATAGTAAGTGGTAATATGCACGAGTTATAAGACTATTCGGAAAATGATAGGTATTCAATAGGGATATAATAAAAAGTTTCATGTAGATCGCTAAATATGAAACGTATGGTTTAATTATATTGATGTTGTAATATGAAAGGGTATTAGTTCATGATCATTGGTTCGTAGAAATATTGGTATTAAAGCTTGTTATTAACTTCTCATCTAAGTGTCGGTCATCGCATGGTGGGGAGTGATACGTCTCCAACATATCTATAATTTTTTATTGTTCCATGCTATTATAGTATCAATCTTAGATGTTTTATATGCAATTTTATATTATTTTTTGGGACTAACCTATTAACCTAGTGCCCAGTGTCAGTTCCTGTTTTCGGCATGTTTTTGGCTTTTTAGAAAATCAATATCAAACAAAGTCCAAACAAAAAAATCTTTGGATTAATTTTTTTTTGGACCAGAAGAGACCCTCGAAGGTTCGGGAGAAGACCAGAAGAGCCACGAGGGAGCGACAAGCTCGTAGGGCGTGCCCCCTGAACTTGTGGGCCCCTCGTGGCACCTCTTGACCTAATTCTGCCTCTATAAATTCATAAGTATTCCCAAACGATCAGAGAGCCACCCGAAAACACTTTTTTCGCCGCCGCAAGCTTCTGTTATTCCGCGATCCCATCTAGAGTCCTTTTCCGGTACTCTGCCGGAGGGGGAATCAATCACGGGGGGCTTCTACATCATCATTGCTGCCTTCCGATGATGCGCGAGTAGTTTACCATAGACCTACGGGTCCATAGCTAGTAGCTAGATGGCTTCTTCTCTCTCTCTCTCTGATCTTCAATATAATGTTCTCCTCGGTGTTCTTGAAGTTCTATTTGATGTAATCTTCTTTTGTAGTGTGTTTGTTGGGATCCGATGAATTATGGGTTTATGATCTCAATATTTATGAGAAGTAATGGAGTCTTTTCTGAACTTTATGATGCATGATTTTTATAGCTTTGAATATCTCACTGATCTATCCATTTGGTTTGGCAAACTAGATTGATTTATCTTCAGTGGGAGAGGTGCTTTGTGATGGGTTCAATCTTGTGGTGCTCTATCCAAGTGAGAGAAAGGGACAAGACACGTATTTGTATTGTTTCCATTAAGGGTAAAACGATGGGGTTTATTCATATTTCTTGGATTTACTTTGTCTACATTATGTCATCTTGCTTAAGGCGTTACTCTATTTTATTAACTTAATACCCTAGATACATGCTGGATAGCGGTCGATGGGTGGAGTAATAGTAGTAGATGCAGGCAGGAGTCGGTCTACATGTCTCGAACGTGATGCCTATATACATGATCATTGCCTTGAATATCATCATAACTATGCATTTTTCTATTAATTGCCCAACAGTAGTTGCTCAAAACCACGACACTATGTATTCGAGAGAGAAGCCTCTAGTGAAAACTATGGCCCCCGGGTCTACCTTTATCATATATAAAAACACAAAAATACTTTGCTACAATTTTCTTTCTTTTCTTTTTTTTTGCAATTTATATTTAGCTACCACTACAAGATTTGATCCTTGCAAATAACCGCCAAGGGGATTGACAACCCTCTTGATCACGTTGGGTGTAAGTATTTGCTTTTGTGTGTGCAGGTGCTGCTCATGAGGTTTTGTGTGATTCTCCTACTGCATTTATAACCTTGGTTCGTAACTGAGAGAAATACTTATCTCTACTATAATGCATCTCCTCCCCTCTTCGAGGAAATCCCAACACATCTCACAAGTAGCAAGGAGGTTTGAGCATTTTTATGTCTGATTGAAATCCTTGAGTGCTATCATAATCGGGGGTGCGCAATAGTTCACTCCTACCAACATGTTGGGAATATAACCCCACGGTATGACCCGCCCGTTCAGGGTCGGGTCATTCAGTGGCAGCTTAAAGGTATAGCTCGACGATGGGTTGCGGTGATCACAGGTTCAAGGCCCAGGAGATGAGTCGCCAGGCAGGCCGACTCATGGCCCAGATGTAACACCCCCAGTGGTTAGCCACAGTAATTCCATTTTGATAATGCCAAGTCAGCATGATTAACAGTGCATGATCATCATTAACATCATATTGCATTTCAACTCCTAAGTCAAAATTCAAATTTAAATGAAAGTGAAATATAAAAGTGGTCCAACATAGAAACTAAATTGTTCATTAGATGGCAAAAATTCCAGAGACCATTCTAAAATTGTAACCAACATTAAATAAATTAATTAGGTGGCCCAAACCTCTTTTAACAGTGGCTGAAAATAATATTTACAAGCCTTTTATTTAATCTAAAATAAATATGAAAAGATATTTACCCCAAACTAGTTTTTGGTGGTAGGATATATTGTGTTGTGATTTGTGGGCCAGCTCTCATATTTTACAAAACTCTAATGGGGGCCACACATTTTGCAAAACAGAAAAAATAAAAGAAAACAGGAAAGAAAAAGAAAAAGGGAAAAGAAGCCCACTGTGCCGAACCGCAAGTGCACAGTGGTGGCCCAGCCAAGCTACCCCCCCCCCTTCCCCTACCCCCTGACGCCGCAGGCGCGCTGTCGAGCAGCTAGCGCGCGCGTGCCCGGCCCCCCTGGCCCCTCTCCGTGCGGTCGACAGCGGCCTCGCCTCGCCGGGGAGGTTAAGTGCACCCCCGCTGACCCCCTGGTTCCCCCTTCACCATTCTCTCCCTCTCTCCCTCGTCTCCCCACCGCGGCAGAACGCGGCCATGTCCAAGGGGCCGTGGTAGGCGTGGCCACCGTCGCCTGTTCGCGCCGCCGTGTTGTCCGGCGGCTCTGTCGCGCACGACTACGTCGCCCCGCACCACCATTCGACGCCCGGGGGCCCTTCTCCACTGCAGCTGCTCCGCCCCCTTCTCAGATCCCCGCCGGCGATCTTCTTCGCCAACGGCTGCACCGGCCCTCCCCCGAGCACGCGTACACGGCGATAACCACTGTGAGGCTTCCCCCCTTCCTCCCCTGCTCTCTGCTCGCCCGCTCGGTAGCCGTAGCTGCTCCGCCGCGTACGCATGCTCCGGCCGCCGCGGCGCTGCTCCGTCCGGTCGCCTCGCTCGACGTTTCGGCCTGGCTTTTGCTCCGTTCGTCACCGCGTCGATCACTGGTTCAAATGGCGTAGTTGGCGCGCGCAAAAACCCCCTCGAAGCACCTCCCGCACCACTCACCGGAGCACACCCCCGCCTCTCTCGTCGCCGGCGCCGTTCCCGGCCATCTCCGGCCACGACACCACCACCACCGGGCGCGGCGAGGACTGGTCGTTCCATAGCACAAAACCGCGCTCAAAACCCTCCACCACAGCGAGTTTCCGAGCTCGCCGGAGCTCTCGGCTGCGTCCGGCGCTCGCCGGCGCGTCTCCGGCGGCCGGCGCCGACGTGGCGCCGTGGGCCCCGCCCCTGTGCGGCTGGCGCTGGGCCCCGCGGGCCCAGTTGACTGGTCAGCGCTGCTGACTGGGCGCAGTGGCCCACTGACATGTGGGTCCCGCTCGTTTAATTCAATTTTAAAAATAATTAAAATGTTAATAAAAGTGTTAATTAATTAATTAGTTAATTAAACCCTAATTAGACACTGACTAAGGGGGCCCACCCCTAATTAATCCTGCTTAGTTTAAACTAAACACTGGATTAACTAATGTGACACTGACATGTGGGCCCCACTGTCAGGTTTGACTTTGGTCAACCCCCTGTTGACTGCTGACGTCAGCACTGCATCATGATGACATCACCCTGCTACTGTTTTGGATAATTCGAATATAATTAATTAAATAAATTCCAGAAAATCAATAAAACTTTAGAAAATCATATCTTTTAATCCGTAACTCCGATCGAAAAACTTTATACATGAAAATTGCTCAGAACGACGAGACGAATCCGAATACGCGGTCCGTTCGTCCGTCACGCGTCTCTAACTATCCGAACATGCAACCGTCCCCCCTCCGGATCCTTTGTCCGATAATTCCAAAGACCCGGGAAATATCGTCAGATATTCTCCCGCTCCGTCTGATACGTGTAATGCTGCGTTAGACTACCCCTAGCACCGTGCATCGTATTTGTCATGCTCATGTTTGCTCTATATTTATACTGTTTCCTCCCCCTCTTCTCTCTCGTTAGACCCCGACACCGACGTCGTCCCCGAGACCGACGCAGCTCCGGAGCCCGAAGACACCATGGACAACCTTGCCCTATCCGCCGAGCAACCAGGCAAGCCCCCCCCCTTTGATCATCCCGATATCGCCCATTCTATTTCTCATGCTTGCATTAGAATTGCTGCTGCTGCTGCTGCTTTACCTATTCTGATGCATAGCCTGTTCATTGTAACCTGCTGTTGATAATTACCTGCATATCCTAAACTGTTTAGTCTAGGCTGGGTAGAGACCTATCAGTGACCCCACTTATCCCGACTGCCGCGCTGGATCGTCAGAAGACCCGATCAACGGGATTGAAGACCAGGACCCGACACCGCACATCACCCCCCTTAGTTGTAACGACACTGCAGCGTTACTATCGAGTGCCGAGGGTGAAACCTCATGTAGCACTTCTGATGTTAACTCTGTAGAGTAGCTATTCGGTCGTGGTCATCAAGGGTGATTCCTCCTTCGCCACTTCCGGTAACGACGCTGTCGTGCAACACATCAAGTGTGAACCCATCGAGGGTGAATCCTCCGAGTTCACCTTGACAGACACATCGAGTAGGAATCCAACGAGGGTGATACCTCGGATTCCCCTGATGTTATGGACACACGGATACTTGGACTTTACACTGTTCCTTGGATAGGCGGGTCGGCCCTGAGGGGTACCCGCGTGCGCCTGAGAGGCGAGTGTTGTGAAGACGGGTGCCAGTGTGGTGCCCGAGTGGTGAATACGAGGCGCGGCCGGGCATTCTTAACCCTTGCAGCAAGTCCTCGAGACGGGGCGACGGGGTCACATCTTTCGTGAGTCTCTGCTCGTTACCGCAAGCCCCTAGTCCTAACGATTTGGATATTTGATCCGAGCAGGCCTCTGGCCTGATAGCACTAACCATCACGTGGGCATAGTATGGGCGTTCTGCATCGTAGCATCAGCCGAAAGCTTTGTCAGACGTCCAGTTCAGCATTGTGGCCGGGTCGGATCGTGCCGTTGGCGCTGGTATCCACCCTGCTCACAACGACCCGGAGGGCGAGGGGCGATGGCCAAGACCCCCTTGCGCTTAGGATGTAGACCGGCGGGGACCTCTCTGCTGAGCTGTAGGTAGGGTTGCGATGTGTCGTTTGACCGAGGCCGGGCATGACCCAGGAAAGTGTGTCCGGCCGGAGTTAATCGAGCGTGTTGGGTAAGTTGGTGCACCCCTGCAGGGAAGAATACTTCTATCGATAGCCTGTCCTACGGTAAAGGACACTCGGAGTTGTATCCTGATTGATACAATTTAGAACTGGATACTTGTGACGAGACCTGTATGTATGGCTCTGGGATTGCTTCTCGCAGGGAGTTGAGAAGGGATCTCCGGACGAGGTTGATGACTTTATGGCTCTGGGATTGCTTTCTCGCAGGGAGTCGAGAAAGGATCTCTGGGTGAGGATGAGACTTAATGATACTGCTACATTATATGGTACTGTTCTACTCTCTTCTATTTCTGCAAGACCGATGAAGATGCTAGTCTTCGATAGGACTAGGCCTTCTCTCTATTCTTGCATTTCTGCAGCCCAGTCCACATATACAGCCTCCCCTTGAAAATGTTGCATATGTAGTGTAGATCCTTGCTTGCTGAGTACTTCTGAGTACTCACGGTTGCTTTGTTTTCCTTTTCTCCCCATATCAGTTTGACGTGACCAGAGGACGGAGCCCCCTGAGACAGATGTCCCGACGATCGCTACTACTACTACCCAGAGGATGGATACTGCTACGAGTTGACTGACGACCAGGAGTAGGATCGGAGGGTCCCAGGCAGGAGGCCTTCGCCTTTCGATCGTAGTGTTTTATTTTGCCCCGCCTTTCTAAAGGCCTTTCTGTTTCTCTTTTAATATCTGTACTCAGATATCTGATGCTTCCGCTGACGCTTGATCGCAAGCTTATGTATTCGAGCCCTCGAGGCCCCTGGCTTGTAATATAAAGCTTGTATGACTTTATTTATGTTTTAGAGTTGTGTTGTGATATCTTCCCGTGAGTCCTTAGGCTTGATCGTGTGCATTTGCGTGTATGATTAGTGCACGATTAAGCCGGGGGCGTCACAAGTTGGTATCAGAGCCGACTGACTGTAGGAATCCCCCTTTCCAACTCCTTGGCCGAAGTTGAGTCTAGTGGTCCAAAACTATTTTACTAACTTGGCTGTGTGGCTTACGGGCCCACATGTCAGTTGGGTGGTATTAGGATCTTTTACTCCTCGACCTTTACTCTGGGCCTCTGACCTCTCTTCTATTCGGGTTAAATGAAATTTTACTAACTTCAACATTAGGTTCTCGTGCTCACATCCACCCGGAGTTCTGAAATATCCCCCCTTGCTTCAAGATTGTGGGTCAGGATCTGCTTGCAGGATCCTTTTATCGAGGGCACCCTGTGTTGTCACTTGCAGATTCCTCGCTCCAATAGTTTTCTCCGACGTTGATGTAGCCTTTGCTATGTCTCGTTGTGTACTTCCCTACCGCGTGCCTGCGCGCCGCCTAGATGTCTAGCTCTCCCTTTTCAACTGTCGTAATCCCGGATACTAACCGAGGCTATGTGTGGATTTGAATGTCTAGTGCGAATATGATGAAGTATCTATTGCGCTTCCTTCTGTTGTGCGTGATACTTCATGAATCATTCCATACACATGCAGTTTTTCTTGCTAAACTGCCCCTGTTGATTTGGCAGGATGGCTGACGATCCTCCACCTCCACCCTATATGGCCGCAATGATGCAGCAGTTTATGACCGGACTATTGGCTCAGTTCCCAAATCAGAATGCTCAGCAACAGAATGTTCCAGTAACTCTGGCAGAATTTGTGCGCCTCAACCCGTCCGTTTTCCGCAACTCCACCAATCCTATGGATGCTGATGATTGGCTTCGTGACATCCTGTTTGAAATGGAGTCAGCTAATGTTGCCCCTGAGAGTTACGTCACCTTTGCGACATTCCACCTGAAGGGCCCAGCTGCTCAATGATGGGAAAGCCACAAGGCTATGTTGCCTGCGGAGACTGTAACCACTTGGCAGGAATTTCAGTCAACTTTTCGTGCACGGTACATTCCTCAAGGTCTGATCGACCAGAAGAAGCGGGAGTTCTGCAAACTCTCACAGGGCAAAATGACTGTGGATGAATATTAGAGGAAATTTATCGAACTGTCCCGCTATGCTGAGGATGACGTCAACACCGACACTCGCAAGCAGGAGAAATTCTGTGAAGGACTACGTACTGATATAAAACTTGCACTTGCTGTCCATGATTTCACAGACTTCGCAACGCTCGTCAGCAAATCTTTCCAAGTTGAAACAGCTCTGACTGAGTACCAGGAGTCACTCAAGCGTACTCATGAAGCTGGCTCATCTTCGGGTCGACCTGTTCAGAAGCGTCGAGTGTGGATCCCTCACAATGTTCATCACCGACCTGCTCCAACACCAAGACCGTCTTATGTTGCACCTCGTCTGCCTTCACCGTCGAGACAGCTTATGGTTCATGATGGACCGCCTGATGCTATGGCTTTTCCTCAGGATGCACCATGTCCTCCTAATGGACGTAAGAGGAATTGTCGAAACCGCCGATTCAGAAACCGAAATATCATACCGTCTGCTGTTGTACTTGGCCTGCTAATCACATCAATGCTGAAAAGGCTCAGAAGGAACCGACTATCGTGCTGGGAACACTCTCTGTGAATTCAGTGCCAGCTTCTGTTCTGTTTGATTCAGGTGCTTCACATTCCTTCGTGTCCCAGCAATTTGCACAAATGCATGGGTTAGCTATGAGCTCATTACCCACTCCTTTAGAAATCATCACTCCCCGTTCCCGGTGGCAAACCAAAATGGTAAGTCACAACAATCAGATCAGAATTGAAGGGTTGATGTTCTCTGCTTCCCTTATTGCCCTTGGACCTTCCGACATAGACGTCATTCTCGGTATGGACTGGTTGACCGCCCATAATGCTTTGATTGACTGTGCCGCTAAGAAAGTCCAACTTACCCATTCTTCGGGCCAGACAGTCAGATACTCAGCCCGAATAGCTCAAGATGCTGAGAGCCAGATATATGTTCTGAATGCATTGAATGCTTCACCTCTTGAAGGCATCGAGAACGTTCCAGTTGTTCGTGATTTTCAAGATGTATTTCCAGAAGAACTTCCAGGGATACCCCCTGCTAGAGCTGTTGAGTTCGTCATCGACTTGAAGCCTGGCACAACTCCTATTGCGAAACGTCCTTATAAGATGCCTCCGCATCATCTTCTCGAGCTTAAGGAAGAAATCGACACGTCACTTAAGAAAGGTTTCATCCGCCCCAGTTCCTCTGCTTGGGGAGCACCTTCACTCTTCGTTAAGAAGAAGGATGGAACTAACCGATTGGTTCAGGATTATCGGCCCATTAACCAAGCTACAATCCAGAATAAATATCCGCTTCCTCGGATCAATGATTTGTATGATCAACTTGCCGGTTCCTCAGTATTCTCTAAGCTTGATTTGAGATTGGGATACCATCAGATCCATGTTCGTGAAGAGGATATTCCCAAGACTGCATTTGTTACTCGTTATGGCTCATACGAGTACACCGTCATGTCATTTGGCTTAACAAATGCTCCAGCCACATTCTCCCGTCTGATGAATTACATCGTCATGGATTACCTCGACAAATTTGTCGTGGTATATCTGGATGATATTCTAGTCTATTCAAAGAATAAAGAAGAACATGCCGAACACCTCCGTCTTGTACTGGAAAGGCTCCGAGAACACCAGCTGTATGCCAAATACTCCAAATGTGAATTCTGGCTTTCTGAAGTAACTTACCTTGGTCATGTGATTTCCAAAGATGGAATTGCCGTTAACCCAGAACGAGTTCAGGCTATTCTGGACTGGACTCCTCCGAAGAACGTCAAGCAAGTGAGAAGTTTTCTCGGCCTTGCAAGCTATTGCCGTCGATTTGTCGAGAACTTTTCCAAGATTGCTAAGCCTTTGACTGATCTGCTTCACAAGGGCGTTAAATTTGAATGGACAGAAAAATGTCAGGAAAGTTTTCAAGCACTCAAAGACAAGCTGACATCTGCCCCAGTACTATCTCCTCCAGACACCCGCAAAGACTTTGTGATCTATTGTGACGCATCCCGTGAAGGATTAGGCTGTGTCCTAATGCAAGAGCGTAAAGTGATTGCTTATGGCTCTCGTCAGTTACGCCCACATGAAGAGAATTATCCGGTACATGATCTAGAACTAGCTGCTGTGATCTATGCATTGCAGTTGTGGCGACATTACCTTCTCGGTAATCGTTGCGAGATCTACACGGATCATAAAAGTCTGAAGTACTTGTTCACTCAACCTTCTCTAAACCTCTGTCAGCAAAGATGGATGGAGGCCATTGCGGACTATGATTTGGGTATTTCCTATACCCCTGGCAAGGCTAACATGATGGCTGATGCCTTAAGCCGCAAGTCCTATTGCGACAACCTCATGGTTAGGCGAGCTCAACCTCGTCTTTTTGAAGAACTGCGCAAGCTAAATCTGCGTATTGTCCCACAGGGTTCTCTTAATAACCTTGTGATACAACCAGATCTTGAGAAAGCTGTTAAGGATGCGTAAGCTAAAGATGCTGAAATTGATCTGATGAAGAAAGACCTTCACCTTGTAAAGTACAGGGATTTCTCGCTGTCTGAAGATGGAACCTTGTATTTCAGAAACCGCATTGTCGTACCTCGCTTCGAACTCATGACTGACAAAGTCATGAAGGAGGCACATGATACCCCGCTGTCTATTCATCCGAGTAGCACCAAGATGTATCGTGATCTCCGTCAAAGGTACTGGTGGTCTAAAATGAAGCAGGACATTGCTCGTTATGTTGCTGAATGTGATGTGTGTCGTCGCGTTAAAGCAGAACATCAGAAACCAGCTGGAATTCTGCAACCACTTCCTATTCCTCTATGGAAATGGGATAAGGTTCAGATGGATTTCGTTACAGGACTTCCCAGGTCACAGAAGGGTCACGATGCTATTCTTGTCGTCGTCGACCAACTCTCTAAAGTTGCACACTTTCTGCCCGTCAAAGAGACTATCACTGCTAGTCAGTTAGCAGAGTTGTATATCTCCAGAATTGTTTCACTCCACGGTATTCCGAAGGAGATCAGTTCGGACCGTGGCGGCCTTTTCACTTCCAAATTCTGGGAAAGTTTTCAAACAGCTATGGGAACTCATATTACCTGGAGTTCAGCTTATCACCCCCAATCCCAAGGCCAAGTCGAACGAGTCAATCAAGTGCTTGAAGACATGCTTCGGGCTTGTGTTATATCGTTCGGTAAGAAGTGGGAAGAATCTCTTCCGTATGCTGAGTTCTCTTATAACAACAGCTATCAAGCCAGCTTGAAAATGGCCCCCTTCGAAGTACTCTATGGACGTAAGTGTCGAACCCCTCTGAATTGGTCAGAAACTGGGGAACGACCGCTCGTGGGTCCGGATATTATTCAACACACCGAAGAACAAGTCCGTATCGTCCGTGAAAATCTCAAGGCGGCTCAGGACCGCCAGAAGAGTAACTATGATCGCAAACGATGGGGTTTGACTTATCAACCCGGTGATCAAGCTTATCTGCGTGTCCCCCCGATGAAAGGCACTCACCGTTTTGGAATCAAGGGCAAGCTAGCTCCACGCTACATTGGTCCTTTCTGCATTATTGCTAGACGTGGTCAGGTGGCATATAAATTGGAGTTGCCGCCGCAATTCTCTCATATCCACGATGTCTTCCATGTGTCGCAACTTCGTAAATGCTTCAATGAATCTCCGCACCGAGCTATGGATCACGAGGTGCTCGAATTGCAAGATGGCCTATCTTGTAAGGAGCATCCGATCCGCATCCTCGATGAAGCTGAACGTCGGACCCGTCAGAAGGTTACCAAGTTCCTCAAAGTGCAGTGGTCAAATCATACTGAAGATGAAGCCACTTGGGAACGCAAGGATAATCTTCGTGCGGAATACCCCGAACTTTTTCCTTCTACCTCTTAATTCTCGGGACGAGAATTCTTGTTAGTAGAGGAGATTTGTAACACCCCCAGTGGTTAGCCACAGTAATTCCATTTTGATAATGCCAAGTCAGCATGATTAACAGTGCATGATCATCATTAACATCATATTGCATTTCAACTCCTAAGTCAAAATTCAAATTTAAATGAAAGTGAAATATAAAAGTGGTCCAACATAGAAACTAAATTGTTCATTAGATGGCAAATATTCCAGAGACCATTCTAAAATTGTAACCAACATTAAATAAATTAATTAGGTGGCCCAAACCTCTTTTAACAGTGGCTGAAAATAATATTTACAAGCCTTTTATTTAATCTAAAATAAATATGAAAAGATATTTACCCCAAACTAGTTTTTGGTGGTAGGATATATTGTGCTGTGATTTGTGGGCCAGCTCGCATATTTTACAAAACTCTAATGGGGGCCACACATTTTGCAAAACAGAAATAATAAAAGAAAACAGGAAAGAAAAAGAAAAAGGGAAAAGAAGCCCACTGTGCCGGACCGCAAGTGCACAGTGGCGGCCCAGCCCAGCTAGCCCCCCCTTCCCCTACCCCCTGACGCCGCAGGCGCGCTGTCGAGCAGCTAGCGCGCGCGCGCGCCCGGCCCCCCTGGCCCCTCTCCGTGCGGTGACAAGCGCCTCGCCGGGGAGGTTAAGTGCACCCCCGCTGACCCCCTGGTTCCCCCTTCGCCATTCTCTCCCTCTCTCCCTCGTCTCCCCACCGCGGCAGAACGCGGCCATGTCCAAGGGGCCGTGGTAGGCGTGGCCACCGTCGCCTGTTCGCGCCGCCGTGTTGTCCGGCGGCTCTGTCGCGCATGACTACGTTGCCCCGCACCACCATTCGACGCCCGGGGGCCCTTCTCCACTGCAGCTGCTCCGCCCCCTTCTCAGATCCCCGCCGGCGATCTTCTTCGCCAACGGCTGCACCGGCCCTCCCCCGAGCACGCGTACACGGCGACAACCACTGTGAGGCTTCCCCCCTTCCTCCCCTGCTCTCTGCTCGCCCGCTCGGTAGCCGTAGCTGCTCCGCCGCATAGGCATGCTCCGGTCGCCTCGCTCGACGTTTTGGCCTGGCTTTTGCTCCGTTCATCTCCGCGTCGATCACTGGTTCAAATGGCGTAGTTGGCGCGCGCAAAAACCCCCTCGAAGCACCGCCCGCACCACTCACCGGAGCACACCCCCGCCTCTCTCGTCGCCGGCGCCGTTCCCGGCCATCTCCGACCACGACACCACCACCACCGGGCGTGGCGAGGACTGGCCGTTCCATAGCACAAAACTGCGCTCAAAACCCTCCACCACAGCGAGTTTCCGAGCTCGCCGGAGCTCTCGGCTGCGTCCGGCGCTCGCCGGCGCGTCTCCAGCGGCCGGCGCCGACGTGGCGCCGTGGGCCCCGCCCCTGTGTGGCTGGCGCTGGGCCCCGCGGGCCCATTTGACTGGTCAGCGCTGCTGACTGGGCGCAGTGGCCCACTGACATGTGGGTCCCGCTCATTTAATTCAATTTTAAAAATAATTAAAATGTTAATAAAAGTGTTAATTAATTAATTAGTTAATTAAACCCTAATTAGACACTGACTAAGGGGGCCCACCCCTAATTAATCCTGCTTAGTTTAAACTAAACACTGGATTAACTAATGTGACACTGACATGTGGGCCCCACTGTCAGGTTTGACTTTGGTCAACCCCCTGTTGACTGCTGACGTCAGCACTGCATCATGATGACATCACCCTGCTACTGTTTTGGATAATTCGAATATAATTAATTAAATAAATTCCAGAAAATCAATAAAACTTTAGAAAATCATATCTTTTAATCCGTAACTCCGATCGAAAAACTTTATACATGAAAATTGCTCAGAACGACGAGACGAATCCGAATACGCGGTCCGTTCGTCCGTCACGCGTCTCTAACTATCCGAACATGCAACCGTCCCCCCTCCGGATCCTTTGTCCGATAATTCCAAAGACCCGGGAAATATCGTCAGATATTCTCCCGCTCCGTCTGATACGTGTAATGCTGCGTTAGACTACCCCTAGCACCGTGCATCGTATTTGTCATGCTCATGTTTGCTCTATATTTATACTGTTTCCTCCCCCTCTTCTCTCTCGTTAGACCCCGACACCGACGTCGTCCCCGAGACCGACGCAGCTCCGGAGCCCGAAGACACCATGGACAACCTTGCCCTATCCGCCGAGCAACCAGGCAAGCCCCCCCCCTTTGATCATCCCGATATCGCCCATTCTATTTCTCATGCTTGCATTAGAATTGCTGCTGCTGCTGCTGCTTTACCTATTCTGATGCATAGCCTGTTCATTGTAACCTGCTGTTGATAATTACCTGCATATCCTAAACTGTTTAGTCTAGGCTGGGTAGAGACCTATCAGTGACCCCACTTATCCCGACTGCCGCGCTGGATCGTCAGAAGACCCGATCAACGGGATTGAAGACCAGGACCCGACACCGCACATCACCCCCCTTAGTTGTAACGACACTGCAGCGTTACTATCGAGTGCCGAGGGTGAAACCTCATGTAGCACTTCTAATGTTAACTCTGTAGAGTAGCTATTCGGTCGTGGTCATCGAGGGTGATTCCTCCTTCGCCACTTCCGGTAACGACGCTGTCGTGCAACACATCAAGTGTGAACCCATCGAGGGTGAATCCTCCGAGTTTACCTTGACAGACACATCGAGTAGGAATCCAACGAGGGTGATACCTCGGATTCCCCTGATGTTATGGACACACGGATACTTGGACTTTACACTGTTCCTTGGATAGGCGGGTCGGCCCTGAGGGGTACCCGCGTGCGCCTGAGAGGCGAGTGTTGTGAAGACGGGTGCCTGTGTGGTGCCCGAGTGGTGAATACGAGGCGCGGCCGGGCATTCTTAACCCTTGCAGCAAGTCCTCGAGACGGGGCGATGGGGTCACATCTTTCGTGAGTCTCTGCTCGTTACCGCAAGCCCCTAGTCCTAACGATTTGGATATTTGATCCGAGCAGGCCTCTGGCCTGATAGCACTAACCATCACGTGGGCATAGTATGGGCGTTCTGCATCGTAGCATCAGCCGAAAGCTTTGTCAGACGTCCAGTTCAGCATTGTGGCCGGGTCGGATCGTGCCGTTGGCGCTGGTATCCACCCTGCTCACAACGACCCGGAGGGCGAGGGGCGATGGCCAAGACCCCCTTGCGCTTAGGATGTAGACCGGCGGGGACCTCTCTGCTGAGCTGTAGGTAGGGTTGCGATGTGTCGTTTGACCGAGGCCGGGCATGACCCAGGAAAGTGTGTCCGGCCGGAGTTAATCGAGCGTGTTGGGTAAGTTGGTGCACCCCTGCAGGGAAGAATACTTCTATCGATAGCCTGTCCTACGGTAAAGGACACTCGGAGTTGTATCCTGATTGATACAATTTAGAACTGGATACTTGTGACGAGACCTGTATGTATGGCTCTGGGATTGCTTCTCGCAGGGAGTTGAGAAGGGATCTCCGGACGAGGTTGATGACTTTATGGCTCTGGGATTGCTTTCTCGCAGGGAGTCGAGAAAGGATCTCTGGGTGAGGATGAGACTTAATGATACTGCTACATTATATGGTACTGTTCTACTCTCTTCTATTTCTGCAAGACCGATGAAGATGCTAGTCTTCGATAGGACTAGGCCTTCTCTCTATTCTTGCATTTCTGCAGCCCAGTCCACATATACAGCCTCCCCTTGAAAATGTTGCATATGTAGTGTAGATCCTTGCTTGCTGAGTACTTCTGAGTACTCACGGTTGCTTTGTTTTCCTTTTCTCCCCATATCAGTTTGACGTGACCAGAGGACGGAGCCCCCTGAGACAGATGTCCCGACGATCGCTACTACTACTACCCAGAGGATGGATACTGCTACGAGTTGACTGACGACCAGGAGTAGGATCGGAGGGTCCCAGGCAGGAGGCCTTCGCCTTTCGATCGTAGTGTTTTATTTTGCCCCGCCTTTCTAAAGGCCTTTCTATTTCTCTTTTAATATCTGTACTCAGATATCTGATGCTTCCGCTGACGCTTGATCGCAAGCTTATGTATTCGAGCCCTCGAGGCCCCTGGCTTGTAATATAAAGCTTGTATGACTTTATTTATGTTTTAGAGTTGTGTTGTGATATCTTCCCGTGAGTCCTTAGGCTTGATCGTGTGCATTTACGTGTATGATTAGTGCACGATTAAGCCGGGGGCGTCACACCAGAGTCTTGGTCGCCGGTGCTTACAAGACGCCAAAGGAAGTTTCCTTACTTAGGAAGCAAGGCAAGTAGAAGATAGATTTGGTCAAGGGTTATACTACAACCTGGACTCTGTTGTAATCCTAGGGCTTCCACCTGTATATAAAGGAGAGCCCCTGGGGTTGAAAGGACTAAGTTACAAGCTCTTGAGTACTAGGATAGCCAAGTTACGCCCTTGTAATCGAGATCTACAACAATAATCAAACAAGCAGGAAGTAGGCTATTACCTCCATCGTGAGGGGCCGAACCTAGGTAAATCTTTGTCTCTCGATTCGGATCAACCCCGTTCAAGCTACTACCTAGCTACGATGGCCTCATGACTAAGTCCTTTCACGAGGACATCTGTCGTGACAAAAACACGACAGTTGGTGCCCATGGTAGGGCCATCGCTCGGTGGTGTTGAGTTCTTAGAGGGAGCTCTCCCAGGGATCGAGGGATACGCCATCGGCCTCATGACCAAGAGTCGCCACGGCAAGCTCTACATCGATGACTCGGGCTGGGGCCCCGAGGCCGACTCAATCGAGTACGGGTACCGGGTCCCCTTCGGCAAGATCCACGTCTTCATCGGCAAAATCGGCGAATCAAGACCCGAGTCGGACATCTGCATCGACATTGTCGAGCCGGCTCGGCGCACGCAACCCGCCCGGGCTGAAGCCGCCGGAACCATGTCTTCATCGGCTTCACCCAAGGGGTCGACCTCGTGGACAACTCTGCATCTGATGGGGACACCCTTGTCTACTCCGATGACGAATCATCGGTCGGGGATACCGAGTCAATTCTCCCGTTGTACGATGGTAGGCTTGGGGGCTGCTCTGATGACGAGCCATCCTGGGTCGACGACGAGCCTCCTCATTGGACCACCATCTACATGGCTGGCACTGCGCTGGCTCTTGATTCTACTACAGCAGGCGCCATGGGAGGAGCCGGAGCCTCAGCTATGGATCCCAACGCGGCCGGCCCGGTTAAACCGCCGGCTCAAGTCCTCTTAGAGCTAGTCGCCTCATTGATAACACTCTTAGAGTCACCGGTAACAGTGGAGAACCAGGAGGAGTGCAATGCGGACCTAGCTAGAATTCGTGAGTAGATGGCTAAGGCTCAGGAGGATATCAACGCTGAGAACGCTCGCATGGAACAGCTACAAACCCAGATTCACAATGAGGCGGAGGGCTTGAGGACAAAAGACTGGTGTCGGTGTCAAAACTGGCGGATCTCGGGTAGGAGGTCCCGAGCTGTGGATCTAGGATCAATGGGGAACAAGGGACGAAGAACCCGGTGTTTACCCAGGTTCGGGCCCTCTCGAAGAAGTAAAACCCTATGTCCTGCTTGATTGTATTTGATGTGTATGGTATGGTTACAGAGTCGATCTACCACGAGATCAGGCGAGCTAAACCCTAGGTTGATGGGGTGATGGATGTTGCTCTCCCCCTAAAGACTAAAACCCCTTGGTTTATATAGACACCAGTAGGGTTAGGGTTACATGCGATCGGTTACAATGAAGGAAAGATCATGCTAAATCTTGACTTGGGGGGCACACCACGACTCTGAAGGTCTCCTGTCTGGTCACGGGCCCACGCTCTAGTTCGGCTCCATAGTAGCCCATTAGTTCGGCCCGTACAATGGGTCGGCGGCCCGAGGACCCCTTAATCCAGGACTCCCTCAGTAGCCCCCGAACTAGCCTCCAACGCCGGGGATTGTCATCTGGCGTGCTTCAAATCTTCGGCTTGCGAGGTGATTTCTTCATCTTTACTTGCATCTTTCGGAGCAGTGTTCCATGGCTGAATACTATTCGGAATCCGGATTAACGTCAGAGGTTCGCCACCCAGCATGGTCCAGATCAATACTACATTCATGCCAGACCGGTTTTGACAATCTGGATTTCTGGGACCTCACCAGAACATGGTGGGGCCATCAGAGTTAATGCTTTCCTCGGGGCAAGGGCTAACTTTGACTGTCATGCACCTTTTCAGAAGGCGAATGGCCCAATGCCACCTTTTTTGCAGACCTGTCCTTCAACTTTAGGACGAAACGCTTATTTATATATCCAAAGGCGTGGTGGACGGGCGACCCATCCTCTCCATCGAAAGCAATTCTGGAGAAATTTTAGACACCATGGCCGACATCCCAGGTTCATCTTCACACCCACATGGCCCTCTTCCCGGTGATTGGATGAGCTACTCAGTCTCACGCCTCCCACTGAGCAATCTACAGGCGCAAGGTTATCTTCCCGTGGCGGATCTCGTTCCCGTCCGCGCCAGATTAATTTATGTTGACGGCCAAGCACTTGCCGAGAGCTCCCCTGCTCCAAGCAAGGAAGAGAGGGTATGTTTCGTGCCTTTCCTTCTATGAGGCCTAGGCTTTCCCATTCACCCTTTCCTGCGGGGTTTATTGGAGTTCTACGGGATCCAGCTCCACAACCTCACCTCAGGATCGATATTGCATATTTCTGGTTTTGTGGCACTTTGCGAGATATTCTTGAGCTGCGAAGCCCATTTTGATCTGTGGAGAAAATATTTCTGTCTTATACCTCGTACCCAGAGAGGGTCCATATTTGAAGTAGGCGGAGCCGAAGTGTGGCGGATAGACGGGACAGGGTACCCCATTGGAACCCCACGAAAAGACCCCGAGGAATGGACCTCGGAGTGGTTCTATGTTGAAGACGTTCCCCTCTCTGACCCAGTCCGGAGGGGGCTGCCCGAATACTCAAGTGCCCCGCTAAAGAAGCGGTTCAACTGGCGACCCAAGAGCCCTTCCCAACTAGACAGCGTAGAGGTGCACCTTTTGGCCACCAAAATTCGGCTGCTGGACCATAGCAAACTGACCATGATCGAAGTGTTGGCCGTCGCCATAGCCCGATGCGTACAACCCCTTCGGCAGAGGGGGCATCCTTTATGGTGCTATGCTACTTCTTGAGCTTGCATTGATTTTTCCCTTGAAGAGGAAAGGGTGATGCAGCAAAGTAGAGATAAGTATTTCCCTCAGTTAAGAACCAAGGTATCAATCCAGTAGGAGGCACAAGCAAGTCTCCAATCTATGCACCTGCACAAACTAACAAGCACTTGCACTCAAAACGAAAATGGGGTTGTCAATCCCTTCACGGTCTCGAACAAGAGTGAGATCTAATAGAGATATGGATATAAAAGATTACTAAAACGTAAAACAAAGTAAAAACAAATAAATTGCAGCAAGGTATTTTTGGGTTATTTGGTTTATAGATCTGAAAATATATGATGGAAAATAGACCCGGGGGCCATAGGTTTCACTAGAGGCTTCTCTCTTGAAGATAGCATACGGTGGGTGAACAAATTACTATTGAGCAATTGATAGAAAAGCGCAAAGTTATGACGATATCTAAGGTAATGATCATGAATATAGGCATCACGTCCGTGACAAGTAGACCGAAACGATTCTGCATCTACTACTATTACTCCACACATCAACCGACTCCTGCCTGCATCTAGAGTATTAAGTTCATAAGAACAGAGCAACGCTTTAAGTAAGATGACATGATGTAGAGGGATAAACTCAAGCAATATGATATAAACCCCATCTTTTTATCCTCGATGGCAACAATACAATACGTGCCTCGCTACCCCTTCTGTCACTGGGTGAGGACACCGCAAGATTGAACCCAAAACTAAGCACCTCTCCCATTGCAAGAAAAACTAATCTAGTTGGCCAAACCAAACCGATAGTTCAAAGAGAAATACAAAGATATCTTAATCATGCATAAAAGAGTTCAGAGAAGACTCAAATAATATTCATAGATAATCTGATCATAAATCCACAATTCATCGGATCTCAACAAACACACCGCAAAAAAGTATTATATCTAATAGATCTCCAAGAACATCGAGGAGAACATTGTATTGAAGATCAAAGAGAGAGAAGAAACCATCTAGCTACTAGCTATGGACCCGTAGGTCTGTGGTAAACTACTCACGCATCATCGGAAGGGCAGCAAGGTTGATGTAGAGGTCCTCCGTGATCGAATCCCCCTCCGGCAGATCGCCGAAAAAGGCCCCAAGATGGGATCTCACAGGAACAGAGGCTTGCGGCGGCGGAAAAGTATTTTGGTGGACGCTTCTGGTGGTTTGGGAATATTTGGGAATTTATGGAGCAAGAATTAGGGTTAGGAGACCCCCAAGGGGCCCACAAGCCCTCAGGGCGTCCCCCAGGGGCGTGCCTAGCAGGCTTGTAGCCTCCTCGGCCATCCTTTGACCCCCTCTCCAAGCTCCGTGGATGTCTTCTGGTCCAAGAAAAATCATCGTAAAGTTTTATTCCGTTTGGACTCCGTTTGATATTTCTTTTCTGTAAAACTCTAAAACAAGGAAAAAAACAAAAACTTGCACTAGGCTCTAGGTTAATAGGTTAGTCCCAAAAATAATATAAAATAGCATATTAATGCATTAAAACATCCAAAACAGATAATATAATAGCATGGAACAATAAAAAATTATAGATACGTTGGAGACGTATCATGCTACAACAGGACTAGAGATGCAACCCGCTACAGGCGACAAGGGTCAGATAATCAGGCGGCTATGGCCAAAATATTGGCCGACCTCTTCAAAGGAGAGGAGGAAGACTTCGCTCAATTAAGTATCTGGGAGGGTTACTCTGGCTACAATCCGGCAGACTGGGTAAGCTTCAGTCCTTTGTCTTTGGTTCGGAGATTACGTCCAAACTCCTATTGGATGTACCTTTCTCTTAAATAGGGTTGGAGGCGTCAGGTCGAGTTCGTCCATTGCCCCTCCCCTCAACCGGAGAATTATTCCCGTGATGACGACCCAGGGTATCCTGACGATCCGAATACGTCGATTGATTTCAAAGACGGGGTCTTCTACCAGGAAAGCCTTGCGGCACCAAGGTTTCCTTGACGGCCGACCACCCTGGGGCTCTTCCTTCCTCCACTGTAAGTGAAAGGAAGACCTCTTCCCGAACAGGGCGCTCGCCTCGCACCATTCCAAATGCGCTGACTTCTACTCCCAAGGGTCGTCGTACTACGCGCCGAACAACCGTGGGAGGAGTGCGGAACATGCCATCCTCGGCCCACGATAGGGCATCCAAGCGGAAGGCCGCCGTCGGAATGAGGGCAACCACACCCTCGGCTCAAAGGTACTATGTTCGGGGCCGTCGAGAGAGTCATTCTCGCCATTTTTTTACATTTTCTTGGTTCCGCAGAAGAAAAACATTGCTGCGTCAGTTCGAAGATACCCCGAGTGTACCGAGGCACAGTTCCAATCCCGGGTCTTCGGCGCAGGCCGGGGGCCGTGCGGAGCATGCAGTGCCAAGCGTACCTCCAGAGGATCCAGACGATGTCTCGGTTACCAATTCTGAAGTCGAGAGTGTGATGAATCACCACCGCCGGAGGGAATCCTTACGTCACGCTGCCTTCACCAGCCAGGAATTTAATGCATTTAATTCGGTGGATGCGTACCTTGGAGCAGCCCGAACAGGGCTTGAAGGGATCGCCAGTCTTTTTTCTGCCAAAATGCAGGTGCGAGATTTAAATAGCTTAATAGCAGATCATAATCCCTAACCCAGTAGCCCCCAAGCCTTAATTTGGGCGGGATGGCCGAGTTAAGGACATGAATTATCTTGATTTTACAGGCCGCGAGGGAACAGAATAACAAGTTATCCGAAGACCTCGAGCTGAGCCGAACACAGTTGGCCGATACTAAAGCCGAACTAGAAGCGGCCAAGAAAGCTACCAGCAAAATTCCTGGTAAGTGGAAAAGCTTTAGAATGCTTAAAAACTGTATGGCGTTTCCTGCATATTGATACCATGCCGTCCCTGCAGCCACCGAATCCATGAACCAATTGCGGAGGGAACTGGAGGCTGGCAAACGAGTGCTGACACGAAGTCAGGAGGAGAAGAATGAGCTCAAGGCAGAAGATCAGCGGAAAGCCAAAGAAATCGAGAATTTAAAATCTCAGTTGGTGCAAGCCTTGGAGGAGAACCAGAAGCTAAAAGGTGGCATATTCGGTAAGTCACAAATTCAATATCACGCGTATGTGGGTGATCACAATATTTTGAAAAACATGCTGCCCGTGTATGCTAGGTCTCCTGACAGGGCGGCCGGAAGAGGAGGTGGGTTCCTTTAGTGGGAACCTTTTGAAGGAACTGATCAAAATGCATGAAAGAGCCCGGAAGGCCATGAAGAGCATGGTTAAGGCCGCTGGAAGTGCCACCAGAGAGCATGGCTGAGCTTGCTAGCCGCTTTAAAGGGGCGAGGCGGCGCTTTGAATTGTGGAAGACATCAGCCTGCCGGGAAGGAGCGCGCGAGGCCTGGGCAATGCTGAAGACCCGATTTACCAAACTCGAACCTGAACATATGGCTCGAGTGGGACCCGTGGGGCCGGATGGGCAGGAAATACCGCTCAGCTTAGTGTATGACCAAGTGATGCCCGATGCTCGGTACTCCCAGAAGGATTGTGCCTTGGACAGTTTGATAGATGGTATTGATAAAGAGTAGGGTGCGTGATTAAATGTATCCATGTACTTTACATCGCGCCATTCTCGAACCGCAGTAAAAATGTTGTCTTAACCGGCCATCGGCTTCCGCCTCCCCGACCAGTGATCAGGGAGTGTCCCGTACTATATGCCCTGATGGACAGGGGATGCTTTTGGTAACCAAGCAATCCGGCCATTTGGTGCGAACAGACAAAATGCGCGCAGCGAGCTATGTTATATTACTTTGTAACATAAGAAACACCTTCCGAAGAAAATAGTTCCTCCAAGGGTTCCTTTCTTCGGGTTTGGTATGTTGACCATAAGCCGTGAGTCCGGATGCCGGTGACACATGGATGTCCCTGGTTTTTAGGAACCAAGGATAGTGGGCTGGCGGCTAGTGCCTCTTTATTTTCGCTTCCCTTGAGGCCGACCCATTATTTTCTGTAAGAACGCTAGCTTTCGGCTTCACCCGTCTGAGGTACGTATCCGGATTACTCGGGCGTAACAATCTCATAGGTGCTCCCTTTACTTCCTAGCCGAACAATCGAAAACATAGGGGTAAACACAGGAGCCAGGCAACCCAGCTTGGCAAAGGACTTAAGTCAAATAAGTGCATATAATGGCTTGAAAGGTATGGGAAGGACATTGGTTCAAACAACATAAAAGAGGTTGTGAGATGAATATTGTAATTGGCCGCTTTAAAAGAAGCCCCCAGGTAAAGCTGGGTAGTACATCCGAAGATGTGTACAGTGGCGACCTATCATGTCACGGTTTATCCGGACTCTAGGTCGGGAAGCTAAAGCTCCAAGAGTAAAACAAAGAAAGATAAAAAAGCGAAGAAAAATGAGGAGTATCGATGACGACGCTGGACTAGGCATAGAAACGCCGAAGCCGAGCGGCGTTCCACGGGTTGGGTTCGAGGCGGTTATCTGACGGGCTGCGGAGGCGGTATGCCCCTCCTGCGAGCACTTCATCTACAATGAAAGGGCCCCCCATTTGGGTGAAAGCTTGTGCTTCTGCTTCTCGGGGAGGCGGAGGACGAGCTCTCCCACATTGTATGCCTTCGCCCGAACCTCCCGATTCTGGTAGCGCCGTGCTTGCTGTTGGTAAAATGCGGAGTGTGCGCGCGCGATGTTGCGCTCTCATTCCAGGGCGTCCAGGTCATCTCGCCGATCCAGCTCGGCCTCCTTCTATTCGTACATGCGTAATCTAGGTGCGTCATGGATCAAATCACATGGGAGGACTGCTTCGGCGCCGTACACCATAAAGAACGAGGTGTATCCTGTTGAACGATTAGGAGTGGTGCGCAGCCCCCATAGCATGGAGTCCAGCTCCTCTACATAGTGGCAATCTGATTCTTCGAGTGAGCGGATTAAGCGAGGTTTTATGCCGCTCATAATTAGTCCATTTGCTCGCTCTACCTGCCCATTAGTTTGCGGGTGGTACACCAAAGCGTAGTCCAGCTTTATGCCCATCTTAGCACACCAAGCTTTAACCTCTTGGGCGGTAAAATTAGACCCATTATCAGTGATTATGCTGTGGGGAACACCATAACGGTGTACGACACCAGATATGAAGTCAACAACTGGTCCGGATTCTATAGAGGTTACCGGTTTTGCTTCGATCCACTTAGTGAATTTATCGACCATAACCAGTAGGTACTTCTTTTTCTTAGTCCCCCCTTTGAGTGGTCCAACCATGTCAAGCCCCCAAACTGCAAACGGCCAGGTTATCGGTATAGTCCGAAGAGCTGTGGGGGGCATATGGCTTTGATTTGCAAATAGCTGGCACCCAACGTAGTGTTGGACTAGCATACGTGCGTCCGCGCGGGCTGTGGGCCAGAAGAACCCTGCTCGGAAGGCCTTACTAACAAGGGCCCGAGCTACTGCGTGGTGGCCGCCCATGCCGGCATGTATCTCAGCGAGAAGCTACCGCCCCTCCTCTTCGGAGATGCACCTCTGAAGGACTCCTGTAGTGCTCTTTTTATAGAGCTCGCCCTCATGGACCGTGTATGCTTTAGAGCGCCGAACTATGCGCCGCACCTCCGTCTGATCATCTGGGAGTTCTTGTCGCAGGAGGTAGGCAAGCAAAGGCTCGGTCCATGGGGCTATTATGGCCATGATCTCGTGGGCCGAAGGTGTCTCTTCGAGTGCGGATCCCCCGATGATATAGTCATCGGGCTCAATTTCTGGGGGGACGATCTGGGTGGGCTCATTGGTTGTGGTGCCACTGTCCCCGCCTTGCCATACCACGGATGGCTTGAAGAGCCTTTCTAGAAAGGTGTTTTTAGGTACTGGGTCGCGCTTGGCGCCCATGCGGGCAAGGACATCCGCGGCTTGGTTATTGTCTCTAGAGACATGATGGAATTCTAGACCCTCAAATCGGGCTGACATCCTGAGGACGGTGTTTCTGTATGCCACCATTTTTGGGTCTTTGGCGTCAAATTCACCGTTAACCTGGGAGATGGCGAGGTTTGAATCTCCCCGCACCTCTAGCCGCCGAACACCCATCGACGTTGCCATCCTAAGACCATGCAATAGTGCCTCGTATTCGGCTGTGTTATTGGAATCCATGTACATAATCTGTAGAATGTACTGGATATTGTCGCATGTGGGGGATATTAGGATCACCAAGCCCCCAGACCAGCTAGCATTTTAGAGCCGTCGAAGTACATCATCCAGTGTGCATATGCATTATATTCCCTGGGGAGTTCGGCTTCCGTCCATTTGGATAGAAAATCAGCCAATACCTGAGATTTAATAGCTCGGCGTGGTTTGTATACAATCTCGAAGGGGAGGAGCTCTATGGCCCATTTGGCAATGCGGCCCGTGGCATCCCTGTTATTGATTATATCATTGAGGGGTACCTCGGATACCACTGTCACCGAACACTCTTGGAAGTAGTGTCACAGTTTTTGGGATGCCATAAAGATCGTATATGCTATCTTTTGGTAGTGTGGGTATCGAGATTTGCACGGTGTGAGGACCTCTGACACATAGTAGACTAGTTTTTAAACCTGGAACTTGTGGCCCTCTGATTCCCGTTCTACCACGAGCACCGCACTCACCACTTGATTGGTGGCTGATATATACAGCAGCATAGGTTCACCGATACCTGGTGCGGCCAGGATAGGGTTGCCTGCCATGAGTGTTTTGATTTCCTCCAGTGCCGCGGTCACTTCGTTGGTCCACTCAAAGTTTTTTGTCTTCTTGAGTAGCCTGTAGAGAGGCAACACCTTTTCGCCAAGGCGGGAGATGAAACGACTTAAAGCCACCACGCAACCTGCTAGCTTCTGCACGTGTTTAAGCTCCATTGGTATTGCTAGCTGGGACAGGGCCTTGATTTTAGCCGGATTGGCCTCAATTCCTCTATGGGAGATGATCAATCCGAGCAGTTTACCGACAGGGACTCCGAAGACGCATTTATCTGGGTTGAGCCGTATATCGTAAGCCCGTAGGTTTTCGAAGGTCAAGCGAAGGCCGTCCATGAGTTGATCGACTTTTTTGGTTTTAATGACCACATCGTCTACGTATGCCTCGACTGCTTTGCTGATTTGGTTTTCCAGGCATGTTTGAATCATGCGTTGGTATGTGGCTCCCACGTTCTTTAACCCGAAAGGCATCGTGTTAAAGCAGAATGGCCCGTAGGGGGTGATGAACACGGTTGCAGCTTGGTCGGACTCCTTCATCTATATTTGATGATATCCGAAGTATGCATCGAGAAAGCATAGTGAATCATGCCCGGCAGTGGTGTCGATAATCTGATCTATGTGGGGTAAGGGGAAGGGATCCTTTGGGCAGGCTTTGTTTAGGTCCTTGAAATCGACGCATAGCCGCCAAGACTTATCCTTTTTGGGTACCATGACCAGATTTGCTAGCCACTGAGGATGCTTGATTTCAGGGATGAATCCGGCCTCCAATAGCTTTGCCAATTCTTCACCCATAGCCTGTCATTTGGGTTCGAAGAATCGACGTAGTGTCTGTTTGACTGGATTGAAGCCTTTGATGATGTTCAAGCTGTGCTCCGCCAGCCTCCGTGGAATGTCTGGCATATCCGAAGGGTGCCAGGCGAATATGTCCCAGTTTTCACGTAAAAATGCACACAGCACTTCATCAACTGCGGGGTCTAGTTGTGCTCCGATGGACGCCGTTTTATTCGGGTCTGTCGGGTATACTTGGAATTTTACTATCTCGTCAGCTGGCTTAAATGACGTGGATTTTGGTCTTTTACTGAGGACCACATCATCCCTGTTGACGGTAGTGCGGAGCGTTGTTAATTCTTCGGCTGCAAGGGCCTCAGATAGTGCCGCAAGGGCAAGCGATGCGGTCTTATTTTTAGCTCGAAGGGCTGTGTTTGGATCGCTGGTAAGCGAGATCACGCCGTTAGGTCCTGGCATTTTGAGCTTCATATATCCATAATGCGGCACGACCTGGAACCTTGCAAATGCCTCATGTCCCAAGAGGGTGTGGTATCCACTATGGAAGAGCACAATGTGGAATAACAAGGGTTCGGATCTGTAGTTGTCGGGAGTACCGAACACTACGTCCAAGGTTATGCGTCCGGAACAGCGCGCCTCCCTGCCGGGTATAATTCCTCAGAATGTGGTATGACTGTGCTCGATGCGGGATCTGTTGAGCTGCGTTTTGTCAAGCGTGTCCTCGTAAATGAGGTTTAGGCCGCTGCCCCCATCCATCATTACTTTAGTTAGTCTGAAGCCATCGATTATGGGGTCGAGGACTAGTGCGGCGGGTGCGTGGGTGGGACGGGACCTTGGCTCGTCCTTCTGATCGAAGGTGATAGGTTTGTCCACCCATGGTTGTGCGGCTGTCACCTGGTATACTTGGTCGAGCTCTCTAAGAGCCCTTTTCCTTTGATTGTTTGAAGAGAACGCCTTGTAAACTGTCAGGACGTTGTCATCGTGGGGTGGCGTTGTTGATCGTCTATCGGGAGGTATGAGACCCAGGATATTTTCGCCACTTTTGGCCACCTGCCTAACCACCCAACAAGCTTGAAGCCTGTGAGTCGGATTTGCGTTGAGCAGGGCCAAGTGTATAGGGCATGGTTTATCCAGCAATTCATCCAAGACTGTCCTGGGCCTATTTTTCTTTTCGGCAGGCTCGTGTTCGGGCGACTGTCTCGCATATGCTTGCTTTGCTTGGGCTTTTCTGGGCTGCGGGGCAGGGGCCGACTCCTTGCGCATTTGCTGTAACCTCCAGGTGCTTTCCATGGCGCAATATTTGCGTACCATGTCCGATAATTCGGCGAATTTTGCACGCGGCGACGGGCGAGGGCATTTAAGATCCCTGCGTCCCGGCAGTTGAGCCGAAAAGCTTCAATTATTTCTTCGTCACGGTAGTCCGTTATCTTGTTTTTGACCAGGAGAAATCTGGCCTAGTAATGATGGACCGTTTCTTCGGGCTGCTGCTTGACATACATTAAGTCCCATATGTCCGGTTTTCCCGCATCCAGACAATATTCGGCGTGGGAGGTGGATGGGAGAATTTTTATCATTCCCGTCTGCTGTGAGTCCAGAGCGTCGACAGCGGCGAGCCGCGCCTGGGCTATATCCGGTTCTGATCGCACAGTGTTTGGTTGAGCGCCTGTACGCGGTTGGGCCAACTCAAGGTTAGATCCTGTATCACAGGCTGAGTCCGAACTCCTATCATGACAGGTGTCCATCTCTGGGCTAGAGACCCGGGTATATACTGTCTTTAGCTTCGGAGGTCGCGATCCCTCTGCCTTTTCTTTGATGGTAGCGACAAGGTGGGTGATAGGCGGGATGTGGATCTCTCTGCTATCAGGTTTAAGCTTGATCTGGTTGTAGGCCATAGGCCTGCTGACGGAGATTCCCATAGCGAGGAATCGATCTGACAGGTTGTTTACCGAGGAGACTCCCGTCGGGGCCGTGCCTCCTGGATATTCGGCGGGATGTTCTTCGGGTACTCCGATGGGATTCGGCTTTAAGGCCAGATCCCGGATTGTGCCGGACCCTTTTATATCCTCTGAGTCTGAGGTCAAGGCGTCAGGTTCAGCGGGTTCTACGGAAGCAGGGCTTTGCTGAGGGCCGACGCCGGATTCTAAGTTCTGGTGGCCAGCCTCGTGATTGGAGGTGAGGTTTTCAATCTGGTCCAAATGACCGGTGAGGTCGGCGCGAAAAGTGATGCTGCCGAACATAAAGGTCTGGTCGGGGATGAAGACGTCCCTGGTGTTAGCCGGGTTTCCAAGTGGGCCATCGATCCTTTGGTGATCCGCAGCGAAACTCTCAATGAAAGCACCAATGTCGGTGTCAAAACCGGCGGATCTCGGGTAGGGGGTCTCGAGCTGTGGATCTAGGATCAATGGGGAACAAGGGACGAAGAACACGGTGTTTACCCAGGTTTGGGCCCTCTCGAAGAGGTAAAACCCTACGTCCTGCTTGATTGTATTTGATGTGTATGGTATGGTTACAGAGTCGATCTACCACGAGATCAGACGAGCTAAACCCTAGGTTGATGGGGTGATGGATGTTGCTCTCCCCCTAAAGACTATAACCCCTTGGTTTATATAGACACTAGTAGGGTTAGGGTTACATGCGATCGGTTACAATGAAGGAAAGATCATGCTAAATCTTGACTTGGAGGGCACACGACGACTCCGAAGATCTCATGTCTGGTCATGGGCCCACGCTCTAGTTCGGCTCCACAGCAGCCCATCAGTCCGGCACGTACAATGGGCCGGTGGCCCGAGGACCCCTTAATCCAGGACTCCCTCACCCGGCGCATGGGTTTACGACAGAACGCTTCAGATATGGTTCATTGGAGGAGGCACGTGAGTCGTTTGCCCTAACTTTGAGCCCATGTGTCTGTTCAACACACCTGCATCGGGGGCTGGGACAAGCACCCCGGGGCATCCAGTTGCACCTCAGCCAAACTGGTGTAACACCCTGGATTTTGCCCTTTTTCTTTTTCTTTTGATTTTGGTCCGGATTCGCTTTTCTGTGGCTTAGTAGTCTTGAAACCTGAGGGATCACTCTTCAATCTTCTTCCCGAGTGGCTTGCCAACCTCAAAATTATTCCAAGACCATGTCATTTCCATCTTGGACCAAACCCCAATATTCTTTTTCTTGGGAATATTCCTTTTTTTAAAGGAATAACCCTGTCTGCCCTGAGTTGTGAAGCAACCCACATTTCCATCATTCCCAAAATTCCCAAATAATTCTCATAAATTGTTTGGGTCATATCTTCCACAAATATGTCAAACCCTTCCTTGACATGTTCAAAAATATTTCACAAATATTCCTTTTCTGATTCTGCCCTAGCTGGCAGTTTGAGAAGCAAGTACCATTTATATTTGCTTGCTTGCTCTCTAACTTTTTGTGCACTCTTTCCTATCCATATCATTGCCACATGCCAAAATTCAACTTTATTTGGATATTAAATCTCTCTTGGCTAATTTCCAAAGTTTCTGGTCAACTGGAATCTTTGTGAAGCAAGTGCTAGATAGGAGTATCCAAATGAGTTGAAATTTTGCAAGCATCTTCATATGCTCAAATCATGACTCTACACCAAGTTTCAACCCTATCCAATCATCTATGTGAGCATAGCATTAAATCTTTGTTTCTGGTCATTATTTTGGATTGTGAAGCAACTATATTTTATGTTGCTCCATAATTTCTAAAATTTTACCAGGACATTATTCTACCCATATAACCAATCTCCACAAAATTTGGGCTCATTTCATCTCCCCAATAATTCCCTAGAATTTTTCTAAGATTTTGGTCAGGGAGGATAGCTGTGAAGGAAGTACCATTTTGGCATGTCCAAATGGCATGAAATTTTTATGGCACTCTCATATGACCAAATCATCATGTTCTACCAAATTTCAGCTCAATACTTTTTGATGTGTGAGTGGCACATCAAGATTGGTTCTCTGGACCAGATTGGTCAGTTGCAAAGCAACCCCATTAAATATTGGTCCATTTCTCTTCAAATTTCATAGTATTGTAGTCCTTCCTACCCTAAACCTCCCAGACATCTCCTGTTGACCTTATCACTTCTCTGTTGATCACAGTGGTGTGGTCAATTTTGCAATAGCAAACTTCAGGTGAACACTCACATCTAACCACAGTTCCTATCATCGATCTATCACCTCATTTGCAATGTAGCTTGGAGGGACTACCCACTAGACATGATGTGGCTAGTCAGGGTGCATCGCGTGCACCAGTTCACGCGGTGACCACGCGGCTGGCATACCAGCCAGCACGCTTTGGCACTTGTACCCTCGGCCTCGTTGGTTTCCCTTTCTCCCTCGACACCTCGCCGTGTCCAGGAGCTTCCCCTTGGCCTCGCCCTCACTCTGGAACTCTCTCCCCCTCCAGTTTCTTGCTCCTCGCGCCACGGCGATCGCCGTCACTGTTCTGCCCGTGAGCGCACGTGACACCGTCGTCGTTTTCCTCTCCCTCGAGCCTTCCCAACTATGCCTGAACCCTCTCCGTTCCTCCGCGATGTTTCCCGATGCCGTATACAGCCGGCCACGTCGCCTTGACGCTCCAGTGCGACGATAAGAATGCCATGGCGGCGTGCTCATCCCCTCCGCGCCAAACACCTATTTATAGGCTGCCCCGAGTCCCTCGACCTCACCACCAGCTCCACCTCGCTCCTCTACCCCTCCCCGGCCACTTGTCCGAGCTCCGGGAGCTCTCCCTACCCACCACCATTGCCATGGCCGCCGCCCCTGGCCTCTGTGATTCCGGCGAACCAGGCCGCCCCTCTCCGTTCCACCACCACTGCAGCATCCCCTGGAGCCCAGCGGACCCTCCCATGTCATCAGCTCCTTCTCCGGTGGCCTGTGGCCATGAGCCCAACTCCGGCCGAGTCACCGTCCGCCGCAGTCAACACCGCCGCCGTTCCCAAGCTCCCCGGCGACTTCCAAGGCTGGGAACGGGTGCGCCTCGTCCTCCTGAGCGTCTGGATAGGTCGCACGCCACGGATGGTGGCCGGACGCGCCGGCAGTCGCCGTCGGGGCGCGCCTCTCCCTTGGCCAGGACCGCTCCCGAGCGGGAGGTTGAAGACGGTCAGGCCAGGCGGGCCCCGCCTCCTCTCGACCCCACCAGGCAGCGACCCACCACCCCGCCACGTCATTTAAGTGGGGATGGGTGCGGGTGGGCCGACCCAGGTGGAGCAGTGACGCCCGCACGGCCCAGCCAGCGTCCAGGCACCGGCCACATTCGGCCCAGCACGGCCCAGCGACGCAGCCTTTTTATTCTTTTCTCTGGAGAAAAAAAAACTGCTGGACCTGAATGTAATAATTTTATTCACAGCAAGGTCCTTCTGCAGTCAAACCCTCACTACTTTTTCTCCGAGACTCCGATCGAGGTGATTCCAACGCTCACTTCATCGTCTCGTCGAGCCCGAAATATTGGTATCATTTTCACTATGTGGTCCCACTGTGAAAATGACCATTTTACCCTTGCCCGTAAACAGCCCCTCCGAGAGAGAACTGTTTACGGCAACTCCTTCCGCGACCATTCCGCACTTCTTCCCGATGGTTCCTTCATCCCTAGGCAAGCCACAACTCTCATCTGCATAATTGCATTGCAATATCATAGTCTAACTATTTACTTTAATAGCAAGTATGATTATTTGTAAAATGGATTGGATTACACAATGCTCGAGTAAATTCTTGGATAGGTGACTACCATGCTGAGTACCGGATTGTAGTGGCTAGTAGTTTACCCACTCGTTGATGCCACGATAAGAATGCCACGGCGGCGTGCTCATCCCCTCCGCGCCGAACACCTATTTATAGGCTGCCCCCGAGTCCCTCAACCTCACCACCAGCTCCACCTTGCTCCTCTACCCCTCCCCGGCCACTTGCCCGAGCTCCGGGAGCTCTCCCTGCCCACCACCATCGCCATGGCCGCTGCCCCTGGCCTCTGCGATTCCGGCGAACCAGGCCGCCCCTCACTGTTCCACCACCACCGCAGCATCCCCTGGAGCCCAGCGGACCCTCCCATGTCATCAGCTCCTTCTCCGGTGGCCTGTGGCCATGAGCCCAACTCCGGCCGAGTCACCGTCCGCTGCAGTCAACACCGCCGCCGTTCCCAAGCTCCCCGGCGACTTCCAAGGCTGGGAACGGGTGCGCCTCGTCCTCCTGATCATCTGGATAGGTCGCACGCCGCGGATGGTGGCCGGACGCGCTGACAGTCGCCGTCGGGGCGCGCCTCTCCCTCGGCCAGGACCGCTCCCGAGCGGGAGGTTGAAGACGGTCAAGCTAGGTGGGCCCCACCTCCTCTCGACCCCACCAGGCAGCGACCCACCACCCCGCCACGTCATTTAAGTGGGGGTGGGTGCGGGTGGGCCGGCCCAGGTGGAGTAGTGACGCCCGCACGGCCCAGCCAGCGTCCAGGCACCGGCCACATTCGGCCCAGCACGGCCCAGCGACGCAGCCTTTTTATTCTTTTCTCTGGAGAAAAAAAAACTGCTGGACCTGAATGTAATAATTTTATTCACACCAAGGTCCTTCTGCAGTCAAACCCTCACAACTTTTTCTCCGAGACTCCGATCGAGGTTCGTATCGTCGAGCCCGACATGTTGGTATCATTTTCACTATGTGGTTCCACTGTGAAAATGACCATTTTTCCCTTGCCCGTAAACAGCCCCTCCGAGAGAGAACTGTTTCCGGCAACTCCTTCCGCGACCATTCCGCACTTCTTCCCGATGGTTCCTTCATCCCCAGGCAAGCCACAACTCTCATCTGCATAATTGCATTGCAATATCATAGTCTAACTATTTACTTTAATAGCAAGTATGATTATTTGTAAAATGGATTGGATTACACAATGCTCGAGTAAATTCTTGGATAGGTGACTACCATGCTGAGTACCGGATTGTAGTGGCTAGTAGTTTACCCACTCGTTGATGCCATGATGTTGAGATTACCATCTATGATTATTCTGGATTTCATCCGGCAGTTCGTGGAGATGAGTTAGTAGCAGTGGCTTAAGTATACTGGTTACCAGATTTCTAGCCAGATATCGTTTTGACTTGGATTGCTATGATATTGGAGTGTCAGCCATGACAGAGATTGTTCGGAGATAGGATATTTCATGGTTGATCCAGAGTCACCTATCCGGACTTATCCGTGCAGCCACATTTGCCAGTATGGGACGGCCTTGACTTGGTCTGATCGCATGCTCTTTCACTGGTACCGCCCGACAGGGAAGGTTATGCATGCGCGCTACCCTGGCCCGGTAGGCGGCGATAGCCTTGTGAGCCCAGTTGAGTTATATGGTACCAGGTCCCCGTTTGGGACAGTTTGTTAGCCACGACGGTGGCAGGTGTCACGCGGTGACACAGGGGCCACCCGGGGCAGGACTCCGGGGGCGGATGATTGCCGGTGGTATGATGGGAGAGTCACGGGTCAGGCGGGTTTCATTGGAGCAACGCTGGTCCACCCGAATGGGATCACAAGGTCAGGTGCTCCATGGTGTGGGTAAAGTGCGCAACCTCTGCAGAGTGTAAAATCTATTCGAATAGCCGTGTCCACGGTATTGGACAGTCTGTCCAGACCTCATTAGATGGTCAACCATAGTAGTGATAATGATGGAAGAACTCGTCGTAAGATCAGAGGTACTTAGTGGATCGTGAGTATTCTGAGGGTTGTGAGGCAACCCGGAAGAGAGTAAGTTGGTCAGACTTGTCGTGCAGATGGAATTAGGTGTATGATATGTCAGCCATGGGATGGCAATGGGATGAGTGGTTGGATGACCACATGATTGGAATTGGACTTGGAACAGGTTCATATCGGATCCTGAGATTATTCGGAGTATGGATTAAAAATGCTTTACCTTACTGCATCTATTTGAGTAGCTATTTGCTATGATGTTGTCTTGCCTTAATGCTGATGTTTGCCATGAGCTTGCGAGTACATTCCAAGTACTCACCTGGCGTGTCATGCTAGTTTGCAGGTCATGCCATGATTGCTTGCTTGTCGAGGATCCCGAGTTTGCGACCTAGGATACGCGTTCTAGCCAGAGTCCCTACAGAGTGGAGTCCAGCACCACCGGCACTGTTCCGCTGCCAAGAAAGTTACTCCACTGTTAGCATAGAGCTACCCCGGGCAGGCGTGCCGATGTAATCCTTGTACCCTTTGTAACCATATCTATTGTAATAAAGAGCTGATTTGTTCTATGCCAACAGTGCCGTATTCCAGAGGACTTGTCCCTGGGCTGGAATACGGGGCGTTCCGGTCTTCTCTGAGCCGGGGTACCACAATTGGGTTGTACCCCAAGACGGAGGTAGACAGCCATCTCCGGCTTAGCCTCGTCAGCCGGCTCAGCAGCGCCAACTCGAGCTGGCCCAGCATCCGCCACCCGTCCGAACAACTCCAGACCATTTCATGACGCCGGCGGGTCATTTCTTGAATCCCGTGGACAACTTGTTGGCAATAGCTACCAACCTCATCGCGCTTCCGATCACAGGGAATACCTTGGTTGAGATCGCGACCCTAAACGCCATCGAGATGTTGAAGACCGCGGTTACCCAGCAAGCAGACTACTCCTACAGTCAGCAGCGACTCCACTCCACCCCACATCCAAGCCGCAGTAGAAGCCGCCATGCTGAGTCACCAGCGGTCTCTAGTAGTGCCCATCAGTGACGCGAGCAGCCGCGTGACCCGCCTCGGTACGAAGCCCTGGACGCCCAAGAAATCATTGACACGGCTCGGGCATGGCGAGAAGCAGAGGTAGCTAATGCGACAGCCCAACCGTCACCTACTACAACCCCCCTGATTTCGCAAGGTGTAGGATCGAGCACCAGAACCATTGGGATTCCCTGTCTGGTGCCGGCTCTCGGCAACGAGCGCATGCCTAAGGATTTCAAGGGCCCTCAGAAGGTTCCCAATTACACGACTGATCTTGAGCCGACTTGTAGCAATGAAGTATGTCTACCAGAGGGGGGGGGGGTGAATGGGAGTTTTAAATTTTCTTCGGAAAACTTAAATCTCTCAGAACCCAGCAGCGAAATAAATGAAAAACAGACTACGAAGAACTACTACAGAGAATTGAAGGGAAACTAAAGCATGCATCGAAGTAAAACACATGAATGAAATACATCAAATGTAAACATAAGTGACAGAGGTAACTAAAGATGCTTGATGGCGACAAGGAATTTGTTCGACCAGTTCGTCCTTCTGCACAAGGACTACGTCTGGTTGGAGGGGCTGTGACTTAACATAGAAGATAAACTCTCTTCACTCTATTCTCCTCGACAATTGATTCGTCAACCGATGTCGATCACTCGTGGTAGATACTTGAAGGCGATCTCCAAACCTTTACAGACTTCTTCTTCGAGAACCACAATCACTCTTGGTCTCTGAAGAAATTGACACCTAACTGTCTAGAGAGTTTGCAGCTCTCAAGAGTAATAGGCGGAGCATACTAAACTTAGATTCCAGTGATGCTGAACCACTATCTAATTCTTTGGCTCTAGGGTTTTTCTCTCAGCGGATTTTAAACTCAAATCGCTCAGAGAGTGGGTTACTCAACAATCTTCTCAGGAATCAAACGGAGCAGCCACCGGACAAAGCCGGCGTGGGGTGGCTATTTATAGCCGTAGCCTTCCTAGATGGGAAATAACCATTTTGGACACGAGGTCCAGCCAATGGCCAACCGAGACGTTCACAACGGCCGGATTTTTGAGCAACGGTAACATTACTTGAGGAATAAGTAATGCCAACTCCTCGGTCTGAGGCAAATCTCTCGCAGCGAAGAAGATCACAGTCTCTTGCTGGCAAGTATTTGCTCGGAGCACAAAGAGATTTCTCTCATGGCTTTCATAGGATTTGGGTTTAGCATAAGAGAATCAAAGCTTCAAACGCTATACCCCTCTTAATAGTACTGTGGTCCTATGACTCAATGAAAGAAGAAGAGCAACGAAATAAATGCTACGTCTTCACTTCGTCTTCATTCTTCCTCGAGCGCAGTCATTTGCTTCAAACATGCATCGAACCAATTGCTTAAACTTCAGCAATTTTTAGGGGTCACTCTTGATAGCTTTATCTTTGGTGATAACTTTCACTGATGCGCAGGAAGTTTATCTTCGTCGTTTGCATCAAACTCCTCGATACATCAGGGACCTGCTACTCTATGTGCACTAGCAAACACATAAGTCCCATACTGTTTATGTCAACAAACTCCAAAACATGATGGGCCTATCATTGCACCAACAATCTCCCCCTTTTCGGACGATTGTTGACAAAACAGATAATCATCAAAGTGAAGATAGATAATAGAAATGTAGAATAAACAAGAGTGAACTTGCGTTACTCGACTCGATGATGAAATATACCCCCCTAGATGTATGCAGGGTCAATTGATATGCAATGAAGTTCTTTTCAATTCATTTGAGTGAGTGGAGGATTTTCAATCATACGAGGTAATGATTCGCACTGATGATACATAATCCAACGAGAATATAGTGCAATCGTTCATGACTTCTGTTAATAATTCCACCTGTAAAACAATAAGCTTCAAGACAATATAGTGCAGCAGGGGGGTTATTAATATTACAGCCCAGAACAGAAGTTTTTACAACAGAGCACATAAAGTGGCGTAAATGTCTCAAAAGATAGAGCGAATAAACACAAATACCAAATCCAACAGAGCAAATCTATCGAAACTCTTGATGTTATTCTCCCCCTTTTTGTCAACTAGTGTAAAAAAGGTAACAAAAACACGAGTGCTAAAAGGTGAATATGATTCACTTGGAGGCATCGCCTGAGGAACTGCCTGAAGAAGTTTCTGATTTGGAGGTGTCTGGAACATCTTTGTCTTCAGCAGCAGCAGCAGATCCTTCAAGACTGGCTTGGGTCTTGGAAGAGGAAGGCACATTTGGATCAGCCTCATGAGTCTTGCGAGACAGAGGATTTTCTTCAGCAGGTTTTTCAGTAGGCGATGTGGCTTCTGATTTGTCGAGTAATTTGCGCAGCTGAATCCAAAGTAAATTCGTTGTTGGTTCACGAGCTGGCAAAGGTGGAGTAGTGCAGTCTTGAAAATCTTCAGCAGTAAACCCTTGATCAATATACTAATAGAGTTCTTGGAGATGATAGTTGTTGAGTTGCTTCTTGGAGAGAAAATTTCGAAGCAATTTCCATAAACGCTTTTTGTTTTCTGCTATGATCATATGCACAACTTTTGTGCGGTTGTGAATAGCATTAAGTTCGGCAGCTAAGTGCTCTTTCTCTTGACGATCTTCGGCCATATTTTTCAGTAGCAGCTGTTGAGTGTGCATGCTCACTTCAAGATATGAAGGAGGTTGAGTGTTCGGCAGACGATCACGTTTAGGTAGCTTGGGTCCATTGAAGGTAGTATGATAATCAGGACTTGACACTGGAGCTTTTCCCGAAGAGAAATCTTCCATTACTTTCAGCATATCACGCACAGGGGGGAATGAAGCTTTTGTGACTGACTTTGGCAAGATATTCAGTCTTCATAGCATAGTCAACCACTTTCTGAATCCAGGGCACAAATAATTTGATAGTTTTGGGACACTGAGCAGAATCCATCAGTATGCGCAAGATCATATTTTCAACATCGAATATGAACCCTTGGGAGATGGCATGGATGGTGTTCCGAAGAACATCAGATATATCATTGTCGGTATTCATCCCAGCCAGCAGACACAGGGTATAAGTCAGGATATGGTAAAGCGTCTGATTATCGAAAGTTAAGTGCTCAGGCAGAGGAGGACCATTGTAGTCATGAATCTTATCTTCATCCATTATGCATCGGAAATCTTCATCAGAGATGGCATCAATGTTATGAACCCGAATCTCAGTTTTGCCATGTTCAAACCAAGGGAAATGAAAGTGCGAGACAAAGTCCATGGCAGAGCATTTGATTCATTTTCCTTCAGTCATCCATTCCATAATCCACTTTGTGCTATCAGAGGGATCACCAGATATATACAGTGTAGCATAAAACTGAAGGATAATCTCCTTGTTCCATGGATGCTGATATGCGAAGACATGCGTGAGGCCATAGTCTTCGATATCTTGCAGTACCTGAGTAAAGCAGCCAAGATTCTTCATCGCAGTGATATCTGGGAACTCTTGAGGGAAAATCTTCAGGCTGTCATGGAGAATCCGCGAATAATAAGTAGCCTGTTCTTGAGTCCAGAACCGAGGACATTCAGAAGTACGGGGCTTGTTGTATGGACTCTCTTGAAAGAAATCGGGATGAGTGTTCCGATTGAATAGAGGCCCTTTGACGCCAAAGCCGGTGGAGAATAACGGCAGGCGCTCGCGAGGATAAGGATAGTTCAGTTCATCTTCAACCAAAATCACTTCATCGCCATAGATGACAGAGTCTGAATGGTGTGCTGATGTTGATTTAACTGCAGAAGGATCTGAAGTTCTTCGTGCAGTTTGGAGTGAAATTCGCAGAGGAGAAGGATTTGAAACTTGTTTAGGTGCTTTCTCAGGCATCGAATCTTTATTAGCAACTGGAGGCTATTGAGGATTTGCTTTAGGAGTTGCTTGAGTAGCAGAGGGAGGAACCAAATCTTTTGGTGCATCCTGGACCAGAGACGCTTGACGTTCAAACTGAGGAAGTTCACCTTCTTCGGACACTTGATGCTAAGGGGGATTTGCTTCATGAGCTGGGGAGGCCACATGCACTGGTTCAGCTGGCCTTGGCAAATATGATGCAGTTGTAACTGGTTCATGAGGCAAAGAATTTTCCTGTACAGGAGAACTTTCTCTCTGTGCATCAGTATCAGGAGGAGGAGGAGCATTCTTCTTCGCTATCTTTTGCTTCTTCTTCTGCTTGGACGGATCTATGTGCCCTTTGAGCAGATCATTATAACTAGTCACTTCGGCTTGGTGATCAAGGCAAATCTTGCGAACGATTTGATCCAGATCCGAATGAAATCCCAACCTCCTGTGCCGAAGGACTTTCAGCTCCTTATTAACATCCTCATACGATTCTTCAAGTTGCTTGATGACAAACTTCGATTTTGCATTTGCCATACGGTTGTCAAGCTCCTTGAGTTGGCCAAAGAGCTCATTGATCTCAATCAAATCATTTCTCTAATCTTGAATCAGATCAGATGCTTAAGAAATAACTTCAGAGGGAATGGGCAAAGATGCCACTTCTCCATCAAACAAATCTTTGACAAATCTGTCCAGCTGCTCCATGATGAATGGATGATCGAAAGAATGTGGTGCAGCAGAAATGTCTTGAGTCTGTGCAGCAGCCTGAGCAAAAGGACCATTCCGTGACAAATTTTGCTCGGATGGAGGCATATAAGCCAAAGGTTGAGTCAGTTTTGGAGCAAATTGTGCAGCCTTTTCTTTCACAACATCAGTACTTGGAACCTTTTGCTTAGCAGCAGGGCCTTTGATTTGTTTCACCTTTTGCTTCGGTAGCTGTTCTCCTGGCTTAGCTGAGCCAACAGGGGCTTGAACTACCAAATCTTGCAAGTTAATTGCATCAGGATGAGGTTCTGTATTCACTTTGTCAACCATAGTGACAGTGGTATGAGGAGTCTTTCTTTTCAAATGAATCTTCTTCGGAGGTGCAATTGGTACTGCACTTGCACGAAGCTCAGGCAGAATAGTGGTTGTAGTGACATTCACTTGTTCGGAGGGAGTTGCTTCAATTTCTTCTCGGGTGAGCGGAGGATCATCTTGATCAGAAGAATCACTTTCATGTTCAAGAGGCTTAGCAGGCCTTTTCCTTGGTGCACTCTTTTTCTTCAGAGCAGCTGATTTTCAATCATGTTTATTTTTTGTTCGGCGTTCTGCTTTTCCCTCTACCTTCTTCTTTTTGACGTCTGATTTCATGAGGCGACGGTTTTCCTCTTCCTTGGCCTGTTCTTTTGCGGCCTTCTTGGCTCGCTTTTCAACATTGTTGAGGCGCTTGACCTGTTCTTCAGGATAAGAATCAGGAGTCGTGGTGGATGACTCATGAGCATCAGGAGGAGGTGGAGGCCTTTGCTGGGGTTCACCTGCCCGTATGAGCCCAATCTCACGACAGTCACCCCATGGGGGATGGAAAGCAAAGTTCTTGGCGTACCGAGGATGAACCATCTTGTAGTTAAACCACTTCCTTACCCAGTGACGCCGAATCTTTTGCACACGTCCTTTTCCTTGAGTGGAATCTTCTCCAGGTACTGTGTTATACTCATCATGAGAGACAAGCTCAGCTGTATTTTTGAGTGGTTGTCTGCCACCTTTCCTTTTCTTCAGAGCATCTGCTTCTTGCTCATTTGCATTTGGTTCGGATCTTTTCCTCTTGCGGGTTGACGGGCCTACCGTTGGGCCCTTTTCATTTGGTGCGTTTGATTCGTCTGTTGTGCCCATGAATGCCTCTTCGTCATTAGCCATACTGTGTGGCTTAGCAGAGTCTGCAACAGACTCCATTCACCTGGGAAGAGAAAAGGTACGAAGGAAAATGGGGACAGGGTCACAAATGCTCACAGCGAAAGTTTTCTTGAACAAAAACATTTTGAGGAAGAACTAGATACAGACTTTGAGAGATGTTTCGAAAGAATGAAACATATAGGTCGTGCTAGTAGATCCAAAGAATAATACTAGACAATGAGCTAGGCATATCATTCGAGCGAAACATAACGCAAACCCTAGATCTGACAGATTCGGATGCGAGGAAAAACTACAAACCACATCCGCACTAGAAAGGTAAAAACTTAGATCTAAGAACTGCGGTAAAATCAGAGAAAATTAACCGCGGATGAACTCGAATCGAGAGAGATGGATGTTCAAGTTCAAACCACACATACCCTAGCTCGGTGACGTGCAGCAGCTACGGCGGCACGGGGAAGAAGATGTCCCGCGGCGGCGTGGAATGACTCTGGTGACCTCTTTCCGGCAGTTAAGCAGTGAAGGGATCATCGGTGTCGAGCTCAAGGAGGAGCACTGTGGCGAGGGTTTTGGTGGAGAATGAGAGCGAGGAGAAGCAGAGTAAAAGGAAGAAGAGAGCGGTGCGGTCTATATATAAGCGAATAGAAATAACCGCACTCTGAAGTTTTTGATCGGAGGTCTCAAGACAGAGATGATTGCAATTCAACAGATAGGATGTAATGGCAGTGGATATGTTGCACGTGGCAACCGTCAAAGATCGTGGTCCTGACTTGGGCGGGAAACCCTAAATTTTGGACAGCTTTCGCAAAGTAGATAAATGTTCGGACCGAATCTTAATCGTGGTCAAAGACACCAGATAAGTTTCATTCCAGATAAAATTGAGCATTTGTAACGGAACAACATAGACTGGAAGAGATATATCAGAGGGAAAACAGGGTCCTAGGCATTTCACTCAGGCAGAAACACAAGCAAACGAGCAAATAGCTATGAGAGAAATGCATTCGGACAGAAACCAAATCCATCGAACGAAGAGAAATCCAAAGAAAGAAAATTGTGGTGGCGTAACCCACCGTATAAGAACTGTATGACCCCGAGCGTCACACAATTATTGTGGCAGCTGATTAGTCTAGTTCTTCGTTAATGTATTCACTCTCAGAAAGAAACTTTCACTTTGTCGAAAGTTTCAGACTCTTTGAGTGTTATGCACCCATTCCTTCAAAGATGTGGAAGTGTTAGCACGGGTGCCGAGTCCAGCTTACTGCACGTTTGCGAAGTCCAGGATATTTAGCTCACACCATAACACACAGAATCTTTTCTCGTCGAGAGGCTTGGTGAAAATATCAGCGAGATTGTCTTCGGTCTTGATGTGATTGATGATAATATCCTCCCGAGCAACATGATCGCGAATAAAATGGTGTCTGATGGCAATATGCTTCGTGTGAGAATGCTGCACAGGATTATGTGCAATTTTGATGGCACTCTCATTATCACAATATAGAGGGATATGCTTGACCTTGATGCCATAATCCTTCAGTGTTTGCTTCATCCACAATAATTGAGTGCAACATGCGCCAGCAGCAATGTATTCGGCCTCAGCCGTAGAGAGAGATACACAATTCTGCTTCCTTGAAGACCAACAGACCAAAGATCTACCGAGGAAATGACATGTCCCCGAGGTAGATTTCCTATCAACCAAGTCACCAGCCCAATCTGAGTCTGAATAACCAACAAGATCAAACTGTGCTCCCTTAGGATACCATAAACCTAAGGTGGGGGTGTGAGCCAAATATCTAAGAATGCGCTTGGCTGCTTGGTGATGCGATTCTTTCGGTGCAGCTTGATAGCGGGCACACATGCAAACACTCAACATAATGTCAGGTCTGGATGCACATAGGTAAAGAAGAGATCCTATCATCGAACGGTAGGCTTTCTGATCGTAATCCTTACCGTACACATCTGCATCTAGCTTACCATTCATGGGGATTGGAGTTTTATAGCCCTTCATTTTGGAGTCTTGCATTTTGAACTTCTTCAGGCACTCTTTCAGATATTTCTCCTGAGAAATGAATATGCCATTCACTTGTTGACGAATTTGCAGTCCGAGAAAGAATTTGAGTTCACCCATCATGGACATTTGATATTTACCGGACATCATTTTCCCGAATTCTAAGCTGCAAGCATTGTTAGTACAGCTGAAGATAATATCATCCACATAGATTTGACAAACGAATAAATCATTGTCAACAGCACGAGTGAAAAGTGTGGGATCTGTGGATCCTGGTTTGAACCCTTTGTCGAGCAAAAACTTCTTCAGGGTGTCATACCAAGCTTGAGTGGCTTGTTTTATCCCATATAAAGCTTTCTTCAACCTGAAAAGTTTGTTAGGAAACTCAGGGTGTTCAAAGCTAGGTGGCTATTTAACATAAACTTCCTCATCAATTTCACCACTTAGGAAGGCACTTTTTACATCCATTTGATATAGCAAGATATCATTGTAATTAGCATAAGCGAGAAGAATGCGAATTGCCTCAAGGCATGCAACAGCAGCATATGTTTCACCGAAATCAATACCTTCTACCTGTGTGTACCCTTGAGCAACAAGTCATGCTTTGTTTCTCACCGCGATACCATTTTCATCTTGCTTATTGCCAAAAATCCATTTTGTGCCGATGATATTGTGCTTCTTGGGATTCGGTTTGTCAACCAGTTCCCATACATCATTCAATTCGAATTGCACCAACTCCTCTTGCATGGCATTCATCCAGTCTAGATCATTTATGGCTTCTTCTGCCAATGAAACAAAGGAGAAACTTCCACAATAGTTAGCCAAACAAGTGCGAGAATGAGTTATGGGTCGATAACCTGGATTCTCAATTTCATCGAGAATTAGTGAAGGATCAACTCGATTTGCCACACGAGGATGAGCATTTTCTTTGTGATGGTCATTATCATCAGCATCAGTATTTGTGTCATCATTTCCTTCAGGATTGCCATTTTGATCAGCATTTGGATCTTGATTTCCATTTCCATTCAGAGGAGCATTTGCTTCGGCAGTGGCTTGATGAGTTCTGCTTCGAGTCATAGGAGCATCATCATCAGATGACTCAGGTGCATTTCCTTCAACAGGCTTGACGCTCCCAATGGCCATTTGCCGAATAGCATCCGATATCAGCGGTTCATCTATCATATTTGGCAGGTGCTCCTTTTGAGAGCCGTTAGATTCATCAAACCGCACATTTACCGTTTCCATAACTTTCATGTGGTGAGAGTTATAGACACGATACGTATGCGAGTTTGAGCCATAACCAAGAAGAAAACCTTCATGTGCCTTAGGTGCAAACTTGGAGGAATGATTCATATCAAGAACGTAACAAGGTGCACCAAAAACACGTAGATAAGAAACATTTGGTTTCTTGCCAGTGATAAGCTCATATGAAGTTTCCTTAAGGAACTTGTGAAGATAAACACAATTGATAACATGACAAGTAGTGTTAATAGCATCAGCCCAGAAGCAAATGGGAGTTTTATACTCACTGAGCATAGTTCTTGCCATTTCAATGAGAGTTCTGTTCTTTCGTTCAACAACTCCATTTTGTTGGGGAGTGTATGTAGCAGAGAACTCATGAGTAATACCATGTTCATCGAGGAATTCAGCAATATGAGTATTTTTTAACTCAGTTTCATTGTCACTTCTGACATGCTTAATTCGCACATCATATTCATCCTGGGCCTTCTTAGCGAAGCTTTTGAAGATATCTTGAGTACAAGTCTTGTCTTCAAGAAAGGATACCCAGGTGTATTGAGAGAAATCATCAATAATAACCAGACCATAGTGACTGCCACCGAAGCTTGCATAATTTTGAGGACCGAATAAATCCATATGAAGAATTTCCAGTGGTCTTGTAGTGGTCATGACTGTCTTTGATGAATGGTGCTTCTTAGCCAATTTACCAGCTTCACAAGCAGCACATAGATGATTCTTGTCAAATTTTACATCAGGAATGCCACGGAGATGATTTTTCTTCACCAGGGTCTGCAAGTTTCTCATACCTACATGACCAAGTCTACGGTGCCACAGCCATCCTTCGGTTGCTTTTGCAAGCAAACAAGTTTGGATTGAGGGACCCTTAGAGAAATCCACAATGTAAAGATCACCCTTTCTAATTCCCTCAAAGACAAAGGAATGGTCAGAGGCCATGAAGACAACGCATTTGGAAATAGAGAATAAGACTAGCATGCCTAAATCACATAGCTTGCCAACTGACATAAGATTGAATCCAAGGGATTGAACAAGTAGCACATCATCAATAGATTTGTCCTTGGATATAGCAATTTTACCTAGCCCAATTACCTTTCCTTTGTTGTTGTCGCCAAAAGTGATGTACTTCAGAGGAGAAGTAGTTAAGTTGGGGTCGACAAACAACGACTTGTCTCCGGTCATATGACTAGTGCATCCACTGTCCATAATCCATTCAGTGCACCCGGAGACATAGTCCTACAGAAGAATTAGGCTTTCTTAACCACCCACATCTTTGCAGGTGGCTTCGAAACAAATGAACGAGCAGGATATGATTTCTTTCGATAAGCATATCTGTTACTCGATGAGGAGCGAGCATAATTGAAAGAGTAAGCATTAAAATTCTTTCCAGACGCATGAGCATAGTGATTGTATCCAGTATGCATGTACTCATTCTGACGAATTCTTTGTGCCTGCATGGTCAGTCGAACAGAAACAGGCAAAGCATCAACAGCTTTCTTTGGCACCCAAATGGCTTTCATAGGGGGTCCATTTCTGTTGTTCGGTCCAACATACCGAGCAACAGTCTCACCATGTTGATTCTTGAACAACTTATAGTTGTCCAGGGAATCATCATCAGGATATTCAGGAATGGGAGAGCTGTATCCCGAAAGTAATGCTGGATCGAGCGTTTTGCTCTTTGCAGGAACCCACATAGTTTGAGGATATTGATGTGGTTCCTAGTAAGTACCATCTTCATTCAGTTTCCTTTCAAAACCGATACATTCCTTTCTGGGATTTTTGTGAAGGATAGATTTCTTCAAAACATCACAAAGGGTTTGCTGCCCTTTGAGAGATTTGAACATCCCTGTCTGAAGAAGATCCTTTAACCTAGCATTTTCATCAGAAACAGAACCATTTTCCTCAATAGAGGGGTTAGCTTTCACAGATGATTCAACATTTGTTCCAGCACTAGTTCGTTCAAGGCATTTTAAACATGGTGGCTCAAACACTTCAGGTTTCTCTTTAAGTTGTTGGGTGAGAAGAGAATTTTCTCTCATTAAATCCTCATGAGCCTCTCTCAGTGCCTCGAGTTCCTGTTTCCTTTTCAGGTAATCGTAGGTCAATCTTTTGTGTCTGCTGAGAGAAAATCATGACTAGTTGAGAGTTCATCCATTCATGACTTGAGAGAGGAATACTCTTCGGTCAGCGACTAGTTCTTCTCCATCTCCTCAACCAACAACCCTTCAGATTTCCTGAGGGTTTTCTCAAATTTCTCAAGAGAATTTTGTTGAATATTGGCAATTTTGATCAACTTAGCATGTTCATCCTTATCAGAAGAATATTGATCACTGGAGTGAACCTTATGATGTTTCGAGGATACCTTTTTTTTAAGCCTTGGCCATGAAGCAGTAGGCAGGAGATTCGTCGTCGCTTGACGGATTCCAGAAGAAGTTAGTCGTAGCAGAGGAGGCACATGCTATGCCCGCCATGCCGGAGTCAGAATCTTCATCTGATTCTTCTTCTTCTTCTTCGGAACCTGACAATTCTTCTTCATCAGAATCCATTTACTTGCCGATGTATGCCTTGGCCTTGCGAGAGGTATTCTGGCAGTTGGAGGAGGACTTGGAAGGGTTTCTTAACAATGATCTTGACGAAGATTTTGACGTGGAGTTGTCCTTCTTCTTGAAGAATTTCTTCGTTTTCTTCTCATCATCGGAGTCCTAGTTCTTGCTCTTGCTTTTGCCTTGATGATTGCCCGAATCATATCTCCCACTAGCATGGATTTCAGCTTCCCAGAGAGGGCAGTCCGAAATGAAGTGTCCAGGCTTTTTGCACTTGAAACATGTGTATTCTCCGGCAGGTTTTGAAGATTTTGAACCTCCAGAGTTGGTTGAACTTCTTTTCTGGAACTGTCTCTTCTTGTGGAAACGTTGGAATCATTTCGTGATCAGTGCGAGATCTTTGCTGAGTCATTCTGGATCATCCGAATCTTCCTCGGCATTTCCATCTGAGGAGGAATCAGCCACAACTTTGAGAGCATGATTTTTGCGTTGAGTTGAGCCATACAGATCTCTTTTCTCTTCTTCTTGTTCCTCGTGTGTGTTCAGTCTTTCCATGACATCAGTGGAGTTGAGGCTTTTGAAATCAGGACGCTCTCAAATCATCAGAACAAGCGTGTCAAATGAAGTGTCAAGAGATCGAAGCAGTTTCTTCACAACTCCATGGTCGGTGATATCTTTGGCACCGAGTCCTTGAAGTTCATTGGCTATGTCACTGAGGCGGTCGAAGGTTTGCTGACGGCTTTCATTTCCAATGCGCTTGAAGTGATTGAACTTTGCACGAAGAGTATCAATTCGAGCTTCTTTCTGAGTTGAAACTCCTTCATTGATCTTTTCGAGGACATCCCACAGCTCCTTTGCAGTTTCACACTGGCGATACCGAAGGAATTGTGCTCGAGAGAGATGGCCACCAATTTCATCTTTGGCTTGAGAATCCAGTTGAATGAGCTTCTTTTCTTCATCGGTAGGAGCTTGAGGAATAACAACTGTGAACCCGATATGCACCATGTTCCACATATCATCATCTATTGCTCGAAGACGGATCTTCATCTTCTCCTTCCAAAAGGGATAGTCCATCCCATCGAATATGGGAATCTTGAGATGCGACTTGTAGTTCACTGAAGACATACTTAAACTCCAAAGTAGTTAGACTAAAATGAGCAGAGTCAAGGAGTACCTCGCTCTGATACCAATTGTAGGAACGAAGTATGTCTACCAGAGGGGGGGGGGGGGTGGAATGGGAGTTTTAAATTTTCTTTGGAAAACTTAAATCTCTCAGAACCCAGCAGTGAAATAAATGAAAAACAGACTACGAAGAGCTACTACAGAGAATCAAAGGGAAACTAAAGCATGCATCGAAGTAAAACACACGAATGAAATACATCGAATGTAAACATAAGTGACAGAGGTAACCGAAGATGCTCGATGGCGACAAGGAATTTGTTCGACCAGTTCGTCCTTCCTTCTGCACAAGGACTACGTCTGGTTGGAGGGGCTGCGACTTAACACGGAAGATAAACTCTCCTTACCCTATTCTCCTTGATAATCGATTCGTCAATCGATGCCGATCACTCGTGGTAGATACTTGAAGGCGATCTCCAAACCTTTACAGACTTCTTCTTCGAGAACCACAATCACTCTTGGTCTCTGAAGAAATTGACACCTAACCGTCTAGAGAGTTTGCAACTCTCAAGAGTAATAGGCGGAGCGTACTAAACTTAGATTCCAGTGATGCTTAACCACTATCTAATTCTTCGGCTCTAGGGTTTTTCTCTCGGTGGATTTTAAACTCAAATCGCTCAGAGAGTGGGTTGCTCAACAATCTTCTCAGGAATCAAATGGACTAGCCACCGGACAAAGCCGGCGTGGGGTGGCTATTTATAGCCGCAGCCTTCCCAGATGGGAAATGACCATTTTGGACACGAGGTCCCGCCAATGGCCAACCGACACGTTCACAATGGTCGGATTTTGGAGCAACGGTAACATTACTTGAGGAACAAGTAATGCTAACTCCTCGGTCCGAGGCAAATCTCTCGCAGTGAAGAAGATCACAGTCTCTTGCTGTCAAGTATTTGCTCGGAGCACAAAGAGATTTCTCTCACAGCTTTCATAGGATTTGGGTTTAGCATTAGAGAATCAAAGCTTCGAACGCTATACCCCTCTTAATAGTACGGTGGTCCTATGACTCAATGAAAGAAGAAGAGCAACGAAATAAATGCTACGTCTTCACTTCGTCTTCATTCTTCCTCGAGCGCAGTCATTTGCTTCGAACATGCACCGAACCAATTGCTTAAACTTCAACAATTTTTAGGGGTCACTCTTGATAGCTTTATCTTCGGTGATAACCTTCACTACTGCGCAGGAAGTTTATCTTCGTCGTTTGCATCAAACTCCTCGATACATCAGGGACCTGTTACTCTGTGTGCACTAGCAAACACATAAGTCCCATACTGTTTATGTCAACAAACTCCAAAACATGAGGGACCTATCATTGCACCAACACGACTGCGTGGATTGAAAGCTATGAGGTCGCCATGGACATGCTGGATGTCAGTGACACAATTTGTGCATAGTATTTGACCATGATGTTGGAGAGGCCGGCTCGAACTTGGCTGAAGAACCTACCCCCTACTCCATCAACACTTGGGCTGAGTTGAAGGAACATGTTATCAAGAACTTTCAAGGAACTTGCAAACGCCCAATGACGATTGTCGACTTGCAGCATTGTGTTCAACATGACGGGGAGTTGGCTCATCACTGGTCGTGCCGAGTCACGGACATCATCCACTCCTCTGATAGCATAACGGCTGGTCAGGCTGTCTTGATCCTGGAGAAAAATTGTCATTTTGATCCCCTTGTTCAGAAACTTGGGCAGCTCAAGCGAAAGGTGTAGGACATGGGCGAGCTCATGGACGTCCTTACCAGATACATGGAGTCAGACACCACGAAGGACCCTAGTCCGGATGATGATCAAACTGGTAAGGGTAAGCAAAATGGTGGCGACAAAGGTCACCAGCAGGGCAACTCCGGGCACAATGGCAACCATGGTGGTCAAAACAACGGCGGCAAGCGCAAACATCTGGAGGGCGGCTCAGATTTTATCGCCAATACCAACACTGGCTTCAAGGGCCAGAGACGGAATAATTCAGGGAGGCCTTACAATGGGAACAAGGCCTGTAATTTTGAGGAAGCACTCAAAGGCCCGTGCCCAAAACATAGTCTTCCCGATAAGCCGGCAAATCACTCCTGGGAGAACTGTCATATCATGCAAATTTACCACAATCAAGTCTACCAGAATCATCAAGGTGGCGGTGGTGGAAACCCTGGACAACTAGGAGCAGGCGACTCAGGTTTCCCAGGACCCGTCTTGTCTGGTAATTACCAGAACCCCGGTTATCAAGGCCTGGGCAGCTCAGGATCTGGCTATCAAGGCTCTGGCGGCAATGGTGGAAATCAGCGATTTGGCCAAGGCGTTCAACAACAGGGTAACCAGTCAGGGTTTCAGAGCAACCCCAAGCAGTTGAATAGTGGATAGTACCACGTCTTCGCAACTAGTACCTGCAAGCGGGATCGCAAGCTCCAGAAACGTATTGTTAACATGGTCGAGCCGGCGGTCCCCGAGTACTTGAATTGGTCAGAACAACCCGTTACGTGGAGTAGGGCAAATCATCCATCCCGGGTTGATAATCCGGGTTGTCTGGCTTTGGTGGTGGCACCTCAAGTTGATGGTTATAAGCTCACTAAGGTGCTCATGGATGGAGGGAGCAGTATCAACATCCTGTACTATGATACCTTCAAACGCATGAACTTGTCAGAGAAACAACTCCTGCCGTCCTCGACTGTTTTTCATGGGATCGTCCCTGGGAAGTCTACTTATCCTATTGGGCGGATTAAGCTGGAAGTTGCATTTGGTGATGAGTACAATTATAGAACAGAGTCTTTGACATTTTAGGTGGTCAAGATCAAAAGCCCATATCATGCTCTCTTTGGGCGGCCGGCTTATGCTCGTTTCATGGCCCAGCCTTGCCATGTTTATCTCAAGCTCAAGATGTCTAGGATAGAAGGCACAATCACAGTTGATGGGGACAAGAAGATTGCTCGTGAATGTGAAGAAGGGGACACAGCTTATGCTGAATCGGCCTGCGCAGCAGAGGAGTTGAAATTTTATACATCCAATGTTAACCCGGCCGACATGACCCCCCTGAAGAAACCCACCAGAGAGTCTGACCCCCCGCTCAAGTTTAAGTCGGCTGAGGACACGAAACAGGTTGACTTCACCCCTGGCGACTCGTCCCAACAGTTCACTATTGGGACTGGCATGGATCCCATATAGGAAACCGTGCTCATCGAGTTCATCCGTGAGAATCGGGACATCTTTGGATGGAAACCTTCTGACATGCCTGGTGTACCGAGAGAATTCGCTGAGCACCACCTCAATGTTGATCCTAAGATGAAACCAGTCCGGCAGTACCTCTGTCGTTTCAACGAGGAGAGACGAAAAGCTATTAGTGAAGAAGTAGCTCGATTCCTCGCGGCAAGGTTTATCATTGAAGTTTTTCACCCCGAGTGGTTGGCAAATCCACTGCTTGTGCTGAAGAAAAACGGGACTTGGCGAATGTGTGTTGATTACACAGATCTTAACAAGGCTTGCCCTAAGGATCCGTTCGCTATTCCTCGCATTGATCAGATCATCGATTCTACTGCTGGTTGTGAGAGTTTATATTTTTGGATGCTTACTCTGGTTATCATCAGATAAAAATGGCCGTTGAGGATCAGGAGAAGATGACTTTCATCACACCTGTCGTGGTTTTGTCACGGCAAATGTCCTAGTGTGAGGACTTAGTCGTGAGGCCAACACATCTAAGTGGTAGCTTGAACGGGGTTGAGCGGGACGAGAGACGCGAGATTTTACCCAAGTTCGGCCCCTCACGATGGAGGTAAAAGCCTACATCCTGCTTGATTGATATTGATGATGATGACGATCTCGGTTACAAGGGCGGTGTTTCGCTACCTCTATCTCGAGAGCATCTACTTTGATCTTGTCTAAGACTTGTCTGTCTAAGACCTATCTATTGTGACCTGTAAAAACCTGACCCTCTTGGGGAGCCTTGCCCCTCCTTATATAAGTTGAAGGGGCGGGTTACATGTAGAGTCCTAGTAGGATTAGGACTTAGCCTATTCTTGGCTTCTTCTCGCGGGCTTCTTCACCCTGGGCTTCTTATCTCCAGATGGCTCATTTTCATGGCTAAGTATATGCCGGGTTAGGATCTGTCTGCCGGGTTACAACTGTCTACCGGGTTAGGATCTGTCTGCCGGGTTACAGCTGTCTGCCGGGTTACAACTGTCTGCTGGGTTAGGATCTGTCGGGTTACAATCTGCCGGGCGGCTTACCTTCAGGGCTTATCTTCAGGACTCATCTCCAAGACTCATCTCCGGGACTCATCATGGTGGGTTAAGATGGCGGGTTAACATGGTTGCTTAAGTCCAGAATGACTTAACATCAGGGCGACTTAAGCCCAGAGATGACTTAACGTCAGGGCGACTTAAGCCCAGAAATGACTAAGTCTCAGGGCGGCTTATCCTTATGAGTCGGGTCTTGGTCGTGGGGACTCCCCCCATGGCGCGCCCCCCTTGGTGGCCGGCCTCCTCCTCCCCTCCTTTATATACGGGGCAGGGGGCACCCTAGAACACATCAGTTATTCTCTTAGCCATGTGCGGTGCCCCCTCCACAGTTTACTCCTCCGGTCATAGCATCGTAGTGCTTAGGCGAAGCCCTGCGCGGATCACATCACCAACACCATCGCCACGCCGTCGTGCTGACGGAACTCTCCCTCGACCCTCTGCTGGATCAAGAGTTCGAGGGACGTCATCGAGCTGAACATGTGCTGAACACGGAGGTGCCGTATGTTCGGTGCTTGGATCGGTTGGATCGTGAAGACGTTCGACTACATCAACCACGTTAACCTAACGCTTCTGCTTTTGGTCTACGAGGGTACGTGGACACACTCTCCCCCTCTCGTTGCTATGCATCTCCTAGAAAGATCTTGCGTGAGCGTAGGAAATTTGTTGAAATTGCATGCTACGTTCCCCAACAGTGGTATCAGAGCCAGGTCTATGCGTAGATGATATGCACGAGTAGAACACAAAGAGTTGTGGGCGATAATAGTCATACTGCTTACCACCAACATCTTACTTTGATTCGGCGGTATTGTTGGATGAAGCCGCCCGGACCGACATTACATGACCGCGTTCATGAGACTGGTTCTACCGACGTGCTTTGCACACAGGTGGCTAGCGGGTGTCTGTTTCTCCAACTTTAGTTGAATCAAGTTTGACTACGACCGGTCCTTGTTGAAGGTTAAAACAGCACACTTGACGAAAAACCGTTGTGATTTTGATGCGTAGGTAAGAACGGTTCTTGCTAGAAGCCCGTAGCAGCCACGTAAAACTTGCAACAACAAAGTAGAGGACGTCTAACTTGTTTTTGCAGGGCATGTTGTGATGTGATATGGTCAAGACATGATGTGATATACGTTGTTGTATGAGATGATCGTGTTTTGTAAAAGTTATCGGCAACTGGCAGGAGCCTTATGGTTGTCGCTTTATTGTATGAAATGCAATCGCCATGTAATTGCTTTACTTTATCACTATGCGTTAGCGATAGTTGTAGAAGCAATAGTTGGCGAGACGATAACGACGCTACGATGGAGATCAAGGTGTCAAGCCGGTGACGATGGAGATCATGATGGTGCTTTGGAGATGGAGATCAAAGGCACAAGATGATGATGACCATATCATGTCAGATATTTTGATTGCATGTGATGTTTATCTTTTATGCATCTTATTTTGCTTAGTACGGCGGTAGCATTATAAGATGATCCCTCACTAAATTTCAAGGCATAAGTGTTCTCCCTGAGTATGCACCATTGCGTCAGTTCGTCATGCCGAGACACCACGTGATGATCGGGTGTGATAAGCTCTATGTTCACATACAACGGGTGCAAGACAGTTTTGCACGTGCGGAATACTTGGGTTAAACTTGACGAGCCTAGCATATGCATATATGGCCTCGGAACACTGAGACCGAAAGGTCGAACATGAATCATATAGTAGGTATGATCAACATAGAGATGTTCACCATTGAAAACTACTCCATCTCACGTGATGATCGGACATGGTTTAGTTGATATGGATCACGTGATCATTTAGATGACTAGAGGGATGTCTATCTAAGTGGGAGTTCTTAAGTAATATGATTAATTGAACTTTAATTTATCATGAACTTAGTCCTGATAGTTTTTGCATATCTATGTTGTAGATCAATGGCCCGTGCTACCGTTCCCTTGAATTTTAATGCATTCCTAGAGAAAGCTAAGTTGAAAGATGATGGTAGCAACTACACGGACTGGGTCCGTAACTTGAGGATTATCCTCATTGCTGCATAGAAGAATTATGTCCTTGATGCACCGCTAGGTGAAAGGCCTGCTGCAGGAGCAGATGCTGATGTTATGAACATCTGGCAAGCTTGATCTGATGACTACTCGATAGTTCAGTGTGCCATGCTTTACGGCTTAGAATCAGGATTTTAAAGACGTTTTGAACGTCATGGAGCATATGAGATGTTCCAGGAGTTGAAGTTAATATTTCAAGCAAATGCCCGAGTTGAGAGATATGAAGTCTCCAACAAGTTCTATAGCTGCAAGATGGAGGAGAACAGTTCTGTCAGTGAACACATACTCAGAATGTCTGGGTACCATAACCACTTGACTCAGCTGGGAGTTAATCTCCCGGATGATAGTGTTATTGACAGAGTTCTTCAATCACTGCCACCAAGCTATAAAGGCTTCGTGATGAACTATAATATGCAAGGGATGGAGAAGACTATTCCCGAGCTCTTCGCAATGCTCAAAGCTGAGGAGGTAGAAATCAAGAAGGAGCATCAAGTGTTGATGGTTAACAAGACCACTAGTTTCAAGAAAAAGGGCAAGGGAAAGAAGGGGAACTTCAAGAAGAATGGCAAGCAAGTTGCCACTCCCGGGAAGAAGCCCAAGTCTGGAGCCAAGCCTGAAATTGAGTGCTTCTACTGCAAAGGGACTGGTCACTGGAAGCGGAACTGCCCCAAGTATTTGGCGGATAAGAAGGATGGCAAAGTGAACAAAGGTATATTTGATATACATGTTATTGATGTGTACCTTACTAATGCTCGTAGTAGTGCTTGGGTATTTGATATCGGTTCGGTTGCTCATATTTGTAACTCGAAACAGGGACTACGGATTAAACGAAGATTGGCTAAGGACGAGGTGATGATGCGCGTCGGGAATGGTTCCAAGGTCGATGTGATCACCATCGGCACGCTACCTCTACATCTACCTTCGGGATTAGTTTTAGACCTGAATAATTGTTATTTGGTGCCAGCGTTGAGCATGAACATTATATCTGGATCTTGTTTAATGCGAGACGGTTATTCATTTAAATCAGAGAATAATGGTTGTTCTATTTATATGAGTAATATCTTTTATGGTCATGAACCCTTGAAGAGTGGTCTATTTTTGTTGAATCTCGATCGTGATGATACACATATTCATAATATTGATGCCAAAAGATGCAAAGTTGATAATGATAGTGCAACATATTTGTGGCACTGCCGTTTAGGTCATATTGGTGTAAAGCGCATGAAGAAACTCCATGTAGATGGACTTTTGGAATCACTTGATTATGAATCATTTGATGCTTGCGAACCATGCCTCATGGGCAAGATGACTAAGACTTCGTTCTCCGGAACAATGGAGCGAGCTACAGACTTATTGGAAATAATACATACCGATGTATGCGGTCCGATGATTGTTGAGGCTCGCGGCGGGTATCGTTATTTTCTGACCTTCACAGATGATTTGAGCAGATATGGGTATATCTACTTAATGAAACACAAGTCTGAAACGTTTGAAAAGTTCAAAGAATTTCAGAGTGAATTGGAGAATCATCGTAACAAGAAAATAAAGTTTCTACGATCTGATCGCGGAGGCGAATATTTGAGTTACGAGTTTGGCCTTCATTTAAAACAATGTGGAATAGTTTCGCAACTCACGCCACCTGGAACACCATAGCGTAATGGTGTGTCCGAACATCATAACCGTACTTTATTAGATATGGTGCGATCTATGATGTCTCTTACCGATTTACCACTATTGTTTTGGGGTTATGCATTAGAGACAGCTGCATTCATGTTAAATAGGGCACCATCTAAATCCATTGAGATGACACCGTATGAACTGTGGTTTGGCAAGAAACCTAAGCTGTCGTTCCTTAAAGTTTGGGGTTGCGATGCTTATGTGAAAAAGCTTCAGCCTGATAAGCTCGAACCCAAATCGGAGAAGTGCGTCTTCATAGGATACCCAAAAGAAACTGTTGGGTACACCTTCTATCACAGATCTGAAGGCAAGGTTTTTGTTGCTAAGAATGGATCCTTTCTAGAGAAGGAGTTTCTCTCGAAAGAAGTGAGTGGGAAAAAAGTAGAACTTGATGAGGTAATTGTACCTTCTCTTGAATTGGAGAATAGCTCATCACAGAAAACAGTTCCCGTGATGCCTAAACCAATTAGTGAGGAAGCTAATGATGATGATCATGAAACTTCAGATCAAGTTACTACCGAACCTCGTAGGTCAACCAGAATACGTTCCGCACCAGAGTGGTACGGTAATCCTGTTCTGGAAGTCATGTTACTAGACCATGATGAACCTACGAACTATGAGGAAGCGATGATGAGCCCAGATTCCGCAAAATGGCTTGAAGCCATGAAATCTGAGATGGGATCCATGTATGAGAACAAAGTGTGGACTTTGGTTGACTTGCCCGATGATCGGCAAGCCATAGAGAATAAATGGATCTTCAAGAAGAAGACTGACGCTGACGGTAATGTTACTGTCTACAAAGCTCGACTTGTTGCGAAAGGTTTTCGATAAGTTCAAGGGGTTGACTACGATGAGACCTTCTCACCCGTAGCGATGCTTAAGTATGTTCGAATCATGTTAGCAATTGCTGCATTTTATGATTATGAAATCTGGCAAATGGACGTCAAAACTGCATTCCTTAATGGATTTCTCAAAGAAGAGTTGTATATGATGCAACCAGAAGGTTTTGTCGATCCTAAAGGTGCTAACAAAGTGTGCAAGCTCCAGCGATCCATTTATGGACTGGTGCAAGCCTTTCGGAGTTGGAATATACGCTTTGACAGTGTGATCAAAGCATATGGTTTTATACAGACTTTTGGAGAAGCCTGTATTTACAAGAAAGTGAGTGGGAGCTCTGTAGCATTTCTAATATTATATGTGGATGACATATTGTTGATTGGAAATGATATAGAATTTCTGGATAGCATAAAAGGATACTTGAATAAGAATTTTTCAATGAAAGACCTCGGTGAAGCTGCTTATATATTGGGCATCAAGATCTATAGGGATAGATCGAGACGCTTAATAGGACTTTCATAAAGCACATACCTTGATAAAGTTTTGAAGAAGTTCAAAATGGATCTGTCAAAGAAAGGGTTCTTGCCTGTGTTGCAAGGTGTGAAGTTGAGTAAGACTCAATGCCCGACCACTGCAGAAGATAGAGAGAAAATGAAAGTCATTCCCTATGCCTCAGCCATAGGTACCAAAGTAATCCAGGAGTGGATCACTGGACAGCGGTCAAGAACATCCTGAAATACCTGAAAAGGACTAAGGATAGGTTTCTCGTTTATGGAGGTGACAAAGAGCTTGTCGTAAATGGTTACGTCAATGCAAGCTTTGACACTGATCCGGATGACTCTAAGTCGCAAACCGGATACGTATTTATATTGAATGGTGGAGTTGTCAGTTGGTGCAGTTCCAAGCAGAGCGTCGTGGCGGGATCTACGTGTGAAGCGGAGTACATAGCTGCTTCGGAAGCAGCAAATGAAGGAGTCTGGATGAAGGAGTTCATATCCGATCTAGGTGTAATACCTAGTGCAACGGGTCCAATGAAAATCTTTTGTGACAATACTGGAGCAATTGCCTTAGCGAAGGAATCCAGAATTCACAAAAGAACCAAACACATCAAGAGACACTTCAACTCCATCCGCGATTAAGTCAAGGAGGGAGACATAGAGATTTGCAAAATACATATAGATCTGAATATTGCAGACCCGTTGACTAAGCCTCTTCCACAAGCAAAACATGATCAGCACCAAGACTCCATGGGTGTTAGAATCATTACAATGTAATCTAGATTATTGACTCTAGTGCAAGTGGGAGACTGAAGGAAATATGCCCTAGAGGCAATAATAAAGTTGTTATTTATATTTCCTTATATCATGATAAATGTTTATTATTCATGCTAGAATTGTATTAACCAGAAACTTGATACATGTGTGAATACATAGACAAAACAAAGTGTCCCTAGTATGCCTCTACTTAACTAGCTCATTGATCAAAGATGGTCAAGTTTCCTGACCATAGACATGTGTTGTCATTTGATGAGCGGGATCACATCATTAGGAGAATGATGTGATGGACGAGACCCATCCGTTAGCTTAGCATTATGATCGTTAAGTTTTATTGCTATTGCTTTCTTCATGACTTATACATGTTCCTCTGACTATGAGATTATGCAACTCCCGAATACCGGAGGAACACCTTGTGTGCTATCAAACGTCACAACGTAACTGGGTGATTATAAAGATGCTCTACAGGTGTCTCCAAATGTGTTTGTTGGGTTGGCATAGATCGAGATTAGGATTTGTCACTCCGAGTATCGGAGAGGTATCTCTGGGCCCTCTCGGTAATGCTCATCACTATAAGCCTTGCAAGCAATGTGACTAATGAGTTAGTTACGGGATGATGCATTACGGAACGAGTAAAGAGACTTGCGGTAACGAGATTGAACTAGGTATGAAGATACCGATGATCGAATCTCGGGCAAGTAACACACCGATGACAAAGGGAACAACATGTATTGTTATGCGGTTTGACCGATAAAGATCTTCATAGAATATGTAGGAACCAATATGAGCATCCAGGTTTCGCTATTGGTTATTGATCGAAGATGTGTCTTGATCATGTCTACATAGTTCTCGAACCCGTAGGGTCCGCACGCTTAACGTTCGATGACAATTTGTATTATGATTTATGTGTTTTGGTGACCGAAGTTTGTTCGGAGTCCCGGATGAGATCACGGACATGACGAGGAGTCTCGAAATGGTCGAGAGGTAAAGATTGATATATTGGAAGGTTACGTTCAGGCACCGGAATGGTTTCGGAAAGGTTCGAACATTTTTCGGAGTACCGGGAGGTTACCGGAACCCCCCGGGGGACTATTGGGCCTTCATGGGCCCTAGTGGAGAGAGGAGGCCGGCGGCCAGGTGGTGGCGCGTGCCCCCCAAGCCCAAACCGAATTGGACTAGGGGTGGGGGGCGCGGCCCCCCTTTCCTTCTTCTCCTCCACCTCTTTCCCCTTCCCCTCTTCTCCGAAAAGGAAGGGGGAATCCTACTAGGACTGGGAGTCCTAGTAGGACTCCCCCCATGGCGCGCCCCCCTTGGTGGTCGGCCTCCTCCTCCCCTCCTTTATATACGGGGGCAGGGGCACCCTAGAACACATCAGTTATTCTCTTAGCCGTGTGCGGTGCCCCCCTCCACAGTTTACTCCTCCGGTCATAGCGTCGTAGTGCTTAGGCGAAGCCCTGCGCGGATCACATCACCAACACCGTTGCCACGCCATCGTGCTGACGGAACTCTCCCTCGACCCTCTGCTGGATCAAGAGTTCGAGGGACGTCATCGAGCTGAACGTGTGCTGAACACGGAGGTGCCGTACGTTCGGTGCTTGGATCGGTTGGATTGTGAAGACGTTCGACTACATCAACCGCGTTAACATAACGCTTCCGCTTTCGGTCTACGAGGGTACGTGGACACACTCTCCCCCTCTCATTGCTATGCATCTCCTAGAAAGATCTTGCATGAGCGTAGGAAATTTTTTGAAATTGCATGCTACGTTCCCCAACAATATATCTCGTCATTTTAACCTTGACTAGTTCAAGGTCATATAGATTGACTGTCAAGAGTATGGCGAATCACATAGCGGAGTAGCAACAAGCAGAAGAAGTGAGTTTATCCTCACTTTCTGTAAGCCGGCTCTCACATTGCAAAAATCACCGTTTTAACCTTGATGAGTTCAGGGTCATAAAAGATTGACTGTCAAGAGTACGGCGGGTCATGTGTTGGAGTAGCAAGTTGCAAACAGGCAGGTTTAACCCATATAATGGCGTTTATTTGCCGATTAAGAGGGTAAGATAGCTAAACTCGGTGAGTTGGAAGCCCCCAAGTGACCTTATGATCAATTAATAAAGACTCATACCCAGTAAATATGGGATGAAACGACAGATGCCCCGAGTTTTGGGGATGCCGGCTTTATTACGTTGATCATAATATGATAAGCCAATAAGGCAGGATACCCATGTTTGAACCGCGCATCATGGCAGCAAGTTCTCTTTGGCAACCTTTAATTTTTCTGAGAACTCAAACTTGCGAGAGATGGATTCCTCTTGAACCGGATGTTGAGTCGGATATTGAGAGCTCAAAACTTTGTGAGAGACAAATTTCCCTTGAGCCGGATTTTGAGCCGGATTTTTTTTTGATAACCCAGAATCTTTATTTTGGAGCCAAAAGTTTCTGATTGCCCTACACTTTTTGAGCAAGAAATTTCCTGATGACTCTTAAATTTTCACCAATGTAGCAGCAGTCTCTGGGACCGGGTTGTTTTCCCTTTAATGAACGGGGTTCTTGAATTTGTGACAACGGCCAATTCTGCCGAGTCCTGTCTATGTAGCCCCCGAGTCTTATGACGACTCGAGGAGTTGGCTTGAAATTCTCCATACTTGACCGTGATATAAACCGGCATATAGTTGAACAACGGAATGTTGGAATGTGTTGAAGCTGGAGGTGAGTTGGAGAGTTGATGATCTTTGTGACACTCATTGTATATCCTTGGCATTGATAACACGATGTGAATCCGTGAAGGTTGAGGTCAACCGTGGTGGGTTATAAATGATCTTGTATGAGTTGTATCAGTAACCCGGCCAATGGTTCATCCCGGCTGGTTGTTGAAGTTAACCAAACCGCAGTGGCGACGATTTGTGTGCCTGTCCATTGAGTCATCCGGTGCAGGCGGAGTCTGATAATATATTATTTGCTCCAGAGTTGTTGGAATAGACCGAGCCATATGAGCGGCGACTTGCGTGCGCTCACTAAGCAGCTCGTGCCGACGGGTGCGGCTCTAGTGTGTTGATGTAGACCAGACCGCGGGGGCGGACGGTAGAGACGGCCGCGGCGTTGGAGATGGCGCGGACGCGGGCGAGTCGGCCGCGGGTACGGACAGATAAGTCGGCCGTGATGTTGTAGGCCCACGCGGATGGGTGAGTCGACCGCAGTCGCGGTCCCGACGAACTGATGTAGACCGAGCCGCAGGGGTGGCGGCTCGCACGGATGTCCGTCGAGTAGCGTGCATGAACGAACACCGGTGCAGAATGTTGCTAGCGCGTGCTCCGTACCCGCGGTATAAGCCACTTTTGTAGTGAATAATTGTCCTGCATATAAAAATATACATACCAAAGTAATTGTTCTTTGATGAAAACAATATGTGCTAATAAAATAGACTTAGATGGATATCACCTGATTTGTCTGGACGACAGATGATCCGTATATAGGGTCCGTAGATAATTTTTCAATATTACTGTCCTCTCAAGACTGTTGTCCTCATGCAAATATTCCCCACGCGAGGAATGTGTGTGTAGGATCGAAAGTAGGTCTAGAGGGGGGGGTGATTAGACTGCTTGACCAAATAAAAATCTAACCTTTTCCCAATTTTAGTTGTGGGCAGATTTTATCAACTAGCACAAGTCAAGCAATCAACCTAAACATGCAATTCTAAGAGTGTAGCAGCGGAAAGTAAAACATTGCATATGAAGGTAAAGGGAAGGGTTTGGAGAGTGCAAACGCAATGAAGACACGGAGATTTTTGGCGTGGTTCCGATAGGTGGTGCTATCGTACATCCACGTTGATGGAGACTTCAACCCACGAAGGGTAACGGTTGCGCGAGTCCATGGAGGGCTCCACCCACGAAGGGTCCACGAAGAAGCAACCTTGTCTATCCCACCACGGCCATCGCCCATGAAGGACTTGCCTCGCTCGGGTAGATCTTCACGAAGTAGGAGATCTCCTTGCCCTTACAAACTTCTTGGTTCAACTCCACAACTTGACGGAGGCTCCCAAGCGACACCTAACCAATCTAGGAGACACCACTCTCCAAAAGGTAATAGATGTTGTGTTGATGATGAACTCCTTGCTCTTATGCTTCAAATGATAGTCTCCCCAATACTCAACTCTCTCTCACATATTTGGATATGATGGAAAGATGATTTGAGTGGAAAGCAACTTGGGGAAGGCTAGAAATCAAGATTCTTGTGGTAGGATTGGTATATCTTGATCTCAACACATGAGTAGGTGGTTCTCTCTCAGAAAATGTATGCTGGAAGTGTAGGCATGTTCTGATGGCTCTCTCACATATGGAGAAGGGGATGGAGGGGTATATATAGCCTCCACACAAAATCCAACCATTACACACATTTGACCCAACTCGGTCAGACCGAATAGATGAACTCGGTAAGACCAATTTAGTTCAAAATGTGAACGTTAGGAATCTCGGTGGGACCGACTGGAACAACTCAGTGGGACTGACGTGCTAGGGCTTAGGGCAAACCTCATCTCGGTGGCGCCGATTGCATCAACTTGGTGAGACCGAAGTGAAGCAATTGGGCAACAGAGAGTTGGTCAAGCCATCTCGGTGAGATTGATCGCTATTTCGGTGAGACCGAAATAATTGCAACAGGCAACAGAGAGTTGGCAAGGCCATCTCGGTGAGACCGAGATCCGTATCGGTGTGATTGAACTGTTAGGGTTTCTGGCAGTGGCTATGTCATATGAACTCGGTGGCCCCGGATAGGATGAATCGGTGGGGCCAACTTGGAGTTTGGGATTTTGACATATTTGGAATGAGAAAGTGGTTGAGGGATTTGGAGCAATATCACTAAGCATTTGAGCAAGCAAGCCATTAAGCAACACCTCATCCCCTTTTAATAGTATTGGCTTTTCTATGGACTCAATGTGATCTTGGATTACTAAAAATGAAATGAAGAGTCTTGAGCTTTTGCCAATGTGTATCCTTAGCATTTTGAGGGGTCCACATCTCTAGTCCATGCCATGCCATTCATTGAACTTTCTGAAATATTAAACTTGAATGGTTGTTAGTTCAATGAGCTATATGTTGTTATAAATTACCAAAACCTCCCGGGGATTAGTTGCACTTTCACTGTGCAAAGAATATTCGTGCCGATCCCATCGAGTTATATAAGAGCCTTGTCAGATCGTGTGTAAAGAATGCTTATGCACTTTTAGCACCCAGCCACTTTACTTTTCTTCCAGCCGACCTCCTCTGATCTTCTTCTTCAGCCAGCAGGGGAGCGTGAGGGAGCAGAGGCGAAGCCAGCCACGATGGGGCGGCTCAAAGCAGGCGGTGAAGGCGGCGGCCCGGCAAAGGAGGAAACAAGGCTAAGGCGAGCCGCAGAAGGTGACTTGGCACACCGGCGAGGGCGGGTCCAGACCCAGCTGGATCAGGGCCGCATTGACAGAAGCGGCAGCTCTGAACTGACTCGGGGGCCGCACCGACAGAAACCGTGCGCGCCACTTGGCGGCGACGGCGCGAGGTAGCTTTGAAGTGTACTGCCCAACCTTTTTTTAAGCCGACCCTTTGACTTTTCCAGCCAGCCCTACTTTTGCTACAGCGATTCATCAGCAGAAGGAGCCTGCAGGGGCGCGGCAGAGGGCAGCAGAGTCGCGTGCACGCGGGAGATACCCGGCGCGGCCTCTCCTTTGAGTCGCGGGGTGAAGTGAGGGGCAGTGGCGACGCGGAGGGAGCAGCAATGGGCGGATCGGTCGAGGGCAGCTCGAGGCAGAAGCGACCAACAGTGATGGCCAGGCGCAATAGCCGGGCCGGCTCAAGGAGAGACCATGGCAGCTGCGGCAAGCGGCTCGGCGGGGGCTCGAAGGCGGTGCAGGCCGTGGCGGCTCAGAGGTGAAGGCGGCGCTCGGAGGCAGCCGGCCGTGGCCATAGCGATGGCTCAATGCGAGGCGAGTCTGGCGGCTTTGAGCGCGAGGCTGGGTGGTGACTTTTGGGGAGGGCGGCATCTCAAAGGCGGGCGACTCGTCTCCCATCGGCAGAGGAGCGAGAGCGCGGCAGCGCTGGCGCGGGGCGGCTCAGGCGGAGGTGAGCGGCGAGCCGCGGCCAGAGGCGGCTGCGAGGCCGGCGGGTTGGAGGCGTAAGTGAGTCGCCTTGACGGGGGGGGGGGGACGCGAAGGCATGGCGGCTCACGAAAACGGAGCGAGACCATGCGGTTGCAGCTCGGAGGCAGAGGCAGGACGGTGACTCATCCACCTGATCTCAGCTCAAAGGAAGATGACCAGCGAAGCTTACCCAATTCTTCACCGCTGCCGCCCCAATCCGGTGCTCCTGAAGGAGATCCCCACTTTAGACCATGATGAGCTCAGACGAGAGCCAATAGCAGCCGATGATTTTGCTGCACTGGGCCCGGGATCACGAGAACTTAGGCTCCTTATTGTCTGCTGGTGCTGTTGTTTCTCACGCTGGGCAAGAGCAACAGCTAGGTGGGAGTTCATTAGCAACCCAGATTCGACGCATCGGGGGGACATCCGGCCAGGGGAGGATATCCCAAGTGATGTTTGTAGTAGGGATGAGCGTGAATGCCACTGCTGGTTGTCCACAGCCTTTGGTGAGAACCCTGTGTTGATTGGCGAAAGAAACTGCTGTTGTTGCTGGAACTGATTAAGGATGGCAACCTTCTTGGAAGGTGAAAACACAGCGCCTTGATTAGCATTGTCGATGCAACAAACCTTCACGTATGTTGCTCGGACTGTACACAGGCTCAGTGGAAGAGATGAAAACTCCACCAAGCAGTCAAGACAGAACCAAGCCAGAGAGATAGCCCTTAGAGGAATCAAGGGGCGGATCAAGAAGACCAAGACAAGCCAGGAGAACAAGATATCACTAAGGAAAAGCCTCCCTTACCAGGCAGGCGAGCTTGGTCAGGTCGAGGCCACCCCGAAGACAAGTCCCAAGACTTCCCCGGTAGGCTTGTCGGGGCCGCTGGCGGCCTGCATCCCCGCCAAGACTCCACCGCTCCACCGCATCGCAACGCTAGTCATCCATCGGTGCGGTGTCGAGCCCCCAGATAGCTAAGTGGCTGTCATTTGGCACGTGGCAGCCATTTAGAAGGAAGATCACCTCTATATGACACCCGTCCAGAGGCGTGTCAAGCAGACAGGTGGAAGATGACTAAGCGGCGCGGCAGGCCTGCCGGGCCACATCCACAACGTGACACATGGCAGTGCATTTAATGCACTTTATCCTAACTGCCAGGGTTAGGTATGATAGCACTGTTAGCTATCTAATCACTGGAAAATGACCATTTTGCCATTGTGGTAACCCCTTAGCCTATAAAAGGAGGACCATGGCAACCTTAGAAAGGATTCAGACCCTCGTGTACTCATACACGCGTAGCTACTCTCCCCAAGGCGATCTTGCCGGGCTTGAGCACCGCGCGTTCTTCACAGCCCCTCCATCAATCCACCAGAGCAGGAGTAGGGTTTTACGCTTCTCAGCGGCCTGAACCTGGGTAAAAATCACCAGCGTCATCACTGCCGTGCTGTCCCATGGCCTTTGCTCTTTGTGCAATGCGACCTCCCCCCTGCCGAACCACAAAGGGGCCGATGGCCCCATAGGTGCCCGTGTTCTACCACGATATCTTTGGGGCGCCAGGGGGGAGCGCTTGTGCGAACCCGAGGTCGTGAACAACGCGTTGGTCTTCATCATCATCTTCTTCATCATTGGCTTCATTATCCATGGCGCCCAAGAAGAAGCCCGGCGTGACAGCTCACCCTTCCACCTCGAGGGCCCCCTCGCATGCAGCCACCAATACTGCGGGGGCGGTGGTGGCGGCGGGGGACGCGAACGCTGGGGGGAACATGACCAGCGCAGGCGACGCTGTCATCGTCCCCCCCGCGGCCGAGGCAGGAGCGGAAAACGTCGGAGGAGGGCGGCATCTACAACATCTCGATGGCCGTGCTCCACAAAGTGCGGGTGGGGAGAACATTCAGTCTCCACCTCCCCACCGTGTTGGAGGACATAGCCGCAGCGACAACGCTCGCTCTGGTGCGAACCGCGACCCCCTGGCTGTCCCTGCTACGGGCGCAGCGGCAGGGCGAGTGCTTTCCCCAGGCGGGGTGACCGAGACGAAGCACCGAACGGGGCCGTCAACCCCCAGGCGCACCCTTCTCGCAACCGTACGACCGCGGCGGCTGGCTCGCGGTGATGAGAGCATGGCGCCGCCGCCACTGGTACTGGCAGGAGCCAAGCGACGTCACGGTCTGCATCATCGTCTATGCCAAGCACCGCTTCGGAAGACATGGCGCGAGCCCAACTCCTGCTAAGATTCCCACCGGCGGCCGATCAAATGGATGAGTGGAGAGCCACCATTCAGAGTTTGATCGGTTTTGCTGAAGCAGGAGGTTCACAGCGGGCGGACCCGCCACGGCACCTGCAAGCGATAGCCACGGCCCGAGCTGCTGACCGTGCTGAGGGGGGCCACTCCAACGGTACAGTCCCCTCCGTGACAGCCATCGCAGAGGCTGCAACCGGAACCACGCAACCAGGAGCCCGGCGAGGTATCGATGGCTTCATCTGACCCTTGGGCCCGTCGAGATCAGCGGCAGGTCCTGGAGGATCGGCGGAGAGAAGATGCATGCGTCACCATAGAATGACGCCGCGAAACCCGCCGCCAATCCGACAGGCGCAATGGCCCAGACGTCGACGAACCCGTGCCTAGTGAAGGCGGATACCTACCTTTCGAAGTCGGGTGTCCTGCCTTCACTCACGAGCTGCAGCAAGTCCGTTGGCCATCTGCCCGCATTTTCAAGCCAGAAATACCAGAGAAGTATGATGGAAGGTTGAACCCGGCAGAGTTCTTGAGCATCTACACTATCGCTGTTCAAGCCGCCGGAGGAAGAGATGAGAAGGTGTTCGCCAATTACTTCCCTTTGGCACTCAAGCCAAACGTGAGGTCATGGCTGATGCACCTTCCGGAGAGTTCCATCTCATCATGGGCTGACCTGTGCAATGAGTTTGTCGGCGCCTTCACGGGCGGCCATGAAGAACCAGGACGGCCCGGCGATCTACAACTCCTTCCACAAAAGGAAGGGGAGAGCTTGCGGAAGTACATGCAGAGGTTTAGCCGAGTGCACAGAAACATCCCAGACATCCACCCGGCAGCTGTGATTGCCGCGTTCCAGTCCAACGTGCGCAACAGGAGGATACATTCCAAGATGAACGTCCGGTTGCCCAAGACTGTGAATGAGTTGTACACCTTGGCGGATAAGTGTGCCCGAACAGAGGAAGGGAGGCGGCTCCCCGGAGAAGAGGACGACATCGAAGTTGACTCAGAGGATGACGACGATGCCGCTGACCCGAAGAGGAAGAATAAGAAACACAATAAGAAGCGCAAGGAAAAGGCAGTATTGGCTGTTGAGGGCTTTGGCCCTCCTTGTACCGGCAAGAAGGCTAAGACCGAAGACCCCGGCAAGGAAGTTGCCGCGTGCACTGATTGCTGGGATGCTGCGGCGGCCGAGAAGGCTGGGAAGGCTGACGGTCCATACTGCAAGATCCACCGGACCAAGGGCCATGATCTCCAAGAGTGTCACCAAGTTGAACAACTTGTCAAGAAGCAGAGAGCTGAGTACGAGAAGCGTGACAAGGAAAAAGACCAAGAAGGTGTTGGCGGGAAGGGCCGCGGCAGTAGAGGAGGCCGCTGCGGGAAGGCTTCCCAGCATCAGGAGAAACCTGCAAGAGGCCGTGAGAAAAAAGAAGGCAATGACGAAAGTGCCCTGCTCGGCAGCCACCCTTTTGTACAAGCCTTGCCGATGCGCATGTAACCCTTTGTACAAAGCCAGGCGCAGACCCTGAGCACAGACAATAAAACGAAGCACTGGGGCCCCAAAAACTTGCATGCATGCATAGCATAACATGAACTTGCCATGATCATGTAGATGAGATCATATGTTGCTTTGTTTTCCTCTGCACTAACTGCAGGGCTCTTACCGTGGACTCGATCCTGAAAAGAAGAAACAAAAACAAGCCTACATATCGATCCCCGACAAGCCAAACAAATAAGTTCCTTTTTATCCATACATGTCTCTGTAAGAAAAAGCCTTGTGCATAGAAAAACCTCATCACCTTCGAAGCATTTGTGCTCCCATCTTTTGACCCGAACGTTGCTTCGGTCAAGATGGTTGTAGTGCCTTTTGACGAAGAAGGTTCGACGAGGGGCTGGTCCCCTTCCATAGTTTTTGAGCCCGACAGGCCAAGCCCCACGGCAACAAACGGAAGGCACCGGCAGGATATATTGCCGGAGAAAACTTGTTTACTTACAAGTGTAGAGGCACTCCTCCTCTGCATGGATGTAGTACATGCACAAGTACCCGGCAAGACCGTCTTTTTTCATTAATATGCGGATAAACGAGTACAAAGCTTACAGAGTACAAACATGGATAGAAGAGATTACATATTTGAAACTAAAGTTTGGCAAGTGCCTACATATTTTAGATTGAAAAAAGATAAGTGCCCCGTAATCCCTTTCTTGTCCCTCTCCTCCTAGGAACTACGATGGGAGGTGAAGAGGGCAAAAGGAGTGCCTAGGCAGAAGCCCAGCCAGACCCCATCAAGACCCGCAGGACGCAGCCTCACAAGATCGAGAGGGCGCGGACGAAGGTGATGGGTGGGGAGAGCGGCTAGGCGATGCCCTGGTCACCGCCACAAGGGCCAGCAGGACACAGCAGGGCGAACGAAGCCGGAGTCCACAAGGAAGCCTACCAGGGTCCAGCTGGAAGACTACTGGAGGAGCCGAAGGCACCATCCACACCCAACACCCCGGCAAATCGCCTTGCCGGGGAGGAGATGCAGGTGTAGATGGTGGTGCCGCCGGCCTCCCACTGACGGTGACGGTGCGGCTGGCATTCAGCCGGAGTCGGAGCCATAGTCATTCCCATCGGCGCTGTCGCCATCGCCATCACTGTCCTCCTCGTCGCTATCGCTCGAAGAGGAGCTTTCGTCGTTAGTCGATCTCTCCGTGCAGCACCCTAAGCGAGCACCCAAACGCCCGAAGACCTTGACGGAGGGCAGGGCGGCGTCCATTAACTTGAAATGGAGAACGTGCCCGGCCGCCAAGCTATGGGCACGGGTGAAGGTCTTCCAGCCACGCCGGAGAAGCATGACATGAGGAGCAAGGAACTCCACGTTTGCCCGCATGCTGCCATTGCAGCAGCCCCTCATGTGCAGCCTCAGCCCCGGCGGCTGTTCGACCTCCATCACCCTTGCAAATGGGGTAGGAATCCGAAGACGGTTGCGCGGGGGGCCGCACAGCTTGACGATAAACTCCAACGGCTGGTCATCGACGTGGCCTTCATTCGGGTCCTGAGCGGCCGGAGGAGGTGTGATCAGAACGCCGCCACGTCCTCCTTGACCCCGAGCGCCACGACGACCATGTCTGCGTCCTCTCCCGCCTCCTCTCACGGCGGGCTCCGCCCCTGCGTCCCCAATAGCTGGAGGGAGGCACTGTCGAGCAGAAGCCCTCGTCGCCACCACTCGGGTGCCACTACGCCCTCTTCCCCTCGCCATGATGGAGAGACGATATCGGAAGGATGGAGGAAGAAATAGGTGTGAGCCAGCACCTCGCCCACGTTCCCTTTTATAGGCAAACGAGGCCGGGGGCTGGCTCCTCACCCAGGGGCAACCGCCCTGATCCACCAATCCGACTCCTCTGCGTCACCAACGGCGCACGGAATCAAGACCGACCTCCTGCACCTATCCATGGCACCTGGCTTTCTGCCTTGGCACTCATTCCCATGCCCCCCGCGTCCGCCACCAACCCTGCATAATGCATGCGGTGTACGTGGCAAAAAGGTAGGGGCAGGGGAGTTAGTGGAATGGCAGTTACCGCCCCGTGAACGTGGGACGTGGGCAACCCACGGGTCATGGCGTAAATCTCCCCCACGACGTCTTGCACGACACACGGAAAAACTGGGAACTGACTCAAGAGGTTAATGAAGAAGCAAATAAGATATCAAGAAAGAGGAGAATATCATCGTAAATACCCTGCCTGTGTACCTGATGGGGCCTACCCCAACGATGCTCGGCAGCATGTTTGGACCAGGCCCAGGGGCTCCTGTCGGTGCAACAAACCTTCACATAAGTTGCCCGGACTGTACACAGGCTCAGTGGCAGAGATGCAAACTCCACCAAGCAGTCATGACAGAACCAAGCCAGAGAGATAGCCCTTAGAGGAATCAAGGGGCGGATTAAGGAGACCAAGACAAGCCAAGAGAACAAGACATCACTAAGGAAAATTCTCCCTTACCAGGCAGGCGAGCCTGGTCAGGTCGAGGCCACCCCGAAGACAAGTCCCAAGACTTCCCCGGCAGGCTTGCCGGGGCCGCTGGTGGCCTGCATCCCCGCCAAGACTCCATCGCTCCACCGCATCGCAACGCTAGTCATCCATCGGTGTGGTGTCGAGCCCCCAGATAGCTAAGTGGCTGTCATTTGGCACGTGACAGCCATTTAGAAGGAAGATCACCTCTATATGACACCCGTCCAGAGGCGTGTCAAGCAGACAGGTGGAAGATGACTAAGCGGCACGGCAGGCCTGCCGGGCCGCATCCATAGTGTGACACATGGCAGTGCATTTAATGCACTTTGTCCTAACTGCCAGAGTTAGGTATGATAGCACTGTTAGCTATCTAATCACTTGATAATGATCGTTTTGCCATTGTGGTAATCCCTTAGCCTATAAAAGAAGGACTGTGGCAACCTTAGAAAGGATTCGGACCCTCGTGTACTCATACGCGCGTAGCTGCTCTCCCTAAGGCGATCTCGCCAGGCTTGAGCGCCGCGCGTTCTTCACGGCCCCTCCATCAATCCACCAAAGCAGGAGTAGAGTTTTACGCTTCTCAGCGGCCCAAACCTGGGTAAAAACCACCAGCGTCATCACTGCCGTGCTGTCCCATGGCCTTTGCTCTTTGTGCAATGCGACCTCCCCCTGCCGAACCACAAAGGGGCCGATGGCCCCATAGGTGCCCGTGTTCTACCACGACAAGCATTGCTGTACCTCGGGGACGAGACTATCTCAGCAGAGAAGAGATCATCCAGGTTTGAAGGGTTCAAACTTTTGGTCCGAGAACTGTGGTTCCCTCCTTTAAGCAGGCCGCGGGGCGGGTTGGCTTGGAACGACGCGAAGCGGTGGCTCGGAGGCCGTAGCTATCCCGGGCGAGTCATGGCTGCGGTGGAGCCACGAAGCCGGGGTGGCTCAGGTGCGACGGCGAGTGAGGTAACTCGAGGAGGAGCACTGCGGCATGGCAGATGGCGGAGCGAGGCCAAGGCGAAGGCAACAACTTGAAGCCGCCCATGATGGAGATGGATTCACGCGGGGCAAGCAACTCGGAGGTGGGTCAACCATGGTAAGGGCGACTTGGAAAAAGGCCAAGCGATGAAGACGGTTTTGACGTGCCGGCGAGACCGCGATGAAAATGGTGGGTTGAGGCCGCGACGGCGGAGCTGGGCGGCTACAACTTTGGAGCAGTGGCGAGGCCGACGGAGTCAAGTAGAACTCTGCGGAGGAGGCAGCAGTTTGGCCACGGTGGAGCCGTCGTAGAGGTAGTGCGGCGGGTTGAGGAGGCGCTCGGAGGGCAGTGGAGGCTCAGCGAGGGCGCGATGGCTGCGGCTGTAACGGCGGCTCGCGACACGGCGACTTGCAGGTGGAGGCAGCACAGCGACTTCAGCGAAGGCACGAGTCGGAGGCTGGCAGAGATGGAATCCGACGGAGGTGGCGACTTAGGCCGCGGAGGTAGCAGCTTGAGGCCACATCAGCAGCGGCTTGAAGGTGGTGGTGGTGGCTCATAGCAGGGGGGTGAGATAGCTGGCGGGTCGGCCAGCGCGGGCGGGTCGTCCGTAGTGGAAGCGGCGGCTCAGGCGCGGAACAGCAGAGTGCGGGTGGCAAAGGCGAGGTGACGTCGGTCGAGGAGGCTCCTTGGAAGCAGGCTCCGGCGGGTTGAACCCGCGGAGGAAACAGAGGCAAAACAGGGCGGCGTGGTGAATCGGTCGCAGCAGATGGCCGATGGAGGCAGCTCGGTGTAGAGATGGCCGCAAAGGCAGGGCCGTGCGGGCCGCTCGGCTACGGGATGAAACGGCTTGGAGGCGGCGAGGCGAGTCCGGGGCAGCTCGGCACCGGCTGCCACCGGCGGCTTGAGACGGAAAAAGAGGCACAAGGCCGGATCGAGGACGAACTTACAGCCCGCCGACGACGGAGGTTGAGGCGGACAGCGGCTCGCTGGGCTCGACGGCCGGTGGCTCAATGCGGTGGCAGTGGAGAGACGAGGGTGGCTCGCCATAGCAGCAGAGGCCAAGGCGGCTTAAATGCGGAAAACGGCGACTCACGTAGGCGGCGGAAGCGAGCGTCGACTTGGAGCGAAGCTCTGTGGGTCAATGAGGCGCAACCGGTGGCTCAGGCAAAACTGCAGGGCGACAACAGCGGCTTGGTGCGGCCATGGTAGAATCCGACTCCATGCAACCCAATCCTTCTCTGGGTCGTGGTGGGTTTGATCACCTGACTTTTCTTTCCTTATTATTTTTGCTGCGGTGGAGATGGCCTCACAGGGCAATGCTCTTTTGCAAGAAGTGATAGCAGCCATTATAAGTTGATGCCTTCAGAATTTGAAACGTATATGGACAGTAGTGACACCAATACGGCGGGTCAGATAGATGCTTGACGTATAGTAATCAGACCTGGCCATTAAATTTGGAAACCCCTGACAAGTTGGATGGACTGTTGTAGTATGCTCGGACGGGTATTATATCTGACTGCTCGCCTTCGAGACGATGTAAATCTTTCCGCTATGACTCTTCTTCATCCGGAAAATTACGCACTTCTCGATCCCTGGGAGAGATCCCTCCAAGAACTCAACACCAACCGTGCGTAGGCCCCATGGTGGGCACCAACTATCGTGGTTTTGTCACGGTAGATGTCCTAGTGTGAGGACTTAGTCGTGAGGCCAACGCATCTAAGTGGTAGCTTGAACGGGGTTGAGCGGGACGAGAGACGCAAGATTTTACCCAGGTTTGGCCCCTCACGGTGGAGGTAAAAGCCTACATCCTGCTTGATTGATATTGGTGATGATGACGATCTCGGTTACAAGGGCGGTGTTTCGCTACCTCTATCTCGAGAGCATCTACTTTGATCTTGTCTAAGACTTGTCTGTCTAAGACCTATCTATTATGACCTGTAAAAACCTGACCCTCTTGGGGTGCCCTGCCCCTCCTTATATAAGTTGAAGGGTCGGGTTACATGTAGAGTCCTAGTAGTATTAGGAATTAGCCCATTCCTGGCTTCTTCTTGCGGGCTTCTTAACCCTGTGCTTCTTAACGTGGGCTTCTTAACGCCTGGGCTTCTTATCTCCAGGCGACTCATTTTCATGGCTAAGTATATGCCGGGTTAGGATCTGTCCGCCGGTTACAACTGTCTGCCGGGTTACAACTGTCTGCCGTGTTAGGATCTGTCGGGTTACAATCTGCCGGGCGGTTACCTTGAGGGCTTATCTTCAGGACTCATCTCCAAGACTCATCTCCGGGACTCATCATGGCGGGTTAAGATGGCTGGTTAAGATGGCGGGTTAACATGGCTGCTTAAGTCCAGAGAGGACTTAACATGGCTGCTTAAGTCCAGAATGACTTAACATCAGGGCAACTAAAGCCCATAGATAACTTAACGTTAGGGCGGCTTAAGCCCAAAAATGACTTAAGTCTCAGGGCGGCTTATCCTTATGAGCCGGGTCTTGGTCGTGGGGAATATCCCCAACAACACCCTTTGGGGCTTTCTGCTACGTCTCTATGCCTTTTGGGCTTATGAGTGCAGGAGCCACTTATCAGTGCTGCATGCAAAATTGTTTTCACAATCAAATTGGGCGAAATGTTCATGCTTATGTTGATGATATCATGGTCAAGTCTCGAAAGAAGGAGACATTGTTGGATGACCTCAAGGAAACCTTTGACAATCTTCGGGTTTAGAAGATGACGCTTAACCCGGCCAAGTGTATTTTTGGTGTTCCTGCTGGTAAATTGTTAGGTTTTTTGGTGTCTGAGCGAGGCACTGAAGCTAATCCGGAGAAAATCAAGGCGGTAACTTCCCTTGCTAAGCCGGCCAACATCAACGATGTCCGACGTATGGCGGGTCGCATTGCTGCTTTGAGCCAGTTCATAAGCCGCCTCGGTGAGAAGGTGGTTCCTTTATATCAGATGTTGAAAAAGACTGGCCACTTTGTGTGCAGAGACACTACAGATAAAGCTTTTGAAGCCCTCAAGAAATAGTTGGCTGAGCCGCCCATCCTGGCTGCTCCTATTGACAAAAAGCCTATGCTCCTGTACATTGCTGCTAATAATAAAGCAGTAAGTGTGGCAGTTGTCGTAGAGTGCAAGGAGGCTGGGAAGGAATATCCGGTCCAGAGGCCGGTTTATTATGCCAGTGAAGTTTTGACAGAGTCCAAGCAGAGGTATCCACATTGGCAGAAGCTAGTATTTGGTGTTTTCATAGCTAGTCGCAAATTGAAGCACTATTTCCAGGAGCACCCTATCACTATGGTAAGCTCAACTCCCCTTGGAGACATCATCCAGAATAGGGAGGCCACAGGCTGGGTTGCTAAGTGGGCAATTAAACTTGGTCCACATCATCTTAAGTATGTCCCTCGGACGACTATCAAATCTCAAGCACTGGTGGATTTCATCAATGATTGGACTGAACTACAAATTCCCGAAGAGAAGCCGGACAATACATATTGGACAATACGCTTTGACGGCTCAAGGCAGTTGGAAGGCTCGGGGGCTGGAGTCATCATATCTTCCCCGCGAGGTGATAAGTTTTGCTATGTTTTACGGCTCATGTTTCCCTGTACTAACAACGTAGCTAAGTATGAGGCCCTTCTCCATGGGCTCTGCATGGCTAAGGAGATGAACCTAAGCCGGGTCAGATGTTTGGGTGACTCGGATTTGGTTGCTCAGCAAGTATCTAGAACTTGGGATTCGAAGGATCCCCTTATGGCGGCTTATCGGCAAGCGGTGACAAACATAGCAGGACATTTCAAAGGTTATCAAGTCGATCACATCAACCAGCGCCTCAAAGAGGCGGCTGATGCATTATCACGCCTTGGCTCTCAGCGTAAGCTGGTCCCTCCCAATGTGTTCCTTGATGTTCTCCATAATCCTTCTGTCAAATTACCTTCTGAGGAAGATCTTGTTGTACCTGACCTGGAGGCACAGTTGGTGGCAGCTCTTAGTGCTATTCCAGATTGGATGGTCCCTTATCTGGCTTATTTGACTCGAGGCGAGCTCCCTGAAGATGAACTCATTTCTCGTCAGATCGTTCGGCGCTCCAAGTCCATGACTATCGTCAATGGCGAGTTGCACAGAAGAAGCATCACTGGTGTTTTCCAATGATGTGTTTCCCTTGATGAAGGGTGAGAGATCCTCAATGAGATTCATTCTGGTGATTGTGGTCATCATGCCGGCTCGAGATCACTCGTGGCAAAGGCTTTCCGCCATGGCTTTTACTAGCTCACGGCTCATACAGATGCTGAGGACATCATACGCAAGTGTGCTGGTTGCCATAAGTTTGCACGTTAGGCTCATGTGCCGGCTGAAGAGCTTCGGATGATTCCCATCACTTGGCCTTTTGCAGTCTGGGGGCTTGATATGGTATGTCCATTTAAATGGTCCAAGGACAACAAAACTCACCTTTTGGTTGCCGTTGATAAATTCACCAAGTGGATTAAAGCAGAGCCAGTCAGCAACTGTGATGCAGCAACAACAATCAAGTTCCCGAAAAAGTTGATTTTTCGCTTTGGTTATCCACACAGCATCATCACTGATAATGGAACTAACTTGTCCAAAGGAGCTATGAAGAAGTTCTGTCAACAAGAGCACATCCGGCTTGACATGGCCTTAGTGTCGCATCCTTAGTCTAATGGCCAAGCAGAACATGCAAACCAGGAAATTTTATGAGGTATCAAGCCGAGACTAATGGTTCCTCTTGAGCACACTCTGGGTTGTTGGGTTGAAGAGCTCCCTTCTGTCCTTTGGAGCATATAGACTACTCCCAACCGATCAACCGGCTATACACCTTTCTTCATGCTTTATGGCACAGAGGCGATGTTACCTAGTAATATTCGTCACGATTCCCCCTGAGTTACAGCTTATGTTGAAGCAGATAATGATCAGGCTCGATAAGACTCTCAAGATGCTCTGGAGGAGGAACGTGACTTTGCTGTAGCAAGATCAGCAATATATCAGCAAGACCTACATTGCTATCTGATACGTCTCCAACATATCTATAATTTCTGCTTGTTCCATGCTGTTATATTATCATTCTTGGATGTTTTACATCATTTTATAGCAACTTTATATCATTTTTTGGGACTAACCTATTGACATAGTGCCCAGTGCTAGTTGTTGTTTTTTGCTTGTTTTTTACTTCGCAGAATATCAGTACCAAACGGAGTCCAAACGCAGCGAAACTTTTTGGAGATTTTTTCTGGACCAGAAGACACCCAGTGGGCCAAAGAAGTACCAGAGGGGAGGCCCGAGGTGGGCACAACCCACCAGGGCATGCCAGGAGACCCAGGCGCGCCCAGGGGATTGTGCCCCCTCGGTGACCTCCCGCACCGCCTCTTCGCCCTATAAATTCCCAAATATTCCAGAAACCCTAGGGGAGTCGACGAAACACAATTCCAGCCGCCGCAAGTTCCAGAACCACGAGATCCAATCTAGACACCATCACGAAGGGGTTCATCATCCTCATTGGTGCCTCTCTGATGATGTGTGAGTAGTTCATCATAGACCTACGAGTCTGTAGGCAGTAGCTAGATGGCTTCCTCTCTCTCTTTTGATTCTCAATACAATGGTCTCTTGGAGATCTATTTGATGTAACTCTTTTTTGCGGTGTGTTTGTTGGGATCCGATGAACTTTGAGTTTATGATCAGATCTATATCCATGAGTATTATTTGAGTCTTCTTTTGATCTCTTATATGCATGATTATTTATAGCCTCATATTTCTTCTTCGAATCTTTGGTTTAGTTAGGCCAACTAGATCGATTTTTCTTGCCATGGGAAGAGGTGCTTTGTGATGGGTTCGATCTTGCAGTGTTCTTTCCCAGTGACAGAAGGGGCAGCAAGACACGCATGTATTGTTGCTATTAAGGGTAACAAGATGGGGGCTATTCCTACATGAATAGATCTCGTCTACATCATGTCATCGTTCTTATTGCATTACTCCGTTTCTCCATGAACTTAATACACTAGATGCATGCTGGATAGCGGTCGATGTTTGGAGTAATAGTAGTAGATGCAGGCAGGAGTCGGTCTACTAATCTTGGACGTGATGCCTATATATTGATCATTGCCTTGGATATCGTCATAATTATTCGATCTTCTATCAATTGCCCAATAGTAATTTGTTTACCCACCGTGTGCCATTTCTTGAGAGAAGCCACTAGTGAAATCTACGGCCCCCGGGTATATTCTTTATCATATTTGCATTAAGATCTATTTTTATTCGCTTTTATTTTCAGATATATTATTCCAAAAACCCAAAAATACCTTGCTGCACTTTTTTATTACTTATTTTATTTCGCGTTTTATCGAGAGCTTTTTATCCAATCTATCACAAATTTTATCCCGTCAACTTGACAATTTCTGGCGTCGTTACCCGAAGAGGGATTGACAACCCCTCATAAGCGTCAGGTTGCAAGTATTTGTTCTTTGTGTGCAGGTACCGTTTACATAGTGTTGCTTGGTTCTCCTACTGGATTGATACCTTGGTTTCATAACTGAGGAAATACCTACCGTAGCTGTATTGCATCATCCCTTCCTCTTTGGGGAAATACCGACGCAGTTTCAAGCGACATCACTATCATAGCCGTAGATTTCGCAGCCGTACTTTCCAGGAGGGCGACTTAGTGGTCCGGCTGATACAAGATCAAACTGGCATGCATAAGCTTTCACCTCCATGGGAAGGGCCTTTTGTTATCAGCAAGAATCTCCACAAATGGGTCATATTACTTGGTCGATATACGAGAACATGATAAGTCACGTACCTCTGAGGAGGAGACCAACATGCCTTGGAATATTGCTCATCTTTGGCCTTATTACACTTAGAGCCACCGGTTCTACTTCATTGTACATACCTATGTGTATATCCTTTATGATCATTATAATAAAGTCGGCATCCCCGAAACTCGGGGCCTCTGTCGTTTCATCTCAAAAATTGTGTATGAGTCTTTATTTTTTTTATCATAGATCACTTGGGGGCTTCCAACTTATCGAGTTTAGCTATTAACATCCCTCTTGACCTGGCATATGCCATTATATAACTTGGTTAAACTTGCCTGTCTGCTCGATGCTACTCCGCCAAGGTGACCCGGTGTACTCTTGACAGTCAATCAATATGACCATGAACTAGTCAAGGTTAAAACACCGCCTTATGTCATGAGAGAGCCGGCTTATAGAAAGCTAGGACAAACCATGGACTATCACGCCAGCTTCATTGAAGCAAGACTCGTGCCTTGAAAGCCGGTCTCTTTTGTCGTGCCTCGAAGGTCGGCTTAAAATTTCTTTATTATCATTATGTATATTTTCCATTGTTTTCTGTTTTACAGGATTGTTTTCTTCCTTGGTCGTTTTTAACATCGACCATGAGTCACCGGGTCATTGATACATCGGGTTATCTTGCTCAAGGAAATCGACCACGAGTCGCTGGGTCATTGATGCACCGGGTTATTTTGCTCAAGGAAATCGACCACGAGTCGCCGGGTCATTGACACCGGATTATTTTTCATGAAAATATTGATTTCGACCATGAGTCATTGGGTTCTACATATGCATTGGATAATCATGATCAAGATTACAAATAATAACCAATTATCAGCGGCTCACAAAGTATGACTCGCCAGATCATTGCCTCAAGCAACAAAATATTAAGGATACTAGGCGGGTCAACAGAACACCACACCAGCTCAAATCCTTACGCAGCATATGCTGGGAGTATAAAACATCACAGATCAAGCAAGTATTGTTACTACCCTATTACAGAGCCACAACTGGGCTCAAAATATCAACAAGTTCTTCAGGAGTCATCTACTCCTGTAAGCCGGCTCCTGCGGTCTCCGGGTTGACATTTTCTTGGTGATCTCCAGCGTTCAATGTTTCCGGGCTATCCCGCACTGGCTCTTCCTCTCCTTTGATCTGGAGTTGGTTCAGATCCCATTCGATAGTTTTTAATGCTTGAAAGATGGCATCGTCTTGTATGATAATTGACAGGTCAACATCAGGAGCAAAAATATGCTTACGCCGTTCATGAGTTAAGTCAAACAGCTCAAAGGTTGGCGGGTTAACCCGTGTGTTCTCCTTGTCATAAGAAGGCTAATACTTGGCCAGGTCAAGTTCTCCACCTAGTTGACTCGCCAGGACACGAGTTTCCTTTAAGCAACATGCATAATCTACTGAAGAAAATTCACTGCCATCAATGTTAAATTCCGGAAACCCGCCAGACATTTCAGCCGGCTCCATCTCTGGCAAGTAAGCATTTGCACAAGCAAATGAAAACATAGCGCCAGCCTGGGCGGCTGATCTTTTCCATTCTTTGATTTGCTTGTGGATGGTAGAAAGCTGTTTCAGCACATCTTTTATAAATTTTGGAGGCTCTTTCCCGCCCTTCACAACCATAATAGTAAACAGGCTCCCTGCATACAATTGCTCCACGAAGGTGTATACGGCTTTTAACTTCACCAAAGGCACCCGGACGCCATTCCCACTTCTTCTGCTTGCAAAGTTTAGACAGTTAAGGATTACAGAAATTGAACTACCAATTCAATTTTAACACAGGAGTCGTCAGGTGAGTTATCAGCAAATATTCAAAAAAGCTTCTTACCAAAGATAGTTGTTGTCATGTGGGTAATATGGCACTTTAACATGTTCAGCTCCTCAGTGACCGGCTCAAGCCGACCCTCTGCCTCCTCAACACGTTTCAACAACATTGCTTTTTCTTCCTCATATGAGGCCTTCAAGGAGCTCACGTTTTTAAAGGCAGTCAGCAAAGATTGTTGCAATAAAGAAGCAGATGACTCTGCCTTCTCACGCAGATTTTTTTTTCGTTTTTAGCTGCTCTTGTAAGCCGGCGGCCTTCGATTCAGCTTCGTTGAGCATATCTTGTCATAATCAGCAAATTCAATACAAATACTGTGCAGTCCCGAGCCGGCGACATCGCACGACTCGACACTTGGAGGCTACAAGAGGCAAAAATTCTTATGTTCAAGTCCCAAATAGCTCCAAGCAACCTACATGGCACTTGGGGGCTAATGCAAGTTGTTTTTGTTTATCTCTACAGAGGAAAGACCTGGCCATCTCATGAAGATGAGCCGACCCTTGGGGGCTACATGGTGATTTTCTTTTAGTTCATTGGCTAAGATCAACATTTAGAAGACCCGACTCTTTTATGAAAATTAGCAAGCCCTTGGGGCCTAGAGGCCACTTTTTTCAGTTACAAGGATGAGAATATATTTTTAAAGAACTAGCTTGTTATTTTCATAACAAATCGGCCCTGGGGGCTACAGTGTACTTGTCAAAATTCATGTCCAAGTCTCACACATACTCATGCTTTCCTATGTCTAAGACTTGGGGGCTACGTAAGTATATATGGTATTGAAAAGAGGAAGCTTTTCATACCTCATATTTTCTTTTCAGCATGTTAACCATGCTCGCCTCCATATCTTGGCTTGTAGATAGCCGGGTTAAGTAGCCTTGATGAAGTTCATCCGCGCTGAGATCTTCAATGTTGGGCAATTCCAGTTTTGCCTTCCCTTTCTCAGACGTGGCCGGTTTGTCCCTGGTCATGACTTTGGCTAACATATTTGAGGCCTCTGGAGATTTAAAGGCTTCTCCAATAATGTTGACCTCATCATCGACCACAGTGGGTGATGGAACAACATCTTTAGCCTCCTTCACAGGATTGGAGACCTGAGCTGGACTTGGCAGGTCAATATTATGGGCCGTGTCATCTGGGCCGCTTTGTATGACCACGTGGACTGGCTCTACTGTTGCCGTTTCTTCAACACCAGCCGATTCATTATGCCGAGGTGGCTCAACCCTTTGATTAAGGTTCCCTTCTGTCATCTCAGTGTGGACCTCAGGGGTAACCAAGAGTGGGTCTTCCGACTCAGGGATTTCTGGAGCCGAAGATGACTCACCAGTTTTCCTTTTCTTTGCCTTGGCCCTGTAGTCATATGAGGATGTTCAAATAAACAAAGCAATGACTGTGATGGAGTATGAATTATTAAAACACTTACCCTTGTTTAATGACAAAAGGTGGGAGCTTTGAAGTAGTTGAGTCTAGAAGATGGTGGCGACTCCTGATAATTTGAGTTAGTAGGGTTAAGAGGTTGCCTAATAAGGCCGGCTCATGGGAGAGATGAAGTTGGACTATGAGGCACCTCGGTTCATCGCTTACGGGCGACTGGCTCATCAGATAAGCTGGCAGTCAGCTCTCCAGAGCTACTCCGGGTCTTATGTTTCGACGTACCAGCATGATGTGATTTCTTCAAAAGAAATTGTGGGTCTAAGTGAGCATTTGGATGTGAAAATGGTACTTTTCTCATAGTCCATCTTGTTTTCTTCGGAGATAAGTGTTCCGAGCTGGATTAGATTGAAATTACCTCGACATTGTTGGCTCGACTTGTTTCGGTGTTATCCTGGGAAGAATGAGCGTCAGCAAGTTGCATAAAAAGAAGGCCAAGCGAGTCAAGTTCTACCTCCGACTCATTCTCGGCGGCCGGCTCATCTGCATCGACCGGCTCATTCTCTTGAGGAGCTGGAGCGGGAGCAGACTTGTGTGGTTTCTTCCTCCTCCAGAATATGTCGTTGGCTTGTATTTGTGATAAGCTGGAAATCAAGATTAAGATAAACAAATCAAACACAGAATGAGTAATAAAGAATGTAAGGATGTTTACTGGAGGCATATGTTTTTTTTATGCAGAAGGGAGCTAGCCCAGTCTTGTTGCATTTCTCTTGAGGATCACCCAGCAACCTTTTTGTGGACTTGTTCACCTCGGATGCAGACATGTCGACTCGACTGAAGCATTGGACGTTAGTCGACTCGCCAGTATAATTACACATCAAGTCGCCTCTCCGACTTAGTGGTTGTACTCGCCAGCTGATCCAACACCGGGTTAAATCCACCCCAGTAAGGCCATTTGCCGTCAAGGCCCTCAATTTTGAGTAGAAAGGAGCAACTTGTTGTCATTCTTCATCGGTTGCCTAGCCTGGAAAGGCGATTGTCACATTGAGCCGGTCCAATCTATAACCCGACAAAGGGTTTTCACCTGCAGGAGCGGTATTCTTGCAGTAGAGCCAAGTTTTATTCCATCCTTTCGGATGACTCGCCAGCTTGGCTTCTGGAAAAGGGCAACTCTTTCGTCTCTGAACTGAAACTCTGCCAAGTTCGATACTAGGACCGTCTGTGAATTCGGTCTGATGGTTTATATAGAAAAACTCCCAGAAGAGAGTGACAGTAGGCTCCGTCTGAAGATAGACTTCGCAAAAAACTTGAAATTGACAAAGGTTGGTCACTGAGTTTGGACCAATATCTTGATGGCAGAGGTCGAAGAAGTTAAGGAAATCTCGGAAGAATTTTGAGCCGGGTGGTGAGAAGCCCCTTTGAAGATGGTATTCAAAAATAACAACCTCGCCTTGATTAGGATGAGGAGGATTTTCTTCTTTAGGTGCCCGCCAGCTAACCACATCCTGAGCCAGCAGTAGGCCTTGAGTCACAAGATCGTCCAGCGTGAGAGTAGAAACTTGGGATCTTGCCCAATTACAAGTTTTATCGGTTCTCGCCATGATAAGTCGCCTAAAGTTGGAAACTGTGAAGCAAAGTGATGATGAATTGGTGTGTTATGTTCATGGGTGATGAATCGCCATGTTATCCAATTCATAAGCCGGGAAGGTAATAAAGCTGCAGCAGCTAGGAATGAGCCGGCATGTATGACCATAAGTCACCAAATGTCTAAAAGCAATAAGCCGGCAAGGAAAAAGGTGTCTTAAATCCATTTCAAGTTAAGACTACCAAAGTTATGCAAACTACAACAGGTAATGATGAGCCGGTAAATCACAAGCCGACTTATCTTATTCAGAGGCTTGGTGTTTTTCTGCTAAGTGTTGGTAAGAACAAGTTTTGGACAAAGCAGTTACAATTGCAGATCTACAAAATCATTCGGAAAAGAAATATTTATCAAACCTAAAAGGTACAGTGGAAGCACTAGTTGGTCTGTTGATAGGATTTGAGAACAGTGTGAGTTCTCTGGATGAAAAAATGATGCCACAGCCATCATCAGAGTATTTCTATGGATAGTTCAAACAAACCTAGATCTATTTACTGAAGAATGGTGATAAGCGTTGAAGAACACCGACGAACTACAGCGAGCTACGAAGAACAATGGAGTTTTTCCTACAGATCTAAAGGAAGAAGAGGTAATGCACCTGGGCGTGGCGGATGCTTTTGAGGCATTCGTGATCAGCTTCGACGGCAACAGATGCAGTGTAGATGGCGTGGTTGATGTTGCCGGAGAACCCAGGGTCGCGCAGTGGCAGAGCTCTGGTTGCGGATGTCCAAAGTGCGAGGAAGAAGAAGACTGGAGGGCTGGAGCAGTAAAAGTGAATTTTGGCCCCCTCGTGTGCTTTTATAAGACTACGAGAAGAGGAAAAGGCAGGTGCGAAGCTAGAGGAGTTGCAATAACTTTTCGAGCAAAGGGCGCCTCGATTTTCAGGCCTGACAGATATACTCGAAAGATTCGTTGTGATGTCACACCTAAACTCCGGGAATTCAGGAAAATGATGTCATGTTCAAAGAAAGAAAAAGTTTCCAGGTATAAGGAAGTCATGAGCCGGCACCATTGTATGACCCGGGCACAAGACATGCAAAGTGCAAGATTCCGATTCGAGGAAAGATGACCCGAAATGAGTATCAATCAGAAGATTGACATGAATAAATTCAAATCAATCTGGGGCTAATGTTGGAGATATAACCCCACGGTATGACCCATCCGTTTAGGGCCAGATCATTTAGTGGCAACTTAAGGTATAGCTTGATGATGGGTTGTGGCGATCACAGGTTCAAAGCCCAGGAGATGAGTCACCAGGTGGGCCGACTCCTGGCCCAGAGTCTTGGTCGCCGGTGCTTACAAGACGCCAAAGGAAGTTTCCTTACTTAGGAAGCAAGGCAAGTAGAAGATAGATTTGGTCACGGGTTATACTATGACCCGGACTCTGTTGTAATCCTAGGGCTTCCACCTGTATATAAAGGAGAGCCCCTGGGGTAGAAAGGACTAAGTTACAAGCTCTCGAGTACTAGGATAGCCAAGTTGCGCCCTTGTAATCGAGATCTACAGCAATAATCAAACAAGCAGGAAGTAGGCTATTACCTCCATCGCGAGGGTCCGAACCTGGGTAAATACTTGTCTCTCGATTCCGATCAACCCCGTTCAAGCTACTACCTAGCTGCGATGGCGTCACGACTAAGTCCCTTCACGAGGACATCTATCGTGACAAAACCATGACACAACCTCCTATGCACTATCACACATAAGCCTCCTTATATATTCCTCAAAACAGCCACCATACCTACCTATCATGGCATTTCCATAGCCATTCCAAGATATATTGCCATGCAACTTGCAGTGCTCCATCTTATGACATGTTTGTTCATCATCATATTGCTTTGCATGATCATATAGAGCTGACATGATATTTGTGGCAAAGCCACCGCTCATCATTGTTATACATGTTACGCTAGATCATTGCACACCCTGGTACACTGCCAGAGACATTCATATAGAGTCATCTTGTATTAGTTTTTATCGAGTTGTAAGTAAATAAAAGTGTGATGATTGTCATTATTAGAGCATTGTCCTAACGAGGAAAAAGGATGATGGAGAAGGATGAGGTTTTGGACTTTAAAAAAAGTGGCCAAAAGAGCCTAACAAAAAATGAGAGAAAAAGAGAGAAGGGGCAGTGTTACTGTCCTTTTACCGCACTTGTGCTTCAGATTAGCACCATGTTCTTCATATATAGAGTCTCCTGAGTTGTCACTTTCATATACTAGTGGGAATTTTTCATTATAAAACCTGCCTTGTATATTTCGATGTTGGGCTTCCTCAAATGCCCGAGGTCTTCATGAGCAAGCAACTTGGATGCACACCCACTTAGTTTCAGTTGAGCTTTCATACACTTATATCTCTTAGTGCATCCTTTGCATGGCAATCCCTACACCTCACATTCATATCGATTGATGGGCCTCTCCATTACCTATTGATCTGCCGAGTTGATGCGACACTTTCTTCCTTTTTGACTCCCCCTATATATCTCTACCACCGCATTCTATTCCCACCCATAGTGCTATATCCATGGCTCACACTCATGTATTGAGTGGAGTTGAAAATGTTGAAGCGCGTTAAAAAGTATGATCCAACTGCTTGGTTAGACACCGGGGTGCTCATAATTTATCTTAATGCAGTGAAGGCGGAGTCATGCCATGCTTACATGATAAAATAAGTAGGGACAACATTCGTTGAGCATCGTATATTTTGAAAAAGTAATGATTATGTTCTTATATTCATGGATATTATTATATTAATTACTTCATCATTTCTCAATATTGATACCGTAAGAGAGATTACATGATAAACTTGTTAGGTAGCATTCAACATAAAAAATTCTGTTTTTATCATTTACATACTCGAGGATGAGCAGGAATTAAGCTTGGGGATGCTGATATGTCTCCAACGTATTTATATTTTTTTATTGTTTCATGCTATTATATTATCAATCTTGGATGCTTTATATGCTTCATATGCAATTTTATTATCATTTTTGGGAACTAACCTATTAACTCAGTGCCCAGTGCCAGTTGTTATTTTTTTGCTTGTTTTTGGCTTTTCAGAAAATTAGTTCCAAACGAAGTCCAAACACGATGAAACTTTACGGTGATTTTTTATGGACTAGAAGGGACCCTAGAACGTTCGGGAGGAGGCTAGAAGATCTACGGGAGAATCACGAGCTCACGGTACGCCCCCGGGGGGCGCCACCTGAGCTCGTGGGTCCCAAGTAGCTCCATTTGACCTAATTCCAGCGCTATAAATTCTCATAAATCCCCAAACCAACAAAGAGCCACCCGAAACAATTTTGCCCCTTTAAATAGGTCATCGCTCGAAGCGTCGGAAGAACATTTCAACTTCCCAAGGGACTCAAACAAAGAGGAACTTTGGGCCGACCATTGGCCAGGCCGCTATCCAAGAGGACGTAGTACATGAACCGCCCTCTTATGTCGCGTAAGTGTTGTTTTCACTGTAATCTTTTAAATCTCCCTCATCCCCTTTTCTTTATGAGGTTTGCCTATTAATTTGCAGGCCTCCCCCTTCCGCTCATGTGCCAGCTACCGAGGTCTCGGGCACAAACGTCCCCGTCCCCAAGGCAGCTTCCCAACAGACACCTCCTCTCAAGGAACATCACGGTGCTCCTCAACCAGAGTATCGGTGGTGCATTCTGCAACCACTTCCGAGGCTCAAAGCTTGCTGCGTCAACGGGTGAGGAGGACATCACTGGTCAATCATGTTTTCAATGACCAGGAATTTGATGCACTTAGAACAGTGGATGCCCATCTCGGAGGCACTCGCATGGGGCTTAAAGAGGTTGCCAACATGCTAGCAGCGGGTCTGTAGGTAAATTGATTTTAAATTTATGAATAGAAAGTTCTTAGTCATCCTAGTAGCCCTCCAGGTGTATGTGTATTTTAGGCTCGTGTTCACCGAAGAAAAAATTGTCGGGAACTTTTACAAGGTTAGCTGATGACCCACAAGTACAGGGGATCAATCGTAGTCCTTTCGATAAGTAAGAGTGTTGAACCCAACGAGGAGCAGAAGGAAATGACAAGTGGCTTTCAGCAAGGTATGTTCTGCAAGTACTGAAAGTAGCGGTGACAGATAGTTTTGTAGCAAGATAATTTGTGACAAGTAACAAGTAGCAATGGTAACAAGGTGCAGCAAGGTGGCCCAATCCTTTTTATAGCAAAGGACAAGCCAGAACGTTCTCTTATAGTAAGCAAAGCATTATCAAGGACACATGGGAATTGTCATCTAGTCACGTTCATCATGATTAGTTGATTCGCGTTCGTTACTTTGATAATTAGATATGTGGGTGGACCGGTGCTAGTGTGCTATTCTTACTTGAACAAGCAACCCTCTTATGATTACCCCCTCTCGCAAGATTATGCAACTACAAAATAAGAATTAAGATATATCTAACCATAGCATGAAACATATGGATCCAAATCAGCCCCTTACGGAATAACACATAAACTAGGGTTTAAGATTCTGTCACTCTCGCAACCCATCATCTACTTATTACTCCCCAATGCCTTGCCTTAGGCCCAAGTATGGTGAAGTGTCATGTAGTCGATGTTCACGTGACACCACTAAAGGAAGAACATCATACATATCATCAAAATATCGAACGAATACCAACTTCACATGATTACTTATAACAAGACTTCTCCCATGTCCTCAAGAACAAAAGTAACTACTCACATATCATATTCATGTTCAAGATCAGAGGGGTATTGAGTATGCTTAAGGATTTTAGCATTTAATCTTCCACCAAATAAACCAAGTAGCATCAACTACAAGATGTAATCAACACTACTAGCAACCCACAGGTACCAATTTGAGGTTTGGAGACAAAGATTGAATACAAGAGATGAACTAGGGTTTGAGATGAGATGGTGTTGGTGAAGATGTTGATGAAGATTGGTCCTCCCATGATGAGAGGATTGTTGGTGATGTCGATGGCTTCGATTTCCCCCTCCCGGAGGGAAGTATTCCTGGCGGAATCACTCTGCCGGAGAGCAAAAGTTTCCTGCCCAGGTTCCGCCTCGAGACGATGGCGCTTCATCCCGAAAGTCTTCTTCTGATTTTTTAGGGCAAATAGCATCATATAGGAGAAGATGGGCCCCAGAGGCCTGCTTGTGGAGCCACGAGCTCACCAGGCGCGCCCAAGTGGGGTGCGCCCCCTGAGCTCGTGAGTCACTGGTGGGTCCCCTCCTAGTATTTCTTTCGCCAGTATTTATATATATTCCAAAATAATTCTCCGTAAATTTTCAGGTCATTTGGAGCTATGGAGAATATCTATCTCTGCTGTAGCTTTTTCAGGTCCAGAATTCCAGCTGCCGATAATCTCCCTCTTCATGTGAAACTTGCAAAATAAGAGAAAAGGCATTAGAATTACATCATAAAGTGGAATAATGATCCAAAACATAATAAATAATAGTAGGAAAACATTATGCAAAATGGACGTATAAACTCCCCAAGCTTAGACCTCGCTTGTACTCAAGCGAAAGGTTTATAGAGAGAGGTATCGATAAAAACCAAATACGGACATAGTAGCATCATGATCAATATCATAGCAACGAGTAATTATCACAAGGCTTCTCATGGTCAAGTAATAATTAATTCACAATGCTAAAGTATGAACCATAAACTTTCTTGAAAGCCAACAAACTATGTTCTCAGTCATCGAAGCAATTGTAGTTCATTATATTTTCAGAAAGAGTCTATGTAAGAGCTTTTGTTTAGCAAGTTCCACATACTCAACTATCATATAGTATTCCATGATTGCTTACACTCATGGCATATTTATGGAGCAAACGTTTCAGTTAAACACAAAGGAAGATAGGGGTTTATAATTTCACCTCCCAACTTATTTATCTCGAGGATAATATCAACAATAGTAACTCATGATTACCTACATCCAACTGGGTATATGTGCGTGGATCTTTCCTTACCACATGATACTTGCCAAGTGGAGAATAATTAAGAATGGAACAGGGACGATCATTATTTACTCTTGCATAGAAAGTAAATAATGAGAAGTAAAAGATAGGCCCTTCACAGAGGGAAGCAGAGATTGTCATGCGTTTTTTATGTTTGGATGTGCAAGCTCTTAATGGAAAGGAACATCACTTTATATTGCCCCTTGTGATAGCAACCTTTATTATGAAGTCCTTCGCTTTTATTTCCTTACCATCACAAGTTCGTACAAATCTTATTTTCCCTTACAATAAAAGATCATACATATTTTATGAGCAATTTTTATTGCTTTTGCACTAATGACAACTTACTTGATGGATCTTATTAAATCCATAGGTAGTTATGTTGGACTCTCATGGCAAGAAACCGGGTTCAAGGGTTTTTGGATGCATGACAACCCACAAGTATAGGGGATCGCAATAGTTTTCGAGGATAGAGTATTGAGCCCAAATTTATTGATTCGACACAAGGGGAGCCAAAGAATATTTGCAAGTATTAGTAGTTGAGTTGTCAATTCAACCACACTTGGAGAACTAAATATCTGCAGCAGAGTGATTAATAGCACAGTAGTATGGTAATTTGATAGCAGTGGTAACAATAGCAATAACAATGGTAATGGTAACAGTAGCAGTTTTATAGTGATTGTAACAGTAGCAACAACAGTAGTAGTAACTTAGCAAGATCAATATGCGAAAGTCGTAGGCATTGGATCGATGATAGATAATTATGTTGGATGACATTCATCATGTAACAGTTATAACCTAGAGAGACACAAAATTAGCTCCAATTTATCAATGTAACGCAGGCATGTATTCTGTATATAGTCATACATGCTTATGATAAGAACTTGCATGGCATCTTTTGTCCTAACCTCCCGTGGCAGCGGGGTCCATAAGGAAACTAAGGGATATTAAGGCCTCCTTTTAATAGAGAACCGGAACAAAACATTAACACATAGTGAATACATGAACTCCTCAAACTACAGTAATCACCGGAAAGAATCCCAATTTCTGTCACTTTGGGGTATGCGGATCATAACACGTAATAGGTCCATATAACTTGCAAGATAGGATCAAGAACACAAATATATTCATGAAAATATAAAGGGTTCATATCTGAAATCATGGCACTCGGGCCCTAGTGACAAGCATTAAGCATTGCAAAGTCATAGCAAGATCAATCTCAGACCATAGTGGATACTAGGGATCAAGCCCTAACAAAACTAACTCGATTACATGATAAATCTCATCCAACCCATCACTGTCCAGCAAGCCTACGGAGAAATTACTCACTCCCGGTGGTGAGCATCATGAATTTGGTGATGAAGAAGGGTTGGTATGATGATGACGATGAATCCTCCTCTCTGGAGCCCAAACGAACTCCAGATCTGGCCTCCTGATGAAGAACAGGTGGTGGCGGCGGCGGCTCCGTATCATAAAATGCAATGAAACTTCTTCTCTTTTTTTCTGGGGAAATCTGAATTTATAGCATTGGAATTAGGGTCAACGGAGCCACATGGGCCCCACGGGGCACCAAGGCACGCTCAGGGGGGTGGGCGCGCCCTGGTGGCTTGTGGGTCACTGGGGGCTCCCCTCCTATGGGTCTTGGCTCTAGTATTTTTATTTATTCCATAAAAAATCTCCAAAAAGTTTCATCCAATTTCGAGAACTTTTATTTCTGCACAAAAACAACACCATGGTAGTTCTGCTGAAAACAATGTCAGCCCGGATTAGTTTCATTCAAATCATGCAAATTAGAGTCCAAACCAAGAGCAAAAGTGTTTGGAAAAGTAGATACAACAGAGACGTATCAACTCCCCCAAGCTTAACTCATTGCTTGTCCTCAAGCAATTCAGTTGACAAAGTGAAAGTGATAAAGAAAAAATTTACGAACTCTTTTGTTCTTGTATCCGTGTATAAGCTTAAATAGTACCAAGTTTTCAGCAAAGATCATAACTAACGATGCAAATGATAAATCTTAGAAATTATATTCACTCATATCAATGGCATAATCAACTAGCGAGCAATAATAACATATCTCAAATGCCAACACTTTGTCAAAACAATCATGATATAATATGAAAACATGGTATCTCGCTAGCCCTTTCTGAGACCGCAAAACATAAATTCAGAGCACCCCTAAAGTTCAAGCAGTGACTAAACACTGTAATTCATGGTAGAAGAGATCCAGTCATGATGCACACAATATTAACTATACATAATGCATAAGAATGACAATTGTGCTCTCAGGACTGGTGCTTGTTTGAGAAGGTGATGACTCAATAATAAAAATAAAATAACATAAAAGTAAATATATAGGCCCTTCGCAGAGGGAAGTAGGGATTTGCAGGGTGCCAGAGCTCGAGGCTTAAATCAGAGATAAATATAATTTTGAGGGGCATGCCTTTCCTGCCAACGTCACGACCGAGAGTTCTCAATATCTTTCATGCTAAACACATTAGCGTCGGTTCCCAAGCGAAAAGGTAAAGTTTACTCCCCCTCCACCAACAGTCACAAGCCATGGCCAGTTGAATCCTCGGGTGCCCTCCATACCAACAACTTTCTAGGGGAGTTTGTTTCATTATTTTGCAATTTAATCATGGGACTAGGCATCCCGAATACCAGCCCCTCTCGTGCAATGACAAGTGAATAGGCACTCATCGTGAGAATAACCCGCTTAGCATTTAAGATACTGGCCACCCCCTGTCACTCCATGAGTGGTACAGGCACACAAAACAGATGTTCATTTGAATAATTAGAGGTGGCACATGCAAATTTACTTGGAACGGTAGGGTAATACCACATATAGGTAGATATAGTGGACTCATATGTAATAATTTTGGTTTAAGGATTTGGATGCACAAGCAGTATTCCCGCTTAGTACAGGTGAAGGCTAGCAAATAGGTTGAAGCGACCAGCTAGAGAGCAACAATGGTCATAAGCATGGATTGTGAATAATTAACATTGAATACTAGAATGAGTAGGATATAAACACCATGAACATAAATATCATGGAGGCTATGTTGGTTTTGAATCAACTACATGCGTGAACATGTGCCAAGTCAAGCCACTTGAAACATTCAGAGGAGGATACCATACTATCATACTACATCACAATCACTTTAATGCATGTTGACGCTCAAGATAAATCATTATCCACTCCTAGCTACTTAAGCATGGCATGAGCAACTATAATCTCTAATGGTCTTCATAAACATGTTTACTCATAATGTGCTGAATCATGGATACTGAGTTGAACATATTTACAAAAACAAAAACAAGTTGAGTTCATACCCGCTTTTCCTTGCCACAATCACTTCATCAAATATCGTCAATATTGCCTTTCACTTGCACCCCCGAATGACATGAAAATAATAATAGAGCAAGAGTACCGTGGACTAAGCTGGAATCTGCAAACATTTTATTCAAAGGAGAAGACAAAGTAACACTACTGTAGGATGCTGCTAACGCGACACTACAATCAGAGACCCTTCGACGAAACTGTGTGCGATGCATAAATCGCAAACGATGTTGTAGTTAAACCGTCACAAATAATACGAACCGTTTGTGATGACGGAGATATCAAACATGATTCAGATTATAGGTGTGTGTGCGATGTGTGGCACATAGTTGATCCATACGAACTGTTTGCGATGAGCTAGAATAACAGAAATGGTCAGCCATATCAACGTGTGTGTGATAGGCAGCATACGGTTCATTCGGATGAACTGTTTGCGATGATTGAGAAGAACACAAATGATTCGGCGTAACAAGATGTGTGTGATACCGACAAATAAGTTGGTAATCAGAATTGTGTGCAATCATTATAGACAGGGCATACGATTTTTTGTTGTGAATTGCATGCTCGACAGGGCACACAATTCAAGAAACCAACCTGTGGACGATAATGTAAAAGATCTCTATCGAATACATATTGCTAACCGTCTGCGATGAGATTGACAGGGGAAACAGAGATAACAAATTAATATCAGTGAACGACAACAGAAATATATATAGTGTGCTTAATTTAGTCCTTGTTGTTGTTGTTGGATGGCCTCGCGTCATCGTCTTGGCGAGGAAGCTTCTTGCGGATGACCGTTGGCTTCTCATCGTCGCCGTCGTCGTAATCATTGTTGTTGTTGTCGTCGTCCTCCTCCTCGTTCAACAACTCCTCCTCATCATCATCGTCATCCTCTTCTTCATCCTCCGATGGCTCCTCGTCCATCTGGTTGTCGTCTGACAACTCGGGCAGTGGCGTCCCTTCCATGATCCGGATAAAATCAAGGTTTGGGCTCGACGCCAGACTCATGGAAGACGAGCGGGATGATTCCGATGTTGACTATCATCAGCCGCCAGACTGCTGGCGGAACAGTCGTCCTCACTGTCACTTGACACGGCTGCGGTACGTATACAAACCGTGAGAAAGCAAGATTGCAGAGTGTGTGTAAGTGTGTAGCGCGGCCGGCGGGGATGATGAAGATGGTGGACACTAAAGCGGGGTATGCAGAGAAGAGGAATGACAATTGAAGCGGGGGATTGACGGATTATATAGGCGCCTTGGCAGGCGGTTATAATACTGATATAATCAACCACAATTATTAGTACCCAGTCGCTCCAAATTCCCGTGGTTGCGCAGTTCTCATTGTGATAATTACGCACACGGGTTGGAGCGTCCAAATGTGAAACAAGATGTAGCCAGTAATAATCAAACAAAAACCCTAATCATCATTGCAAACAACGCATAGAAGATGGCTAATGCGACAACCACAACTACACGTGCTAGTTCCTTCTTGTCTCTTGATTTCATCTGTTGCCTGTGATTGATTCTTTCTTGCTTCGTACTAATTGTACACTCCAGATCAGTCAGTTTATTCTTTAGCTTTATGTTATCTTCTACAAGCTTCGTGATAACACTCCGAGCCCTGCCATGCCATTCTTCATCCAGCCAGTTAACAAAGGCACAAGCCTCATACCCCTGCCAATGTTAACTAGTATTCAGGATGAGTGGTGGCATTAACTCAACTAAAATGATGAACTTAACACTAACCTCTAAGGGGCAACTGAGAAACCGTCTGGCACAGTCGAATCCCTCCATGCATACACATTGAGCGGGAGTGTGTCCCTGCACACAACTCAGCTTTTGGTACTTTTCAGTGACACAAAACTCGGAGTCGAACTCATGTTGCGGGAGTCTGGAGTCATACTTCGGATCCGGCGGTTGATCGCTTTCCTGGGGGGGGGGGGGGGGGGGGGGTCATTCAGGACGGATTGAGTAGGGAGCGACTTTGGACATGCTAAAACGATCAGGATAGATTGGAACCTGACAAGATGATTTGGATCCATAGTACACATGCCTTCTGATGACCTTAGGCAAGTGCTCGGTGGTGACCGCCATCATGGCGGTGCCGCCCATCGCGCTGCCGAGAGTGGCGATACGAGCAGGAGCAGGAGCAGCCGCACCGAAACCATCAGCACCAGTCGTCCGCATTCCCCCAATGTCAGTGCCACACGAGGGAATTTGGGGGCTAGGGATTTGGAGGCTATCTAGGGATTTGGGGGAAATGGGGAAACTATGGGGATCTGCTAACGGTTGGGAACTACTTATCACACTCTGTTGTATACGACACACGTTTTATACATGTCGTTCGTGTTAGGTATTACAACTTCACACACGATTTTCGCACCAAACCGTGTGAGAAGACAATGTAGGTGACACACGGTTGCCGTGACATAACCGTATGTGATGTACTACCCTGTACATATGGGGATGCAATATTGAGTTAATAATTATGGTAAACAGCCGCTCTGCGGATACCCATCAAAAAATAAAAGCAGCCGCTCTGCAGATAGAGATAGCGGCGGCGGTCAAGGTAGCGGCTCCGCATAGGAGGTCAATCCTCGATCGATCGGCGATGGCGGCGTGATAGAAGGTCATTTCTTGGTCTGTGGCGGGAGATAGGATGATATCAATCCTCGACGTCGGCGCCGACATGATTGGAGCACATCCATCACGGTCGATGGTGGGATAGTGGAGCTCGAACTTCAGGCGGTTGCCCCACTAAGCTTTGCTCCTCGACCCTGCTGTCTTGGCGTGCTCCGCATTGCGCTTCTCTGTCTGCTGGGTGGAGGTTGGCGCGCGGCTAATTGATTAAGGTATTCTTTTCGTTGAGTGGCTTAATTAGGGTATTCAATTCATAAGGGTAGTACTGTAGTACTCTGCATGTAAATTGACTGGCCATTAATTTTTGTCATCGCACGGTTGGATAACAATATGGAGCACCCTCAATAATTATGAAAATAAAATCTTGTGATGTAACATCCCAAAATTCTAAATTTTGGAATGTTATATTAAATAAATAGTTTTGATTGATTGTTTGATTGTGGTGTGGTTGCTTGTGTGAAATTGAGTGAAATTTGGAAATTTTTTGAAAGTTAAAGGAGAGGGAATAAAATGACTTTCCCAAAACTTTCACCTTGCATTTATGATCTCCATGAATTCAAATTCTTTTCAAATACAAAACCCTTGAGTGAAGATGATATGACTTCTTCCATTTAATTAAATGAAAAGGGTGTTTGAAAGTATTTGAATTCCATTTGGAAAAATATTTCCAATTCAGAAACTTCAAGCAACTCAATGATTTTCATGAGAGAAGATAAAACGACTTCTTCAAATTGTATGAAATATGAGTTGGAAGTTTAAAAGGATCAAATTTAAAGTCCTTTTGAAATTATTTTTTCAATTGGGAGTTATTTGGGTTTTTATTCAAATTATTTTCTCCAAAATTAAAATATATGGAAATTAGGGTAAAATGATTCCTTACAGTATAAAAATGGACAGAAATAAATTTGAAATTATTTTGGTATTTTTAAAAAGATTTTTATTAGGTTTTAATGCAGCAGTAGCACATGGTTGCTTTATTTAATTTTTTTTGGAATTTATTTGCCACTGAATATGTTCATATTTTAGGAAATCTTTTTCTGAAAATTTTGATATATAATGCTATGCAAATTTTTCTTATTTTCCGTTTACCTTTTTTTGTTTTTATTCAAAAAAAAAAAAACTGTACGAGCGACCGACTGCTATCCTTCGCCAGCGTGCGCAACATAGCTAGCAGGTCGGACTATATTATTTTTCCAGTTGTCCTTTAATTTATTTATTTTCTGTTAAAAAAAAAAAAACTCCGCGCACGCACAAATGCGCGCGCCACGCGCAGGCCGGCCGAAGGCCCATGCGGCGTCGTTTCTTTTCTTTGTTTTTCCTATATCTTTCGTCTGCCTTTTGTTACGTTTAGTCCCACATTGCCTAGCTTTTGACCTCTAAGCCTCCTTTCCACCTATAAATATAGACCCATAGAGCCTCCAAAAATCATCCGATTCGGGTTAAATCAATATATTTTGGTTTGACTAGATTCACTAAATAAAAATATTTTTCTTCTCTCCGGCGGGACTTCTGAAAGTTGTCTTCTCTCTCAGAAAGTCATCTTTTCTCTACCTTATAAAGGTATCTTTCTTCGTATTTTTTTATATTACCCGGCTTATTATTTCTAGACTAGTACGGTAGATAATTAGATTTATAAATTAGTCCTTGTATTTACATTTTAGGACTAGAATTCTTTTAGTCCTAACTCTTTTTCTTTCGTTAAAACAGCTTGGCCTGATTTTCAAATAGTCATAACTTTTTACTCGTTCATCCAAATTAGACGAAACCAACGTCTACATTTTCGTCTTGACTCCACCTATCTAGTGAATCTATCATACACTTTTTGCAACTTTCAAATTTCGAAATTTGTTCAGATTCATATTCAAACTTGTTTTGGCTATAACTTGAGTTTCGTAACTCCGATTTAATTGATTCTTTTTGCAAATTAAAGCTCTTGACCTAAACTTTTGATAAGACCAAATCCACCCAATTTTGGTTACTGTTAGAAATTGTTTTCTGTGAAGAAGTTAATTGCTAGTTTTCGAAGTTTTCGAGATCTTTTCTTCGATTCTTTTGCATGAGTGCTTATGTATGCAATTGCTTGCTCACGTTAGATTGAACGGAGTGTGACGAGTAGAACTATCAGGAATTATGAGTGCGAAGGGGTCTTCATCAACAGTACAAGGCAAGTTCACACTTTGATCATACTCTTCTATACCCAGTTTTTATGCATTAGTTTTCCTCAAACACTACATGACTAGGATGTGATTAACTTGTGGGTATTGGGAAGTAGATGATGAGGTAGAACCTATTGCCCTTTTATTATAAAACCCTTGGGAGTTACTTCCACGCTATGCTTATGTTGCCATGCTATGCTCGTAGACGTGGATTGGGTTTTGAGTGTATCCATGACAGATGTGAGATTTTAATTAGGTTCAACTTAAGGTGGCAACTTTAATACACATCTGGGTGGATTGCTTGTTTGGGCACCTGGGGATATACCAGTGTTGTCCTAGGAGATCCCGGGGATATACCGTGTGATCCTCCTCGGTCCGCCCACCAGGCTAAAGGGATCATAAGATTATTCATGCTAGAAACTTCCGTGTGCAGCCACAAGCTATTATGGCGCTAACATGTTGAGTATGTTACATGACCTCTTTCAGTGGTAGGCTAGCAGATGTAGGGGAAAGTAGGTGTAACTGTCTACCCAGAGTAAAGAGTAAATGTTTCTGAAAGACTGTGTCTCGGTCATCCGTTTCTCAAACACCATGTAGTGCGAGAAATCCAACGGAGGAGATCGAGTCTTGTGGGGAAAAGTGCACAAACCTCTGCAGAGTGTAAAAACTAATCATGATTAGCCGTGTCCCCGGTTATGGACATCTTGAGTATCTGGTTCTTGGATTATCATATTGATCTCATCACTCTAAATTAATTTGTCGGGTTTAACGATTACTTTTAATTGGGATTGAGAGGGGGATTTACCTTCTCAATGTTTCAACCACCATGATAGTTAAATAAAATAAATTCCTTTGTTGTAGGAAAAAAAATTAGCTTTTAGCAAAATCATGTTAAACCTAGAGCCTCCACCAGCCAAATATGCATATAGTGATAGCTATTATTCATCATTATCCTATGGTGTGAATTTGCCAGTACATTCAATGTACTGACCTACATGGCTGCAACGTCTCATGTTGCAGGAATTCTTACGACGAGTAAGTGATACGTTAGGGTTACGATTTCTACACTCAACTTTGCCGTTGGTGTTGATGGGAATCCACAACCCTGTTGTTACTTCCGCTATATGGATTGAGGTAATAGTATTTACGTTACTTTATACATGTGATTTACCTCTGTTATAAATCCTCGAGTACTGTGTGTGTCAGCATACCGATCCAGGGATGACACTTAAGCACAAAGACTTTGATCCATTCGGGTCGGGTCGCTACAAGATGGTATCAGAGCACATGTTGACTGTAGGACGTGACCCCTAGAAACTGGCTAGCCCATAGGAAATATTTTCTCTAAACTTATTTTCAAAAAGGATCTCTTACCTCTCTTCTTTTCTAAGCTTTATCAAATTTCCTTTTAGTTAGACTATACCCCTTTGCCCTTTTGACCACTCGAAGGTTCAACTGATGAGACCAATCCAAGAAGTACAAGATATCGGACAACTAAGACCACTTCGGAATGAAGAGGATTTTACCGTGCATTATAATAATGGAAACTACAACAGTTGAAGACTCCGAAGACTAGGAGAATTTGAAGTTTCTGAAGAATTTCCAGATTGGTATGACCTAGGAAGGCTACCCTTATGGAATTTGTTAGACTATTGGAGCTGTCAATACCCGAGATCAAGGTGTGTCGGAGAAAGACCGGAACATGGAGCGTTAAAACTCAAAGTTTTTGTCAAGAAAACCCTAAGACAGGAGATATCAACTATGGAATGATAACTCATGGCAGAGACATGGGCATAAACACGGCTATCCATGATGCTATCGCCCGCCAAGGCTATTGTCACCGTGCTGAGTTAAGCATACTTTTCGTCGGAAGGATTGGATGACAAAAGGGCTAATGGAGCATCTATCAGCAAAAGATGAAGTTTAACCTTAGCTGATGTATCGACAGGATCTGGAGTATTACATCGAGAATTTTAAGATGGACCTTCAGGAAGCCGTATTTGACAAGGAAGCATTTCGTGAAGAACTCAGGACCCAGAAGCTGAAAGTAGCCAAGCTGGAGGAGCAAAACCTCGAGATACCAGAGATTCGTCAGGAACTGAAGGACAGTAGGACCATGGTTCATTGCTAAGGATGTTGAAACCCAGAAGTTTGGAACGCAACTCCAGAATATTAAAGGACGTCACGAGAGACTTCGCGTCAACAAAGATGATCTGGCAAAAGAACTTGAGAAGGTCAAGCACGATCGGAAGAAGCCCATCGGATACATGAACAAGACTTGAAGAGTTTGGCGACTTTGAAGATTTATTGACCTTTAGAAGACCAAACCCCTGTTATACTTACGTTAGATACGACGATTGTGAGCTGTCATTTGTTTGATGTTTTCCGACAGCCACAAAGTAAAATCTGCCTCTTCAAAACTATTGTTTGTATTGTGTGTATCCCTCTCTATCTCTCTTGTCTCACCCCAAAAAACCCTTGGAACCAATAGAGGATGAGTGGAGAAGAGCTCATATTTTCTGGACCGATAAGTTAATTGGAGACGGACCGATGGATTCAGAACATGGAAGATCACATGAAGAATAACGCTATAGCCAGAAAGGATATGACCCAGCATGCTCTTCAGTGCTTTGAAAGAGGTGCTGCTACTTGGTGGAGGATGTACCAAACCATCAATGGATGGCAAAGAGTAACCACTTGGAAAGAATTTAAGATGACTCTGCTAAAGTCTCGGCTTGTGTCCCAGAAGTTGAAGCCTTATGGAAAATGATATGAAGAAACCTTGTGCATGCAAGTTCTGTGGAGAAATAGGACACAACCATAAAGAACACAAGGATGAATGCCCTCATTGTGAAGGAAATCACCCAACTGAAGAAAGCCCAACTAGGCAGATTACTTGTTTCTTGTGTGAAGGGACTACCCACTACCCTGCTCAGTTCACATTTACCCCATAGTACAAAGAACCATCCAGCAGAAGAAAGAAGCAATGAAAGGAGCCCTCATGGAAATTTTAGAAGAACCTGTGATGAAGGAAGAGGTGGAGGACACACCCGAAGAAGACCCAATTAAACTCTGCACCAAGTCATGCTATTCATGTGGAGAAGAAGGACACATATCCCAGAATTGTCTGAAGGGGGATCTAGTAGCATTTCCGACAGTAGAAGTAGAGTATGACCCACAGGAAATAGAAGCCCTGAATGGCACGGAAAAGTCCAGGAAGAGAAATAGATTGGATTCCAAGAACAACCAAATTTCTACAAAGAAGGACCTGAGTCATATCATATGTTTTAGGTGCAAAGATTCAGGACACTACTTTAGCGAATGCCCAAAAAGGAAGCCGAGGACCCAAGGAGGCTATGTAATCACTAGGAAACCACGAGACTTGTCAGAAGTAATATGTTTCTGCTGTAATGAAGCATGTCACTTTGCCAGAGATTGTCCCAATGAGAAGGAGACTTGTGCTAAATAGTTGTGTCAAAAAAGAAATATAGTAGTAGTAATGGGAACAATTCTTTTTGAGGTATTGAGTTGAGGCCTGTAATGGAAATGCAGGAGATTGTAAAAATTTGAGAATCAATAAAGTTAGCATTATTGTTGGTACTGATTTGGATTTTATGAGTTGTTACTCTATGAAGAAAGATTTTGACCATTTTCGAGGATATGAGAAATATGGTCTACGGATGAATTTGTGCATTTCAAGGGTGGTAGTACCCTGTGAGGACACTTGACCTCTGGAAAAGATAATGATATTCCATGGAGTGGACTTCGGACAAAATAAGTACGAGTTTTATCTCGATATGTGGGATACCCCAAGAATATGATGGGATGAAGTACTATTGGATATAAAGGAGGTAGAAGGTTGGCAATATGGAGCAATTGTAACTCCCTGATGAGTCTGTGTAATCCCTTCTTAGTTTGGTACCGATAGAAGGAAGGGAGACAGTACAATGGGATGGATTTAAGAATGCTAGGAAGCTGGATGTTGGAATAATGATCAGTTGCCCCGATGATGAGTTCAAGGTTTACAAGTGATGAGATGGGCCATAACCCACAGGCCCTAGGACCTACCAATAAGCAAGCACACTCTTGCTGAAGGAAAAACCCTGGAAGAAGATACGACTTTATCAACAGACGATCTTATAGGAGTTAACGCAAAACCTGAGAGAGGTGAAGAAACGATAGATGTTCGTTTGGCTTGCAGAATCAATGGATTTATCCGAACTTAGTTCGTCGACAAGAGAAATTCTGCAATGCTTGTGAGGATGACCGAGTGATAGAATGCGAGATTCGCTAAACCATATACAAGGTAATGATTTGGGTGCGGGATGGATTGATCACCATACCGACTTACTCTTATTATTCGCCTTGCTATATGGGATGGTAAATCTGAGTGACTTACCCATAGTAGAGCGACGACGATCAAAACCTTGTTTAAACCATAGAATGGTGTGACAATTTTTCCCCTTGTACAAGGCAGTTGTTGCCAACCGTAGGCCATACGGTGAGAATGAAGCCCAGACCCGTTTTCTGCAGGGACCCAGTCAAATTGTTTGATGACCACCATGAGATATCGATAGTTGTTTAGTATTGGCGCCAAACATGTCAGCTAAGAAGACCCACTCTCGGAAGAACCTTACCAAGGACACAATAATTGAGGAAAATAGTTATGCCACTACCGGAAGAGCGCAGAGAAGGAATTATCCTGAAGATCTGAGAAGATCGACACTGTCAACAATAAAGACGGAGTACATGAGTTTTGATGGAACCATAACCATGCTTCTAAGGGTGGTAGCACCCCAGACCTTCATGACAATCGATGGATTTTGAGGAGACCCCCGACCCTAACCTATTTCTTGCTAGCCTCTCCGAATCTCGAGGAAGAGATTCATTTTAAGGGTGGTAGGTTTGTAACATCCCAAAATTCTAAATTTTGGAATGTTATATTAAATAAATAGTTTTGATTGATTGTTTGATTGTGGTGTGGTTGCTTGTGTGAAATTGAGTGAAATTTGGAAACTTTTTGAAAGTTAAATGAGAGAGAATAAAATGACTTTCCCAAAACTTTCACCTTGCATTTATGATCTCCATGAATTCAAATTCTTTTCAAATACAAAACCCTTGAGTGAAGATGATATGACTTCTTCCATTTAATTAAATGAAAAGGGTGTTTGAAAATATTTGAATTCCATTTGGAAAAATATTTCCAATTCAGAAACTTCAAGCAACTCAATGATTTTCATGAGAGAAGATAAAATGACTTCTTCAAATTGTATGAAATATGAGTTGGAAGTTTAAAAGGATCAAATTTAAAGTCCTTTTGAAATTATTTTTTCAATTGGGAGTTATTTGGGTTTTTATTCAAATTATTTTTCTCCAAAATTAAAATATATGGAAATTAGGGTAAAATGATTCCTTACAGTATAAAAATGGACAGAAATAAATTTGAAATTATTTTGGTATTTTTAAAATGATTTTTATTAGGTTTTATTGCAGCAGTAGCACTGTTTGCTTTATTTAAATTTTTTGGAATTTATTTGCCACTGGAAATATGTTCATATTTTAGGAAATCTTTTTCTGAAAATTTTGATATATAATATGCCTATGAAATTTTTCTTATTTTCCGTTTACCTTTTTTGTTTTTATTCTAAAAAAAAAAAACTGTACGAGCGAACGACTGCTATCCTTCGCCAGCGTGCGCAACATAGCTAGCAGGTCGGAATATTATTTTTCAGTTGTCCTTTAATTTATTTATTTTCTGTTAAAAAAAAAAAAACTCCGCGCACGCACACATGCGCGCGCACGCGCAGGCGGCCGAAGGCCCATGCGGCGTCGTTTCTTTTCTTTGTTTTTCCTATATTTTCGTCTGCTTTTGTTTACGTTTAGTCCACATTGCCTAGCTTTTGACCTCTAAGCCTCTTTCCACCTAAATATAGACCCATAGAGCCTCCCAAAATCATCCGATTGGTTAAATCAATATATTTGGTTTGACTAGATTCACTAAATAAAAATATTTTTCTTCTCTCGGCGGGACTTCTGAAAGTTGTCTTCTCTCTCAGAAGTCATCTTTTCTCTACCTTATAAAGGTATCTTTCTTGTATTTTTTTATACATCCCGTAGCTTATTATTTCTAGCTAGTACGGTAGAAATAATTAGATTTATAATTAGTCCTTGTATTTACATTTTAGGACTAGATTCTTTTAGTCATAACTCTTTTCTTCCGTAAAACAGCTTGGCCCTGATTTTTCAAATAGTCTAACTTTTTACTCGTTCATCCAAATTAGACGAAAACAACGTCTACTTTTCGTCTTGACTCCACCTATCTAGTGAATCTATCCAATACACTTTTTGCAACTTTCAAATTTTGAAATTGTTCAGATTCATATTCAAACTTGTTTTGGCTATAACTTGAGTTTCGTAACTCCGATTTAATTGATTCTTTTTGCAAATTAAAGCTCTTGACCTAAACTTTCTGATAAGGCAAATCCACCCAATTTTGGTACTGTTAGAAATTGTTTTCTGTTGCAAGAGTTAATTGCTAGTTTTCGAAGTTTTTCGAGATCTTTTCTTCGATTCTTTTGCATGAGTGCTTATGTATGCAATTGCTTACTCACGTTAGATTGAACGGAGTGTGACGAGTAGAAACTATCAGGAATTATGAGTGCGAAGGATCTTCATCAACAGTACAAGGCAAGTTCACACTTTGATCATACTCTTCTATACCAGTTTTTATGCATTAGTTTTATCCTCAAACACTACATGACTAGGATGTGATTAATTGTGGGTATTGGGAAGTAGATGATGAGGTAGAACCTATTGCCCTTTATTATAAAACCCTTGGGAGTTACTTCCAGCTAATGCTTATGTTGCCATGCTATGCTCGTAGACGTGGATTGGGTTTTGAGTGTATCCATGACAGATGTGAGATTTTTAATTAATGGTTCAACTTAAGGTGGCAACTTTAATACACATCTGGGTGGATTGCTTGTTTGGGCACCTGGGGATATACCAGTGTTGTCCTAGGAGATCCCGGGGATATACCGTGTGATCCTCCTACGGTCCGCCACAGGCTCAAAGGGATCATAAGATTATTCATGCTAGAAACTTCCGTGTGCAGCCACAAGCTATTATGGGCTCTAGCATAGTTGAGTATGTTACATGACCTCTTTCAGTGGTAGGCTAGCAGATGTAGGGGAAAGTAGGTGTAACTGTCTACCCAGAGTAAAGAGTAAATGTTTCTGAAAGACTGTGTCTCGGTCATCCGTTTCTCAAACACCATGTAGTGCGAGAAATCCAACGGAGGAGATCGAGTCTTGTGGGGAAAAGTGCACAAACCTCTGCAGAGTGTAAAAACTAATCATGATTAGCCGTGTCCCCGGTTATGGACATCTTGAGTATCTGGTTCTTGGATTATCATATTGATCTCATCACTCTAAATTAATTTGTCGGGTTTAACGATTACTTTTAATTGGGATTGAGAGGGGGATTTACCTTCTCAATGTTTCAACCACCATGATAGTTAAATAAAATAAATTCCTTTGTTGTAGGAAAAAAAAATTAGCTTTTCGCAAAATCATGTTAAACCTAGAGCCTCCACCAGCCAAATATGCATATAGTGATAGCTATTATTCATCATTATCCTATGGTGTGAATTTGCCAGTACATTCAATGTACTGACCTACATGGCTGCAACGTCTCATGTTGCAGGAATTCTTACGACGAGTAAGTGATACGTTAGGGTTACGATTTCTACACTCAACTTTGCCGTTGGTGTTGATGGGAATCCACAACCCTGTTGTTACTTCCGCTATATGGATTGAGGTAATAGTATTTATGTTACTTTATACATGTGATTTACCTCTGTTATAAATCCTCGAGTACTGTGTGTGTCAGCATACCGATCCAGGGATGACACTTAAGCACAGAGACTTTGATCCATTCGGGTCGGGTCGCTACATGTGAATTATGCACGTATCTTTGGTCATCAATTAATCCACATTTTTTTTAAATTACCCCTCGTGTGGTACAGATGGAACGATCTGAATGGATGAAGGATCAAAGAAGCTCAGATTTTATCAGTGGCATGACGGAGTTCATCAATTTGGATGAAAGGACAAAGAAGAGAGTTCGTAATGACAATTATGTGCTGTGTCCATGCAATCATTGTGCCAATACAGAGTCACATGAAGTTACAAATGTCGAGTACCACTTACTCACACGGGGATTCATGGATGGATATACACATTGGTCATGGATGAATGTACCCAGGGCTGCGAGATGCCAAACCATGATCAGAGTCAAAAGGACGTTGAATCTAACATCGGGGCAGAGGCGTCAAGCTACCAACAGAATATAGACAAGCCAAAAATCCCACTGAAAAACCAAGACGGTGACACAAACAACGACGACATTGGTATTTCAGACTTTACTGCTATGATTGTAGATTTCCAAGGCCCAGAAAAAGATATGGATGGGTACAAGGAGCTGCCATCCATTCATGCGGACTCCAAGAAAGATTTGTATCCAGGTTGCAAAAAGAAATATTTCAAGTTGAGTGCCACACTGGTGCTTCTCAGATTTAAAGCAGCAAACGGTCTATCAAACAAGGGCTTCACATAGTCGTTAGGTCTTTTCAAAGAAATTCTTCCAGAAGATAATGTGCTCCCCAAAAGCACGAACGAAGCAAAGAAAATTGTTTGCCCATTGGAACCTGAAGATACGCGCTTGTGTGAATGATTGTATATTGTACCGTGGTGAGTACAAAGATTTGCGGGCATGTCCCACATGCAAGCATGCATGATACAAGCGCAGGAGAGCAAAGGACAAGTACAAATTGGACAACGAGATCAAGACAGGAATCCTGTTCAAGGTTGTTTGGTACTTGCCTTTAATTCTAAGGTTGTCCGCGAGCCTAACGAAGCATCGATGGCCTCTTCTGATCCGTGAGCCCATCGGGACCAGCGGCAAGTCCTGGAGGATCGGCTGAGGGAAGACTCGCGCGTCACCATAGAGCGACGCCGGGAGACTCGCCGTCAATCTGACAGGCGAAATGATCCAGACGTTGATGAACCCGCGCCCAGTGATGGCGGGTACTTGCCTTACGAGGTTGGTTGCCCCGCCTTCACTCGTGAGCTGCGGCAAGTCCGCTGGCCGTCTGCCCGCGTCTTCAAGCCTGAATTACTAGAAAAGTACAATGGAAAGCTGAACCCGGCAGAGTTCTTGAGCATTTGTACTATCGCCATTCAAGCCGCTGGGGGCAGGGATGAGAAGGTGTTCGCCAACTACTTCCCTTTGGCGCTCAAGCCAAACGTGAGGTCATGGCTAATACACCTGCCAGAGAATTCCGTTTCATCATGGGCTGACCTGTGCAACGAATTTGTTGGCGCCTTCACGGGTGGCCACCAAGAGCCAGGACGGCCCAGCGATCTGCAAGTCCTTCTGCAGAAGGAAGGGGAAAGCTTGCGGAAGTACATGCAAAGGTTCAGTCATGTACATCGCAACATTCCAGAGATACATCCAGTAGCTGTGATTGCCGCATTCCATTCGAACGTGCGCAACAGAAGGATACGGTCCAAGATGAACGTCCGGCTGCCCAAGACTGTCAATGAGTTGTACACGTTGGCGGATAAATGTGCTTGGGCAGAGGAAGGAAGGCGACTCCCCGGAGAAGAGGATGGCATTGAGGTCGACTCAGAGGATGACGACGAGGCTGCCAACCCGAAGAGGAGGAGCCGGAAGCGCAATAAGAAGCACAAAGATAAATCAGTATTGGCCGTAGAGAGCCCTGGTAACCTCAGCACTGGCAAGAAGGCCAAAACCGAGGCCCCCGACAAGGAAGCTGCTGCGTGCACTGATTGCCGGGAGGCTGTGGTGGCAGAGAAAGCTAGGAAGTCTGATGGTCCATATTGCAAGATCCATCACACCAAAGGTCACGATCTCCAGGAATGCCACTAGGTCGAACGGCTTGTCAAGAAGCAGAAGGCAGAATATGAGAAAAGGGACAGAGAAAAGGACCAAGAGGGTGCTGGAGGAAAGGGCCGTGGCAGTAGAGGAGGCCGCCGCGGCAAGGCCCCACAACAAAAGGAGAAACCTGCTAGAGGCCGTGAGAAGAAAGGAGAAGATGGTGAAAGTGATGAAGGAGATGAGGAAGAAACCAGCGAGCAAGAATTCCAGAAAGCAACTGAAGCCATGTGTATTGACGGAGGTGCATCTCTGCACTCCTCTCACCGCCAGCTCAAGTAGTGGGTGCGAGAGGTCAATGCCGTGGAGCCAGCTGCAGATTCCCGAAAACCACTCAAGTGTTCCCACACGCCTATCATCTTTGATGAAGAGGATCACCCCGACCGCACTACCGCGGTAGGGTGTTTGCCATTGTTGGTCTCCCCAACAATCCGCAACCTCAAAGTCACAAAGATGCTAGTTGACGGCGGGGCTGGGTTGAATTTGATCTCCCCCAAAGTGGTTAGCAAGCTGCAGATTCCTGACGAAGAGCTCAAGGTTACTGGTATGTTCTAAGGAATCAACCCCGGCAGGAGCCGTCCTAAGGGAAAGATTACGCTACCGGTGACATTTGGCGGGGAGCTGAACTACCAGACCGAGAGAGTTGTGTTTGATGTTGTTGAGCTTCCCCTACCATACAACGGGATCCTTGGTCGTCCGGCTCTAGCAAAATTCATGGCAGCATCCCACTATGCTTACAACACCTTGAAGATGCCAGAGCCGTTGGGCATCATTTCCATTCCATCAGATAAGAAAGATGCAGTTATATGCGTGGATCAGATGTATTGAGATGCGGTAGCAGCTGAGGCTGCTGAAGCCACGACTCCCACCAAGGAGGCAAAGAAGGGAAAGAAAGCTAGCAGTGACGCCGGCAAAGACTCCGGGAAGTGTGCCTCTTCGGAGTGCGCTGCACCCGTTGAGGACCTGCCGGAGAGTTCCACCAGCAAAAGGCCTAAGGCTACTCCACCTGCCGTGAAAAGGGTCCCGCCAAGGCAGGATGGCGCTGGCGGTACGTTCGCCATCAGCGCCACCCTTGATGGCAAATAGGAAAGCGTGCTCGTTGCCTTCCTGCGGGCGAATGTTGATGTGTTTGCTTGGCAACCATCTGACGTCCCCGGTGTTCCCAGGGAGGTAATCGAGCACCACCTTGCTGTCTGCCCTCATGCCCGGCCCGTCAAGAAAAAGGTTAGGAAGCAAGCTTTAGAGCGGCAGTAGTTCATTGCCGAGGAAATCAAGAAACTTGAAGCAGTTGGTTTGGTCAGGGGAGTGCTGCATACAACATGGTTGGCAAACCCAGTGGTAGTGCGCAAGGCAAACGGGAAATGGAGGCTCTGCACTGACTTCACAGACTTGAACAAGGCGTGCCCGAAGGACCCTTTCCCCCTGCCGCGCATCGGTCAGTTCATAGAGTCCACTTCCGGGTGTGATCTGCTTTCCTTTTTGGATGCATACTCCAGATACCATCAGATATTCATGTACAAGGAAGATGAAGAGAAGACCGCGTTCATAACTCCATGTGGCACATACTGCTTTGTACGCATGCCTTTCGGGTTAAAGAACGCTGGATCCACTTTTGCAAGAGCAGTGCAGATTGGTTTCGAACCACAGTTGCACAGAAACGTGGAAGCTTATATGGATGATATAGTGGTCAAGACCAAGGACAAATCAACGCTCATTCAAGATTTGGAAGAGACCTTTGCAAAATTGCGCAAGATCAATTTGAAGTTAAACCCTGAGAAGTGTGTGTTTGGTGTTCCCTCCGGCAAACTACTTGGTTTCTTTGTGTCTCACTGAGGGATAGAGGCCAACCCTGACAAGATCAGAGCGATCGAGCAGATACAAGCACCCAAGACTATCAAGGATGTGAGGCGTTTAACTGGATGTGTTGCCACGCTAAGTAGGTTCATTTCCAAGTCTGCCGAGCGTGCCTTGCCTTTCTTCAAAATCCTGAAGAAGGCAGGACAGATGAAGTGGACCCCGAAGGTAGAAGCAACGCTACAGGACCTAAAAGCCTACCTTTCCTCTGCTCCCACCTTAGTCGCTCCTAAACCACAAGAGTCGTTGCTGTTGTACTTAGCGGAAGCGAACCAAGTGGTTAGTGCAGTGCTGGTGGCACAGTGGGAGGTGAATGAGGAAGCAACTTCCGCAACTATCCCTTATGAAGACAAAGATGAACCAGTCATGATAGAATTGGGCGCGGAACAAAAGGAAGCAAAGCAAGTTAGCGAAGGCGATCCCAAGACCGCGGCAAAGAAGAAAGTGGTGCAACGCCCGGTGTACTTTGTCAACTCCCTGTTACAGGGGACTAGGTCAAGGTACTCAGGGGTGCAAAAGCTAATCTTCGGCCTCATCATGGCCTCGAGGAAACTGTGCCACTACTTCCATGCCCATGAGATCACAGTTGTCACCCGTTTCCCACTGTAGCGCATACTGAGCAACCCTGAAGCTACCTGCAGGATAGTTGAATGGGCACTAGAGCTGTCAAGCTTTGGCTTAAAGTACGAAAGTACCTCAACCATTCAGAGCAGAGCGTTGGCAGAATTCATTGCAGAATGGATGCCCACTCCAGATGAAGAAATCTCAGAAACAGTTATCCCCAGCAGGGAGGCGCCTCAGGAGTGGACCATGTACTTTGATGGTGCTTTCTAGTTGCAAGGCGCTGGAGCTAGTGTGCTTCTTGTTGCTCCCACCGAAGAGCACCTCAAATATGTGGTTCAAGTGCACTTCCCCCGGGAGAAGGCCACCAACAACACTGCTGAGTATGAGGGGCTCCTTGCCGGGCTCAGAATCGCGGTGGAGTTGGGAATCAAGAAGTTGATCATCCGTGGAGACTCGCAGGTTGTGGTGAGACAAGTTAACAAGGATTACCAGAGCCCGTTGATGGAGGCATATGTAGAGGAAGTGATAAAGTTGGAGGAGCACTTTGATGGATTACAAACAGAGCACGTGCCACGTGCGGAAAACAGCATTGTTGATCATTTATCAAAGCGCACGGCCCAAAAGTTCCCTGTGGAACCAGGAACTTTTGTCCTCCACCTAACTCAACCGTCAGTGTCCCCTTCAACGATGGCCAAAAAAAGGAGGAAGTTGGACTCCGGCAAGTATCTCCTAGTAGGGCTTCCCAAAGCCTCTGGTAGAGAGGCTACCGGGAACAACTCTGCTTCGGTTGGTGAGCTGCACCCTCCCGCGGAACCACATGTCCTTGCGATCGAGGTGAGCGCTCCCACGAATGAGGAGGTGCCTTTGGTCCTTGTTGTTGAGCCTCAGGCTCCAACTTGGCCGTGGCACATAGTCCACTTTCTCCAAACAGGAGAACTTCCCAAAGAGCAAGAAGAAGCTAAAAGAGTAGCCCGAAGGTCTAATATGTACCAGTTTATCGATGATACACTATACAACAAAAGGCCAAATGGGGTGAAATTGAAGTGCATTTGCCGAGAAGAGGGGCAGGAACTACTGGCAGAGATACACAAGGGCGTGTGCGGCTCCCATATTGGATCAAGGGCTTTGGTTGGAAAAGCTTTCCGACAAGGTTTCTACTGGCCCACGACCCTCCGAGATGCGACTGAGCTAGTCACCAGATGTGAAGTCTGCCAGTTACACTCCAAGAACATTCATCAACCAGCTCAAGCTCTCCAGACGATCCCTTTATCCTGGCCATTTTCGGTCTGGGGGCTCGACATCTGGGCCCTTTCCCCCGTGCTACCGGTGGCTTTGAATTCTTGTACGTTGCAATCGACAAGTTTACAAAGTGGTCGGAAGTGGAGCCAGTGAGGAAGGTAACCGCACAGTCAGCTATCAAGTTCTTGAAGGGGTTGGTGTGCTGTTTTGGAGTACCCGCCAGAGTGATCACTGATAACGGCACCCAATTCACAAGCTGCGCCTTCATGCAATACGTCCAAAACCTTGGGAGCAAGGTCTCTTTTGCTTCTGTTGCTCATCCACGGAGCAACGGACAAGCCGAGAGGATGAATGCTGAAGTTCTGCACGGGCTCAAGATGAGAACTTTTGATAAGTTGCAGAAGTGAGGCAGATGCTGGATCGACGAGCTGCTGGTGGTTCTTGGGTCCCTCCGTATGACACCGAATCGAGCCACCGGCCAGACTCCCTTCTCCCTAGTCTATGGGGCGGAAGCAGTGCTCCCCACAGAACTCATATACAGGTCACCTCGAGTACTTGCCTATGATGAAGTAGAGCAAGAGCAGCACTGGCATGACGATGCCGTGCTCCTCAAGGAAGATCGTCTCCGGGCCGCTGTGTGTGCTGCATGCTACCAGCAAGCCTTGCGCCGATTCATGCCCGGAGCCTTGAGGAAGGCAACCTTGTCCTTAGGTGTGTTTAATCTGCCAAGGGTTCCAACAAGTTGACGCCGAAGTGGGAAGGCCCTTACCGGGTAGTATGAGTCACCAGACCTAGCGTAGTTCGTCTGGAGACCGAAGATGGCATTAAGGTGCAAAACTCATGGAATATTGAGCATCTTCGCAAGTTCTACCCATAAGGCGCGGCTGCCGGTCTCAGTACCGGCAGCCACCTTTTGTACAAGCCTTGCCGATGCATGTAACCCTTTGTACAAAGCCAGACACAGACCCTATGCAAAGATAATAAAATGAAGCGCCGGCGCCTAAAACTTGCATGCATGTTTATTTTAGCATGATTTTTCCATGGTCATTTAGAGAGGGTCATATGCTATTGTTTTTCTTTCCCTGTGCTAACTACAGGGGCCCTGCTGTGGATAAATTCCCAAGGCGGAGAAGAGAGAACAAGTTTGCATGTCGACCCCCACCAACCCAAAGCAGATAAGTTTTCCTTAAAACATCCATAGTGTATCTCTGTGAGGAAAACTTGTGCGTAGAAAAACCTTGTCACCCTCGAACATTTGTGCTCCCATCTTTTGATTTGAGGGTTACTTCAGTCAAATTGGTTGTAGTGGCATTTGTGAAAAGGGTTGGCAATGGGCCAGTTCTCTTCCACGCTCCCAGGCTCGCCGGGCCGAGCTTCGCGGCAGCAATGGAGGGAACCAGCAAGATATCTTGCCGGAAAACCTTGTTTACTTGAAAGTATAAGGGAGTCCCTCCCCTGCATGAGTATGATTCATGCACAAGTGCCCGGCAAGCATGTCTTTTTTCATTAATATGCGGATAGACAAGTACAAGCCTTACAGAGTACAAATATAGCTGAAAAGATTACATGATTTAAGATAAAGTTTCGCAAATGCCTGCATGTTTTAGACTAAAAAAAGATAAGTGCCCTGTAATGCCTTTCTTGTCCCTCTCCTCCTAGGGGCTATAGTGGGAGGTGAAGAGGGCAAAAGGAGTGCATGGGAAGAAGCCCAGCCTGACCCCGTCAGGGCCTGCGGGACACAGTCTGACAAGATCTAGAGGGGCGGGGGCGAAGACGACGGACGAAGAGAGTGGCTAGGTGATGCCCTGGTCACCACCGCCAGGACCAGCGAAACGCGGCAGGAAGGCCCCCGGCAGGGAAGATGAAGCCGGAGTCCACGAAGAAGCCTGCTGGGGTCCAGCTGGAGAAGGCGGAGACGTCCACACCCAACACCCCCGGCAAATCGCTCTGCCGGGGGAAGAAGACCCAGGTGCAGATGATGGTGTCGTCGGCGCCTTGCTGACAATGAAGATGCGTCCGGCGCTCAGCTGGAGCCCGAGCCATCGTCCTCCCGATCGCTGCTGTTGTCATCGCCGTCACTGTCCTCTTCGTCGTTGTCGCTCGAGGAGTAGCTTTCGTCGTCGGTCGAGCTCTCCGCGCAGCACCCTAAGTGAGCGCCTGAACGCCCGAAGACTTTGATGGAGAGCAGATTGGCCTCCATTAGCTTGAAACGGAGAACGTGCCCCGTCGCCAAGCTGTGTGCACGAGCGAAGGTTTTCTAGCCACGCCGGAGAAGCATGACATGAGGTGCGGGGAACTCTACATTCGCTCGCATACTGCCGTTACAGCAACCCCTCATGTGCAGCCTCAATCCAGGCGGCTGTTCTTCCTCCATCACCCTTGCAAACGGGGTGGGAAGCCGAAGACGGTTGCGCGGTGGCCTGCGCAGCTTGACAATGAACTCCAACGGCTGGTCCCCGGCGTGGCTTTCCATTGGGGCCGCGGTGACCGGGGGAGGAGCGGCCAGGGCACCCCCATGTCCTCCTCGGCCCTGAGCGCGACGACGGTCGTGCCCGCGCCCGACGGCACCACCTTGTGCACTAGACTCTGCCCCTGCGTCCCCAGCAGGGGGAGGGAGGCGCTGCCGAGAAGAGACCCTCGTCGCCACCGCTGAGGGTCAACCGCGTCGTCTTCCCCTCACCATAGTGGAAGAAAGCTACCAGAGGAAGGAGGGGGAGATGTGTGTGGGTGAGCCTCTCGCCCACATCCCCTTTTATAGGGAAGCATGGTCGGGGGCTGTCTCCTCACCACCCGGAAGGCGGCCGCCCCACTCCACCAATCCTGCTCCTCTGTGTCACCAACGGCGTCCAGAATCAACGACCGCCCTCCTGCGCCTATCCACGATGCCTAGCTTTCTGCCATGGCACTCATTCTCGTGCCCTACGCGTCCGCCACCAACCCTGTGCGATGCATCCAGCGTACGTGGCAGAAACGGTAGGCGTAGTGGGTGAGCAAAATGGCAGTTACCTCTCCGTGAACGTGGGCAGCCCATGAGCCATTATGTGGGTAACCCCACGTCGTTCCACACGACTCATGGGATAACTGGAAACGGGTTCAATCACAGGTTAATGAAGAAGCAAGGAAGATACCAAGAAGGACATGAGTCCCATTGCGGTTCGGCCAAAGCGTACGCCTGTGTATTTGTTGGGGCCTACCCCAACGATGCCAGGCAGCACGTATGGGCCAGACCTGGGGGCTCCTATCGGTGCAACAAACATTCACGTTTGTTTGCCCGGACTTATACACAGGCGTGCTGGCATTGCATGTCCTACACCAAGCTACAGAAACAAGACCAAGCCAGAAAGACCGCTCTTCGTAAGATCAAGGAGTGGATCAAGAAGACCAAGACAAGTAAGACAACAAAGCATCACCTTGGGAAGGCCTCCCTTTCCAGGTAGGAGGGCCTGGCGGGGTCGAGGCCACCCCAGGGACAAATCCAAGATTTCCCCAGCAGGCTTGCCGGGTCCGCCAAGGGCAAATCTCCCCGCCAAGGCACCACCGCTCCACCGCACCACAACGCAAATCACCTATCAAGGCGGTGTCGAGCCTCCAAGCGATTAAGTGGCTTCTACTAAGCATGTGGCAGCCCATGGAAGACAGATTATCCTCATGTGACACCCGTCCAGAGGAGTGTCAAGCAGATAAGCAGAAGATGATTAAGCCGCACGGTAGGCTTCACGGGCTTCATCCTCAGCATGACACCTAGCAGTGCATTTAATGCACTTTGTCCTAACTGCCAGAGTTAGGTATGATAGCACTGTTAGCTATCTAATCACCAGATAAAGACTACTTTGCCACTGTGGTCACCCCTTAAGCTATAAAAGGAGGTCCAAGGCTAACTAGCAAAGGATTCGGACCTTCGCACACTTGTACGCGCGTAGCTACTCTCCCCGAGGTCACCTTGCCGGGCTTGAGTGCTGCGTGCTCATCGTGTTCATCCATCTAATCCACCAAAGCAGGAGTAGGGTTTTATGCTTCCCAGCGGCCCGAGCCTGGGTAAAAACCACCAGCGTCACCACCGTCGTGTTGTTTCATGGCCTCTGCTCTTTGTGCAACGTGATCTTCCCCCTTGCCGAACCACAAGGGGCCGATGGCCCCATAGGTGATCGTGTTCCACCACGACACAATTTCAGTACAAAAGAAGCAAAAGAGTTCTTCGACTATTTGTTGTCAGTTAAGACACCCTCTTCCTACTCCGCAAACATCATAAGTCTCGTGGATGTGAGCTCAGGTAAAATGAAGTTGTCACACATGAAGTCACATGATTGCCACGTAATGTTGACACAAATCCTCCTGGTGGCTATCAGGAATATGATGGACACAGATATAAGAAACACACTCATTGATCTCTGTGATTTCTTTAACAAACTATGGCAGAAAGTGGTAGATCCTGAAGAGCTAGATTGTATGCAAGAGGATGTTGCAAGAATATTCCCCAGCCTAGAGATGTTTTTCCCACCGTCATTCTTTGATGTCATGGTCCATCTCACTATGCACCTTGTCGGCTAGATAAAGTATCATGGTCCTGTGTTTCTTCACAACATGCATCCCTTCGAGCGGTTCATGGGAATATTGAAGCGCTATTGTCGGAACCGAAGCCATCCAAAGGCAAGCATCCTACAAGGCTATACTGCAGAGGAGGTGGTTGAGTTTTGCACCGAATACATGAAAGAAAGACCTATAGGTTTGCCCCTCTCTTGCCACGAGGGAAGGCTGAAAGGTAAGCCAGTCCTTGCTAGCACGCAAAATGTTGCACTCGGAGATTTGGCCGACAAAGCCCATTTCATGGTACTGCTTAACAGTCGAGCTCTCGACGCTTATGCCGACGAACACTTGGAGGTGAAATGACAAAGCTTCTTACCCATGGTGCATCCATCCAAGTCGAGATGAAGGCACACAAGAAGGACTATGCCGGATGGCTGAAGGATCGTTTGGCACGTGGATCCATGGATGACATTGCTACGTGGTTGGCACAAAAGCCATCACCTATGGTATTGATGTATCAAGCGTATGACATAAATGGCTACATGTTCTACATTGAGGAATGTGATGAGAAGGCCTCATATCAGAACATCTCTGTTAAAATAGAATGCATGACTATAGATGAAGCTGATAAAAGGGTATACTTTGGAACCATCAAACAGATTTGGGAGTTTAACTATGTGAAAGTTAAGGTGGCATTCTTTAGGTGCACATGGATCCCTCTTAGTCAGGTAAAGGTTGATGATTACAGGAAGCCTTTTGTTAACATGTCAAAGATGGCATATCACACGGACCCGTTCATTCTTGCCAGCGATGCTACCCAGATTTTTCTATTTGAAAGGCCCCTTGCATAAGAACTGCCATGTAGTGATGCATGAGAAGAGGAGGGTACTGGGCGTCGAGGATGTTGCTGATGAGGACGAGTATGATGAATTTGCTGAGTTGCCAGCCAAGGGATCACGCACCAGCCAACACAGCGAGGCTTAAAATCATAAAAAAAACTAAGTTCATTCAGGGTCAAGCTAATGATCCCAGGTCCCCCATGTGCATGGGAATTAAGCCGTAACACTATTTTTATGCCTATTCTGCAACTTAATTCGGTCAATTTAGAACTATCATGTGTACTGAATTTGTGAGTTATGCCCGGCCTTCTGTTGATCTAAGAACGGTTAATATGTTGACCTTGATATGTTGTTAGCCCAGGCAATGAATTTGAACTATTTATGATTATATGCCCTAGAGGTAGCACACTCAATTGATCTCACTCTAGTATGTATGAACAAAACATATGGAATCTGGTTTGCGAATTGCACACGGTTCATTCATGAAAGCCGTGTGCCGACCAAACCATGGCCAATGCTCCCTATTGCGTGTGCGATGTGAGTCGTGCATTCTGATTGGCCAGAACCTAAACCCCACGGATCGTACGTCTGCACCGTTGGATGCTCCCGGATCGAATGACAATCCTCATCCCTTTCATCAGCACATGCAGTTGCGGTTGAGATTTGATTTTGTCGGCGTTTTGGGAACCAGGGTACCCAGACTTGCCTGCCTACGGCCCATCGCGTGGCTCCATCAACGGCCTGGTACGGCCCATTTCCAGCACCAACAACTCAAGACCCTCGCGAGGGGCCAAGCCTCGTGAGGCGGACGACACCAAGACCTCCACGAGGAGCGGCCTCCTCAGGCTGGCTCCCGAGGAGCGGAGATCTCTATGCAAACCCTCGCCTCGTGAGGTTCGGATGACGCAAGCCATGACGACCAAGGCCAGGCGGGCGCCAGCGGGCGCAGTGTACCAGTTTCCCCTTTGGTGCTAAAGAGGCAAGCGCAGGCGCGGAGTCCCGAGGAATCAGCCAAAGGTTTCCATTCCCGTGCAACAAGACCAAGACCGCCAGGACGGCAGGACGGAGGTCATCACCGAGCCCACCACGGCATCACAACCAGAGGCTTTCGCAGGCGAAGACTACTTTTGTCAGGATAGCATGTACTAGTTGTCTCCCTTCGAATTTGGCCGTTGTGGCATCCCTTCCCACCTTTCATTTGGGAAGAGGACCAAGGCCACTATAAATAGGACTTAGCCATCACCGTAGAGAGGGATTGGACCCCCGGACAGATCATTCAGATCACCCTCACTCCACCAGCTCACTCGAGCTCAAGAACACCTCTCCTCCTGAGGCTGTTCGCCACTGTTCTAGTTCATCCTCAGCCCCTCGAGGCCAATCCACCACAAAGCAGGAGTAGGGTTTTACACCGCAAGGTGGCCCGAACCTGGGTAAACTGCTGTGTCTCTTTTCCTTACAGTTCGTCGAGCTAGGCTGTGAGATTAGCGAGTAGGCAGACTGGGGAGGACGAGTTCTTCGCACGCACCCCAGAGTTCGAACCTCTCAAGGGTTTGCGAAACCCGAAATCCGACATTTGGCGCGCCAGGTAGGGGTGCGTCGGAGGCTCTCTTCTGCCAGCAGATTCGCCACCACCCAGCAGTTCTCATGCCTGACGCCCCGAGGGCTCATGTTGAGCACTGGGTTGTTCGGCTTGCCCGAGCAGTGCCGTCAACCCAAGAGGATCTCCACTCCGCGCTCCTCGCAGCCCGCTCGCCGCCTGGTGCTATCGGTTGCGGGCGGCGGGGGCCGCCATCACCCACCCTCGTGCCACGCCGCAACCGCGCCACCACGCGATCTTCGAGCTACGCCACGATGACAGTGCCACACTCTCGCCGGGAGTAGGTGAACATGCGAGCCGCACTCATTGTGGCACGGGAGCTGCTACGGTGCAGGTTGGCGGAAGGCGGCCACGATGCCCTGCTGGAGCGGGTCGCCGAGCTGCTTGACGCCGCCTGTAGGGGCGCGGCGCCTTTCTGCACCCTGCCTACGTCGCAGGCTGTGACAGGGGTGCGCGGGGTCCCCCACCGCGCCCGTGCGCCCCTCCCTGGAGCACCTGAGGGACCTAGCGGCGCCAACCCGGCCCGCAGCGCTGATCGTCCTTTCCCGACCACGCTATCCCCGGGCGAGGCGAGCTCGGGCGGTCCCTCCTGGGGCCGCACCGAGGCGCCACACTGCGGCCATCAGAGCCTGGCACCGAGCCTGGTGGCCAACAACGTGGGGCACCTAGACAACAACCCTGGCGCGGCAGTCCCAGATGCCTACGTACCCCCCATGATGGACCTACAATACGTGTCAAGAGACTGCCCCGGTGGGTTCCCCTCATCAGGCTGGGCATCGGGGGCACATGAAGCCGAGGCTCTCCGCGAGCCGCCCCGGAACTTCACCGACACCTTCAACGACAACAACCACTGGGTACAGCCGATATCTCAGGAGCACGATTACGCTAACCATGGACCGCAGGTGAACCAAGCCACAGCAGCGGCCAGGGACCCCAGGGCGATGGCCCCGCTGCCGGCAAGCGAAGCACACTGGGGGCTGCGCGGGGGGAGCCTGGGGCCAGGGCCTCCCCCACACCGCATGGAGCAAGGCACTGCATGGAGGTAGGTCCTCCGCCGGGGAAGGCGCCGGTGAGCCCTTCCCCCCGGTGGAGGGCCTGCGGTCGCCGAGGGCACCGCTAGCGTCCCCCTTGCCCCTTGGTCTTGTCCTGGTTTCCGGACGCCCCAACGGTGGTCAGGGGAGGCGCAGGGCGGGGCCCTCGTCAGGCGACGTGAAGCAAGGCCCCGCGCCTGTGAAGGTCTTCGCTCGTGACACTCTCACGTAATAATGAGTGGGGCTATACTCGCCCCGGAGTCTCCTGAGTGCCGCCCTCGGGCCTAACGGGGGATCCCACCCACGTCCAAGTGGAAGCACCATGCTCCGCGCTGGTGAGAAGACAAGAAGACTAGCTAGGTGCCGAACGCGGCCATTTGATTCCGCCTTTCTTTCTGTAACTCATCTTGCCGCCTTTTGGAATGAGATTTGGAATTTCGTGTGTTTATTAAAAGAAAAATGGGGGGAATTTTTCTCGTCTCGTGGCGATTTCTTGCTTTCTGGCTTCGTGTTTTAAGAGTGAGGCTCGCGCCTGCTACCCCTCCCCACGAGCGCCACGCGAGCGGGGGCTGGGCATGGTATGCGCGCGTCCAAGCACGCCCAGGCTGGCTCCAGAGATGCCAAGGTCCCCCAGGGGGCTGGAGCGTGATCACCGCAGGATCGTTGTGCGCACACGTTGCCGTGATCCGACAAGCGGCTCCTCGCGAGGCCCTCTTGGGCGGGCCAGCAGGCTCCCCAGGAGACTTAAAACCTCGCGAGCCCCAGCGGGCTTGCCTCAGGAGGAAGGCGCGTCCGCGACCTCAGGACTCGCTCAAGACCTACGGAGCCAAGATAAGTTGCAACAACTACCCCGCTCGGGAGCCCGCGGACTCGCGACAGCATATTCCAAATCCTATTTTCAAAAGGCATATCATCATTTCATACATCATAAGGGCCCCCCCTTCAAAAATGCTTTTACGCCCCACAGGGCTGTGCCCGAAGGTTTTTTGCATGCAGATTAAGGCAAAGGGAAAGGCAGGCCTAGCCAGAGGTGCTGCCTTCAGCGCCGTCCTTGCCACCTTCATCCGCGCCACCTGCGCTGTCACTGGCGTCGTCTTCATCATCATCATCCACATCGCCTTCTTCGGCCGCGATCACGGCCGCTTCATCCTCAGGAGGAAACTTTGCGACCAGGTCGTCGACATGGTCGTCCACCCATTCCGCTAGATTGCCCTGGATGACCCAGGGCATGGGGGCTATTGCGGTGTCGAAATCAAAATGGGGATCAAGGTACTGGAGGTGACTAAAGACGCATGAGAACGCGCGCCCAGGAGGCCCTGGCTTCTCTTTGCAACGAGCTCGCGAGCCCTCGCCGCCCGGTCCTCCAGGCGGGTCACGATCAGGGTGAAGAAGCGGAGGTGGCTGGCTTCGTCGTCCTCGAGCGGGTGTGCGATGCTCTCCTCGCAGATCATGCCCAAAGCCTGGTTGGCCCTCACCCTGAGGTCCTGGAGCATCGAGGAGCGCTCACGCTGCATCGTCCGGCGGCGGTTTTCTTCGTCCGCGGTCTTCTCCGCGAGGGACGTGACGGCCTCGACTTGCTGCTGGAGTGAGGACAGCTCGGCGCGAGTGGAGGTCAGGTCAGCTTGAGCAGAGGCCTGAGCTTCCTTGGCGGCCCTCTCGTGCTGCTCCGCCTCATCTAGCTTTGTCCTAAGGGCAGCGGTCCTGCCCTTGACCTCGGCCTCCAGGAGCTCCAACTTTAGGTGGTACTCGTCGGCGAGAGCCGCGCGGGCCTTTTCCACCCTCTGGTCAACCTCCTCCTGGATCTGGGCCTCCCGTGCGGCGACGGCGTCCTCAGCCGTGGCTACCTGGCGCTCCCTCACCTCCAACCGCTCAAGCTCCTGGCTGCGCTCCAAGACCTCCAGCGCCAGCGTCTCCTCGCGTTCCTGGACCTCTTTCTCATCGGAAGGGGCCTCGCTTGGTGATGCTGCCAGGACGGCCCTGCGTGCTTCGATCTGCTGCTCAAGGGCGGCGTTCGAAGCTTGGAGCTCCCGCTCCCGCTCCTCGGCCACCTCACGACGGCGGTCGGCGGCTCTGGCCTCCTCCAGGGCACGGGCGCAAGCCTCGCGAGAGGTTGCAAGGGACACCGCAGCACTCGCGCTGGCGCGCTCATGCTGAAGATGCCCGAGGTTGATGGCAACCTTCAACTGGTGCCACTCGTGCGCCAAGCGAAGGTCCTCCGTCTCGAGGCGGGCGTCGACGTCGGCAAGCTCTTCTCCAAGCCGGCTTAGCGCACCCATCGCCTCCCGAAAAAGCTCATGACGGACGACGCCGCGCCCGCGCGTAAGCTCCAACGTGCGGCCAAGCCCATCCTTCACGCCGGGGGTTGTCGGAGGGGCTTGGAGCGGCTCGCCTGCCTCTGGCAGGGGGCTGGAGGTTGGTGCCTTCCCAGCCGCTCTCCCGGCCTCGGCGAAGGTGCTGGGTGGAGTGGTCTCGCTGCTCGAAGATGAAGCCGACGCCGAGATCGCCCAGCCACCGGTGATGACCAATGGAGGAGCCCTCAGCACGCCTCCTGCGCCCCAGGCAAGACCGCGAAGAAAGGATGCTGGAAGCATAGGCTCACGGCTCCTCAGTGGTGCATCCGCCTCTCGGACCAGCCCCGTACCTCGCGCGGGGGTCTGGTGCGGGGGGCTCGGAGTCGAGAGCGGGCCAAGGACTTCTGGAGGTCGCTTCTCAAGAGATTTCGTCGCCTTAGCCGAAGGGATCCTGAGGAGCCATTGTCAGGAAAGAATGCGATTCGCGGGAAATCACGAAGATAAGGTACTTACTCGTCTACGGCTATGTACTTCCTCTGCTTCAGCGGCCGGTAGGTGTCACCACTGCAGCTCGGAGGCCCTTTCCTATTGCGGAGCGCTTCAAGGTTCAGGCGAAGCTGGCCGAGATTCGGGGCGCAATTCTCAGCAGCCAAGGGGCCCGACGGGGCTTCTGGGGCGGTGGCCTCAGGGGCACCAGGCCGCACCTGCCCACCAGTCGCTACCTCAGGACCGCTCGCCCAAGCTGTGGGGGTGGCTGCCTCAGGAGCGTCGGGTCGCACCAGCTCTCTGGTGACCTCCTCAGGAGCGCTCGCCAGAACCTTGGGAGCCAACACCTGGGGAGCACCTGGCGACACCCGCTCCCCAGCAGTCGCCCCAGCGGTACCCGGTGGCGCTCGCCCCCTGCATCCACATCCGGGGTGCGCGCTGCAGGGTCGACGAGTAAGGAAGCCACCAAGATGGGATTCTCGCGGGGCCCTTCAAGGCCCCTCGGGCGCAGCCCCCACTCGTCAAAGGGGGCATCTGCCTCACGAAGTCCTCCTTGTTCGAGCATTGGTACAAGCGGCAGCCCTCCTCCGGAAGCGCGGCCGTCGCCGGGTCACCCGTCAGGAGCTCAAGCATCGTGCGCAGCATCTTGGAAGGAAGCGAAGGCACCTGGAGCCTCATGCGGTCCTTGCTGCCGGTGAAGGCCCACATTGGGTGAGAATGGTGCTGGAGCGGGGCAATGCGCCACCGAAAGAACTGCCTCACCACCATCGGTGCCGTCACCCCGACCTTCTTCAACCTGGTCAGCCTGGACCAAACATGGGCGAGCCGACCGTCGGCGAGCCTCATGTGCCCCCAGCCGGAACTGGGCACCGCCGGCGCTCATGGGAGCAGAAGCAAGGAGTTGCACACACCGACATCCACGAACACCCACTGCTTCCGGAATCCCCTTGCATTCGGGCGGAGTGTGAAGTCGATGCCTGACCCAGCTGTCGCCGCCACAACCTGGAAGGCCACGCACCCCGAGCACTGGTGATCATCGACCATCTGGAGCAAGAAGAAATGGCGGAACAAGGAGACAGATGGGGCAACGCCCACCATGGCTTCACACAGGAAGGTGAAGACAGCAAGGAGGATGATGGACCGGGGGTCCAAATGCAGCGCTTGGATCTGGTAATGCGAGAGTATGGCGTTGAAGAAATTGGAGAAGGGGGGGACCAAGCCGGCTGAGAGAGCGTGAAGATGGATGGGGATCTCGGTGGCCTCTATGTCAATCAAAGCTCGAGAAGCAGGCCAGACCATCGTCGCCTTCCCCTCATTGAAATCGGTGGCAAGGGCCGGTCGGACCTTATCCAACCCCTCCTGATTGACCACCGTCGACCGATCGAGAGCAGGCTCCAGGCCCGGCCGGGATTCGGCAGGAGCGCAGGCCTTGCTCTTCTTCTTCGACCTCGGGGCCATGGCGTCAAGGAAGGATTGGCGCGGCGCTGGATCCAGGAGAAGAGCCGCGAGTTCAAAGGAAGGAGGGGTAGTCAAGGGTGAGCACGGCGGGCAGCAATGGCAAAACTGCGCGTGCAATAGGCAGCCGTGAAGTCTGGCAGTTATCGAGGCCACGCGGGGAAGTGGAGGCGCCCACGTCCCATCAAGCGCCACACGTAGACCAGGCCCGCAGGCGGTGGGGGCCCGCGGCGCCCCGCACTTGCCCCTTGGCTTCACCTCGAAGCCAAGTGCGAGCGCGCCTTGGGCCCGGGGGCTACTGTCGGTGTTCTGGGAACTAGGGTACCCAGACTTGCCTCCCTGCGGCCCATCGCGTGGCTCCATCAACGGCCTGGTACGGCCCATTTCTAGCACCAACAACTCAAGACCCTCGCGAGGGGCCAAGCCTCGTGAGGCAGACGACACCAAGACCTCCACGAGGAGCGGCCTCCTTAGGCTGGCTCCCGAGGAGCGGAGATCTCTATGCAAACCCTCGCCTCGTGAGGTTCGGATGACGCAAGCCATGACGACCAAGGCCAGGCAGGCGCCAGCGGGTGTAGTGTACCAGTTTCCCCTTTGGTGCTAAAGAGGCAAGCGCAGGCGCAGAGTCCCGAGGAATCAGCCAAAGGTTTCCATTCCCGTGCAACAAGACCAAGACCGCCAGGACGGCAGGACGGAGGTCATCACCGAGCCCACCACGGCATCACAACCAGAGGCTTTCGCAGGCGAAGACTACTTTTGTCAGGATAGCATGTACTAGTTGTCTCCCTTCGAATTTGGCCGTTGTGGGATCCCTTCCCACCTTTCATTTGGGAAGAGGACCAAGGCCACTATAAATAGGACTTAGCCACCACCGTAGAGAGGGATTGGACCCCCGAACAGATCATTCAGATCACCCTCACTCCACCAGCTCACTCGAGCTCAAGAACACCTCTCCTCCTGAGGCTGTTCGCCACTGTACTAGTTCATCCTCAGCCCCTCGAGGCCAATCCACCACAAAGCAGGAGTAGGGTTTTACACCGCAAGGTGGCCCGAACCTGGGTAAACTGCTGTGTCTCTTTTCCTTATAGTTCATCGAGCTAGGCTGTGAGATTAGCGAGTAGGAAGACTGGGGAGGACGAGTTCTTCGCACGCACCCCAGAGTTCGAACCTCTCAAGGGTTTGCGGAACCCGAAATCCAACATTTGGCGTGCCAGGTAGGGGTGCGTCGGAGGCTCTCTTCTGCCAGCAGATTCACCACCACCCAGCAGCTCTCATGCCTGACACCCCGAGGGATCATGTTGAGCACTGGGTTGTTCGGCCTGCCCGAGCAGTGCCGTCAGCCCAAGAGGATCTCCACTCCGCACTCCTCGCAGCCCGCTCGCCGCCCGGTGCTATCGGTCGCGGACGGCGGGGGCCGCCATCGCCCGCCCTCGCGCCACGCCGCAACCGCGCCACCACGCGATCTTCGAGCTACGCCACGGTGATGGCGCCACACTCTCGCCGGGAGCAGGCGAACATGCGAGCCACGCTCATTGTGGCACGGGAGCTGCTACGGTGCAGGTTGGCGGAAGGCGGCCACGATGCCCTGCTGGAGCGGGTCGCCGAGCTGCTTGACGCCGCCTGTAGGGGCGCGGCGCCTTTCTGCACCCTGCCTACGTCGCAGGCTATGATGCATGAGAAGAGGGTACTGGGCGTCGAGGATGTTGCTGATGAGGACGAGTACGATGAATTTGCTGAGTTGCCAGCCAAGGGATCACGCACCAGCCAACACAGCGAGGCTTAAAATCATAAAAAAAAACTAAGTTCATTCAGGGTCAAGCTAATGATCCCAGGTCCCCCATGTGCATGGGAATTAAGCCGTAACACTATTTTTATGCCTATTCTGCAACTTAATTCGGTCAATTTAGAACTATCATGTGTACTGAATTTGTGAGTTATGCCCGGCCTTCTGTTGATCTAAGAATGGTTAATATGTTGACCTTGATATGTTGTTAGCCTAGGCAATGAATTTGAACTATTTATGATTATATGCCCTAGAGGTAGCACACTCAATTGATCTCACTCTAGTATGTATGAACAAAACATATGGAATCTGGTTTGCGAATTGCACACGGTTCATTCTTGAAAGCCGTGTGCCGACCAAACCATGGCCAATGCTCCCTATTGCGTGTGCGATGTGAGTCGTGCATTCTGATTGGCCAGAACCTAAACCCCACGGATCATACGTCTGCACCGTTGGATGCTCCCGGATCGAATGACAATCCTCATCCCTTTCATCAGCACATGCAGTTGCGGTTGAGATTTGATTTTGTCGGCGTTCTGGGAACCAGGGTACCCAGACTTGCCTGCCTGCGGCCCATGGCGTGGCTCCATCAACGGCATGGTACGGCCCATTTCCAGCACCAACAACTCAAGACCCTCGCAAGGGGCCAAGCCTCGTGAGGCGGATGACACCAAGACCTCCACGAGGAGCGGCCTCCTCAGGCTGGCTCCCGAGGAGCAGAGATCTCTATGCAAACCCTCGCCTCATGAGGTTCGGATGACGCAAGCCATGACGACCAAGGCCAGGCGGGCGCCAGCGGGCGCAGTGTACCAGTTTCCCCTTTGGTGCTAAAGAGGCAAGCGTAGGCGCAGAGTCCCGAGGAATCAGCCAAAGGTTTCCATTCCCGTGCAACAAGACCAAGACCTCCAGGACGGCAGGACGAAGGTCATCACCGAGCCCACCACGGCATCACAACCAGAGGCTTTCGCAGGCGAAGACTACTTTTGTCAGGATAGCATGTACTAGTTGTCTCCCTTCGAATTTGGCCGTTGTGGGATCCCTTCCCACCTTTCATTTGGGAAGAGGACCAAGGCCACTATAAATAGGACTTAGCCACCACCGTAGAGAGGGATTGGACCCCCGGACAGATCATTCAGATCACCCTCACTCCACCAGCTCACTCGAGCTCAAGAACACCTCTCCTCCTGAGGCTGTTCGCCACTGTACTAGTTCATCCTCAGCCCCTCGAGGCCAATCCACCACAAAGCAGGAGTAGGGTTTTACACCGCAAGGTGGCCCGAACATGGGTAAACTGCTGTGTATCTTTTCCTTACAGTTCGTCGAGCTAGGCTGTGAGATTAGCGAGTAGGCAGACTGGGCAGGATGAGTTCTTCGCACGCACCCCAGAGTTTGAACCTCTCAAGGGTTTGTGGAACCCGAAATCCGACAGATTTATATGCACAAAATGCATGATTAATGCAAAAAAGGCTTAAATATAGAAAACGAGACCTGAAATGTGCCAGAAAATCAAACCTATGGTATAATGGTGATTGTGTACCGTGGAAATTTTTATGAGGCAAAACGATGATGTCACCAGCCACTAGAGTTTGAATTGCCACTTCTCCTTTTGGAAACTATGATCCTTCTTGTGAGATGCTTTGGTTTCCAAGGAGCGATCATCAAAACTTGTGCCAAACTTTACCAGATTTTTTCCACGGGGTCGTGAGAGCACGCCACGGTGACACACCGATTTTCATGATTTTTGGACTCCATCTGCATTTCCTGTAATTAAAATACCAACAAGGCCTACGCCAGTGGCCTCACCTCGCAGCCAAAATGTTTGAAAATTATCCCTGCTTCTCGGACAATGGATGAAAACTCGCAAAGCGACACACAAATGATTAGTACACCTTCTTTGCTAACACCCACATCTAGTTGTAGTAGGGTTTCAATTTTATATACACTAAATGCAAAAAATGGCTTAAATATAACAAACAAGACCTAAAATGGACCAAAAAATCAAACCTAGGGTATATTGTTGATTGCTTACCGTGGAATTTTTTTGAGGCGGAACGATGAAGTCATAGACAATTGGAGTCCGAATTGCCGCGTCTCCTTTTGGAAACTACGATCCTTCTTGTGAGATGCTCCGGTTTCCAAGGAGCGATCATCAAAACTTGTGCCAAACTTTACCGAAATTTTTCCATGGGGTCGTGAGAGCACGCCACGGTGACACACTGATTTTTGTGATTTCTGGACTCTATATGCATTTCCAGTAATTAAAATACCAACAAGGCCTACGCCGGTGGCTGCACCTCGCAGTCGAAATGTTTGAAAATTCTCCCCGTTTCTTGGATAATGAATGAAAACTCACAAAGCCACACACAAATGATCTTGCTAACACCCACATGTAGTTGCGGCACGGTTTTGATATATATATGCACTCAATGCATGGAAATGCAAAAAATGGCTTAAATATAGCAAACGAGACCTGAAATGCGCCAGAAAATCCAACCTAGGGTATGATGGTGATTGCTTACCATGGAAAAAATTCGAGGCAAAACGATGAACTCACGTCTTCATTCAAACGAAAACATGCTGTTAGTTGATGTAAAGGTTTTCAAATAACACACGGTTCATTCATGAAAGCCGTGTGCCTACCAAACCATGGTTGATTCCCCCCTCTACTGCGCGCGCGATGTGAGTCGTGCATACTGATTGGCCAGAACCCAAACCCCACGGAACGTACGCCTGCACCATTGGATGCTCCCAGATCGAACAACAATCCTCATCACTTTCATCAGCACATGCAGTAACAGCTAGGATTTGATATGTATGCACAAAATGCAAGGTAAATGCAAAAAATGCTTAAATATAGCAAATGAGACCTCAAACTCGCCAGAAAACCAAACCTGTGGTATAATGGTGATTGCTTACCGTGAAATTTTTTATGAGGTGAAATGATGAAGTCACCGACCACTGGAGTTTGAATTGCCACTTCTCCTTCTGGAAACTATGATCCTTCTTGTGAGATGCTCCGGTTTCCAAGGAGCGATCATCAAAACTTGTGCCAAACCTTACCAATTTTTTCCCACGGGGCCGTGAGAGCACGCCACGGTGACACACCGATTTTTGTGATTTTCAGACTCCATGTGCATTTCCTGTAATTAAAATAACAACATGGCCTACGCCGGTGGCCCCACCTCGCAGCCGAAATGTTTGAAAATTCTCCCCGCTTCTCGGACAATGGATGAAAACTCGCAAGGCGACACACAAATGATTTGTACACCTCCTTTGCTAACACCCACAAGTAATTGTAGTAGGGTTTTTATTTTATATGCACTAAATGCAAAAAATGGCTTAAATATAGCAAACGGGACCTAAAAGGGGCCAGAAAATCAAACCTAGGGTATATTGGTGATTGCTTACTGTGGATTTTTTTTGAGGCGGAACGATGAAGTCACCGACGATTGGAGTCTGAATTGTCGCGTCTCCTTTTGGAAACTATGATCCTTCTTGTGAGATGCTCCGGTTTCCATGGAGCGATCATCAAAACTTGTGCCAAGCTTTACCATAATTTTTCCATGGGGTCATGAAAGCACGCCACGGTGACACGCCGATTTTCGTGATTTTCGGACTCTATATGCATTTCCTGTAATTAAAAAGCCAACAAGGCCTACGCCGGTGGCCGCACCTCGCGGACGAAATGTTTGAAAATTCTCCCCGTTTCTCAGACAATGAATGAAAACTCGCAAAGCGGCACACAAATGATCTTGCTAACACCCACATGTAGTTGCGGCACGGTTTTGATATATATATATATATATATATATATATATATATATATATATATATATATATATATATATATATATATATATATATATATGTGCACTAAATGCATGGTAAATGGAAAGAATGGCTTTAATATAGCAAACAAGACCTGAAATGCGCCAGAAAATCAAACCTAGGTGAGGGAGTCTTGGACTAGGGGGTCCTCGGGCTGTCGGCCTACTTCTTATGGGCTGGACAGGTGGGCTGCTGTATGACTACTACGAGGCCGAGCTACAAGGCGACTCCATGTCCGGACAGGAAACCCTCGAAGTCTTGATGTGGCCTCCAAGTCAAGATAGAAGATTCAACATTTTTATTTCCCTTGTTGTAACCGACCATGTGTAACCCTAGTACCCCTGGTGCCTATATAAACCAGAGGGTTTAGTCCGTAGAGGCCAGAACAACAACCATCATCCTACTAGCTTAGGGTTTAGTTCAACTGATCTCGTGGTAGATCGACTCTGTAACCATCCTATACACTTCAATATAATCGAGCAGGACGTAGGGTTTTACCTCTTAGAGAGGGACCAAACCTGGGTAAACATTGTGTCATTCGTCCCCTGTTCCCCATTAATCCAAGATCCACAGCTCGGGACCCCCTGCCCAAGATCCGCCGGTTTTGACACCGACATTGGTGACACCGAAGGCCGGGAGTCATCCTCGGCCGGACTCCCCCTCCTTACGGTGGACTTGGCTTTGAGCCTCGACACTGGATCGGCGTCCGAAGGCCGGGAGTCATTATCGACCGGACTCCCCCTCCTTACCGCGGACTTGGCTTCGAGCCTCGACACTGGATCGGCATCCGAAGACCGGGAGTCATCCTAGGCCGGACTCCCCCTCCTTACCGTGGATCTGGCTTTGAGCCACGACACGGGATTGGTGTCCGAAGACCGGGAGCCACCCTTGGCCGGACTCACCTTCCTTACCGCAGATCCGGCTTTGAGCATTTCCGTGAATTTGGTATCCGAAGACTAGGAGTCAGCCCTGGCCGGGCCCGCTATCACGCCAGAGGTCAGCTCTAAAGGAACCTCATACGCCAATCCGGCTAGCCTCACCCTATTAAACGAGGTGCTTGATCAGATCCAGATGATGACTATATTGGATGTCCCATCCTCGGCCTACGCTCAACAGGGCCTCGAGGCAAACTACGGGGAATTTTACGTCCCACCCACCACCCACTTAGTAGCCACTATCGAGGACTTAATGAACATGCTAGACTACGCCTCTAAGGAGGCCGACGACATGGACGAAGACAATGACGCCATGGCACACACTGATACTACCCCTTCCGTCACCGACCGATGGACAGCCACCTCCACCTACGATGTTTACATGGTGGACACCCCCAAGAATAATGGTGATGGCTCTAATAACGGGGACGACACCCACAGGGGAGACAAAAACAAGCCGGGCGAAGAGCCGCCCAAACGTCGGAGGCAACACCGACGCTCCAGGGGGCGTCGGGGCAAAGAAAGCAACACGGGCACCGGGGAAGATGACACCCAGACAATATGGAGGACCTCGGCGACCCCACGGCCGCCGAGCAACAACCAGACAATTCAGAGTAGCATGAGGAACAGTTTGATCCCGAGGACCTTAACGACTCTGAGGATAATAACTACCTTCCCCTCTCTGAGGAGGAGGTTAGCCTCGGAGATGAGGACTTCATAGTCCCCGAGGATCCACTGGACCAAGAGCAGTTCAAATAGTCTTAGCAGATGAAGAGGGGTATGGCTATGAGCGGCAAACCAAAAGCTACCCAAAGCGGAAATTGCTGCCAAAATTTGACGATGAGGCCCTTGAGCCCGCACCTCCAAGATATACTCAGGCAGATCAGCCAGACTGCCCCCTCGAGGTCGGGATAGGCCGGCTGGAAAGGCCGAACACCAACCTGCTCCCCCTCACCGAAGAGGGAAGGAGCCAGAATACGAACATGACTTACGGCATGACCTGATGCTAGAACAGGTCAGACAAGGTCCATTTACGGATCTAGAGCATACCCTCCCGATAGACAAGACGGATACCAAGCAGGGCGTGACTGAAACGATACAATTCAGGAGCAGCACCGGACCGGTACGACCGTCGATCTACGGCACGACGTAGCCCTGGTTAGGGGCGCCACACACCGGATGTGCTTCACAGACGAAGTGATGCAGCATGAGTTCCCCGAAGGATTTAAACCCGTAAACATTGAACAATACAACGGGACTACAGACCCGACCATGTGGATCGAAGACTTTCTTCTCCACATTCATATGGCTCGAGGGGGCGACCTCCACGCCATAAAATACTTGCCATTTAAACTCAAGGGACCAGCCAGGCATTGGCTGAATAGCCTCCCAGAAGACTCCATAGGGAGTTGGGAAGACTTCGAGGATGCTTTCTGAGCTAACTTTCAAGGCACCTATGTCCGGCCTCCGGATGCAGATGACCTGAGCCACGTGGTCCAACAGCCCCGAGAGTTAGCCCGACAATTTTAGAATCAATTTTTAACCAAGAAGAACCAAATCGTCAACTATCCGGACGCAGAAGTGAAAGTGCATTATATCGACTAGAGGGGGGGTGAATAGGCGATTTTTATGAATTCGTCGCTGAGGAAATACTACTTGAGGAATTTCCTAAGCAACGAACTACAAGTAGTGGAATAAGTACACAGGTACATGGATAACAAAGCAGTAGCATAGTCATCATGATGAAATGAAACAAAACAGATCACAAGTAGCGTGTAAACAGGATAAGCAGGCTGAAGACAAAGTGACTGAAGAAATAGGAATGAGGAAATTGAGAAAGTCTTCAGTCAAAGTCTTCAAACAGTAATGATCAAGTACACAACAAGTATGCGAGGAAATGAAAGGGTTGAGGAAATAGAACCAGTAGCTGTGACAGTTGTACGTCTGGTTGGAGCGGCTAGGTATTTAAACCTGAGGACACACAGTCCCGGACACACAGTCCTCACCGTATTCTCCTTGAGCTAAGGTCACACAGACCTCGCCCAATCACTCGTGGTAAGTCTTCACAGGTGACTTCCAAACCTTCATAGACTTGGTCACTCGGCAATCCACAATTTCTCTTGGATGCTCTAGACCATGACGCCTAACCGTCTAGAGGATGCACAGTCCTCAAAGGTAACATGCGTTGGTTCCACACAGGAACAATTTCTTCAGTGATGCTCAATCACTTTGGGTTTTAGGTGTTGGGTTTCGGTTTTTCCTCACTTGATCATTTTCGCTCAAAGTCCTCGGAGGATGGGATGCTCTAAATGACAAGTGTCAGTTTCTCTCGGAGCAGCCAACCAGCTAGTGGTTGTAGGGGCGGCTATTTATAGCCTAGGGAGCGGCCCGACATGATAAGACATAAATGCCCTTCAATGATATGACCGTTAGGTGGATAGGATATTTTGGACAGCTGGCGCATAGCACAGCAACGGTCAGATATTTGAGCTCTCAAATTCCTCAGGGCTATCATGATCCTCACTTGTAGGCAATCCGCACTGGTGAATTCCTAACTCCTCAGTCAGAACAAATTCCTCAGAGAATAGAAGAACTTCGTCTCTGTCACTGAAGAACTTGACTGAACTATATGAGATTTCCAATGGCTTCACTCGAAAGGATTGGTAGCTGTAGGATTTGAGTTGAGCATCACTTGGAAACTTTTCCTTAGTTTTACCTCGACCCCCTTTAACAGTACAGTGTTTCCTATGACTCAAGAAAGGGAAAACAAAACTATGAAAACAAAAGTCTTCACGCTTCATAATCCTCGCATCAATATCAAGTCTTCAAGGTCACACCAATTTCCTCATTTTCAAAGTCTTCAAGAAAACCAAAGTCTTCAACTGAAGACATTCATTTTTAGGGGTCGACTTTCTTCGTAAATATCAAACTCCTCATAGACTTATAGAACCTGTGTACACTCACAAACACATTAGTCCCTTAACCTATAAGTCTTCAATACACCAAAATCACTAAGGGGCACTAGATGCACTTACAATCTCCCCCTTTTTGGTGATTGATGACAAATAGGTTAAGTTTTCAACGGGGATAAAACGTATGAAGTGTAAATACTGATATTGAGGAATTTGATTGCAAGATATAGAAGAACTCCCCCTGAAGATGTGCATATTGAGGATTTTGCTTTGGATTGCAAATGCATATTGTAGAGTAATATCATGGAGATCTCCCCCTATATCTTGTAATTCATACACGCATTTAACATATGATATGAAGAATTTGAAATGCATGATGAAATATGGTGTCTGACGAAATTCAGCATGCGTGCATTAAGGTACTTGAGGAAATAAGCATGCAGAAAGCAGTTCAAAAGTATCAGACCACCATAGGACTTAAGTTTACAACTCATCATATCAAACACCTCAGAAGAGCAAGAGTTGTAACTTAACAGAAAAAAATAGCCCATATATAAGACCCGCTTGAAGACTAACTCAAATTTCTCCCCCTTTGTCATCGAATGACCAAAAGGGACGAAAAATGAGGACTAACGCCCCTGAAGAATATCATCATGATGTCGATGGAGGAGCGCCAGCGTTGTTGGGGTCGTCCGTTGAGGTAGGGCCTGCCGCAGTGTCGTTCAAATCTTCAGCTTCATCCGTCTCGCGCGATGAAGAATATGAACTGGCAACAAGCTGAGGAACTTTGACCTTCTTGAATTTCTTCGAAGGTGACTGAGACTAGTCAAAGTCCTGTTGGAAGCCCATCTCCTTGAGATCTCCAGCACTATAAAGATTCGACAGAATAGCCCAAGTGCGGTCAAAGACTTCATGCAAGTAGTAGTGATTCTTCTTCATAGTGTTTTGAGTGACTGTCATGTTCTGAAGCATTACACCAAACTGACGCTTGACCCACTTGTGATTTCGATCAACTTTCTGATGAAGACTGAGGAGAAGTTCACGATCAGTCATCACACGCGGAGCTGTTGCTTGAAGATTTTGCTTTGATGCTTTGGCGACAGAATCTTGTGTTGCAGAGTCATCATTGGTGGAATAGGATGCAGCTTTGCGAAACTGTCCATCCAATGGACGAGCGCCTTCATCTATAATAGCAGCCTTGCCCTTCTCATCAGCTGAGGAAATAGTCCGCTTGAGGACTTCAATAGGTGGCAAATAGCTGAGATGATTCTGAAAGTCAGCCTGATAATGAATTGAAGACCTTAATCTGATGAATTTCATGATCCAGGGAGCATAAGGCTTCAACTCAAAAGGTGACAGAGCAACATTGGCCAAAGTCCTCATGAAGAAATCATGGTAGTTAATGGGAATGCCATGTATCATGTTGAACAGCAGATTCTTCATGATGCCAACAACCTCTTCTTCATCAGAGTTGTGGCCTTTGATTGGACTGAGGGTTTTGGTCAATATGCGATATATCGTCCTTGGCACATAGAGCAATTCCTTCACAAGGAAGGTGGTCCTTGGAGCTTGGCCAGCCTTCAAAGTCTTCATCAACACTTGCATCAAATGATTTGAGAGTTCAGGTTCCTCATAGATGAGCCTAGCACCTTTAGTGGGAGGACTGACTGGGACGGCGTGAGGCAATTCAGAGGCCGGTGCTTTGTAATGTGTATTTTCAGTCATCCAGTCTAGCACCCATGAATTCACATCTTCAACATTTCCAGTGATATGCAGTGTGGCGTAGAATTAAATAATGAGTTCTTCATTCTAGTCGCAGATGTCAGTGCAGAAGTTAAGCAGCCCAGCGTCATGAAGAACACTGAGGACTGGATGGAAGCAAGGAAGCGACTCCATATCCACATGAGGAATTTGCTCGTGGTCAAATACCTTGTTCTTACCAAACAGGAGGGAAGAGTAATAGTTCATTTGACTTGCTGTCCAAAAGCGCTTGCGTCGCAGTCTTGCAGAGTCATAGGGATTGTATTTCGTGAAGAAATGATGCTCAACAAAGAAATCATCAGCGTTGAATTTCTGCTTCTTGGTATGAGGATTTTGTGGCTTGGGCTGAAGATTAACAGTTGAAGTCTTCACAGCCGCTTGGTGCACAACCTCTGGAGCCACAGACTGAGGTATTTCCATAGCAATTTCATCAGGAGCAGTCCTGGTCTCCATTTCTTCAGCATTAGTAGCTGGAACTTCTTCTGGAATAGAATGAAGTGAAGATTGATGTCCTTCAGAGCCCGTATGAATTTCTTCAGTCTGCACAGGGGACTGAGGAATTTGTTGTAGAGGAGTGGTCAATGGAGAATTTGGATGATTTCTTTCCCAATAATCATCATTGAGAACTAGTGTAGTAGACCCAATGTCCACATCCTCATCTTCTTCATCAATTTCTTCAACGCCTGCCTCTTCAGCTGTGAACTGAGGCACGAGCGATGATACCAATGGGGTTGAAGGGATATCATTCACTTCAATTTCTTCATCCAATTGCTCTGAAGTAGCAGCAGAAGGATTCGCTTCATCACTGTCATCTAGAATGACATATTCCTCACCAAAGGGAACTATTTCCTTTGATGGCATGCTTGAGATAGGAACATCATCAATGGGGTTGGTGTACGAGCTTTGCAAAGTCTTCACTTTCTTGGGAGCTGAAGACTCTGCAGTTTCTGATGCTTTCCTTTCCTTCACAGCTGCCTTTTCTGCAGCTTTGGTCTTCTTCGCTTCTGATGCAGAAGGAAGGTGGATATCTTTCATCTGTGATGACTTTGCAGGAGGAGCAGATGAAAGTGGTGCAGTTTCTTCAGGCACAACTGATGTAGTTGCCCTGGCTTGATCAGATTCTTTAGGCGCAACATTGGTGGTTACCCTGGCATTTTCTTCAGGAACTGGAATTTCTTCAGCAGCCCTGGTACTTTCAGTTTCTTCAACAGACTGATTTTCATCAGCTGTGCTAGCATTCTCTTCAGTAGGCTGAGCAGATGCATCAGCCTGAGGAATTTGTTGTTGCGATGGAGCTGCAACATTCGGGTTGAACCCCTTGGCCATTCTGACAAATCTGACTTTGGCACCTAGCCAATCTGCACGATATGCGTCAAATTCATCGCTGAGAGCTTTGATCTCCTTTTGCAGATTCACAAGTTCGTCAGGAGTCATCTTCACAGCATTCTTCTTCAGAAAGCGGTCCTTCTTGTATTGAGCTTTCTTGACTTGCCTGGCCTTCTCAAATTTCCATTTTTCTTCGGCTATGAAGGCCGTCAACATGTGTCTCTGGCCAGGAGTGAGGTTCAATTCAGGCAAAGGAGTATTTGGATCCTTGTGCCATAGATCGATGAAATCAAGGATCCTTTTAGGATCCAGCATGAGTGGCACAGCACTGCCATTGGCTCTAGCGGCCTTTTCTTGCCTGTCTTTGATGATCTCAGCAATTTTTTCATCAACAGCATCATCGTCATCAGACGGAACTTGGAAGGCAACATGCTTCTTGTGAGGACTTGGCCTTGGGCCTCGTCCAGCAGTGGCCTTTTTCTTCAGCAAGATTGGACCAGTTGAAGACTGTGGCGGAGCTGAGGAACTTGCAGATGCTCCTGAGGCAATAGAGATTCCTGTAGTCCGTTGGCACGTGGCAAGATGCATAGGTGCTGAGGACTTTGTAGCTAAAGTTGAAGACTTTGTGGCAGCTGAGGGAATTGGAGCTGCCCTTGATGTGGTTGCCTGAGGAATTGGCAGTGAGGGCTTTGCAATTGGCCGTGAGGGCATAGCAGTTGAGGAACTCGGCTTCACAGCAGATTTCTTCGGCAAAGCCTTCTTGGGCTTGCTAGCAGAGGCCTCAGCAGTAGCAGCAGCAGAGTCTTCATTGAATTTCTTCACTGCTTCCTTTGCTACTTTAGCCAATTTGGCTTGGCGCTTAGCCCATTCCTTGGGAAATTTCTCATCGCACCTGATACTTGAGGGATCAGCTTCTTGGCCTGGAGCCAATGGAGGTCTTGGACATGGAGGGTTAACGGTGAATTTCTTCATGTACTTGGGAGTAACATAACGATATTCCCTCCATTCCTTAGCCCACCTTCTCTCATTCTCTGTATGAGCACTTTGCGCTGAGTCTTGGTCTCTTTGCCATGAGTTGCTTCATCAGGAGTACAATATTCATCATAGATGTCTTCAGGAATTTCAAAAGCTGTATTTGTTTCAGGCCTCTTTCCTCCCTTCTGAGGTCTTTTACCATCAGCCATTTTCTTCACTTGAGGATTTTGAACAATTGATGTTTCTGAGGAAGTGTGCAACTTATCTTCAAGGAACGCTACAAATGAGTTAAGTTGATGAGAACCTAGTGATTCAGCAGCAGACATTTTGTACCTGTGAACAGAGTATAGGTGCGAAGAATTTGGAGAGGTCATATGCGTTCTCAGAAATTTTTCAAAAGAAATCAAGTTTGAGGAATTTGACCAGGGGGGTCTTGAGGAATTTCACTAAGCATTCTTGACTTAGGTTCCAGAGTTGTATAGATTAGAAAATCCACACAATTGAGGAATCTTGAAGAAAAACATAGCTTAGAGAAACAAATCAAGATACAGAAGCATTCGGGAGTTTATGGAATGGGAAGTTGAAGAATAAACACCTTTTGAAGATTTTGTGAAATCATCAGAATCAAAGTAGGGTAGTAAAATCAGATTTTAATTACCCTGGACGAAGAACACGATGAACTGGAAGTGGAAGTGGAGAAGTTCGTCCGTTCAGATCTCCCACGCCCTAACTTGGCGGTGAGAGACAGCTACGACGGCCGCGGAGTGAAGAATTCCACGGCCGGCGCGAGTACGATGGCGACGAGGTCAAGGTAGTGAAGCTCTTCCTCACCGGCGATGATGGAGAGTAGCGGTGGCGCTAGGTCAGAGAGCTCGAGCGTGTTGGTGGTCGAGCGGAGTAAATGAGGACAGAGGAAGGGAGGGGGTATTTATAGCCACGGTGAAAAACTGCCCGTCCAAAATTTTTGGACGAACATGCCCCTGACCCTTGCTCTTCTAACGACATGTGTCACCCACGTACAGAGAGATGGAGATCATGGTAGATCGTGGGTGAGTAGTTTAATCCTATCACGGGATGCGGAACGGTTTGAGCGGTAAAAGCCGAAAATTCAGATATGAAAATTTTAACGTTTCGTTCACAAATTCTTCAGCTGTCAAGGACACAGTGAAGACTTTGAACGGGTTTCAAATAGAACGCACATTAAGAATTTGTGAACAGACTGGGTTGAGTTTAGCATAGAGGGGGAATGGGTCCGATCACATTCACTTAGAAGAAAATCAACTTGAAGAATTAGCAATAAGTGAATGCTGTTGAGGACATGAAAAACTCAATTATATATATATAGTCAATGAAGAACATCAGTCAATTTTTTTTGAAGACTTTGCAAGTTGAAGAATTTGAAAATTGAAGAATTTGCAAAATGAAGAAAAACTCAATTTTGAAGATTTTCAACTTTTGTGGTGGCGTGACCCACCGTATAAGAATGATGATTTCAGACGCCGCGTACAATTGTCGTAGGGCTCTGAGAATCAAATTCTTCGTTAATTTATTCACACTTAGAGGGTTAGTCTTCATTGATTGAAGAAAAACGTTCTTCGTGTGTTGCACATCTAAGTCATCAATTTTTCATAAGTGTTAGGATGTGTGTCCTTTTCAAAGAACATTCGAAGATTCTGAGATATTTAGCTCACACCGCAACTTGCTAAATCTCTTCTCATCCAAGGGCTTGGTGAAGATATCCGCTAGCTGTTCTTCAGTCTTCACATGATCAATAGAGATGTTGCCCTTCAACACATGATCTCGAAGAAAATGATGACAATTTTGGATGTGCTTTGTCTTTGAGTGCTGAACTGGGTTATGAGCAATCTTGATGGCACTCTTGTTGTCACAATAGAGTGGCACATTCTTCACATTGATGCCATAGCTCTTGAGGGGTTGCTTCATCCACAGTAATTGAGCACAGCAAGAACCAGCAGCAATGTACTCAGCTTCAGCAGTAGAGAGTGATACGCAATTCTGCTTCTTCGAGGACCAACATACTAAAGATCGTCCGAGGAAATGGCATGTGCCTAATGTTGACTTGCGATCGACACGATCACCAGCATAGTCAGAGTCAGAATATCCAATGAGATCAAAAGCCGAGCCCTTGGGATACCATAATCCAAGTGTTGGAGTGTGAGCTAGATATCGAAGAATATGTTTCACAGCCTTATGGTGTGATTCCTTCGGTGTAGCTTGAAAACGGGCACACATGCAAACACTAAGCATAATATCTGGCCTAGATGCACATAGATATAGTAAAGAGCCAATCATGGAGCGGTATACCTTTTGATCGAAGTCTATACCATTTTCATCGGTGCATAGATGGCCATTTGTGGGCATAGGGATTTTGACGCCTTTGCAATCTTGCATACCGAATTTCCTCAGAACGTCCTTGAGGTATTTCTCTTGAGAAATGAAGATGCCATTGCGTTGTTGACGAATTTGAAGGCCTAAGAAGAATTCAATTCTCCCATCATGGACATTTGATATTCCTCACTCATCATATAAGCAAATTCGTCACTGTAACGTTGGTTAGTACAGCCAAAAATAATATCATCAACATATATTTGGCACACGAATAATTCATCATCATATGTTTTGGTGAAAAGAGTTGGGTCGAGTGAACCGAGTTTGAAGCCTTTCTTCATGAGGAATTCCTTTAGAGTATCATACCACGCCCGAGGGGCCTGCTTGAGGCCATAGAGGGCCTTATTGAGTCAGAAGACTTGATCAGGATGCTTAGGATCTTCAAAACCTGGGGGTTGAGCAACATATACTTCTTCCTCAAGCTTACCATTGAGGAATGCACTTTTCACATCCATTTGATATAAGATGATATTATGATGGTTAGCATAGGCAAGCAATATGCGAATAGCCTCAAGTCTAGCAACAGGTGCAAAAGTTTCATCGAAATCAATTCCTTCAACCTGTGTGTAGCCTTGAGCTACAAGACGAGCCTTGTTCCTCACCACTAGGCCATTTTCATCTTGTTTGTTGCGGTAGATCCATTTGGTGCCGATGATATTGTGCTTGCGTGGGTCTGGTCGCTTGACAAGCTCCCACACCTTGTTCAGCTCGAATTGGTGTAATTCCTCTTGCATCGCTTGAATCCATTCAGGCTCCAGAAATGCCTCATCTACTTTGGTGGGCTTTGTGATAGAGACAAAAGCAAAATGCCCACAAAAGTTAGACAAATGTGAAACTTTTGAGCGAGTGAGAGGACCTGGTGCGTTGATGTCGTTGATGATTCTCTTAATCTGCACTTCATTTGCAACACGAGGATGAGCAGGTTGACGACTTTGACTTTGCTCAGCATTTTCTTCAGAGCCATTTTCTTCAGATGCACCAGCATGATTTTCTTCAGGATCTAGAATGACTTCTTCAATAGATTCTTCAGTAGGTATGACATCCTCAGTAGCCTTTAGCTTGATGGATTCCTCAGGAGACATTTCATCTAGCACAGGAGGTAGGTGCTCTCTTTACGAGCCATTAGTTTCACCGAACCGCACATCTACAGTTTCAACAACCTTGTGGTGATAGGTGTTGAAGACTCTGTAGGTGTGCGAGTCCTTTCTGTAACCAAGCATAAAACCTTCATGTGCTTTCGGTGCAAATTTGGAATTGTGATGAGGATCTCTAATCCAGCATTTTGCACCGAAGACTTTGAAATAACTCACATTGGGTTTCTTGTCAGTGAGGAGTTCATATGAGGTCTTCTTGAAGAATTTGTGAAGATATACCTTGTTGATAATGTGGCATGCAGTATCAATTGCCTCAGGCCAGAAGCGACGAGGTGTCTTGTATTCATCAAGCATGGTGCGAGCCATCTCAACAAGAGTCCTGTTCTTGCGCTCCACAACGCCATTCTGCTGAGGAGTGTATGGGGCAGATAACTCATGAGTAATACCAAGTTCATCAAGATAGTCATCAAGACCAGTATTCTTGAACTCGGTCCCATTGTCACTCCGAATATGCTTGATATTCACACTGAAATTTGTCGAAGCCCTTGAGGAAAATCGTCTGAAGACTTCCTGCACTTTAGTTTTGTAAGTAATGACATGCACCCATGTGTAACGAGAATAATCATCAACAATAACAAAGCCATATAGAGATGCTGTATTTGTTAGTGTGGCATAATGAGTAGGGCCAAAGAGATCCATATGAAGCAATTCAAAAGGACGAGAGGTAGTCATGATAGTCTTCGAGGGGTGCTTGGCTCTGGTCATCTTTCCAGCCTCACAAGCCCCACAAAGATGATCTTTGAGGAATTTGACACCCTCAATGACAATGACGTGCTTTTTCTATACGAGCGTGTGTAAGTTCCTCATGCCAGCATGACCCAGTCGTCGATGCCATAGCCAGCCTTCTGAAGCTTTTGCAAGTAGACAAGTGGCAGGCTGTGGTCCTACAGAGAAATCAACAATATACAAGTCTCCTCTCCTAAAGCCTTCGAAGACTTTGGAATTGTCAGATTCCATGAGCACTAAGCAACGATATTTGCCAAAGACAACAACCATATCAAGATCACAAAGCATTGAGACAGACATGAGGTTGAATCCGAGGGACTCGACAAGCATGACTTTGTCCATGTGTCGATCCTTTGAGATTGCAACCCTACCTAGACCCAATACCTTGCTTTTGCCTTTGTCTGCGTAGGTGATATGCTTCAAATGAGATGGAGATAAAGGAGTGTTCATCAGTAAGCTCTTGTCACCGGTCATGTGATTAGTACATCCACTGTCGAGGACCCACTCAGTAGCTTTGGGTAAATCATCCTGCAGATGAATTAGTGCATCTTACGAACACATATCTTCAGAGTGAAGAATATGACATCAATTTCATCAGACAGAAATTCATCAATTAATGCAACATATGTATATATAGCAGTATGAGGACGTGAGAAATGAATGAATCATTTCTTCATGATTAGCTTGCGTCCTTTCAAGCATTTCAGGTCTCCAGAAAATTCTTCAGACGATTTAGTTCGTCTGGAGACCTGACCCTGCATAAGAGGTTAGTTCTTTTTCTTCACCACCCACATCTGGAGGGGTGGCAAAGAGTTCATCATTCTGCGAGCTCCATAAGAGAAAGGTGGCATTGAAGCCAAAGCGCTTCGTTTCACAGGAGAGGGATTAGTATAGGCATATGAGTAAGCAGAGAAATTCTTCGAGGACTTATGAACATAATGATTTGAAGAATAATGCACATAATCAGAACTCTTAGATTTTCCCTGCGAAACAGAAGCGTTAGCATGATGATGATCATATGAGGACTTAGATCCACGTGAGGAATTTGATCCATAAGAGGACTTGGATCCATATGAAGACTTCGGTCCATATGAAGAATTTGATCTGGGGTTCCTATTCTTCACAGGTGGTGTCATGAGGACATTCACCTGAAGACTTTCAAGGCACCTTTTGGGAACCCAGATTTTCTTCATAGGGGGACCATTCCTGCAGTTAGTTCCAACATATCTAGCAAATACTTCACCATTCTGATTTTTGAACAGTTTATAGTTGGAGTCAAATGACTCATCAGATGAATATGAGGATTCACAAGTAAAGCCAGATAAAGTGGATGGATCTACAGGAGGTCCCTTCACAGCAACCCATGAGGTTTTGGGATACTGCTCAAGTTTCCAGTAGGTTCCATCAGCATTGAGTTTCCTCTCAAAGGCAATACCCTCTTTCCTAGGGTTCCTGTTCAAGATCTGCTTTTTGAGCACATCACAAAGAGTCTGATGCCCTTTGAGGCTTTTGTACATGCCTGTCACATACAATTCCTTCAACCCTGCATTTTTGTCAGTGATACTAGTGGTATCCTCAGATGAGGAATTTGTGACCACAGAGATAGTTGAAGAATTTGCAGCAATAGAAGCATTTGAACTTTCAGGTGAAGAATTGGCAGTTTCATGTTCAGTGCATTTCAAGCATGGTGGAATAAATTCTTCCTGAGCGGAACTGATCTGTTGAGCAAGCAATGAATCATTTTCCTTCTAAAGATCTTCATTACTCACCCTTAGCTTCTCAAGATCTTGCTTTCTTTGAAGAAATTCATAAGAAAGCTTCTCATGATCGGCTAAGAGAGTTTCATGACGACTTTGAAGGTTGTCAAACTTAGACTGTAGTTGCTGAAGATTATCAGTCAGTGTTTGAGTTCGATCCATTTCCTCACCTAACAGGTCATTGCTTTTGTCTAGCATATTTTGAACCCTTTCCAAAGCCTTTTGTTGTTTAACAGCAATATTAGCAAGTTTGGAATAGTTGGGTTTGAGGTTATCATCATATTCATCCTCACTTGATTCAGAGAAGGGATATTTGAATACCTTGGCACCTTTTGCCATGAAGCAATGGGTGGGAGCATAGTCATCATTGCCGTCATCAGCAGTGTTGGGGAAGCCATTTTCCTTAGTGTTGAAGATGGACTTGCTGACGTAAGCAGTAGCGAGGGCTAGGCTTGCCACACCAGAGTCTGACTCCTCAGATGCCTCCTCTTCCTCATGTTCCTCAGATTCAGCTTCAGAGTCCATTTCCTTGCCAATGAATGCCCGAGCCTTCTTGGAACTGCTCTTCTTGTGAGATGAAGACTTTGAAGATTTTGATGATGAGGACTTTGAAGATTTCTTCTTCTTCTTTGAGTCATCTGAACTATCATCCTTGTATTTCTTCTTCTTTGATTCCTTTGCCCACTGAGGACAATCAGTTATGTAGTGACCAGGTTTCTTGCATTTGTGGCAAGTCCTCTTCTTGTAATCACGGGATGAGGAATCTGATCTTGTGTCATCACCTTTTGAAGATTTTACAAAGCGACCACGCCTTGAGAACTTCTGGAATTTCTTCATGAGCATTGCTAGCTCCTGGCTTAGTTCTTCAGGGTCACCAAGGCTGCTATCAGAATCTTCTCCTTCAGATGAGGAAACTACCTTGGCCTTCAGTGCGCGTGATCTTCCATAGCTTGGCCCGTAGAGATCTCTCTTTTCAGCTTGTTGGAATTCATGAGTGTTCAGCCTCTCAAGAATATCAGCATGATCTAGTGACTTGTAGTCTCCACGTTCTTGAATCATTAGCGCCAGTGTATCGAATGAAGAATCGAGTGACCTCAGCAATTTCTTCACCACCTCATGGTCGGTGATGTCAGTGGCACCCAGTGCTTGAAGCTCGTTTGAAATGTTAGTGAGGCGATCAAAGGTTTGCTGGACATTCTCATTGTCGAGTCTTTTGAAGCGGTTGAAGAGATTGCGAAGAACGTCAACTCGAGAATCACATTGAGTTGAGATTCCTTCGTTGACCTTGGATAGCCTGTCCCTGATAAGCTTTGCAGACTCCAAAGCACTCACTGTGCCGTACTGTCCTTTTCTCAGATGGCCACATATGATATTCTTCGCTTGAGAGTCGAGTTGCTTGAATCTCTTCACATCAGCAGCGTTCACGGAAGGAGTGACAGAGGGAACGCCATTTTCCACAACGTACCAGAGATCATTGTCAATTGCCTCAAGATGCATGCGAATCTTATTCTTCCAGTAGGGGTAGTCCGTCCCATCAAAGGTAGGACACCCAGCCGAGACCTTGATCATGCCTGCAGTCGACATAACTAAAACTCTAGGTGGTTAAACCAAAATCACACAGAACAAGGGAGTACCTTTCTCTGATACCAATTGAAAGTGCGTTATATCGACTAGAGGGGGGTGAATAGGCGATTTTTATGAATTCTTCGCTGAGGAAATACTACTTGAGGAATTTCCTAAGCAATGAACTACAAGCAGCGGAATAAGTACTCAGGTACATGGATAACAAAGCAGTAGCATAGTCATCATGATGAAATGAAACAAAACAGAGCACAGGTAGCGTGTAAACAGGATAAGCAGGCTGAAGACAAAGTGACTGAAGAAATAGGAATGAGGAAATTGAGAAAGTCTTCAGTCGAAGTCTTCAAATAGTAATGATCAAGTACACAGCAAGTATGCGAGGAAATGAAAGGGTTGAGGAAATAGAACCAGTAGCTTGGTGAAGACAGTGATTTGGTAGACCAGTTCCAACTGCTGTGACAATTGTACGTCTGGTTGGAGCGGCTAGGTATTTAAACCTGAGGATACACAGTCCCGGACACACAGTCACCGTATTCTCCTTGAGCTAAGGTCACACAGACCTCGCCCAATCACTCGTGGTAAGTCTTCACAGGTGACTTCCAAACCTTCACAGACTTGGTCACTCGGCAATCCACAATTCCTCTTGGATGCTCTAGACCATGACGCCTAACCATCTGGAGGATGCACAGTCCTCAAAGGTAACAAGCGTCAGTTCCACACAGGAGCAATTTCTTCAGTGATGCTCAATCACTTTGGGTTTTAGGTGTTGGGTTTGGGTTTTTCCTCACTTGATGATTTTCGCTCAAAGTCCTCGGAGGATGGGATGCTCTAAATGACAAGTGTCAGTTTCTCTCGGAGCAGCCAACCAGCTAGTGGTTGTAGGGGGCGGCTATTTATAGCCTAGGGAGCAGCCCAACATGATAAGACATAAATGCCCTTCAATGATATGACCGTTAGGTGGATAGGATATTTTGGACAGCTGGCGCATAGCACAGCAACGGTCGGAAATTTGAGCTCTCAAATTCCTCAGGGCTATCATGATCCTCACTGGCGAATTCCTAACTCCTCAGTCAGAACAAATTCCTCAGAGAACAGAAGAACTTCGTCTCTGTCACTGAAGAACTTGACTGAACTATATGAGATTTCCAATGGCTTCACTCGAAAGGATTGGTAGCTGTAGGATTTGAGTTGAGCATCACTTGGAAACTTTTCCTTAGTTTTACCTCGACCCCCTTTAATAGTACGGTGTTTCCTATGACTCAAGAAAGGGAAAACAAAACTATGAAAACAAAAGTCTTCACGCTTCATAATCCTCGCATCAATATCAAGTCTTCAAGGTCACACCAATTTCCTCATTTTCAAAGTCTTCAAGAAAACCAAAGTCTTCAACTGAAGACATTCATTTTTAGGGGTCGACTTTCTTCGTAAATATCAAACTCCTCATAGACTTATAGAACCTGTGTACACTCACAAACACATTAGTCCCTTAAACTATGTCTTCAATACACCAAAATCTCTAAGGGGCACTAGATGCACTTACAATAAGCTATAGCCGCATTTCGGCATAGTATTCGAGACGAATGGCTAGCGCGCCAGCTCGGTCAGGATAAGCCAAAAACGATGTCAGCACTTACCTCCTTGATGACCCGCTTTTGCGCGGGAGAAGATAGTTGGTTGGCTCGTAGAAGCACCAACCCAGAAGACCCCGGCACCTCGGAAGTCCGGGACGAAAACAGGAAACCACGGCGCAACAGAAATAAGCGTCGTCACAACAGTGGTGAAGCCGAAGACATGACAGTGAATGCCGGATTTCGCAACCCCAAATCATGAGCGCTGAAAAAGCCCTCTAAAGGCAACCAGGATGGACCCACCAAGTTGGACACAATCCTGGACATGCCCTGCCAGATCCATGGCACCTCTGATAAACTCGCAAACCACACCAACCATAACTGTTGGGTAATAAAACAGGCTGGCAAGCTCACGGCTGAAGATTCAGGCAAAAGCCCCCGCAGTGAGGAAGATGAGGAACCTCGCAGGCCAAACAATGGAGGCCAAAAACAATTCCCTCTTGAGGTAAAGTCGGTGAATATGATCTATGCCACCCATCACCCAAGAATGAGAGGAAACATGCACTTCGGGACGTCTATGCCATAGAGCCTGTGTCGGTGCAACAAACCCTGGGTCTGTTGCCCAGACCGTGCACAGGCCTAAAAGAGCACAGTTGAAACATCCAAGATCAGATCAAGCTAGGAGAGATGGCCCTTTGAGGAATCAAAGGGCAGGGCAAGAAGACCAAGACACTGCTAAGGAAAAACCTCCCTTGCCGGGCAGGCGAGCCTGGCGAGGACGAGGTGGCCCCGAAGACAAGCCTCAAGACCGCCCCGGCAGGCCTTCCGGGCACTACTAAAGCAAACTACCCCGCCAAGGCTTCACCGCTCCACCTCACAGCAACGCAAGTCATCGATTGGTGCGGTGTCAAGCCCCCAAGTGACTAAGTGGCAGTTATTCGACACATGGCAGCCATTTCCAGAGGAAACAATATCCAGATGACACCCGTCTAGAGACGTGTCAAGCAGACAGGCGAAAAGGTGGCCGAGCGGCCCGGCGAGGCTTGCCAGGCGGGCTACGATGTGACACTGAGCGGCGCATTTAATGCGCTCTGCTCTGCCTGCAGAGTTAGGTATGATATCACTATTTGCTATCTAATCAGTACACAATGACAGATTTGCCACTGTGGTAACCCCTTGATCTATAAAAGGAGGGCCATGGCAAAAAGAGAAAGGGTTGGGAACCTTGTACACTCGTACGCGCGTAGCTGCTCTCGCCCCGAGGCAACCCTGCTGGGTAAGAGCGCTGCGTTTCCAGCCCAATCCACCATCAATCCACTAAAGCAGGAGTAGGGTTTTACGCCTCACGGTAGCCCGAACCTGGGTAAAACTACCCGTGTGATCTCTGCCGTGCTGTGCTATGATCCTCCGCTCTTTGTGCAATGTGCTCAGTCCCCCTGCCGAACCAAAAGGGGCCAATGGCCCCATAGGTGGCCGTGATTTCCCACGATATCTTTGGCGCGCCAGGTAGGGGGCAGCGCTTGCGCGAACCCGAGAAGCGTACGCAGCACGTCATCTTCATCGACGGCTCCATCGTTCATGGCACCCAAGAAGAAGCCCGGTGCTGCAGCCCACCCTTCCACTTCGAAGGCCCCGCTGCACGCGGCCGCCGACGCCGCGGAGGCCACGAGGACACACGGGGACACAGACACTGCGGGGGACGTGGCCGGCGCAGGCGGCGTCGCCACCACCTCCCCTGCAGTGGAAGTAAGAGGAGAAGGCACCGGGGAAGTACAACACCAACAGCGCCCCAACGGCCACGCTCCACAAGGTACGGGTGGAGAAATCATTCTATCCGCACCTCTCTGCCCGGCGAAAGGCACAACCGCAGCGGCAGCTCTCGCTCTGGGACGAATCGCAACCCTCCGGTCGCTCCCGCTACGAGCGCGGCCACAGGGCGTGCGCCACCCCCAAAGCGAACCAACCCAGTCGATGCGCCAAATGGAGCCGCTGGCCCTCAAGCGCCTCCACCTCGTTACCATGTCACCGTGGCCACGGGCTCACGACGGCGAGAACACGGCACAGCTACTACTGGCAGCGTAAGGAGCCAGGCGATGCAACGATCTACGTCATCATCCATGCCAAGCACTGCTTCGGAGGCTATGGCGCGGGCCCAGCTACTGTTGAGATTTCCGCCGGTAGCCGATCAGATGGATGAGTGGAGAGCCACCATTCAAAGCCTGATTGGTTTCACCGAGGCGGGAGGATCACAGTGAGCTGGCCCACCACGGCCTCCCAATGCGACAACGACGGCCCATGCAGCTGGCCATGCCGAGGGGGGCACCCCCACGGTGCTGTACCCTCCACGGCAGCCTGCACAAAGGCCATGACCAGAGCCATGTGATCAAGAACCCGACGACGTCTCGATGGCTTCGTCCGGTCCTTGAGCGCGTCGGGACCAGCGGCAAGCCTAGGAAGGCAGGTGAGGGGAAGGCGCGCGCGTCACCGTCGAGCAACGCCGCGACACCCGCTGCCAGTCTGGTCGGCGCAACGGCCCCGACGTCGACGAGCCTGCGCTCGGTGAGGGTGGGTGCCTACCTTTCGAGGTTGGGTGCCCCGCCTTCACTCGCGAGCTACGACAAGTCCATTGGCCGTCTTCCCGCACATTCAAGCCGGAGATACCAGAGAAGTTCGATGGAAGATTGAACTCGGCAGAGTTCCTGAGCATCTACACCATCGCTATCTAGACTGCCGGGGGGAGAGACGAGAAGGTGTTCGCCAACTACTTCCCTTTGGCACTCAAACCAAACATGAGGTCCTGGCTGATGCACCTTCCAGAAAACTCCATTTCAACTTGGGCTGACCTGTGCCATGAGTTTGTTGGCGCCTTCACGGGTGGCCATCAAGAACCAGGGCGGCCCAGCAATCTGCAACTCCTCCCGCAGAAGGAAGGGGAGACCCTGCGGAAGTACATGCAAAGTTTCAGCCAAGTGCACAGGAACATCCCAGACATCCACCCGGCAGCCGTGATAGCTGCATTCCAGTCCAACGTGCACAACCGCCGGATACGTTCCAAAATGAACATGCGGCTACCCCGGACTGTGAATGAGTTATACACACTGGTGGATAAGTGTGCTCACATAGGGGAGGAAAGGCAACTTCCCGGCGAAGAGGACGGGTCGACATCGATTCAGACGATGACGATGATGCCACCAGCCAGAAGAAGAACAAGAAACGCAATAAGAAGTGCAAGGAGAAAGTTGTGATGGCATTCGAAGGGTCAAGCACACCTAGTACCGGCAAGAAGGCCAAGGCCGAAGCACCCGGCAAGGAGGTTGCCGCGTGCACTGACTGTCGGGCGGCTGCGACTGCCGAGAAGGCCGGGAAGGGTGAGGGCCCGTATTGCAAGATCTGTAGGACCAAGGGCCACGACCTTCAAGAGTGCCATCAGGTTGAGCAGCTCGTCAGGAAGCAGAGGGCTGAGTACGAGAAGCGTGATAAGGAGAATAATCAGGATGGTGCTGCCGGGAAGGGCTGTGGCGGCGGAGTAAGCCACCCCGGCAAGGCTCCTCAGAATCAAGGGAAACCCGCCAGAGGCCGTGAGAAGAAGGATTGCAGTGATGAGACCGATGAGGGAGATGAAGAGGAAACCAGTGAGTAGGAGTTCCAAAAAGCCACTAACGCCTTGTGTGTTGACGGGGGTGCATCTCTGCACTCCTCTCACCGCCAACTTAAACAGTGGGCGCGTGAAGTCAATGCCATGGAGCCAGTGGCAGATTCTCGGAAGCTGCTCAAATGGTCCCGCACACCCATCATCTTTGACGAAGAGGATCACCCTTATCGCACCACTGCGGTAGGGTGCTTGCCATTGTTGGTCTCACCAACAATACGCAACCTCAAAGTCACAAAGATGTTGGTTGACAGCGGGGCTGGGTTGAATCTGATATCTCCAAAGGTGCTCAGCAAACTTCAGATAGTGGATGAGGAGCTCAAGGTTACTGGTACGTTCCAATGAATCAACCCCGGTAGGAGTCATCCTAAAGGAAAGATCACGCTGCCAGTGATGTTCGGGGGGGAGTTAAACTACCGGACTGAGAAGTTCGTGTTTGACGTGGTCAACCTCCCCTTGCCATACAATGGAATCCTTGGTTGCCCAGCTCTGGCCAAGTTCATGGCGGCATCTCACTATGCCTACAACACCTTGAAGATGCCAGGGCCGATAGGAGTCATTTCCATTCTGTCAGATCAAAAAGATGCAGTCATATGCGTGGACAAGATGTATCGGGAAGCAGTCACGGCAGAGGCCGCGGAAGCCAGTGTTCCCGCCAAGGAGAATAAGAAAATGAAGAGAGCTAGCAAGGATGCCAGCAAGGAATCCGGGAAGCGTGCCACTCCGGAGTGCGCTGCGCCTGTCGATGACTTGCCGGAGAGTTCCAATAGCAAGAGATCCAAAGCTGATGCGCCTGCTGTGAAGAAGGTCCCGGCAGGGCTGGCTGGCACTGATGGTACCTTCACTATCAGTGCCACCCTCGATGAAAATAGGAAAGCGCACTCATTGCCTTCCTGTGGGGGAATGTCGATGTGTTTGCCTGGCAACCATCTGACATCCCCGGTGTTCCCAGGGAGGTAATCGAGCACCACCTTGCTGTCTGCCCACATGCCCGGCCCGTCAAGCAGAAGGTCCGGAAGCAAGCTTTGGAGTGGCAATAGTTTATTGCCGATGAGATCAAGAAACTTGAAGCAGCTGGTTTGGTCAGGGGAGTATTGCACCCCACGTGGTTGGCAAATCCAGTGGTGGTGCGCAAGGCGAATGGGAAATGGAGGCTTTGCATAGATTTTACGGATCTGAACAAGGCATGCCCGAAGGACCCATTCCCCTTGCCGCGCATCGACCAGATTGTGGATTCCACTTTCGGGTGCGATCTATTTTCCTTTCTGGATGCCTACTCCGAATACCACCAGATCTTCATGTCCAAGGAAGATGAGGAGAAAACAGCGTTCATAACCCCATGTGGCATGTACTGCTTTGTACGGATGTCCTTCGGGCTAAAGAGCACCGGATCCACCTTTGCAAGTGCAGTACAGATTGGCTTTGAGTCCCAGCTACACAGAAACATTGAGGCTTACATGGATGATATTGTGGTCAAGACCAAGGACAGATCAACCCTCATCCAGGATTTGGAAGAAACCTTTGCTAATCTGCGTAAAATCAACTTCAAGTTGAACCCGGAGAAGTCTGTGTTTGGCGTCCCCTCCGGTAAGCTACTTAGTTTCTTTGTGTCTCATCGAGGGATAGAAGCCAACCCCGACAAGATCAAGGCTATCGAGCAGATTCAAGCACCCAAGACAGTCAAGGACGTGAGGCGTTTGACAGGATGCGTGGCTGCACTGAGCAGGTTCATTTCCAAGTCTGCCGAGCGTGCCCTGCCATTTTTCAAAATCTTGAAGAAGGCAGGGCCTGTGGAATGGACCCCGGAGGCAGATGCTGCACTGCAAGATTTGAAGACCTATCTTTCCTCTGCGCCATCTTGGCCGCTCCCAAACCACAAGAGCCGTTGATGCCATACTTGGCGGCAACCAATCAAGTGGTTAGCGCAGCACTGGTGGCGCAACGGGAAGTGGATATCGCGGCAACCACAACCTCTATTACCTCTGGAGAAGAAAGTGGACCTATCCCGACAAGGCCAGAGTCAGTCCAGAGCGAAGAAAGGCAGAGCAGCGGAAGCAGTTCTCTGGTCACGGCAAAGAAGAAAGTGGTGCAGCGCCCAGTGTACTTCGTCAGCTCCCTGTTGCAGGGGGCTAGGTCGAGGTACTCTGGCATGCAAAAGCTGATTTTTGGCCTCATCATGGCCTCAAGGAAACGGCGCCACTACTTCCAAGCCCACGAGATCATAGTTGTCACCCGTTTTCCCTTGCAACGCATACTCCGGAACCCTGAGGCCACCGGCAGGATTGTGGAATGGGCTTTGGAGTTGTCCAACTTTGGTTTGAAGTTTGAAAGCATGTCAACCATTCAGAGTAGAGCACTAGCAAAATTCATTGCAGAGTGGACACCAACTCCTGATGAAGAGGTATTGGAGACAGTTATTCCCGGCAAGGAAGCGCCCCAAGATTGGATCATGTATTTCAATGGTGCCTTCTCCCTACAAGGTGCAGGGGCTGGCATGCTTCTTGTTGCTCCCACTGGGGAGCACCTTAAGTACATCGTCCAGATGCACTTTCCCCGGGAGAAGGCTACCAACAATACTGCAGAGTATGAAGGGCTCCTTGCCGGCCTCAGAATTGCAACAGAACTGGGAATCAAGAAGCTGATCATCCGCGGAGATTCACAGCTCGTGGTGAGACAAGTCAACAAGGATTACCAAAGTCCATTGATGGAGGCATACATTGAGGAAGTGAGAAACTTGGAGGAGCGCTTTGACGGACTGCAAATAGAGCACGTACCCCGTGCGGAAAACAGCATCGCTGATCATCTGTCAAAGTGCGCCGCGCAAAAACTCCCTGTGGAACCAGGGACTTTTGTTCTCCATCTGACTCAACCCTCCGTATCCCCAGCAACAATGGCCAGAAAGAGGAGGAAACTGGACTACGGCAAGCCTCACCCGACAAGGCCTCCCGACGCCCCCGGCAGAGAGCTTGGCAAGAACAACTCCCCTTCGATCAGCGAGCTGCACCATCCCGCCAGACCATCGGTCCCTGCGGTCGAGAAGTGTGCACCTGCGAATGAGGAGGTGCCGTTGGTCCTTGTTGCTGAGCCTCTGGCCCCAACTTGGGCACGGCACATAGTCCATTTCCTCCAAACTGGAGAACTCCCCGAAGAGCAAGAAGAAGCTGAAAGAGTAGTCTGGAGGGCCAGTATGTATCAATTTGTCGACGACACACTATACAGAAGGAGGCCCAACGGTGTGAAATTGAAGTGCATTTGTCGGGAGGAAGGAAAGGAACTATTGGCAGAGATACACAAAGGTATGTGTGGCTCACACATTGGATCAAGGGCCCTGGTTGGAAAAGCCTTCCGGCAAGGTTTCTATTGGCCCCCGGCCCTCCAAGATGTAGTTGAGCTCGTCACCAAATGTGAAGCCTGCCAGTTCCACTCCAAGAACATTCATCTGCCTGCCTAAGCTCTTCAAACGATCCCTTTATCATGGCCCTTCTCGGTCTGGGGGCTCGATATCTTGGGCCCCTTCCCCCGTGCTACCGGGGGCTTTGAGTTCTTGTTCGTCGCTATCGACAAGTTCACAAAGTGGCCAGAGGTGGAGCCCGTGAGAAAGGTGACCGCTTAGTCAGCTATCAAGTTCTTGAAAGGATTGGTGTGCCGCTTTGGAGTTCCTGCCCAGATCATCACTGACAATGGCACCCAATCACGAGCCGCTCCTTCATGCAATATGTTCATGCCCTCGGAAGCAAGATCTTGTTTGCCTCTGTCGCCCATCCCAGAAGCAACGGACAAGCTGAGAGGGCGAACGCTGAAGTATTGCAGGGCCTCAAGACAAGAACTTTTGATAGACTGCAGAAGTGTGGCAGGCGATGGATCGACGAGCTGCCGGTGGTTCTTTGGTCCCTCGGAACGACACCAAATCGAGCTACCGGGCAGACTCCCTTCTCCCTAGTCTATGGGGCAGAAGCAGTTATCCCCACGGAACTCATATTCGGGTCTCCTCAGTGCTTGCCTACGATGAAGTAGCACAGGAATGGTACCGGTGTGACGACGCTGTGCTACTTGAGGAAAACCGTCTCCAGGCCGCTATGCGTGCTGCACGCTACCAGCAAGCCCTGCGTCACTATCACAGCCGCAGGGTTCGTGCCCGGGTTTTGAGGAAGGCGACCTTGTCCTTAGGCGTGTTCAGTCTGCCAAGGGTACAAACAAGTTGACGCTGAAGTGGAAAGGCCCTTACCGGGTAGTACGAGTCACCAGACCTGGCGCAGTCCGTCTGGAGACCGGAGATGGCATTCAATTGCAAAACTCATGGAACATTGAGCATCTCCGTAAGTTCTACCCGTAAGGCACGGCTGTCGGGCCCTGCCCGGTAGCCACCCTTTTGTACATGCCTTGCCACTGTTGCATGTAACCCCTTGTACAAAGCCAGGCGCAGACCCTGAGCAACAAAAATAAATGAAGCGCTGGGGGCCCCCCAAAACTTGCATGCATGCATAAGCATAGCATGATCATGTAGATGAGGTCGCATGAGGCATTGTTTTCATCTGCATTAAGTTGCAGGGTTCTTGCCGTGGACTCGGTCCCAAGAGAGAAGAAATGAAGACAAGCCTACATGACGACCCTCGGCAAGCCAAACAGATAAGTTCTCTTCTTATCCTTACGTGTTCTGTAAGCAGAAACTTGTGCACATGAAAACCTCGCCACCTTTGAAACTTAGGTGCTCCCATCCTTTGACTTGAATGTTGCTTCGGTCAGGATGGTCGCAGTGGCCTTTGACGGAGAAGGCTTGGCGGGGGGCTAGTCCCTCTTTACGATTTGTGCCCGGCAAGCTTAGCTCCACGGCAACAATTCGAGGGTACCGGCAGGATAGCTTGCCAGAGATAACTTGTTTACTTGAACGTATAGAGGCATTTCACCTCTGCATGAGTATGACGCATGCACAAGTGCCTGGCAAAGCTTGTCTTTTTCATTAATATGTGGATGAACAAGTACAGATCTTACAGAACACCAACAAGGATAAAGAAGATTACATTATTTAGACTAAAGTTTGGCAAGTGCCTACATGTTTTAGATTAAAAAAAGATAAGTGCCCCGTGATGCTCTTTCTTGCCCTCCTCCTCCTCCTAGGCACTACGGCGGAAGGTGAAGACGGCAAAAGGAGTGCCTGGGCAGAAGCCCAGCTTGACCCTGTCAGGCCCCTTGTCAAGGGGCCTAACAGGAGCGGGAGGGCGCGGGAGAAGGTGATGGTGAAGAGAGCGGCGGAGACGACCCGCCAGCCACCGCCACCAGGGCCAGCAGGGCAAACGGAGCTGCAGCCTGCAAGGAAGCCTGTCGGGGCCCAGCTGGAAGGCTGCTGGAGGAGCCCAGAGCACCACCCCCACCTCTGCATCCAACTCCCCGGGGAATCTCCTTGCCGGGGAAGGGATGCAGGCGTAGATAATGGTGCTGCCGCCTGACGGTGATGGTGCAGCTGATGATCAGCCAGAGTCAGAGTCGCTGTCCTCCCCATTGGCGCCGTCGTCATCGCCATCACTGTCCTCCTCGTCGCTGTCGCTCGAGGAGGAGCTTTCGTCGTCGGTCGAGCTCTCTGCGCAGCACCCTAAGCGAGCTCCCGAGCACCCAAAGGCCTTGACGGAGAGCAGATCGGCCTCCATTAATTTGAAATGGAGGATGTGCCCCTCCGACAAGCTATGGGCGCATGCAAAGGTCTTCCAGCCGCATCGGAAGAGCATGACATGAGGGGAGGGGAAATCCACATCCACCCGCATGTCTGCATTCCTGCAACCCCTCATGTGCAGCTTCAATGAGCGCAGTTGTTCAAGATCCATCGCCCTTGCGAAAGGAGTGGGGAGACGAAGGCGGCCACGCGGAGGCTTATACAGTCTGATGATGAACTCCAGGGGTTAATCTCCAACATGGCCTTCCATCAGGGGAGGGGCGGCCGGCGGGGGTGCAACCAGAGCGCCGCCCCGTCCTCCTCGGCCCCGGGCGCCATGACGACCTCGACCTCGTCCCCTCCCACCTCCTCTCACGACGGGCTCCGCCCCCGCATTTTTGGAGGGAGGAGGGAGGCGCTGTCGAGCAGAAGTTCTCGTCGCCGTCACTAGAGCAGCGCCGCGTCCCTGACCTCTCGCCATGGCGGGGGAGAACTACTGCAGGAACGGAAGGAGAAGGGTGTGTGGGGAAACACTTTACCCCATGTTCCCCTTTTTATAGGCGAACAGGGCAGGGGGCTGGATTCGTCCATGAAGGTGGCCACCCCCCTCGGCCAGTGTCGGCGTGTGACACCTATGGGATCCGAAGGGACCCCTTTACGATTCGGCGGGGGGAGAGGTATGCGCAAAGAGCAGAACCAACGATCGACGCGGGGAGATTTTACCCAGGTTCGGGCCGCTGATCAGCGTAAAACCCTACTCCTGCCTTGTTTTATTATCGATGTTCTTGAGCCCAGGCTCCAGGAGCGCTCGCAGTGAACAGTACATTCAAAGAGCAGCTACGCATGCAGAATGGGCCAGAAGATCTCCTCCCCTGTAGCAGTTGCCTTGGGCCTCCTTTTATACCACAAAGGGGTCACCACAGTGGCAAAATGTACATACATTGAGGTGTAAAGTAGCTACAGGGTCATCATACCTAACCCCTGACGGATTAGGACGAGCGCATTTAATGCACCGTGAGGTGTCCTCACTTTCTTGGGGATGGAAAAAGGGGCCATCCCATTAGCACCGCTTAAGCTCTCCTCCACTGGCGCGTCGCCACACATCCAAAGAAGGACCCAGAATGTCGGGTTTGTTGCTGTGCTAGAGCGGTGGCACAACAACAAAACCTTGCCGGGCTCCGCAGGCCACCCCGGCAAGATCTTGCCAGGGAAGCTGGCCTTCGGATTCCAGCTCTTCTTATCTGCTGATCATCAGATCTCTGACTTGAAGATTTCTTTGGTGGCCTGAGTCAACCTCGAACTGTTCCCCGACAAGCCTTGCCACGAGTATGGCTACAACTGCCCGTGCACAAGTACGGGGTACTAATGGCCCAATACTTAGTACACCGACAGGAGCCCCCGGGCCTAGGCCACACACGAGTGCGAGGCGTTGTTGGGCTAGGCCCAAACAGTGCACGGGCACACGTGGCAGGGGATTAACTGCTTGTAAATATCCTGTTTACTGTGCCCCCCACTACGTGCGCCGAACGCGCGATGTGGGAAGCGTGCCTCAAAAGCTGCAACTGCAACGCGCCTGCAGAGGCGCATTCACATTGGGGAGTAAAAGAGGCGGCCCCACTCCTTCCCCATAAAAAGGAGAAACCGTAGAAGCACAAGCCTATTTACCCCCCTTTTCTTCTCAATCTGGCCGTCGCCATTGCCTTCTTTCTCTCGAGCTCAGAGCAAAACTTTCCCTCCTCCACCCGTCGCCTACACGCCCGCTTCATCCCCGGCTTCCGTCCTTGCAGCCGCCATGCCGCCCAGGGCCAGCAAAGGCAAGAGCAAGGAGGTGAAAGCCGATGTCCCGGAGAGCGAACTGGTGAAGATGCGGAAGAAGTATGTCGTCTTCGCCCCGTCGCTTGATGCGGAAGCTTTGAAGAGGCGGTACCAGTGCATGTGGGCGAAGGAGACGCAAGCTCACCCCGCCACTCGCGTGATTCCAGGTTCTTGCTCCAAGAGTGGGTCAGACAGATACCCCTTTTTCGTCGTGTATTTCTATTGCGGGCTCTGTCCTCCGTTTTCTGACTTCTTCAACGACATCATGTACACATATGGCTTCCATCTTCTCGATTTCACGCCGAATGCGGTACTGTGCATGTCCATCTTTGCTCACCTTTGTGAAAACTTTGCCGGAGTGGTTCCCAACACTACCCTTTTCTGCCACTACTTTTTCCCTCGTATCCAAAAAGGAGAGGCCCTCTCTGGTTCTATCGCCTGAATTCCAAGGGCTTGGAATAAGGAAATATACCCAGAAGGAGTTTACCGCGAAAAGTGGGATGAATGGCGGGCTGAATGGTGCTGGATCAAGGAAGCAGATCCCCATCCGTTTTGTCTGCCCCGGCAACAGAAAGCGGTCCGTGACAGTGGCTGGAGCAGTCTTGCCGCTGACGATGAAAAGCTCACAATCGCCACTACCAGGATTCTTCGCCTGAAAGCTGTCGGGCTAACAATGGAGATGATTGGCTTCGACTTTCTCCGCCGCCGTATTGCCCCCTTGCAGAATAGAGGAAGGCCAGCTTGGGAATACCGAAACGCAGTAGACATCATGAGATTGCGCCCCGGGTTGAATAACAATCTGACTGCTATGCAACTTGGCACTCTTCGTCAAAAGCTGTTCCAGTGCGACGACAAGCATCGGTTGCCGGCAAGGATTGTCCCTCTGTGCAACAACTCTGCTTTGGGGTCAATCATCGCCTTCATGCCGATGTTCAACGCCCATGGTCTTGATGCGACTTGGGCCGAGCCAACCGAGGAGGAAGCACAAAAGTTTTTTGATAACTTGACGGAGAGAGCCGTCCGGGAAGAAGCATACTTCATCCGAGCCACCACCGACCAAGAAGTGGCATACATCGCCACTAGGGTGGAGGAGGCAAATCTTGCCGCGGAGGCTGGCAGCGCTGGCTTCACAGATTGGGAAACCAGCAATGCAGAGGTAGTGGTGGAAGTAAAACCTGCCGGGAAGGACAAAGCTGCCGGGGAACAGAGCAGCACAGCCGCTGAGAGCTCGTCCGACGAGGACACGGCTGAAGAAGAACCGCAAGAAGAGCTCCTAGCCCCGAAGAAGACAAAGCGTGTTCTTCGAAAGGTTGTATCTGGCATCCCGGCAAGCCAGCCTTCCTCGAGCGGCGAGGCTCTCGGCAAGAAAGCGGCTGGCAAGACTGCACCGTGGCAAGGGGTTCGTCAGCAACCTGCGCGGCGCGTGAGACCCACACCAGCGGCCACTACTGAGGCGGCAGGGGTGTCTCGCACTACCGCACCGGAAGCTGAGGCGACGAGAACACGCCAACCCCTGGCGCCTGCCACAGCCAAGCGACCTAGGACCCCTCCTCCACCTCCCCACTCAGACATCGCAACGGAGGCCGATTTCGACATCTCCGGCTTTAGTCCGGAGCGAGAAGAGGAAGAGTGAGTGCTTTGCCACAGCCTTTATTTTCCAATCTTGGATCAATCTTACTGACTTGCTCGTATTGTCTCTGCAGTGATGCAGAAACCTTGATGGAGAGGATGGCGAAGAGGACAAAGACTTCCACGGGCATTGGGCCCCCGGTAGGCTCCACGAGCGTGCCAGAAACTGTCATCGTCAGCCCGGAGCTCAGTCCTCAATGCAGCCCCCAGCACAGCCCCCAGTGCAGCCCCCAGCATAAGTTCACTGCTCTTTTTCCGCTGGCGGGTGCTGAGGTTTCTATTCTTGCCGCTGATATCTTTGGGCTTGCAGGAGAAGAATGACAACAAGGGGAGTTGTTGGAAAACGCCCCCGTCGTGTCGCCTCCATCGACCACGCCGCCCACAAGCGCATCCCCGGCAAGGGATCCTACCGACGAGCCCATCTTGATTGAGGAGGAGCCGGCAAGCATGGGCACCGACAACCTTCCCTCGGCAACCGAGGTTGCCGGGAGGGGCGAGGCCACCTCTCAATAGCTCGACGCAGGTAACTGATTGCCTCAGAGCGCTTGCTATTCTTTCCTTTATTTCTCTATCTTTGGTCCCTTCGAACTTCAATCTTGATCTTATTCTGTTTCCCTCCTTCGTCCTCCAGAGTTCCCTGTGATGGAACACATGGACGTCGACATTGTCATCGAGGAGACCGCCAGGGACGCCGCTGTCGAAGCAGACAGGATCACCGCCAGTGAGGCCACCAAAGATGCTACTATCGAGGCCGGTGGTGCCCTTGCCGAGGAGGCCGCCAAGACTACACAGGGGGAACCCGCCAAGGAGTCTACTGAAGAGGGCGGCAGGGAGGCTGATGACCGTACTGACGGCATTCCTGCCGCACGAGCGCCAGGCGCTGCGCCGGCCACGGAGCCCCCCGCCACTGGTGAGGCGGTTGCTGAAGATCAACCGTTAACATCTGAAGGCCCCTCATCCAGCAAATATCTCAAGGTTGGTGAGAACTTGTTTGTCAACTTGCCGGGGACGGCAAGCATTGGGGCACCAGCCGAAGGAGAAGTCTTTGATGAAGAAATCATCGCTGCTGCCGGGCTCGGGGTTGTTGACGATCCCAGCGCTAGCAGCGACAAGTCTGAAGAGGATCAGCTCCTTCAGGCCATGGGCAAAAATTTCCGCAAACTCCAGGCTCTCCACCAGGCCCGGAAAGAGAAAGCGGATTCCAGAATGGCAGTTGTCGAGGCGGCCGAAGCAGATTTTCAGAGGCGCGTCGAACAAATGCAAGTCTGGTACACCGAGGCCCTCCAAGAGTTGACTGCCGGCCGGGAACACGTGAGCCAACAGTGGACAGAAATCCTCCTGAAACAATCTGACATGGAGAAGGCGCAGGATGAAGCTACGCAAAGAATCGCTACCGAAGATGCCCTCCTGACGGGGCGTCGCATTGCGCTTGATGCTCACGAGGAAGATCTCACCGCACATGAGCAGGCGCTTGCCGCCAAGCTTCACAGCAAAGATGAAGATATCGAGAAGCTTGTCACGCGGCGGACCCAGGAGCTGGAGCAGAAACACAAAGAGGCGCTCGAAGCTCTAACTGTAAATCACGCCGGCAAGCTCAAGGAGGCCGTCAATGCTGCCGAGGCTGCAGAGGCCGCCAAGAACGAGCTGAGCGACAAAGTAAAGAAGCTGGAAGTGGATCTCGAAGAACACGACAAGGAGCTCTCGACGCTCAAAGGTGATAGGGAAAAACCCTCCACACCCTGGCGGAGATGCAAGTTGCCATGTCTAACAAGACCAAGCAGCTCTCCTCAGCAACTGATGCTATTGCAGTTCTGGAATTGAAGCTGACCATGTTGCAGAAGTCTCTCGAGGCCGGCAGGGCCCGCAAGAAGGCTCTACTCAAAGATCTCCAGGGAGAGAGGAACCTGCTCAAGAGCGCTGCCGCCGCCCAAATCGATTACGAAAAGGGGGTGGAGATCTGGACTGGACGTCTCATCGACGCTGTGGAGAAGCTTACAGCAGAACTGTCAACCATGGGCCTGTCAAACTTCAGGTATTCTTCCGAGGAAAGGATATCTTCAAGTGCCAGGTTGACGATGTTCTTCGAAAGCATCATCGACGCCTTGAGGCTGCTTCAGTCTAGCCGAGCGACCCAATTGGCCAACGAGACCCGTCGGCTTTGCCGGGCCATCCTCCACAAAGTACTTATCAAGGTGGTGCACCACAATCCCGGCATCGACCTCTCCAACGTGCTTGGCCACCTGCCAAAGGAGGCAAATCTCGAGGCGCTTGAAGAACTTATCGCGCCTATTCTTGAGAAGGTGGATTCCATCAAAAGGATCGAAGGCCAGCGTAGAGATTAAGTGCTCCATCTCTTCTTGCCGTCGTCATTCCATGCCAAAGACAATTAAGTCTCAAGTTAGAATTGCGGCCACTCATTAATGTAATATAACTTGCTTATGTTTGGGTATATGCATGCTATCTCTCTTGTCTGATTCCTTTATGTATGGAGTTCACCCTACGCTTACTAAAAATCTTGCCGGTGCGCAACCTGCCGCGAGCGCTGGGTGCGGGACTTCAGCAGCCTGCTGGAGGCGCAACGGCCGGCAAGACTCCTTGGCATTTTCAGTGCAGCCACTTAAATCGTTGAGCGGACTCGAAACAAAATAAGGGCGCAACCGATTACAGCAAGGGTTCCTTCGCATGCAGATTTTCCATACAAAAGTCGGAATCGTCCAAGGAAATAACTTTGCAATAAAGGAAACTTGTTCTAAGTTTTAAAACTTAGCTTTCTGTCACTGTCCTTCCTCCGGCAAGCGTCGATTCTGAACGTCGCCAACTGGTACTCATATCTCCCTTCCCCCCCGGCAAATGTGCACGCGAGGAATCCTTCTATCTTCTAAGAAAAAGAAAGAAGAGAAAATAAAGATATGAAACCTTGGCGGTTCGTTAGAACTTACCGGGAGTAGGTGTCGTACAACATCTTAGACAAACATGCATATAAAAATATAAACATGGAAATCAATAAGGAAATGCACAACACTTAAATTTATTCATCTGTACTCAGGGTCTACGCCTGGCTTTGTACAAAGGATCATATGCCTTGCCGGCAAGACTTGTACAAAAGGGTGGTTGCCGGGGGCCCCCGGCAACCGCGCCTTATGGGTAGAACTTGCGAAGATGTTCGATATTCCAGGAATTACTCACTGGAACACCATCTTCGGTCTCTAGGCGGACAGCGCCGGGCCTGGTGACTCGTACTACCTGATAAGGGCCTTCCCACTTTGGCGTCAACTTGTTTGAATTCTTGGCGGACTAAATCCGTCGAAGAACAAGGTTGCCTTCCTCAAGGCTTTGGGCATGAACTTTGCGGCTATGGTAGCGGCGCAAAGCTTGCTGGTAGCGTGCAGCTCGCACAGCAGCCTGAAGACGATTCTCCTCAAGGAGCACAGCGTCATCTTGCCGCAGTTGCTCTTGCTCAAGCTCATCATAAGCGAGCACTCGAGGTGATCCGTACGTGAGTTCCGTGGGGAGAACTGCTTCCGCTCCGTAGACCAGAGCGAAGGGTGTCTGGCCGGTGGCTCGATTTGGTGTCGTTCTGATTGACCAAAGAACCACCGGCAACTCATCAATCTAGCGTCTTCCGCACTTTTTCAGCCTGTCAAAGGTTCTGGTCCTGAGACCGCGCAGCACTTCAGCATTGGCCCTCTCCGCTTGGCCGTTGCTTCTCGGGTGAGCAACAGAGGCAAAACAAATTTTTCCGCCAAGGTCTTGGACGTACTGCATGAAGGTGCGACTTGTGAATTGCGTGCCGTTGTCGGTGATGATCCTGTCGGGCACACCGAAACGACAAACTATCCCTTTAAAGAACTTGACAGCTGATTGTGCTGTCACCTTCCTCACTGCTTCCACCTCCGGCCACTTTGTGAACTTGTCGATAGCAACGTACAAGTACTCAAAGCCCCCGGTAGCACGGGGGAAAGGGCCCAGTATGTCGAGCCCCCAGACCGAAAATGGCCAGGAGAGAGGGATTGTCTGAAGAGCTTGAGCTGATTGATGCGATTTCTTCGAATGAAACTGGCACGCTTCACATTTAGTTACTAGTGCAGTCGCATCCTGGAGAGCGGTGGACCAAAAGAAACCTTGCCGGAATGCTTTCCCAGCAAGTGCTCTTGATCCTATGTGAGAGCCACATATGCCTCCATGTATTTCTGCCAACAACTCTAGTCCATCCTCCCGAGGAATGCACTTCAATTTCACACCGTTTGGTCTCTTTCTGTACAGGACGTCATTGATGAACTTGTACATAATAGACCGACGGGCTACTCTTTCCGCTTCTTCCTGTTCCTCCGGGAGTTCTCCTGTTTGGAGGAAATGGACAATGTGCTGCGCCCATGCTGGAGCCTGGGGCTCGACAGCTAGGACTAAAGGCATTTCCTCTGCCGGGGGAACGTTTGTCTCGACGGCAAGGGCCTGAGCCTCTGCTGGAGCCTGTTGTTCCCCGGCAGGCATGTCATTGATCCCAGCAACTTCCTTGCCGGCGGCTCCCGGGAGCTTTGCCGGGAAGTACTGACTAGAATTCAATTTTCTTCTCTTCTCTTGTCGCATTGATGGCGCCACGGATGCTTGAGTCAAATGGAGCACAAAAGTTCCCGGTTCCACAGGCAACTTGAGGGCAGCACGCTTTGACAGGTCGTCAGCGACACTGTTTTTGGCACGAGGGATGTGCTCTATCTACAGACCGTCAAAGTGCTCTTCCATTTTTCTCACTTCATCTACGTAGGCTTGCATCAATGGACTTTGATAACTCTTATTAACTTGCCTGACGACAAGCTATGAATCGCCTCTGATGACAAGCTTCTTGATACCAAGGTCTGCCGCGATCCTGAGACCGGCAAGCAAACCCTCGTATTCTGCAGTGTTGTTCGTCGAACTCTCCCGGGGAAAATGCATTTGGACTACGTACTTGAGGTGCTCTCCGGTGGGTGCGACAAGCAGCACGCCAGCACCGGCGCCTTGCAGCGAAAAAGCCCCGTCAAAATACATAACCCATTGCTGGTCAATTTCCTTGCCGGGGAGAGTTGTTTCTTGAACCTCTTCGTCTAGCGTTGGGGTCCATTCCGCAACGAACTCCGCCAAGGCCCTGCTCTGAATTGTGGAAGTTCTTTCAAACTTGAGGCCAAAGCTCGACAACTCCAATGCCCACTCCACGATCCTGCCGGTTGCTTCCGGATTTCGCAAAATCCGTTGCAACGGAAAGCGAGTGACGACGGTGATTTCATGTGCTTGAAAATAATGGCGCAGCTTCCTTGAGGCCATAAGGAGACCGAAAAGCAATTTCTGCATGCCAGAATATCTTGACCTAGCTCCTTGTAAAAGAGAGCTAACAAAATAAACTGGGCGCTGCACCACCTTTTTCCTCTGCAATGGTCCTTCTGACTGCACAGATCTTGTCTTGCCGGGATCAATCCTTGCCGGGGAAGATCCTGTCGCGTCATCTGATGTTCCTGCCGCTGGTGTCGCTTCCTCATCAGCTTCTCTCTGCGCCACTAGCGCAGCACTAACCACTTGATTTGTCGCTGCCAGATACAGCAGCAACGGCTCTTGTGGCTTAGGCGCGACTAGCGTCGGCGGAGAGGAAAGGTATTTCTTCAAATCTTGCAGTGCAGCCTCCGCCTCCGGAGTCCATTTCATTGGACCTGCTTCTTCAAAATTTTGAAAAAGGGCAGGGCGCGCTCAGCAGATTTGGAAATAAACCTGCTTAGAGCAGCAACACAGCCGGCAAGACGACGCACATCCTTGACGCGTCTTGGCGCTTCAATCTGCTCAATAGCTTTGATCTTGTCGGGGTTCGCTTCGATTCCCCGGCAAGATACAAAGAATCCGAGGAGCTTGCTGGAAGGAACACCGAACACGCACTTCTCAGGATTGAGCTTTAAGTTGATCTTGCGCAGATTTGCACATGTCTCTTCTAAATCTTGTATGAGCGTCGCTTTGTCCTTGGTTTTGACCACTATGTCATCCATGTATGCCTCCATATTTCTATGGAGTTGAGGCTCAAAACTGATTTGGACTGCTCTCGCAAATGTAGAACCAGCACTTTTCAACCCGAAAGGCATTCGTATAAAACAATACGTACCACATGGGGTGATAAATGCGGTCTTTTCTTCATATTCCTTGGCCATGAAGATCTGATGATACCCTGAGTAGGCATCAAGGAAGGACAGGAGATCACAATCAGCGGTGGAATCCACAATCTGGTCAATGCGCGGCAAGGGAAAGGGATCTTTTGGGCAGGCTTTATTGATATCTGTATAATCGATACAAAGCCTCCATTTCCCATTCGCTTTGCGCACTACAACCGGATTGGCCAACCAGGTTGGATGAAGCACTCCTCTGACCAATCCTGCCGCCTCTAGCTTTCTGATTTCCTCGGCAATGAATTCTTGCCGCTCCAAGGCTTGCTTCCTGACCCTCTGCTTGACGGGCCGCGCGTGAGGACAGACAGTAAGGTGGTGCTCAATTACCTCCCAGGGAACACCGGGGATGTCAGACGGTTGCCATGCAAACACGTCGACATTCGCCCGCAGGAAGGCAACGAGCGCGCTTTCCTATTTGTCATCTAGGGTGGAACTTATGGTGAAAGTTCCCCCTGTTCCGTCCTCCCTGACGGGCACCTTCTTGGTCTCCGGCGGAGCAGCCTTGGATTTCTTGTTCTTGCCGGTGGAACTCTCTGGTGCATCCTCAACGGAAGCGCAGCACTCCGAGGAGGCGCGCTTACCGAAGTTCGCGCCAAGATTCACACCGGTCTTCTTCTTCTCCCCCCCGGGAGTTCCAGCGGCAGGAGCAGATGCCTTGACGGCAGGTGCTGCAACTGCTTCCCGGTAGAGTTGGTCGGCACAGATGAGCGCATCCTTTTTATCGGAATGGATAGTAATGACACTCAACGGCCCAGGCATCTTCAAAATATTGTAAGCGTAGTGTGATGCCGCCATGAACTTAGCCAGCGCTGGCCGACCAAGGATCCCATTGTATGACATGGGGATCTTGGTGACATCAAACACTACTTTCTCGATCCTGTAGTTGAGCTCGCTACCAAATGTTACCGGTAGCATGATCTTGCCCTTTGGCTGGATTCTTCCTGGATTGACCCCTTGAAACATGCCCGTTTCTTCTAGATCTTCATCAGGAATCTGAAGCCTCTTGAGCACATCCGGTGAGATTAGGTTCAGCCCGGCTCCACCGTCAACTAGTATTTTCATCACCCTGAGGTTGCGAATTGTTGGCGAGACCAACAATGGCAAGCACCCGACCGCGGTTGTGCGATCAGGGTGATCCTCGGCGTCGAAAATGATAGGCGTGTTGGACCACTTCAGGGGCTTACATGCATCTGGTAACGGCTCTGTTGCATTGACTTCCCGTACCCACTATTTGAGTCGACGGTGGGAAGAATGCAGTGAGGCGCCCCCATCGATACACATAGCCTCTGTAGCTTTCTAGAATTCTTGCTCACTGGACTCATCGTCTTCTTCATCATCATCTTCTTCCTTGTCTCGGCCTCGAGCGGGCCTCTCCCTTTGTTGCTTGGCCTTGCCGCGGTGACCCCCTCGGCCACCGCGCTTCTTGCCGGACCCCTCAGCACCATCATGGGCCTTCTCCTTATCCCGCCTTTCATACTCAGCCCTCTATTTCTCGGCAAGCTGTTCAACTTGCCGGCAGTTTTGGAGATCGTGGCCCTTGGTGCGATGGATCTTGCAATGCTGCTAGCCGGAGCTCTCCGACTTGTCGGCTGCCGCCAAGGCCTGACAGGAAGGGCACCCGGCAAGATCCTTGCCGGGGTCGTCAACCTTGGCCTTCTTGGCGGTGCCGGGGTTGCCGGATTCCTCGACAGCAAGCACGGCCTTGCCTCTGCGTTTCCTGTTCCGCCGCTGGCCTTTCCCTGACGGGGTCGCAGCGTCTTCATCTTCCGATTCGCCCCCTGCGCCAACAGCCTCGCCAGGGAGTTTCCTCCCCTCTTCAGCTCGAGCGCATTTGTCAGCCAAAGCGTAAAGCTCGGCGATACTCCTAACTTTGTTCATTGCCAACTCTTCCCGCATTTTGCGGTTACGTACGTTCTGATGAAATGCGCTAACAACAGCGGCAGGGTGAACGTCAGGAATATTGTACTGCACCCGGCTAAACCTCTGCATAAACTTGCGCAGGGATTCGCCCTCCTTCTGAGGGATGATATGCAAATCACTCTCTTGGCCAGGAGCTTGGTGGCCTCCAACAAAGGCGCCAACAAACTGATGGCACAGATCTGACCAAGAAGAAATAGAATTCTCCGGCAGATGCATCAACCACGACCTGACGTTGGGCTTAAGCACCAACGGGAAGTAGTTGGCAAGTATCTTGTCATCTCGGCCCCCGGCAACCTGCACCGCAATGATGTAGATGCTCAGGAACTCCGAGGGATGAGTCTTACCATCATATTTCTCCGGGACCTCTGGCTTGAAGGTTCGGGAATTGGGCCACTGGACTTGCCGCAGCTCACGGGTAAACGCTGGAGTCCCTACCTCGTAAGGTAAGTCTCCTACGTCCCCTGGCGCAGGCTCGTCGACAGCCGGCCCTGCGCGCTTATCAGACTGATAGCGCGCTTCCCGTCGCCGCTCGATGGTAGTTCGAGCATCCTCCTTGCCTCGTTCCTGGAGAACTTGACGCTGGTCGCGGCGCATCCGTGGATCGGACGACGCCGTGGAAACTTCTTCACGGCGGTCGACCTGCTGGGTTGTCAGCCGCCACTGGTGTCGCGGAGGGGAGTGCACCGTGGTTGCACCACCTCCGGTTTTCTCCACATCGGCTCATGCCAGATCGATGGGTCTTCGCTGTGAGGGCCCTGCCTCTTGCGGCCCATCTTTGTTGGCGAAGCCGATAAGGCTCTGGATAGTAGCTCGCCACTCCTCCATCTTCTCCGGAGCAGGAGGAAAATCGAGGAGCAGCTGCGCACGTGCCAAGGCTTCCGCTAGTGTAGGCGGTGGCGACAGGTGCGAGGTACGTGAGGTGCTCTGACTCCTAGCCATGTTAGAAGGAGCACCATCATGGTCACGCGACCGCGCACCACCTCTGCCGGCAGCTCAGTGTGCATGCTGGGCCCGCGCATCTTGGGATCGATGCGCAGAAATCTTTTCATGGGGACGCCCTGAACCACCAGCGCCATGACGTCGCTCGTCGTGCACGACCTGGGAAGGCCGTGATGCTTGCACCGGCGCGGGAGTTCCAACAGGCGTCCTTCGATCTCTGGAATTCGTTGTGCCACCCGTAGGCAACACAGCTCCGTCTCTGGATCCAGCGGCGTGTGGGTTGCCACTGCCACTGCGAACGACGCCGCTCGCCTGGCTTGGATCACCGGAACGCCGTGGAGGCTCTAGTCCTCTTCCTTCTGCACCCACGTCATCGCCCGTATGCGAAGGCGCAGGCAAAACGGACGTGGATGGTTGCGCCGTCGCAGCTCTCTTCTTCTTGGGTGGCATGATGATGAAGAAACTAAGGCACCGATCACTAGATCAGGTTCACACAACCTTCAATCCCCCTACCTGGCGCGCCAAAGATGTCGGCGTGCGACACCTATGGGATCCTAAGGGACCCCTTTATGATTCGGCGGGGGGAGAGGTATGCGCAAAGAGCAGAACCAACGATCGACGCGGGGAGATTTTACCCAGGTTCGGGCCGCTGATCAGCGTAAAACCCTACTCCTGCCTTGTTTTATTATCGATGTTCTTGAGCCCAGGCTCCAGGAGCGCTCGCAGTGAACAGTACATTCAAAGAGCAGCTACGCATGCAGAATGGGCCAGAAGATCTCCTCCCCTGTAGCAATTGCCTTGGGCCTCCTTTTATACCACAAAGGGGTCACCACAGTGGCAAAATGTACATACATTGAGGTGTAAAGTAGCTACAGGGTCATCATACCTAACCCCTGACGGATTAGGACGAGCGCATTTAATGCACCGTGAGGTGTCCGTTTAGGTGTCCTCACTTTCTTGGGGATGGAAAAAGGGGCCATCCCATCAGCACCGCTTAAGCTCTCCTCCACTGGCGCGTCGCCACGCATCCAAAGAAGGACCCAGAATGTCGGGTTTGTTGCTGTGCTAGAGCGGTGGCACAGCAACAAAACCTTGCCGGGCACCGAAGCTTGCCGGGCGCCAAGCCTTGCCGGGCGCCGATCCTTGCCGGGCTCCGCAGGCCACCCCGACAAGATCTTGCCGGGGAAGCTGGCCTTCGGATTCTAGCTCTTCTTATCTGCTGATCCTCAGATCTCTGACTTGAAGATTTCTTTGGTGGCCTGAGTCAACCTCGAACTGTTCCCCGGCAAGCCTTGCCGCGAGTATGGCTACAACTACCCGTGCACAGGTACGGGGTACTAATGGCCCAATACTTAGTACACCGACAGCCAGTCCTGCTCCTCCTCGCCACTAACGGCTCGAGAAATCAAGGCCGACCCCCTGCACCAATCTACGACGCCTAGCTTTCTGCCATGGCGCTCATTCCCGCACCCTCCGCATCCACCACCAACCCTGCGCAGTGCATGCGATACACATGGCGGAGGCACTCGGGGCGGGAAAGATAATGGGGTGACGGTTACCGCCCCATGGACGTGGGACGTGGGTACCGCGTGGATCGTGGTGCATTACCTCCCCCACCACAATTGGCGTTACGCGACGGGCGGAAGAACTGGAAACTGACCTGGGCTCAGGTTAATGAAGAAGCAAAGAAGATCTCAAAGGACGAAGCAACTGCTACCCTCTTGCCTGTGCACTGGGTAGGGCCTACCCCGACGACGCCCGGCGGCACGTTCGGGCCAGGCCCGGGGGCTCCTGTCGGGGCAACAAACCCTGGTTCTATTGCCCAGACCGTGCATAGGCCTAAAAGAGCACAGCTGCAACATCCAAGACCAGATCAAGCTAGGAGAGATGGCTCTTTGAGGAATCAAAGGGCAGGGCAAGAAGACCAAGACACTTCTAAGGAAAAACCTCCCTTGCCGGGCAGGCGAGCCTGGCGAGGACGAGGTGGCCCCGAAGACAAGCCTCAAGACCGCCCCGGCAGGCCTGCCGGGCACTACTAAAGCAAACTACCCTGCCAAGGCTTCACTACTCCACCTCACAGCGATGCAAGTCATCGATCGGTGCGGTGTCAAGCCCCCAAGTGACTAAGTGGCAGTTATTCAACACATGGCAGCCATTTCCAGAGGAAACCATCTCCAGATGACACCCATCCAGAGACGTGTCAAGCAGACATGCGAAAAGGTGGCCGAGCGGCCCGGCAAGGCTTGCTGGGTAGGCTACGATGTGACACTGAGCGGCGCATTTAATGCGCTCTGCTCCGCCTGCAGAGTTAGGTATGATAGCACTGTTTGCTATCTAATCAGTACAAAATGACTGATTTGCCACTGTGGTAACCCCTTGATCTATAAAAGGAGGGCCATGGCAACCAAAGAAAGGGTTGGGAACCTTGTACACTCGTACGCGCGTAGCTGCTCTCGCCCCGAGGCAACCCTGCCGGGCAAGAGCGCTGCGTTTCCACCCCAATCCACCATCAATCAACTAAAGCAGGAGTAGGGTTTTACGCCTCGCGGCGGCCCGAACCTGGGTAAAACTGCCCGTGTGATCTCTGCCGTGCTACGCTACGGTCCTCCGCTCTTTGTGCAATGTGCTCAGCCCCCCTGTCGAACCAAAAGGGGCCGATGGCCCCATAGGTGGCCGTGATTTCCCACGACAGCCTGTAGCCCCGAAATTTAACCCATGGTCGGCATGTCCGATCACCTTCGACCGTAGAGACCATCCGACCAGTATCCGTCACGAAGGATCAGCGGCCCTGGTTCTCAACCCCATTATCGATGGGTACCACCTCACCAGAGTCCTCATGGATAGAGGCAGTAGCCTCAGTCTGATCTACGCAGATACAGTGAGGAAAATGGGCATTGACCCGTCAGGGATCAAAACCAGTAACACTACCTTCAAAGGGGTAATTCCAGGCATAGAGGCCTGCTGCTCGGGCACCCTGACTCTGGAAGTAGTGTTCGGCTCGCCGGATAACTTCCATAGTGAAGACTTGATCTTTGATATTGTCCCCTTTCGCAGCGGCTACCACGTCCTCCTGGGCTGAACAGCGTTTGCTTGTTTCAACGATGTCCCCCATTATGCATACCTCAAATTAAAAATTCCCGGACCCAAGGGCGTCAGCACGGTCAATGCCAATACGGAGCACTCACTTCAGACCGAGGAACACACCACAGCTCTGGCAGCCGAAGACCAAATCGGTGTCGAAGGGCCAATGTACCAGCCCGCCATCAAGGCCCGAGAAGCAGGTAAACGGGCTTGAGCCCTGTCCCCGTTCAGGGAGCCTCCCTACGTTCGACCTAAATAGGGATACAACCCCCACGACATGCCCACCCTAGTCGCACACTACGTGCCTCGTGTGACACCCTGAATTTTGGTCCTTTCTTTTTCTTTTCTTTTCCTTTGGATTTTTTATTTGAATTGCTTTTCTGTGGCTCTGTGGTCCTGAAACCTAGGAAGATCATCTCTTCTCAGGCTCCCAAGTGGCTTGTCATCCTCAAAACCATCTCAAGATCATGTCATTTCCCATCTTGGACCAATCCCAATATTCTTTTTATTGGGAATATTCCTTTTTTCTATTAAAGGAATAATCCTTTTTGCCCTAGGTTGTGAAGCAACCTATATTTCTGTCTTCCACAAAATTCCCAAATAATTCTCATAATTTTTTTGGGTCATATCTTCCACAGATATGTCAAAACCCTTCCTTGGCATGATAAAAAATAATTTACAAATATTCCTTTTCCTATTCTGCCATAAGTGGCTTTTTGAAAAGGAAGTGCTATTTATATTTTCTTGTTTGTCCCCAAACTTTTTGGGAATTCTATATTATCCAAATAATTGCCACATGACAAAATATAACTCCATTTGCCTAGTGAATCTTCCTCAGTAAATTTCCAAAGTTTCTGTCAGATGGAAGTCTTTGTGAAGGAAGTACAAGCTAGGAGTATCCAAATGAGTTGAAATTATGTAAGCTCCTTAATGTGCTCATATAATGACTCTCCACCAATTTTTAGCTCTATCTAATAATCTATGTGAGCACACCATCCAATCTTGGTTTCTGGTCAGATTTTCAGGTTATGAAGCAACTATATTTTATATTGCTTCATTTTTTTTGAAAATTTACTAGGACATTCTCCTTTCGATAGAAACCCTCTCTACCAAATTTGGGTCATTTCATTTATCCAATATTTATCTAGAATTTTTCTTAGATTCTGTCCAGAGAGGACCACTGTGAAGGAAGTACCATTTTGGTGTATCCAATTGGTATGAAATTTTTACAGTGTATTTATATGCCCAAATAACTAGCCTCCTCCAAATTTCAGATCTATCCAAGCAAGCATGTGATGATAGCATCATCATTTACATTTCTATCCAGTATGGTGGTTTGTACAACAAGTGCCATTTTTCTTCATCCAAATGAGCTGCAAATTTGCAGAGGTGATCATCTTAGTGTGTGCTCACACTCAGCCAAAGATCAGAGTCTAGCTCCTGCTCAATCTCTCTCACATCACTTCAAGTAACTTGCTGTTGATCTGCTTTGGAGACTTGTGCAAATCTCTTCTTTGCCCCTTGATGTTTGCTTGAACTATGTCGGTATTTCCCTAAAGAGGAAGGGATGATGCAGCACAGCAACGGTAGGTATTTCCCTCAGTGATGAGACCAAGGTTATCGAACCAGTAGGAGAACCAAGCAACACTACGTAAACAACACCTGCACACAAACAACAAATACTTGCAACCCGACGTGTTAAATGGGTTGTCAATCCCTTTTGGGTAACGGCGCCAGGAATTGGCAAACGGACATGAGATAAATTGTAGTAGATTGGATAAATAGATCACGAATAAAATAAAGTGAAGCAAAATATTTTTGGGTTTTTAGAAATATAGATATGAAAATAAAAGTGGCAAATAAATAAAAAGGCAAATAGCAAAATAGATCTGAAAATATATGATGAGAAAATAGACCCGGGGGCCGTAGATTTCACTAGTGGCTTCTCTCGAGAAAAATAGCATACGGTGGGTAAACAAATTACTGTTGGGCAATTGATAGAACTTCAAATAATTATGACAATATCCAGGCAATGATCATTATATAGGCATCACGTCCAAGATTAGTAGACCGACTCCTGCCTGCATCTACTACTATTACTCCACACATCGACCGCTATCCAGCATGCATCTAGTGTATTAAGTTCATGGAGAAATGGAGTAATACAATAAGAATGATGACATGATGTAGGCAAGATGTATTTATGTAGAAATATACCCCATCTTGTTATCCTTAATAGCAACGATACATACATGTCGGTTCCCCTTCTGTCACTGGGATCAAGCACCGTAAGATCGAACCCATCACAAAGCATCTCTTCCCATGGCAAGAAAAATCAATCTAGTTGGCCTAACTAAACCAAAGATTCGAAGAAGAAATACGAGGCTATAAGTAATCATGCATATAAGAGATCAAAAGACTCAAATAACTTTCATGGATAAAAACATAGATCTAATCATAAACTCAAAGTTCATCGGATCCCAACAAACACATCGCAAAGAGAGTTACATCAAATAGATCTCCAAGAGACCATTGTATTGAGAATCAAGAGAGAGAGAGGAAGCCATCTAGCTACTAACTACGGACCCGTAGGTCTACAATGAACTACTCATGCATCATCGGAGAGGCACCAATGAGGATGATGAACCCCTCCGTGATGGTGTCTAGATTGGATCTGTGATTTCTGGAACTTGCGGCGGCAGGAATTGATTTTCGTCGACTCCCCTAGGGTTTCTGGAATATTGGGGTATTTATAGAGCAAAGAGGCGGTGCGGGAGGTGGCCGAGGTGGGCACAACCCACCTGGGCGCGCCTGGGCCCCAAGGCGCGCCCTGGTGGGTTGTGCTCCCCTCGGAGCCCCCCTCAGGTACTTTCTTGGCCCAACTTGTGTCTTCTGGTCCAGAAAAAATCACCAAAAAGTTTCGCTGCGTTTGGACTTCGTTTGGTATTGATTTCCTGTGAAGTAAAAAAACAAGCAAAAAATAGCAACTGGCACTAGGCACTATGTCAATAGGTTAGTCCCAAAAAATGATATAAAGTTGCTATAAAATGATTGTAAAACATCCAAGAATGATAATATAACATCATGGACCAATAAAAAATTATAGATATGTTGGAGACGTATCAGCATCCCCAAGCTTAATTCCTGCTCCTCCTCGAGTAGGTAAATGATAAAAACAGAATTTTTGATGTGGAATGCTGCCTAACATGTTCATCACATATTCTTTTCTTTGTAGCATGGACATTTGGACTTTTATATGATTCATAGCAATAGTCTAGTTTTGACATGAAGATTTCAATACTCAAGCATATCAACAAGCAACCATGTCTTTCAAAATATCAACACTAAAGCAAGTTATCCCTAGCCCATCATGCTCAATCATTGATCCATTCACGAAACACACTCGCATATTAGCTACACCCAATGCTCAAGTACGATCATAGTGCCCCTTTGTTGGTGCTTTATAAGAGAAGACAGAGACTCAAAATAAAAATTACATAAAGTAAAAGAAAGGCCCTTCGCAGAGGGAAGTAGGGATTTGTAGAGGTGCCAGAGCTCAAAGCAAAAAAAGTAGAGATAAAACATTTTGGGTGGCATGCTTTTCCTGTCAACGAAAACGATCGAGTAGTTCCCAATACTTTCCATGCTAGATATATCATAGGCGGTTCCCAAATAGAAAATAAAGTTTATTCCTTTTTCCACCATACTTTCACATTCCACGGCTAGCCGAATCCACGGCTGCCATCCATACCAACACTTTCCAAGGAATTTATTATTTGACAGCATAAAGTAAATTCATTTTTCATTTCAGGACTGGGCATCCCTAATACCTTTGCCGTACTCTCGTGCAATGACAAGTGAATAAACACTCATCTTGAGAATAACACATCTAGCATGGAAATATATCAGCCACCCCCTACCGTTTCATGAGCGGTACGAGCACACAAAAGAGAAATTTATTTTGAAATTAGAGATGGCACATAAAAAATTGCTTAGAATGGCACAAAAATACCGCATATAGGTAGGTATAGTGGACTCATATGGCAAAACTGGTTTAAGGATTTTGGATGCACAAGTAGTGATCATACTTAGTGCAAATGAAGGCTAGCAAAAGATTTAGAAGCATCCAACCAAGAAACGAAAAATCTCATAAGCGAGCATTAAGCATAACTAACACCGAATAATGCACCACAAGTAGGATGTAATTTCATTGCATAACTACTGACTTTCGTGCTTGCATAGGGAATCACAAACCTTAACATCAATATTCTTACTAAGCCATAATTACTCATTAACATGACTCACATATTATATCATCATATCGCAAAACTATTACAAGGAATCAAGTTTATTTTTTCCAATGATCATATCCCTCTTGAATATCTATCACTTTGGCACTAGTTTCATAAGTTGCTTTTGATAGCTCAAACAAATCTAAGTGAAGAACATGAGCATAAAATTTTCTTCTCTCAAAATAATTTAAGTGAAGCAAGAGAGAATTTCTAAAAAAATTACTAACTCTCAAATAAATCTAAGTGAAGCATGAGAGCATTTCTTAAAAAATACTAAAGCACACCGTGCTCAAAAAGATATAAGTGAAGCACTAGAGCAATTCCATAGCTCATAAAGGTTTAAGTGAAGCATAGAGAGCAATTCTAACAAGTCATAGCATAATTTTGGCTCCCTCAAATAGGTGTGTCCAGCAAGGATTCATGACTTAAAATAAAAAGCAAAACAAGAAAAGACTCATATCATACAAGATGCTCCAAGCAAAACTCATGATATGTGACGAATAAAAATATAGCTCCGAGTAAAATACCGATGGTCGTTAGAAGAAAGAGGGGATGCCACTCGGGCATCCGCAAGTTTAGTTGCTTGCTTCTATTTTGATAGGCTTGGGGTGCCATGGAGTATCCCCAAGCTTAGGCTCTTCTTACTCCTTATTCCTTCATCCAACGTAATCTCACCCAAAACTTGAAAACTTCAATCACACAAAACTCAACAAAACCTTCGTGAGATCCGTTAGTATAAGAAAACCAATCTTTACTTTAAGTACTGTAGAAAACCCATTCAAATTTTGTTCTTGCATTATATCTACTGTATTCTAACTTTACCATGGCTTATAACCTCCAATACAAACCATAGATTCATCAAAATAAGCACACAATGCAAAGAAAACAGAATCTGTCAAAAACAGAACAGTCTGCAAAGATACGAATTTTTCTCATACTTCTGTAACTCCAAAAATTCTGAAAAATTAGGACAACATAGGTAATTTGTATATAAATCTTTTTTAAAAAATTACGAATTTTTCGTCTCTTCTGTTAATTTTTAGAATTATTTTACTAAATGGAAAAGTTTCTATTTTCCAACAAGATCAAATCAACTATCACCAAAGCTATCCCAAAGGCTTTACTTGGCACAAACACTAATTAAAGCACAAAAACACAATCATAACAGTAGAATAATTATGCAAACACCCAAGAACAGAAAAAAAAAGACAAAAATAATTTTTATTCATTGGGTTGCCTCCCAACAAGCGCTATCGTTTTACGCCCTTAGCTAGGCATAATGCATAGATCTAAGTATTGTCATCTTTGTTTCTAGATCCATAAGATGCCCTCATGATTGATTCATAAGGTGGCTTAATTCTTGTTCTAGGGAAGTGTTCCATACCCTTTCTCAAAGGAAATTGGAATTTGATGTTCCTTCTTTCATATCAATCACGGCACCTATAGTGCGCAAAAACGGTCTACCAAGAATAATTGGACAAGACGGATTGCAATCAATATCAAGAACAATAAAATCTATGGGCACATAATTCCTATTTGCAAGAATAAGAACATCATTAATTCTTCCCATAGGCTTTTTAATAGTAGAATCCGCCAAGTGCAAATTTAAAGAACATTCTTCAATATCGGTAAGACCAAGCACATCACATAAAGATTTCAGAATTGTAGAAACACTAGCACCCAAATCACACAAGGCAAAACACTCATAATTTTTAATCTTGACTTTTATAGTAGGTTCCCATTCATCATGTAATTTTCTAGGAATTGAAATCTCTAATTCCAACTTTTCTGCCAAAGCATTCATCATAGCATCAACAATATGTTTAGTAAAAGCTTTATTTTGTTCATAGGCATGGGGTGAATTTATCATGGATTGCAACAAAGAAATACAATCTATCAAAGAGCAATTATCATAATTAAAGTCTTTGTAATCCAAAAGAGTGGGCACATCACTAGTTAAAGTTTTGACCTCTCCAAACCCACTTTTATCAATTTTCTCAACAAGATTTTCACCCTCCAAATTATCGGGACACCTTCTAGCTAAAGTTGACTCTTCTTCAGTCCCTTTTTCATCAATTTTAATTTTACTAAACAAGGAATCAATAGAAGAAACACCAATCACTTTAAGATCTTCATCATTTTTTTCTTCTAACGAGATTGGTTTAGCGGGCATTTGATTTACTAGGGTAGATTGTGCATCGGATATTTTCCCTAGCAAACTTTCAGCAAAAGCATACTTAGATTGAAGATTACAAACTTATCTACTAATATCATCAAGTTGTTTTGTTATAGCATCCAACACGACAGAGTGTTCTTTAAGTTCTTCGGTAAAATATTTATTGTGCTCAAATTGTGTAGTCATATATTCCTTAGTACTTTTCTCAATTTCAAGCAAAATATTGGGGTAAGGAACATCGTAGTATTTTCTTTGAGGCATCAAGACTATGCAAACAAAATTGCACTCAAAAACAGATCTGACGAGAAAACGGCAAACAAAAAAGAGGGCGAATAAAACGGCAAATTTTTGTGAAGTGGGGGAGAGGAAAACGAGAGGCAAATGGCAAGTAATGTAAATTGCAAGGAGATGAGATTTGTGATTAGGAACCTGGTAGATGTTGATGATGATGTCTCCCCGTCAACGGCGCCAGAAATTCCTTTTGATGTTTGCTTGAACTACGTCGGTATTTCCCCAAAGAGGAAGGGATGATGCAGCACAACAATGGTAGGTATTTCCCTCAGTGATGAGACCAAGGTTATTGAGCAACACTACGTAAACAGCACCTGCACACAAAGAACAAATACTTGCAACCCGACGTGTTAAAGGGGTTGTCAATCCCTTTTGGGTAACGGCGCCAGGAATTGGCAAACGAACGTGAGATAAATTGTAGTAGATTGGATAAATAGATCGTGAATAAAATAAAATGAAGCAAAATATTTTTGGGTTTTTAGAAATATAGATCTGAAAATAAAAGTGGCAAATAAATAAAAAGGCAAATAGCAAAATAGATCTGAAAATATATGATGAGAAAATAGACCCGGGGGCCGTAGATTTCACTAGTGGCTTCTCTCGAGAAAAATAACATACGGTGGGTAAACAAATTACTGTTGGGCAATTGATAGAACTTCAAATAATTATGATGATATCCAGGTAATGATCATTATATAGGCATCATGTCCAAGATTAGTAGACCGACTCCTGCCTGCATCTACTACTATTACTCCACACATCGACCGCTATCCAGCATGCATCTAGTGTATTAAGTTCATGGAGAAATGGAGTAATGCAATAAGAATGATGACATGATGTAGGCAAGATCTATTTATGTAGAAATAGACCCCATCTTGTTATCCTTAATAGCAACGATAGATATGTGTCGGTTCCCCTTCTGTCACTAGGATCAAGCACCGTAAGATCGAACCCATCACAAAGCACCTCTTCCCATGGCAAGAAAAATCGATCTAGTTGGCCTAACTAAACCAAAGATTCGAAGAAGAAATACGAGGCTATAAGTAATCATGCATATAAGAGATCAAAAGACTCAAATAACTTTCATGGATAAAAACATAGATCTGATCATAAACTCAAAGTTCATCGGATCCCAACAAACACACCACAAAGAGAGTTACATCAAATAGGTCTCCAAGAGACCATTGTATTGAGAATCAAGAGAGAGAGAGAGAGGAAGCCATCTAGCTACTAACTACGGACCCATAGGTCTACAATGAACTACTCACGCATCATCGAAGAGGCACCAATGAGGATGATGAACCCCTTCGTGATGGTGTCTTGATTGGATCTGTGATTTCTGAAACTTGCGGCGGCTGGAATTGATTTTCATCGACTCCCCTAGGGTTTCTGGAATATTGGGGTATTTATAGAGCAAAGAGGCGGTGCGGGAGGTGGCCAAGGTGGGCACAACCCACCTGGGCGCGCCTGGGCCCCCAGGCACGCCCTGGTGGGTTGTGCTCCCCTCGGAGCCCCCCTCAGGTACTTTCTTGGCCCAACTTGTGTCTTCTGGTACAGAAAAAATCACCAAAAAGTTTCGCTGCGTTTGGACTCTGTTTGGTATTGATTTCCTGCGAAGTAAAAAACAAGCAAAAAACAGCAACTGGCACTGGGCACTATGTCAATAGGTTAGTCCCAAAAAATGATATAAAGTTGCTATAAAATGATTGTAAAACATCCAAGAATGATAATATAATAGCATGGAACAATAAAAAATTATAGATACGTTGGAGACGTATCACCCTGCCCTTAGTTCTTTCTTCCTTGGAACTCACTGTTGAACGGTCTACCTCCCAGACATGGTTTCACAGCCCAGAGCGCGTGTCACCACCGTGTTCACGCGGTGATCACGGGGCGGACATGCCAAACAGCGCGCTTTGTCATTTCGAGCCCTTGTTCTCATCGAGTTCCTCTGCTTCTCAGCCCTCTCCATGTCTAGTAGCTAGCCAGTGCTCATGCGGTCAATTCCCCTCTGCTTCCCTCCCTTATCTCGCCGTGGTCGTGTCTCAATCGAGCTGCCCGTGACGCAAACTTATCTGTCCCCGCCATGACAACTTGCCGGCGAGCTCCCGAGTATTCTAGAGACCTCCCCGGTGCTATAAATAGCCTCCCCGTGGTCCTCCGCACCTCGCCGGTCTCTTCCCCGCCCTCCTAGCCCACCGGAGCCGCCCCACCACTCCTCCCTCCGCCATGGACGCCATCGGGCTCGGCTAAATTCCGGCCGCCCGAGCCCCCTCTCCTCCTCCTGACCCCTCCGGAAGGTCACCCGGAGTCCGGCGATCCTCCCCTTGCCCTCCTTTTGTTGCCGGAGCTGCCGTGGCCGCGCGTCCCCAAATTTTAGCCGTCGGCCGTGTCCGCGGCCACCTCGAGATGCCGCCGCCCTACTCCTCCCCGGTGCTTGTACTGCTTTTGGACAGGTGCGCCACCTCCTCCTGGTCCCGTTGGTTGTCCCAGCTCCACCGGGGACAGTCGGAGCCGCCGGGGCCATCGCCGGTCGCGCTCCTCTGTTCTTCCCACGGGTCTCCTAGCCACCGCAGTCCTGGCCTTCCCCAGCATCCGCGTGCCTGGATGGATGCAGTGCTCCGCGCTGAGGCAGGTGGTGCCTGCGCCTTGGCCAGAGGTGACCGGAGTCGCCGGGGTCGGCACCGGCTGCGCCCGGTCTCGTCCTCCTGTGTTTCCCGTCGCGAGGATGAAGACGACGACCTCGCCCAGCTGGCCAGGCGGGCCCCACCTCCTCTTCGGCCCACCAGTCAGCCGCATCGGGGCGTTGACCCTGGGCCCGCGTGGGTTTAAGTGGAAGCACCTTTTGCTGTTTGCGCTTTCGGGTCAGTGAAAGCGTATACTGCTGCGGCTTCGGCCAGAAATACGTTTACCCTGCTCCGAAAGCATAGTTTACTGGAATATGCTTTCTGTTTAAACCCCGCCCGCCGAAACCTTTATTTTGTGATCGTTCACCCGTTAGCCGCAGAAAAGAGTAGTTTTTATTTATTTTCTGCCTAACGAAGGAACAGCCGTATCTCCAACCATAACTCCGATTCAGGTGATTCCAAAGCCCACGTATTCGTCTCGTCGAGCCGGTCATGTTGGTACCATTTTCATGATGTACTAACATAGTGGAAATGAACATTTTCCCTTGCCTCTAATCAGCCCCCTTCGAGAGAGAACCCTTTCCGGCGATTCTTTCCGTGAGCTTTCAGCACTTCTTCCCGGTGGATCCTTCACCCCCAGGCAAGCCATGACAGCCACTTGCATGATGGTCTTGCAGTAGCCATGGTTTCCTACTTGAATAATAAATTGTTTGTGCATGTTAATATTTTTTGAATGTTATATATACATGCTCGTGAATCCATGCTTATCTTTATGATATGATCATTTTGCATCTGTTGGTTAAATGATTACTTGCTAGTATTATTATCATGTTCTTTTTGGGTAAATATTTCCGATGCTAGTGGTCATGCTATGTTTATATGTAGTGTTATAAATTGTGTTATTCGTGATCATTGCTATGCCATGCTCATGTGCATCCAGTAGGGTAAATGATTTGTTGCTGATATGTTAAATAGTGATGTTGTTCACCCATGCTCATGTTGATATCATGCTCATATGCATTGTTATTCCATCATGTTATTGTGACTTAGCTCATTACATTCAAGTTAAACCGGACTTTAATACAACTTGAACATCTGTTGGCTGAGTCATAGTGCCATCGAATCGAGCTGATCAGTGCAGCCACACTTGCCTTATGGGGGCCCCTGATTGGGTCTATTGTCATGCCTCTCGCCGGTGCCTCCAACTAGGGAAGGTTATGGACGCGCGCTACCCTGATCAGGTAGGCGGACATAACCCTTGTGTGCCCGAGTTGTATGGATCCATTGTCCCCGTTTGGGACCGTTTTTGTTTTGCCACGACGGTGGCCATTGGGTGTCACGCGGTGACATCGGAGCCACCCAGGACTTAGCCCAAAGGGGAGTTTGTCAGAGTGGCCGGGAGAGTGTCATGCAATAGATCGGTTTTGTCGGAACACCGTTGGTCCACCCGAATGGGGGCACGAGGCCTTGGGTTCTGTAGTGTGGGTACAGTGTACTAACCTCTGCAGAGTGTATAATCTATCGATAGCCACGCCTGCGGATATGCGACCAGTTCATAGTAGGTCACACTATTGGTTAACAGTAATAATAACTGGACTAATAAACAACCCCGGTTCGATGAGGAAAGGAGTTGGTTGATCGTTATGGGATCATGGGAGGATCACGATGGTATTCTTGATAATGATGAGGTGATCTTGTGAGGATCACAATGGTATTCTTGATATTGATTGAAGTGATCCCGTGATGCCCACGATGGTAAGTAAAGAGTGGGATATCTATGGTGGTTACGAGGTAACCTCCGAATAGAGTAAGTTGAATCATGATATTTTAAACATGTTGCATGCTAGTATCATCATTGTTCATGTCTCGAGTAACATGTTCATGCCATGCTTACCTGATATTGTTCTAGTTGCATCATGCTCAGTATTAATTAACCTGTAAATGCCATGCTGTTGTTTGTCTTGATTGCTGTGAGCTTGCGAGTACATTCAAAGTACTCACCTGGCGTGTCATGCCAGTTTGCAGGTCATGCCGCGATTGCTTGCTTGATTGCCGAGGATTCCGAGTTTGTGAGCTAGGATAAGCATTCCAGCCAGAGTCCCTGCGGAGTGGAGTCCATCATTGTCGTCGTCGTTCTGCTGTCAGAAGTTATTCCGCTGCTACGAGTTGTTCTGCTGCTAGCATAGAGCGACCTGAGCAGGCGTAGTGTCGCCGTGCCGATGTAATTCCCTGTTATATCGAAGCCCTTGTATCCATATCGATTGTAATAAAGAGCTGATTTGTTCTATGCCAAGCAGTGCCGTATTCCAGAAGACTTGATCTCTGGGCTGGAATACGGGGTGTTCCGGTCTCTCTGAGCCGGGGTGCCACAACGGTTGGTATCAGAGCAGGTCTGGTTGTAGGATACCCTAGTCCACGCGAATGTTAGAAAATGGTAGTATAGAGTCTAGTATGTTTGCTGCATTTGGTTGTTGCATTTGTTTGTTGCATATCATGCATATAGACTTATTATATTATCGCTAACGGTTGATTCTGAGTGTAGGTGGCATCGGTTTCGATCCACTACCTGCACCCCTCCAGTTTTGCATACCTGCTTCTCGGTGTTCGGCGTCATCTCTGTCCCAGCGGAGTGATGCGGTGGTACCAAGTGTTCCAGACACCATTTGCAGGAGTTATGCTCAAGTATCACATTGATATCTTTCCGCCAGCCACCCCTATCGTTTCGGTGATAGACATGTTTCTATCCCGAATTGTGCCTTTCGACTCGCCGCTTCGGCAACCCTTAATGATCTTTGTAATCAGAAAAGGGCAATGCCAGCAAGCCATGTTTTTCACCACTGTCCTACTCTATCACCCATTCTTTGGACGTGTACGATTTTCATCTGTCCGCTTGATGATGATGTGGTCATAACCTCCGTGTTCCACTACATGATCGCCAAGTTTTTCCTCACCTCATAAGCCCATTCAGATACAACCGGTGTTCAGCCAGCGCTTGGTGTAGCTTTGTTTACACCAACCTTTCCACACGTGGATTCACTTTCATGCACACTGCCACAACATATTAGATCGTAGAACCAGAGTTTTCGCTAGATCTGTGTGCTTAAGTATGCATGCATATTATTGTTGTGAGTAGCAGTAATATGTGATGTTGCTTGAATATGATATTGCTTGTATATAATCTTGTTTGCCTTCTGTGCTTTTTGTTCCATTCGTTTCTTTTGTTTCTTTCTTTGGGCCCTCGGTGTTACCTTATTTTTTCCCTTATGGAAGTTGCTCATCAACTGACACCGGACTCAAAGAATCAGCGAGGAGTTCAAATATTTGGAAGCTCAGCTAAACATTATGGAAGTCTCAGCCGACTGCATTATATTGGGCATATCTGGTCTGAATACAGATGATATCCAGGCTTGATTACCAGCATCAAGTCTACATCAGTGTGCACTCTTCACAACAGCAATGATCAAATCAGTTGAAAGACAGATTATGTGCATGAGCAGCCGTATGTTTTCAGTCAAAGGTATGGCTCATATACAAGGTCTGATTCTGCTAATGACTTGTGATGCCCCCGGCCCAATCGTGCACTAATCATACATGCAAATGCACACGATCAAGCCTAAGGACTCACGGGAAGATATCACAACACAACTCTAAAACATAAATAAAGTCATACAAGCTTTATATTACAAGCCAGGGGCCTCGAGGGCTCGAATACATAAGCTTGCGTACAAGCGTCAGCGGAAGCATCAGATATCTGAGTACAGATATGAAACAGAGATAGAAAGGCCTTTAGAAAGGCGGGGCAAAATAAAACACTACGATCGAAAGGCGTAGGCCCCCTACCTGGGACCCTCCGATCCTACTCCTGGTCGTCAGTCAACTCGTAGTAGTATCCATCCTCTGGGTAGTAGTAGTAGTCGATCGACGGGGCATCTGTCTCTAGGGGCTCCATCCTCTGGTCACGACAAACTGATATGGGGAGAAAAGGAAAACAAAGCAACCGTGAGTACTCAGCAAGCAAGGATCTACACTACATATGCAACATTTTAAAAGAGAAGGCTGTATATGTGGACTGGGCTGCAGAAATGCCAGAATAGAGAGGAGGCCTAGTCCTATCGAAGACTAGCATCTTCAGAGGTCTTGCAGCAATAGAAGAGAGTAGAACAGTACAATATAATGTAGCAATATCATTAAGTCTCAACCTCACCCAGAGATCCTTTCTCGACTCCTTGCGAGAAAGCAATCCCAGAGCCATACAGTCATCAACCTCATCCGGAGATCCCTTCTCGACTCCCTGCTAGAAGCAATCCCAGAGCCATAGTATCCAATTCTATTTGTATCAATCGGGATACAACTCCGAGTGTCCTTTACCGTAGGACCGACTATCGATAGAAGTTTTCTTCCCTGCAGGGGTGCACCAACTTACCCAACACGCTCGATTAACTCCGGCCGGACACACTTTCCTGGGTCATGCCCGGCCTCGGCCAAACGACACATCGCAACCCTACCTACAGCTCAGCAGAGAGGTCCCCGCCGGTCTACATCCTAAGCGCAAGGGGGTCTTGGCCATCGCCCCTCGCCCTTCGGGTCGTTGCGCATAGGGTGGATACCAGCATCGCCTCGGGTGGCCGACACGATCCGACCGTGCCGCCATGCTGAACTGGACGTCTGACAGAGCTTTTGGCTGATGCATACGATGCAGAATGCCCATACTATGCCCACGTGGTGGTTAGTGCTATCGGGCCAGAGGCCCACTCAGATCAAATATCCAAACCGTTAGTACCTTGGGGGTTGCGGTAACGAGCAGAGACTCACGAAAGATGTGACCCCGTCACCCCGTCTCGAGGACTTGCGGCAAGGGCCAAGAATGCCTGACCGTGCCTCGTATTCTCACTCGGGCACCACACAGGCACCCATCTTCACAACACTCGCCTCTCAGGCGCACGCGGGTACCCCTCAGGGCCGACCCGCCTATCCAAGTAATAGTGTAAAGTCCAAGTATCCGTGTGTCCATAACATCAGGGGAATCCGAGGTATCACCCTCGTTGGATTCCTACTCGATGTGTCTGTCAAGGTGAACTCGGAGGATTCACCCTCGATGGGTTCACACATGATGTGTTTCACGACAGCATCGTTACCGGAAGTGGTGAAGGAGGAATCACCCTCGATGACCACGACCGAATAGCTACTCTACAGAGTTAACATCAGAAGTGCTACAAGAGGTTTCACCCTCGGCACTCGATAGTAACGCTGCAGTGTCGTTACAACTAAGGGGGGGTGATGTGCGGTGTCGGGGCCTGGTCTTCAATCCCGTTGATCGGGTCTTCGGATTATCCAGCGGGGCCATCGGGATAAGTGGGGTCACTGATAGGTCTCTACCCAGCCTATACTAAGCAGTTTAGGATATGCAGGTAATTATCAACAGCAGGTTACAATAAACAGGCTATGCATCAGAATAGGTAAAGCAGCAGCAGCAGTTCTAATGCAAGCATGAGAAATAGAATGCGCGATATCGGTATGCTCAAGGGGGGGGGGCTTGCCTGGTTGCTCGGCGACAAGGTCAAGGTCGTCAAAGGTGGCGTCAGTCTCCGGAGCTGCGTCGGTCTCGGGGATGACGTCGGTGTCGGGGTCTATCGAGAGAGAAGAGGGGGAGGAAACAAATAAATACACGACAAACATAAGCAACACAGAGCAGGTTACGCTAACGTGCAGTGCAGGGTTGCCTGAAGACATGTCTAAGTCATTTAGTTATTTTAGGAATTTGTTTGGATTTATTTTATTAGAGTCATGCACCATTCATTTATCTGAAACAGGCAAAAAGTTGCATGTTCAGATAGTTAGAGGCATCTAACAGGTATGTGGGTAGCGTATTCGGATTCGTCTCATTTTTCTGATCATTTTTCATATCTAAATTATTTTCATCGGAGTTACGGTTTAAAAGATATGATTTTCTAAAGTTTTTAAACATTTTGTAATTTATTTATTAACAGAAATTGAAATATGACATCAGCAGAGCGTCATGGTGACGTCAGCAGGTCAACTGACCGGCTGGCCAGGTCAAACCTGACATGTGGGTCCAGTGGGACCCACATGTCAGTCTCTGTTAGTCTAACAATGTACTTAACTAATTAACTGGGTTAATTAGGGGGTGTGTGCCCCGGGTGTCAGTGAGAGATTAGGTTAACTAATTAGCTTTTATTTACTTAACAGCTGGGGGCCCCACATGTCATTGGAACACATGAACAGTGCCCCACATTGACCTCGGTCAATGCGGTCAAACTGGCGCAGGGCCCACTCGTCAGCGACCCCTAGCGGGTCCCACGCGGTGCCACACTGGCGGGGGCCACCGGAATCGCTTCGGTGAGCGCTCTGTGGTGGCCGACTCGCCGGAACCCGCTGGAAAATGGCTACAGAGAGCCATTTCGCATGCGCCCGGGCTCATTCGATCGAGCGTGGAGTGCCGCGTCGAGCTGTGGCGTCGGGACAAACAGGGGGTGGCCGGAGACGCGCCGGCGTTGAGTCGTGGCGGAGGCCGAAGCACGGCGAGTTCGCAAACGACGTTGCGACGAGCAAAAAGATCGGTGCTGAGTACCTACGGCATCTACGCGCGCGGGTGAACACGTTGGACACGCGCGCGTGACAAAAAGGACACCGGAACGTGGCCGGCGACGAGGTCGCGCGGCGGCGGCTCGGGCGCGAATTGAGCGACGCCTATGGGCAGCTAGCATCGACGGGAGAGAGGAGGAAGGAGGGAGAGGCTCACGGTGAGGCGCAAGTTGGCCGTTGACTGCTTAGTAGCTGCAGACGAGCTTGGGGTCGCCGGAATTTAGCCGGAGCCGAAGCGGAAGGGGGCGAGGCAGATCCGGGGCTGTGGTGGCTCCCCGCTCCAGCAGTGGGCACCGTTCGTCGTGGAGGTCGATGCCGGACGCTCACGGCATCCTGGCGAGGCGAGGCGCCGCAGATGGCCACGGTGGCGACAGAGGGCGGCGGTGAGCTCGCTCGGGACAGAGAGGGAATGGACGAGCGAGCAGTGGGGAGAGAAAAGAGAGGGCGCCGAATGGGAGAGGGAGGCCAGGGGGGCCAGGGTGCACGGGGCTGTGCCCTTTAACCACGGCGAGCGCGGCGACGTGCTGTCGAGTGCCGAGGGAGGGGGGCCGGGCTCGGGGGCGCGCGCGCACGCAAGCTGCTCGACAGCGCGCCTGCGGCGTCAGGGGGTAGGGGGAGGGGCTAGTTGGGCTGGGCCGGCTCCTGTGTGGCTGTGGGCTTAAGTGCACAGGGGCACTTTTCCATTTCTTCTTTTCTTTTTCTGTTTTCTGTTTTTCTGTTTTTCTTTTCTGTTCACAAAAATGTTAGGCCACTTATGGACTTTTGTAAAACATAGGAACTGGTCCATAATTCACAGTGCAACATTAGTCACTGCTAAAAATTGTTTTGGTGTACAAATGATTTCACTTGAATTTTAATTAAAAGAAATTGGATTATATATCTCTGTTTTGTTGCTGTTTGAGGCACATAATGAATTTAGTAAAAGTTGATTATAATTTTAGAATTGTCTAAGATTTAATTGCTATTTAATGAACATTTTAGTTTCTGATTTGAGCAACTTTTATTTTCACTTTCAGTTTGAATTTCTATTTGAATTTGAATTTGAAAAGAGATATGATACTAATGTTGATTAAGCACTGTTGATCATGATGACATGGCATAATCAAAAGGGTGGTTACTGTAGTTAACCACTGGGGGTGTTACAAGTCTCCTCCACTAACAAGAATTCTCGTCCCGAGAATTAAGAGGTAGAAGGAAAAAGTTCGGGGTATTCCGCACGAAGATTATCCTCGCGTTCCCAAGTGGCTTCATCTTCAGTATGATTTGACCACTGCACTTTGAGGAACTTGGTAACCTTCTGACGGGTTCGACGTTCAGCTTCATCGAGAATGCGGATCGGATGCTCCTTATAAGATAGATCATCTTGCAATTCGAGCACCTCGTGATCCACTGCTCGGTGAGGAGATTCCTAGAAGCATTTACGAAGTTGCCACACATGGAAGACGTCGTGGATATGACAGAATTGCGGCGGCAACTCCAATTTATATGCAACCTGACCATGTCTAGCAACAATGCGGAAAGGACCAATGTAGCATGGAGCTAACTTGCCCTTGATTCCAAAACGGTGAGTGCCCTTCATAGGAGTGACTCGCAGATAAGCTTGATCACCAGGTTGATAAGTCAAACCCCATCGTTTGCGATCATAGTTGCTCTTCTGGCGGTCCTGAGCCGCCTTGATATTTTCACGGACGATACGGACTTGTTCTTCGGTGTGTTGAATAATATCCGGACCCACGAGCGGTCGTTCCCCATTTTCTGACCAATTCAGAGGGGTTCGACACTTACGTCCATATAGAACTTCGAAGGGGGCCATTTTCAAACTGGCTGGATAGCTGTTGTTATAAGAGAACTCGGCATACGGGAGAGATTCTTCCCACTTCTTGCTGAATGAAATAACACAAGCCCGAAGCATGTCTTCAAGCACTTGGTTGACTCGCTCGACTTGGCCTTGGGATTGGGGGTGATAAGCTGAACTCCAGGTAATATGAGTTCCCATAGCTGTTTGGAAACTTTCCCAGAATTTTGAGGTGAAAAGACCACCACGGTCCGAACTGATCTCCTTCGGAATACCGTGGAGTGAAACAATTCTGGAGATATACAACTCTGCTAACTGGCTAGCAGTGATAGTCTCTTTGACAGGCAGAAAGTGTGCAACTTTAGAGAGTTGGTCGACGACGACAAGAATAGCATCGTGACCCTTCTGTGACCTGGGAAGTCCTGTAATGAAATCCATCTGAACCTTATCCCATTTCCATAGAGGAATAGGAAGTGATTGCAGAATTCCAGCTGGTTTCTGATGTTCTGCTTTAACGCGATGACAAACATCACATTCAGCAACATATCGAGCAATGTCCTGCTTCATTTTAGACCACCAGTACCTTTGACGGAGATCACGATACATCTTGGTGCTACCCGGATGAATAGACAACGGTGTATCATGTGCCTCCTTCATGACTTTGTCAGTCATAAGCTCGAAGCGAGGTACGACAATGCGGTTTCTGAAATACAAGGTTCCATCTTCAGACAGCGAGAAATCCCTGTACTTTACATGGTGAAGATTTTCCTTCATGAGATCAATTTCAGCATCTTTAGCTTGCGCATTCTTAATAGCTTTCTCAAGATCTGGTTGTATCACAAGGTTATTTAGAGAGCCCTGTGGAACAGTACGCAGATTCAGCTTGCACAGTTCTTCAAAAAGACGAGGTTGAGCTCGCCTAACCATGAGGTTGTCGCAATAGGACTTGCGGCTTAAGGCATCAGCCATCACGTTAGCCTTGCCAGGGGTATAGGAAATACCCAAATCATAGTCTGCAATGGCCTCCATCCATCTTTGCTGACGGAGGTTTAGAGATGGTTGAGTGAACAAGTACTTCAGACTTTTATGATCCGTGTAGATCTCGCAACGATTACCGAGAAGGTAATGTCGCCACAACTGCAATGCATAGATCACAGCAGCTAGTTCTAGATCATGTACCGGATAATTCTCTTCATGTGGGCGCAACTGACGAGAGCCATAAGCAATCACTTTACGCTCTTGCATTAGGACACAGCCTAATCCTTCACGGGATGCGTCACAGTAAATCACGAAGTCTTTGTGAGTATCTGGAGGAGATAGTACTGGGGCAGATGTCAGCTTGTCTTTGAGTGTTTGAAAGCTTTCCTGACATTTTTCTGTCCATTCAAATTTAATGCCCTTGTGAAGCAGATCAGTCAACGGCTTAGCAATCTTAGAAAAATTCTCAACAAATCGACGGCAATAGCTTGCAAGGCCGAGAAAACTTCTCACTTGCTTGACGTTCTTCGGAGGAGTCCAGTCAAGAATAGCCTGAACTCGTTCTGGGTTAACGGCAATTCCATCTTTTGAAATCACATGACCAAGGTAGGTTACTTCAGAAAGCCAGAATTCACATTTGGAGTATTTGGCATGCAACTGGTGTTCTCGGAGCCTTTCCAGTACAAGACGGAGGTGTTCGGCATGTTCTTCCTTATTCTTCGAATATACCAGAATATCATCCAGATATACCATGACAAATTTATCGAGGTAGTCCATTAAGATGTAATTCATCAGACGGGAGAATGTGGCTGGAGCATTAGTTAAGCCAAATGACATGACAGTGTACTCGTAGGAGCCATAACGAGTAACAAATGCAGTCTTGGGAATATCCTCTTCACGAACATGGATCTGATGGTAACCCAATCTCAAATCAAGCTTAGAGAATACTGAGGAACCGGCAAGTTGATCATACAAATCATTGATCCAGGGAAGTGGATATTTATTCTGGATTGTAGCTTGGTTAATGGGCCGGTAATCCTGAACCAATCGGTTAGTTCCATCCTTCTTCTTAACGAAGAGTGAAGGTGCTCCCCAAGCAGAGGAACTGGGGCGGATGAAACCTTTCTTAAGTGACGTGTCGATTTCTTCCTTAAGCTCGAGAAGATGATGCGGAGGCATCTTATAAGGACGCTTCGCAATAGGGGTAGTGCTAGGCTTCAAGTCGATGACAAACTCAACAGCTCTAGCAGGGGGTATTCCTGGAAGTTCTTCTGGAAAGACGTCTTGAAAATCATGAACAATTGGAATGTTCTCGATGCCTTCAAGAGGTGAAGCATTCAATGCATTCAGAACATATATTTGAGTTTCAGCATCCTGAGCTATTTGGGCTGAGTATTTGACTGTCTGGCCGGAAGGGTGAGTGATGCGGACTGTTTCAGTGGCACAGTCAATCAAAGCTTTATGAGGCTTCAACCAGTCCATACCCAGAATAATGTCTATGTTGGAGGTCTTGAGAGCAATGAGTGAAACGGGGAACATCAATCCTCCGATCACAATGTGGTTACCGTGGCTTACCATGGTAGTTTGCCAATTAGCCCCAGGTGACTGGATTACTAATGGGGTGGACATCTCCTCGAAAGGTATATCATGGCTTTGCGCAAAACTTTCGGACATGAAGGAGTGCGATGCTCTAGAATCAAAGAGGACTGAAGCTAGGATTGAATTCACTAGAAGGGTGCCCATCACAATTTTGGGGTCTTGTCGAGCTTCTTCCATGTTAACTTGGTTGACATGGACCCGAACTATAGCAGACGGCCTGGCATTAGAGCTTCTGAGACGACGGTTCCGATAACTCTTCTTGCAACCAACGGGAGGACATGGTGCATCCTGATGAAAAGCCATAGCATCAGGCGGTCCATCATGAACAGATAGCTGTCTCGGCGGTGAAGACAAACGAGGTGCAACATATGACGGCCTTGGTGTTGGAGCAGGTCAGTGGTAAACATTGTGTGGAATCCAGACTCGACGTTTCTGAACAGGTCGACCCGAAGACGAACCAACATCACGAGTGCGCTTGAGCGACTCCTGGTATTCAGTCAGAGCTGTTTCAATTTGGAAAGATTTGCTGACAAGCGTTGCGAAGTCTGTGCAATCATGGACTGCAAGTGCGAGTTTTATGTCAGTACGGAGTCCTTCACGGAATTTCTCCTGCTTGCGTGCGTCGGTGTCGATGTCATCCTCAGCATAGCGGGACAGTTCAAGGAATTTCCTCTGATATTCATCCACAGTCATTTTACCCTGAGAGAGTTTGCGGAACTCCTGCTTCTTCTGGTCCATCAGACCTTGAGGAATGTAACGTGCATGAAAAGTTGACTGAAATTCCTGCCAAGTGGTTACAGTCTCCGCAGGCAACATAGCCTTGTGGCTTTCCCACCATTGAGCAGCTGGGCCCTTCAGGTGGAATGTCGCAAAGGTGACGTAACTGTCAGGAGCGACATTAGCTGATTCCATCTCAAACAGGATGTCACGAAGCCAATCATCAGCATCCATAGGATTGGTGGAGTTGCGGAAGACGGATGGACTGAGGCGCACAAATTCTGGCAGAGTTATTGGAGCATTCTGTTGCTGAGCATTCTGAGTTGGGAATTGAGCCAATACTCCGGTCATAAACTGACGGTTGAGCTCAAACTGCTGACGGTTGAGTTCAAACTGCTGCATCATGGCGGCAATATAGGGTGGAGGTGGAGGATCGTCAGCCATCTTGCCAAATCAACAGGGGCAGTTTAGCAAGAAGAACTGCAGGTGTATGGAATGATTCATGAAGTAACACGCACAATAGAAGGAAGTGCAATAGATAATTCAGCATATTCGCACCAGACATTCAAATCCGCACATAGCCTCGGTTAGTATCCGGCATTATGACAGCTGAAAGGGGAAGGCTAGACAACTAGGCGGCGCGCAGGCACGCGGCAAGGAAGTACACAACGAGACATAGCAAAGGCTACGTCAACGTCGGAGAAAACTATTGGAGCGAGGAATCTGCAAGTGACAACACAGGGTGCCCTCGATAAGAGGATCCTGTAAGCAGAACCTGGCCATAATCTCGAAGCAAGGGGGGATATTTCAGAACTCCGGGTGGATGTGATTACGAGAACCTAATGTTGGAGTTAGTAAAAAATTTAACCCGAATAGAAGAGAGATCAGAGTCCCAGAGTAAAGGTCGAGGAGTAAAAGATACTAATACCACCCAATTGGCGACGTGGGCCTGTAAGCCACACAGCCAAGTTAGTAAAACAGTTTTCAGTTACTAGACTCAACTTCGGCCAAGGAATTGGAAAAGGGGATTCCTAGAGGCAGTCGGCTCTGATACCAACTTGTGACGCCCCCGGCCCAATCGTGCACTAATCATACACGCAAATGCACACGATCAAGCCTAAGGACTCACGGGAAGATATCACAACACAACTCTAAAACATAAATAAAGTCATACAAGCTTTATATTACAAGTCAGGGGCCTCGAGGGCTCGAATACATAAGCTTGCGTACAAGCGTCAGCGGAAGCATCAGATATCTGAGTACAGATATGAAACAGAGACAGAAAGGCCTTTAGAAAGGCGGGGCAAAATAAAACACTACGATCGAAAGGCATAGGCCTCCTGCCTGGGACCCTCCGATCCTACTCCTGGTCGTCAGTCAACTCGTAGTAGTATCCATCCTCTGGGTAGTAGTAGTAGTCGATCGACGGGGCATCTGTCTCTAGGGTCTCCATCCTCTGGTCACGACAAACTGATATGGGGAGAAAAGGAAAACAAAGCAACCGTGAGTACTCAGAAGTACTCAGCAAGCAAGGATCTACACTACATATGCAACATTTTCAAAGAGAAGGCTGTATATGTGGACTGGGCTGCAGAAATGCCAGAATAGAGAGGAGGCCTAGTCCTATCGAAGACTAGCATCTTCAGAGGTCTTGCAGTAATAGAAGAGAGTAGAACAGTACAATATAATGTAGCAGTATCATTAAGTCTCAACCTCACCCAGAGATCCTTTCTCGACTCCCTGCGAGAAAGCAATCCCAGAGCCATACAGTCATCAACCTCGTCCGGAGATCCCTTCTCGACTCCCTGCGAGAAGCAATCCCAGAGCCATAGTATCCAATTCTATTTGTATCAATCGGGATACAACTCCGAGTGTCCTTTACCGTAGGACCGGCTATCGATAGAAGTTTTCTTCCCTGCAGGGGTGCACCAACTTACCCAACACGCTTGATTAACTCCGGCCGGACACACTTTCCTAGGTCATGCCCGGCCTCGGCCAAACGACACATCGCAACCCTACCTACAGCTCAGCAGAGAGGTCCCCGCCGGTATACATCCTAAGCGCAAGGGGGTCTTGGCCATCGCCCCTCGCCCTCCGGGTCGTTGCGCATAGGGTGGATACCAGCATCACCTCGGGTGGCCGACACGATCCGACCGTGCCGCCATGCTGAACTGGACGTATGACAGAGCTTTCGGCTGATGCATACGATGCAGAACGCCCATACTATGCCCACGTGGTGGTTAGTGCTATCGGGCCAGAGGCCCACTCAGATCAAATATCCAAACCGTTAGTACCTTGGGGGTTGCGGTAACGAGCAGAGACTCACGAAAGATGTGACCCCGTCGCCCCGTCTCGAGGACTTGCGGCAAGGGCCAAGAATGCCCGACCGCGCCTCGTATTCTCACTCAGGCACCACACAGGCACCCGTCTTCACAACACTCGCCTCTCAGGCGCACGCGGGTACCCCTCAGGGCCGACCCGCCTATCCAAGTAATAGTGTAAAGTCCAAGTATCCGTGTGTCCATAACATCAGGGGAATTCGAGGTATCACCCTCGTTGGATTCCTACTCGATGTGTCTGTCAAGCTAAACTCAGAGGATTCACCCTCGATGGGTTCACACTTGATGTGTTGCACGACAGCGTCGTTACCGGAAGTGGTGAAGGAGGAATCACCCTCGATGACCACGACCGAATAGCTACTCTACAGAGTTAACATCAGAAGTGCTACAAGAGGTTTCACCTTCGGCACTCGATAGTAACGCTGCAGTGTCGTTACAACTAAGGGGGGTGATGTGCGGTGTCGGGGCCTGGTCTTCAATCCCGTTGATCGGGTCTTCGGATTATCCAGCGGGGCCATCGGGATAAGTGGGGTCACTGATAGGTCTCTACCCAGCCTATACTAAGCAGTTTAGGATATGCAGGTAATTATCAACAGCAGGTTACAATAAACAGGCTATGCATCAGAATAGGTAAAGCAACAGCAGCAGCAGTTCTAATGCAAGCATGAGAAATAGAATGGGCGATATCGGTATGCTAAAGGGGGGGGCTTGCCTGGTTGCTCAGCGACAAGGGCAAGGTCGTCAAAGGTGGCGTCAGTCTCCGGAGCTGCGTCGGTCTCGGGGACGACGTCGGTGTCGGGGCCTATCGAGAGAGAAGAGGGGGAGGAAACAAATAAATACATGACAAACATAAGCAACACAGAGCAGGTTACGCTAACGAGCAGTGCAGGGTTGCCTGAAAACATGTCTAAGTCATTTAGTTATTTTAGGAATTTGTTTGGATTTATTTTATTAGAGTCATGCACTATTCATTTATCTGAAACAGGCAAAAAGTTGCATGTTCAGATAGTTAGAGGCATCTAACAGGTATGTGGTTAGCGTATTCGGATTCGTCTCATTTTTCTGATCATTTTTCATATATAAATTATTTTCATCGGAGTTACGGTTTAAAAGATATGATTTTCTAAAGTTTTTAAACATTTTGTAATTTATTTATTAACAGAAATTGAAATATGACATCAGCAGAGCGTCATGGTGATGTCAGCAGGTCAACTGACCGGCTAGCCAGGTCAAACCTGACATGTGGGTCCAGTGGGACCCACATGTCAGTCTCTGTTAGTCTAACAGTGTACTTAACTAATTAACTGGGTTAATTAGGGGGTGTGGGCCCCGGGTGTCAGTGAGAGATTAGGTTAACTAATTAGCTTTTATTTACTTAACAGCTGGGGGCCCCACATGTCATTGGCACACATTAACAGTGCCCCACGTTGACCTCGATCAACGCGGTCAAACTGGCGCAGGGCCCACTCGTCAGCGACCCCTAGCGGGTCCCACGCGGTGCCACGCTGGCGGGGGCCGCCGGAATCGCTCCGGTGAGCGCTCTGCGGCGGCCGACTTGCCGGAACCCGCCGAAAAATGGCTACAAAGAGCCATTTCGCGCGCGCCCGGGCTCATTCGATCGAGCGTCGAGTACCGCGTCGAGCTGTGGCGTCGGGACAAACAGGGGGTGGCCGGAGACGCGCTGGCGTTGAGTCGTGGCGGAGGCCGAAGCACGGCGAGTTCGCAAACGATGTTGCGACGAGCAAAAAGATCGGTGCTGAGTACCTACGGCATCTACGCGCGCGGGTGAACACGTTGGACACGTGCGCGTGACAAAAAGGACACCGGAACGTGGCCGGCGACGAGGTCGCGCGGCGGCGGCTCTGGCGCGAATTGAGCGACGCCTACGGGCAGCTAGCGTCGACAGGAGAGAGGAGGAAGGAGGGAGAGGCTCACGGTGAGGCGCAAGTTGGCCGTTGACTGCTTAGTAGCTGCAGACGAGCTCGGGGTCGCCGGTATTTAGCCGGAGCCGAAGCGGAAGGGGGCGAGGCGGATCCGGGGCTGTGGTGGCTCCCCGCTCCAGCAGCAGGCACCGTTTGTCGTGGAGGTCGACGCCGGACGCTCACGGCATCCTGGCAAGGCAAGGCGCCGCAGATGGCCACGGTGGCGACGGAGGGCGGCGGTGAGCTCGCTCGGGACAGAGAGGGAATGGACGAGCGAGCAGTGGGGAGAGAAAAGAGAGGGCGCCGAATGGGAGAGGGAGGCCAGCGGGGGCCAGGGTGCACGGGGCTCTGCCCTTTAAGCACGGCGAGCGCGGCGACGTGCTGTCGAGTGCCGAGGGAGGGGGGCCGGGCTCGGGGGCGCGCGCGCACGCAAGCTGCTCGACAGCGCGCCTGCGGCGTCAGGGGGTAGGGGGAGGGGCTAGTTGGGCTGGGCCGGCTCCTGTGTGGCTGTGGGCTTAAGTGCACAGGGGCACTTTTCCATTTCTTCTTTTCTTTTTCTATTTTCTGTTTTTCTGTTTTTCTTTTCTGTTCACAAAAATGTTAGGCCACTTATGGACTTTTGGAAAACATAGGAACTGGTCCATAATTCACAGTGCAACATTTGTCACTGCTAAAAATTGTTTTGGTGTACAAATGATTTCACTTGAATTTTAATTAAAAGAAATTGGATTATATATCTCTGTTTTGTTGCTGTTTGAGGCACATAATGAATTTAGTAAAAGTTGATTATAATTTTAGAATTGTCTAAGATTTAATTGCTATTTAATGAACATTTTAGTTTCTGATTTGAGCAACTTTTATTTTCACTTTCAGTTTGAATTTCTATTTGAATTTGAATTTGAAAAGAGATATGATACTAATGTTGATTAAGCACTGTTGATCATGATGACATGGCATAATCAAAAGGGTGGTTACTGTAGTTAATCACTGGGGGTGTTACATGAGTAAGATTTGAACCATGCTATATTCTGGAAACCCGCTAGAATGTTCTGTGAATTCAATACTCAGCAAGGAGGATAGTCATACACCCTTTCATACAAGTGACTGGCAACAGAAATATTAAAGGATATATATGATATTCAGTCCGCCTGTCACAGAAAGAAGCTTCTGGTGCAAGCAACCCAGTCTTCTTTCACAGGCTACCAGAGAAGCTTACAATGCAAGATTCCTCAGTCTTCCTCGGTACGATATGTGGATGACTTCCAGCACCAGATACTCCGTCTTCCTCAGTAAGCCACCGCAAAAGCTTCCTGCATAAGGTACTGAGTCTTCCCTAGCAAGTCTTTAAGGGGGGAAGCTTCTGAAGCACGATACCCAGTCTTCTTCAGCAAGCTGCCCGATGAAAGCTTCGAGCAACAGTTATTCAGCCTTCCTTAGCAAGATACTCTCGATGGTTTCCAACACAAGCCATCCAATCTTCCTCAGTACGACACTGGTACAAGATATTACAAAATGAGTCAGCAACATATGGCAGTGCATTCCAAGAATCAGATCCGCAACCATTTGGTCAGAAACAAGAGTCAGCCAGGACACAAGTGTCTACCTCGGGAAATCAGATACTTATACTGTGAATATGCTGCCAAGTTCTTGGAAGTCATTGGTATGATGATGAAGCCAAGGTAAGAATCCGACAACCTCACCAGTTATGCCAGAGGAAGAAAGTCAGTTATACATCTCAGTGGTCGATGCAAGGACCGACAAAGTTTGAAGAAAGACAACACGGGACAACAATTTTTGCAGTGCTTATCAAGGTCAGCTTCCTCACATCCGACAAGGTAATATTGTTAAGCCTTGTCACCAGCTTGTATGACTAAAGACAAAAATGAGCTACGTACAATCACACGCGAATCGGGTAGATACTCTATGACCCAATACATGAACCAGGCTAAGGATCCAGACAAAGAAAACAACAATGAAGAGGCAAGACCGGCAATACAGGTATGATAATTGTTGCATGACCAACATAGTGCAGATACCCAGGACAGTCAGGTTTAGTGTCGATCACCATGAACATATGCCCAAGGGGTCTACTCCATTTTGGAAAGGACCTCATATCAAGGCAACCCGTTTGTCCAGCTGCATATGTTTAGAATCGTCAGTATGGTATATCCATGTCTATCATGTCAAACCAAAGGCCAGCTCAACAAATTGACTCCAGCAACCATGTTATGGCAGCACCCGGCCTCTTATCCACATGGATACACTGACAGAATGAGTAATCAGAATGTCGAACAACAGTCTCGAAGCATGTGCCCTCAAATAGGGGAATCAGTTAAAGGATAGCCTGCTGTGAACAAGCTTCTCCTGTCAGAACCACCGTCAGTCAAGTCTGTGGATACTATCATTATAAGGCCATACTCTCTTATACTGGTCACGATAGGCGACCGTCAAATGTTTGCTACGGATCTGATACTCAAGACAGTGGAGCAAACCAAGATGACTCAGAACTCTCCAGAAGTAGTCAGATTCCGCCGAGAGAACGGTTATGACTCACTGTTTTGAACTCGGAGGACATGCATCTATTTAAGCAACCCAATGCAAGGAGTAAGAGATTGGGTGTCCACTGAGAAAATTGGTTCATGACTCCATGGAATATGGTTAGTGTGACACGTCCATCAGAAACCACTCTCAGACTTGTGAGAAGGGCATATATTCCAGTCATGATAATCTTTTGCACCCCAGTTCAGCAGATATGAAAGAAATTGGAGCCAGTATAAGCATGAACATGTGAAGTAAGACCTGTTAGCATATGGATACAGTAAAGCAACCCACCCCTGAGCAAAGTAAGCAATCATATGAAATTCAGTGGGAACATCATATAAAGGAAAAAAGGATACCCGAGTTGGAAACGGTTTCCCTAAGTCAGATATATTCATCCTTGTTCCCTGAGAAACCAAATCTCGAGGACGAGATTTCTTTAAGGGGGGAAGGTTTGTGACACCCTGAATTTTGGCCCTTTCTTTTTCTTTTGTTTTCCTTTGGATTTTTTATTTGAATTGCTTTTCTGTGGCTCTGTGGTCCTGAAACCTGGGAAGACCATCTCTTCTCAGGCTCCCAAGTGGCTTGTCATCCTCAAAACCATCTCAAGATCATGTCATTTCCCATCTTGGACCAATCCCAATATTCTTTTTATTGGGAATATTCTTTTTATTAAAGGAATAATCCTTTTTGCCCTAGGTTGTGAAGCAACCTATATTTCTGTCTTCCACAAAATTCCCAAATAATTCTCATAATTTTTGTTGGGTCATACCTTCCACAGATATGTCAAAACCCTTCCTTGGCATGATAAAAAATAATTCACAAATATTCCTTTTCCTATTCTGCCATAAGTGGCTTTTTGAAAAGGAAGTGCTATTTATCTTTTCTTGTTTGTCCCCAAACTTTTTGGGAATTCTATATTATCCAAAAAAATGCCACATGACAAAATTCAACTCCATTTGCCTAGTGAATCTTCCTCAGCAAATTTACAAAGTTTCTGTCAGATGGAAGTCTTTGTGAAGGAAGTACAGGCTAGGTGTATCCAAATGAGTTGAAATTTTGCAAGCTTCTTCATGTGCTCATATATTGACTCTCCACCAATTTTCAGCTCTATATAATAATCTATGTGAGCACACCATCCAATCTTGGTTTCTGGTCAGTTTTTCAGGTTGTGAAGCAACTATATTTTATATTGCTTCATTTTTTCTGAAAATTTACCAGGACATTATCCTTTCCATAGAAACCCTCTCTACCAAATTTGGGCTCATTTCATTTATCCAATATTTATCTGCATTTTTTCTTAGATTCTGTCCAGAGAGGACCACTGTGAAGGAAGTACCATTTTGGTGTATCCAATTGGTATGAAATTTTTACAGTGTGTTTATATGCCCAAATAACTAGCCTCCTCTAAGTTTCAGATCAATTCAAGCAAGCATGTGATCACAGCTTCATCATTTGCATTTTTGTCCAGTATGGTGGTTTGTACAGCAAGTGCCATTTTTCTTCATCCAAATGAGCTGCAAATTTGCAGAGGTGATCATATTAGTGTGTGCTCACACTCAGCCAAAGATCAGAGTCTAGCCCCTGCTCAATCTCTCTCACATCACTTCAAGCACTTTGATGTTGATCTGCTTTGGAGACTTGTGCAAATCTCTTATTTTCCCTTGCCCTTGGTTCTTTCTTCCTTGGAACTCAGTGTTGAACGGTCTACCTTCCAGACATGGTTTGACAGCCTAGAGCGCGTGTCACCACCGTGTTCACGCGGTGATCACGGGGCGGACATGCCAAACAGCGCGCTTTGTCATTTTGAGCCCCTGTTATCGTCGAGTTCCTCTGCTTCTCGAGCCCTCTCCATGTCCAGTAGCTAGCCCGTGCTCGTGCGGTCAATTCCCCTCTGCTTCCCTCCCTTATCTCGCCATGGTCGCGTCGCAATTGAGCTGCCCGTGATGCAAACTTCTCTGTCCCCGCCATGATAGCTTGCCGGCGAGCTCCCGAGTACTCTAGAGACCTCCTAGGTGCTATAAATAGCCTCCCCATGGTCCTCCGCACCTCGCCGCTCTCTTCCCCGCCCTCCTAGCCTACCGGAGCCACCCCACCACTCCTCCCTCCACCATGGCCGTCGTCGGGCTCGGCTAAATTCCAGCCGCCCGAGCCCCCTCTCCTCCTCCTGACCCCTCCAGAAGATCACCCGGAGTCCGGCAATCCTCCCCATGCCCTCCTTTTGTTGCCGAAGCTGCCATGGCCGCGTGTCCCCAAATTTTGGCCGTCGGCCGTGTCCGCGGCCACCTCGAGCTACCGCCGCCCTGCTCCTCCCAGACGCTCGTACTGCTTCTAGACGGGTGTGCCACCTCCTCCCGGTCCCGTTGGTGGTCCCAGCTCCACCGGGGACAGCCGGAGGCGCCGGGGCCATCGCAGGCCATGCTCCTCTGTTCTTCCCACGGGTCTCCTAGCCACCACAGTCCTGGCCTTCCCCGGCATCCGTGTATGGCCTGGATGGATGCGGTGCTCCGCGCTGAGGCCGCTGGTACCAGCGCCTCAGCCGGAGGTGAGCGGAGTCGCCGGGGCCAGCACCAGCTGCGCCCAACTCGTCCTCCTCTATTTCCTGTCGCGAGGATGAAGACGACGACCTCACCCAGCTGGCCAGGCGGGCCCCGTCTCCTCTTCGGCCCCACCAGTAAGCTGCACTAGGGTGTTGACCCTGGGCCCGCGTGGGTTTAAGTGGAAGCGCCTTTTGCTGTTTGTGCTTTCGGGTCAGTGAAAGCGTATACTGCTACGGCTTCGGCCAGAAATACGTTTACCCTGCTCCGAAAGCGTAGTTTACTGGAATACGCTTTCTGTTTAAACCCCGCCCGCCGAAACCTTTATTTTGTGATCGTTCACCCGTTAGCCGCAAAAAAGAATAGTTTTTATTTATTTTCTGCCTAACGAAGGAAAGGCCGTATCTCCGCAACCGTAACTCCGATTCAGGTGATTCCAAAGCCCACGTCTTCGTCTCGTCGAGCCCGTCATGTTGGTACCATTTTCATGATGTACTAACATACTGGAAATGAACATTTTTTCCTTGCCTCTAATCAGCCCCCTTTGAGAGAGAGCCCTTTCCGGCGATTCTTTCCGTGAGCTTTCCGCACTTCTTTCCGGTGGATCCTTCACCCCTAGGAAAGCCACGACGGCCACTTGCATGATGGTCTTGCAGTAGCCATGGTTTCCTACTTGAATAATTAATTGTTTGTGAATGTTAATATTTTCTGAATGTTATATATATATATGCTCGTGAATCCATGCTTATCTTTATGATATGATCGTTTTGCATCTGTTGGTTAAATGATTACTTGCCAGTATTATTATCATGTTCTTTTCGGGTAAATATTTCCGATGCTAGTGGTCATGCTATGTTCATATGTAGTGCTATAATTGTGTTATTCGTGATCATTGTTATGCCATGCTCATGTGCATCCAGTAGGGTAAATGATTTGTTACTGATATGTTAAATAGTGATGTTGCTCACCCATGCTCATGTTGATATCATGCTCATATGCATTGCTATTCCATCATGTTATTGTGAATCGGCTCATTACATTCAAGTTAAACCAGACTTTAATACAACTTGAACATCTGTTGGCTGAGTCATAGTGCCATCGAATCGAGCTAACCATTGCAGCCACACTTGCCTTATGGGGGGCCCTGATTGGGTCAATTGTCATGCCTCTCGCTGGTGCCTCCAACTAGGGAAGGTTATGGGCGCGTGCTACCCTGATCAGGTAGGCGGACATAAGCCCTGTGTGCCTGAGTTGTATGGATCAATTGTCCCCGTTTGGGACCGTTTTTGTTTTGCCACGACAGTGGCCATTGGGTGTCACGCGGTGACATCGGGGCCAGCCAGGACTTAGCCCAAAGGGGAGTTTGTCGGAGTGGTCGGGAGAATGTCATGCAATTGATCGGTTTATCGGAACGCCATTGGTCCACCCGAATGGGGGCACGAGGCCTTGGGTTCCATAGTGTGGGCACAGTGTACTAACCTGTGTAGAGTGTATAATCTATCGATAGCCGCTCCCACGGAAATGGGCCCAGTTCATATTAGGTCACACTATGGGTCAATAGTAATAATAACCTAACTAATAAACAACCCCGGTTCGATGAGGAAAGGAGTTGGTTGATCTTTATGGGACCACAGGAGGATCACGATGGTATTCTTGATAATGATGAGGTGATCTTGTGAGGATCACAATGGTATTCTTGATATTGATTGAAGTGATCCCGTGATGCCCACGATGGTAAGTAAAGAGTGGCATATCTATGGTTGTTACGAGGTAACCTCCGAACAGAGTAAGTTGAATCATGATATTTTAAACATGTTGCATGCTAGTATCATCATTGTTCATGTATCGATTAACATGTTCATGCCATGCTCACCTGATATTGTTCTAGTTGCATCATGCTCAGTATTAATTAACCTGTAAATGCCATGCTATTGTTTGTCTTGATTGCTTTTGGTTGCTGTGAGCTTGCGAGTACATTCAAAGTACTCACCTGGCGTGTCATGCCAATTTGCAGGTCATGCCGTGATTGCTTGCTTGATTGCCGAGGATTCCGAGTTTGCGAGCTAGGATAAGCGTTCCAGCCAGAGTCCCTGCGGAGTGGAGTCCATCGCTATCGTCGTCGTTCCACTGCTATGAGTTGTTCTGCTGCTAGCATAGAGTGACCTGAGCAGGCGTAGTGTCGCCATTCCGATGTAATTCCCTGTTATATCGGAGCCCTTGTATCCACTTCGATTGTCATAAAGAGCTGATTCGTTCTATGCCAAACAGTGCCGTATTCTAGAATACTTGATCTCTGGGCTGGAATACGGGGTGTTCCGGTCTCTCTGAGCCGGGGTGCCACACCTCGCCGCCACAATTTTGCGCTCAAGATACCATGGGCTACCGTGGGGCCTAAACTAAAACGCCAGGTGTCTGGCTTAACCGAACCATGGCCACGCACGTCTTCGGACGACAAAAGGTACCATTCAGGACCTATCCAGCATTAAGCTAGAATAGCGCGGCTACCTCTCAAGGCTCCTAGTCAAGGGCCTGTCCGCCGATTTCTCCTACCTCTCCACGGAGTCCCCCCCCCCCAGCAGAAGCAAAGGCGCAGACGTGTAGCAGGGCACAGTAGAGGCTTCAACCCACACATCAAGGCCCTATGTAAACCTTTCATCTGTAAAAACTTTCCCATTTTATATAAAGTACCTGTAACAGATGCCTTGGCAGTTCAAATTCTACGGATAGACGTCCTGAGCTCATTGGAAATAAAGACCACCTTTTATGGTATTCTGGCAGTCATTTATATCGCCCTTTTTCTTTTTTCCTCGCTCTTCGACTAGCTCGACACACATTTTTTCTACAATGCAATTGGCTAATAGACCGAGGGCTCAGTTTTAGTACCCGCCCTATGCATGAAGTCTAGCACTACTCTCTCTTTATGTGTTTGTTGTCTCGGATATTGCACTATAGGAATCAGTTCCGAATTATGTCTTCGGTCAATAGTTGGGTTGCCCGGCTCCTGTGTTTACCTTATTACGTTCCGCACGTTCGGCTAAGAAGGTAAAGGGAGAACCACTGTAGTTGTAATTCTGGCTAGCCTAGTTAAGTACCTCAGTGGAGAAAGCCGAAAACTGACTGTCATAATAGCCGAGAACTGGTCGGCGATCTGACGATAAGTGTTAAACTCAAAATCGATAGTGATTACCCCGTGTTATATGAAGGGTTTGTCTTTGCACAAACCATGTGATAAAATACATATGCCTTGGCTTTCCCAAACACCACAAAACACTGGGGGCTAGTCACTAGCCCCCGCAGTCAAGCTCCTATGGCCAAGTGAAGGTAATAAAACCGCATAGTTCGATTGCCTAGTTTCTCTCAGGCACTACCGCCTCCGGGCACCGAGACATTGGCTAAGGGAAACAGTGCGGGGACGAGACACCCCTCGTAGTATCTACATGGGGGCTGAAGCCGATGACTGGTAACTTTCAAATTCAAAGCGGCCACACAGGAGTCAAAATAAAATCAACATAGACTCACGTCTGATAAACCATACAAAGGGCCGCATTGTAAAGCAAAGGGTCTAATTGTCATTCAATACACGATAATTCAGTCAAGGATTACATCTTTGGGACACTGGTCGTCTATCACCCGAGCACCATCCATAACAATGGGGAAATACTGCTCGGGACAACGATGCTCCTTTCCAGCAGACGGGGGACCTGTGGGCATCTCTACTAGCTTGATCTTAGGCCAATGCACCATGGTCTTCGCGAAGGCCATCCGAGCTCCTTCGATGCACGTGGAGCGCTTCACGGTATCAACCCGGGAGGGCACGTCGCGCAACTTCTACACCAGGCTGAAGTAACTGCTTGGTATTGGCTCTACGGGTCACACCCGGACACAGAGGTCCTTCATGGCTGGCTCAGCCATCCAATGTAGCTCAATCAACTGCTTCATCTGGTTGCTCAGGAGGGGAGGGTGTTCGGGTGCCTAGAACTGCGCCCAGAACAGCTTGTGTTCGGTGTCACCCTCTCGGGCTGCAGAGTGCCTCACAGCATCCGCCATACTCCTTGAAAGCTCTCCAAATGCGCCTGAGGAACGCCAGACTTGTGTGAGCAACGTGAACTTGTTACCGCCAAAGACACTCTATAGTAAATACGGCTTACCATCAGCAACTTGCTTCACTTGGCGGAGCTCTTCTCGGGCGCCCCGCATATCCGTCCTCGCCTCCTGGAACTCCTGCTTCACCTTGGATAGCTTGGAGGACTGATCCTTATTCTTCTGCTCAAGGTCCTCACATTTAGTAACGGCATCCTTGAGCTCCTGCTGCACTTCGGCCACTCGGTCCTCGTGCTTCCCACTCATGGTTTTCACCGTCTTGAGTTTGGCGGCCGCCTTCTCGACCACCGCCTTCTGTTCGGGCGCTTCATCCTTGGCCTTCTTCAGCTTGGCCTTGAGGCCCTCAACCTCCGCGGTGACAGCTGCAAACATAATTAAGCATCTCTTGCTTAGGAATAATCCCGAACACTTTGTCCGACATGAGGGCTATAAAATCTCGATCGGGCTAACCTTGTGCTTCGTTGAACCGCTTGTTGACAAGGTTGAGCTCCTCATCGAAGCTCTTGAGCTTCCGATTCATCTAATCCAGCGCCACGACATTAGCAGCCGCTGCCAAGGATGAGGCCTGCAATACCAAAAGAATCACATCATTTAAACTCTTGATTCAATGATTTTCAATCCTCCAGGTTTCTCAATCCTAACAAAGTCTCGGGGGCTGCTATATACAAGGACTGCTCAATCTTTGTTAGCCAAATCCACTCTATGGAAAGAATATTACATGGCTTACCTCGAAGCCCGTCAGGAGGCCACCAAAGTCTTCCTTCAGTCCGCTGTTAACGGACCGAATACTCTGTAAAACCACGCCCATCAGGGCACGGTGTTCTGCAATGATGGAGGAGTTGTTCACCACCTCCTCCATCACGTTCGGCCACCCTGCCACAGCCCGATCATCGGTGTTCGGCGCTGGCAGCGGGGCGCCGGCTCCCTACTCGGTAGACAGTGGAATTAATGCCTCTGAGGGCCTTGGGGGCTCCGGAATTGTCTTTTGGGAGGGCTCGGACTGGCCGAGCTCCCCCTCTTTGTTCACCAGGAGGGATCCATCCTCCTAGTCTTTGTCGACCGAGGTGTTAGCCTCGACCATGATCTCATCACCACCTCCCGTATCCGGGCCGGGAGGGGTCCTTCGGGATAGTACGTCCCCAGTCTCCTTGATGACTGAGGGAAGTGTAGAGCAAGAAGCAGACCCACTCTCCGCTAGTTCGGCTGGTGGAGAAGTCCCCTCTGAGGTTTGATCAGCAGGGTGGGCGCGCGGTGGGCTGTAATATGAGATGCACATGTGTTATCAACGAAAGATTAATGAAACAAACGCTTGGAGAATACCAGAGTCCCTACCTCTCGGCAGGGGGCTTGACCCTGGGGTTCCTCTCCGGAACCTCTTCAGACGCTACGGACTACTCATTGGAATCCAAGCTGTCGTCAGGCAGGACCAGCTTGGGCCTGCACTATTTCTTTGGGGCATGAGGAGGCTGCTCCTCCTCGGCATCATCAGACGCCGCCCTCTTCTTGGAACAGGAGGAGTCGCTCTCCTCCTCGTCCTCTTCCTGCTCCCCCTCTTGAGCAGAGGGAGCCTGGGTGTCTCCGGATTTTTTGTCCGGATTTCCCCTTGGGCGGAGGCCTTCCCTGGCCTCTGGTGCCTCTTTCTTCTTCTTCTTCTCCTTCTTCTCCGGCGCCTTGTACGGCGCCACGGTCAAAATCTCCTCCAGTAGAGCCGGCCGGGGGTCTTCGGGCAGCGGGGCCGGATTGTTGATCTTCTTGGCCTTCTCGAGCCAGCCCTGTGGAAGTAAAAGAACGAAGGATAAATCTACTAGAATGTGAACATCCGAACTTAGAGCGGATAAGAACTTTTTTACCTCCTTAGGGGGGTGCGCGGCGTCAAGGCCGAGGTCTTCCTTCTTGGATGGCCACGCCTGTTGAGGCTTAAACAACACCTTCCACAACTTGTCGTGGGTGGTGCCGTAGAAGTTTTGTATGGTGGCCGGATCCTTGAGCTTGTAAGACCACATTGGGGTGGCCCTTTGTTGGCAGGGGAGGAGGCGGTGGTGGCAGAGCATCACCTGCACCACGTTGGTCAACTTGGCGCCCGCCTTTATCATGTTGGAGACGCGCTTCTGCAGCGCCTCCACCTCCGTGGTGGACCCCAATCAAGACACTTCTTGGTCCACGAGGTTAGCCTCGCCGGGATTCTGGATCTGAATTGGGAGCCGCCGTCCAGGCCGCATCCCGTGGTTCTATGATATAGAACCACTCCTTCTGCCAAACCTTGACAGTATCAATGAACGTGCCCTCCGGCCACTCGACCCGGGCGAGCTTGCTGATCATCGCCCCGCCGCAGTCCGCCTATTGGATGTCGACTATCTTTGGCTTGACGTTGAAGACCTTCAACCACAAGCCGAAGTGCGGCTGGACTCGCAAGAAGGCCTCATAGATGACGATGAAGACCGAGATGTGGAGGACGGAGTTCGGGGCCAGATCATGGAAATCCAGCCCGTAGAAGAACATCAGCCCCCTGACGAAGGGGTGGAGCGGGAAGCCCAGTTCCCGAATGCAGTGAGGGACGAGCATGACCCTCTTGTCTGGTCGAGGCGTGGGGACAGCCTGGCCCTCCTCTGGGGCCCGGTGAGCGATGTTGGCCAAGAGGTAGCCAGCGCGCTTCAGATCCTCAATGTCATCAATGGTGACGGTGGAGGCCTCCCACTTGCCTTTGGCACCAGATCTGGCCATTGCTGGAGTGAGGGGGTGGCTTGAAGGGATTCTCTTTGGAAGAATGGCACAGGGTACTGGAGCTCCGAAGATTGGGAAAGTGATGGCAAGAGGAAGGAGAGGGCATACGCCGATAGCGGTGGCCGTTCCCCTTTTATAGACTGCCGAAATACCAAAGGTCCTTTAACTGCGCCGCATGCCTCTCCACTTCCCGATATACTCATAATGTTATGCGTGAGTGGGATGATCAAAATCATTGATCATATCCCCTAAAAAGCGGGGCACGATCCCCACCTCGATGAGACGTGCCTATGAAGGGGCTGCCTCGAACCGCGCATCAAGTACTCAACACGGTTTGGTGTTTATGACCGGACATGACCCTTCGCCAAAACTTGTCAGGCGAAGGCACTGTTCACACTTGAGTGGTTGGCCTTCGAGGCTAAGTAAGACCGATAATCTGGATTCCGGATACTACTTAATTGAGTGCATGACCGAACTTGACCAAATGGGTTTTTTGGAGATTCAACCGAGGGAGATTATTCCAAATAGACGGGGAGAGAAGAACTCACCCGCAAGCCCGGGACTACAGATTCAGGAGTTACAAGACACCGACGTTGGAGGCTAGTTCGGGGACTACTGAGGGAGTCCTGGACTAGGGGGTCCTCGGGCTGCCGGCCTACTTCTTATGGGCCAGATAGGTGGGCCGCTGTATGACTGCTACAAGACCAAGCTACAAGGTGACTCTGTGTCTGGACAGGAAACCCTTGACATCTTGGTGTGCACTCCAAGTCAAGATAGAAGATTCGACATGTTTATTTCCCTTGTTGTAACCGACCATGTGTAACCCTAGTACCCCTGGTGCCTATATAAACCAGAGGGTTTAGTCCATAGAGGCTAGAACAACAACCATCATCCTACTAGCTTAGGGTTTAGTTCAACTGATCTCGTGGTAGATCGACTCTGTAACCATCCTATACACTTCAATATAATCGAGCCGGACGTAGGGTTTTACCTCTTAGAGAGGGCCCAAACCTGGGTAAACATTGTGTCCTTCGTCCCCTGTTCCCCATTAATCCAAGATCCACAGCTCGGGAACCCCTACCCGAGATCCGCCGGTTTTGACACCGATACTAGGGTATAATGGTGATTGCTTACCATGGAAAAAAGTTCGAGGCAAAACGATGAAATCATGTCTTCACTCAAACGAAAACATGTTGTTTGTTGATGTAAATGCTTTCAAATAGCACACGTTCATTCATGAAAGCCGTGTGCCTACCAAACCATGGCCGATGCCCACCCCCTACCGCACGTGCGATGTGAGTCGTGTGTTCTGATTGGCCAGAACCCAAACCCCATGGATCGTACGTCTGCACCGTTGGATGCTCCCAGATCGAACGACAATCCTCATCCCTTTCATCAGCACATGCAGTTGCGACTAGGATTTGATATGTATGCACTAAGTGCATGGTAAATGCAAAAAAGGCTTAAATATAGCAAACGAGACCTCAAATATGCCAGAAAATCAAACCTAGGGTATAATGGTGATTACGTACCGTGGAACACAATTCGAGGCGAAACGATGAACTCACGTCTTCATTTCAAAATTAGCACATCTTCATTTCAAACGAAATTATACTGTTTGTGCACACGGGTGCTTAGAGGCAACCGTTTGCACCATCCTTTCCGTGCGACGATTGGAGATCCTTTTTCACTTTTTTCAGCAAAGTCGCCAACACCCCCCCACCGCCCGCCCCTGTTTCACTCAATAGTCCGCATATTCCACCCAATCTCCATCGCCAGCTCCCCCTCCCCCAGATCCATACCAGAACCCTCTCCGGCGCCGGCGTGCTCAACCCGGCCGTGTGCCCACTCTTCGGCGTCAACCCTACCTCCACTGTTGTTCCCAACACGCGGCTACCCGCGCCTCGCCATCTTCGTGTGCTCGCCAGCCACCCTCAAGCATATCGATCCTGTAGCCCTCGCCTCTCCTGTGGTCCTGCCGGGTTTGCACAAAAACCTATTAGTTACTGCTCTCCATCGTGGTGAGGCATATTTCCTCGCAATCCCTCTTCCTATTTCGTTCGGTATGTTCCCAAATTGGCTGTAAAATAATGGAGAGTGTATATATGTTCATTATCTACCTTCCTAACTAGTACATATAAGTTGTATTTGTTCCCATTAGTTATTGTCAATTTACAGATCATGGGCGCCCGAGTCACACAAAGTTAACAAATTAGCCGTACATTTTCAAAATTATTGCATGACATGTTTAGATAGCTTGATACCAAGTTGTTAGCTTTATGCTTATCCTACTTTCCTGAGTTTCGCATGTGTTCTCTATAGATGCCGAGTAGCAGCAAAAACACTCATGTTTTAGGCGATGTATCTTCATCTGAGTCCGGCAACACAACAAAGGATAGTCCGGGAGATCATGGATCACTTCAACATTCCAGAGCAGTGGAGAATGCAGGTGGAACACACTACACTGAAGAAGGCTAGAGATGCTTGGAGAAACTGGAAGCACATGTTGTACAAGAAGTACTTGAGTGAAGGCAAGGACCCAATCCCCGCATACCCCCCAAATTACAAAGGCAGACTGGGCAGAATTCAAAAGGGTCAGGGCAACTACAGAGTTTAATGAGAAGAGTGCCAAGCATTCGGAACTTCAGAAGAGGAACACACACACCCATCGTATGGGTGTGGCAGGATACTATGACATGAAACCGGTATGGGACCAGGAGGACAAAGAAGCAGTAGTCGCGGGTGGGAAACCGTCCTTTCTGTGAAATCAGGGGTGAACGCGCTAGATACTACTTGCGGGCACGTGCAAGGAGGCGTGATGACAAAACTTATTACTTTGAAAACTCACGTGACGAAGAACTGTATCGCGTAATGTTAAAGGCTTCCAAGTTCCTTGTAAGGTACTACAGGAACTCAGGGCCATGTGACATTCTGTTCGATGCTCTAGAAACAAAAGAGCCCCCTGGCCCTGCAACGGGTATAAGTGTCAATGTCCCGCACAAGAGGGCTTTCACACTCAATAAAGAAGAGAGGCTCAGCATGAAAAAAGCGAGGAGTGAAATGAAGAAGAATCAATTGTATGAAAGGTTGAGGAGGTACATGTATCCGGGGCTTCAAAAAGAAATTGAGGAGTCAATGATGATGCAGAAGACTCTAACACCAACAGATAGCCAACAGATGGGAGGGGAGGCGGGCATGGAGGATGCTGCTTATTGCGCGACAGCACCACACAAGAGTAGATGTGCATCAGCTGACGCCAGCGACACTGAGACTGCAGCTGCGCATGATGATGCTATATCTGATCTATCTGGAATGAAAGACATACTGAGGGGCATGCCTACACATTATGAAGGTACGTTAAAATGTGCAACAGCCTGGGTTTGTGATGTCTACTACACAACTTATTCTTGTAGAGTCGTGTTGGGCCTCCAAGCGCAGAGTTTTGTAGGACATTAGCAATTTTCCCTCAAGTGGAGGACTTAAGGTTTATCAATCTGTGGGAGGCGTAGGATGAAGATGGTCTCTCTCAAACAACCCAGCAACCAAATACAAGAAATCTCTTGTGTCCCCAACACACCCAATACAATGGCAAATTGTATAGGTGCACTAGTTCGACTAAGAGATGGTGATACAAGTGTAGTATGGAGAGTAAATATAGGTTTTTGTAATGTGAAAATATAAAAACAGCAAGGTAGCAAGTAACAAAACAGAGCACAAACGATATTGCAATGCTTAGAAATAAGGCCTAGGGTTCATACTTTCACGAGTGCAATCTCTCAACAGTGCTAACATAGTTGAATCATATAACAATCCCTCAACGTGCGACAAAGAGTCACTCCAAAGTTCTTATCTAGCGGAGAACGTAAGATGAAATTGTTTGTAGGGTACGAAACCACCTCAAAGTTAACCTTTCCGATCAATCTATTGAGCTATCCCTATAAGTGTCACAAACAGCCCTAGAGTTCGTACTAAAATAACACCATATGATACACATCAACCAACTCTAATGTCACCTAGATACTCCAATGTCACCATAAGTATCTGTGAGTTGATTATACGATATGCATCAAACAACGTCAGATTCATAATATTCAATCCAACACACAGAACTTCAAAAAGTGCCCCAAGATTTCTACCAGAGAAAGTAGGATGAAAACATGCATCATCCCCTATGCATAGATTACCCCAATGTCACCTCGGGAATCCACGAGTTGAGTGCCAAAACATACATCAAGTGAATCAATAGAACACCCCATTGTCACCACGGGTATTCATATGCAAGATATACATCAAGTGTTCTTAAATCCATAAAAGTATTCAATCCAATAAAAGTGAAACCTCAAAGGTAAAAACTCAATTCATCCCAACAAGATAGAGAGGGGAAAACACCATATGATTCAACTATATAACAAAGCTTGCGGTACATCAAGATCGTGCCAAATCAAGAACACAAGAGAGAGAGAGAGATCAAACACATAGCTACTGGTACAAACCCTAAGCCCTGAGGGTGAACTACTCCCTCGTCATCATGGAGACCGTCGGGATGATGAAGATGGCCTCCGGTGATGATTTCCCCCTCCGGCAGGGTGCCGGAACGGGGTCCCGTTGAGTTTTTGTGGATACAGAGGCTTGCAGCGGTAGTACTTCTCATCTAGGGTTCTTTCTGGGGGTTTGGGTATTTATAGGAATTTGTGGCGTTGATTTCACGTCAAGGGGCCCCACGAGGGACCGATAAGCTCGGGAGGCCCTTCCTACCCCCCAGGGCGTGCCTGGCGAGGTTGTCGTGTCCTTGCGGGTCTTTTGGCCATCCCACGAAGCTTCGGGGTCTCTTTTGGTCCATAAAAAATTACCATAAATTTTCAGCCCATTCCGAGAACTTTTATTTCTGCACAAAAAACAACACCATGTTAGTTCTGCTGAAAACAGCGTCAGTCCGGGTTAGTTCTTTCAAATCATACCAAAAGCATATAAAATTGATGTAAACATGGCATGAATACTTCATAAATTATAGATACGTTGGAGATGTATCAGCATCCCCAAGCTTAATTCCTGCTCGTCCTCGAGTAGGTAAATGATAAAAGAAATAATTTATGAAGTGTGAATGCTAGCATAGTGCATAAGATTGAGCATTGATAATTTCAATCACTTTTCCTAGCATCATAACAACAACTCTTTCTTATAAAACTCATCATGATAAAGCAGCAATTAAAAACAGAATTTTTGATGTGGAATGCTACATATCATATTCATCATGTAATCTTTCTTTTGTGGCATGAATATTGAGATTCGAATGATTCAAAGCAATAGTCTATAGTTTGACTTGAAGACATAAATACTCAAGCATACCAACAAGCAACCATGTCTTTCAAAATATCAATGCTACTATCACTAGCCCATTATGTTCAATCATTGATCCATTCATGAAACACACTCAATATTAGCTACACCCAATGCACAAGTATGACAATAGTGTTCTCCGGTTGGTGCTTTATAAGAGAAGATGGAGACTCAAAATAAAAATAAAAATTGCATAAAAGTAAAATAGATAGGCCCTTCGCAGAGGGAAGCAGAGATTTGCAGAGGTGCCAGAGCTCAAAGCTTAAATTAGAGAGATAAAGTCATTTTGAGAGGCATGCTTTTCCTATAAATGCTACGACCGAAAGCTCCTAATATATTCCATGCTAAACACATTATAGGCGGTTCCCAAATAGAAAATAAAATTCATTTCCTTTCCACCATTCTTTCACAATCCATGGCTAGCCGTATCCACGGGTGCCTTCCAAACTTTTCACTTTCTAAGGAATTTTGTTATTATTATTTTTGATTCATTGTTGGACCGGGTATCCCTATTACCTGCCACTTTCTCGTGCAATGACAAGTGAATAAACACTCATCGTGAGAATAACCTGCCTAGCATGAAAGATATTAGCCATTCCCTACCGCCACATGAGCGTTAATGGCACACAAAAGAAAAAATTATTTTGAATAATTAGAGTTGGCACAAGCAAATTTACTTGGAACGACATGTAAATACCGCATATAGGTGGATATGGTGGACGCATATGGCACAACTTTGGGTTTAAGGAGTTGGATGCACAAGCAGCATTCCCGCTTAGTACAAATGGAGGCTAGCAAATAGATTGAGAAGCGACCAACAAAAAAAATGAAAACGGTCATAAACATGCATTCAACGTAACTAACACTGAATAATGCACCATAAGTAGGATGTAACTTTGTTGCATAACTATTGACTTTACGTGCATACATAGGGAATCACAAACCTTAACACCAATATTCTTACTAAATTACAACTACTCACTAACATGGCTCACATATTATCATCTCCATATCGCAAAACTATTGCAAGGAATCAAACTTATCATATTCAGTGATCTACATGAAGGTTTTTATTATTCCTTCTTGAATATCCATCATATTAGGACCAATTTCATAGCTTATGCAAATTGTCATCACTATTATCAACTCTCAAAATAATATAAGTGAAGCATGAGAGTGTTCGAAAAACTAATCCAAAAAGATATAAGTGGAGATCAAATGAGTAGTTAACTAAATAGGTAGCTATGTGAGGACTCTCTTGTAACACCCCTGTGTAATAATCACTGTGATCATCTGCTAATAATGCCAAGTCATCTTCATTTGCAGAGCTTAGTCACAATGGTTAAAGATTCAATTCAAATCCTTCTCTGGAAATTAACTCAAATTCAAAAGTGCAAATTGAAGTGGTTCAAAACATGTTGGAAAAATGTTCATCTTATAGCAAATAATCCAAAACCATTTGCTTTTAAGGAACACAACATCATCATCTACTCTATGTGGGCCTAATGCATTTTTGCAAAGCCAAAACAACACCTACAATGCCCTATTCATTTTTGAAAAATCCAAATGAACTCCAAAAATGCCCAAACTTTTTGAGACAATGCAAAATATTCCAATGTACTAATGTGAGCAAGTTTCACATTTTTGCAAACTCATTTGGTGGCTCAAAATAATACAAAACCCTCTCTGTAAAAAAGAAAAAGCAGAAACAAAAAGGAAAAATAGAAAAGGCCACTGTGCACTGGTCTAAGTGCATAGTGCCTGGAGCCCAGCCCATCGGGCTCGTTTCTCCCTCCTTCCCTTTCTCTCCTTCGCTGTGGCAGTTCGCCTGTGGCTGCGAGCGCGCGATCCGGCCATTCGCCGACACGGCGACACCCACCGACGCCACGAGGAGATAAGGGCGAGGCCGTGCATTCCCCCTGGCCTCCACTGCCATTCTCCCCCTCTCCCTCGCTCGCTCCTCGCCTCCTCTCCTCCTTCAAATCCGTCGCCCGAGTGCCATCGCCGCCGCGCTTCGTTGATTGCCGCGGCCACCGGCGCCTGCTGCTTCCTCCGTGGTGCCAGGGAGGTCTGCCAGCGACCGCCTCATCGACCGGTGCACCCAGCTAAAGCGGGGAGGCCCTGTAGCTGTCGGACGCCACCGCCCCTTTCTTCTCCATCTCCGGTGCTCGCCGACGACCTCGAACTCCTCTGCTGCTCCTAACCTGCCAAGGGCTTTTCGTAGCCGCTCAGTGAGCTCCTCACACACTCCATTCTTCTTCTCGCACCGCATGATCCTCCCTAGCTAGCTCGTCGCCGTTGCCATGAGCTCATCGCCGCATATCACCTCGCCGCCATGGCCATGGCCCCTATCGCTCTCGCCTGAGCACGGCATCGAGCTCCTGGTGCTCCAAGGAGCCCAACGAGCGTGCGCACGAGCTTCCCCGTGCCCCCTAGCGTAGTTTCTATCGAGGTCCCGTATGAGCTGCCGCCGTAGCTCGTCGCCGGCCCCGTTTCCGGCGACCATTTGGTCCGGCACCACCACCAATCGACGCGGAACGCTTCCGCGGTTTGAACGCAAGTTGTCGCACGTGTTTTGGCGCTTCGTAGCGCGTTTCCAACGCCGGGCCACGCCCTCCGCCGTGCCTGGAGGTCGCTGGCATCAAGCCGCTGGCCGCGCTGAGCTGGCATACCTCGGGCCCGCCCCTGGGTCACTGCCAGTGGGGCCCCTGGCCCCAGTTGACCACATTGACCATGGTCAACTGTGCTGACTGGACGGTCCCAGTCGCTGACATGTGGGCCCCCGTTTATAATTAGTCTAATTAAACCATTTTAATTAAAAGCTAATTAGTTTAGCATAATTACCCACTGACATCTGGGGTCCACCCCTCTAATTAGTCTGTTAATTAATTTAATCCACTGTTAAGCTAACAGAGGCTGACATGTGGGTCCCACTGGACCCACAGGTCAGGTTTAACCCTGGTCAGCCGACCTGTTGACTGCTGATGTTATCCCCATGCAATGCTGATGTCATAATCTATTTCTATTAAATAAAGAATTCCAGAAAATACTTTAGTCTTTAAAAATTCGTAGAAAATAAACCGTAGCTCGGATCGAAAAACTTTCTACATGAAAGTTGATCAGAATGACGAGACGATTCCAACCGTGACATCTGTTTTCGTGTCGGGACCCTCTACGGAGGTGAACCCACAACTTTTAGCCCATTTCTGATAGATGAATAGTGCATATATACCGGTTAATAATTCCAACTTAAATCCTAAAATAACTAAAATGATTTAGACATGTCTTTAGGTAACCCTGCACTGCACGATAGCATAACATGCTGTGTGTTGCATATGATTGCTGTGTATTTATTTGTTTCCTCCCCCTCTTCTCTTTCAGTAGACCCCGACACCGACGCTGCTCCGGAGACTGATGACACCACTGACGACCTTGCCTTTGCCGCCGAGCAACCAGGCAAGCACCCCCCTTTGAACATTCCGATATCGCCTATTCTCTTCTCTCTTATGCTTGCATTAGAAATTGCTGCTGCGACTGCTTTACCTATTCTGATGCATAGCCTGATTTTGTAACCTGCTGTTGATAATTACCTGCTTTCCTAAACTGTTTAGCATAGGCTGGTTAGAGACCCGTCAGAGAACCCATTTTGACCCAACTGCCCCGCTGGATTATCAGAAGACCTGATCAGCGGGATTGAAGACCAGGCCCCGGCACCGCACATCACCCCCCTAGTTGTACGACACTACCGGGTTACTATCGAGTGCTGAGGGTGATACCTCATCAGCACTTATGATGCTAACCTTGTAGGTAGTTCATCGGTTGTGGTCATCGAGGGTGATTCCTCTTTCTCCACTCCCGGTAATGACGTTGTCATGCAACTCCTCAAGAGTGGACCTCGAGGGTGATTCCTCCTTAGATCACCTTGACGATTACATCAGGTGGAATTCCATCGAGGGTGATTCCTCAGGGTTCCCCCTTGGTGTTCTGGACACACGGATACTATGACTATACCACATAACCATGATACTAAAGTCGGGTCGGCCCTGAGGGGTACCCGCGTGAGCAAGTGATGCGATTGATGTGTAGACGGGTGACCAGAGAGAGTACCCGCGAGATAATTACGAGGCGTGGCCAGGCATTCTTAGCCCTTGCCGCAAGTCCTCGAGACGGGGCGACGGGGTCACATCGATCATGAGTCTCTGCTCGTTATCGTGCGCTCCTAATTCACTAACGGTTTGGATATTTGATCCGAGTGGGCCTCTGGCCCGATAGCACTAACCATCACATGGGAACAGTTATGGGCACTCTGCTTCGTATGCATCAGCCGAAGCTTAATGGATGTCAGTGTTTGAGCGGCGCACACCGAGTTGGACCGCGTAACGCAACCGTCTTGATAGTGTGGGTTGCTAGGTCTGCTCTCGATGGCCCCGTAACATGCAGGAGTTCCCGGGGCGATGACCTAAGACCCCTGGGGGCATAGGTTTAGTCCGGCGTGCTGATCTCTCTATTAAGCCTATGTCGGGTTGTGGCGTATCGTTTGGCCGAGGCCGGGCATGACCCAGAAAAGTGTGTCCGGCCGGAGTTAATCGAGCGTGGTGGGTAAGTTGGTGCACCCCTGCAGGGAAGAACTAATCTATGCATAGCCGATCCTCGGTAACGGACGCTCGGAGTTGTATCCCGATCGATACAATTAGAACTGGATACTTGTGATGAGAAATGGATACTAGGGCTCTGGGATTGCTTTCTCGCAGGGAGTCGAGAAAGGATCTCTGGCCGAGGTTGTTACTTAATGTTACTACTACTTTATGCTGTATTATTCTACACTCTTCTAATGCTGCAAGACCGCTGAAGATGCTAGTCTTCGATAGGACTAGGCCTTCTCTCTATTCTGGCATTTCTGCAGCCCAGTCCACATATACAGCCTCTCTTTGAAAATATTGCATATGTAGTGTAGATCCTTGCTTGCTGAGTACTTTGAAAATATCTGATGCTTCCGCTGATGCTTGTATGCGAGCTTATGTATTCGAGCCCTCGAGGCCCCTGGCTTGTAATATGAAGCTTGTACGACTTTATTTCTATTTTAGAGTTGTGTTGTGATATCTTCAAGTGAGTCCTTAGGCTTGATCGTGTGCATTTGCGTGTATGATTAGTGCACAATTAAGCCCGGGGCGTCATAGGTTGGTATCAGAGCCGACTGCCTGTAGGAGTCCCCCTTTCCAATTCCTTGGTCGAAGTTGAGTCTTGACATCGAAAAACTAATTTACTAACTTGTCTGTGTGGCTTACGGGCCCACATCGCCAATTGGGTGGTATTAGGATCTTTTATTCCTCGTCTTTACTCTGGGACTCTGATCTCTCTTCCTTCTGGGTTAAAATTTTACTAACTCCAACATTAGGTTCTCGTGATCACATCCATCCGGAGTTCAGAAAATTCCCCCCCCCCTTTCATCAAGATTGTGAGCCAGGTTCTGCTTTCAGGATCCTTTTATCGAGGACACCCTGTGTTGTCACTTGCAGATTCCTCGCTCCAGTAGCTTTCTCCGACGTTGATATAGCCTTTGCTATGTCTCGTTGTGTACTTCCTCACCGCGTGCCTGCGCACCGCCTAGCATGTCTAGCTTCTGAATTTGTGCCGTTATGCTGTCCGCATGTAACCGACTCAGTGTATGGATCTGTACGTCTTAATTGACTATTGTTAAGCATCTATTACACTACTTAATTATTGTCGAGTTACATCATGCTTGTCGCTAAACACTCTCAATTGCTTTTACTAAACTACCCCTGTTGAAACTTAGCAGGATGGTTAGACCAGGAGGTCATGGTCGTGGTCGTGCCCATGAACAACCACCACCGCCAGATTATATGGCAGCAATGATGCAACAATTTGAGCTCAACCGTCAGTTCATGACTGGGATTATGGTTCAGTTCCCGCATCAGAACAACCAGGACCAGAACCCTGCTTCAATAACTCTGTCGGAATTTGTGCGGCTTAACCCCACTCAGTTCCGCAATTCTGATAAGCCACTGGATGCTGATGACTGGATTCGCAACATCACTCACGAGATGGAGTCTGCAAATGTCTCCCCTGCCAACTTTGTCAACTTCACGTCCTTTTTCTTAAAGGGCCCTGATGCTCAATGGTGGGACACACACAAGCAAACACTGCCTGCTAGAATAGTCATTACTTGGCCAGAGTTCCAGGCTGCTTTTCGTGCCTGATATATTCCTTAGGGAATTATGGACCGGATGAGAACCCAGTTCCGCAACCTCACCCAAGGCAACAAGATTGTCGAAGCCTATCAGCGGGAATTCCTTGACCTATCCTGCTATGCTGAAGAAGACATCGCCACCGATGCTCGCAGACAAGAGAAGTTCCGTAGTGGACTCCACCCAGACATCGAGCTTGCACTTGCTGCTTAAGACTTCACCGACTTTGCTACTCTTGTGAACATGGCTATTCTGGTTGAGACCGCTCAGATCAAGCACAAGGATGCATTCAAACGCAACTGTGAAGCGGGCTCGTCTTCACAGAAGCGCCGTATCTGGATTCCCCACAGCATGTACCATCCAACTGCACCTGCACCAAGGCCGTACCATGCTACACCTCGTCTGCCTCCTCCACCACCGAGGCAGCTTCTTCGAGCTACACCACCCCGAGCTCCTGCTCCCAATCCCAATGATGGGCTATGTTACAAGTGTGGCAAACCAGGTCACCTTGCCAGGAACTGTTATCAGAATCAGAAGCAACTGGCTCCGCCTCCTAATGCCTGCAACAATAATGCCAGGCCTGCTTATGGTCGTGGTCAGGCTTAACACGTCAACATGAATGAAGACCCGGACCAGCTAGCTACTGTGATGGGTACTCTCCTTGTTAATTCAGTACCAGCATCTGTTTTATTTGATTCAGGAGCATCGCATTCATTCATGTCAGAACATTCGCACTCATGCATGACATTAAGTGTGAGTACATGAACACTCCACTAGTGGTACATACTCCCGTGGGTGGTTGTTGAACCTCCGTGGTTAGCTATGATATTCCCATTGAAATCGAAGGGATGAAATTTCTTGTTTCTCCCATTATGCTGAAGTCTTCCCCGATTGACCTTATTCTGGGAATGGATTGGTTGAAGGCTCACTGCGCCTCAATCAATTGTGCCACTAAAGTGGTACATCTTCTGCACCCATCAGATGAACTAGTGAATTACCATGCTCATTTAACGCAAAATGCCGAGGCTCAAATCTATGCCTTGAATGCATTGAACGCTTCTCCGCTTGAGGGGATCAAAAACATTCCAGTCGTTCGTGACTTTCAGGATGTTTTTCCAGAAGAACTTCCAGGAATACCCTCTGTTAGAGCTGTCGAGTTTGTCATCGACTTGAAACCAGACACAACTCCTATTGCGAAGCGTCCTTATAAGATGCCTCCGCACCATCTTCTCAAGCTTAAGGAGGAAATCGACAAATCCCTCCGCAAAGGCTTTATCCGTCCAAGTTCCTTTGCCTGGGGAGCACCTTCTCTCTTTGTCAAGAAGAAAGATGGTACGAATAGGTTGGTCCAAGATTACCGTCCTATCAACCAGGCAACCATTCAGAATAAATACCCACTGCCCCGGATCAATGATCTTTATGATCAGCTTGCTGGATCCTCTGTGTTCTCGAAACTCGACTTGAGGTTGGGTTATCACCAGATCCGTGTACGCGAAGAGGATATTCCCAAGACTGCATTTGTTACTCACTATGGCTCTTATGAGTACACCGTCATGTCATTTGGTTTAACAAACGCTCCAGCTACGTTCTCCCGCCTGATGAATTACATCTTCATGGATTACCTCGACAAGTTCGTCATGGTATATCTAGATGATATTCTGGTATATTCAAAGAATAAGGAAGAACATGCTGAACATCTTCGTCTTGTTCTGGAAAGGCTCCGAGAACACCAGCTCTATGCCAAATATTCCAAATGCGAGTTCTGGCCTTCTGAAGTAACCTACCTTGGACATGTGATTTCCAAGGATGGAATTGTTGTTAACCTGGAGGGAGTTCAGGCTATTCTTGACTGGACTCCTCCGAAGAACGTCAAGCAAGTGAGAAGTTTTCTCGGCCTTGCAAGCTATTGCCGTCGATTTGTCGAGAACTTTTCCAAGATTGCTAAGCCCCTGACTAACCTGCTGCACAAAGGCGTTAAGTTTGAGTGGACAGACAAATGTCAGGAAAGCTTCCAGACCCTCAAGGACAAGCTAACTTCCGCTCCAGTTCTTGCTCCTCCGGATTCTCGCAAAGACTTTGTGATATATTGCGACGCCTCTCATCAAGGATTAGGCTGTGTCCTAATGCAAGAACGAAGAGTAATTGCTTATGCTTCGCGTCAATTGCGTCCACATGAAGAAAATTATCCAGTGCATGATCTTGAACTTGCTGCTGTGATTTATGCATTGAAGCTGTGGCGGCATTACCTTCTGGGTAACCGGTGTGAGGTATATACTGATCACCAAAGCTTGAAGTATTTGTTTACTCAGCCGGATCTTAATCTCCGTCAACAGCGATGGTTGGAAACAGTTATGGACTATGACTGTGGTGTTTCTTATACCCCTGGCAAGGCTAATGTGATGGCTGATGCCTTAAGCCGCAAGTCCTATTGCAACAACCTCATGGTTAGGCGAGCTCAACCTCGTCTTTATGAAGAACTGTGCAAACTAAACCTGCGTATTGTTCCACAGGGTTCTCTTAATGACCTTGTGGTACAGCCAGATCTTGAGAAAGCTGTTAACGATGCGCAAGCTAAAGATGCTGAAATTGATCTGATGAAGAAAGATCTTCACCTGGAAAAGTACAAGGATTTCTCGCTGTCTGAAGATGGAACCTTGTATTTCAGAGACCGCATTGTGGTACTTCGCTTCGAGCTTATGACTGACAAGGTCATGAAGGAGGCACATGATACACCGCTGTCTATTCATCCGGGTAGTACCAAGATGTATCGTGATCTCCATCAAAGGTACTGGTGGTCTAAAATGAAGCAACATATTGCTCGCTATGTTGCTGAGTGTGATGTTTGCCGTCGCATTAAAGCAGAACATCAGAAGCCTGCTAGAATTCTACAACCACTTCCTATTCCTTTGTGGAAATGGGATAAAGTGCAAATGGATTTCATTACTGGCCTTCCCAAGTCATAGAAGGGTCACGATGCTATTCTTGTCGTCGTCGACCAACTCTCTAAGGTTGCACACTTTCTGCCTGTCAAGGAGACTATCATTGCTAGTCAGTTAGCAGAGTTGTATATCTCCAGAATTGTTTCACTCCACGGCATTCCGAAGGAGATTAGTTCGGACCATGGCGGCCTTTTCACTTCAAAGTTCTGGGAAAGTTTCCAAGAAGCTATGGGAACTCATAGTACCTGGAGTTCGGCTTATCACCCCCAATCCCAAGGCCAAGTTGAGCGAGTCAATCAAGTGCTTGAAGACATGCTTCGAGCTTGTGTTATTTCCTTCGGCAAGAAGTGGGAAGAATCTCTCCCGTATGGCGAGTTCGCTTATAACAACAGCTATCAAGCTAGCTTGAAAATGGCCCCCTTCGAAGTACTTTATGGACATAAGTGTCGAACCCCTCTGAACTAGTCAGAAACTGGGGAACGACCACTCGTGGGACCGGATATTATCCAACATGCCGAAGAGCAAGTCCGTATCGTTCGAGAAAATCTCAAGGCGGCTCAGGACCGCTGGAAGAGCAACTATGATCGCAAACGATGGGGTTTGACTTATCAACCTGGTGATCAAGCTTATCTGCGTGTCACTCCTATGAAGGGCACTCACCATTTTGGAATCAAGGGAAAGCTAGCTCCACACTACATTGGTCCCTTCCGCATTGTTGCAAGACGTGGTCAGGTGGCATATAAATTGGAGTTGCCGCCACAATTCTCTTATATCCACGAGATCTTCCATGTGTCGCAACTTCGTCGTTGCTTCAAGGAATCTCCGCACCGAGTAGTGGATCATGAGATGCTCGAATTGCAAGATGACCTATCTTATAAAGAGCATCCGATCTGCATCCTCGATGAAGCTGAACATCGAACTCGTCAGAAGACGACCAAGTTCCTGAAAGTGTAGTGGTCGAATCACACTGAAGATGAAGCCACTTGGGAACGCGAGGATCATCTTTGGGAAGAATATCCCGACCTCTTTCCTTGTACCTCCTAAATTCTCAGGACGAGAATTTCTTTTAGAGGAGAATTTGTAACACCCCTGTGTAATAATCACTGTGATCATCTGCTAATAATGCCAAGTCATCTTCATTTGCAGTGCTTAGTCACAATGGTTAAAGATTCAATTCAAATCCTTCTCTGGAAATTAACTCAAATTCAAAAGTGCAAATTGAAGTGGTTCAAAACATGTTGGAAAAATGTTCATCTTATATCAAATAATCCAAAACCATTTGCTGTTAAGGAACACAACATCATCATCTACTCTATGTGGGCCTAATGCATTTTTACAGAGCCAAAACAGCACCTACAATGCCATATTCATTTTTGAAAAATCCAAATGAACTCCAAAAATGCCCAAACTTTTTGAGACAATGCAAAATATTCCAATGTACTAATGTGAGCAAGTTTCACATTTTTGCATACTCATTTGGTGGCTCAAAATAATACAAAACCCTCTCTGTAAAAAAGAAAACGCAGAAACAAAAAGGGAAAATAGAAAAGGCCACTGTGCACTGGTCTAAGTGCATAGTGCCTGGAGCCCAGCCCATCGGGCCCGTTTCTCCCTCCTTCCCTCTCTCTCCTTCGTCGTGGCTGCGCGCGCGCGATCCGGCCATTCGCCAACACGGAGACACCCACCGACGCCGCGAGGAGATAAGGGCGAGGCCGTGCATTCCCCCTGGCCTCCACTACCATTCTCCCCCTCTCCCTCGCTCACTCCTCGCCTCCTCTCATCCTTCAGATCCGTCGCCCGAGCGCCATCGCCGCCGCGCTTCGTTGATTGCCGCAGCCACCGGCGCCTGCTGCTTCCTCTGTGGTGCCAGGGAGGTCCGTCAGCGACCACCTCGTCGACCGATGCACCCAGCTGAAGCGGGGAGGCCCTGTAGCTGCCGGACGGCACCGCCCCTTTCTTCTCCGTCTCCGGTGCTCGCCGACGACCTTGAGCTCCTCTGCTGCTCCTAACCTGCCAAGGGCTTTTCGTAGCCGCTCGGTGAGCTCCTCACTCCCTCCATTCTTCTCGCACCGCGTGATCCTCCCTAGCTAGCTCGTCGCCATTGCCGTGAGCTCGTCGCCGCAGATCACCTCGCCGCCGTGGCCATGGCCCCTGTCGCTCTCGCCTGAGCACGACATCGAGCTCCTGGTGCTCCAAGGAGCCCAACGAGCGTGCGCACAAGCTTCCCCGTGCTCCCTAGTGTAGTTTCTGTCGAGGTCCTGTACGAGCTGCCACCGTAGCTCGTCGCCGGCCCCGTTTCCGGCGACCATTTGGTCCGGCACCACCACCAATCGACGCGGAACGCTTCCGCGGTTCGAACGCAAGTTGTCGCGCGTGTTTTGGCGCTTTGTAGCGCCGGGCCGCGCCTGGAGGTCGCCGGCGTCAAGCCACCGGCCGCGCTGAGCTGGAATACCTGGGGCCCGCCCCTGGGTCACTACCAGTGGGGCCCCTGGCCCCAGTTGACCACGTTGACCGTGGTCAACTGTGCTGACTGGACGGTCCCAGTCGCTGACATGTGGGCCCCTGTTTATAATTAGTCTAATTAAACTGTTTTAATTAAAAACTAATTAGTTTAGCCTAATTACCCACTGACATCTGGGGCCCACCCCTCTAATTAGTCTGGTAATTAATTTAATCCACTGTTAAGTTAACAGAGGCTGACATGTGGGTCCCACTGGACCCACAGGTCAGGTTTGACCCTGGTCAGCCGACCTGTTGACTGCTGACATCATCCCCATGCAATGCTGATGTCATAATCTATTTATGTTAAATAAATAATTCCAGAAAATACTTTAGTCTTTAAAAATTCGTAGAAAATAAACCGTAGCTCGGATCGAAAAACTTTCTTCATGAAAGTTGATCAGAATGACGAGACGATTCCAACCGTGCCATCTGTTTCCGTGTCGGGACCCTCTATGGAGGTGAACCCGCAACTTTTAGCCCATTTCCTGTAGATGAATAGTGCATATATACCGGTTAATAATTCCAACTTAAATCCTAAAATAACTAAAATGATTTAGACATGTCTTTAGGCAAGCCTGCACTGCACGATAGCATAGCATGCTCTATGTTGCATATGATTTGCTGTGTATTTATTTGTTTCCTCCCCCTCTTCTCTTTCGGTAGACCCCGACACCAACGCTGCTCCGGAGACCGACGACACCACTGACGACCTTGCCTTTGCCACCGAGCAACCAGGCAAGCACCCCCCTTTGAACATTCCGATATCGCCTATTCTCTTCTCTCTTATGCTTGCATTAGAAATTGCTGCTGGTACTGCTTTACCTATTCAGATGCATAGCCTGATTTTGTAACCTGCTGTTGATAATTACCTGCTTTCCTAAACTGTTTAGCATAGGCTGGTTAGAGACCCGTCAGAGACCCCATTTTGACCCAACTGCCCCGCTGGATTATCAGAAGACCCGATCAGCGGGATTGAAGACCAGGCCCCGGCACCGCACATCACCCCCTAGTTGTACGACACTACCAGGTTACTATCGAGTGCCGTGGGTGATACCTCGTCAGCACTTCTGATGCTAACCTTGTAGGTAGTTCATCGGTTGTGGTCATCGAGGGTGATTCCTCTTTCTCCACTCCCGGTAACGACGTTGTCATGCAACTCCTCAAGAGTGGACCTCGAGGGTGATTCCTCCTTAGATCACCTTGACGATTACATCAGGTGGAATTCCATCGAGGGTGATTCCTCAGGGTTCCCCCTTGGTGTTCTGGACACACGGATACTATGACTATACCACATAACCATGATACTAAAGTCGGGTCGGCCCTGAGGGGTACCCGCGCGAGCAAGTGATGCGATTGATGTGTAGATGGGTGACCAGAGAGAGTACCCACGAGATAATTACGAGGCGTGGCCGGGCATTCTTAGCCCTTGCCGCAAGTCCTCGAGACGGGGCGACAGGGTCACATCAATCGTGAGTCTCTGCTCATTATCGCGCGCTCCTAATTCACTAACGGTTTGGATATTTGATCCGAGTGGGCCTCTGGCCCGATAGCACTAACCATCACGTGGGAACAGTTATGGGCACTCTCCGTCGTATGCATCAGCCGAAGCTTAATGGACATTAGTGTTTGAGCAGCGCATGCCGAGTTGGACCGCGTAACGCAATCGCCTTGATAGTGTGGGTTGCTAGGTCTGCTCTTGGTGGCCCCGTAACGTGCAGGAGTTCCCGGGGCGATGGCCCAAGACCCGTGGGGGCATAGGTTTAGTCCGGCGTGCTGATCTCTCTGTTAAGCCTAGGTCGGGTTGCGGCGTATCATTTGGCCGAGGCCAGGCATGACCCAGAAAAGTGTGTCCGGCCGGAGTTAATCGAGCGTGGTGGGTAATTTGGTGCACCCCTGCAGGGAAGAACTAATATATGCATAGCCGATCCTCGGTAACGGACGCTCGGAGTTGTATCCTGATCGACACAACTAGAACTGGATACTTGTGATGAGAAATGGATACTAGGGCTCTGGGATTGCTTTCTCGCAGGGAGTCAAGAAAGGATCTCTGGCCGAGGTTGTGACTTAATGTTACTACTACTTTATGCTGTATTATTCTACACTCTTCTAATGCTGCAAGACCGCTGAAGATGCTAGTCTTCGATATGACTTGGCCTTCTCTCTATTCTGGCATTTCTGCAGCCCAGTCCACATATACAACCTCTCTTTGAAAATATTGCATATGTAGTGTAGATCCTTGCTTGCTGAGTACTTCAAATGAGTACTCATGGTTGCTTTGCTTTCTCTTTTTCCCCTTTCCCCTTTTGATGCAACCAGACGACGGAGCCCCGGAGCCAGCTGCCCCCGCCGATGATTACTACTACCACCCAGAGGGTGGCTACTACTACGAGCTTGCCGATGACCAGGAGTAGGATCGGAGGGTCCCAGGCAGGAGGCTTGCGCCTTTCGATCATAGCTTTTGTTTTGTCCCACCTTTCTAAAGGCTTCTCTGTTTCTGTTTCATATCTGTACTCGGATATCTGATGCTTCTGCTGACGCTTGTATGTGAGCTTATGTATTCAAGCCCTCGAGGCCCCTGGCTTGTAATATAAAGCTTGTACGACTTTATTTCTGTTTTAGAGTTGTGTTGTGATATCTTCATGTGAGTCCTTAGGCTTGATCGTGTGCATTTGCGTGTATGATTAGTGCACGATTAAGCCGGGGGCGTCACATATCTCTCATTTAAAAATTTCAGATCTTAAGTATTTTATTCAAATAGGAGGAAAACAAAATAAAATGGCATTCCAAGAATAGCACATATCATACGAGGAAGGAAAATCTTAGGCTCAACCAAAACTGACTGATAGTTGTTGAAGAAGAAAGGTGGGATGCCTACCGGGGAATGCCCAAGCTTAGATGCTTGAGACTTCTTAGAATATTGACTTGGGATTCCTTGGGCATCCTTAATATTGAGCTCTTGTATCTCCTTAATTCCTCTCATATCACGGTTTCTCTAAATCTTAAGAACTTCATCCACACAAAACTCAACAAGAACTCGTGAGATAAGTTAGTATAAGTCAATGCAAAACCTTATCATTACCTACTATAAAAAATCACTAAAATTATAATTTAACATTGCATACTAAATGCCTCTGCATATTTAACACTCCTATCCTCAAATTTAATCATTAAACAAGCAAACATATGCAAACAGTGCAACCATAACAACAATCTATCTAAACAGAACAGTCTGTAAAGGGTGAAGCAAGATCCATACTTATTTAACTCAAAAAATTCTAAAAATTTACCACACTATAGAAAATTTATTATTGGTTATTATGTCAAAATTTCAACATATTATCACATTCTTAATTTTCTAGAGAATTCATGCAATGGCGTGCAACTTTCTGTTTTGAAAATAGCAACTCGTATACTTGCAAGCTAAGCATGGTGAAGGCTATCCTTGACACTTTTATTGAAATAAAAGATACAAAAAATTATTCTAAATAAAATAAATCAAATCTCAATAAAATAAAATGACGCTCCAAGCAAAACACATATTATGTGACGAATAAAAATATAGTCCCAAGTGAGGTTACCGATAATGTTGAAGACGAAAGAGGGGATGCCTTACGGGGCATCCCCAAGCTTAGTTGCTTGTATCTTAGTTGATATTACCTTAGAGTGCCTTGGGAATCCCCAAGCTTAGGGTATTTCCACTCCTTATTCTCCTCATATCGATATCTCATCCATAACTTGAAAACTTCAATCACACAAAACTTAACGGAACTTCGTGAGATGCGTTAGTATGATAAAACAAATCATTCACTTGGGTACTGTCAATACAAGATTCATAATTGATTCCACATAATTACTACTGTAATCTATCATTTCCACAATTTATATTGACAAATATAAGCCATAGAAACTGTAAAACAAGCAAACTATGCATTGAAAACAGAATCTGTCAAAAAGAGAACAGTCTATAATGATCTGAATAATTACTATACTTCTGTGACTTCAAAAATTCTGAAAACTAAGGAAAATATGGGAAATTTGTATATCAATAATGTGTAAAAAATTCAGAATTGTTCCGCACTCCAGTGAATTTAGAAAATTCCAGTATTAGGCACAAAAGTTTATGTTTTTGCACAGAATCAAGTCAACTATCATCCACACTATCCCAAAGGCTTTACTTGGTACTTTATTGAAAAAAAAGATATAAAACATGATTACTACAGTAGATTAATCATGTGAACACACAAAAACAATATGCATAAGTATTGGGTTGTCTCCCAACAAGAGATTTTCTTTAATGCCTTTTTAGCTAGGCATGATGATTTCAATGATGCTCACCTAAAAGTAAAGAATTGAAACATAATTGGAGCATCTTGAAACATATGACAAGCACATTTAATTCTAACCCGCTTCCTATGCATAGGGATTTTTTGAACAAACAACTTATGGGAGCAAGAATCAACTAGCATAGGAAGGAAAAACAAGCACGACTTCATAACTTTCAACACATAGAGAGGAAACTTGATATTACTGAGATGTGTAAAAGCATATGTTCCTCTCTCATAATAATTTTCAGTAGCATCATGAATGAATTCAACAATATAGATATCACATAAAGCATTATTTTCATGATCCACAAGCATAGAAATTTTATTACTCTCCACATAAGCAAATTTCTTCTTATTCATAATAGTGGGAGCAAACTCAACAAAATAACTATCATGAGATACTTGATTGACATAATCAAATTGAACATTCAAATCATGATGACAAGTTTCATGGTTATTATTACTCTTTATAGCATACATGTGATCACCATAATCATCATAGATAGCAACTTTGTTACCATACTAATCAATTGAAATCTCTTCCAAAGTAGTGGATTCATCACTAAGTAAAGTCATGACCTCTCCAAATCCACTTTCATAATTATTAAAATAAGATTCAACACCCTCCAAAATAGTGGGATCATTACTTCCTAGAGTTGACACTCTTCCAAACCCACTTTCATCAATATAATCATCATAAATAGGAGGTATGATATCATCATAATAAATTTTCTCATCAAAGTTTGGGGGACTAAAAATATCACCTTCATCAAACATAACATCCCCAAGCTTAGGGTTTTGCATATCATTAGCATCATGGATATTCTAGGAGTTCATACTAGCAACATTGCAATCATGCGCATCATTTAAGGATTTTATGCCAAACATTTCATTGAATTCTTCTTCTATCAATTGAGCACAATTTTCTGATCCATCATTTTCAAGAAAGACATTATAAAGATGAATAATATGAGGCAACCTCAATTCCATTTTTTTGTAGTTTTCTTTTATAAACCAAATTAGTGATAAAACAAGAAACTAAAAGGTTCAGTTGCAAGATCTAAAGATATACCTTCAAGCACTCATCTCCCTGGCAACGGCGCCAGAAAAGAGATTGATGTCTACTACACAACTTATTCTTGTAGACTCGTGTTGGGCCTCCAAGCGCAGAGTTTTGTAGGACAGTAGCAATTTTCCCTCAAGTGGATGACCTAAGGTTTATCAATCCGTGGGAGGCGTAGGATGAAGATGGTCTGTCTCAAACAACCCCGCAACCAAATACAAGAAATCTCTTGTGTCCCCAGCACACCCAATACAATGGAAAATGGTATAGGTGCACTAGTTCGGCGAAGAGATGGTGATACAAGTGTAGTATGGATAGTAGGTATAGGTTTTTGTAATATGAAAATATAAAAACAGAAAGGTAGCAAGTAACAAAACAGAGCACAGACAGTATTGCAATGCTTATAAACAAGGCCTAGGGTTCATACTTTCACTAGTGCAATCTCTCATTAGTGCTAACATAGTTGAATCATATAACAATCCCTCAACGTGCGAAAAAGACTCACTACAAAGTTCTTATCTAGTGGAGAACATAAGATGAAATTGTTTGTAGGGTACGAAACCACCTCAAAGTTATCCTTTTCGATCAATCTATTGAGCTATCCCTATAAGTGTCACAAACAGCCCTAGAGTTCGTACTAAAATAACACCATATGATACACATCAACCAACTCTAATGTCACCTAGATACTCCAATGTCACCACAAGTATCTGTGATTTGATTATACGATATGCATCAAACAACTTCAGATTCATAATATTCAATCCAGCACAAAGAACTTCAAAGAGTGCCCCATGATTTCTACCGGAGAAAGTAGGACAAAAACGTGTAATCATGTCTTGAAGAAATGAAGCATAGTGAAGAATTCAATATGGCCTTCAAGACAACAAGATTAAGCATGGAGTAAATATAAAGGTTGACCAAGATAAATATCAAAGAATCAAACTCTAAATGGTCAACACACAAGTGCAAATGATGCATCACATAGGATCTTGAGGTATGATAAGAAATTGTCAATTGCACTTTGTGTACTAACCCATGCTATTTGTTGTCTATGTTTATGAGGGTTAGGTTATTCTCATGGGCTCACATCGAGATAAAGATTCCAAGTGTCCATGAGAGGATGACATCAAGTGTTCATGATCATGGTTGACAAGGGCAGGTCCAAGATAACCATCCTAAAGGATTACATGCTTGAAGCTTGTGGATGATCACCTGATGAACAAGTGAAGATGAATACAAAGCAAAGCTTCCCACATTGTGTATGGGAGAGCTACTTGAAGACTTCACCAATGTCTTGCCTTTAACTTGAGCCAAGAAGAAACATCAACACCAAGCTCAAGTGAAAGACTCGAGTCAAAGGTATTAGTTCCTTTGGCGTTAGTGTTGTGGAGTGATGACCACCGAAGAAATATATACACTCAAGAATGGATTCTTGATAGGAATGTAGTGTAGCTCTTTTATGATTCTTGAGTTATAGGGATCCCGCACTATTAAGAGGGGATCAAAGGGGTTCATGATGGATTTTCTCAAGTCAACATCTTCCATACACAATTCCACTCCTATCCTATATACCAAATAAATCCATAGCCAACTAGGTTCCCCAAAATATATTATCTAACCTTTGCATACTTTGCACCCGCCATTTTGGTTTATCTTGGGTGGTTCTCTATGTGAGGACCTGGAGCTTTACCATAGCTTCAAAACGAGCCCAAGATCATCAAAATCGGAGTCCGTATGAAAAAGTTGTGCATGTTTTAGTTTTGGGGTTCCTTCTATTTTTTTAATGGCCGGATATCCGAGACTTGACTGGATGTCTGGGCTGCCGGGTCACCCCAGATGTCCGGGATCCTCCCGGAAATCCGGCTCGCTAAGTCCAGAACCTGTGTTGAAATGTTGGCTGTGCCCGCCGGATGTCCGGGGCTTCAAGTTTGGCCAGATGTCCGGGCCGTGTACTCTGGCCTCTGTTTTTCACATTCGTTTGTGCGCATCTCTTAGCCGCCGGATGTCCATCCCTTGCCTGGATGTCCGGCCCGACGCTGTCACTTACTCACAAACGGCTAGTTTTCTAGGCCTTCTATATATACCCCTCTACTAATCCTGTAGAGGGTTGACCACTTCATCCAAAAGAACCCTAGAACACCCAAGTGGCTCCCTCTCACTTCTCCTACACGAAATCTTAGATCCTAGAGAGATTCGTGAGAGTTCTTGAGAGATTTTCCAATCAAGTGATAGATCCACTCCCTCTCCCTCTTGTGACCAAAGGAATTCGTGATTTGAGCAAGTCTTGAGCATTTCCCCCTTGATCTTGTTACTCTTGGAGGTTGGAGACTCCTAGGCGGTAGGAGTGCTCCGGTGAGGAATCACCTTGTGATTTGCCCCCCGGAAAGTTTGTGAAGGTTTGGAGGCCGCCTCAAGGTCTACCACTAGTGGTTGAGAAACGCCTTCGTGGTGTTGTCTCAAAGGGAGAATAGGGTAAGCCTTCTTGGCATTGGTGTGCCTTCGTGGTAACATCCACCTCTCTAACGGTGACTACCTTCCCTCCAAGGAAGTGAACATCGGGATACATCCTCATCTCCATGTCTTCGGTTATCTCTAACCCTAGCCACTACTTGTGGTTTACTTTGTTCTCTTGACCTTTCATTCACTATATATTATTGTCCTCATTATATTGTGTTGGCTATTTCCTTGAACAGATTATTTAGGCCTACACTTTATATGCCACAATTCATACTTGCAACTATTGATATATCTTGTGTTTAGTGTGAATTGCTAACTTGTGTCATACACTTACATATCTTGTGATATTGCTCAAGTAAGTTTGTGTAACTTACTTGCGCTTGTCAGTATCCTTGTTGTGCTTGTTGGAAATATGCCCTAGAGGCAATAATAAAGTGGTTATTATTATATTTCCTTGTTCATGATAATTGTTTTTTATCCATGCTATAGTTGTATTGATTGGAAACTCAAATACATGTGTGGATACATAGACAACAACATGTCCCTAGTGAGCCTCTACCGGACTAGCTCATTGATCATAGATGGCTATGGTTTCCTGGCCATAGACATGAGTTGTCATTTGATAACAGGATCACATCATTAGGAGAATGATGTGATGGACAAGACCCAAACTATAAGCATAGCATATGATCATATCAAGTTTATTGCTATCGTTTTTTGCATGTCAAGTATTTGTTCCTACGACCATGAGATCATGCAACTCACTAACACCAGAGGAGTACCTTGTGTGTATCAAACGTCGCAACGTAATTGGGTGACTATAAAGATGCTCTATAGGTATCTCCGAGGGTGTCTGTTGAGTTAGCATGGATCAAGACTGGGATTTGTCACTCCGTATGAAGGAGAGGTATCTCGGGGCCCACTCGGTAATACAACATCACAATGAGCTTGCAAGCAATGTGACTAAGGAGTTATTCGCGGGATGCCATATTACAGAACGAGTAAAGAGACTTGCCGGTAACGAGATTGAACTAGGTATGGAGATACCGACGATTGAATCTCGGGCAAGTAACATACCGATGGACAAAGGGAGCTGCATACGGGATTAGCTGAATCCTTGGCATCGTGGTTCAACCGATGAAAGATCTTCATGGAATATGTAGGAACCAATATGGGCATCCAGGTTCTGCTATTGGTTATTGACCGGAGAGGTGTCTTGGTCATTTCTACATTATTCTCGAACCCGTAGGGTCCGCACGCTTAACGTTCGGTGATGCTAGAGTAGTATGGGGATATTCATGTTGGTGACTGAATGTTGTTCGGAGTCCCGGATGAGATCCCGGACATCACGAGGAGCTCCGGAATGGTCCAGAGGTAAAGATTTATATATGGGAAGTCATATTTTGGTCGCCGGAAAGGTTTCGGGCATTATCGGTATTGTACCGGGAGTGCCGAAAGGGGTTCGGGGGTCCACCGGTGGGTCCACCTGCCCCGGGGGGCCACATGGGCTGTAGGGGTGCGCCTTGGCCTATATGGGCCAAGGCTGCGCCCCAACCCTCCTCCTTGCCTCCTATAAATAGTGGGGGAGAGGTAAGGGCTGGACACACCAAATCCCACGCCCCAGCGGCAGCCCTACCTCTGCCAAAATCCCATTTTCTCCTCAGATTGGTTCTGGCAGCGTTTGGCGAAGCCCTGTTGGGATTGCACCACCACCATCTCCACCATGTTGTCGTGCTGGTTGAGATCCCATCTACTTCTCCTCCCTTGCTTGCTGGATCAAGAAGGAGGAGACGTCATAGAGCCGTACGTGTGCTGAACGCGGAGGTGCCGTCCATTCGGCGCTAGATCGGATTGGATCGTGATCGGATCACGAAGAGTACGACTACATCAACCGCGTTTCTTAACGCTTCCGCTTAGTGATCCACAAGGGTATGTAGATGCAATCTCTCCTCTCGTAGATGTTCATCTCCTAGATTGATCTTGGTGAGCGTAGGAATTTTTTTGTTTCCCATGCAACGTTCCCCAACAGTGGCATCATGAGCTAGGTCTATGCGTAGATGACGTCGCAAGTAGAACACAAAGGAGTTTGTGGGTGTTGATATTCAGATTGCTTCCTTCCTTGGTCTTGTCTTGATTCGGCGGTATTGTGGGATGAAGCGGCCCGGACCAACTTTACATGTCCATGTACATGAGACCGGTTCCATCGACTGACATGTGACTTTGTTGCATAAAGATGGCTGGCGGGTGTCTATCTCTCCCACCTTAGTTGAATCGGATTCGACAAAGGCGGTCCTTGTAGAAGGTTAAATAGCAACTTGCATATCACCGTTGTGGTTTTGCGTAGGTAAGAATCGTTCTTCCTAGACACCCATAGCAGCCACGTAAAACATGCAACAACAAATTAGAGGACGTCTAACTTGTTTTTGCAGGGTATGTTGTGATATGATATGGCCAAAGACATGATGAAACATATTTGATGTATGAGATGATCATGTTTGTAATAGTTTATATCGACTTGCATGTCGATGCATACGGCAACTGGAAGGAGCCATAGGGTTGTCTTTAATTATTATATGACATGCGTGTCAATCATTAAGCGCTATGTAATGCTTTACTTTATTGCTAAGTGGTAGCAATAGTAGTAGAAGCATGGTTGGCGTGACAACCCTGATGGTGACACGATGATGGAGATCATGGTGTCATGCCGGTGACGATGGAGATCATGCCGGTGCTTTGGAGATGGAGATCAAAAGCACAAGTTGATGGCCATATCATGTCACTTATGATTTGCATGTGATGTTAATGCTTTTATGCATCTTATTTTGCTTAGGACGATGGTAGCATTATAAGGTGATCCCGCACTAAAATTTCAAGAAAAAATTGTGTTCTCCCTAAGTGTGCACCGTTGCGAAAGTTCATCGTTTCGAAGCACCACGTGATGATCGGGTGTGATAGACTCTACGTTCGCATACAACGGGTGCAAGCTAGTTTTGCACATGTGGAACACTTTGGTTAAACTTGACGAGCCTAGCTTTTACAGACATGGCCTCGAAACACAAGAGACCGAAAGGTCGAACACGAGTCATATAGTAGATATGATCAACATAGAGATGTTCACCATTGAAACCACCTCATCTCACATGATGATCGGACTTGGGTTGGTGAAGTTGGATCGTGTTGCACTCGGATAACCAGAGGGATGTTGATTTGAGTGGGAGTTCTTAGGTAATATGATTAATTGAACTCATTTATCATGAACAATAGTCTAAGTTATCTTTGCAAATTTATGTTGTAGATCAATGGCTCGCGCAGTAGCTCCCCTGAATTTCAATGCGTTCCTAGAGAAAGCTAAGCTGAAAGATGATGGAAGTAACTTTGTGGACTGGGCCTGTAATATGAGGATTATCCTCACGGCTGCCCAAAAATCTTATGTCCTTGATGCACCGCTTGGTGCGCCACCCCCTCCAGCGACTGTAGACGTTGTGAATGCCTGGCAGTCGCATGTTGATGACTACTCAATAGTTCAGTGTGCCATGTTGTATGGCTTAGAACTGGGACTTCAAAGGCATTTTGAACGTCATGGAGCATATGAGATGTTCCAGGAGTTGAAGTTTATCTTTGAGAAGAATGCCCGGATCGAGAGGTATGAGACCTCCGATAAGTTCTATGCCCGCAAGATGGAGGAGAATGGGTCTGTCAGTGAGCACATACTCAGAATGTCTGGGTACTACAACCTTCTGGCTGAGTTGGGAGTTGAGCTCCTGCCAGAGGCTGTCACTGACAGAGTTCTTTCAATCGCTACCACCTAGCTACAAGAGGTTTGTGTTGAACTATAACATGCAAGGGATGAACAAGTTAGTCTCCGAGCTATTTGCGATGCTGAAAGTCACTGAGTCAGACATCCAGAAGGAGCATCAAGTGTTGATGGTGAATAAAACCACTAGTTTCAAGAAAGGCAATGGAAAGAAGGGAAACTTCAAGAAAGGTGGCAAAGCAGTTGCTCCTCCCATGAAGAAACCCAAGGCTAGACCCAAGTCGGAGACTGAGTGCTTCTATTGCAAGGGAACTGGCCACTGGAAGCGGAACTGCCCAAAGTATCTGGCCGACAAGAAGGGGGCCAACGTCAACAAAGGTATATATGATATACATGTTGAAGGAAATATGCCCTAGAGGCAATAATAAAGTTGTTATTTTATATTTCCTTATTCATGATAAAAGTTTTATTATTCATGCTAGAATTGTATTGATCGGAAACCTAAATACATGTGTGAATACATAAACAAATACCGTTTCCCTAGTAAGCCTCTACTAGACTAGCTCATTGATCAAAGATGGTTAAGGTTTCCTAACCATAGACATGTGTTGTCATTTGATAGCGGGATCACATCACTAGGAGAATGATGTGATGGACAAGACCCATCCGTTAGCTTAGCATAATGATCGTTCAAGTTTTATTGCTATTGCTTTCTTCATGTCAAATACATATTCCTTCGACTATGAGATTATGCAACTCCCGGATACCGGAGGAATACCTTGTGTGCTCTCAAACATCACAACGTAACTGGGTGATCATAAAGATGCTCTACAGGTATCTCCGAAGGTGTTTGTTGAGTTGGCATAGATCGAGACTAGGATTTGTCACTCCGAGTATCGGAGAGGTATCTCTGGGCCCTCTCGGTAATACACATCATAAGCTTGCAAGCAAATGACTAAGGAGTTAGTCACGAGGTGATGTATTATGGAACAAGTAAAGAGACTTGCCGGTAACGAGATTGAACTAGGTATGAAGATACCAACGATCGAATCTCGGGCAAGTAACATACCGATGGACAAAGGGAATTACGTATGTTGTCATAACGGTTTGACCGATAAAGATCTTCGTAGAATATGTAGGAGCCAATATGGGCATCCAGGTTCCGCTATTGGTTATTGACCGGCGAGGTGTCTCGGTCATGTCTACATAGTTCTCGAACCCGTAGGGTCTGCACGCTTAACATTCGATGACGATATATTATTATATGAGTTATGTGATTTGGTGACCGAATGTTGTTCAGAGTCCCAGATGAGATCACGGACATGACGAGGAGTCTCGGAATGGTCGATAGGTAAAGATTGATATATAGGACAATGGTATTCGGACACCGGAAGTGTTTCGGGTGGTACCGGGTACTTATCGGGTCACCGGAAGGGGTTCCGGGCACCCCCGGCAAAGTTATGGGCCTTATGGGCCAAGAGAGGGAACACACCAGCCCACAAGGGGCTGGTGTGCCCCCATAGCAGGCCGGCCTATGAGGAGGAGAAGGAAAGAGGGGGGGGGGGAAGGAAAGTGTGGAGTAGGACTCCCCCTTCCTTCCCTCTCCCCCCTCTTTCCTTCCCCCTTCTTCATACAAGGAAAGGGGGGGCGCAGGAGGGCAGGAGCCCTAGGGCCGGTGGCCAGCCCCTTGGGGCACGCCCTGGCTGCCCTAGGATGCCTCCTCTCCCCTCCCACCTATATATACATGGGGAGGGGGCGCCACACAAGGACACAATTTTGTCTTAGCCGTGTGCGGCGCCCCCGTCCACAGTTTTCTCCCTCGGTCATATCTTCGTAGTGCTTAGGCGAAGCCCTGCGGAGATCGCATCACCATCACTGTCACCACACCGTCATGCTGCCGGAACTCATCTACTACTTCGCCCGTCTTGCTGGATCAAGAAGGCGATGACGTCACCGAGCTGAACATGTGCAGAACGCGGAGGTGCCGTGCGTTCGGTACTAGATCGGTTGGAGTGCGAAGAAAGTTCGACTACGTCAACCGCATTGTGAAACGCTTCCGCTTACGGTCTATGAGGGTACATAGACACACTCTCCCCCTTGTTGCTATGCATCTCCATGGATAGATCATTGCGTGTGCGTAGAATTTTTTTGTTTTTCATGCAACATTTCCCAACAGTGGCATCATGAGCCAGGTCTATGCGTAGATGATATGCATGAGTAGAACACAAAGAGTTGTGGGCGGTGACAGTCATACTGCTTACCACCAACGTCTTATTTTGATTCGGCGGTATTGTGGGTTGAAGCGGACCGGACCAACCTTACATGTCCACACACATGAGACCGGTTCCACCGACTGACATGCAACTAGTTTTGCATAAACGTGGCTGGCGGGTGTCTGTTTCTCCTAATTTAGTTGAATCGAATTTGACTGCGGCCGGTCCTTGAAGAAGTTTAAAACAGCAAACTTGATGAATCACCGTTGTGGTTTTTGCGTAGGTAAGAACGGTTCTTGCTAGAAGCCCGTAGCAGCCACGTAAAACTTGCAACAACAAAGTAGAGGACGTCTAACTTGTTTTTGCAAGGCATGTTGTGATGTGATATGGTCAAGACGTGATGTGATATATGTTATTGTATGAGATGATCATGTTTTGTAATATCGACAACCGGCAGGAGCCTTTGGGTTGTCTCTTTATTGTATGAAGTGCAAACGCCATGTAATTGCTTTACTTTATCGCTATGCATTAGCAATAGTTGTAGAAGCAATAGTTGGTGAGACGACCCCGACGCAATGATGGAGATCAAGGTGTCGAGCCGGTGACGATGGAGATCATGATGATGCTTTGGAGATGGAGATCAAAAGCACAAGATGATGGCCATATCATGTCACATATTTTGATTGCATGTGATGTTTATCTTTTATGCATCTTATTTTGCTTAGTACGGCGGTAGCATTATAAGATGATCCCTTCACTAAATTTCAAGGTAAAAGTGTTCTCCCTGAGTATGCACATCGGGTGTGATAGACTCTACGTTCACATACAACGGGTGTAAGACAGTTTTGCACATGCAGAATACTTGGGTTAAACTTGACGAGCCTAGCATGTACAGACATGGTCTCGGAACACTGGAGACCGAAAGGTCGAACATGAGTCATATAGTAGATATGATCAACATAGAGATGTTCACCATTGATGACTACCCCATCTCACGTGATGATCGGACATGGGTTAGTTGATATGGATCATGTATCACTTAGATAACTTGAGGGATGTTTATTTAAGTGGGAGTTCTTAAGTAATTTGATTCATTGAACTTAATTTATCATGAACTTAGTCCTGATAGTATTTGCATATCTATGTTGTAGATCAATGGCCCGTGCTACTGTTCCCCTGATTTTTAATGCGTTCCTACAGAAAGCTAAGTTGAAAGATGATGGTAGCAACTACATGGACTGGGTCCATAACTTGAGGATTATCCTCATTACTGCACAGAAGAATTATGTCCTTGATGCACCGCTAGGTGAAAGGCCTGCTGCAGGAGCAGAAGCTGATGTTTTGAACGTCTGGCAAGCTCGATATGAGATGTTCCAAGAGTTGAAGTTAATATTTCAAGCAAATGCCCGAGTTGAGAGATATGAAGTCTCCAACAAGTTCTATAGCTGCAAGATGGAGGAGAAAAGTTCTGTCAATGAACACATACTCAAAATGTCTGGGTATTATAATCACTTGACTCAGCTGGGAGTTGATCTTCCAGTTGATTGTGTCATTAACAGAGTTCTTCAATCACTGCCACCAAGCTACAAAGGCTTCGTGATGAACTATAATATGCAAGGGATGAACAAAACAATTCCCGAGATCTTCGCAATGCTTAAGGCCGCGGAGGTAGAAATCAAGAAGGAGCATCAAGTGTTGATGGTTAACAAGACCAATAGTTTCAAGAAAAAGGGCAAGGGAAAGAAAGGGAACTTCAAGAAGATTGGCAAGCAAGTTGCCACTCCCGGGAAGAAGCCCAAAGCTGGACCCAAGCCTGAAACTGAGTGCTTCTACTGCAAAGGGACTGGTCACTGGAAGCGGAACAACCCCAAATACTTGGCGGATAAGAAGGATGGCAAAGTGAACAAAGGTATATTTGATATACATGTTATTGATGTGTACCTTACTAATGCTCGTAGTAGCACCTGGGTATTTGATACGGGTTCGGTTGCTCATATTTGTAACTCAAAACAGGAGCTACGGATTAAACGAAGATTGGCTAAGGACGAGGTGACGATGCGCATCGGAAATGGTTCCAAGGTCGATGTGATCGCCGTCGGCACGCTACCTCTACATCTACCTTCGGGATTAGTTTTAGACCTGAATAATTGTTATTTGGTGCCAGCGTTGAGCATGAACATTATATCTGGATCTTGTTTAGTGCGAGACGGTTATTCATTTAAATTAGAGAATAATGGTTGTTCTATTTATATGAGTAATATCTTTTATGGCCATGCACCCTTGAAGAGTGATCTATTCTTGTTGAATCTCGATTGTAGTGATACACATATTCATAATATTGATGCCAAAAGATGCAAAGTTGATAATGATAGTGCAACATATTTGTGGCACTGCCGTTTAGGTCATATTGGTGTAAAGCGCATGAAGAAACTCCATACAGATGGACTTTTGGAATCACTTGATTATGAATCATTTGATACTTGCGAACCATGCCTCATGGGCAAGATGACTAAAACTCCGTTCTCCGGAACAATGAAGCGAGCTAATGACTTATTGGAAATAATACATACCGATGTATGTGGTCCAATGAGTGTTGAGGCTCGCGGCGAGTATCATTATTTTCTAACCTTCACAGATGATTTGAGCAGATATTGGTATATCTACTTAATGAAACACAAGTTTGAAACATTTGAAAAGTTCAAAGAATTTCAGAGTGAAGTGGAGAATCATCGTAACAAGAAAATAAAGTTTCTATGATCTGATCGCGGAGGCGAATATTTGAGTTACGAGTTTGGCCTTCTTTTAAAACAATGTGGAATTGTTTCACAACTCACGCCACCTGGAACACCATAGCGTAATGGTGTGTCCGAACATCGTAACCGTACTTTATTAGATATGGTGCGATCTATTATGTCTCTTACCAATTTACCACTATCATTTTGGGGTTATGCATTAGAGACAGCTACATTCACGTTAAATAGGGCACCGTCTAAATCCATTGAGATGACACCATATGAACTGTGGTTTGGCAAGAAACCTCAGCTATCATTTCTTAAAGTTTGGGGTTGCGACACTTATGTCAAAAGGCTTCAGCCTGATAAGCTCGAACCCAAATCGGAGAAGTGCGTCTTCATAGGATACCCTAAAGAAACAATTGGGTACACCTTCTACCACAGATCCGAAGGCAAGATCTTTGTTGCCAAGAATGGAACCTTTCTAGAGAAGGAGTTTCTCTCGAAAGAAGTGAGTGGGAGGAAAGTAGAACTTGATGAGGTAATTGTACCTTCTCTCGAATTGGAAAGTAGCACATCACGGAAAACCGTTCCCGTGATGCCTAAACCAACTAGAGAGGAAGATAATGATAATGATCATGAAACTTCAGATCAAGTTGCTACTGAACCTCGTAGGTCAACCAGAGCACAATCCGCACCAGAGTGGTACGGTAATCCTATCCTGGAAGTCATGTTATTAGACCAAGGCGAACCTACGAACTATGAAGAAGTGTGACGCCCCCGGTTCAATCGTACACTAGTCATACACGCAAACGTGTACGATCAAGCCCAGGGACTCACGGGAAGGTATCACAACACAACTCTAAACACAAAAAAACGGAGATCCACAATATTACAGACCAGGGATCCGAAGATCCGAATACATAAGTCAGTCATACAAATAATATCTGGGTACAGACATAGTTAGACAAGTTCTGCCTTAAGAAGGCTAGCACAAACAGCGACACTAGATCGAAAGGCGTTGGCCTCCTGCCTGGGAGCCTCCGATCCTACTCCTGGTCAGCTGGCTCGATCCAGTAGTACATGCCCTCTGGACCCGCCTGGTAGTAGGCTCCGGTGGTGGCGTCTGGCTCCTGGACTCCATCGTCTGGTGTATCATCAAGGTGGGGTATATGGGGGAAAAGAGAAAATAAAGCAACCGTGAGTACTCATCCGAAGTACTCAGCAAGCAAGGATCTATACTACATATGCAACATTATCAATGGAGAAAAGGCTGTATATGTGGACTGGGCTGCAGAAATGCCAGAATAGAGAGAAAGGCCTAGTCCTATCGAAGACTAGCATCTTCAAACATCTTTTCAAAGCCATCATCTTGCAGCAGTAGAAGAGAGTAGAATAGCATTTTATTTAGCAAACATGTTGAAGTACAGCTCAAAGATCCTTCCTCGACTCCCAGCGAGAAAGTAATCCCGAAGCTTCAATTAAGTAACAAGTATCCAGTTTAAGTAGTAGATCGGGATACACAAACTGAGCATCCTTTACCGTAGGACCGGCTATCGATAGAAGATTCATCCCTGCAAGGGTGCACTACTGTTACCCAACACGCTCGATCAACTCTGGCCGGACATACTTGCTGGGTAATGCCCGTCCTCGGAAGATCAACACGAAGCAGCGCTCTACCTAGGCTCAGCAGAGAGGTCAGCACGCCGGACTAACCTATGCACCCAGGGGTCTCGGGCCATCGCCCTGGGCACCCTGCGCGTTGCGTGGCTGGCCGGGGTGCAGGCGCGACACTGAACTCGCCAGTGAAGTATCCAGCCCAATCCCGACGATCAGCCCGCACGGTGAATCGTGACGTCTGATAAGCTTTCGGAGAAACGTACATCGCAGAGGGCCCCATAACCATTATCCCGCGTGGTGGTAGTGCGTATAGGGCACGTCGACCCACTCAGATCACACACCCAAATCCAATAGGCTCAATTAGTATCAAGCGGAGACAATCAGAGTCTCTGATGCTCCGCCACAATGTCACACTCGAGTGCCCTTCCGGCACACCCGAAATCATAGATACCCAGCGGGTACCCACCAGGGTGGACCCGCCTGTGAAAAAGGTCAAGTAACCGTGTGGTCATATTCATCAGGGTGAACGTATGAGGTATCACCCTCGAGGTTCACACTGAGGGGTTGCACGACAGAGTCGTATCGGACATGGAGAAGGAGGAATCACCCTCGATGACCACGACCGTACAGCTATGCTGCAGAGTATTCATCAGGAGTGCGTTACGAGGTATCACCCTCGGCACTCGATAGTTACTACGCAGAGTCGTACAACTAAGGGGGTGTGAAGTGAGGCGTCTGTCTCTGATCGACGATCACGTTGATCGAGTCGTCGATGAACAAGCAGGGGCGACAAAGTAAGGTGGTGGGGTCACAGATGGTTCATACCAACCTATACTAAACAGTTTATCATAGGCAGGTAAGGTAGCAATGAACAGGTTACAACAGCAGGCTATGCATCAGAATAGGAGCAAACATTAACAGTAGCGAAATCTAATGCAAGCAGGAGAATAGAATGGGCGATATCTGGAATGCTCAAGGGGGGGGCTTGCCTGGTTGCTCTGGCAAGAGAGGGAGGTCGTCAACGGGCTGCTCGTCGGTAGAGTAGTCGTAACCTGGTGCAGCGTCGTCGGTCTCGGCGTCTATCGAGAGAGAAGGAGGGGGAGAGAAACAATAAATTTCACGGCAATAATGCAAACAATATGTATGACATGCCTAAATGATATGCCGGGGTGTTCTACTGCCTAACTAAACGATTTAGATAATTTAGGAATTTATTCGGATTTATTTAATTAAAGTTGGGCACTATTCATTTACTGAAATCGGTCTAAAAGTTCAATGTTCTTATAGCTGCGGGCGTCTGACGGGAATACGGAGGACGTATTCGGGTTCGTATCGAAATTCTGAGCAAGTTTCATATATAAAATATTTTCATCGGAGTTACGGTTTATTTAATATGATTTTCTAAAGTTTTTATTAATTTTTGAAATTTAATTAATTATTTAATTCAACATTATCCGAAACAGTGATTGATGACGTCAGCATGACATCATGCTGACGTCAGCAGCCACCTGACAGGGTGGGTCCCACCTGTCATAGGCTGTTAGGTTAATTAGGTTTAATTAACTAATTAACAATTAACTAAACTAATTAATTAATTAAATTAGTCTGATTAGGGTTAATTAACCTAACTAATTAACTAATTAATTATTTTATCTATTTTTATTTTTATTTTCTTAAAATCGTTTCTGGGCCGTGGGCCCCATTCGTCAGCGTCACAGGGGGTTCGGGCCCCACTGGGCAGTGGCCCAGGGGGGCCTAACGGGTCGGGGCGACGGGCGCAGCCCGAACAGGCGCTGGCCCGCGGGTGCGCACCCGACTGGGCGGCGCGGGGCAGTCGGCGGGCGCGGGCGCCGGCGAGGCCACGGCGGGGCGGGGCCGTGGCGATGCGGGCGGCCACCGGAGGGAGACGCCGGGGCCGTGGAGGGGTACGGCCGGAGCGGGCGGTTGGCGCGCGGGCGGTCGGCGGCGAGGAGCGACGCGGGCGCGCGAGCGAGGGCAGTGGGCGGCGCGCGCGCGCGTGCGGCAGAGCGCGGCGAGGCTGCGGTGCGCGCGGGCGCGTGCGCGAGCAGGCGAGCGCGGGCGGAGCGGCGGCACGGGGGCGCGGTGCGGGGCGCTGCCGGGGCGCGTCCGGCGCGCGGCAGAGCCGCGGGGAAGGGGAAGAGGAGGGGGGCTCACGGGGTGGATGTAGGGACGGGCAGCGGGCGCGAGGCGGAGGTCGGGACGACGGCGGGGTGGACGGGGACGCCGCGACCAGGCGACGGCAGCGGGCACGGCACGGGGCGGACGGCATCGGGGGATCCCGATCCAGATGGGGGGGCGCCGAGCGCTAGGCGGGCTGGTCGGGTATGAGTAGATGATTATTTCGTGCTTCTTGTTTTTGCGTCGGCAGTCGTGGCTCTGGCCTATCTGCCTCTGGACTGTTGGCTTCTTTCGCGGCGTCGGCCCGATCCAGTTCCTGGATCGGGGGGGGGGCGAACAGTGGGGGAGGGAGGGGGGGGGGAGTGGGGGTCGTGGGGCTAGGGTTTCGGTCGGGGGCCTTATAGGCCGGGGGCGAGCGGGTGGGCCGGTGGGAGCGACGGGCCGGCCTGTGGTAGCTGGGCCATTCGGCCCAGGGAGAGGGGGGGGAGGGTTTGCTCTCTCCTTCTGTTTCTTTTTCTTTTTTATTTTCTTTCTTCTCTGTTTAGTATAGTCAGTTCACCATTTGAGTTTTTGTAAAACATGAGACCTAGTTCATAAATACCAGTGCATATTCCCTAACACCTAATTAGTTTGGACAAAACATAATTCCATATTTATTTCAGATTAATAAATGGTTATTAAATATTATCTTATCCACTGTTTGAGGTTGTTCGGTCACTTATCCAATTCCAGATGTTGGTTTCAATTTTAGAATAGCCTCTGGAATATTTGTTATTTATCTGACATTTTAGCTCCTATGTTGGAAACTTTCATATTCCACTTTCATTTAAACTTGAATTTGACTAGGAGTTGAAATGCAATGTGATGCTAATGATGATTATGCACTGTTGATCATGCTAACATGTCATTATCAAAAGTGATTACTGTTGCTAATCACCGGGGGTGTTCAAGAAGCTATGATGATCCCAGATTCTGACAGATGCTTGAGCCCATGAAATCTGAGATAGGATCCATGTATGAGAACAAAGTGTGGACTTTGGTGGACTTGCCCGAAGATCGGCAGCCATAGAGAATAATGGATCTTCAAGAAGAAGACTGACGCTGATGGTAATTTTACTGTCTACAAAGCTCGACTTGTCGCAAAAGGTTTTCACAAGTTCAAGGGGTTGACTACGATGAGACTTTCTCACCCGTAGTGATGCTTAAGTCCATCCGAATCATGTTAGCAATTGCCGCATTTTATGATTATGAAATCTGGCAAATGGACGTCAAAACTGCATTCCTTAATGATTTCTTAAAAGATTTGTATATGATCAACCAGAAGGTTTGTCGATCCTAAAGGTGCTAACAAATGTGGCAAACTCCAGTGATCCATCTATGGACTGGTGCAAGCATCTCGGAGGTGGAATATACGCTTGATGAAGTGACAAAGCATATGGTTTTATACAAACTTTTGGTAAAGCCTGTATTTACAAGAAAGTGAGTGGGAGCTTTGTAGCATTTCTGATATTATATGTAGATGAAATATTTTTTGATTGGAAATGATATAGAATTCTGGATAGCATAAAAGGATACTTGAATAAGAGTTTTTCAATGGAAGACCTTGGTGAAGCTGCTTATATATTGGGCATCAAGATCTATAGAGATAGATCAGACGCTTAATAGGACTTTCTCAAAGCACATACCTTGACAAAGTTTTGAAGAAGTTCAAAATGGATTAGTCAAAGAAAGGGTTCTTGCCTGTGTTACAAGGTGTGAAGTTGAGTCAGACTCAAAGCCCGACCACTGCAGAAGATAGAGAGAAAATGAAGTCATCCCTATGCCTCATCAGCCATAGGTTCTATACATGTATGCTATGCTATGTACCAGACCCGATGTGTGCCTTGCCATAAGTCTGGCAGGGAGGTACCAAAGTAATCCAAGTGGGATCACTGGACGACGGTGAAGACAATCCTGAAGTACCTGAAAAGGACCAAGATATGTTTCTCGTTTATGGAGGTGACAAAGAGCTCGTCGTAAATGGTTACGTCGATGCTAGCTTTGACACTGATCTGGATGACTCTAAGTCCACAAACCGAAACATATTTATATGGAATGGTGGACCTGTCAGTTGGTGCAGTTCCAAGCAGAGCATCGTGGCAGGATCTACGTGTGAAGCAGATTACATAGCTGCTTCGGAAGCAGCAAATGAAGGAGTCTGGATGAGGAGTTCATATCCGATCTCGGTGTATACCTAGTGCATCGGGTCCTATGAAAATCTTTTGTGACAACACTGGAGCAATTGCCTTGGCGAAGGAATCCAGTTTTCACAAGAGAACCAAACACATCAGAGGACACTCAACTCCATTCGTGAACAAGTCAGGATGGAGACATAGAAATTTTCAAGATACATACGGATCTGAATGTGGCTGACCGTTAACTAAGCATCTTCCGCGAGCAAAACAGGATCAGCACCAAGGCTCCATGGGTGTTAGATTCATTACAATGTAATCTAGATTATTGACTCTATGGCAAGTGGGAGACTGAAGGAAATATGCCCTAGAGGCAATAATAAAGTTGTTATTTTAATATTTCCTTATTCAGGATACAAGGTTTATTATTCATGCTAGAATTGTATTGATCGGAAACCTAAATACATGTGTCAATACATACAAATACCGTGTCCCTAGTAAGCCTCTACTAGACTAGATCGTTGATCAAAGATGGTTAAGGTTTCCTACCATAGACATGTGATGTCATTTGATAACGGGATCACATCATTAGGGAATGATGTGATGGACAAGCCCATCCTGTTAGCTAGCTATGATCGTCAAGTTTAGCTTCGGTCCTTCATGTCAAATCATATTCCTTTGACTATGAGATTATGCAACTCCCGATATCGGAGGAATACCTTGTTGTGCTATCAAACGTCACAACGTAACTGGTGATCATAAGATGCTCTACAAGGTATCTCCGAAGGTTTTTGTTGAGTTGGCATAGATCGAGACTAGGATTTGTCACCCGAGTATCGGTAGGGTATCTCTGGGCCCTCTCGTGTAATACACATCATAAGCTTGCAAAGAAACACTAAGGAGTTAGTCACAGGGTGATGTATTACAGACCAAGTAAAGAGACTTGCCGGTAACGAGATTGAACTAGGTATGAAGATACCGACGATCGAATCTCGGGCAAGTAACATACCGATGGACAAAGGGATTACGTATGTTGTCATAAACGGTTCGACCGATAAAGATCTTCAGTAGATATATGTAGGAGCCAATATGGGCATCCAGGTTCTGCTATTAGTTATTGACCGAAGAGGTGTCTCGGTCATGTCTACATAGTTCTCGAACCCTAGGGTCCGCACGCTTAACGTTTGATGACGATATAGTATTATATGAGTTTGTGATTTGGTGATCGAATGTTGTTCGGAGTCCCGGATGAGATCATGTACATGATGAGGAGTCTCGAAATTGTCGATAGGTAAAGATTGATATATAGGACGATGGTATTATCGGACACCGGAAGTGTTTCGGGGGTACCCGGCACCCCGGCAAAGTTATGGGCTTAGGGGCCAAAGAACCAACCCACAAGGGGCTGTTGCGCCCCATAGCAGGCCGGCCTATGAGGGGAGAAGGAATAGGAAGGGAAAGGAAAGTGTGGAGTAGACCCCCCCTTCCTTCCCTCTCCCCCCTCTTTCCTTCCCCTTCTTCATACAAGGAAAGGGGGGGCGCAGGAGGGCAGGAGCCCTAGGGCCGGCGGCCAGCACCTTGGGGCGCGCCCCTGGCTGCCCTGGGCTGCCTCCTCTCCCCTCCCACCTATATATACATGGGAGGGGGCGCCACCAAGGACACACTTGGTCTTAGCCGTGTGCGGCGCCCCCGTCCATAGTTTTCTCCCTCGGTCATATTTTCGTAGTCTTAGGCGAAGCCCTGCGGAGATCGCATCACCATCACCGTCACCACACCATCGTGCTGCGCGAACTCATCTACTACTTCGCCATCTTGCATATCAGAAGGCGAGGACGTCACCGAGCTGAACGTGTGCAGAACGCGAAGGTGCCGTCGTTCGGTACTAGACGGTTGGAGCGCAAGAAAGTTTGACTACTAACAACGCGTTGTGAAACACTTCCCACTTATGGTCTACGAGGGTACATAGACACACTCTCCCCCTCGTTGCTATGCATCTCCATGGATAGATCATTGCGTGTTCTTAGAATTTTTTTTTCATGCAACGTTTCCCAACACATGTTATTGATGTGTACCTTACCAACTCTCGTGTGTAGTGCCTGGGTATTTGATACCGGTTCGGTTGCTCACATTTGCAACTCAAAGTAGGATCTATGGATAGATGGCGGCTGGCGAAGGATGAAGTGACGATGCACGTGGGAAATGGTTCCAGGTTTATGTGATCGCCGTCGGCACGCTCGCTCTTCGATTACCATCGGGATTAGTGATGAACCTGAATAATTGTTATTTAGTGCCTGCGCGTTGAGCATGAACATTATATCTAGATCTTGTTTAATGCGAGACGGTTAGTCTTTAAATCAGAGAATAATGGTTGTTCTATTTATATGGGTAATCTTTTATGGTCATGCACCCATTGTGAGGGGTTTATTCTTATTGAATCTCGATAGTGATGATACACATGTTCATAACATTGATGCTAAAAGATGTAGAATTGATAATGATAGTACACTTTCTTGTGGCACTGCCACTTAGGTCATATTGGTGTTAGCGCATGAAAAACTCCATCTTTGGGCTTTTGGAGTCACTTTTTTGATCACTGACACATGCGAACCATGCCTCATGGGCAAGATGACTAAAACCAACCCGTTTTCCGGAACAATGGAAAATATCTGATTATGATTTGGCAATCACTTAAGACAATGTGGAATTGTTTCACAGTTGACGCCACCTGGAACACCGCAGCGCAATGGTGTATCCGAACGTTGTAATCGTACCTTATTGGATATGGTGCTTTCTATGATGTCTCTTGCAATTTGCCACTACATTTTGGGGTTATGTGTTAGAGAAGCTGCATTCACTTAAATAGGGCACCATCTAAGTTCGTGGAGACGACACCGTATGAACGTGGTTTGGCAAGAAACCTAAGTTGTCGTCTTTAAGGATTGGGGCTGCGATGCTTATGTCAAAAGGCTTCAGCCGGAAAACTCGAACCCAAAGCGGACAAATGTGTCTTCATAGGATACCCAAAAGAGACGGTTGGGTATACCTTCTATCTCAGATCCGAAGGCAAAGTGTTTGTCGCTAAGAACGGGTCCTTTCTCGAGAAAGAGTTTCTCCTCGAAAGAATTGACTGGAGGGAAGATAGAACTGATGAGGTTGTTGAACCTTTACTTCAACCAGAGAGTAGCGCAGCACAGAAATGTTTCTGTGGCACCTACGTCAGTTGAAGAGGAAGCTAATGATGATGATCATGAAGCTTCGGATCAAGTTACTATCGAACCTCGTGCGTTCGACAGGGGGTATATACAACTCCTGAGTGTTGTATGGTAACCCTGTCTTAGAGGTCATTTTGTTGGACACGGTGAACCTACGAGCTATGGAGAAGCGATGGTGGGCTCGGATTCCACAAATGGTTAGAGGCCATGAAATCTGAGATGGGATCTATGTATGAAAACAAAGTATGGACTTGGAAGTTTACCGAAGGGCGAAAGGCCATTCAGATAAATGGATCTTCAAGAAGAAGACGGACGCGGACGGTAATGTCACCGTTTATGTCTACTCACACAATCTTCTTCTTGTAGTTCGTGTTGGGCCTCCAAGCACAGAGTTTTGTAGGATAGTAGAAATTTTCCCTCAAGTGGATGACCTAAGTTTTACATCTTGTGGGAGGCATAGGATGAAGATGGTCTCTCTCAAACACCCTGCAACCAATAACAAAGCTATTGTGTCCCCAACACACCCAATACATGGTAATGTAGTATTTCGCGAAGAGATGGTGATACAAGTGTAATTGGATAGTAGATATAGGTTTTTGTAATCTGAAAATATAAAAACAGCAAGGTAACTAGTACAAAAGTGAGCAAAACGGTATTGCAATGCTTGAAAACAAGGCCTAGGGTTCATACTTTCACTAGTGCAAATTCCCTCAACAATGAAAACATAATTGGATCATATAACAATCCCTCAACATGCAACAAAGAATCACTCCAAGTTTCTATAGAGAAACTTAGGATGAAAATGTGCATCAACCCCTATGCATAGATTACCTACCCAATGTCACCTCGGGAATCCGCGAGTTGATTGCCAACCATACATCAAGTGAATCAATAGAACATCCCATTGTCACCACAGATTCCCATCACAAGACATACATCAAGTATTCTCAAATCCAATACTCAATCCAACATAGGAAACCTCAAAGCAAGACTCAATTCCTCACAAGAAGGTAGGGGGGGGGAAGAAACACCATATGATCCAACTATAGTAACAAAGCTCGCGGTACATCAAGATCGTGCCGAAATCAAGAAACCCGAGAGAGAGAGAGAGCGAGAGAGAGAGAGAGAGAGGAGAGATCAACATATAGGCTACTGGATCATACCCTCCAGCCCGAGGGTGAACTACTCCCTTCCTCGTCATGGAGGGACCCCGGGATGATGAATTGGCCCCGGTGATGATGTCCCCCCTCTGGTAGGGTGCGCGAAATGGGGCCTGATTGTTGTTTCGTGGCTACAGAGGCTTCTGCGGTGGTGGAAACTTCTCATCTAGGGTTCTTTTCGAGGTTTGGGTAATTTATACAGATTTTTGTCGTCGTCTCACGTCAAGGGGGTGCCCGAGGGCCCCACAAGCCCGAAGCAACGCCCTGGGGAGGGCACGGTTAGCAGGCTTGTGGCCTCCTCGGTCACTTCCTGGCCCAGCTCCCGGTGCTTCGGGGGTCTCTTTGGTCCATGAAAAATCACCATAAATTCCAGCCCATCCGAGAACTTGGTCTTTCTGCACAAAAAAACGACACCATGGTAGTTCTGCTGAAACAACGTCAGTTCGGAGTTAGTTCTAATCAAATCATACCAATCATATATAATTTTTTTGTAAACATGCATGAATACTTCATAAATTATATATACGTTGGAGACGGATCAGCATCCCCAAGCTTAATTCCTGCTCGTCCTCGAGTAGGTAAATGATAAAAGAAATAATTTAATGAGTGTGAATGCTAGATAGTGCATAAGTTTGATCAAGATAGTTCCAAACACTTTTTATAGCATCAATATATATCATAATAGTAGCTCATCTCATAAACTTCTCATAAATCAGTACAAGCTATTCACTGTTAAGAATAGACCATAAACTTCCTTGAAAACTTAAGAAACTATGTTCTCAGTCATCACAAACAATTGCAATTCATCTATTTTCAGGAAGGGTCCATGTAAGAGCTTTTGATTTAGCAAATTCCACTACTCAACTATCATATAGTATTCCATGATTGCTGACACTCAAAGCATATTTTTAGAACAAATAGCATCCATCGAACACAGAAAGATAGGGGCAATGTTTCGCCTCCCAACTTATTTATCATATAGATAATTGTCAACAATAATATTCATGATCAAATATATTTGAATGGCCATATATGCTTAGATCTTTCTCCCCATCACATGATGCTTGCCAACTCAAATAATAGGTTGGATAAGAAAGTTGGCCATTCAAAAAATGTAGCGACCCCGACCCGAAATCGGTCAGTCTCTGTGTAATCAGTACCATCCCAGATCATGCTGTGGCACCACAGTCCATTGATTGAAATTCAAAGTTCAACACACAATGATTTATTACACGATTTCATATAGAGTCTTTATTATCAATAGAAGTAAACTTCGGCGCAGGCCAACTCATGAGAAAAAAACTAAATGTTGCGGAAGCGAGACGAATAAGTGAGTCCATCCGACTCCATAGGGCAATCACCGAGCATGATCGTAGCCTAACTCCTGGTCGGAAAACCCTCGCAACATTTTATATTGTGTGGCGCCTGTAGGTCAGCATTTTGAATATGTTGGCAAGTCTAGAGAGAACAATAATATAATGCTAAACACTATATGCAATTTGGCTATGGGGCTCTAATTAAGTTTTTGCGAAAAAAGCAATCTTTCGACAAACAAAAGGATCTTACTTTGCAATTACTACAAATACTTAGGTGTTATTGATATGGTTCCGCCAACCAGTGGTCTGCTATACCGCGAAATCATCAAAACCGTCATTCAATTAATTAATTGGTTCGGGTGTTGAGATTCACAACAATACTCAGATTCCACAGCGTAGGCTGTACGCTAGTTTGTATGTAAAAACCGGGACACCGGCTAATCGATTAGGGTTCCACTCTGGCAGAGTCTTGTGACTTTACTCGCAGACGCGTTCCCTCCTTGAGTCCTCGCACTGCACTGTGTTTGAAGAAGGGACGAACGACACAGGGTTTCCGTAGAGTTTCTCTGGGCCTGCCGGTGCCCATCCATGTCCTACCACGTCTTCTCACATCTACATGATGGCACCGTTCGTGATACGTCTCTCCAGAGTCATGCCTAGGGTGACCAACGCCAGAGCCCATAATGGCTTGTGGCTGGCAACGGTAAGCTTCCGGCAAGGTGTATCTCATCCATCTCTTCGTGGGCTGGGTGAAGCTTTCCCCAAGATGTCATGGGGGCTTCTCCATGCATCCTGAGGCCATCCGTTTGGTTTCCTCAGGGTGCCTCATCAATCCGTTCTCCACCCATAGTGAATTGAGTCCATCTTGAATCTTGAAGTCATGGGCTTGTCATCATCTAACCTCCACTCTCCCATATGAATCCCTCACCAACCCCGTCTACGAGGCATAGCAAAATAAATTACAACGTCCCGGGCAATGTTACATATGGATTTGGTTACTAACACATGACACTACCTCACGACTTGATTCAATTTCTCCTACTGCATGCCTGGTGGAGAGGCAAATACTACTAATGCAATAAAACATGGTAAATAAACATCATGATCAAGACTTGCCTTGCTGACGATCTCGAAAGCTAGCGACTCGTAATAGCAAGCCCTCGCACTCCGGTAATTCTATAAATCGAAACAAAACGACGCATAATAAGCATATCTCATACATATATCTAACTAATACAAGTAAATTAGTAAACTGACAACCAACCTAACACATAATGAATCCCAAAAAAACCGCAAAGAAAGTCATTAAAGCCAAACCAGTTTTTAACTATAAGTGGAAACCAACTACAAAAATAGTTTCTACCATAAAACTTCTTTACAGACTAAATAAGGTTTTTATAAAATAAAGAAAAGAAAACAGCAAATAAATTTTATGCAAAAGCATCAATTAAAGCTACTATAAAACTCCTTTTTGCATAAAACAAGTTTTAGTAAGAAACAGAATAACCAACTAAAACATTTTTTTACAAATAAAGTCCCCTGTTAATTCTACATAAACTACTCTGAACAACAACAAAAAACGTAAAAAACTTAATTTAAAAACAATTTAAAGCAAGGACATAGTGCAAAGGTCAATAAATAACAAACAGTACTATTTTCGGTGCTAAACTAATTTTAAATAAACTCTAAAATTCCCAAAACTACACCTACTGATAGCCAAGCCTCCAACGAAAATATAGCAAAAAGAATTGCATAAAATATTAATCCATGCTTAGTTTTGTCAAATTTGGTGATCTGAAGCAACATCATCAATAAAGTTTTAAAACTTCAAACATGACAAAAGTTATATCCACAGAAACTTTCAGGAAATTCTCCCAACTAAGCAAAAAGAATCAATCAAAAACTCTAAATAACCTAAGGATATGAATTTTTATAGAAACCTAACTAATTCTGTTAAAAAACAGAAACGAAAATACTAAAAAAACAAAACGAGCGCTATTTGGCTTAGGAGGTGCGATCCTTGTAGTGAGCTAACGCTGGACGGAAAATAAATAAAACAGCATCGGGCTAACAAATAAACGACGCGATTCGATCTAATCTACAAACCGAGAATAACGCGTATAAACCGATCTACAAAAAACCTAACTCTTCACTAGTTCTAATCTAAGCCTTGCCCTCTCTATCCAACGCGGAAGTGAACCGTAGGCGGTTCAGAGGACTCGATGGCGGGATGACGGCGTGGCTCGGGTGCAGTCGCGGCGATGCTCTGTGGTCGGGGCAAGACGGCGGTGGCGTCGGGGCGATGCAGTGCGGAGACGCGCGGGCGTTGGTGACGTCGGCGACGGTCGGGGACGACTGAGTGGTTGGGGCGACGAGGTTGCGGAGACTCGGTGCTCTGCAGTCCGGTGGTCGACGGAATGCTTATGCGGCGGCGGCATTGGTCCCCTGGGCGGCGAGAGGATGTCATGAAGTTGAGAGAGCTTCAGGGGGGGGTTTCCGCTGGAAAGGTGAGGCGGAGAAGGCTCCACCGCTTCGAGTCGGCGAGGGGGTGACAGCGTGGGCAGACCCGAGATTGGGACAAGGTGGCGCAGGCTAATGTGATTGTTGGGGTAGGTTTTAGGGGTGTGACAAGATGAGAACGAGGGCTTTTATATCGGGCCCTTGGAGGCAGGGGTAGGTCTCGGAGTGCCATCCGCTAGGATCGGAACCTGTGTGGGTGCTCTGGACACGTTCTCACTCGGGTTGAGCGAGGCGTGGGCGAGGGGTAGAGTGAGGGCGAGCCCCGCGGTCAGTGAGAGAGAGAGAGACGTGGGTTGGGTCGTCGACCGGGGGGAGAGGGTTTCCGGCGCGGCGTCTGGCTGGAGGCAGCCGCTCGGGCGCTGGGTGGTCTGCGCTCGGGCGCTGGCCTGGGCCGGTTGGGCTGGCTCGGCGCCGTAGGGTTTTTTTTTTGAAACGGACAGAGGAAAAAAATAAAAATAAATAGCAATAAAATACTTTTATTAGGACATAAGGCAAGATAAAAATTGTTGATAGGTGAGATGGTTTGGTAAATAAGGATGGGTATAAGTGGTTGGTTGTGGGTAAGGGGATGGGTTGGGGAAAAAAAGGGTGGTGGGAGAAGGAGAAGTAAAGCCAAGGGGGGTTGTTAGGTAGGAAGAGGAGTAGGGGGGGTTGTTAGAAATGGATAAATATAGACGGTTTTGTTCAAGGTGGGGGGGGAAGAGAAGGATATACTATATATATAATATGAAACTCAGCAAAATATAATCTTAAGATGACTATTTTTCAGAGGCAAAAATAAAAACTTTATAAAAAACATTTTTTTTTTAAAATCCAATAAAACTCAATATTTGAGTTCAAAACTTTTGGCATGGTTTTTATTCTGACAGTTTTGGAGTGTCATTTACTCCTCTCATACTTTTTCCTCCAGTATTTTAGGGATATTTGAAATGAATTTTTTCAAATGCCAGTTGAAACTCCAATTCAAATAAAACTGCAAATGCCCCTGAATTTCCAAATGGACTCAAATTCAAACAAAATGCAAGATGCTCAGCTCATAATTGTAAAACATTCTAAAATCAAAATTTGGGGATGTTACAAACACTACCCACCTTAAGAATGAATCTCGCCCTCGAGATTCCGGGTTACTAGGCAAATAGGTGCGGGTGGTCTCGACGGAGATCTTCTTCTCGCTCACCAAAAGGTGGCTTCCCCTCAGAATGCTTGCTACCACATAACTGCAGAACTTGATGATCTGCTGCGGGACTCTAATTCGGTCAGTCTCGAGAATGTTCTGATGGGTTTCTCCTCATAAGTCACATCACTCAGCAAGTTGTATGGCCTCCTAGGGGCGTGTGCTCTCAAAGGAATATAGCCATCTCAGCAGGCTTTCTTTAGCCTGGAAACATGAAAGACATCGTAAACTCCTGACAACCTTCGACCTGAAGCGGAGGGGAATAAAGTTACACAGATGGTGCAGGGGAAGAAGTAATAAAGTCGAGGAAACACGAGTGCGGTAAATAGCGTTGGATAGTATGAACTGGCATTCAGTTTTATCAACTTCTCCTCTGCGTCGAGTATTTTGTATGGACGCTAGGAACCTAGGTTGCTACTTTCCTTTACAACACCGAACCTCTTTGATTTCCTCGAAGTGGGGACACACGGAAGTTATGCTCGTCTCCTGCTTCTATGTTCTCTCCTTGCGTTTACTATCGGCATAACTCTTCATCTCGACTGAGCTATATTAAGTTTGTCTCGAATCGCGTGACCTTCTCTTACGGAATCTCTGATAAGATCGGGACGCGAAACATTTTCGTCTCCCACAACCATCCACAACAATGGTGTTTCGGGCGACCTCCTTCCGTATAGAGCTTCGAAAGGGGCCATCTTTCAACTTGTTCTTGATAGCGTTTTTGTCCGAGACTCTATGTAGGAGTAAATAATCATCCCAGCTCTATCCATATCTAGCGCCAGGCTCTCACATGGTGTCCTCTCCAGAATCGGTTGACTCTCTCCGGTCGTCCATCTGTTCTGTGTGATGAAAAGCTGTAACTGAACTCCAAGCCCTCGTACCCAAGTTTCATGGCAACTGATTCCAAAACTTTGAGGTAAATTGTGTTCCTCTATATGAACGCATAATCCTCGAACTCCATGATGAGCCTGATCCTGGTCCATGTATATCTTGGCTAACTTACGGCGGTATAGGTGGTCTTCACGGGAAATGATGAGCTACCTTGGTCAAGCGATCAACCCTACCGAGATGAATCCTAACCTGAATGAGTCTGGTAATCCTTTGATAAAATTCATCCAATTTTTTTTTTCCCATTTACACTCAGGTATCGGCAGAGGTTGAAGTACACCCGCCGGCTTCTGAGTTTCCGCCTTTACTACTACTCGGCTACAACATCGCATACTGGCTATGGTACTTGGCAATATCCTTCTTCTACCTGTCACCATGAACTTTCCTTCACGTCCAGATACATCTTGGTGTTGCCTGGGTGATCAAGTACGGTTAATCGATGGGCTCCTAGAATTAACTCCCCTGACCTCTGGGTCTTGGGCACTAGATACGATCTCAACCAAAGTTTCCGTGCTCATCCGCAAACAAAACCTGTAGCCTTTCGTTACTCACCTTTCCTTTATCTCTACAATTTCCGTGTCCGTCTCTGGGCTTCTCGATTCTTTCGGTCAGAGTGGACTGAATATCCGGGGGCGACAAATCCTCTCGGTACTATCTCCAGTCGGAGATCTCTGAGATCGCGGCTAACTCCTGTGGTAATCCTCCAGCTATGAGGTGCTCACCTGCAATTACGGCTCAAGGCATCTGCTACATACAACTTGGCCTTCCCTGGGTGGTAATGCAATCTCATGTCATAGTCCCGTGATCAACTCTAGCCATCTCTGCCTGATGTATACACTAACTCCTTCTCGTTAAAATTTATTTCAAGCTCTTATATGATCCGTGTAACCTCATAAGTGTTTCCGACAAGTAAAATGTGTCCAGGTCTTGAGTGCGTGCACTACGCTGTTCTAACTCCAAATCGTGTGTGGCATAATTCATCTCGTGAGGTCGTAGCTGTCTGGGTAAAGCTACAACTTTTCCTTCCTGACCATGAGCACGTCTCCTCGCTCCGAGTCCTTGACGAGAGCGTCACAAATATACCATGGTAATCCTTGTGTATGACCAGCAAAATTAGCACTGGGGCTTACCCAACATTTCCTCCATCTCCTGAAAACTTTGGCTTCACATCCTCGTTCCAATGTAACTTGGTTTCCTTCTTCAACAACTCAGTCATGGGTTTAGCAATCTTGGAGAAATCCTCAATAAACCTCCGATATATCCTGCAAGTCCAGAAACTGCGGATCTCCTTGGACTAAGGTGGGGGATGCCTATTTGGTGTGCTTATTCAAATCAAACCTTGGTGGGGTCGACTGCTATTCTTCTCCTGAAATATCATGTCCGAGGAATGACTTCCTTCACCAAAATTCACATTTGCTACCTTGCATATAACTGTGTTCAAATGAGTTTCTCCAAACTAGACGCAAATGTTCCTTGTGCTCTTCCTCGCTCTTGGAGAAAACCAATCTGTTCCTCGATGAACACCACGACAACTTATCCATATATTCCATAAATCTTGTTCATCATGCTCATAAAATACGCTCTGGGCATCTAGTCAATCCGAATGACATGACTGTATACTCATAAAACGCAATAGCTTGTGTGAAAGCTGTTTTGGGTATATCCCTGTTCACGAATCTTCAACTGATGAGTACCCTGATTTGAAGATCGATCTTGGAGAATACTTTGGCTCCGACTAGCTGATCAATCAATCATTAATCATCGGCAGAGGTATTGTTCTTTGATGGTCACGTCTATTCATAACGAACGTAATCCACAACCATCTCGGGTTTCCATCCTTCTTCTCTACAAAAAGAACTTGGGCTCCCCAAGGTGACAGCTTGGCCGAATATATCCCTTCTCCAATAGCTCATTAAATTTGCTTCCTGATCTCTTCAAATCATTTGGGGGTCATTTCGATAGTCTCTTGATATTGGGGCTGTGTGCCGGGGCAATAACTCAATCAAAAACGCAATGGTGCTCTGTGCCGTGGCATTCCTGGTAATTCCTCTGGACATACATCGGGAAATCTTGCCTACTGGCACTTCCTCCTGACGAGCCTGGGTAAGGGAATCACCTAATTTCTTCATCAGTGTGCGTCTGGATACTACTTGATCCTCCTCTCTCCGGGGTGTGAGCAAACGTCTTGCGGGCACAATCGTTTCCTTAACTTCGTCAACCAGTCCATCTAGATACGTCAATCCTAGGATTTCCATACTAGGAGTTCTGCGAAATCATGGTGTCCGATGCCCGAGGGTCGAATGACAAAGCCTAAGCCTGCCATCATCTCTCTCCTGTGAAGTACATGAAGAGGGTCTTCTAAGGGTTCTAGGAGTGGGAACCATATTTTTTCCACAACTACCCTTGACATATGAATGAATGCGGCGGCGTGGCTCGGAGAAGCGGCTCGAGGAGGGGACGAGGACGACGCAGTCCGGCGGGGAGGCGGCGCCGGCGAGGTGGCGTGCGACCCGGCGAACGGCAGCGAGGCACGGCAGCGGGGCGGACGGGATCGGGGGATCCCGATCCAGATGGGGGGGGCGCCGAGCGCTAGG